>JADMNL010000025.1:400173446-401423446 GCA_016271365.2 Neoceratodus forsteri
GCAGCACTGGTTCTCAGTAACAGAAAAAAAACACCACGTTTTTAGTATGTTCAGCCTACCCACACACAGACTAAGGGCCAATAAGGTGGCGCTACAAAAAAACTGATGCAGGAAGACACTGGTAGTGAGATAAAATTTTGAGAAACGCTGTAATAACCGGATTTTCCGGTTATTACGTCGTTTCACAGTACTTGTAATCAGGTTGATAAATATTATCATATTATGGTGTCTGGTGTGGGTTTTGTAGGTGGGATCCTTTGCACCCAAAATTCTGGGGGTGAGGAATAGAGCAGCAGACTGATAAGTTACATTTTGTTCCTACTTTATCCTAATATATCATGGTACATCATGAAAAACAGGTATACAACATTGGAGAATAAGCAAGATATCAATACTGTCAGTGAAAAATTATTATGAAACACTTACTGTGACATCCCTAAAGCTACCGCTGCTTTAATTCTAATGTTACAGAGACTCCCCAGAGAATCTGCTCATTTCTACATTCAACTACACCCCCTCTAACCCATCTATATTATAAACTACTTGTAGCTAATGCAGCCAATCGGCACAACACTATTTGTACAGCAGTAAAGACTAAAATGTTTTATATGCTACCTCTACTTACTACATCCAGATTTATATTTGTCATTCAAGTATGACACTGCTAATATGATTCAGCCCTTTTTAATCTGTCCACTTACACAATGCTCATTTAGAGAATAAACAGAGTACACTAAACCATGGCGTGAATTCTAAGGCTGATAGGAGGAATGAAAACAGCCATTAAAATAAAATGGGCACTGGGTGCTAACTTTGTGCTGTAGCACCTCCTACTAGGTTGGAGAGAGGCAGAAGTGCTGGACAGCCAGACCAATTTTACCTCACAGCACAGCAGGAAGTGTGTCTCTGTAAGACTTTCTGGAATTACGACTCTCCGACATGTTCCCTTACTCCGTCCAACATCATCAGTGCACCCACAGGACACACTTCAAACAGTGCGAATGCAACTGGGGTACAGAAGAGCACTCACTGAGGAGAAGCAAGTCTGGCACAGAAAGTCAGCTGCAGAAGAAACTCTGTAGCTTGTTGATCTGACACAAAGTGGAGACAAATAACATTAGAACTGGCAAGTCATTCATCTTTAAGAGTCAGTGCCATCAAAAGTAGCAGACCGAAAACCTTAT
The DNA here is from genome assembly GCA_016271365.2 of Neoceratodus forsteri. Taxonomy (NCBI): domain Eukaryota; kingdom Metazoa; phylum Chordata; order Ceratodontiformes; family Ceratodontidae; genus Neoceratodus; species Neoceratodus forsteri. Next base: position 400,174,631 of record JADMNL010000025.1, read on the forward strand.
TTATTGTTGCAAGTAGTCAGTTGTTACTTTTTATTTTGCATGTATTTTTCTTTTTCCTTCCCCCAATTAGTAGATTTTATACCTGACAGCACGAGGTGTGATGTGTAGAACACCACTTTACCTGGAAGTGGACATATCCTCCTCCCTTTCATCCCTCTTCAGCATTGTGACCTCACTGACTGAGACTTCATAATAACTGACCCATGTAGCAAAGGTGTGTGGCTCTAACTGATCACTTGATGTTATGATCAGTCGGGCACAATGCTCAGGGGGCGAGTCGGGCACAATGCTCAGGGGGCGAAGTCACTCCTTTCAGCAGAGGAGTGACAGCTCTCTTAGCACAGCTAAACTGTCTGTTGTTACATCAAAGAATGAGAGAGGGCTGGGAAGACAGAGTAATCCAAAAAGACACTAAGCCTAGGACTGGGAAAATCCCTGTAATTTCTGTCAGTATGAACAGAAAAATAATTACCATCATGCACCCTGATGGCAATGTCATGAAAACGTCAGTCCTATGTTTGCTGTAATAAAAATTATATCACAACAACTGATACATTCAGGAGTGGAGTCTTCGATTTGCTTCCTTTTGCTAATTAGCAAAAGGTAAAAAAATGAACAACATTTTTTTAATTCTGTTTATGCCCCCTCTACACTACTGTCTCCACTATCCATCAGGGTCCCAAGGTGTCTGGCTCTACCTATCCCTCCTACCTCCATGTGTCACTGGCATTAGACCCCACAGGGCACCTCTTACCTGCTCGATCTGCATCAGGCCTGCTGCTGAGTGTTCCTGGGTCGGTCCGCGTTTCGCACCATCAAGGCCGTCATCAATGCTGTCAGTGTTTATTTTCTCCCCCCTCTGGTTTTCTCCTGTCCCCAGAGACAGAGACACACACACACACACACACACACACACACACACACACACACACAGGTTCAAGGAGCGTGTTCACACTGTTGTGTGTTGCCGCGCAGGACCCCCTCCATGTCTCCCCCTCCCACAGCACGCTCCACTGCACTGCCATCTGTGGTCACCCAGGTGGCAGTACTGTAGCGAGGACAGTGACTCACCAACCCCAGAGGAGGACAGCGTCCCCTGGGATGCACTCCCCCCCCGGGCCAGCCCCTTAAGGCCCAAGCTCGTTCCTGAACTTGGGTTGCCAGAGTTGCAAGTGGTAGCACTAGGCTGACAGGCCAGCAATTAATAACATTTTTGAGAGGTTGTGCTAGCGCTTCATGGTGGCAAAACAGAAACAGCATAAGCATACTGGAAATATAAAATGCTTTTTATGATAAGCATAAGTAAAAGGAAAGGGAACATTGTTTAACCAGGAGTAGCACACTAAGCCAAAGCTTGTTTCCGGATGCGACCTGGGAGCACAAGGAAGTTAAGTGACTTGCTCAGGATCACACAATATGCACCTAGGCGGCTGTGGGATTCAAACCCAGGTCTCCAGATCTGCAGCTAAAAGCCTTAGCCTTAGAGCCTAAAAGAACATAGTAGTATGTCAACTTCCTTTTTAAGTCTCTAAAGAGATCCTCTTGTATACAGTCTCGTACTTACCCCTCATGGTGGGCCTGGCTGCGAGACTCGGGGGGATGGGGCAGGGGTGTGACGTTATAAAAATGTTCATGATATGGTAACTTTGAAAAGATTAGGTTGTTACTGCGAAGTGGCTTGCCTTTTTTTTTTTTTTGGCAAAGTGGCCACTTCACAAGCAAATTTCTCAAATCACACACACACACACACACACACACACACACACAAAAAGGGCAACTTTGCCAGTCAAAATATCACCAATTCAGAGACGTCACAAATTCATTTGCAAAGTGAATTTCAGCCACTTGGCCCATCCTTTCTAAATTTGTAACACTTTCTTGCACCTGATCTGTTGCCAGACTCTTTCCTCCAGCCCTGGCACCTACTGTCCTTGCAACTTACCTATGACCTTGCAGCGCCCCATGGTTTAACCCCCTTCCCCTCGTGGCAGAGCCTCCCAGCTTCTCCAGGCCTGGGAGGTGTTTAGTTCAGTTGTGGCTGGCAGCCCAGTCAGCAGAGCAAGTTAGGATCAGCAAGGAGAGAGGCAGCATCATGCTGCTGCGATCAGGGGATTTTCTTCCCTTGTTTTGATTCCCTCCCCTGGGCATCTCGTGGGCTTAGGCTGGGTGGACATCTGCACGTTAGCGTGCAGACACCCAAGTCAGGAGGTGCCCTGCTCGCCCATCGTGGCTCCACTTGCGCTGTTACCTGTGGTCACCCAGGTAGCAGTAAAGCAGCAGAGCTCACGGACCTTCCTCCCCAGAGAACGGCATCCTCAATGACGTTCAATCTTCCTCCCCCGGCCAGCCCACAACAACTCAGACTCGCTGGTGTTACAAGCAATAACTACGCTGTGCCGATGGGCCAGACTGACTTGGCCTATCCCTAGCTGGGACCAGACTCGCCCATCCCACTCCAACACTCACTGGCCCAGGAGTCCGGATTTCACCTGCATCTGAAGTCACATATTCCTGATCATATAACCCCCCCGGCTACCAGGGGGCAGTCACGTAACAGCAAGAGACATGAACATCCACCTCCACCTCGAAACAGGAAGTGTTTAAGGCAGACTCTAAGAATGGCCTCTGCTACTAGATGTGTGATGATCAGGGCATGCACCCAGTTTGTCAACATGATAAGCCATCAATTGGCACAAATGCTTTACATTTTTAGCTTCCTCCATACGTTTAATTGTAATGGATGTCAGCAGAAGTTGAAATCAAGTTTTGCAGGAAAAAGTAAATGCAAAGGGGCAAAGAGCCTGCTGTTATGCAGTTGCCCTTAGTATTTCAGAAAAGGAGTGAGAGAACATGAAACTAATAAAAGGCAAATAGTGCCTACATTTTATATTGTATTTCAAGTTTTCCCTCAAGGATTCAGTGGCTCAAACATACAACCACACTGTTTCCCCCACAGCATTTATGTATAGAGTGGCCACATACTTTGTTCTGACACCCCTCCCACCCCCACTGTTTTGCAACTTTATTTCTCCATCATGTGTAAAGTAAGACTCCGGCACCTAGGGTTCCACCACGTCCTGTCAACAACAAAGTTGTCAATGACAAATACAGTGACACAATTTTGCTGACAGCAATCACATCGCCCAGTAAATGTGTTGGCTGACCGCGCTGTTGCCCCATGCACCAGGCACTTTAGACTGACTGCGGTTGGCTTTTGCCCTCCCCCACCTCCCCCCGGACTTGTGTATAATCAACTACGGGGAGGGGTTACTGTGGAGGGGGGCCAACACCGAGAGTCGCTGTATCTGTACAGCGCTCAAAACAACCCATTTGACACTGCGGATGTCAATCGGGTTGTTGCTGCGGTGTTGCTTTCAATCTCCGAGTTTCGCCGTAATGATGGTATACCGGCACCTAATACTGTTGGTTACAACACTAGAGAGGATGGGGGGTGCAGATGGAAAGACTTGGAAAAAGAAATGGGGAGAAAGTCAAAGAACAGAAGGGGACAGTACATATTATGCCTGTGTTGCCAGACAAATAGAAGAGAATTTGGTTTTGAATGGTTCCTTTTATGCACAAGGCATCCCCAAGCAATTTACAAAACACTGGGCTAAGACATACTGCTATATGCAGCAGCCAGTAAGCTTGCTACACTAGCACCCTCACAGCCATACTGCACCAGAATCCGTTTTACTGAGACAGGGAACGTTGGCCAGAACACTGGAAAAACTCCCCATTTCTCTGGAGAAGTGCCGTGGGATCTTTAACCTTCCACTGGGATAGACACCAGAGAGACGGGAAGAAGGAATCTCAGTTTAACGTTTTACCTGAAATATGGCACCTCCAACAGTGTAGCAGCACTGCTGTCTCTACACCAACAACCACCCACACATCTCAGTCTTCCTAGACTAAAGGCAAGAGCACTACAAATTGATCCAGTAACACCCCCATCCTTTCAATCTGCTCTAGGGGAACCACTTAAGAGAGTGATTACTGTTCAGCTGTTAGGATTTTTAAACAATTCCGAAACTTGCTGCAACAATTACATGGTATATGGTGCATATGTCACACATACAAGTATGCAAATTCACGAAATGTTGAAATCATTTGGAAAAACGTGCAGCGTGTTAGAAAGCTAGAAGACTGGCAAGTTGCGCCATTATTCATTAAATGAGAAACGTTTAACAATCTTTTCCCTTCACTTTGCCAGTGACAGGCATGTCTCAACTTCAGATGTCTATGTACAACATGCAGCCTGCTCTGCCACTCACTAATGGAGCAAAAAAATTTATTTTGAAATGGCAATTTTTTTTAAACTGCTTGACGCAATTAGAGTTTAAAAATAGGTCCTGCCACCATATGCCACAAAAAAGTGTATTCTGGCAAAGATATTGGCTCAAATAAATAAAAAGGCGGAGCTAGCTCTGCAGCACATAAAGAACGAGCATCTCCTCTCTCTGCTTAGCTACCAAGAATATTAGTGAAGGCAGAAATGCTGCATTCATGATAAGACTGCTATCCAATCTCTGAGAAGTGCCTCAGCTTGCACTTTCTAGATATTGCTCCCCTGTGTTCAGATGGGCTAGTCAAAATGAAACATATGCTGCCTACTGTAATTTCAAATATAAAGCTTTTTGCCATGCTTGTTTATCTAGCCATGGGCGTCCGGATAGTAAGCAGCACGGGTTTGTGGCAGGGAGGCCTTGCCCAACCAGCCGGGTAGTATTCTTTGACCGGGTAACAAAGGCCGGTGGCACATTTACTAACATACTAAAATGCCAGCAGAATAGGCCTAACGGTCTTTCGTGTCTGCTCGTTTGGTCAGCCTCCACCCTGGGAGCTGACCTTGCTTCCCCCCTCGCCCTCTCTGGCTTCTTCCTTCCCAGTCCCGGATATTCTCGCTGCACTGGACTTTGCTTCCAGAACCCTTCCCCTGTACTTGTCCCATCCCCTCTTGAACCCCTCCACCGTCTATGCCTCCACCAGCCCCCTGGGCAGCGCATTCCATGGCTCCACCACCCTCTCAGTAAAGTAGCACCTCCTCCTTTCTCCCCTGAATCTTCCCCCTCCAGCTTCCACCCATGCCCTCTAGTTGCCCCACCCTTCCTTCGGAGCACCCTGACTGCTCCTGCCCTATTTACCCCCTTCATGTACCTGAAGACCTCTATCATGTCCCCCTGGTCCCTTCTCTCTTCCAATGTATACATATTTAGCTCTTCGAGCCTCTCCCCATAGGTCCTGCCCCCCCAAGCCCCAAATCATTTTGGTTGCCCTCCTCTGGACCCTCTCCAGGAGTTCAATGTCCCTCTTTAAATGTGGCCTCCAAAACTGCACGCAGTACTCGAGGTGTGGCCTCACCAAGCAGTTATACAGAGGGAGTATCACTTCCTTCCTTCTGGAGGTGACCCCCCTAGCAATGCATCCCAGCATCCTGTTGGCCTTGGCTGCTGCCCTCCTGCAAGTCTCAGAGTTGTTTATAAGGTAGAAAAAGAAATGAGCAGACTGGATGGGCCTTGCGGTCCTTATCTGCCGTCAATGTCTATGTTTCTATGTTAAGGGTGGTGGATAAGGGTAAGCAACAGATTTACTCTATTTAGTCTTCAGCCAGGCATTTCACTTGGTGCCACACAGAAGGATGTTGAAGAAATCAGAGGCTACAGAAGCAGCAAAGGACATAGTTAGATAGGCAGGAAGTTAGTTAATGGGGAGACAGCAGAGGGTGGTGGTTAATGGAGCCAAGCTGGGGGAAAGGGAGGTCAAGAATGGGGTACCAGAGGGGTCAAGTCCTGGGATCAGCCTTTTTCAATATGTTCAGCGACACAAGTGAAGGAATACAAAGTAAGAGAAGTTTCTCTGCAGATGACACTAAGCCCTGTGGCAGGCTAGACAGCGAGGAGGGGGTAAAGGAGTTGCAGTGGGACCAGCAAGGGTTGAGTGAGATGGTCCAGGGTCGGACAGTAAAATTCAATGCCAAAAAAAATGCAAGGTGATGCAGAAAGGGAACAAGATCCCAGGAAGGAATGCTGGATGGGAAGGCATAGGCCGGCCACCACTATGTCAGAGGAAAAGGGACCTGGGGGTCATCACAAGTGACTCCCTTAAACTAACCAACATTACAAGGCCCTACAGCAAGGCATTCAGAATGCTGGAGCGTAGTGGAAGGGTCTTGACAGCAGGAGCAAAGAGGTAGTGAATGACCTCTCTACAGATCACAGGTGAGACCCAGTGCTCTAGACAATACTGACAGATACAAGTAATGTTCTCACCAGTTTTGAAATATTGTGAGCAAAACACAGTCTGGATGTGTACAAGTGCTTAAAATATGGAAATAACACATACTCCTTTTGAACTGCTAACAGAGTTACAATGCACTATCCCATGGGGTGTGGAGCATTTAAGCATTAGAAAGTATATTTGTACTCATTAAAAAAAGTTTTCTGAAGAATATTTCTTACATTTGATTGAGTAAAATCGGCAGTTACTCACCTTATCTAAAGCACTGGTGAGACCCCATCTGGAATACTGTGCCCAGTTCTGGTGTCCTCACTTGAGGAGAGACAGAGCTGGGCTGGAGAAGGCACAGCACAGAGCAACCAAAGTGATTCAGGGCCAACAGAGCAGATCCTAGAAGGATCGACTCAAGTCACTGACCGTTTACTCGTTTGAGGCCAGAAAGGAGAAGAGCGACATGATAGAGACCCTAAAGTTCCTGAAAGAAATAAACAAGGTAAACTGTGAGGAACTATTTAGCATGAATAGAGAGTCGAAAACAAGGGGACATGAATGTAAGCTGGTGTTGCGGGAGAGGAGGAGATTCAGGAGAGATGCGAGAAAGTTTTATTTTAAGGAGAGAATGGTTGAGCCATGGAACAGTCTACGAGCAGAGATGATAAGCGCAAAAAAACAATGGGTAGAAGCAAGGATGAGGCAGAGTAAAGCAGTATTTCATACAGTTTTTTTCCAGCAATAATGTTTGTCTAGAAAAACCATCCGGACAAAAGATCACGGCGTAGAGTAGAGTAAAACTGGGCAGACTGAACTGCCCACATGGCCTTTATCTGCCAACACTGTCTACGTTTCTATGATTCTGTCTCAGGACATAAAATAGTCATCTGGCATGGACTGTCCATTTGCAGCAAGCTGCAAGCCATTTTGAGAACCCGCATTTCATGTTGGCCTGCCTGCCTGCATCACAGGGCCTGGGATTCGTAATACCTTGTGGAAGAATAGCAGGATTATGCATTACTAGAATTAGGAAAAAATGGAGGAAACGGGGTGCACTTTAAACTGTCGCAAACATTCACATTCTCTCGAGTTTGACATGGCCCCAATCAGGAATATCCTGGAGCCAATTTTGTTTCTTCACCAACAGCTTAATGTGGTGCAAGGTCAGTTGGCATTCATCTGTATCCCCCTCCCCCGGGTCGTGCCTGAAAATAGGCAGGATTTGTCTAGTGCACTTACCCGGTCAACAAAAACTAAATAAATAAAGCAATGCAATGAGTTAAAATTTGACCCCACCTTTTTTCTTCTTAACTGATGCCAGATGTCTTCCAGTTTATTTTGGTGGTAAAATTTTCAGTTTTCGTTATCATTTAAGAATGTTATTAAAAGGTTTAAAGTAATTATTTCTCAACAAAAAAAGATGGCAGACTCATTTTTAGACAGAAATAATATTGAGGACCTGAGCTGGGCAAGAATGCAAACAAAAATGCAAATGTAAAATACATAGCGTAGGAAGCATCCAGAAAAGCCAAATCCACAGTTCCGCCAATATTTTTTTTTACAACCACAGAAGTAAATTAGCTTTGTAGAATAACTTTTTTCGTTGCACTGCTGCTTTAAGGTCAGAAAGGAGTCTAAGGTCCACCATACCTCCCCCATTCATAAACCTGGATTAAATGAATATGCTGTGAAAACCTGTACTAGTTTACAGGGATATCCCTACCCACTCTACTATCCAGGGTACTCTGCGATTCCCTTGGTGAGGGGAACTTTATTAAGACTAAACCTGGAAGTCTGTACTTGTCTTCGTGTCCACTTTCTCTGCTGGCAGGCTGTTCCACAGGTGTAACACATTCCATGAGAAGAAGTGCCTCCTCACAGAACATTACTACTGAATTTACTGCCTCCAAGTTTGCCTTCACATCCTGCTGCAGGACACCGGATCAAGCATCTGCCTGTTCAATCTTGTCAATACTCTGGAGTATGTGGAAGCCCGAGTTAATGTCCCCTGCTTTCAGACTCTTTCTGCAAGGAGAACATTTTAAAAGGCATCATGGTCTCCTCACAGCTCTTGTCCCCAACCCCCCCCCCTCGATTATTTTGGCAGCCATGTGCTGCACCCCCTTAACTACTTCAATGTCCTTTTTACACTGAGGAGTCCAGAACTGCTAAATGCTCCAGGTGAGGCTGGACAAGGGTCTTGTAAAGTGGAAGGATTACTTCACCTGCCCTGCTGGACTCCCCACCCCAGCATTCTGCTGGCCCGCTTGACAGTGATCATGCATGGCTTGTAGGGCCAATGATTTTCCATTTTTAGTGGAAAACACTGGTAAAAAACAGAGTGTGTGTTATTGTGAACCAGCACTTCGGAGTCAATTTTTCATTAAAAAAGAAAAAAAAAACTCACTTTGTATCACCTCTTTGAACAAACCCCTCCATTCTGAACCAAGTGTTTGTACAAAATATGATTCACCTTCAATTTGGGGGAGACGGAAACCGATTTTAAGCTTTTACCAAACTGACTATGCCATTTTTGAAAATGGAAAATCATTGGCTCTATGCTGGTCATGTTTCAGCTCCTCATTTGTGACTCCCAGAAAGACAGACATGTGTTTCGTCCTACCAGGACTCATCAGTGTGCCTCATCTGTATGACACCCCACTGGAATGAACCAGCTACCCTAAGTTGGTCTATATGGGTAATGTTGTGGTGAACCCAATAAAAACAAAAAACAAGTTAAAATACAAAGAACCCTGCATTGGACTACATTGAATCTGAGACCCAAGGAATCTGATCAATCGCCCACCTTGTTCAGGTCCTCCCAATGTCTGTCCCCATTTCAAGGGAGTCCACCAGCCTTAGACCAGTTTAGGGTCAGCCTGCTGGAGACCCCTGCATACAGATCACTCAGACAATGCTTAAAAGCAGTGGCCCCACACAGACCCCTAAGGGACGCTGCTCATTACCCATACTACAGGTCCACCACAACCCTCTGCTTCCTTCGCTATTTACAACCAAGATTCCGTTCCTATTTTCAGTCTGTGACATTTCTCAAAGTACCTGGAAGAACTAGGGAGCTTTCACAGCATATATCTATATTCATATTTCCCCAGGTTTATGATCTAGGTCATTTGTACAAAATCGCCATCTCATCTGCTCCTCGTCTATACCTGAAGTCATATGCCTCCATTTGTGACCTTACAGTCTGTTCCTGTAGAAACAGGATAGAATTCAGATACATATAAGCGCCTTTCCTACAATAAAAGTAGTTTACAAACACTGTTATAAAGTATCGGTACTTATTCACAACCGACGCTGAGTACTCAAAAAAAAAAATTACAAAAAATAAATGAAGGGCAAGAGTGGTATTCAAGGAGAAACCCATCGATGGGGCTACGCAGATCATGAACCCAAGAGCCCAAAGGGCTGATGGGCTTATTTCTGAGTATACTGAACTTACCCATCTTTTATTTTATACAACACATTAAGATAATTACTGATAATTTTAATCACAATTGTGTATGCAAGAAAAAGATATACAGGGAAAGAACTGCTGACCATTTCTATGGGGAAAAGTCACATCTATGTAGTTAGGAAAACAATAATTCATGGTGGGGTGAGTGGCAATACTCCAATGACCAAGCAATCTGGGTGGGATGTGTGCCTTGGGCCTTCAACCACCCAGGAAGTGAGGCTATTACAGCACATACATGGAGTGTATAATTAAGCAATAAGGCACGACAGGGTGTGGTATATCATGGGATATCATCACGCCTCGGGTGGTTGGGCACGAGGCTGCAGGTCGAGTGCGTCCAACGACTCGAGAAGTGACGATATCCCATGATATACCACACCCTGGAGTGACTTATTGCTATTATGAGCGGAGTCTGAATTTTCATGAATAAAAAAAATAAAACAAACAGGTTTTTAAACATTTTATGAACAAGTTTTTGGGTGATGTAGGAGTACATTTTGAAAAAATAGTTCTCAGACAGAACAGAGAAAGGAGGCTGGTGGTGCCGGAACTTTTTTGAAGCCGTGATGATGTAGCCCGATATCATCATGGCTTCAAAGAGCTCTCTGCCAATCAGATTCCTCTATTTACGCACCTCAGTTAATAATTACACTTATAACATTTGTAAAATGGTCAGCAATTATATGAGGAAATAATACCATCGAGAGGTTGAACAAGCCATAAAGCCACAAGCTGAAGGGCGAGTGACCAAGCCATAAGGCCACAAGCTGAAGGGCGAGTGGCCTTTATGAGCTTGTTCAACCCCAAGATGGTATTATAGTGGAGTCCACTTAAGTGCACATTGGATAAGTGCACATCCCGCTTAAATGCACATTTTTTCCATATCTCGATTTTTTTCTATTCATCCCATGTTAAATGTACCTCTTAAGTGCCCTACACGAAAGTGAACATTTCGGTTAAATGCAAATGTATTTTTGGTTTTCCTATTGATTTTCAATCCTACCCAGCTTTTAAGTGCACATTTTGTACAGTGCCACATTAAATAGTCCACCTTAAGATCTTAACTGAGGCCGTGGTGCAGTCTAGCTTGGCCACAGTAAGAAAATTAATTTCGTCAAAAGAAAAGACTGACTTTAGCCTTCTGTTTAATTTTGAATGCTACACTGAAACACACAAAGCAAAAGTTTACTGATTTTTTTTTTTTTTTTTTAGAGCTGTGCTGTGTTGTAAGTAATGTCATTTTAACTTGAGCGCCTGGTATTTAATAAAGGCTGGGCTGGCAGTACAGCCTAGAGGTTAGAGTAACGAGCTGTGAACCAGCTTGGTACATCCAGCAGACCAGACCTTGGTTTGATTCTCACAACCTCCTCATGCAAAGTGTGTGACTCTGAGCAAGTCACTTAACCGCCCAGTGCTTCCAGGTCCCCCTTGAAAACAGGCCCCTGTGCCTAGTGGGCCTTACTTGGTTACCAAAGACTGAAAAAAAAAAAAATAATAATAATTAAATTAAGCACATTACAGAAACTGTGAAATGTGCCTCGAAGTGATTTTCTGGTTAAATGCACAGCCCGTTTAAGTGCACAAAAAAACTTTTATCCCGAGGGTGTGCACTTAACAGGGCTCCACCGTGTTTCCTCACATAGGACCTCGCCATCTTTTATTTTATATAATACATAAGGCTGGACACTTTTTGTTGTGTCCCATGTGTCTCTATAGTGTAGCTGTATGCGTTAGTTCTGAGGAGACAGCATTGCTTGGCGACTGTGTATTGGGTGTTAATCTGTTCTTCAGGTGTTCATGATACTACTCGATGAAGCTTCCAGCTTTTTAACCCGTTCTAATCTGGCTTTTGGAAGAACCACTCCACTACCACCTCCCTACTCAGGCTCACTGACTCCATCCTCACCGGGATGGATAATGGCCTCATTACCTCTGCCATCTTTGTCGACCTCGCCAAGTGTTTCGACACACGTCTCCCACGTCCTACTTTTCGACTCCCTTACGGCTGCTAGGTTCTCTACTTCTGCACAAAACTGGTTTAGAGCTTACCTCTCAGGCAGAACACAATCAGTCAAGATTCATGATACAATCTCTCTCCCCCACCCCCCCTATTTCCGCAGGAGTCCCACAGGGCTCAGTGCTTGGACCCGTTCTCTTCTCCATCTTCCTAAATGACTTGCCCCCAGTATGCTCCCTCTCCTCCTCCTCTATCCATATGTATGCAGACGACACTGTCCTGTTCTCCTCTGGCAAATGCCCTGCTGATGTTGCAACCACCCTTCAGCATGACTTCCCCCAGGTTCAGCTATGGTATGCCTCACATCAGCTATTCCTAAATGCCCAAAAGACTGTCGCCATGACCTTTGGCACTAGGCAAAGACTCTCTAGGCTCCACCATTTACCTTCTTTCCATACCCTTGATGGGACAATTCTAGAGGACACCTCCTCATTCAGATACCCTGGGGTTTGGTTGGACCAACACCTCAACTTCTCTTGCCACATTGACACCATCTCGAAAAAACTGTACCCCAAGCTTGGTGCCTTATTCAAGAACCATAGTTGCATTCCTCCTATGGCATGGCATGAACTAGTCCAGAAGATGATCCTCCCCATTTTTGACTACTGTAATGTAGTCTATGGTGCCGCTCCCAAATCCTCCCTAACCAGACTGGACACTCTAACTCCTTCTGTCATTTTGCCCTTGATGCTCCATCACGCACTCATCACTGTGACCTCTACCACGCTCTGGCCCTTCCCCCGCTTGCCAACAGGCATCTCACTCATTGTGACAAACACTTCTAAATTCCCTACCTCTCATGTTCACTCTGTTCCCCCCTCCCTCCCTCAGATCCTCTGACACTCGCACTTTGTTGGTCCCCCGTCGAACCACTCTCAGTCAGTCAAGCTTCATTCATCGTTTCCCGCAAATCTGGAACTCCCTCCCCCCCAAAAAAAATGGCACTCCTCCTCCTCCCTTGCCTCTGCCTTACATAACCTTTTCTCATCCAACTGCTCCTGCTTTAACCCTCCTTAACTGTCCTCCGATGCCTCTGCTCCTCTCCATGACTCACATCAACTATTAAACCTTCCTCCCTCCCGAGCCTGCTTCTCAGCACGCTCTCCTCTCCCTTCACTGCTTACCCCTCACTCCTACCCCTAACCTTCTTCCATTACCAAATTGCCCCTGCTTAGTTTTGACCTCTAGCAGGGTTCTCAGCATCCTGGAGGGATCTAGCACTGGGAAAGCCTCCCTCCTCTACTTTCTACCCATGTCCTTGCCTAAATCTCCCCTCCATCGAGATTCTTAGCACCCTGGCGATGTCTACTCTCATGTAAGTTTCTTCCCTTCCTCACCCCTTCTACTCCCCCCCCCCCCATTTCCCTTGGCCCAACTTGTCCTCGTCCAATTCCATCCCTGGCAGGGTTCTCCGCATCCTGGAGGGGCCCAGCACTGGGCAATTACTCTTCCTTCACTCCCCCTTCCCCTCTATCCTTTCTACCCAACTAGTCCTCGCCCGATTCTGCGCTCTGGCAGGGTTCTCAGCATCCTGGAGTGGCCTAGTCTTAAGCAAGCTTACTAACATACTAACATACTAAAATGCCAGCAGAATAGGCCTAATGGTCTTTCGTGTCTGCTCGTTTGGTCAGCCCCCACCCTGGGTGCTGACCTTGCTATCCCCTCGCCTTCTCTGGCTTCTCCCTTCCCAGTTCGGATATTCTTGCTGCATTGGATTTTGCTTCCTGAACCCTTCCCTGTACCTGTCCCACCCCTCTTGAACCCCTCCACTGTCTCTGCCTCCACCAGCCCCCTAGGTAGTGCATTCCATGGCTCTACCACCTCTCAGTGAAGTAGCACCTCCTCCTTTCTCCCTGAATCTTCCCCCTCCAGCTTCCACCCATGCCCTCTAGTGGCCCTTCCTCCTTCCTTCGAAGCACCCTGACTGTTCCTCCCCTATTTACCCTCTTCATGTACCTGAAGACCTCTATCATGTCCCCCCGGTCCCTTCTCTCTTCCAAAGTGTACATATTTAGCTCTTCGAGCCTCTCCTCATAGGTCCTGTTCCCCAAGCCCCAAATCATTTTGGTTGCCCTCCTCTGGACCCTCTCCAGGAGGTTAATGTCCCTCTTTAAGTGTGGCCTCCAAAACTGCACGCAGTACTCCAGGTGCAGCCTCACCAAGCAGTTATACAGAGGGAGTATCACTTCCCTCCTTCTGAAGGTGATCCCCCTAGCGATGCATCCCAGCATCCTGTTGGCCTTGGCTGCTGCCCTCCTACAAGTCTCAGAGTTGTTCATCTTGACATCCACCACCACCCCCAGGTCCCTCTCAGCCATTGAGACTTGTAGTATTTCCCCCAGGGTGTACACTTGGCCTGGGTTTCTGGCCCCAGATGGAGTACCTTGCATTTCCCTGCATTAAACCTCAGCTTCCACTTTCTAGACCATCTTTCCAGAGCCTCAGGTCCCCTGCAGGGCCACCCTCCCTCCTCCCCATCCACCACTGCCCCCAGTTTCGGGTCATCTGCAAAGAGACTCATCTCACTCCTGATTCCTGTCTTTATGTCAGATCGTGGGCGTTGAACAGAAGGGGCCCAGGACTGATCCCTGTGGGACCCCACTGACCCTCCTTGGGGAAGAGATTATCCCTCACTCGACCCTCTGGGTCCGGTCCTGGAGCCAATTGCCTATCCATCGGATCATCTGGTTTCCCACCCCCATTTCTCCTAGTTTATCCAACAGGCCCCCATGAGAACAGAGTCAAATGCCTTGCTGAAGTCCAGAAAGCACATCCACGGTCTACAGGTCCAAGGCACTTGTCACCCAGTCATAGAACTCCACCAGGTTTGTCTGACACGATTTCCCGGATGAATCCATGCTGTCTATCGTCCAGGCACCCTGATTTATCCAGGGCCCCCCTAGCCACTCCTTGACAATGCCTCCATCACCTTGCCCACCACTGATGTCAGGCTGACAGGCCTGTAGTTCCCTGCCACCTCCCTTGATCCCCCCCTTGTGGATAGGCACTACATGCGCCACCTTCCAGTCTTGGGGCACCCACCCTGTCCTCAGAGAGATGGTGAAAAGCTCTGCCAGGGGTTTCGCCAGGACATCTGCAAGTTCCTTCAGCACTCTAGGATGTAATTTATCCGGCCCTGGTGCTTTCTCCGTCTTAAGGGAGCTGAGGGCTTCCCTCACTCTCTCTGCTGTGATTTCCACTTCCAGTACCTCTTCTCCCTGCTTAGCCCTCCCCCCACCTGCCAGTGATGCCCCCCTCTCCCCAGACCTGCCGATTGGTAAGGGTCCCCTCCTCATTATCTCCGTCTCCTCCCATGTATGATGCAGCATCCCCAATTTCCCTGGTGAAAACTGGTGGTGAAGTACTCATTTAGTACCTCAGCCTGCTCCTCTGGGTCTTGTGCCCATCTCTTCCCTGATTTAATCCTGCTAATCTGCCCCTTCACCTTTGTCCTTCCCAATGTATCTAAAGAACCCTTTTTCCCTCTCCTAATTTCCCTGGCCAGGTTCTGCTCCTTCCTTGCCTTAGCCGCCCTCACCACTCTAGTGGCCCTTCTAGCCATCAGCTCGTGCTCCTCGATCCCTTTCACTCCTTGAGCACTTGAATTTCTTATAGGCTGCTTTCTTTCCCGCACCACCTCCTGGACCTCCCTGGTCCACCAACAGGGTTTTTGGGCCCTACCGCATTTTCGTCTTACTCTTGCACAGGTGCGGGTAGCATCCTGCCCCCCCTCCTTTCCCTTCATCCTTTCTTTTCTCTCCTCCCAACATGTCCTCACCTAGTTCTACCCCCTGGCAGGGTTCTCAGCATCCTGGATGGGTCCAGCACTAGGAAATGACTCTTTCTTCCCCTCCATCCTTTCTACCCAACTTGTCCTTGCCCGACTCTACTCTCTGGCAGGGTTCTCAGCATTCTGAAGAGGCCTAGTCTTAGGCATGTTTCTCCCACCCCTCCTCCTCCTTCCCTATACCACCCCCTCTACTGTCTCTACCCAACTTGTCCTTGCCTACTCCTGCCCCTTATTCAAAGTCCTTGCCTCTTTTCTGCCACTGGCAGCGATCTCCACACTCTGAAGGGGCCAGTTCCAGGTATGGCTCATCCTTCCCCACCCATTACTCCCACCTCCTCCTGCCCCTCTCTACCCCCCACCCCGCACTTAAAGGAATTAGTTCACTTGAGCTAATAACTTGCACTTTTGTTCTGTCTGAGGTGCTCCCAGATTGCACTAGCCCTGTGTTAACTTGTCCCTTGCAACTAATTTTTTTGCTCACTTTGCACTGGTAATGTTCCCCCCATCTTTATCCTCTCCTTCCCCCAGCTGGTTTCCCCTGTCTACCCCTCTACCCTCCTTGATGTGCCCTCACTGCACCTCATTCATTCAATAATTGCTAAATGATCTGCCTCTTAACTGTGATCCATTCCTGTAAGGAGTTGGCTCCAAGGCTACATTAAATTTCTGTACTATGTTCCTCAGATATGCCGCTTGTAATTAAATACATGTTTAACTGTACGTCATGTCACAAATGAGTTTATGATTTATATTTTTAACTCTATGTCTTGTTACAAATATAATTGAATGTTTAATTTCTGAGATATGTTAAATGGTAAACTGTATGTCTAATTCTTCATTCAACTGCACCCCCCCACCCCCGTCGCACCAGGAGACGAGCGACTTGTCACTCAGTGTGCCTTCCTGTTGAAACATTTCAATAAATAAGTAAATAAATACCGCACATGGTCATGGACAACTGCATTAGGACTCATTTTTCTGAGAGGGGGCTTGTTGACATGGGCACCTGGGGAATACACTGCAGTTCTGAAAACGTGCCACTGATCTTCAAGATCTCCAGGAGAAACAGAAACGGGTAGAAGGGTCCTGTGTTCCACTGGGATTTTTTGTTCTTAGCCCCACAATGGCTAAGGAAGGCACATTCTCCGATAGCCAATACAACAAACTGGCTAGAAATACCTGTAACCATTCAGGAAATCTGTTAGCATTTGGCTATGTAGTTAATGACTTGTAAGAAAATAGGGCCCTTGGTCTAATAACCCATCAGAAAAATGGTACCCAACCCACAATGCACTGCAGTATAAGCGCTGGGTATGTGACCAGACCACCCCAAATAAGAAAAAGTCGAACCCCCGACCTAACACAGAGAAGTGCTACTGCCGAGCCACAGTGGCAATAATAATGCAACAAGCAAAAAAATTATAATTTATGTAAATGTCAACAAATGGGTTTTCAGACTTGTTTACTTGATGGAACAGAGACAGAGAAACATACACACACACCCACACCAGATAAGATAATTAAAATTGGAGGCTGAAGAGGGAAATACTGGGGATGTGGTGACCAATAAATGCGACAAACATACAATCTTCCCACCAAGACAGACCCCCCCCAACCCCAACAACACTATTTTCCTGCCATGTCCGATTAAACCTCCGGGCCAGTCAGCTCACATTACTCACTGCATACAGCACTGTGAATGTTTATATGTATGCAGAAATCATTATCAAACACTGACAAAACCATTCAAGCCTTTTAAACTGGCATGGAAAAGCCAACCGATTTATGCTAATCAACCTATGCAACTGTAGTTCCCCAAAGCGGAATCTAAAGGCAATAGATCAGCTTTACCCAGCAAAATGCTACTTGAATTTACGCTAGTCACACTGTGTGTGCGTGTCTGTGTGGAATAGTTACGTAAACACACTTTCATACATACATAATGTAGCCATCCATGCTGGGTGAATTGGTATATGTCAAATAAAATAATGTTGCCATTGCCATCTGTATCCTTGTATCAACAAACCTGCATTTCTCTCAAAACAGGTGCAAGGATGTACTCATTTGTCTGCAAATCATCAAAATCAACAGAAGCAGTGCAGGTGTACTTTATACCAAGCTATAGCCAATTTGTATATGCAAGAACCCCCCCCAATATAACAACATAAATGACTCCCAGCACAGTGTGTGTTTGCAGGGAGGGAGTGGGTGGGACAGAGGCGGTTGTTGGTAGCAGAGGCAATTTATTGAAGATGCTTGCTCTGGGTGGTGCAAGGATTAAATGCAGACCTCTCTGTATGGTTTCTTTTTGTTCCTGGTGTTAAAAAAAATAAATACAATAATGACTGTAATTAAAAAAAAAATCAATCTTATAAATATGCACCAAATGTTTCCCCTTTCAGCTTCCTGTTCACAGTCAACAAGCTCTGCCCACCGAAACGCTGGCTTCCTTGCCTTTTTTTTTTTTTTTTTTTTGCTGCTGCTCATGCTCTGCTGCTTGATGCTAAAGGAAAAAAGGGAGCAAGCAAGAAAGAAAATTCCCTATTGCAGGAAATATCGAAGTGACAGCAGCATCAGCCCTGCCAGTACCGCTTGGGCCCCAATGTAAACATTATCCACAAGTACTGTGAACATGTTACTGGCTTCAGTCCATAACACACACACACACACACACACACACACACACACTCAAAGAGACAAATTATTGCTATTGTGTGTCTGGATGATGTTGCACATCAGCTCCCCCCATGCTCTTCTTTGAAGGAGGGATGTAGCCAGACAATAAAAATGCGTGCACCAGTACAGTGTTTGTTGCCACATCTGCCACAATAAACAGAACTTTTGTGCACCGTGGCACTGCCTGTTGCCCCCTCTCATAAGCCACTAAATACAGTTGCCACACATTCTCCCCTCAGACACTCACATGTCACCCCACGTCCTACAATGCTGCATGGTCCCTGGGATGCAAGGACCATCTCAGTGGCCAGCCCTTCTAGTTTGGACTCCTAGGAAAGAAACCACAGGGGGAAAAAGAAAGATCAGATGGTCCTGTGTGGGGTTTCCTGGAACAAAAGCAACAGTGCCCAGCCTTGTTGTTGCCCCCTGAAATAAAACTGTGCACCATGGAGAACATGGAGTAGGTCTTCATACACCCATGCTTTGGAGGGTTGGTGCTCCTTGGGTTCCACTTCCTAGCACCATGATGCTTCCTTACAATATCATCGTGTATTTCCAGATGGGAAGTGCTCCCACCAGAAATCTTGGAGGTGCCACCGATATCCTTTCCCTCTCTCAGAGCCGATACAGATATAAATGATGTGTGTGCGTGTGTAATGTGTTGTACCTTGCGTTTCCTGGTCTCGGCAGTCCCACTCCACACGAAGCACTGATAGATGACTCGCAGGTTCTGTTTCCAATTATCCACCTTAAAGCTATTCACATGGGAGCACCCGGCCGGACTCATGACAGAAACCACATTAAGAAAAGAGGAAAAATGGGAACAATTCCTCTAGTACCGACTGCAGTGACTGCCGCCGCGGCGGCTACGAGCGATGGGCGGCGGTGAGGGGTGGGGGGTGAGGTTTGAAACTTCAAGGGGCGGTGTCCTCGGGAATCCTCCAGTCGGTGTGGAAATGGCAAATATTTTAATCGATTTTAATAATCTCGCTGTCTCTTTAAATCTTCCTGTCTCCAAGTCGCCCCGATTCTTTAATAATGGTCGGCTGCGCTCTCAACCTACCCGGCCAGCTGCGTCGCGGCCTGCCCCCGCCTCTGGGCCATGATTGGTCTCCGGCTACGAAGTTGCTCCGGCGTTTGGCCCGGCGGAAAGCCCGTCGCTCAGCAAGGTCCCGCCTTCCACGAGCTCTCCGGCTTTGAGTGGCTCTCCGAACTGTCCGTTGTTTTGCGGCGGCGAAATTCCGCCTCCCTGCTCTCTGATTTGTCGACGTAATATGAAGTCGACTTCTGAATGGATAAGGGTGACGCCTGTCTAGCCACTCTTACCCGCCTCCACCGGGAAAGTGGCTTTAAGATTGGTTAGTCGGTGCTGTCGGTCAACGGTTGGGGGGCAGAGCAGCGGCTTAGCTCTTCCCTGGCCAATGTTCGGTTGTGTAGCGCGTTGATATCATTTCCGGTTAGCCGTACAACAGGGCTTGTAGCGCATAGCGCTGGCCAGTGATTTCCTGCCTTTTGGGCTGGATCTGGAGTTGGGATGGGGCAGGACTACAGCAGTGACTTCTCCTGGGGCATCAGTCAGGGTACCTTCCCCAGTGTGGTGCCTCTGTTGTCCTCTTGCAGTTCAGTCCTTACAGCCCGCTGTCCCAGTGAGGACAGGCCTCCCTTCAGTGAACATGTTTACTTCTCTCATGGTGGTTTCCGGTTTCCTGTGCATTGGTAAAATACAGTTTGAAATCCGTATGAAGTTCACTGGAACTGACGCTCCTTTCACCCATACCACCCAGTCTTAAATTATACATAAGCAAACTCCCCTTGGCAGATCTGCTGTTCCCTGGAACTGACGGTGCTTTGACTCATACCACCCACTCATAAATTCTACATAAGCAAACTCCCATTGGCCGGTTTGCTATAATCGGTTTGTACTAGATAAAAGTGGGTTTTTTTGTTTTGTTTTTAAATTTTATCTTCGTTTAGTTTTCAATAAAACAAGCCATACAGCAAAGTCCGGCTATAAATATATCATAGTACAATGTATAAGCCTGCACTCATTTTACACGTGATTTTTTTTTTTAATATGCCTGCCATTTAAAGTAGTGAAAGGTAAACAAAGTGAGTGATTTGATACCTTTTATTGGACCAAGGAGAGATTTACGAAACAAGCTTTCAGGCTACACACAGCCTTTCTGCAAGGGGGGGGCTGCAAGAAAAATATATTGGTCCAAGTGATAGAACTTTTACACATGGGTGTGACAGTTTTGTTAACAAGGACGTAAATAACTAGATATGTGATATGTGCAGAGACAAAATAAGGATTAGAGATGTAGGCTTCTCTCCATGGATGGAATATGGCAGCAGGAGGCCTTTATAGTACATGTTTTGATAGTCTCCCTTAAAACAGACTGTGTGTGTGTGTGTGAGAAATATACATATTTATGCTGCATAAACACACAAGAACACAGCAGACAAAAGTATTTAAAGTAGTGTCACTTAAGCATGAGGCATCAGTCCTCGACCTCAGTGTATGTGGGGAAAACGAAAACATGGGAGGGTACACCACCACGCAAGCTCAGAACACTAGTGCTTTTTTAATAATTATTAAACTTTTAATAGAGCATCCTAGGTCACATCTTTATTCCTGCAGAAACTTCTTCAAATACTAATGGACATTTTGTTCAGTCTGTTTGCCATTTCGTAAACTCAGTGGGTGGTTCTGAGTTACACACTGGTAGTAACTGGACTTTTTTTAGAACTGTAAGAGTTCGTGTAGAGGTGGGTAAGACCGACAGCAAGGAAATTCTGTTTTTGCCAAGTCACTCCCATTTTGGATTTAAACCAGTAGTACCCCCTTCCACTACACATCTTTAACAGTAATATCTTCTCTAACCCCCATTCAAAGCCCCTCCCTACCCATATAAAAAGGAAAAGAATTAGGGGTTATATCCCTTTTCATAACTGTAGACCAAAACACTTCACAAACCAGAAGTGGGAAGGAAAGAGTGTTGCTGCTATTAGGTGCATAGGGAGATTTGATCTGCACACAGCCGGATTAAAGAGAGATTACAGAGGATGTAAATGCAGGGCAGAATTCACAAAACTCAAAAAACAAAGAGCAAAAATTAAGTCCATTGTAGTGAAGCTGTGTCCAAAATGACGAATGTGCAACACACCCCCTCCCCCCCATAGGGCTTACTAGTGTTTGTATCCCTGTGGTTTGGACCCTTTGTGGACACGTGTGGGATCACAGGGGTGAACACTATACCTGTGCATTGCAGTATGCGCTGCCAGGGACAGGATCATGCTGGCAGCCTGCCACCAATGAGAGGATACCTGCTGCTTCTCTACCCCCTCATCCTCATGCACCTCACAGGGCAGCTCCGTCTCCCCCAGTGTCAGAGAAGAGGAGCATTGTGTGCTCCTCCCCCTGTTCCTCCTCCTGGCCTCCCTCCCTCCCTTTCCTTTCCAGACACGTCCTTCTCTTTGGACTGTCTGTTCATGCCATCCAAGGAGTCATCTGGACTGCTGTCACCTCCATTATCCCTATCTGGTGTATCTGGAAGGAGGAACACAGGGCCATGTGTCACAAACTGGCCAACAGCACAGCTGTGCTACACACTGGAAACCACTCCAATCAGTGCCACATCTGGGCTAAAGCTAGACATTCCAAAGAATCTTCAGATTGGCAGGCCTTTAGAACAGCCAGGAATAACTGTGTGAAAAAACTTCGCTCTGCTAAAGCTAACTATTATATTTCTACTCTCGAACAAGCTAAAGGTAACCCTCATAAAATATGGAAGACTATCAAAGCTATGAAGGATGGCCCATGGCCCCTCTGTCCCAACAAAGATAGTTGCAAGTGGCAAGATTGTGGAAAACAAGTCCCTAATCCTGGAGGAACTTAACTCCCACTTTGCCACAGCTGGATTAACTTTGACTCGTCGCCTCATGCTGGTGCTGCGGTGAGCCAGCACCCCTACCGCACATCTGGTCCCACCCAGCCCCTTCCAACTGCGCGAGATAACTTATAAAGAAGTAGAAGATTCTCTTCTTAACTTAGACACCAAAAAAAGCGAAGGGGACGATGGCTTGGAACCCTTTTTCCTAAGGTCAGGCTACGCCCATCTCACTTGCCCCACCTCTACATCTTCAATCTTTCCATTACATCTGCTACTGTGCCGCCCTGCTGGAAATCAGCACATATCCTCCTCTATTTAAATCTGGTGACCCATGCGATGTAAACAACTATAGGCCTATCTCCATGTTGCCTATCCTTTCTAAAGTTCTCGAAAAACTGATCCATATTCAGTTAAAATCTCACTTGGAAACCTTCTCTCTCATTAACCCAGCTCAATCTGGCTTCCGGGCTAATCATAGCACAATCACTGCACTAGCAAAAGTAACCAATGATTGGATCTCTGCTATAGATGCTAAGAAGGTAACTGGTGCAGTCTTTTTGGACCTCAGCAAAGCTTTTGATACTGTTGATCACAAACTATTAGTCAATTGCCTTGCAAAGTTGGGTGCCACATACCATACCACCCAGTGGTTCTCTAGCTGCCTAACTGGAAGATTCCAAAAAGTAAAGCGGAAGGCTTTTTCTGCTGCCTCGCCAGTTGCAAGAGAGTCCCCAAGGATCCATCTTAGGCCCTATCTTGTTTCTCTGTACATTAATGACTTAGATGCTAACATATCTCGTCTAATCTGCACTTTTGCAGATGATACTGTGTTGTATACTTCTGGCTCATCGTTATCTGAAGTCAAGGAGTGCTTCAAGCGGACTTCGCACAACGAGCGTAATCTAATAAAGGCAAAGCTTGCTCAATGCTAAGAAGACTAAAGCGATGATATTCTCCCACAGTGCTGTCACAGGTCCCCCAATACCCTTGCCCAAGACTTCATTGTCACCACGCTAAACGAGCCTCTGGAAGTTGTAACCAAATTTAAATATCTAGGTATCTGGATCGACAATAAATTATCTTTCAGTGACCACGTTGAAGATGTCTCTAGAAGATTAAAAGCAAGATTAGGTTTCTTCTACAGAAATAGGCCCCTTTTCCCCCTTGAAACTCGAAACAAGCTTGTACAGGCCACTTTTCTCCCCCTACTCGACTATGGCGATGTAATCTATTCCTCCACCACTCTTGCAAATCTGAGTAAACTGGACATCCTTTATCACCGTGCGTTACGGTTCATTACCAACTCCCCTTACCGTTCGCACCACTGTGACGTATATGCAGCTGTTGGTTGGACATCCCTTGCTACTAGACACCTGCTCCATGCTGGGCTATGGACTCAAACTGCTCCTGCAGAAATTGCCAAGCTATCTCTCTTCCCTTATTAGTATCTCACATAGTGCATACTCGTTAAGAAAATCTGACTTTATCATGCTTGACATACCAAGGCGCGGACTTCCTTTGGTAAGCGTGCTGTGCATATGCCCTTCCCTCCATTTGGAACCAATTACAAACCGTACTGAAACTAACTAGCACAGTTTCAATAAACTTCTACAAATCGCTAAGTTCAGCCAAAATAAAAGACACCTGTAACTGTCATTAAGTCTCTTCCTTCCCCATGTGTGCCATATTTATCCACTGGTAAGGTATAATTGATTTGTCATCTTAACTGCTTTCCTTCCCTTCTACTCCTGGCTTTACTCTTTGCTTACGCCCACTGCTACTCTATCAAATCACTCTCCCCCATATCAGTTGTAGACTGTTGTTTGTTCTAGCTGCCAAAACACTGTATATATTGCACACACCAGTCATCATGTTTCATTTATCAGTATGCAACCTGTAAGTCGCTTCCCTGTCTCATATCAATGTTTACCACCTGCGGTCACCCTATGTGTTACCCTTGTATGTATATCCAGCCTGTATCATGTAACGTGCATTTCATGTATATACTGTTATTACCTATCTGTGTTTGTACTTTAAGTGTTTATGTCACAGGACCTCCTTGTGAATAAGCTTGCTCAATGGAGTTTTCCTGCAATAAACTTGAACTTGAACTTGAACATTCTAAAGTCAGACCACAGGCACTTGTGCCACGCAGACCCCCATACACACTCGTAATGTGGAACAACATCATCACGTGCACGGCAACTGCCTATGTTACCCATGTGCAGCCCTGACAACTGCCACATGGTGGTCTTAGTGGCTGGTAAATGTATACTGTGCCATATTCTCATTGTGCCAAGTAAAAAATAAACAAAGTGGGCAGACAGGGTTGGTCAAGTGGCCCTTATCTGCCATCAGATTCTGTGTTTCTGTATCCCAGTGCCTGAATCACTACCCCTAATAATACAGTCAGTAATGCTAAGAACAGCAATTACATAGCTAATATGGTTATTTGCATGTACTCACCCTGGTGGCTGCTTGCGACCATGCTGTTGATGCCACCCTCCACACTTCCACCTGATTGCATCAAAGGGGGCTGGCAACAAGCTCCTCCTCTTGTGTAAGAGTACTTTGGGTTACATAGATACATAGACAGTGTCGGCAGATAAGGGCCTGTGGCCCACCCATTCTGCCCATTTGATCTTGTAAGTTCAGTTTATGTTTTCCTAGAAGTCCGTTGCCCCTTACCTCTGACCTCCAGAATTCCTTTATGTCTATCCCATGCATTCTTACATCCCGTGATTGTTTCAGCCCCCATCACTTCCTCTGGCAGGGTGTTCCACTTGTCCACCACCCGTTCTGTGAAGAAATTCTTCCTCACGTTTCCTCTGAATCGTCCTCCCTCCAACTTCATCCCATGCCCTCTAGTCCTGGAACATCTTTTTCGCTTAAAAATAGTGTATTCCTGCACCCTGTTCCTCCCTGTAAGATACTTGTATGTCTCTATCATATCCCCTCTCTCCCTCCTCTCCTCCAGGGAGTACATATTCAGTTCCTTCAACCTGTCCTCATAGGACTTGTGATGCAATCCATGTACCATCTTTGTTGCCCTCCTCTGAACCTTCTCTACCCTGTCTATGTCCTTACATAGGTAAGTCTCTAGAACTGTACACTGTACTCCAGGTGGGGCCTCACTAGTGTCTTGTATAGTGGAATTATGACCTCCCTTTTCCTGCTGGTGATGCCTCTGCCTATGCATCCCAGCATCATATTTGCTTTACCTGCTGCCTTGTCGCACTGTTTCTATCACTTGAGGTCATCAGAGATGACAACCCCAAGATCCCTTTCCTGCTTGGTGCATGCTATATCCTCACCCCCAACTGATATATTGTGCCAGGGTTTTTGTGCCCCATATGCATTATCTTGCACTTCTTTGCATTGAATTTCAACTGCCAAACCCCTGACCATTCTTCAAGTTTCTGCAGGTCGCTTCTCATTCTGTCTACACCCTCTGGTGTGTCTACTCTGTTACAGAGCTTTGTGTCATCAGCGAACAGTGAAATTCTGCCTTCTAGGTCCTGCGCAATGTCACTGATGAAGATGTTGAAGGGTTGGGCCACCCCCCTTGTCTTGTGTGACCATAATTAGCTTCTCCCTTGTGCACCTCTTAAGGCTGCAGAACTGCTTCCAAACCTTCTCTTTTGTACACCCACCTCTGCACTCGGCATTTGTTGCCTCTGCTTCCTCCTGCCATGCTAACATCCGGCTTTGTGAGGGGACACCAGTTTGGAACCGCTCCTCCCTTGCCAGATATTCCCTGACAAGAATCTGTGTTGGAAGGACAGTTCTGAGTACACTGCATAACACAAATGGTGACAACACACACAGCACAGTATGTTTACCCATGTACACCTGATAGCTGGTGCCTGTATGTTTGGTGGATGTATACAGCATCCCTGCAATGCATGCACACCATGGCATGTTTGCCCATATGCCTAGCCACACCTGGACACCCCTGCCTGTGTACACATGCAGTATGCAGTCTGTCGGAAAGGCATGACTGGCGGACCACTCTGTATGTACCTGTTACTAATGGGTGTGTCCCACATATCAATAGGCAGAATGATGTGGACAGGCAGTAACTGAGCAGGATACAGACCACAGAGATGTTTATGTGGATCATATTGCAAAATGCATGCCTCAAGTGGCTGGACACAATACTGACATGAATACTATGTGACCCCGAGCAGCGTGTGTAACTTCTCCAGTAACCCCAGTCTTCCACAGAATACAGATTGCTTAGTGTGCCTTGCATGGCAGCACAGACAGTGAGGCATGTCAGGGGTCACAGATGCTGGTCATACAATGCACTGGCTGCAGACACAGGACATCCTTGTAAATGAGCGTCATGTAACTGGGTCATTTCCTTTTTTTTGTATGATTTATTTATGCTCCACCCCTGCACTCCTACAGGACTCTCCTTCAGGCCACCAAGGACTGGTCCCATCCCTGGTCGCCCCCATCCACCCACCCACTGCCCCACATCGCAGCGCTCCCAGGGTAACCCGATGTATCCCTTGCATCAAGTGGGTCCTCTCCCTACAAAGAGAATAAACCTTACCGGTCTGCTAAACTGGGTCTGGGTGCTGCTGGGGTCGGTCTGGAGGTCCAAGGGCTCCACGGCGGCGAGGGTTCAGGCGACCATCATCCGACCGGCAGATGTGCCATTTTCTGTCTTCTCTGCCCCGCTGCACCACGTTCTCGTCCTGTGGTGGCGACATCCTTGGGCAGGGGCATGCAGGGGGCATGTTGAGGCTGCACATCCCCACAAGCACGTACCCAGTCCGCTCAGAGGTGCCAAGGCAGGACCCCTCCTCCCTGGGAGGGAAGCATCCAATGGACGCTTGTACACTCCCTCCCTGCCAGCCTCTGCTCCTGGAACCCAGGCTCGGGGCGTGAACCCGGGTCACCAGTGTGCTGAGTGAACCCCTTCGCTCAGCGCCACGGAGCCGGCCAGGGTATTTCCCTTTTTAAACAAAGTAGTGCAGGTACAACACTATGACGTGCTGTGCAGTACTGTATGGTCTGCAATAGATGCCTACCTGTAGTTCATGTGGACTAAATATCTGTTTCCTTAGTGTTTCTCCATTTTTCTTTTGTTTTTGGATGCCATTCTACAAAAACCATTATAAAACACAGTATTAATGGAAATGTGCACTGTGCCTGTGGGGGAGGATAACAAATGGTATTTGTTCTGTTTCAACGTACCTTTTTCAACCATATTTTCTCACCTCCAAGTACTCCAAATGCAGTTTCTCTAGCCAGCTATGTTAATAGGGTTCATCTGCACCCTTGGGGGAGTTACCCTTTTATAATGAGGCAGCTGCGAATGTATAATGACAAGCAAATCGGTGTTCACACCTTGAATGGTAGAGTAGGCTCATTAGCATGTTAGCTTCCAATATATAGCTGTTTGCCCTTGTCACTAATGTATCAGTGATACCGAATGCCATTTGCACAACATCCTCCTCAAACATGTGCATTTGGTTTCCGCACCCCTTGATGACATCAAAGCCATTGTTGATGATGACATGAGGCACTTTCTGCAAACGTTCCTATCTGTAGTTGCGTGCAGCCACTAGCGATTACAAACAACACAGAAGTGAATGTCCACAAAAGCGCATGCGCGAGGCGGCGTACACGTGG
Organism: Neoceratodus forsteri; assembly: GCA_016271365.2. Classification (NCBI taxonomy): domain Eukaryota; kingdom Metazoa; phylum Chordata; order Ceratodontiformes; family Ceratodontidae; genus Neoceratodus; species Neoceratodus forsteri. The sequence continues at coordinate 400,202,356 of JADMNL010000025.1, forward strand.
CGTCGTTGTGTGATGATGTTTTGGGATGATGCACATGCAAACAATGTCATTTGCAGAAGTTGCAATTGTAAATAACATACTGACAGGAGGAAGTGTGCTGTGCACAGAAAGAGACAGTAGTGCCAGCCCAGTGGCGCTGCGGGTTGAGGTGCTGGACGCTGCAGCTCGCACCATGCCAGCAACCCGGGTTTGGGAATGAGCCTGGGATGCTGGGGGTTGGCAGGGGGAGAGAGGATCGAGTTTCCGGAGGACTGCTCTCCTCTCTTGGGGGTAGGGTCCCATGTCGTCCCGCTCGCTGATTGCCCTCTGGTGGTGACTGGAGGGCAATATGGGTTGGGAGGCACACTCCGACATAGTTACGTTGGAGGGGGCGGGAGAAAACAGGAGGAAAAGGAGCCTGGCAGAGCTCCATGATGATCTTCCATGCCACGGGCCGACCCTGGCTTCTGGATTGGGTCTCCTGGGAGGGGACGCCACCTCCCTGGCCCCACCACGGGGGGCAAGTCATGGGAGAATCTCCGGGGTTGGCGAGTGCGGTGCAGCGGGACCTGAGAGAGTGTCCCTCCTCCGGAGGGGCAAAGCCCCTGCCAGTGCTCAGGGAGCACAAATAATTAAATTAAAAAAAAGAACAGAAACAGACAGTAGCTCATTGATTAGACGACATGTCGGGCAACAGGAGATGGGTGCCTGAGGAGGAGAGGGTGAGGGACAGGATGTTCAACACAAGGGAGATGGATGTATTGGTGAGGGAGGTCTTCCTTAAAGAAAAGTCTCTATTTGGGGACACAACCAGGGACGTCTACAGGGCTGAAAAGGCCCATAAATGGAAGACAATGGCCAGGAGGGTCTCATGGGTGCAGGGCCTTGTATGGACACCTGCACAGTGCCAACACCTCTTGGATGACCTGACCTGGCGTGAAGGTGAATGCCTGCAATGTCTGTAGGTACAACACGTAGCTGGAGGGATACGGCCAGGCAAGGCAGTGTTATCTGTTACACTGTCTGTGTTATGTGACTGCAACTGTTCCAGCAGGTGTACAACCAGCATGAATGGTGGCAACAGTTAGAGCCTGTTGAAAAGCAGTATTTATTGGTTACTGTGATTGTGTTTGACAGTGTGGGTGTGCATTATCTGCATCTCTGCAGTGTGTATATGTGTATTCACATCCTGTATGGTACCATAGTTCTGTACCTGTCTTTCATGTTGACGGTACTGTTGCTGTACTACTACGTGGACGTGTCCTGAACCTAGCTTGCCTCACCATTAGGCGTGCTTATTCAGATGAGTGGACTCATTTATTTATTTATTTGAATTCTGGTAACTAGGCAGGCCCACTGAGACAAGGTCCCTTTTTCAGGGGTGACCCGGGGGGGAAGGGTAACAAGGAGAGCCAAAGGAAGTGTACGCAGACACTTAACAAGAACAAGTAAAAGAAGAGTGCGTAGACACTTCTTTAGCATTAGCATATAAAGCAATTAATTAAAAAGTGCAAATAAACAATGGACTATAGACAAAGTACAGACAAAATATTAAATCAAACATCAAGTTCATACTGGTGGGGGAGTTTCAGTCTTCTCCTAAAGAATAGTAGATTGGAACTCAGTCTACAGCATAACAGAAGAGAATATGAGCCGGAGGGGGAGGGAGTGGGGGAAGATAATGGGGAGATATTTGTGCTCCATATTAGCTGCACATCCCCTCCCCACTGAGCAGGTTATATGCCATTAGTAGGACAGTCGCACATATTTGTGATCATAGACAACATGGACATTCTGAGTGCCTCAGCCACTCCATCTGGCTGTGATAAGCCCTGTCAATGGATTATACCATCAGTCCGTGGTGGACAAGCATATTGTGTTCACTTAGCTGTAGACCGCGATCCCCTCTACCTTGCAGAACAACAGGTCAGGACCTAGTTGGGGAGGCATAGAGTGTGTACACGATGCTGCTCTGCATATTATGTGGTAGAGCTGTGCAGTGTGCCCGCCACGACTGGGCCTCAGGCACTATCAGACACACCCCTGGAAACAGTAAGTGTGTCCTTATACCTGCAGTCATGGACACCTACAGTACGCATCAAGGGACACAATTCATATAGACCACAGGTGGCAACGTGTGTACCCTGTATTCAATGTAGTGTTTATTCCATGGGTAGTATGATTTGTGCACTGTGCCTGATGTTCATGTGGGGGGCTTACAGATGAGATAATATGATGTGGGTCACAAGGCATGCATGTAGCAAGTTCATATCCACACCACTTTATGTATACTGATATTATTGTTGCCAAACCACATACCAGACATGGCCCTGTACCCGTGCATGTCTGTGTAGAGTTCTGTGTTATATGCCATCTGCACATGGGTGTGCATGGCACATACCTGTTGTGCCCCTCAGCGCCCTGTCATTCACTTACAGACTGTATTCTGTGTTCCATGTCTCCACAACTCTAGCAGCAGGGGTGAAGCATCCAGGAGGCAGGGACAAGCAAGCAGCAAAATGGCTGTGCACACGTCCCAGGCGCCCGCTCCTGAACTTAACCAGAGGAGGAGGAGGAGGACCACCAACAGCCACAGGCCAGGTGGCCATAACTACATCCAGCCAGAAAGGGGCATGAGTCAGTGCTGTGGAGGCTCTGAGATGTGGGGACTGGTCCCAGGTTGTGAGCCACCAGCAAGGCCACGTAGGGTGGCACACTCAGACATGTCACTGTTTGTTGACATATTGCACAGTGTAGTCACATGTGCATGATATGGTTGCTGGGTACTGTGCATTCCTCATGTGCATGGCATGCAGATTCCAGGGCTATGTGTGTGCACTGCCACTGTGCTGTGCTTTGCATTGTCTGTGTATGGACTGTGCTGTGTCGTCTGGCTTTGCAGGGTGTTCCATGCATACATGCTTCTGGACTGCGCTGTGGCATCCGACGTAGCCCTGTGCATGGCATGCCACATATACTGCACCATCTGAACTGTGTCCTGGGGATGCACGTGCACAGTGGTATTGGTGTGTGGTCATTGGGTATATGCTGCTTGCCCAGTGATCACACTGGTGAAGCAGAACTGCTTATGTTGGATACAGTGTGGACACCTCTCCATATACCACAGTGGCGTTTGTTCATACACAGTATCCACGTAGCTGTGTCAACATTTGCACAGACGTCCGGCAGCATGCCTGGCTGCCATCAGTGCTGATGCCGGATGGCAGTGTTGACAGTGGTGGTGTCACAGATGGCTACTGAATGTTCCATGATGTACCTGTGTGGTCGGTACATGGCACAGTAGACAATGTGCAACCATACAGGCACCATAGCACCATTCAGAGTAATGTCACACAATATTGTCACATGGCGGGCACACACATGTCGCACAGCCCTGGCAGCAGCATTCCTGTCATGTGTAGTCCATTGGACAACACCACCGCACTGTTGCATGACCAGGACATGTGTGGCAGCTGTGTCTTCTTGGCTCTGTTCTGCCCCCAGGCAATGCCACACTGGTACCATTCACTATGTCCCACACTAATGCATCATATCCATACAGGGGGTATGAACACGTCACTGCCATTGCCCACCCACTCGCATTGCTGGTACACATGACCTGGGTTTATGCATGATACAGCTGGTGGAGGGGGACTGATGTTGGTCCTTGTGTGATGTTGCACGCTTGGCACGATATCCACCATCCAGCATGGTTGCTTTCCTTATACATGTGTCCATTGTGCTGCATCAGAGAGCCACTGCTGATGTCTGTGTACTACAGTCTGTTCTGCTTCTTCAGTGAGATGCACTACACCACATGGTGTGTACCTCGTGTATGTGTTGTTCAATTGTCCGTGTCCATGGGTAGTGGGCCCATGCGGGTGGGTCGTGGGGTATGACACACGTTAGGTCTTCTTAGCTACACTGCCATGTGGGTGTGCAGTATGGTACTGTCCTTACCATTGTCCCAAGTTTGCACTTGTTACATATGGCCAGCGGTGCTTTGTGCTGCTACACGCATCACACAGAGACCATATACATCATGGCCATTGGTGAACACTTCATTATGGTGTTCCACATATGTGCTCCTGCTGTGGCCGTGTGTCCTGCACATTTGTAGCATATGTACCACATGCTACTGCCCATGCCTATAAGTGTGTCTGATGTGTCCCTAGTGGTGTGCATGCCCCTGTGGTAGTCGTGCAACCATTGATTTGTGATGCGGTTGTATGCTGAGGATCACAGTACGTCCACTGCACAGTGTATGTCGAGTGCCTCACTGTACCGCAGGATTGCATGCGGTTCACATTATACTATGGCTGCACCCTCTGGTGGGTGCATGTCACAGTACCACTGGTCAATTACCTGTCACCCATTTCATGCCACATCACTGTCACCGACGTCACACAGAATGCTTTTGTCACATACATTCTTGTCCCTGTGTTGTGTGACCTCTTGCCACGTGAGTGCTGCCTACAGGACCCCTACATGGGTTGGAAGGCCATGGTGTGTCACATACAGCAATGACCGCAGGTCCAAAGACATGCTCTCAACCTTGTGAGTGGCCACGTCCTCGGTCCACACACAGTCCTTACCAGGTAACGTGATACCTGGCACTGACCACATCCATATGGGCTGCTCTGCACTGCACGTGCGGGTTGTCAGGTGTGTGTATTGTGTGCTGCCAGACTGAGGGCTAGGCCTACAACATATGTGCTTGTTGTACCTTGTAGATCACATGCTGCAGGTCTGTCCCCGTGCCACATGTGGCGCACGCGCTTGCTATGTTTTCTTTGCTGTTTCAGGTGTACATCCAGGACAGAGGAGCTAGATGGGTGATGAGGTAGTAGGGCCCGTGGTATAGTGGATACTGCATCATATCTGAGCTATGCATGCCCTGCTGGGTGAGGTGACTGGATCGTTAAGGGACTCAGCCACGCTGCTGAGAGACATCACAGCGAGACTCCAGCTTGCTGCCATGCCCCCAGGACAGCAGCAACAGCAGTGCCAGACACAGGGCGCTAGCTCCGTGAAAATTCTGAGGGACATTTTCCATTTTCATAGACACGTTCGCCCTTTTGTTTATTTGTCCTGGCAATATGACATTTTTTTTTCTTTGATGGGCTTGTTGACCCATTTCTTTAGTTTTCCTGGCAGTATGCCAGTTTTGTTTTTATTTTCATGGGCATCTTGCCTCAATATTTCAGTTTTCCCAGCAGTATTCCAGTTTTGCTATTTCATGGGTGGGCTGCCCCATTTCATTTTTTTTTTTTAATTCAGTGAACTTTATTGAACCATGTAATTCTCCCGACAGTACGCCAGTTTAGATTTTTCATGGCGGTGTCTTTTTTTTTTTTATACTTGACAGAAGATGGTCATGTTTATTTTACTTAATAGCTGTGTGACACTTTAGATTTCTTTATGGCAGTGTGCCACGTTTGTTTTGTTCATGGCCATTTGCCACTTTTGTGGTTTGCCACGTGATGTTTTGGTTTTAGCTGCATGCCACATTAGTTTTGTTCATGGCACCGTGCCACTTCGTGTTGTTATTTCTTTTCTTTTACTTAATAACACCCTATTTTCACTACATTCATGTCTGTTGTCCTTCATGGTTCTGCGTGCACTTATAGCGGCACGGTTGGGGGGGTTGGTGGTACTGCCTGTGGTATGGCATTCATGCAGTACCTTGTTTCTGTGGATTCCCTTTGCAGTCACAAGGGAGGGGTTGTGAAGCAATTTGCAGCTGTTTTTTTGCAGATGCATTTGTGACCAGTGCTATTGCCTGCTATACTAGGACAGTCTGTGCGATCACTGTGTCAGTTTGCAGTCATTCCAATATACCCTTGATATACCCTTGTTTAGTGACTGGTGCTGATTTGCGATTGCTAATGGTGGTTTGCGTCACAGTTAGCATCTATTTGAATATCCCACCCCTGATGTCCTTCCTTCCCATCCCTTCCATTAAGCAGCACTTACGCCTCCCCACTTGCACATATGCCCGAACTTTCCATTCACCAACAGCAGAATATCAGGGTTTGGCAGTAAGCTATCGTGATCTCTACGACAAACATCCTTGATGTCAGTGTTCATTTTGATTTCTACTCATTCAACGATGACCCTGTATGATGCCTATCACCAACCAAGTGATGGCGCTAACCTCCCATTATTTGCTCCCCTCATGGCTCCTTTGGTAGCCTGTTGCATGTGCTCCTCCAGATAGTTACTACTTGAATTTTCTCTCCTGAAAAGATACCCCATTTTTCTCATTTTTTTTTTTTAATTCTTTCTTTATGCTGCCTGCGGCCACCGGATCCTCGGCCCGGTCACATACCCCTGGACTCCCACCTCTTTACTGGCCATGGCTCCCTGACACCCCTCGGCTTTCCCCCCTCAGGGTGGAGTTGCGGCACCTGAGCTAAGTGCCACATAGTGGGACCAGAGTTGGGACCCAGCCTGGAGGCTTATTAGGGCCGGGGGCGGGCATCATGCATGGCGGCCGAAAGCAAGGATTTTTTTTTCTTTGAGCCCCAGGGGCAGGGACGTGCAATGGCGTCTTGCATCCGCCCCACCCCTTGCAATTCAACGCCAGTGCTTGCGATTCCTCCTCGCCTCCGCCGGGAGTCCTCACGCACTGGGCAGTGTCCTCATCCCTCCCCCCGGAGAAGGAGAGCAGCCCTAGGGGTGCTCAATCCTTCTCCCCTGGCTGGCCCTCCAGCTCCCCGGGCCCATTCCCAAATCCAGGTTGCTGGTGTCTCAAGCAGAAATCCAATCATTGTGCCGATGGGCCAGCCCCCTTTTTCTTGTTTTTATCATGCCCCATCTTCTCCTGCCCCAGGGCCCCTGCAACTAACATCCAGCCACCACCTCTGTCTCCTCCTTCCTTCCCACCCACCCACCCTCTGTTCCCCTCCCACACTCTGGGTCACCATAGGCTCAGCTGGCAGCCTTGCAGCTCCCCTAGTACCTCCCTCCATCATTTCACCATCCCATACCTCCCCCATCTCCCCACCTTGCCTGATCTCTAAGTCATTTACTCACCTCTGATGCCTCCTCCTCCCTGGCCCACACTTGGCACCCACCTACCATTCACTAACTGTCCCCTTCCCAAGAAAAAGCCACAACTCGAGGCTGCTCACCTTTCCCTTGTCTCTCCTCTGCTTTCACCTTACATCTCCTCTGCCCCAATCCTTGCTGACGCTGCCCTAGTCCCATGATTCTAAGAATAACACTGTATTAATGTAACTTATTGTATGCTCTTGATGCTGTACTATCCCCGTGGTACTAGGAATAACACTGTCACCTATTGTATACTGTTGATGCAGTACTATCCCCGTGGTACTAGGGATAACACTGTCACCTATTGTATACTGTTGATGCAGTACTATCCCCGTGGTACTAGGGATAACACTGTCACCTATTGTATGCTGTTGATGCAGTACTACCCCTGTGGTACTAGGGATAACACTGTCACCTATTGTATGCTGTTGACGCTGTACTACCCCCGTGGTACTAGGGATAACACTGTCACCTATTGTATGCTGTTGACGCTGTACTATCCCCATGGTACTAGGGATAACACTGTCACCTATTGCATGCTGTTGATGCAGTACTATCCCCGTGGTACTAGGGATAACACTGTCACCTATTGTATGCTGTTGATGCTGTACTGTCCCCGTGGTACTAGGGATAACACTGTCACCTATTGTATACTGTTGATGCTGTACTGTCCCCGTGGTACTAGGGATAACACTGTCACCTATTGTATATTGTTGATGCTGTGCTGTCCCCGTGGTACTAGGGATAACACTGTCACCTATTGTATACTGTTGATGCTGTGCTGTCCCCGTGGTACTAGGGATAACACTGTCACCTATTGTATGCTGTTGATGCTGTGCTGTCCCCGTGGTACTAGGGATAACACTGTCACCTATTGTATACTGTTGATGCTGTGCTATCCCCGTGGTACTAGGGATAACACTGTCACCTATTGTATGCTGTTGATGCTGTGCTATCCCCGTGGTACTAGGGATAACACTGTCACCTATTGTATACTGTTGATGCTGTACTATCCCCGTGGTACTAGGGATAACACTGTCACCTATTGTATGCTCTTGATGCTGTACTATCCCCATGGTACTAGGAATAACACTGTCACCTATTGTATGCTCTTGACCAGCTTATGTATGTGTATGTATGCCTACTGTTTGCCATTTCAGACGTGGAACCTTTGTAAAAGAGCCTGTGCTCAAAGGTGTGATCTGAATCCTCAAATAAATAAATAAAGTTTGTATGCTGTTGAAATGGTATTTTTTGTTTGTACTGTACCTTGTGTTCTCATTTGTAATCCCAATCCCAGGTCGCACCTGGAAATGAGCCTCGGCTCAGTGTGCTTTTCCCGGTTACCAACATTTTAAATAAAAATAAAATAAATAAAATGTCTAACTGCTCTTGGCATTCATACATATTTACACATTGTGCATTTCTGACTGGACAACTGGTGCTTATCTGTCAACATGTAACAGTTGATAACATCCCATTGTATTCCCCAACACTAAACTGTATGCCCAATCGATACATGGGAAAACTAGATAAGGCATACACTGTGGTTGCTAAAAACTTAAGGGCCACATGAATGGAGAGGTCAGAGGAAGCATCGAGGGTGTCCTAAGTGAGCTTGGTAATGGGCTTAGGCTTACATCCAGATTTAAGAGGTAACCCTGCTTCTTCCTCAGGAATAGGGCAATCACTTTCATCTTCTGAGTCCAGCACAAGGGTCATTGTCAGGAAATTACTTTGGGCTCTGTGATTTGTTCCTCAAAATCCAACTCCACATCATTGTCCATAATGGGATCCTCGAGTTGCTCAATTATTGTTTCTTCTGGCACAAAGGGTATTGCTTCTGGGTTCAGCATGTGAGGAAGTTCAGGGTTCCCCAGACCGAGAGAGAGAGAGACCATCCCTCACTGCCAGAACCCTTACCGTTGGGGCCTAACTGCTGTCTGCACATGGCCCAGTGTTCACAGGGGTGGAATCCGCTGTGCCACCCCAGGATCACATCAGCATTATGGCCAGCACCCTACCACCCCCTCCAATACCGCAGGGCCAGCCACTGCTGCACCTCCCCATGATGCCTCCAGCGGCATGTCCACTGCCCTGCCACGCTGCACCTATTGCACTGAACAGGTCACAACCAGCCTGCAGCACCCACCTCAGGTCACTGCATTTACCGTGGTGCAGCTCCTCCCAATACAATGGCCGTGAGTGCAGTCCAACCATCTCTAACCGGACAGTACCTGGTGTCACAAACTCGCTCAGCCGGTCAGCCCTCTACTCCCAAAGTGCCAATCTCAGGGGGTATGATCTGTGGACAGTGAACAGAACAAGGTAACCCTCTTGTCTGTTTTGTGGGTTCAAGTCACCTTAGTTTCAGGTTCTGGAGGGATTCAAACTGATAACCTCTTGTTAGCATACCCAATTATCAGGCTCAGATAATTCTGTCTATGGGGGCCAGATACCTTTGCCTACGGGCACCCAACCAGGTCTTTCAAATGAACCCTTAGAACTCTATGCAAGACTTTAGAGAACTCCATCCGTTTCCCAGTTTGGTATATCAATAAGCCCATACACAGTGTTAACTGTAACCTTTAAAAGCTCCACTTAAATAAAAAGAAATGTCAAGGCACTCCATGCAGTTTCTGTTGTAAAATATATATTTACTTTAAAATATCAAAACAGAACAATAAATACAGAACAAATATCCCAAACACATACAATCTTAAAAACAAAACAGGTTTTTAAAGTACAAACTAAGCTCTCTTATCCACATAATACTTATCTCCTACAGTGCTGATGTTGTCCTTCTCTCAGTCAGAAATAAAATCAAAATGTGTTTCTCTAAGGCTTGCTCAGTTGGATAAAAGCAGTCCTGAGCCGGCCTCCTCTCTGAGGTCATTAAACTCCGCCTTGGAGTATTAAAAGTTATATTTTACAGCACAGGATGTCCCAACAAGATTAAAAAAAATGATAAATGACATACTCTATTTTCTCTCCTCAGGTTAACTGATCAGAACTGGGTTTTGTTCTGCCACACACACGCATAAACAGTTTCTGTGATGTCCTTCCAAAGCATCCTGGGAACGTGTATTGGACCTTCCAAATTCATCTGGATCGTTGTTATCTACACATCAAAGGTCTTTCTGATGTGATTCAAGGGCTCTCTGAGACACCCCTCCCAACACAGGTTCTTCCTGGCAACTATTGCAAGTCAAAGGATCTCCCTTAGGGAATTATAAAGTGGATACTTTGGTTCCTGCCTTCAAAGAAAATTTAACAAAGAAATTGCATTTTAAATGGCTGCAGATTTAGCTATGTCCTGTTCTTTGAACTTATCCCTATTTTTTGTTGGATGTGTCAGTTCAGCAAGACTGTGAGTCTTCTGACTGCCCTTCCCTTACATAAATTATATGTAATACAAAAAAAAGTTGATACATAGATCAGAATCAGTGGTCCAAGTGTGACACCTGGTAACAGCGGAACACAATCAAGGACTGACGGCTGCAGCGGTCCGCTGTGGGAGCTGACAGCCTGTGCCACATGATGCGTGAGGATATGCAGTGTCATAGGTGCCAGAACCTGTGGGTGAGGGGGGAAGGGTAGCAGCCCCCCACTTATGCCCATGAAAATTCAAAGCACCCGTTTAATGCATGCAGGGTTAGAAAGGAAGCAATCCTGGTCTCTTTTGTGATTACTACAGCCCCCCAACTTTTCCCAATATTCTAGCATTCTTGTGTAGCGTATCAAGTGGTGGGTGGAGGCACAGCACACAGAGCGCACGGCGGTCCTACAAGACATGTGTGCTGCTGTGTGGAAGGCTGCATCTATGGTGGCAGGCACTGTGAGGGCTGCCATAACCCTGGCCTGTCCAGTGTGACTAGTGCCACCTCACAACAGACACTTCAGAGTATGATGATGCCACGCAGTACCAGGATGAGAACACCCAGTACACTCCAGACTCCCAGGTCACCAAGGATACCGTGCACACCAGGTCACGACCTGCCCCTCCCCAGGGCTACACCCCATGGGGCCACGTCCAGGGGTGGGTTACACCATTGCAATTGACTTACCCAGTTCTATGTCATAAGGGTGATCACCAAAAGGTGATGTACAACCCTGGCGACAGAGAAAACGGCGCAAGGAACTGTATTTTTCACTTTAGCCCCCCGCACCCCCCTACTTTTAGATTCTCAACTCCAGGGGGGTACATGTCGGGGGGCGGCTGACCATGGCACCACCCCACTCAAACCCTCCCGCCCCTCGCACAGCGTGCTCATCCCCCCATGTGCATGTATGTGTAGTGACATCCCATCACCATTCACGAACCCTCCCCATCCGGTCTCCCTCCCTCCCTAGTCCCTCGCCGTATGGGTGTATGCGGCAAGTGGGTCACCATTTTGGTAGGCGCCCACTTGCGACATGCCCACATCACAGTATATGACTTACCCAATACTGTCACTGAGCTGCATCTCTCAAACATACAGGGGGCTATACAGGCAGACTGTCCATACCCAGAGTGGTGGTAGGGGGCAGATGTAGGCAGTGCATGACCATCCTCTGTCAACAGGGTTTCCCAACCACCCCTGCCATACCACTGCAACACCACCAGCTGCCCTTGTGTTATGGCCCATTCTGCCCGACGCTAGCAAGGATGGCATGTAGCACAGCTCCTGCCCTACCTGGCTGGTGGGTATCCCTGTATAGATCCCTGCGGCCCCCCAACATGGTCTGTGTTTGCATGTACCCCATGTGCTACCCCCATGCATGGTGGGCCAGTTATGCCATGCACTCCCTCCTCCACAGCCTTGGTGATGTTTTTCTCTGTTGGTACCCCTTAGGACCACCTGCTAACATGGACATATGTTTATGTGTGCCCTATTTGTAACCTCCCTGCCTGGTAGCATTGAATTTGTTTTATGCCCGTCACGTTACCCCCTTGCCTAGCAAACTGCACTGCTTGCATTGTTTTTGTTGTTACTGTTACTGTTTTATGTGTGATAATGCATTGCTAAACCATCTTACAATCTTCTGTGTGGTCTGTACTCACCTGCCATATACATAGATGTCACATATGATTCAGGCTTGGCACTCCAGGGCCCTCCTGGCCATTCTGGGATCATGCCCGTTGAGATGATCTGGTATCCCCTGATCCTCTGGCTCTGTATCCAATGCAGGATGTTTCTCTGTGGCTGGCAGGCATATCCCATTAGTGTACAACAGGCAAGGAATATGGAACAGGCCTTCTGAGGGGTATACTGTAGGGCACCACCGGAACAGTCAAGGCACTTGAACAGCATTTTGAGCATTCCAAACACATACTCAGTGATGTTGCATGTGGCAGTGTGTGCCTCATTGTAGCTGTCCTCTGGAAGGGATGTGGAGCAAAAGACAGGTGTGATGAGCCAGGGGTGCAGGGGATAGCACTGTGCCCTGTGAAGTTAAAGGGCATAGGTTGGTGTCATATAGCAGCATAGGCACATGGAAAATGATGGCAAGTAACAACCCCATGTCCATTCAGTCCATCCATAGACCCTAACGTACCCGGGACCTATGGTCCATACAGGGTTCTACCTCATCATGTCCCATATGGGGCTTCCGGGGGGGCCTGTAGTGTATACTCACCCAGACAAGGTGGCCACTAGGGATGTCTCAGTTTCAAACCTCTGGCACAAGATAGAATTGTGCCATATGAAGGCATTGTAGGCACTGCTGGGGTACCATGCCAGGACACTGATGATGTGTCCTGTTGCATTGCACATCACCTGGCAATTGATGGAGTGGTACCCTTTGCTATTGAGATAGACATCCACTCCATCACCAGTGGGTGCCCGTATGGCAACATGGCTGCAGTCAATGGCACCAAGTGTAGACGGTAGGTGCACAACTCGATGGAACTGCTGCATGGCTGCTGTTTGCTCTGCTGGTGTGCTGGAGGAATATGATGAACTCACCAGCACGGTCCAGTAGAGTGTCTAGGAACTGGTCCAACAGGCACGAAGTGGGAAATGACGAGATACTGGTGGTGTCCCCCACCCGTGTCTGGAATGTTCTGGTGGCCAGGAAACAACATTGCAGCTGTCACCTTCAGCTCAGTGGACAATGCATGGCTGCGCTAAGTATCTGTCCAGAGCTGGTCATGCAGCAGCTCACACAGCTACCTGAGCACGGGCCTGTTGAGCCTGCATCAGCCCACGAGTTGGACATCACTGAGGACTTCTTATGTGACTCGTGGATGGTAGTCTCTGTGTGCAGTATAGTGCCTCCACACCCTACATATGGGCTCAAGGTGGGCATCAGCCCTCTCCTCCTCCTGTACAGCCAGCTGCAGCATGTAGACAATGTCTACTCCCCTGAGCATCATCTTGCAATATTTCCTGCAGTGACTCCGCCCGCCTCTGGGATTTTCTTGAGTTTAAGATGGCCTTTTTAAAGGCTGTAATTGCAAGGTGCTAAGTGGCCTGCACTGACCCTGTTCCGTGGCACTAACACACTGAATATCACACTGCACCAGTATGTAAGGTCCTGCCCCCGCCTTTTACGAGCTGCATACATTTTCTCTGTGAGTGTGCAGAAATGGCTTTAGTGCATGCTGCTCACCCTTTGAATGTGGGATTTCGATGCAATCCCTGCACAGAGCGGGTGCAACCACTTTGTGGCCAGCACAAAGTTTTGAATATCTGGCCCCTGATGTCAAACTCGTTTGTCATACCTCGTTTTATTTGCAAGGTTGTTCTTGGCTTTAGCCTCAGAGGTGAGTTGGTATGCTTTCTGTAGCTGCCGACGCAGTCGACTGGTGCATTCTAAATAGGTGTCTTCAGATGCGCCATCTGTTGAGTCTTCAAAACAGAGATCCACTAGCTGCTGAGCTTTTTTGCAAATATCAAGTAGAATGGGAACCTCTGGGTGGCATCATTTCATGTTCAATTGTAGGCATGTACCAGGGAACTTACTTTCTGGCTTCGATTTGGTTTCTGAACTGGGTCCAAAGTTCCCAACATGTCAATCAGTGTTTGGTTAAAGTGTTCAGGCTGAGGGTCTACTACGGGTGGTAAGCTGTGGTTTTCGATATTCTGATACTATATGTTGCAAGAAACTCCCTGGAATGAGTTGCCTGCCCGGATCATGTCAGCAGCTCTTTAAATGGATTGAAAACAATGTGGCTGATGTCTCAAGCAATACCTTTAGTTCAAGTTGCTAGGACAGGCTGACTGGATGCAGTTGCTCCCAGCTGGGATGCAAGTTTTCCTGACTTACTGGTAGCTTCTCTGCACTTCACTTCACTTCTCTTTCTTGCTGTTTAGCTGAGGCTTGGGATCTGGAACAAGGTGGGGACTTTCTTGAACTGGAGATACTGTAGGCTCTCATTCCCCCAGAGGGGAAAAGTCTCGGGGGAAGGGCAGGACACCCCAGCTCCAACTTGTCATAATTTCTCAAAAATAAAGAAAATGTGCACTAGGATGATGGTGCTCTAGTTAGATAATTCAGAAGTAAACGTAATGGGACTGGCACAACATCAGCTTCTTTAAGTTAAGGACTCCAAGTCTTAGACGCATACAAAAGAACTTTATTTTAGTAAAAAATGAAAAATAAACCAGCATACGAAGTGTGTGTGCACTTTGTATGCTGTGTTTTTTTTTTTTTACTAAAATAAAGTTCTTTGTATGCATCTAGGCTGAGGAGTCCTTTACTTAAAGGGGAACTGTCATCAACAGGGTTTTCTAATATCTGAAAGACCATAAATAGTGAACCATTGTGTTTATCTGTGAGTCTTTGCAGTCCAGAGTTATTCATATGTAACTCAACCTGTACTTAAGGGCTGGGAGCAGCCATATGTTTTAGGCTCCCAACAGGAAATGATGTCACTGAGGATCTTGAACCTCCATTGACTGTAGGTTAAATAGGAAATTGTTTTATTAAGTGTGTTTTAAGGTTTTATTACAGCACTTTCTACATTTATAATATTCGTTTTGTATGTGCATTGAAACTAGTGAGTTATCACCTTTACATTTCAAACTGTTAGTGAAAATAATAAATTTTTAGGGTTGCTTTAATCTCTAGGCTATACTGCCAGCTGATCATTAAAAACTACACATCTCAAGGCTGGCTCTGTGGTGCCAACAGGTATTGGGGCCCCATATCATGATTTCTAAACCCTGCCTGTGTTCATGTCAGTACAGATTTCTGGGGCTGACACAGCACAAACTTCTGTCTTTTTCCATTCCCTCTCTTACAGCCTTTTCTCTTACAATTTCGGGTGTGAACTCAGGTCTACAAGATGCAAATGTAGCTACATACCTACTGGCCTGGCATCATGGGGCCAGCCTTGAAATGTAACGTTTTGGATTATCAGCTGGCAATACAGCCTATAGGTTAAAGCAAAGAGCTGTGAACAAGCTTCGTTCTTCCAGCAGAATGGGTTTTGATTCCATCATTTTCTGCTTGTATATTGTGTGACCAGAGCAAGTCACTTAACCTCCATGTGCTCCCAAAACACACCCAGGAACAAGCTGTTCGAGTCTTACACACCACCCCTTATTTTGTTTTTTATAATTGCTGGTGTGCACTTTTTTGCCTTAGCAATTATATAAAATTAGGAAACAGATTGGCATTCAGGAGCCACGGACTAGCTGGGATTCTGTGCTGTCCCAGTCCGTGGTTTGCCAAGTTACAGCGATCCACTTATTTATGTGGAGAAAGTAAAAGTAGTAGTTTGCATAGTTTTCTTTTTTTTATTTTGGAAAACTTACATGCAAACGGTGGTTGTGGAGCTGTGGTGTGCTTCCGGCAGGAAGAGGTGGGGAGACCCGCTGGCTCTTGCATGCTGGCAGGGAAACCAGTCGGTAAGTTTAAATATTTTCTGTTTGGTTTTCCCTGCTAGTGACTCCGGGAAGAGACTTTTTTTGTATTTAAAAAAATCATTCAACGCCAGCTACGACAGAGTGATGTTCCGAACGTCGCATACTGAAGGAAGACCACATGACTGGCACAAGCGTGGTCCGAGGGAAACCCAATGCGTGTTTGCCATTATAACCAGCTGGTCATAATGGCACATTATAACTGGGTTTCCCTATGGGAAAAAGCACTAGTAAGTAATTATATCATAGTTATTAACACTTCTATTCCCCCAAATACTTCCATGCATTATAACCCAAATACATAGGTACAACTAAAAGATTTACTTGCAGACATGAAATGTTGTTTTCCTGACCAGGAATTACTCATTCTTAGAGATATGAATACAAGAATCAGGGAATTTGATAACTTTATAGACAATTCAGTATTTACATACATCAATGAAGCACCTTCTATGTTACATAGGGTTACTGCAGATAAACATATCAGGTCAAATTCTGATTGACATTTTAAAGAATATTGTTTATACCCTGTGAATGGTAGGTTAAGAGGAGCTATAGAAGGGAACTGCACTTATCTGTCTGTACTGGGTTCTTCTGTATTTGATTTAAATATTTTGGTCTGGTGGTTTAGACCAATGGAGCATTTTGATTATTCCTGATAGGGCTGACGGTGACCATATGTTCATTATGCTAAGTGGTTTATCAATTTTACATCCACAGTTATTGGAAGCATTTCATTCTCCTAAGAGGTACAGATTAAACAAAAAATTATGCTTGGATTTTGCATTAGAAGAAAGGATTATACAACTTACCACTGAACTTCTTTTGTTATTAAACTGCAGTCAACTATTAACATTGAATGCTAGTCAAATTTGAGAAATATTGACTTCAACTTTACATAGGATTACTGCAGATAAACATATTAATAAATCAGGTCAAATTCAGGAAAGACAGAACTGGAAAAAAAAGGTGTGGGGTAGCTATGTACATAAGGGAAGGATTAAAAGCTACTATGACACAAAATGACAACATGGAAGCTGAGTCACTTTGGGTTACTCTAGATGCTGGTAATGGAACAGTAACTTGGGCAGGGGTGTTCTACAGACCCCTGCCAATAGGGGTGGAAGGGGACAAAGAAATCTTAAAATCCATAACAAAATGAGTGATAAAAGGGAAGTGATAGTGGTGGGTGACTTCAGTTTACCGGACGTAAATTGGGGTACCCATACAGCAAGTTCATCCAGAAGCAAAGACTTTCTGGAGGCTCTGAGCATAGCAGGCCTAAAACAGCTTATTAAGGACCCAACAAGGGGGAAGGGGGGCTGTCCTTGACCTGTTACAAATGGGGACAACATCTCAGAAGTAAAAGCTGGGAGTCACCTGGAGTCCAGCGACCACTGCATGGTGTGGTTCCAGGTTAAGACAAAAATGGAAGCTAAGCACTCAAAAACCAAAGTCATGGACATTAGATGAGCAGGTTTCACTAAAATGAAAGAAGGTCTCAAAAATAACTTTTCAAATATGGTGAAAGAAAGAGATGTTGAGGAGTACTGGACACACCTCAAAATGGTGTTATTAGAAACCGCAAATCATTGCATAAAGAAGGTGAGCAAAGCAAAGAAGAAAAGAAAACCCCTCTGGTTTTCTAAGGAAATAGCCACCAAGGTCAAGCAGAAACGGATTGCTTTCAGAAAATATAAGGAAACTCAATCCGACAAGGACAGGGATAACATAGAAACATAAAATCTGATGGCAGATAAGGACCGCTTGGCCCACCTAGTCTACCCATTTCCCTACCTAACAGATAAGCTGCAGATCCTAGTTAACCAACAGCCTACTTCCTCCTATCCCCGCACTAGAATTGCATTATGTCTGTCCCATGCATTCTTGAATTCTCCCACTGTTTTTGACTCTACGACCTCCTCAGGAAGGCTGTTCCATGTATCCACAACCCTCTCTGTGAAGAAATACTTCCTTACATTACCTCTGAGCCGTCCCCCCTCTATCTTCAAATTGTGCCCCGTTGTTTTTGCACATCTCTTTTTCTGAAAGATGCTACCCTCTTGGACTTTGTTGATTCCCTTGAGGTATTTGAAAGTTTCTATCATGTCCCCCTTTGCCCTCCTTTGCTTGAGGCTATACATCTTTAGTTCCTTTAGTCTTTCTTCATATGTCTTCTGATGCAGACCCTGCATCATTTTGGTTGCCCTCCTCTGGACAGCCTCCACCCTGTCTATGTCTTTGTGGAGATGGGGTCTCCAGAACTGTACACAGTACTCCAGATGTGGTCTTACCAACTATCTGTGCAGAGGGCCAACAACTTCCTGTTTTCTACTGGTGATGCCTCTCCCTATGCATCCCAGTATCCCCCCAGCCCTCCTTACTGCCTTCTCACATTGCTGGCCCACCTTTAGGTCATCTGATATGACTACCCCCAGGTCCCTTTCCATTTTTGTTGTTGTCAGTATCTCACCCCCCATTGTGTACTCTTCCCCTGGGTTTTTGTCTCCCAGGTGCATTACTTTGCACTTCTTTGCATTGAATCTAAGCTGCCATACATTTGACCATTCCTCCAACCTTGCCAAGTCCCTTTTCATCCTTTCCACCCCACCTTGTGTATCAACCCTGTTGCAGATCTTTGTGTCATCTGCAAAGAGACATACTTTCCCTTCCAGTCCCTCTGCAATGTCACTTATAAAGACATTAAAAAGGACCGGCCCCAGTACTGAACCCTGCGGTACCCCACTAGTAACCCTCCTTTCTTCACTGTGGACTCCATTTACTACTACCCACTGTGTCCTGTTGTCCAACCAGTATTTTACCCAGGCTACCACCCTGGGACCCACTCCCAGGCTGGCTAATTTGTTTATTAATCTTTTGTGCAGGACTGCATCAGATGCCTTGCTAAAGTCTAGGTAGGCCATGTCCGCAGCCCCTCCCTGGTCTACTGCTTTGGCCACCCAGTCAAAGAAATCAATTTGATTTGTCTGATATGACCTTCCTGCTGTGAATCCATGTTGCCCTGGGTCCTGTGCCTCACTGGCCTCTAGGTACTTAACAATTCTTTCCTTCAGAAGTGATTCCATCATTTTCCCTACCACTGAGGTCAAACTGACAGGTCTGTAGTTTCCTGCCTCTGTCTTGTTCCCACTTTTGTGAAGGGGAATCACATCCACCCTCCTCCAGTCCTCAGGTACAATGGTCTTTTAACTGGGGCAGAGGCACTTGGGTTAATATCTCAGTACTGACACTGTAGTGCAGCATGAGGGGGTGCTGCACTCCTGAGGTGTCGTCTTTCAGATGAGATGTTTAACTGAGGTCCCATCTGCCTGGATTGGTGGTAGTTCAGGTGGATGTTAAAGATCCCATGGCACTTATCAAAAAGAGTAGGGGAATTTCCCCAGTATCCTGGCCAAATTTCCCTCATTCACTAAAAATACCACCTGCAGCTTAATCTGGTTCAAAGGTCAGTTGGCATTCATCTGCATCCCCCTCCCCCGGGTCGTGCCTGAAAAAAGGCAGAATTTGTCTACTGCACTTACCTGGTCAACAAAAACTAAATAAATAAATAAAATAAAACTGCACAGCAGCCCAGTGGCATCATTTGGTGGCACCTCTTGTATCTCCTGTTCACAAACCAAGATGCCAATGTTACCTGAATATACCTTCCTAGTGGATTGACTTCCCACCCAAAGTTAAAAAAAATTCTGAAACAAGCAAGAGGGTGTTTCAGAAGATTGATGGTTGATGTTTCAGTGCTTGAGTGGATCTGAAGATTATGGGCTGGATTTGCAAATGGCCCTGAGTGCTACAATCCCCAGATGTGCCAAACATATGGCACACAGGGCTTGTGGCATTCTCTTGGCTGGTGATCGGTATTTTTGATCCCATGCACCAGTTGTCGTAAGTTAGACCAGCATTTTCTGATCTAGCTTGTGGCACTCCGGTACCCTTTTACAGAGGGCACCCCAGGTACCTTTTCTACGGAGGGCACCTGGGCAATTCCTTTTATGGAGGGTACCCAGGGTACCCTTCTTCACGGAGGGCACTCCTGGGTACCTTTTTATGGAGGGCACTCCCGGTACCCTTTTATGGAGGGCACCCCGGTACCCTTTTATGGAGGGCACTCTGGGGTACCCTTTTTACAGTGGGCACTTCTGGGTACCCTTCTTACAGAGGGCACCCAGGTACCCTTTATTGGAGGGCACCCCGGGTACCCTTTTTACGGAGGGCACTCGGTACCCTTTTATGGAGGGCACTCTGGGGTACCCTTTATGGAGGGCACTTTGCACCCTTCTTACAGAGGGCACCCAGGGTACCTCTTTTTACGGAGGGCACTCCAGGGTACCCTCTTTACGGAGGGCACTCTCGGGTATCCTTTTTACAGAGGGCACTCCTAGGTACCCTTTTTATGGAGCTTGTACCAAATATTTGGCATATGCTGCCATAAATCAGGTAAAACTGTGGCAACTGTGCCTGACCCACCAAAACTGAGCACAGTTGTGGCAAAGATGTTTGGCATAGTGGCACCAAAAAAAGGGTTAGACGCAGGGTTTGACACAAGTCCTGCATCACCCTTTGAAAATTGGACCCTCTGTTTCTGGCCACAGCATCCTGAAAGCAACCAATGTAGCCTGCCTCATAGAAATCTTGCCTTGGATGAAAATATGAAGGGTCTGGGGAAGCTTAAAGTGCACCAACTTACATATGACATGAGACCCCTCCTTAGCTTACGCAGTTTCTTTAGTCGCTGTAGTACTGAGTCTTTTCAACTGAGGCTGGCAACACATAGTAACCATCTCTTAAAGTCAGCTGTGGGAGTATGGCCCAGGGAGACTTTCTGTGTCTAGGGTTATGATGGACTACTCAGCAGAGGAATTTTCTGCAATCACTATACCCCGTATTTATCTCCAGTGTTGGGGCAAGCACAGCTTGGACCTCTGTTCTGACAGGACAAATTACACTGCAAGGTGGATTTAAGCAGTAGTTACACTTTACTGATATATATTTAGTTACAGATGGGAACACAGTCCCTGGCTGCTATTCTTGTTAGCACTGTACAGGCAGGTTTAATCCTGATCCGGGACATGAGTCAAGACATGAGTGTGTCAGACTTCCAGTGACGTCAGCAGCATGATGTCCCCTTAATCTCTAAGCACAGAGCCACCCTCAAAAAAAGCCACAAAACCAGTACAGTTCAACAAATACCAATAAAAAAACCAGTACAGTTCAACAAATACCAATAAATAATTGCTTACCAGAGACTACAAAAGCAACGGTGAGACAAAACCAGCAAAATCCCAGAACAAATCCATCTGATGTAGGTAGGGTTGCCACTGTTGGATGAGGCAAAAACCGGATCATAAGCTCCGCCCCTAGCCCCACCCCTTTTCATGACTCATCATACATTGTTCCTCCTAGAAGACCATTTGTCATATCAATAAAAGGCAACACTTAAAGCAGCAGTCCAACAAAAATGTTAAGATACTGTACTGTACCTGTTCAAGTTACTTTCCTAGGTTCGTCCAAGTTATTTATTTACTGATGTATTTATTTATTTATTAACATTGGTTTACCAGACAAACATTCCGAGATAAAAGAAATATCATTTACTGATATGATCTGGGGGGAGACAGGGAAATGCTATATAATAATATAGAATAAAGAAATTGTTTCCTGTAATGTTTACTTTCTATATTTTTCTGGCTCCACTTCCTTTTCAGGTCCACAATACTATTTCAAAGCCAAATAAGTGACCATACTTTTTTCTTGAGGAAAAAAAAATAATTTAAAACATTTAAAAATGCCTAAATTCTGTTAGAGATGAAAATGTTTACCAGCAAATGAAGGTGGAAGACAACTGGCTCTGTTACTGTTACAAAAGGTGTGTGCAGCTGTGGTGCTGTGCCACTTTAAGATGCAGTGGAAAAAATTAGTTAGGTAAGTGCTAATGGTGTTGATGGCCATACTTTACAGCTCCCAGGCTGACTGCTTTCACAAAGAAAGGGCTATATTGACTACAGAACTTGTTTGTAACCTGGACATGTAGCTGAAACAATGAATGATATGACAAAATGTGTTTCAGAAGTATGTGAGCTCTCAAAATAGCTCAAAAACCTGACCAGCACAGAGCAAAACCAGATTACGTGATAGGGACCCTGAAAACCTGATCACCAGGCAAAAAACCTGACAGGTGGCAACCCTAGATGTAGAAGGACTACAAGATGATGACTCACTTAGCAAGGCCTCCACTTTGTTAGCCCCACTAACCAAAACAGCCGTGATTGCACCAAGTCCTAAAAAAAAAACAAAAAAAGCTGGACCTAATATTTTCACAAATCCGAGCATAACAGACAGAAGATACAAAACTGCTAACAGCACTCCAAAAAGGACAGCAGCGGCTTGAGAAGACGGCTTTTTAACATGAATCTACTATCATGGAGCTGGAAGCAAGAGCCAACAAGACGGAGCATCTACTACTTCAGCTCATTAAAATTGTTTAGAAATTCCAGGACAAAATGGAGGGCCTTGAAGGAAGATGCCAGAGACAACATCTCCACATCTGTGGCATCCCTGAAGATACCAAGACCCCACATCATTGCCTTTCTCAAAAAGCTATTAAGCACCTCTTTGAATCTACCAACAGACTGTCTTCAGCATAGAATGGGCCCACCAGGCATTGGGTCCTAAACCTAAGAATCCCAAAACCCATTCTCCATCTATTGTGACAAGGTTCCTGAGTTACCAAACCAAGGAGCACCTCCTGACAGCATCATCGATAAAAGGCAGACTGATCTATAAAGGGAACCATGTTTTGTTGACCACCATTACGCCCTCGCAGTCCTAGCCCGCAGTGAGGAATATAAGCAGTTCTTCAAGCCTCTCTGGGATAAATGACTAAAATTCCAAACACCCTTTCCAGCAAAATTAATGGTGTTCTTCTTGGAGGGCCCCAAGCTATACCATACCCAAAGATGCTTTCACGGCACTAGCTGCCAAAGACATTCACCCAGTGCAACTGGAATGCAATGCCCATTATCCCGGCGATCCTCTAGAGGCTGGCAACGGGATGCATCTAATAGTGATGACTCCAGACAAAGGCATACCCTTACAATCCTACATGAAATTAAAGAAATTCTGTTTTCTTTTTTATTTTGTTTGTTTATGCCCCTGCCACCTGCACACAACTCCTTTGGGAGTTGCCAAGGTGTCGCTATCTTCTCCACCTTACTTATTGTCCGGTGCTCGGGCCATCCCCCAGGGAGCCATGGTTTCCCCTCAGGTGTGGATGCGTTGGAGGGCAGAACCTTGGCTAACATCTGCCCCCTCCATCGAACTTTGTCGCTGTTTTGGGAAGCCGTTGTTGTGGGACAGGCAGGGGGCGATCCGGGACGATGCTGGGTGCTCTGTCATCTATGTGTGCAGGGGCCATTTTTCCATTTCTTTCTCCTAGCAACCTACAGACATCGATGCACAGAAGGGATACAAGATGCATGCTCACGCAGAGGCGTGGCACCACCCTGGACCTGGCGGACGTCCGTCTCTCACATGGTGTCCCCAATCTGCACTACCACCTATGTGCACCCAGGTGGCAGCATAGTAGTAGGGATAGCTACCCTCCCTCCCCAGAGGAGGAGAGCATCCAATGGGATGCTCAATCCTCCCCCCCGGTCCCTGACAATCTGGAGCTCGCTTCTGAACCCTGGTTGCTGGCGTCGTGAGCAGTAGCATTACCGCTGTGCTGACGGGCCAGCCCTGAAATTCTGTTTTCATTCCAGACCATGTGAACAGGACCTGCAGTATCCAATAACCAGCATACTTCAAAACCATGACTAGGGAGGCAACGGATTAGTATTTACTGTGTCATATAAGAAATCACCTTTCATTCTATGCACCTAACTAACCCTGTGCAACTTCTTTCCTACTACCCCATCAGCAAATACTAACCTCATATAGTGCACTATGCTTTGCAGATATCGTCCTTTTCTAATATTGCCAGTAATCATCTCCCCTCCATGCCTTTTCTCCCACTGGATCAACCTTAAAACCAATCTACTACCACTACCTCCCAACCTCCTAGACAAAGCCACTTATTTTGGCCACCCACTCTCTCACCTCCCCCAGTCTCCCTCCCCTCACCTTGACTCCTCCTTGGACTCTCACACTAGGTGTCACACCTCTTTATCTCCTTCGCTACATAAAAACACTGTCCTTTACCCTAGTTGAATGCTCTCGACGCTGTACTATCGCCATTGGTATTATGAATGACATTGTAACCTTATTGTATACTAGCTACCTACTATTCGAGTATTGTATGTAAACTGTTTGTTATTGCTGTCATTGTTACTGTTTGACGTGGAACCTTTGTAAAAGAGCTCTTAGCTCAAAGGTATGATCCGAATCTCTAAATAAATAAATAAAAATCATAGCAGTCTCCCTGGTAAATTGGGCCCACAGCACGAGTAGCTCATGAGGCCCATCAAACAGCTGTGACACAGACTTCTGCTCTCATCCCTTGCACGTGTTCGTGCAGCTCGATCTTCATGACTGCAGAGACACTGCATACATTTGAGCATTCTTTTTTTTTTCTACAAAGGTTTTTCTTTCCACAGCCAGTCAGCCCCATTCCCAGTCTGCCCTATCCTGTTCCTGGCTGACTACAGTTGAACCCACTTACTATCTGTTCAATGTTAAAATACTCTTTTAAGTGAATAGAGCAGTCCATTTAAGTGAATTTTTTTTTGCTTTTCAGTCCTGCTGAGAACCCATTATCACACCTCCTTGGGTAACCACACTCTGCCCCACTCCTCTTTGTTACTCCTGGACAATAGCTTTGCAATTAACACTTCAGTTTTGCACAGCTGGTGTTAACTGCAGCTCGGCGTGAGCCTCAAATTCAGTTTCCTGCCTTTTGTTCTTGGCGCTGCCACTGACCACTAGATTCCACATGAATCCACAGTATGTTTACTGACACACCATAATAAAAAGCTTACCTTAAAGGAAAACTAAAGTTAAAATTTACAAAAACATAGAGCAACAACTGTACCCCCCCCACCAACCTCCCCCTCCCTAGCCGTAGTTATTGGCTAACCTCTAATCTCTAATGCATTTATAGTCAACCTTGCACTTGTGTTACACCTCACGAATTTTGTTATATCTGTTTCTCTCCTCGCAGTCTTGCCCTAGTTCAACCTCCTTGTATTCTATCCAGCCATTTTCTAACTACAAAGCTGTGTCCCACCAAGTGTTTGCCAAAGATATTTGTGCTATCGTATCTATCTAGTTCAAGATTGTTAGCATTGTATCCATCTAGTTCATACCTGTTAGCATTCCTCCTTTTCAATACTTCTGCATAGTCTGCTTACTTTATTGAATGTAATCAAACTGTATATTTATACTGTGTACCAAATCTCTGTATACTGTCCTCATGTTCCTCTACCCCCCCCCCAGGTCGAGCAACTTGTTGCTCAGCGTGCCTTCCTGGTGAAACATTTCAATAAATAATAAATAAATAAACAACGGCAGAGGAGCTGTTCTGCTTAGAGGCTTCCCAGATGACATTAAGCAAATCTGTGAACATTATCTGCCCCTGACCTACCTGGGGCAAATCCAACTTGTTCTTTGCCTGTTAACTTGATCACATGTTTTTTAAGACAGGTTGCGAAGACCTTTGAAAGGATTTTAGAGTCCACATTCAGTGACGAGATAAGCCTATAGTTTTTGCGTAACAGAGGCTCTTTACCCTGTTTTAGAATGAGGGTGATGTGTGATTCCTGCACCAAGTCAGGTAGTGGTTTTCTAACAGAAGTTTCTTTAAACATTTCCAGACAATATCTACGGGCCTGATCATTCAAATACTTATAAAATTCTGCAGGCATCCTATCAGGGCCTGGAGCCTTGTTGGAAGGCAGGTCTTTCATGGCAATGGCCATTTCTTCAAGAGATATCGGTCTGCTCAAGTCTTCCCTCTCAGAATCTGTTAAGGGTAGGATTTTAACTGATTTTAGGTAGTCTTCCATGATGTTATCTGGTGGATCCCAAGTGTTTTGATATAGGTTTTTGTAAAATTCCCCAAACTCAGCATTTATTTCTTTATAATGTATGATGGAACGTTGTTATACAGCGATTTTCTTCTTTTTACTACGTTGTTATACCATTGATGTGACGTCAGTTTGTTGTTAACCCATCGATGGTACATCACATAGATTGCATAACAACCGTAATCGCTCTGCGCATGTGCCCATCATGATGCGACGGCCTGACTAAACCATCCGCGATGGTGATAGCATGACCCCGTGTGGAGCGGCAGTGACAAAATTTGGACAGTAAGGATCATTCTTCTTAATTTTTAACTAGATGCGTATGACCATACACTATAAAATATAATGTATGGTCATACATCGGCAACCGGTTTGAATAACCAGCTCGAGGCTGCCATGGCGATGTAAACCTCCCATGGCAACCTCTCACCAGTTAACAAACCAGTTACTGATGTATGCCCATACATTATCCTCTATGTTGGTAACCACAACAGAATTATGTTTATTTCAGATGCCTGCCATAACATTCTGATTTGCCTTGCTTTTAGTCTGTATGCTGATTAATAACTAAATCGCTCTTTCACCCATTTCCCGATATGTTTGCCTCATTCTAAACAGTGCATACTCTAGCTGAGTAAATCTTATTTATGCCATATTTCAAGCAGCTAATTTTAAATAGCAGCTGAGCATCAGAATTGTTTTGATTTTTGAAATCCTGCTCAAGAATATACAACTTTCTTTTTCTTTTTCTGCTAAATCTCTTTGAGCCTCCTTTTTCTTAAAAGATAAGTAACTAATTATTCTGCCTCTAATGCAGGCTTAAAGGCATCCCACAAACAGGTAAAGGACACCTCCCCATTATCGTTGTCTTTAAAACACCCATCAATTTCTTTACCCAACCATATTTTGAAATCTGCATTGTTCAGAAGTGAGTTATTTAGTCTCCACCTCCGAGATCTAGTCTGCTCTCCCTCAAGAGAGACTGAAAGTTTTAAGAGGGCATGGTCTGAGATAATAATATCATTTAGGCATGCATTGTTGACACCCCCCTTCCAGACTTTTGGAAATCATCAGATAGTCGATATTGCTGTAGAAATTGTGCCTGGCCAAGTAAAAGGAATAATCCCTATCTGTAGGGTGAACCAACCTTCAGGTGTCTACTAAATTCAAGTCCTCTATCATCTTGTGGAGAACAACTTGAGATTTAGACCTATCTTTGAGGGGTAGAGGTTCTGTTTCTGTCAAGAATGGGGTCCATTACTTCGTTAAAATTCCCTCCAAGGATGATTTTGTGGCCCTTAATGGTGCCGAGCTTAGTGGAAATGCGGTCAAAAAAGAGATGCTGATGTGCATCGGGGCATATAAATTACCAGTGATCACTTTGCAGCCATTGCTAGCTCAGGTTAAGATCTGATACATACCCTCCGTGTCTGCGAAGAGATCAGATTTGACAAAGTTGGTCCCCTTCTTGATCAGAATTGCAGTACCTCTCTGTTTGGAGTTAAATACACTATACTCCACCAATGGAAGCCATGCTCTGTCTAGCTCTGCTGCTTCATCAGACAATCTCTTGCAGCAGAGCAATATCAATATTATTCTTGGCTAAGTATAGTACTTTTTTATGCTTAATGGGGAACCCTAATCCTATCACATTCCAGGAGTATATATTCAAGTTATATAGAGCCGTCTTCAGAGAACTACACATTTAAATGTGATATCCCAAAACAGTTAATAGTAAGGCTCAGCAGTAATACAGTGTTAGGTATTTATATCAACAAAAAACTTCCTGATGGCGAACACAGCTAAACAGAAAGCCTTGCCTTTACCTAAAATGTATCAGAATATCAGCATAGCAAGATCTTATTTAGATACAATCTACCACTATGATAAATCTATAAACAGCAACTTCCTTAACAAAAACTAAACAAGTTAAATAACTAATAGTATTAAAAAATCCATACCAGTAAACAATAAGTCAATGAACATAATTGTAACAAAGAGCCCCAAACCGGGTAATAATAAATGGTCTAGTTTCAGAGTCATTCAGCCCTTTCAGAGGATCCAGACAGGGTTGCCCATTATCTCTGTGTCTGTTTATTTAAGCTATAGACCCTCTGGTATGGAAAATTTCAGATGAAAAAATAATTCATAGAATCAAAGGTTTTTGCTTACACAGATGATTTGCTAATCTCGACTAGTAATTCTAGAGAGTCATTTAATGAGTGTGGAAATTGTTAGAGGATTTTCCCAGCTCTCTGGGTTGTGCATAAATGAATGCAAGACCCAAATCCTAGCTATTGGCCCGCACCCCCAAAAGTCAGTGGGTTTAGGGGGGGCTAGAGCCAAGGGTGCAGTACAAGATCCACGTCATATATTTTGGACTTACAATCTCCAAAGATATTAGTAAGATATTGGATCTAAATATGATGCCTTTGCTAAAAGACCTGGAATGTGACCTTTTAAAATGGCAAAGTTTTAATGTATCTCTCTGGGGCAAAGTAAATGCTATCAAAATGATTGCTGCTCTGAGGCTTTTTTACATTTTTCAAAGTATCCCCCTTAGACTATACAATAATGTATTTAAGCGACTAGATAGTTTGGTGAGAGCATCTATATGGGGAGATAAACCCCTGAGGTTGTCTCTTAAAAAGTTGAGAAGCCAATGGTTAGAAGAAGGGTTTGCTCTCCCAAAATGGAGAAAATACCATATTTCTTTTTTATGTAAGCAAGCTGTTAGATATATTTTTGTAGAAAATGATGCTGAGACTCCATTGTGGTTGACAGTGGAATAGGCACTCACCTTCCCCTTCAAACCTTCTGATATGTTGTTTATTTCTACACCAAAGCAAGTTAAAGATAACCCCTGTATCATATCCTCTATCAATACACTTAAACAGCAGCTGACACCTACAGGATAACTTTAACAAAGCATAACATTTAGACACAGTTCGGCTTGTATTTCACATTAGTTCTGTATTTCTCCTCCCCATTATTTATTACTGAGGTCATTTGGACAAAAACAGTATATTTGCTCCTAAAGAGTTAATCTGTTCATGTTGCTTTCTCCCTATTTTAAGTCATAATGCACTGCTTGTGACATCAGAGTTACTCTCATGGCAACAGACTGTGATGTCACAACAGAGGACTATGACTTGAAGTAGGGAGTAAACTACAGAGGCAGCTAAACTTTGAGGTATAAAGATCATGTATTCATGCTAATGTCCTCAGTAATAAATCATGGGGAGGAGAAATCTATAGAATATATATGGAATGCAAGCTGAGTTGTACCTAAATATTATGTTTTTCAAAGTTTTCTCTGAGGCATCAGCAGCTCTCTAAGGAAGTTAAGAGCATCCTTAGCATCAAGAAATTCCCCATGAACTTAACTACAATTTGGAATGATGCAGAAATTGCATATGGTGGCAAGCCTTTAGCTAATGCGGAAGGGCCAGAATAACCAATGTAGGGGATCAAGTGAGGGAGGAGAATAAGGCCCTGTCCATACTATGCCTCTGTAACATTACAGAGGTCCCAAACTGTTACCGTAATGGTTTGTGTTTACACCTGTAACGTTACAGAAGGCATTTTCATAACCATTGTTGAAAACACTTATGAGGTGGTTTCAACAATGGTTACGAAAACGGTTTTGCCCCGTAACGTTACCAGCCATAGTGTGGACGCGTGAGCGTGTAGCTCCAGCATTCCTCCAGTTCAGCATGAACTGCATTGTGGGATAGGGTGCCAACCGTAATGGTCACACAGCACCCACAATGTGGACAGGCTGTAACGGTTCCAAACCATTATTGAGACTGTTCGCCGGCAGTGTGGACACACTGTAACGGTTACTGTCTGTAATGGTTTGGAACCATTACCAGCTTTAGTGGTGTAGTGTGGACAGGGCCTAAGACACAGCTTTCCTTTACTGAAGTCAGAACTAAATTTAAGTTGCACAAATATCAATTTGCAAGGTTTCTCCAGGTTAGAAGGGCATTGCAAGATTCACTTCTAACTCCAGAGCTTACTTTGCCTAAACACAATGACTGGGTCCAGTTGACTAGGCTAGCATCATTGAAAAAAGGTAGCTGGTATATGCTATAAAATGACAGCTAATGCTGATAATATTGTTTTGCCTTTGCAAGCAGCCAAGCCGAAGTGTGAAGCTGAACTGGATGAGACACTAACAGAGGAGGAGTGGGCAAGAACTTGAAGAAGGCTTACTTGAGCTGCACGGAGGTCCAAGGCAGGACAGTCCAGTTCAAAATACTTCACTATTATTATTACTCTCCCAAACACCTAGAAGAAATGAATTACTTACAAGAAGGCCCCTGTTGGAGGTGCTTGTTAAAACATGTGAACCTCATGCACATGCTGTGGGGATGTCACATCATTGAGAATGTTTGGAGCAAAGTTCACAAAGTGTGCGAGGAAGTAACTAATTCTAGGTTACCTTTCTAATGTAAGCTTTTTATTTTAGGCAGAGACTCAG
The DNA here is from genome assembly GCA_016271365.2 of Neoceratodus forsteri. NCBI lineage: Eukaryota > Metazoa > Chordata > Ceratodontiformes > Ceratodontidae > Neoceratodus > Neoceratodus forsteri. The sequence continues at coordinate 400,232,769 of JADMNL010000025.1, forward strand.
AAATACCTCTTCTAAGCAGTTCACAGAAACACTGGGTCTTATCAGCCACCCTTGCCCTGAAAAGGATGCATCTTTCATATTGGAACTCCCCTGTTCCTCCCTCAGTAAATGAATGGTTTAATAACTTAGGTCTGTTGGCTAATTAAGCAATAAGGCATGACCAAGGGTTATGTTAATGGTCTGTTAATCACCTTTTAAGGGTATACTGTTGCACAAGGTGTAGCCGAGTGCTACATGCCCCTGGACGGTGATTAACTGACCATTAACATAATCCCTGGGAGTGCCTTATTGCTATTATCATAAGAAATGTTTTTAAACAGTGTTAAACCATGTTCAGCATATGGCTAAGCTCTACATGCATGTTAATAAAAGGTTAACATAAGGCTGTTAGAATGTTTGCAGCCAATCAGAAAGCTCCATTTCCATACCCTTTTTATAATAATGAAAGAGTTGCTTCAATTGTAATTAATAAGTTGGATGTCTTTGAGAGAGTCTGGTCTTCTTTCCTTTCTTTAATGAGAAACAGAGTTTTAACAGAGTAACGCACCTAATCACCTTAATGTAATGCTATTTAATGTATCAATAGTATATGATCCTGCCTTATCACATGCTACATAGTAAGGTTTCTAGCAGTTTTTATTATGTTGTACCAATTAACCCTGTTTTTCCATTATTAAGTTTAGAGGAATGTCGTTGTTTTAGTAATTGAATGTGTAAATACCTTTTAAGGTATAGGTCCGTTAATATATTATGTCATATTGTTCTTTTGCTATTTTTTGGAAAATAAAAACTTCTGATTAAAAAACAATTTACAAAAGCATATGCTGTGCAGGGTGTTTTGATTTGTAGATGTACTCTTAGTAAGTCCTTCCCTTTATTTGCTGAAAGGAGTTTTTTTTTCCTAAATTTGCATGCTGGTTTTATGGCCTCTGGAGATCTCCATATTAGTATTTTTAATGATTCTTCTTGTTTCCAAAGTGCATCCTGTCCCATGTGCCAGTGATACATCCAAGACCATCAGTTCAACAAAAGCTGTTTTTTTCCCTCAAGTTTACAGTAGCAGAGCTGTGATGTTAATTAATTCTCCTTGTCCAGGGAACTCTAATGAAGGCTGCATTTATAGATGGCAAATGCCTGAGGGATAATTGAGTGGGCTATTCTGTAAAGAAACAGCTTGAGTCTTCACTAATGAATTATAGCATTTATGACCTTGGGTGGTTTGTGTACTTTTTTAATGGTTGTGTGCAGTTTAATAAAATGAAAAGCTGTAAAAACAAAACATTCACTTCTGCTGGCTAGACCTAGACACAACCTAGAAAACAGAAAGTCTGGATTAGACATAATTATTTAGTTGAAGCCAGGCTGTCAGTATCCTAACAGTAGATTTCTTCTGCAGCAGGTATTATTACTCTTTCAATCGATGATCCTGGAAGCATCACTGTCACATGGGACATGAGGCATTATGGGAACAAGAAGAATCATAAGAAATGCTAGCATGGAGATCCCCAGGGGCCATAAAACCAGCAAGCACATTTAGAAAAAAGTCCTTTTAGAAAATAAAGGGAAAGACTTACTAGGGGTACACCTACACATCAAAACACCCTACAGCATATTTTGTTTTGTAAATTTTGACTTTAGTTCCCCTTTAGATGAAAAGGTTGAAACTCCACAGCTTGCAAAAGTTTCTCCAGTTCCTTACAATTACAATACTGCATCCCAGGACTTCAAGCTCTATTATGAGTTCAGGAGAGCGGCATCAAACTGCAATTACCAAACAGTTTTTCAAGCTCCAACAGAATGGAAGAGAGCGAGTCCAGTGCTGCACAACGGCTGTATAAGAAACCCCAAGACACACAAATTAATGTCATTAAATACAATATATAACTAAATAAATGTTTCTGAAGTTTTATATGATTGTAATAAATAAACCTGACTCACAAAATCTAAACAAAATGATCTCATCTATCCCTTTCAGCCTCTGCTAATGAAAACATTGGTAATCCTGTTTAGTGAATAACCTTAAGTGAATATTTTTTGTGACAAATTGGGTATTCACCTAAGAGGGTTTCACTGTACCACCTCCCCATGGGACTCACCTGTGGTATTTCCCCCCATGGATAACTCCCCTCCTGTTGCGGCCAGGAGGGGGAAGGCCACCCACCCGAAACACATATCCAAATCCACAGGGAGTCCTTGGGTGGTGGTGTGGGCCAGAGGACAATCGAGCAGCACAATTTGAGTGACTGTGAGGACTAATAGGCCTCCCCTACTGTCTCACTATCAGAGGTATGTCCACCGACTCTGTGACCCTTCCCCTTCTCTGAAAGGGAAAGTAATACATATTACAAAGGGTTTTGAAAACATAGAGGCAGAATCAATCATACAGTACCTTCAACAGTTGACCACCCCATAGCAATACCAGAAGCTGCGCATAGCTAAGCACTATTAGAAATCGACAACCCAGACAGGCTATAATGGCAGCCAACCAAGGGGGGAGGTGCCAACTCATAGTAAACAAACACAAATTGGATAACTGGAGGTACATCCCTAGACATATTCCCCAGACCTGGATACTGCATAGGTGAAAGTCCCTGCAGCAAAATAAAATGGGCAAACAATTACCTAATTAATAAAGCTATGGGACAGACCCTTGGGAGGCAAGCAGAAAGATCGACATGGGAGTAATAGAGAAGGGCTAAAGGAGATTACAGTAAAGGAGACCTGCATTAAGCTTCTTATCCAACTGCTACCCCCTCCCTCAGAACCTTATCACACACCCTGGCTCTCTAGCTACTTGTCTCCTGCCTATGGCAATACATCCTCACCACTTGCTAAATTCTCACCCTACTCCATCTTACTGCTCACAAACCTGCAGAACTTGGTGGCTAACATCCGTGGCTCTCATCCCCCCCCCACCATATCATCCAAGACTGAGAGACATTTATGTGTGTATCAACTCCAGACCTTCCTGAACTGATAATGCTGTCATGGAACAATCCTCCTTCTCTCTTTAGCTTTTCTCATATATTTTTGCCTAACAGCCAGACTATGGACAATTATAAGCTTCAACTGACTGATACTGATTGAACACTAATGATTTATATTACCCCATGCCAGCTTGACCCCTACCTACCTACCACAGATCTATACTAAACCTAATCAAAGGGAGCCCCCTCATTGTAGGCAGACCTAGCCTAACCCTGCTGCAACTCTAGGACATGCAGGATAACCTTTTCCTTTGATGTGATGCAATGATATGGATGGGATGGAGATCAAGACCCTCCACCCCCCCCCCACCAATCTACAGCAGCACTACGGGTGAGCTCTGTCTACTGCATCCCATGCACACCTGCTCAGTTTCACTTCCCTTGCTCAGACACTTCATGGTCTCACTGGTGACACCCTGTCTCACCATAGTTGAGGATCTATGATTCCTCATTCCCCTCCCTAGTACATCCAGCTGTGAAACTTACATAGTGGAGGTAGCTGCCAAGAGGAAGCTATCACCTCTATTTGCAGTGGTGTAACCATAATACACCTCTCAGAAACTAGGGCCACATATATATCAGCTGTAAATGCAGAAACCAACACTTGCTTAAAGAAATTATAGGGCTAAAATTCTCAAGCAATGCCACATACAACTAGAAAATTGAATATGCACTATTTAGACTAAAACTGACATATGGGGAATTAGGTGAATCACAAGGAAAACTACTAGCCCATAAGCTGAAATTTCTGAAGCAAAAAAGACTGCATCCCTAACCAGTGCCAATGGGGAGACTTTACTAGCCAGCCTTCAGATAGTTAAATCTTTTGAGGTGTTTCACAAAAATCTTTATACAGTAGGTCAGAGGTTCACTGTGACCCAGACAAGTACAATAGGGATGCAATAGAATATTGCTGTCCAGATCAGTCACATCACAGTAAGCTCTGTGGTATGCCCCCCCCCCACGGTCTTTAAACAACTTTTCTTTTTTATCCATTGATAGTTAATTTAACCCTTGCAGGGCCGCGGACTGATATATCAGTTCAATATGTTCTAATTCTGTTGGCAGCCTAAGGGTTAACAGTGTTCTAAGTTAAGAATATATATATACAGCTTTCTAGTATTTTTCCCTGATAGTCCTCACTAGCGCAGCCCAGGAAATCAGGGGCCCGATATTCAAAATTTTGCGCGGGCACTAACAGATCTTTGCCTATGCAAATAGGGGTTTGACCCAGATCCCCTTATTCAAAAGGGACCTTTGCATGGGCAAGGATGGTTAGCTCCTGTGCAAAACATAATGTACGCGTGGGAAGACAAGGGGAGGGGCTTGGTCATGAATAGCTGCGCTACCCCATATTCAGCAGCTTTGTGCTGTGCAGAAGGGTTTCATGCAGTCCTTTTGAAGAGTACAAATACTGCTGAACACAACCCCAACTTACTCTGGGCAACCCTAATGTTGAAGTTAATCTGGCAATAGGAAAACTCAGATTGAATAAAGCACCAGGACCTGATATGATGCTGGGAGAGTTATTTAAGATTAAAGATAAGCAATGGGCAGAGCTTTTAGCATCATTATTTAATAAATGTATATACAATAACTTTATCCCTCACTCTTGGAGGGGTGCAGTAATAGTCCCCATTCGTAAAAAAGGCAATAAGTGTGATCTGAAAAATTATAGGGCAATTAGCTTGCTGGACATAGTAGGGAAGATTTTTGCTAGAATTTTATTAGATTGTATTATGATAAGTTTGAAACAAAATGGGGGTTTATCTTGTCTCCAAGCAGGCTTTCGTAGGACATACTCCACTATGGATAATTGCTTTATCCTGCATCATTTATGTGAGAAGTATGTCAAAATAAGGGCACATTGATTATATGCAGCATACGGTGATTTCTCTACTGCATTTGATACTATTGACAGAACTAAGTTATGGGACACAATGTGTAATTTTGGCATACAACCTATATTGATAAATATTATAAGATTACTGTATTCATATACATGGGCACAGGTCAGACTGAACATGAGAGGTAATTTCTCCCCGCAATTTCAAATAAACAAGGGAGTAAGACTGGGGTGTATACTAGCGCCCACCTTATTTGCAATCTACTTGGATCTACTGTTGAGAATTTTACAAATGTCTGACACTGATACCCCTAAAATTAGAACTGAATATTGAGTGGGACTTGCATATGCTGATGATCTGATATTATTTTCATTAACGGCAAAAGGCTAACATAATGTTTGGGAAAAAAAATATAATGGAAAATGGCACATAAATTCCCATTTATTGTAAATTGTAGATGAATATACCTATTTAGGTTTTTTTTAAAAAAAATCTATGTTGGAAGACACATTATACTACAATGTACAAAAAATTGTCTAATTCAGCTCTGACATTAAAAACATTTAACCTGAAGTTTGGGGGTTATACAATTAAACCTTTACTAAAGGCTATTGAAGCAAAATATAATTCACAAATATTATATGGGACAGAAATAATGGAATATAAATACTTAAAGGATATGGAAAAACCGGTCATGCGGCTGTTGAGATCTACACTGGGCTTTCCATTAACGGCCCCAGCCTCATATGTGCGAGCAGAGACAGGATTAATAAATTTGAAGGCATTAGCCGAGTCAAACACTGTTAATTTCTGGATAAGATTAAATAATCAAGACAACAGTAGAATGTCTAAAAAATGTTTGGAGGAAAAAATACTGGGAAAAGAATGGTATAACGTCATCATGGCTCCAGAAAGTTAGAAAGATATTGAAGACAGTAGAATTAGATCAATTACTGGATTTGACATATCAGAAGGTGGTGATCTCTGTCCAATATAAGAAATATATTAAAAAACTATTAATTAGGAAGTTTAACAACATAGATATGGAAAATATTAAAAATTCTCGTTACTCCTTGTGGTACAGTAGTAATATTTAAAATCATAAATACAAGTATTATTTGGATGTATTAGAAGAACCTGAATTAAGAAAAGTTTATGTCAAATTTAGAATTGAGTCCTGGGAATCTAATAAATTAACAGCTAGATATAATAGAGAGGTAGATATGGTTCACTCCTATTGTCTGCGTGGAGCACTAGAGATAGAAAATTTGTTGCATATGATGCTAATGTGTATGTGGTATGAGAAGGCCAGAAATAAATGGTTGGCAGACATCTTAGTTGAGCTACAAGATTGTGATGATGAATTAAAGATTAACATACTTCTTACAACAAATGATGACTATATAATAAGGAAAACTGCAACATGTTTAGTTAATATTAGGGATATAAGGGCTAGTACTGTTCGGACAATGATTATAAAACCCTAAAAAGATGAACTTAATCGAGAGTTCAAGTTATTATATTATAAACTGATTTGATTAAGTATATGTACAGGTGTAATGGATATTTACAGTATATTTATTACATGTCCTTTTTACATTTGATGTTGGTGTCAGTATTATATATATGTTTTATATATATGTTTGTTTATTTTGTAATGATCTTTTTAGATTGAACAATAACATTGAACTGAACTGAACTAATGCTGAGATATTCAAAATGGGACAACTACAGGAAGTACAAGGGGGCCACCCCAAAGCTGAGGATAATCCAGTCCAGATTATTCTTGTACATTTAACACTAGGAGGAACCTCTCTGGGATGTTTCCAGTCATGGAAGAGAAGAGCAGGAGGGGAAGGAAGCCCAATCTGTGCCAGTTCTAAGGTGAGCCAGCGTGGAGGCAATGGTGTGAGATCTGTCTTCAAGCAAACAAAGGGCTGGCAGAGCACCACATATTCATGCTGTTTTTTAACATTGGGCAAGTCGAAACCACCCTCTCTCCAAGGTCGCATCATGGTTTGTAGTTTTATTTTAGGCACCTTCCCATTCCAGATGAATACCAACATTTTAGAGATAAGGGTTCTGAAAAAAAGAGGAGGGAAGTTTCACTGGGAGATTGCCCGGAATACATTGGAGCTTGGGAAGGGCTATCAATTTGAGAGCATTGACTCTGCCCCACGTGGAGAAGAGAACATATTTCCAAGCATTTATGTCAGTGGTAAATTTGTTCAGCAGAGTGCTGGTGTTAGCGGAGATGATAGCTGCAAGTGTAGGCTTTATCTGCACTCCTAGACATGTGACACCATCTGGCAGTCACTGAAACGAGTGTGTTGAAAATAAAGCCTGTGTACAGGAGGAATTAAGGGGGAGAATCTGGGATTTGGCTTCACTTAATTTGTATCCTGCAAATTTGGGGTACTCCTCAATAATCTCCTGAAGGGCATGTAAGGAGGAGGGAATATCAGTTAGAAACAAAGTAATCATCTGCAAACAGGGCAATTTTTGTGGGGTACCTGTGACCGGGATACCGGGAAACCGTGAGGAGGAGCAAATTTTGAGTGCCAGTGGCTCCACTGCCAAAAGAAAAAGGAAAGGGGACAGGTGGCAGCCCTGCCACATCCCCCTGTGCAAAGGAAAAGGCTGGGAGACTGCTGAGTTTTTGAGAACTGCGGCAGAGGGGTGGTCATACATGAGATGAAGACTGGTGGCAGACCAAAGCATAGTAAAGCATCAAAACGGTAGAGCCACTCCACCCCATCAATGGCCTTTTTGGCTTCCAGTGACAAGGTGGCAGTGGGCTCAGGGTATGCCTGATGTTGTCTGACCCCAGGTGGCCAGGCACAAAGCCCACCTGGTTTGAGTAAACCAAGGTGTCAATGACGGGCTCCAGTTAGTGGGACAATACCTTCATGAAGATCTTGGAATCCATATTGATTAGAGAGCTGGGGCAAAATTGAAAGTATAAAACACTGTCTTTCCCTTTCTTGGCTATCAGAGTGATGAGTGCTTGGATAAAGGAGGTAGGTAGGACTCCTTTCTCACTAGCTTCATTGAAAACCCAAGCTAGTCAAGGCACCAAGATCTCTGTGAAGGCATGGTAAAAACTGCTAGTGAAGCCATCTGGCCCCGAGATTTTCCTAAAGAGAGGGAATGGATGGCCTCCTGTGCTTTCATTGGGGTAATGGGAGCCACAAGTTGTTGGGAAGCTGCTGGAGGTACCTGAGTCAAATGAAGGTCCCTATATAACCTATCAAAAGCCCCCTGAGTAGGGTCCACCTCCAAGGTGTACAAGGCACTATAGAAGTTCCGGAACTCTTCATAAATAAGGAGGAGGGATGATACAGTAATGCCATCTGAGTGCTGAATAAGGGGAATGTACCTCTCCATCTCCCTAGTTTGCAGGTAATGGACCAAGAGTCAACCAGACTGTTCCCTGGCTTCCCAGTATGACTGATTTAATTTAAACAAATCATACTCAGTTCTATGTTGGAAGGATTTTTCCAGTGCAGCTTTGGCCTCAGTTATCTGCAGGTGGAGTATTTCCCTTCTTTCTGGATGAAGAGAAAAATCATGTTCCATGCTTTTCAGGGTTGCTTTCCTACAGTGGGTTAAATGGTCCCTTTCTTTACGGAGTTTAGAGGAATAAGAGATAAGTTTACCTCTGAGGGTAGCCTTCATGGCTTCCCATTGTGTTGCAGTTGAAGTGTCAGGGGTTTCGTTGAAAAGGAAATATCCCTATAGTTCCTGCCCTACCCATTCTTTAAAGGCATTGCACTGGAGTAGGGTGGAATTAAACCTCCATTTGTTTCATGGGGTAGTCGGGTGACCCCAAGCAAGCGACAATGTCACTGGAGCGTGGTCAGATATAAGTATGTTGCCCAGGGAGGTATGCCAAATGTGCAGGAGTAAGTCTGAGGTGACAAAAATCACGTCTAGGTGGCTATAAGTATTGTGGACTGGGAAAAAGTATGTAAAATCTTGTTCAGCTGGATGGGTAGTCTGCCAAATATCATGTAGGCCAACAGAGCTCCTTCATTAGGAAATATTGTAATTGAGGATATCTGTAAAAATGTCTGTTCTGTGACTTAAAATATTTATGTAAATCTACAAATGATCTCATGGTGTCACCTGTGTAGAATTGCACTAATCTACAAAGTCCTACTTAGATAAATACACACTGACGGCAGAAAAACACTTTTGGCCCATTCGATCTGCCCACTCTACTTAACTACTCTGTCTTGCCCTGGTGGTGATCCTCCCCTCCAATCAAAATCAAAATCAATCAAAATTTTATTTGTCAGCACAATTCCATTAGACCAAAGCATTTTACATCCTCAAACAAGTTAAAATTAATACATACATCAATAAATAAAAATCACTGGATAAACATCTTATTGTCTACTTACTAGCTACTATTGCCTCTTTTGCTAACGAAACCCACATGCCTGTCCCATCCCTACCTGATGCTGCTGACTGATATGGCCTGTACCACTTCCTCTGGCAGCTGATTCACTTGTCCACCACCCTTTGTGTGAAGAAGTGCTCACGGATGTCCACTTTTTAATCTCTCCCTGCCAGCTATAGTGAATTCCCGCTTGTCCCTGTGTTTGAACCCATGGAGAGGAGTTCCTTGGTGTCCACTCTATTTATCCCATGCAGGTACTTGTATGTCTCGATCACGTCACCCCTTTTTTCTCCGCTTCTCAAGGGTGTACATGTTTAATTCCTACAGCCTCTCCTTATGTGTCCTGCCTGTGCCCATTTGCAAAATCAATGATCAGTCAATGCTGGTAGAATTTATAAGCTATTTTTTAAAGTCAGAATAAACGTACCTTTAAAAAAGATTTTCTGAGTTCAAGTAAACAATTCACATATGACATCAGCAGAACACAGATACATAATATCCCCAAAAATCTTAATTACTGGACATTACATTTCATTTTATTTCTAAATACATTTTGCATGAAAACAGACTGTTTTCCCTTTAGACTTCATCTGTTCCTGCTACTTTTTCCTGCCTTGAAGTCCCTCCCAATCCTCTGCTTGTGACATCAAACCTGTTGCCATGGCAACAGGTTGTGATGTCACAGCAGATAATTACGACTTCATGGCAGGAGAAACAGCAGGAACAGGTAATGTGGGGGGGGCAAGTGCCTCTATTCCTTCAAATGTCTTTAGTAATAAAGAACAGAAGGTCCTGAAATTCAGAATTTGGGGGCAACATTATGAGATTTTAGTCCTGTTGATGCCAGCTGTCAGTTCTTTGCCCTAAAATCACATTAATATTATTCTCATTCATCTCAGGCTCTAAATGCAAAAGTAGCTTGATCACATGTCTTTGCAAATTTAGGAATATGTAGACTAACGCTGCTGTTGGATCTGAAATCATATTGCACATTGCTAATGGAGGCAGTCAGTCTACTTAAATATTCAGGCAGATTGCCCCAAAGGTCTTTGGAAACCAGAGACCAAAACATGTAAACTTTAGAAATATTGGCAAGAAAGTCTCAGTTTGTAACAGTCCACACGCTGCTGTATATAGATGGTGAAGCACTAATACATCCCTTGTAAACAAATGTGTGGGAAAAAAAAAAACACTCTGAGGGACTGCAGATGTTCAGTCAGTGCACAGCTAGAGGCTGAATCTGGCTGTCAGGCATGAGTAGACACTTGGCTACTTAATCTGGCTGTCAGGCATGAGTAGACACTTGGCTACTTAATCTGGCTGTCAGGCATGAATAGACACTTGGCTGCTTAGTCTGGCAGATGGGAATGAAGGGACACCTGGCTATTGAATCTGGCAGGTAGGCATGAAGAGACATTTGGCAGCTCAGATACCCAAAGGAACTGACAAATAATAATGTTTCTTGAGGTTTTGTTTAGAAGATTTGATTTGCTAGTAGTCTGCATGATGAAAGGTTAGTAAGTATTCTGATACTAGCTTCCATTTGTGGATCTCATCATCACATCAGAATCACAAGGAAACCCACATTTCTTTCAGTAATAGAGACGCACTGTCCTGGAACAATTTACATCCATGTCCCACGAATGCTGATTTCAGAACAAAATCTACTAACTCAAGGACTGTCGATTTTGATTAGTCCCTATCAATTAGCCCAAGGCACTTTGGCTACTAAAGTAAAATTTTTAGCAAAGAAATGGATGATGAGCAGAATAAAAGGGTTATTTTGAATATCCTTTTGATATTTTTTAATTTATATTTTAAAATAGTACAATATACATAGACTGAGCTGTGTAAGGCAAAACACAAAACACATCATGCAGTACATTTTAGATATTTACAATATGTGTGCCTTAATTCTGGTAACTCCACAGTGGGGGAATCTAAAGATATTAGAATCCAGTGGTTACCATTAATTGCTACACCAGCCAAACATGGGATAAAAGATCACATTTCTACATCCATAACACTCTCTTATTTTGAAGCCTACAGTAGGCTATTTATATCCCATCCCAACAAGATAATAAATGGAGGCTCTTCTCCCAGGTATCTTCTCAGCATGAGCACTCTATTAATATTAATTAACTCTGATAGAAGATCAGAACAGTCTAACCACAGTTGATAACTGGACCCCATTCAAGGCCCACATTACTGATACTTGGATACAGCGAGGCCACACTTCAACAGCTGAACGGACCCCAATACTGGAAAACAGCCAGGTATTAACAAGAAAAGAATTACAGTCTCCATGCTCCTTCCCAAACAGTGGCATTCAAATGCCAACAACAATGGTGGGGAAAACTGAGCAGCACACAATAGAAAGGGGGAGGGGGATGGTGAATAGTGAAGGGCACATTGTAGCTCCCCAAGAGTCTCCATCTTGGCTAGGATATACAATTTAAACACACTTATGCGTCACATCTATCACCCTGCTTGATGATCTCTCCCCCAACCCCACACTGTATCTTGAATCCAGTGGGTTGCAAGACCAAAGGCAGCATGGATTCTTGGGGGAGGTCTTGCCAGACAACTCTGATCAATTTCTTCAACTGGGTGACCAGGGAAATAAATCAGAGAAGGGCAATGAATGTAGTCTACTTGGACATTCCACATAATGTTACAGCTCTTTCAAGGTACACAAAATATTAAAGATGAAACTAACTCGATAGAAACATTCCTGAACACAAAACATATGCTGCTCACTATCTTTAAATGTACTAAGCATCAAAGCAGCAGTATTTGTTAGTTTTCAAGAAAGTTCATCATACAGTTTTAGCATTAATATATTTCTGACCCTACTGGATTCCTCATCAGTGTATTTTTATTCTTCTAAAATGTTTTTTTTTAATAGCTTTTATTACCAATGTTAAAATTAATGACTCAAATAATTAAAGATGGCCACCATTGACAATTTTTGAAAATCCCTTCCCTTGAGGTTACTTTTTGACTTTACATACTGGATACATACTGTTGATGCATTAGGAGAGTGCTGCATTTCTGGAGGTAAACTGCATAGCACAGCATCACAATGTTTAATTTATTCATGGTGGGCATGACCCGAGAATAGAGGCTTTTAAAAATGTTAAAACCACAGATCTCAGTTCAGGAGTGACATACAAGGAAAACAAAAACAAACAAAACGATACTACACATTGATATTTCTTTTGGCCAGAAATACACTGCTACTAAAAACTGTATGATTAATATTTTGGGCTCGATTCAGAAAGGCTGACGTAGGGCTTGCATCAAGCACGGCATCTAACCTGCAGCCGCGTCAAACAGATTGATGCAGTTTATGCCCAATTCAGAAAGGCTGCATGCATTTGCAACACTTTCCCTACTTTATGGCGGCTTGTACCAACTATCTGGTGCAACTCCTGTAAAAAGGTCTCTCATTTGCCGCAAAGTTAGACAAGCAAAAAGTGGATCTAACTCACGGCAGATGGTGCACAGGATCGTGAATCCCAACTGATGGCCACAAGCCCCATGCGCTAAATGTTTGGCACACTCCGGGCTTGCACCTGTCCAGCTCATCTCTAAATCAAGCCCTTTTTCTGTTAACAAATAGTTCTGCTTTAAAGGAGAAATCCACCCAAAACTTGAAAAAATGTATGTTGTGCAGAGTGTTTTAATTTGTATGGTAAGTTCTAGTGTTTCCTTCCCTCTGACTGGTATTAGGAGTTTTTCCTAAATTAGCCTGCTAGCTTTATGCTAGTTTTACAACCCCTGGGGATCTTCATCCCTGACAGCTTAATTGTATTTCTTGTTCCCACAGTGCATCTTGTCTCGTGACAGTGATGTAAGAGAGACCCAACATTCAGCACACACATGCCAAACAAACTAAATATCTTGGAAGCTTTACAAGCTGTGCAAAAATTACCAGCAGCAAAGTTTTTCAGGACAGTAAGACCTTTACGATGAGGGTGGTCACCAAGCTGAATTCTACACATTTTAAAATATAGCTATCGCTACCGTTGTGAACTGATTGAAAAGCAATGCTTTCTGCTGGATTTATGGTCTCTCTACATCACCATCACATGAAACAATGTGCATTGTAGGACAAAGGAATACAATTAAGCTGTTTCATATGGAGATCTCCAGGGGTCATAAAACTACCCTAAAACTAGCAGGCTAACTTAGAAAAAACTCTTAATACCAGTCAGAGGGAAGGTAACACTAGAACTTCACATACAAATTAAAACACTCTGCACAACATATATTTTTTCACATTTTGGGTGGACTTCTCCTTTAAGGCACAACCAGGAGTTGAGCTACCACAAGTAAATCTAATCCTAGGGGAATCATTAGGTACGAGGCAAAGCTGAGTAGGGTAGGAGAAGCTGGGGGCTGCATAGGGTCTGTTGCCAACACATGGGGTAGATAGGGTTACAACAGACTAGATGGGCCTTGCAGTCCTTTTCTGCTGACAAAATGCATGTTTCTATGAGTACCTTATGCCCTTAAGTTTAGATTAACAAAGGTAATCAAACCCCTGGAGTGCCTTAATTCTAACATGAAACTAAGATGTTTTATTTTTTTTAAACTGAATGTTATTATAGTTAAAATTCTAATTATAAAATTGTTTCGAAAAATCGTAAAACCTGATTGGCTGAGGGGCATCTTTTCCCATGCTGTTATCTCAGCGCAACAGCACTGGATAGAGATCCAGCGACCTCTTCACAATAAAATCAATGCAAACCAGACATCCCTGACTGATACCACAGACATGGCTGCCATCTTTACTCACTTAAAACCTTCCACTAGGTCCTAAAAATAAAACTGCCTGAAATTTAAATAATAGTAGCTAATTGTTATTTACTCTCATAATCCTCATCTTACACTCAAAAAAAACTAGCTGAATAAATAAATATATTCACATACATACATCTAAAAATGAAGTACCACAGTACTTACAGTTTTACGTTCTGGTGTTTCTTTGCTGACTGTGAAAAATACCCCTTCTATCCTTACCTGCTTACCACTGAAATCTTTGTTATGTAACCTGCTTCAGATACAAAAGAAACCCTAGTTCCATCTGAGGCCATCTGGTGAGTGTGAATGAGGGGTGAACATTCTGCCAGTACAACTGAGCAGAGATTTGAATTTCTGTATTCCATCCATAGTAACTTTCCATCTACTGAATGTAGGAAATATAGACAGAAACAAGGTGGGGAAAAGGGAGGAAATAATGTAAAGAAGAAGGAGGAATGTTGAGGAAACAGGTAAATGGGGTGAGTTTGGGAAAATGGAAGGTTTAAACTGACACTGTTGACCCTCTTAGGTCTCAAAGTGTCCCTAGTTTAAAAAAACACATTTTATGATCACCAACATTCTGTAAAGATTGCTGATGTAGCTGGTAGTTCGATTCTCTTTTTTTTCTTAGAAAAAGTGAAAAACAGACTGACTGTCCACCATACCGGTGTTACCACACAAACACAGGTTTGTTTACATTCTCCTATCAGCTCCAGCTGCATCTTTCCTAGGCTTGGGAACACCCACAACACAATCTAGCCACTTGTGATGCAGTGGGAATTTAGGAGGCTACCGTGTCATGAGTGACTGCACTATTTGGGGGTGTTTCTAATGCTCAGGAAGTATGCAGTAAGAACAGATCCAGGATTGTAAACAAAAACAAAGTTGTTTATTATTTATTTATTTATTTGGTTTTTGTTTACCGGGTAGGTACACTAGACAAGAGTATTGCCTATATTCAGGCATTTCCCAGGAGAGTACAATCAGGAGAGAGCAAGGCACAAAGAAGGTACAAACATCAGTGACAATTGTTCATGGTGCAGCATGAAGTAGGAACAAAACAATTTCGCAGATTGCAGACAAAGGCAAGGCATATTTCTGTGGAAACTGAGAGAAATATTTATAAATATACATTGCCATGCATTTCAGTTCTACTAAACAAGGAGACAGACAAAACAAACAGCAACGTCAATGAATTTTAGAGAAGGTAAGCGATCATAAAATGTGAGTTTTTAACTGGAAATGTTATGATGAAAAACAGGTTGACAGTGTCCCTTTAAGGGCTTATTTGAAAAAAATGCATTTAGCTTTCCATTTTATTTGAAAATGAGAAGGCATGCCAAAATGCTTAACATTATTTTATTTCTGTGTATCCCCCACTCCCCTGGAAAAAATTTGGATCCATTTTATAATCACAATAAAACCTGCCAGGGTATGCTTTTGTGGTGGGATAATGGTACCTCTCAGGTCACTGAAGGAACTTGGCAGTGCCTTGTCACATCGCACCCGAAGTGTGCCATTATCCAACCACAATGCACAACCTGTCATGTCTTATTGCTTAGCTCTTTTGTTGTACATGAGGGTTTCCAGCCATTAACATAACCCTCTTAGAATATGGTCAGCCAATCAGAATTCTCCATTTCCAGCCATTGTTTTATAATTATAATAAGGGTATCTGAAATGGAACATTTTTTTGCTGCTAGCGCTGCTTATGCCCCCTTATCTTTGGTTGGCCCCCATCTGCTAGGCTACCGCAACCCCATTCATCTCCTAGGACTTACCTTCACCTCCATAGTTCCACCAGAGCTTGACCCCCTCTGGTGGGGGCAGCAGCGGCTCTCCCACTCTCTGCCACAGAACAGATCCTGTGTAGCGAGGAGTTGGGCCTGCGGGTGGGGGTATTTTCTGTTCCTTCCCCATGGATGTTGACAGGTGACGGTGCAAAAGCGGCACGTGCATGCCTGCGCAGCATCATACCAGTCGACGTCCTCCCTCCCTCCCTATGAGCCTCTCCCAACTGCACTGCCACTTGTGGTGACACATGTGGCAGTATAGTAGTGGAGCAAGCTGTCCTCCCTCCCTCCCTGGAGGAGCAGCGTATCCCCTAGGACACTGTATCCTCCTATTCTCGGCCAGCCCCCGATGACCCAAGCTCATTCCCAAACTTGGGTCACCTGTATTGTGAGTGGTAGCACTACTGCTTCACTGATGGTCTGGCTGAAAAGGAGCATTTTGATTGGACGTAAAGATTCCAACTGCTTGACATTAATTTTTAATTACTATGCATATACAGCCTCATTACAAGAGTAGTGATTTGATTTAAAAGGTCCTACCTTATCCTATTGAACTGTAAGCCTCTGTTTCCACCAGTATCAAAACTAATACTAGTGTTTAAACTCACAAATAAAATAGCGGTAATCAAATTGAAAAGGAACAACATTTTAGTTCACGTATAGACACACCAAGTATCATCATCACTGTATCTTTACCAAGAAAACTAAGACCACCTCTGGCCGTAGGGCTCTTCTGCCTCTGATGCCTCACTGCGCACACCACTAACAATGCCCTCATGATAAATGTGCTTCCAGTAAGACCAGCAGGGCTTGATGGAGGAAGAGACAATAGGCGCCTAGATAATGAAACAAGGTTGGGGGGCAAGTGACAGATAGAGGAGCAAACCTCGATTGTACTGTATCTCCTTGTTGCACCCATCTAAAAAAATGGGAGACACAGTAGCCAGCTTGAAGCAGCTGGATGTCAAGATGAACAACTCTGAGACTTGTAGGAGGGCAGCAGCCAAGGCCAACAGGATGCTGGGATGCATCGCTAGGGGGATCACCTCCAGAAGGAGGGAAGTGATACTCCCTCTGTATAACTGCTTGGTGAGGCCGCACCTTGAGTACTGCGTGCAGTTTTGGAGGCCACACTTAAAGAGGGACATTAACCTCCTGGAGAGGGTCCAGAGGAGGGCAACCAAATGATTTGGGGGCTTGGGGACAGGACCTATGAGGAGAGGCTCAAGAGCTAAATATGTACACATTGGAAGAGAGAAGGGACCGGGAGACATGATAGAGGTCTTCAAGTACATGAAGAGGGTAAATAGGGGAGGAACAGTCAGGGTGCTTGAAGGAAGGAAGGAGGAGGGGCCACTAGAGGCATGGGTGGAAGCTGGAGGGGAAGATTCAGGGGAGAAAGGAGGAGGTGCTACTTCACTGAGAGGGTGGTGGAGCCATGGAATGCGCAGATTAGGGGGCTGGTGGAGGCAGAGACAGTGGAGGGGTTCAAGAGGGGGTGGGACAGGTACAGGGGAAGGGTTCTGGAAGCAAAATCCAATGCAGCAAGAATATCCAGAACTGGGAAGGGAGAAGCCAGAGAAGGTGAGGGTGGCAGCAAGGTCAGCACCCAGGGTGGGGGCTGACCAAATGAGCAGACACGAAAGACCGTTGGGCCTATTCTGCTGGCATTTTAGTATGTTAGTCTGTTAATATGTTAGCTGAAAGTGACACACATTACCATCAGTGTTAGCTGGAGCAGCCAAGAGTGGCATGCATTATTGTTTGATTGATCGATTCTTTATTTATAAAGCACCCCTTTCCGGGGACTCAGAGCACTGTACAATTAAAACAAGAAATACATTAATATACAGTAATACAACAATTGACAATACACAAATAAGTAAGTAAATGGGACTCAGCAATCAACAATCTATCTATATCATATAAAAGCATACAGAAATTAGTTAAAAGCTTGCTGAAATAAATAAAATTTGAGACCCTTTTTAAATACGTCTGTCAAGGGAGCCTCCCTAAGATGCCTTGGAAGTGAGTTCCACAGGGAAAGCGCGGTCACCAAAAATGCACGGTCTCCCGAGTGCCACAGCCTAGTCCTGAGAACTTCTAGAAGGCAACCCTCATCAGAACAGAGCATCTGGGATGGGTGGTAGGGAACAAGCAGATCTTGCAGAAAGACCAGACCCCTTTCATGCAGGGTCTTGTAGGTCAGAAGACCTACCTTGAAGACAATCCTCCATCTAACCAGCAGCCAGTGCAGTTCACGGCGAACCAGAGTAATATGCTCATTTCTTCTTGCTCCAGTAAGCAATCTTGCTGCTGCATTCTGCACCAGCTGCAGCCAATGGAGGTTACCTCCTGACAACTCCAGGTACTGGGCATTACAGTAGTCCAACCTGGATGTAATGAAAGAATGCACCAGAGTAGGTAGGTCATCAGGTGGAATCAGGTCCTGGATCCGGCAATGTTCCTAAGATGGTAAAAAACACTTTTCATGATGGCCAACACCTGTGCATCGAGTGTCAGACCATTGTCAAGGATCACACCCAGATCCTTTAACTGATTAGAAGGCACAAGGGGAACCCCTCGTAGTATAAGGCCGGAGGGGGTCTCCCAGGTCCCTCCTTCCTCTCAGACTACCCAGATCCACTACTAGTACCTCAGTCTTGTTGGGGTTGAGTCTAAGCCAGTTTTGGGACATCCAAGACTGGACTTCCTCTAGGCAGTTGTTAAATACAGATGCTGCCATCTGGGAATCGGGTGCACAAGTATAGCTGGGTATCATCTGCATAACAGTGGAAACCCAGCCCATATCATCAAATAATTTCTCCTAATGGTAGCCATATACACCATAAACAACAAGGGCGACAAGACCAAGCCCTGCAGAATACTACAGCACAGAGGTTTTGAGATAGATGAGGCTGGCCCCATTGTCACCTTTTGCACTCTGCCTGTCAAGTATGGCCTGAACCAGTTGATGATGATACTGGACAGACCACACCAGAACCGCAGGTGGTCAAGTAGCACCTCATGATCCATGGTGTTAAAAGCTGCAGAAAGGTCCAGGAGGACTAAGATGGTACACTCTCTCCTGTCCCTCACTGTCAGGAGGTCTTTAAGCACCCTCATCAGGGCAGTCTCTGTACTATGCCCAGTTCAAAATCCAGACTGAAAGGCCTCATAGGTGGAGGAGGAGGAGAAGGAGGAGGCAAGATGCCTCTTGAGTTGGATGGCCACCACTTTTTCAATAACCTTCCCTAAAAATGGGAGGTTGGAGACCAGCCTGTAGTTGCTGAGACACTCAAGGTTCAGTGAGGGCTTCTTCAAAAGTGGTCTGACCAGAGCCCCTTTCAAGGCTGATGGAAAGACCCCACTCCTCAAGGAACTCTGGACAATCTTAGCAACCACAGGACCAACCAGGTCCAGACATCAAACCAAAAGGCGGGTCAGGCCTGGGTCTAGATCTCATTATGTTGGCCACAGCCTGGAGATTGTATCCACCACCTCCTCCCCCCTTACTAGCTCAAACTCATCCCAAACAGGAGAAGTGCTTTGGTACAGCTTAGGAAGGACAGTAGGCCCATTTTGAGTGAAGCTGGCAGAGATCTCGGCACTGATGGAGGACACTTTGTCAGCAAAGAACAGAGCAAGCTCTTCGCACCAAGTGTTCAAATCTGCTCCCCCAACACAGAGACAGGCAGAATGTAAGAGCCCATCTACCATGCAGAAGAGCTGAGCTGGTCTGCTCCTTGCTGCAGCAATCTCCCTAGATGAAAAATCTGCCTTTTTTCCGGGAGGTTGCCCTTTGGTAGTCGGCATAATGTGACTTCAGAGCCCATTTGTCCTCCAACAGACCCAATCTCCTCCAGCATCTCTCTAACCTCCATCCCCTACTCTTTAACTCCCTGAGATCCTCATCATACTAAGGAAGTCTCTGGTGAGTAGACAGGGGTTGAACACGAATGGGTGCGATTGACTCAAAGGCAGCAGCAACAGCCCGATTATTATAAAAACAATATGTGGCAACTTGTAGCTGAAAACGTTGTAGAAGAACTTTTTATCCTTAAAATGACATATTCAAAATAAAACAATTACCACAACATGGTAGCTTTTTTTTTTGTTCCATGCTCCCACAATAAGGCACGCCATGGTTTATGGTAGTGTTTAGATAATCACCCCTAGAGGCATGAGGCGTACACCCTTGGGGATGATTAATAGAACAATAACATAACCCATGGTAGTGCTTCATTGCTTAATTGTTCTTAAAAATAAGAAAGTGCTACATATTTTGACCATTTGCGCCACATTTTGGAGGCCAATGATATACATTTTAAACTTGAGAAGTTGATAGATAATGGAGACAGGAAATTGTGAATTTGCACACCACCCAGCCTCATCCTGACTCTTAACACCCCTCTGTTCATCCATGGGCTTACCCACCCATGATGGAACCAACAGAGTGAGGTCTGGCTGCTCCCCCGGTCTAATATTTAGTGGAGAGGAAAGGGCAGTCAGCCAAGACCACAGTGTGTCAGTACGTGCTGTTACTCTGACAGTTTGGGATATTTTTCACCTCTAGACTCTTGCCTGTTGTATGTCAGTGCATGCCTAACCATCAGTCTCCTCCCACCTCCATGGCACCATGCAGCAACTTAGCAGCCTGAAGCACAGCAGCCATGAAACTTGTGAAGGAATAAGCTCCCCAGCCAATCACCAGGGGTCACTGTTGTTGCAGTAGAAAGCGCCCACCTAGGCTGGGAAACATTATCGTGCAGCAGTATATTCCGCAGCCTGGCCATCCAGCTGTGAGGACCCATGTCCACTCCTGAAAGTGGGCCATCTGCACGGAAGTGCTAAATACATGCCCTGGCCACTGGGTGGCACCCACCATCTGTGTACTGAATTTTTTGAATATCTTCAACCACATTTTTTTCAATAGAGGGGTGTCGAACTGGAGAGCAGTGCTCTGAGACAGGTCAAATCAATGTTTCATAAACAAAAATCAGTTCACCCTCTGACACACTGGCTCTTCTTAACTAATTCTTAAAATAAAGTCTCTTACTAGATTTGACAATTGTGTGTTCTACGTGCAGTGACTGAAATGGGGTCCAGTACTGGGCAATTGAAATTCAGTGCCAAAAAGTGTAAGGTAATGCACATAGGCGTGAGAAACCATGGAGCAGTGTTCTGTACTTCTAGGATGCTGGCATAGAGCACACAGGAGGAGAGAGACCTGGGAGTGTTGATCATCAATAACCTAAACCAGGCTGCTCGATGCAACAGGCTTCATGGGAGGGCTAACAGAATGCTGGGGTACACAGAGAGAGAGAGAGAGAGAGAGAGAGAGAGAGAGAGAGAGAGAGAGAGATTACTAGCAGAGGAAGGGCAGTGATATCACCGCTGTATAGACCACTGGAGGGACAACATTTGGTATACTGTGTCCACTTCTGGGTTCCACTCCTAAAGAAAGGTAGTGATATATTAGAGACAGTGCAACAAAGGACTAGGGAGTGCAATGAGCCTTCTCCCATGTTAACCTAGATTTGGCGTTTCTAAAGTAATGGCTTGAATCCCTTTGCTAGTTGGTACAATTTATTCTTGTTTCACCTGTATTTTACAGGTTGTTATTATGTAAATACCAGTTGGAAACATACAGCATTTTTACAGTTTATTTACATACTGTATATTGTTCTGTAGTGTTCATGTTACATTATTGATTTTGCATGTTTCTTATACTGTACAGTTTCCTGTTATAATCTTTCTTTTGGTTTTTCATCTGTAATTGTTACTGTAGCTTTTTATATATATGCTCCTGTATACTTTGTCATTTTTGATACAATTTGTATACATTTATGTTTTCAGTATGATTTTTATTGGATGCTTTTGTTACTTTGTTGTTTTACAGAAAACTTTAACAAGCTGTTTAACAACAACAAAGGGCTAGGAAGATAATCCTTGGCCAGTAAAGACTGAAAAAATCTAACATATTCACTGGAGGATGGAAAGGAACAAGGGAATATAACAGAGACTTTCAAGTTCAGTAAAGGCTTAACCAGAGTGGACACAAGTCTATTAAAACTAAGAAACAGTGTGTCAACCGGGGGGCATGTGCTGAAGCTGGAGGGGAGAAGGTTCGTAAAGGGCACTGGAAAGGGTCACTTTATGGAGAAGAATGCGGATGGGTAGCAAAAGTTTCCTGGCAAGGTTGTGGAGGCAAAGAAAATAGCAGGATTCAAGAGGAAGTCGTAAACCTATAATGGAGTTATAAGACCAGAAGTGGAAGGAGTGGAAGGGGTGACTGGGCGGGAGGAAATAAACTAGCAAGGGCATCGGAACACTGCAAAAAGTGAAGGGTTGATGTTTGAAAATGCACCTGGAACATAATATGGGAGTCTTAATTATGAAAAGGCACTGAATGCTTGAAAGGCTGAAGGACACGAGCATAACATAGTGTGGAGGGCTCATGACCCCCAGCCCTATAGTTCCAACACCCATCGAAACTAGAGCATCTCCAAGAAAGAAATCTAGGGAAAGACTAGATCAACTGGTGGCATCTTTTTTTTCTGTCTGTGACTTTCTGTTTCTATGACCAACTAAAATCTACTGAGAGTGTCACTTCTAACAGTTTTTCCTGCTGAGTGAACATTATTTTCTTTTTGATAATTCTATCACTTTTTACTTTTTGGACCATTAATAACATATTAATAGCACAGTAGTAACACAATAACATACTAATTTAAGGTTGGAAGAGACACTCTGTCCATCATGTCCCCCCCCCCCCATTTCATACATAATCGGGGTATAAAAAAGAATTCTCTTTGCAAATACATTGTCATAGTATTCCCTAGCCACTCTACTACCCACTGTACAAACCAGGGTACACTGTGATTCCTTTGAAAAGCAGAAAGTTGTCCAGGCTTATGTCGAAGGACTGTACCGTCTTTGTGTTTACCGTCTCCACTGGTATTCTGTTCTGATAGGTCATCAGCTTGTCCTCAAGAGTTCTGAAACCACCTGGTGACATAGTGCGAATTCCAAATCCCTGGTTCTGTTAAAGGAAATGTACAAAATAGAAACATAGAAACATAGAATTTGACGGCAGATAAGGACCGCTTGGCCCACCCAGTCTGACCATTTCCCTACCTACTGGATAAGCTGCAGATCCTAGTTAACCAGCAGCTTACTTCTTCCTACCCCCACCCCCTAGAATTGCCTTATGACTGCCCCATGCATGCTTGAATTCCACCACTGTTTTTGACTCCACAACCTCCTCTGGAAGGCCGTTCCATGGATCCACAACCCTCTCTGTGAAAAAATACTTCCTTAAATTACCTCTGAGCCACCCCCCATTTTCAAATTGTGCTCCCTTGTTCTTGCACACCTCTTTTTTTGAAAGATGCTACCCTCTTGGACTTTGTTGATTCCCTTGAGGTACTTGAAAGTTTCTAGCGTGTCCCCCCTCTCCCTCCTTTCCTCGAGGCTATACATATTAAGCTCCTTAAGTCTCTCTTCATATGTCTTCCAGTGCAGACCCTGCACCATTTTAGTTGCCCTCCTCTGGACAGCTTCCATCCTGTCTATGTCTTTGCGGAGACTGGGTCTCCAGAACTTCACGCAGTACTCCAGATGGGGTCTCACCAGCTGTCTGTACAGAGGGATAATAACTTCTTGTTTTCTACTATTGATGCCTCTCCCTATGCATCCCAGTATCCCCCAGCCCTCCTTGCTGCCCTCTCACATTGCTTGCCCACCTTTAGGTCATCTGATATGACTATCCCCAGGTCCCTTTCCATTTTTGTTGTTGTTAGTATCTCACCCCCCATTGTGTACTCTTCCACTGGGTTTTTGTTTCCCAGGTGCATTACCTTGCACTTCTTGGCATTGAATTTAAGCTGCCATACATTTGACCATTCCTCTAACCTTGCCAAGTCCCTTCTCATCCTTTCCACCCCACCTTGTGTATCAACTCTGTTGCAGATCTTTGTGTCATCTGCAAAGAGACATACTTTTCCTTCCAGTCCCTCTGCAATGTCGCTTATAAAGACATTGAAGAGGACTGGTCCTAATACTGAACCCTGCGGTACCCCACCTAGTAACCCCTTTCTTCAGAGTGGACTCCACTACTATTACTCTCTGTGTCCTATTCTCCAGCCAATTCTTACCCAGGCTGTCATCTTGGGACCCACTCCCAGGCTGGCTAACTTGTATATTAATGTTTTGTGTGGGACTGTGTCAAATGCCTTGCTAAAGTCTAGGTAGGCCATGTCCACAACTCCTCCCTGATCTACTACTTTGGTCACCCTGTCAAAGAAATCTATCAGATTTGTCTGGCATGACCTTCCCACTGTGAATCCATGCTGCCTTGGGTCCTGTGCCCCTCTGGCCTCTAGATACTCGACAATTCTTTCCTTCAGAATTTATTCCATCATTTTCCCTATCAGTGAGGTTAAACTAACAGGTCTGTAGTTTCCTGCTTCTACCTTGCTCCCACTTTTGTGAAGGGGAATCAATCTGCCCTCCTCCAGTCCTTGGGTATCACCTCATCCTCCCATGATTTGTTAAAGAGGGTAGTCAGTGGTGTCACTAGTTCTACCCTTAGTTCTTTTAGAATTCTGTGATGAATCCCATCAGGCCCCATTGCTTTGTCTACCTTCAGTTTTAAGAGTTCTTTCATAACCCTTTCTTCTGTAAATGGGCTGGTATCAACGTCTGTATCCAGAGTGTTTCTACTGTTTGTTTTAGGTATCTCCCCCTCTTCATTTGTAAATACTGAGCAAAAATGTTTGTTTAGTATCTCTGCCTTTTCACAGTCACCCTATGCCACCCTCCCTCCCTTTATTAAACTTCACTATCCCTCCCTTGGTCTTCCTTCGCTCCCTGATGTACCTATAAAAGGTTTTATCCCCCTTCTTAACTGAGTTGGCTATCTTTTCCTCGGTTTGGGCCCTTACTGTTCTGACTGCCTTCCCAGTTTCCTTTTGCTTTAACTGATACAGTTCTCTGTCCTGCTCCTTCTGTGATTCCTTGTACTTCCTGAATGCTTTCTTTTTCTCTTGAACCTTCACTCCCACTTCCTTTGAGAACCATAGTGGTTTCTTACATCATTTTGTTTTGTTTATTTGCTTCACACAAAGGCTTGTTACCTCTGTGATGGCAGTTTTTATTATTCCCCATTGTTCTTCCACCCGTCCTTCCTGCCCATTTGCTAGTGCATTCCTTAGGCACTCACCCATTTTGGCAAAGTCAGCCCTCCTAATGTCCAGTACTTTTGCCTTTGTATGGCTTGACTCTATTGCTGTGTTTATTGTGAACCATACTGTTCGATGGTCGCTAGTTCCCAGATGGCTACCCACTTCTACATCTGTAATCCTCTCTCCAACTCCATTTGAGAGAACCAGGTATAAGATTGTTGTCCATACAAAGAAAACAATACAAAACACAGCTTACATATTTAGCTTTAATTTGGTTTAGTAAATATGGATCCTTTGGGGGGTGGAGTATGCATATAATTCAAAGAAATAGAAACATAACAAGCAGCAGCACATCAGAAATAATTTCTGGTTCTTTTAAGACAGCAAATGAAGGGCCTGAAGCCAGGTTAGCAACAGGAACTGCACAGAACACCAAAGCATTCTTCCGGTACATAAATGGAAGGAGGACAGTGACGAAAGTGACTGAGCCATTGAAAACATGGGTTGGATGAAGAAGCTGAGAGAGCCTAAGGCAAAAACTGAGATGTTCAAGGAATACTTTGTTTCAATGTTTACCAAAGGGCCCCTGGTAGGGGACGGGCTCATTCAGAGGGCCCATAACATCAGAGGTAACCACAATGCAGTCACTGGACATCATACCTGTCCTGGTAGCTGACTATCTGGCAAAAATTAAGCCACGTAAACCCCAATGAGGTGGATGGGATACACCCCAGGATTATAGAGTGGAGCTAAAGAAACAATATGTGGGATCACTTGCCATCATCTTTCAGGAGTCTGGAAAGTGGCCAGTGCGGTCCCCATCTCCAGGAAGTGGGCATGGTTAAATGCAGTTAACTACAAGCTGATCAGCCTGGCATCGGTACTTGGCAAGGCCCTGGAGGCACTTACCAAGGATGGAATAATGGAGCACTTGGTTAATGCCAAGGTTTTTGCCCCCTGTCAGTATGGCTTTATTGGGCGGTGCAGATCATGCCAAACCAGTCAGATCACCTGCTTTAAAGAGTGACCATGGGGGGGGGAGCAGGGACAGTGCCATGGATGTAATGTATCTGGACTTCAGCAAGGACTTTGATACTGTGGCACATGACAACCTTCTGGGCAAAGTAAACCAAATCAATACTATATACTAGGAAACCAAGGACAGTAACAAGCAATGTTGTCTATTAAGGCTGCCCCCCCCCACACACACACACACACACTTCTCAGTGGTTATATCCATTTTATTATCTATTGGGTATCTAGTCAACTTGTTCTGGAAAACTTGATTATTACTAGATGTTACAATATCCTCTGGTAATAAGTTCCATACCCTCACAACCCCATATGTGGAGAAATTTCTCCCTTTGCTTTTTCTGACATCCCATTGTACCAATTGGTATTTGTGACTCATTATTTTATATTCAGAGTCAAGCTGTTTGCTTAATTCACTGTCTTTAATACTGTAAGTAGGCATAGTATGCCCCCCAGACCTTCTTCTTTCTAAAGTGTAAAGACCCAGATGATTTATTCTTTCTGTATGAGCAGTGGCGGAGCCAGGTTTGGGAACATTTGGGAGCCAAGAGGGGCCATTCAGTCAATCATGAGCTCCACAATGGGCACTAAACATTGAATAAAGATGGTGGTGGGGTACCACTACTCACACTGAGGCAGCCAGGAGGGGCGACCGCCCCCCCAGCCCCCCTCTAGCTCCGCCACTGTATATGAGGCTTATTTTTAAGACAAGTGATTATCTTGGTAGCTTTATGCTGCATGCCCTCCACTAGTGGTATATTTTTTTAGAGGGATTCTGTACCTGAGAACAGAAGTCACCATGGGGCTTCACATATGTTCTGTACAATGGGACTATAACGTTTTCAGTTTTGCTTATAAATGCTTTTCTGATGCATCCTAACGTTCTCTTAATTTGCCTTACTAATGACGCTCTTTCACTGGCCACCATTTTTAAGTTGGTTGTTGATTATGAACCCTAAGTCCCTTTCATTGCTGACCTTCTCCAGTTTCAGACATTTCAGACAGCACGAGTGTTTTGGATTGCTGTTTCCAAAGTGCATTACTACACATTTGGATGTCTTGAATTCCGTATTATTAATATTTGCCCAGTGTTCTAGCTTCCCAAGGTCCCTAGAACGTTTATCTAGGTTGGATTGTTTATTTACTGGACCCTCTCATTTTGTATCGTCCACAAGTTTATTTAAAAACCTTTCACAACCTATTTCCAGGTCTTTAAAAAACTGGTTAAATAATACAGTGCCCAGCACCAGGCCCTATGTAACCCCACTAGTTACTGGGCACTATTCAGACATTGTACCATTAATTCTGACTCTCTGCAATCCTCCTGTTAGCCATGGTTGTATCCAGTTTATATATGTGGGTGTTAATTTGGTTTCCATGTAGTTTGTTAATAAATTTAATATGTGGGACCTTATCAAATGCTTTTTTAAACTCGAGATAGATTACATCTGCTGGTGTACTTAGTCAAGTAATCTCAGGATTTTATTATAGAAACATGAGAGATTAGTTGTGCAAGATCTCTGTTTCATGATGCCGTGTTGATTGTTGTTGAAGTTTCCTGTTTCCTTTGCACTGTTAAAATGAATTCCAAAGATATGCCTATGGGCTTTATAGCCTTTTACCTTATGGCTGCAAAAGTCATTCCCTTCATAAACTTAAATTTTTTGCTTAGTTTATTTTGGAAGGGAAGGGATCACACATCTCACCGAACCAATTGCCACCCGCCACCTTCCACTTCCCTGTCCACCAGTCTTGACCCTGTGCTCAGACATTTTATGATATCTAACCAGGTAGAGCGTGGGGACATGCCCCATTGTAGTCTATAGGGGCATTTTAAAAACATTTTTATATATGTTAAAGCAACATTTTATATAAATGAAAGCTACCACTCAACTGATAGGGTCTCCTGCAAGCCCTGCGTCTGGCTATCCAGGTGATGTCTGAGCTAACTGGATCCTGTCTCTGGTGGGGTTTGGGGGACCCCACCAAACCCACTGGGGGGGTAAGCCCTGGGAGAACAAGCCAGACAAGGTAAGTCCTGGAGGATGCTGGGGTAATAGGGATGGGGAGTCCAAATGATGGTGGCCAGTCAGTGCAAGGGGGAAGAAAAAGAATAACTAAAAAAAAGGAAATTTTTGAAGAAAGGTTAGTCTTCCTAGGGGAGTCCTTTACTAAGTTAAAGGACACTACAGCTTTTCATTCAGACTTCCTGGGCTCTCTTTTTTTCTAAGGTTGATGGCTTAGAAAATTGCAGTTGTAGAAACAGTCTGCAAATTATTGGGGTGGCTGAGGGGCTAGAAGAAAAGGACATGGTGAAGTTTCTCTGGAATTTTTTGCCAGTCTAAATTATCAGTGGCCCTGGTCATTTGAAATAGAGTGTGCACACAGAGCACTGTCTCCGAAACCAAAACCAGGCCAAAGACACCATCCCACCATTGCTAAATTGTTAAGATTTAATGTTGAAGAAATTATTCATGTTGCCGGAGAAAGGAAATCCTTAAGGTGGGGAAGGAACAGAGTGTATTTGTTTCAGGATATCTCCTCAAATGTGGTAGAAAAAAGGAAAGCCTTTCCTCACATTAGGAACACTTTACAACATTTGGGGGTTCAATACGTCATTAACTTGCCAATGATCCTAACGATTAATAAAGGAGGAGTATCTCATGAGATGCACTAGTCCGAGGAGACTTTGGACTTTATAGAAAAACTCAGGGCATTGTGCAAAACACAGACTTCTACATCAAGGGAAAAAATGCTTGTCTTGATGAAGCTGCTAGTGCAAGCTTAAGCCCATCCTCCACTTTGAACTCTCTCACTTGATCAGACTAAAACCCAACACAGAATAACAGTGACTTAGCTAAATCTTTCTCTTGGCATGGTGACTCTACATTACCCTTTACTACACCCCTCCCTCCTATGTTGAGAAATCCCAGTGAGCCCTGAATGCATTGTCCTGGCCCACCAAACTCTGCAGGAAAATGCAACTGCTGTACAAGCTGAAAAGCAGACCTGCTAGACTGAAAAGAACCTTGCACGGGAGAGCCAGGAACAGAAGCTGCAGTTGAAACAGAGCTGAAACCAAATTATCCAGCTCTGGAAACAGTTTAATTCCTCCCTAAACTCCACAGCTAAAGAATTCTTTTACAGCATTAATCTCCCCGGAAATGTTGCTGGAACAAGAAGCACAGAATGCTGGCTGAATTTCCTACACACACTGCACTGCATAAAGTACAGACACAGCCTAGCATCTCTGCAGTCCCAGCATTTTATTTTTTTACCTAGCAACGATGCACCTTAGAGCTGTTCACTTACTCTTGTGCCATCTGTTTAGTCTGTTTTGTTGTTATTGCAACAGCACTCATGTTGTGCCTTTCAGTCTGACTGCATGGCAGCAGAACTACTAGGACACCCATATGCTGTGCAGCTAAGTCACATCCGGTCCACATCTGTCTGACTTCTGGCTGTTATCATCGCCCTAATCCAGGGCTGTTGATTTTTCTATTATGCAGTGTGTGCTTGCTTAAAAGTATTTGGCCATATTGTATATGCCACCTGACAATTTTGCTGTTGTGCACCGTACTCTTACTAAAGAACAAATGTTTTATGCATTACCAAAGGCCCTTTCTGTGAGCTAAAATACTGAACACAGTGATACCATAGCCAGTTATAGATCGGCAATACGCAGGTAGATGTGCTTAAAACAATACACAGTATCCTTAGATGCCTTGTCAGGCACTCAGTGACAAGCATTATGGATAGCCAACGTAGTAAGTCCTATGTTACATTAATTACACATCGGCCATGCTCACCTGGGGAAATCCAAGGAGCTGACCATAGGTTATTCTGTGCAGTTCAGGTTACGATCATGACCCTGTAAGGGCACAGCACTATAATACTGGTTATTGACTTTAAGCATCTACCCTGTGCCTGGATATCACAGTATTTCTACCTGACTACTCTCTCATCACCTTCCTGCTGACCCTGCTCTCCGTGCCATTATAAAGGGCCAAGTGCTTAAATTCTAAAGTCTACGACTTGCTGCTCTGTGCCAATGGGCCATCAAATGCACTCTATTTCTTCTATGCAGTCGCTAAGCCTTACTTAGTCTTAACCTTGTTTATTTTATATTGCCTTTCCCAGGGTTCATTCTGTTGTTGCTATTTGCATATCCCCCACATGATTTATATTGTCTGGGAAATCATGAGCGGTATTAATGGGCTGTAATATCATCTTGGGACTCATCTCAGTGGGTGTACTTTCAGCACTCCTTAGTTTTTCTCTTTTTTTGTTTTCTGTTGCGTGACCTTAAAGGGACACTGTCTCTTAGGTCTTAAACTGTTTGTAGTATAAAAACACATGCTATGATTGTTCACATTCTGTAGAGTTTACTGATGTAGCCAGTAGTTTGATTTTGATTCCTTTTTTCTTTTTAAAAGAGAAAAACAGACTGCACACCAGACTGGTGTTACCACATCAAATGTGTTTTTATTCCTCGATCTGCTCCTACTGCACCTTCCCTGTACTTGGGAACATCCCAGCACAGTCTAGGCACTCATAATACAGTGGGAGGCAAGAAGTCTATTGCATCATGAGTGGCTGCACTGTTTGGGGGTGTTCCTAATGTTCAGGAGGTATACAATAAGAGTAGATCAAGGATATGAAACAAAACAAGGTTGGGTATAGCTACATCATTAGCATGCATTTCAGTTCTACTAAGAAAGGAAGCAGATAAAACAACCAGCAACATCAGTAAGTTTTAGAGAGGGTAAGCCGTCATAAAATGTGGGATTTTCAGCTAAAGGGCTGACAGTGTCTCTCTGACCCTTTTAACTGTGATAGGTCTTTTTATCTGATATTATTCAAAAACCAGTTACATATAGGTCATAACCAGTGTTGGGTAAGTTACTTTTTTCTATTACTTTTGGAAACTTGTTCCAGAAAGCTCTGTGCAGTTACTAGCAAGGATGGAGAAGTACTAGAAAAAGTAACACACCTTACAGTTACAATTACTTACGTATTTTTATACAAAAGAAATACGTAACTGTAACCGATTACATTTATTTGAAAGTAACTAGTAACTAACCAATTCCTTTCAAAAAATGTAATCTGTTATAGTTATTTGATATTTTTGTATTGTTTTTGTATAAAAAGAAATAAGTAATTATAATTGTAAGGTGTATTACTTTTTCTAGTACTTCTTCATCCTTGCTAGTGACTTAACAGAGCGTCCTGGAACAAGTTTCTGAACATAATAGAAAAGTAATAGAAAAAGTAACTTACCCAACACTGGTTATAACCAGGTATAGAGCTATTACTCTACTATATCCTGTCATTGTTTTTAGTTATTACTAATTGCACTTTTTGTAGCTGGCAGCTAGTTACTGGAATTCCCTGTTTTTCTATTGGTTGTGATAAATTATTGATAAAATGACTACTGTCAGTTTTGCATCTTGGAATGTGCAAGGCTTAGGACCCCCAATTAAAAGAAAGAAAATCCTAAATTGCTTTAAAAACCCCATACCATTAATGTTAACCTTTGTACAGGAGACTCACTTAATGCCCTCTGAAGCAGAAAAAATACTATGTCACTGGATGGCTCAAAACGATTTTAATGGATGTACGATGCTGATGCGACATCCCCTACAGCAATGTCCTCGACAGTGTCAGAAACCCATCGACACCCCCAGCACCAATGCATCCCCAAAATGACCGGCAACACCGCGATGCCCAATGTGGGGGATGACTGTGCCCCCCCCGTGCCCCCTATTTTAGGTATTTAACTCCATGTCACACAGACAGTGGAGTTAGGTATATATCTCCTGTTGCCACAAAGTCCATCGAAGTGAAATCCCATTGCTGCCGATATAGGCACAGTCGGGTTTTTGCTGTGGGGTTGTTCGCTGTGCCAGTGTAGCCATAGAGACATAATATCGATTTGAACTGCTTCTTTAGTAAAAAGAGGGGTGTAGCTATTTTGAACAGAAAAAGTCTGAGTTTTTTGAAATCCACCCATATTCATGATTCTGATGGTAGATTCTGGATCTTATGTGGTAGCCTGAAAGGGCCCAGGATCGTGTTATGTAATATATATGCCTCTACAAATGGTCAATCTTTTTTTAATGACATTTTCTTTGAACTTGGTAATTTAAAAGAACACAAAAATCATCCTAGGAAGAGATTTCAGTGAGGTCATGGACCATCTTCTGGACACAAGCTGAAAAAAAGTTATCTTCTCTGTGATCAAAGCTAGATGTTCCCTCCACAACCTAATGAAAGATTTAGGTCTCTTACATGCTTGGAGACTTGTCCATCGCAAAGATGGAGATTACTCAGTTACTCAGCGAGGCACAACTCCTTTAGTAGGCTGGATTCTTTTTTTACTTCTCTGAATACAGTGAACAAAGTACAGTATCTAACATGTTCTATGACTCCATTAACATAATTGACCATGCTATGCTCAAAATGTCACTATGTATAGCTCCTTCTTGCACAGAATCCCCCAGGTGGTAATTTAACATGGCATTACTTTCTGTCTCTGTGTTTAAAGACAAGCTTCTTAAAGAACAGCTGACGCCATATTTAGTCTTGGGCAGACAGCTCACACTAAGGAGCTGCCTGCCTGAGGAGCTAATCTAGACCAGAATTACATTTTTTAGTGCAGTAATTAAATAGTTACTTACAATTAAACGTTCTTCTCATAACTTCTAAGTACGAGCTGACCTACCGCCAATTGCTGCAGCCACGCCCAAAAATAACACTTTGATGATGTACAGTTGGGAATGGGGATGCAGGCACGCTATATGTAGAACATTGAGATCGGGGGAAGGGGACATCTAAATATACATTCGGCACCTTTGTCTGTAGTTTTACATGTATGAGGCTAGCGTATTATAGTCAGGTCCCGCTAGTGCTCTGTGGCAGCATTTTCTGATTTCTGAGGCAGGGTTCCTAGGCTTCTGCAGCACCATTTTCTGATTTTGGGGGCACGATTTACTAATTTCTCTGGCAAAACACAGTGCTGCCATTGGTTAAATATGATGTGATGTCATCAATGATAACACATGCTGAGCATAGAGGAGGGGCTTCAGGGTGATCGAGATGGGAAAGAAAGCCTGATGCTATGGAAAAACAGTATATTTGAATGAAAATTCACCAAAAAGACTGAATTCTGTGGCATGATGCAAATTCTGTGGACAATTCCGCAACCGCAGAATCACAGAATTCCAGGGGTCTTGATCATAGTGTTGCAGTAGCACCACTATAGATAGGGTTGAGCTGGGGTTTCTATATTAAACCTCAAACTTTGCTCTTTAATATCTTCACAGCTGTTCAAAAGATTTGCACAAAGTTTTGCATGTGTGATCTCGGGGTAGATCTCTTGATTTGCCAAGTTTTGTTTTGGTTGGATGTGTGAATTCTGAGATCTGAATAGTGAAATAAGTTAAAATATCTATGTGATTTGCTGTTTTTTTGACATCACCTAGTGCCCAGATGGTTTGGAATTTTGGACTGAAAATTTCAGGGTAGAAAGGGCTTGGCCCACAGATATACCTTTCATTGGGGGGGGGCACTGCTGAGCTCCAACATGGCGGCAGCTTCTTAACAGAGCTTGTTTAATTTCTCTCCCAGATTATAGCAAAACGCAATTTCTAAGAACTGAAAAGGCACAAATTTTACAATACTTGCAATTGGAATGTCCTGGCAGAAGAATGAGCCCAAAAAGGATCCAAAGTGATCATCCCAGAGCCTAGATGTCTATCTTTCGGTACAGAGCTCGACCTCCAACTCGGGGCCTACTGCCTCTACCTTGTCAACCCCGGAGTTGCCTACAATGCAGATCTTAGCGATCCTACCAAAGATCCAGACAACAGGGGAAGACACAAATAAGCACCTGGCTGCCGTTGAGGCAAAACTTCAGGACAACGATCGCTGTATACAAGACAATGCGCAGGCCATTAAAAAAATTAAAGAAGGATCAGAGAGACAACTGGAATGTAATACCACTTTTGTAAGAGGCATGCGTTTTGTAAAAGCAACGGTAAAAATGCTGGAAAATCTACAAAGACAGGCAAACATTTGAATTGTTGGCTTCCTCGCTAAATTTGCAGGCTCTATAGATCTACAAAAACTGGTTCACAAAATGATCTTTCAGGATCTCCAGCTCTTACCTTTAGAGGCTGGAATCCATATAGCAAAAATATTTACAATTCCTCAGAGGCCCAAGCCATGAGGGGATTCCCGGCAGCCATTCACTGCCATCATTACACTTTCTGTCCCAGAAGCAAGGATATCTCTCCTACAGGCAGCCCGCTCCCGAGAGGAGATTATTTGGGAAGGACATCGTCTATCTTTTTTTTCCGGACCTGGCAGCACAGACACAGCAAAAGAAAAAGGAACTGCAGGCAATTAAAAAACAACTGCTGCAGAATGAATTTGAGGCATGGCTTAATTTTCCAGCTTGTCTCTTAGTAAAACATGGGGCCAAGCAGCATGTGTTCACCGATCCGAAGGCTGCAACAGCATTCGCGGATAAATTGATCTCCACCCTGCAACCTATTAATAATTCTTCTGATGAAGAAGGATGACTTTGTATCTTTTATTGTTTGAAAGATTGCTTTATGATTGGAAGGTTAATCTTCCTGCTTCTATGCATGTTTTTTCAGCACATGTAAACTTGTATTAGAGGGAAATATGATCACAGTCCTTTTGCTGTAACCATGTTGGCAATGCTAAGGTTTATCTTCCTAACAAATTGCTATAAGTATATGCTGTGGAAATAATATGAGGGTGCATTTGGTACCTCTCAATTTGTGAGCTGTAAATTGTACTTATTGTCTCCTACCACCTGAGAGCAAGTTGCCATGCATCGCACAAATCTGTGGGAACTTAATTAAATTTAATTGAGACTGGACCTTCTGTTTGTTACAGAGTGCATAGTTATACACCTATTTTCTTTCCCCTCCAACCCTAGTCCTTCAAGGGAACTGTCGTTCTGGTCCACTAGACCCATGTTTAGTCCAGTTCGGATTGAGAGTATTATAACTCTACAGGATGCACAGTTTGGACGATATTTCTCCACAGCAGTGGGTAAACCCCGCAGTACTTCGACTTTATCATTCTAGTATTTATCTATCACCACTGCTGTACAAGTGATGCAGAGGTTTGCATACCTCAAGCTTTGTTTATGAAAAACAGTGTATGCTGTATTATCATAAAATCACATAAATAAAAAGTACAAAAAAAAAAGATGTGCCTTTCACTGGTTTTGTGAAAAAATATTATCCATTCCAAAGTTATTAAATTTTAAAATGTTGGTTCTGAGCATTCTCAGTACAATCTTTTGGATAGCTGCTTGGAATGAAAAGAAGAATTTAGTCCATACGAAAAAGGATCCTTTTTCATATGGGGGTCAGACTTTTTCAAGAGGAAAAATCCTTTTTCATATGGTCATGATCTTGTTTCTGTTTTTTCAAAACTTTTTTTTTCAAAACTCACAAAAATGACATCCTGGACAGACACCAACACATGTATCTTGGTCATTGGGACCCCATTAGGTGGATTCTGCACTTAACTGTTGGTAAAATTACATCACGTACGTTTTCTTTTACATTTTAAAATCCTTTTTCATGACTCCCTTCCATGTTGTCATATGGCCATATGAAAAAAGAATTCGGCCATTTAAAAAAAAGATCCTTTCATACAAAAAAGAATCTGGAAAAAACTAAGTCAATTTCTTTTCATATGTGGGTATCCTTTTTGTATGAACGAAAAAAGCTCCGCATAAAAAGGATCCCTTTATATGAAAAAATCAGAAAACCTTAAGTCCCAATTTTTTTGTATGAAGGAACTTTTTCGTGAGCTTTTTCGTTCATATGAAAAGGATACCCTCGATAAAAATAATTTGACTTAGTTTTTTTCTGATTCTTTTTTTGTATGAAGGGATTCTTTTCTGTGAGCTTTTTTCATTCATACAGAAAAGGATGCCCTCATATGAAAAAAAAGAGTCTCAATTTTTTTTTTTTTGTATGAAGGCATCCTTTCATTAAGATAATGGATTGAATGGACAGGCTCCACTGCCAACAATGAAAACATTAGTTACAATATTCCTGGAAAAAAAAACAGACTATTCTCTAAGATATGGGACTCCTTTCTGAACTTTTAAAGGTCAATAATCAAATAGTCTATGTATAGTAAAGGTATGCTATATTTTTTTAATTCCAGACAAGCAATATCATTAATTCTTCAAATATGTAGTTCAAAGCGTGTTGTAAGTATTGTTACCTAACAGTCATTTTGATGTTTGTATTATAATGGTTCTAATTTGTTGTTCTGTATACTTTCTGTTCCTTTTATCTTTTAAAATTCAATAAACAATATATTGGAAAGCTGGGGTGTCAGCAGCCTGCTTAAATCTGCAAATAGCCAAGTCTCTCTACGAAAAGGGGTGTGGGGGGGCACAATGTAAAAATGGACAGAGTTCCTTTGAAGATTTTTAATATCTTATATTGTGCAGCAGTTAGCGTTGGCGTCCTGCAAGAAAGAAGCATAGATATGGAGAGTTCCTAGCCAAGCACCCTACATGGATTGGAATAGGTCATTTCATGACAAGAAATCTTGCAAGCGTCTCTTTTAGTTTAGCAACACTCAGGACCCAGAGTAATTAAGTTTTATTAAGTGGATGTATAATCACTTTAACCGCATACAGAAAGAATATAAAGGCCATTCTCCTGATGAAGCCTGAACTAGGTGATACGTTGAGAAGGCAGGCCACATGAAAAGAAAATAGAAGAAATTAAAAATCTTCAAAGGAACGCTGTCTGTTTTTTTACATTGCACCCCTCCTCCCTTCTGATAGAAAGACTTAGCTGTAGATAAGACATACGGGGGAGGCAGCAAGAGATTTGAAATACATTTCCAATGGATCATCTGGAGATTATTTTCCAGGACTGTAAGAAGTAAGTCCACAAATGACAGTAAGGTGGCCAGGATGGTGGACTCCACTGAAGATAGGGACAAATCTCAGGAGGAGTTGAACAAGCTGGTTGATTTGTCTGACTCCTAGGGCTTCAGATTCAAGTATAGCCAAATGCATGGTAAGACTTACACACAGTGTGGGGCTCCTCTTGCTGCAGTCAAAGCTGAAAAGGACCTGGGAAATTCATCTAGGCAAGGGGCTGAAACAGCACAAGCTGTGTATAGTTGTTGACAAGAGGGCCAGAAGAATGATGGGGTGCATCAAAAGGAGGGGGGGGGTGACCAGCAGAGCAGGGGAAGTAATCTTTCCACTTTACAAGACCCTGGTCAGGTGTCACCTGGAGTACAGTGTGCAGCTTTGGTGTCCTCAGTACAAAAAGGACACTGAGACAGTTGGGAAGGTGCAACACAGAACCTCAAAATGATCAGAGGTATGGGGACAAAAACTGTGAGGAGAGGATGGAGGCGCTTAACATGTCCACCCTGGAGAAAAGGAGTCCGAGAGGGGACATGACCTTAGTATTTTGCATATTCAAGGTTATTTACAAGATCAGACAGGCGAAGATGTTTTATCTGGTGTTCTGCTCCCGGGGACACACCCTGAAGCTTAGGGGTGGTAAATTCAGGGGTAACATTAGGAGGCGCTTTTTCTCTCACAGGGTGAACCTATGGAACAGTCTACCAGTGGAGTCAGTGGACATAAAGACAGTACTGGTCTAAGGTAAGCCTGGATTTCTGCTTACCAAGGGAATGACTGGGCACCCTGAGTAGTAGAGTGGGTAGGGAATCCCTATAAATTGGTAAGTGCTTGCATAGCATACAGTTGTACCCAGCATCATGTTGTGTTCTACTGTTTCACATGTCACATATTATTGAAGCATTTCATGGCAGCCAGTGATGTGATGCCTGTTTGTTCTGTGGAGATGCCAAAACTTAGATGCTGTCTCATTTCTCACCCATAGGTGGCACTAGCACTGCATTCACATTTTCAAATGAGTGTGTCACTATTAAAGTCACCTTGGATCATGGCAGCCATCACATATAAGCACCCTCCAAAACCCCTCTTTCCCTGTTTCTTACAGCTTGTGCTTTAAGGGGTATTTTGGGAACAACTTGGGCAACATGAATGTGGAATTTCAGATTACTGTAAGCAGAAATACCAAAGTTATGAACCCTTTTGTGGGATGTCTGCCAAATAAAGCCAGGCTCTTGAATCTGAGAACTCACCCTGAATCTTGGTAGCCATCACATAAAAGCACCCCCCCGAAAACCATCTTTCCCTTTTTGTAGCACCTTATGCTTTGAGGGGTATTTAGGGACACTTTGAGGAACATGAATCTGGAATTTCAGGTTACTGTGGGTAGAAATACCAATGTTATGGGCCATTTTGTGTGATGTCTGTCATATGAAGCCCTGCCTCACAGACCTGAGAACTTGTTCTGATCTTGAAACTATCATGTAAAAGCCCCCGGAAACAACGTTTCCATTTTGTTAGCAGCCTGTGTTTTGAGGGGTATTTAGGGACACCTTGGGGAACAAGAATCTGGAATTTCAGGTTAATGTGAGCAGAAATGCCAGTGTTTTGAGTCATTTTGCATGATGTCTACCAAATGAAGCCAGGCTCTCACATTTGAGAAGTTGCCCTTGATCTTGGCAGCTAACACCCCGAAAACCACCTTTCTCTTTTTGTAGCAGCTTGTGCTTCAAGGGGGTATATAGAGAACACCTTAGGGAATATGAATCTGGAAATTCAGGTTACCATCTGCCAAATGAAGCCATGCTCTCAGACCCGAGGACTCAACCTGGATCTTGGCAACCATTACTTAACAACAACCCCCAAAAAAAAAATCACCTTTTCTTTTTTTGCAGCTTGTACTTCAAGGGGTATTTTGGGGACACCACAAATCTGGAATTTTAGGTTAATGTAAACAGAAATGCCAAAGTTATGAGCCATTTTTTGTGATGTCTACTTAATGAAGCCAGAGTCTCAGACCTGAGAACTCACTCTGGATCTTGGCAGTCAAAATCACCTTTCCCTTTTTGTAGCAGGTTGTGCTTTGAGAGGTATTTAGGGGACACCTTTGGGAACATGAATCTGGAAATTCAAGTTAATGCAAATACAAATTCCAATGTTATGAGCCATTTTGTGTGATGGCCAGTGGAATTCATTGGCCACTCACACTGCATGGGTGCAGTGAACACTCACCCCTGTGGTCCACGGAACCCTACCAAAAAGTGGCTTGGGGGTATTGGCAGTTTTGCTTCCGCCATTTAAACAAAAAAAAACTGTACTGTGCAGTGTATTTTATATTTTTTTCATTTTTGAGATTTACCTTT
Organism: Neoceratodus forsteri; assembly: GCA_016271365.2. NCBI lineage: Eukaryota > Metazoa > Chordata > Ceratodontiformes > Ceratodontidae > Neoceratodus > Neoceratodus forsteri. The sequence goes on from JADMNL010000025.1 coordinate 400,272,141, forward strand.
CCTGGGGGTGGATGTGGGGAGATTTGAGGGTGTGCATTACAGTACTGTTCATATTAATAGCTTCAATCTTCATTCTTTGCTCATTTTTGGTTTTGGGATATTGAGTGCATGTAGTTATTTATTCACTGCCCAGGTCACATCTCTTTTGTAAACAGGCGTATAAGGGTACAGGTATAGTGTTTTATTTAGTTATAACTTGACTCCCTCCCACTGATGGTTCACACAGTACTGTACTGTACTTGGGGGTCTGACATTTAAGTTTCATGAAAGTTATTTTATGGCAAAAACAATTACATAACAAAACAGTATTACATTCCGCACTCTGCGTTTTCTTTCTGCCCCTGCCAAAATCTGACCTTTATCGTGTCCTAAAGCCTCTAACCATGTCCTGCCCATGTGCCCCCCTTTCACCATTTATTCAGTTAACAGGTCTATGGGCCAGTCATTAAAATCTGAAAAAGGTGAGAACTACTTTGTTATCATTGTGATGTTGTCATGGTGATCAGGTGACAATCTGTTCTGTGTTTGCATGTAGTAAATTCCAAATTCATTACTGTAATTTTACCAAACAGGAGTGGAACTTTCTTGTTGGAGCTCCATATAGCCAAAATGTCTTTGTGAGTTGTACTTTGTTTATAAAGTGCAGCACTTGTATTAAGGTCTTATAAAATTGCTGCTCATTTTGCCAGACGGTGTCATTTACATAGAAGCATATACTTTGACAGCAGATAAGGACCGCATGGCCCACCTAGTCTGTACAAAGGGATAACAACTTCCTGTTTTCTACTGTTGATGCCTCTCCCTATGCATCCCAGTATCCCCCCAGCCCTCCTTACTGCCTTCTCACATTGCTTGCCCACCTTTAGGTCACCTGATATAATTACTCCTAGGTCTCTTTCGATTTTTGTTGTTGTTATTAACTCACCCCCCATTGTGTACTCTTCCCCTGGGTTTTTGTTTCCCAGATGCATTACCTTGCACTTCTTTGCAATGAATCTGAGCTGCCACATATTTGACCATTCCTCCAACTTTGCCAAGTCCCTTTTCATTCTTTCCACTCTACCTTGTGTATCAACCCTGTTGCAGATCTTTGTGTAAACTGCAAAGAGACATACCTTTCCTTCCAGGTGCTCTCCAATGTCACTTATAAAGACATTAAAGAGGACTGGTCCTAGTACCGAACCCTGCGGTACCCCACTAGTTACATTCCTTTCTTCACTGTGGACTCCGTTTACTATTCCCCTTTGTGTCCTGTTGTCCAGCCAGTTTGTTGTCCAGGCTACCACCTTGGGACCCACTCCAATGCTGGCTAACTTGTATATTAATCTTTTGTGTAAGACAGTGTCAAATGCCTTGCTAAAATCTAGGTAGGCCATATCCACAGTCCCTCCCTGGTCTACTACTTTGGCCACCCAGTCAAAGAAATCTATTAGGTTCATCTGACATGACTTTCCTGCTGTGAAACCATGCTGCCTTGGGTCCTGTGCCCCACTGGCCTCTAGGTACTTAACAATTCTTTCCTTCAGAAGTGATTCCATCATTTTCCATACCACTGAACTCAAACTAACTGGTCTGTAGTTACCTGCCTCTGCCCTGCTCCCACTTTTGTGAAGTGGAATCACATTTGCCCTTCTCCGGTCCTCAGGTACCACCCCATCCTCCTATAATTTGTTAAAGAGAGTAGTCAGTGGTGTTACTAGTTCTACCCTTAGTTCTTTTAGAATTCTTGGGTGAATCCCATCAGGCCCCATTGCTTTGTCCACCCTCAGTTTCAAGAGTTCTTTCAGAACCCTTTCTTCTGTGAATGGACTGGTATCGACCCCCCTATTCAGTGTTTCTCCCTTGTTTGGTTTAGGTACCTCCTCCTCCTCTTCCACTGTGAATACTGAGCAGAAATATTCATTCAGTATCCCTGCTTTTTCACTGTCACCCTCTGCCCACATTCCCTCCCCTTTATTAAGTCTCTGTATCCCTCCCTTGGTCTTTCTTCGCTGTCTAATGTACCTATAAAAGGTTTTATCCCCCTTCTTAACAGAGTTTTCCTCAGTTTGTGCCTTTGCTATTCTGACTGCCTTCCCTGCATCCTTCTGCTTTAACTGATAAAGTTCTCTGTCCTGCTCCTTCTGTGTTTCCTTATATTTCTTGAATGCTATCCTTTTCTTCTTAACTGTCCCTGCCACCTCTCTTGAGAACAGTAGTAGTTTTGTCCTCCATTTTGTTTTGTTGATTTGCTTCACACAAAGGCTTGTTGCCTCTGCGATGGCTGTTTTGATTATTCCCCGTTGTTCCTCCACCCCTCCTTCTTGCTCATTTGCTAGTGCTTTTCTGATGCACTCTCTCATTTTCCCAAAGTCAGCCTTCCTAAAGTCCAGTACTCTTGTTTTTGTATGGCTTGACTCTATGACTGCGTTTATTGTGAACCACACTGTTTAGTGGTCACTTGTTTCCAGATGGCTACCCACTTCTAAATCTGAGATCCCTTCTCCTTCCCCATTTGAGAGTACCAAGTCTAAGATCGCTCCCTCCCAAGTGGGTTCCAACACTAGCTGTCTGAGGCATGCCCCCTGTAGGGCATCAAGAATGACCCTACTCTTGGATGTGCCTGCAGCAAAGGTACTCCAGTTAATGTCTGGCATATTCAGGTCCCCCATCAACAATATCTCCCCTTTTCCTGCCATTTTAAGGATGCCTTCTGTCATTTCCTTGTCCATTTCCTCCCCCTGAGATGGGGGTCTGTACACAATCCCCATGCGGATTTTGGTGCCATTTCCTGTCTCCAGGGTGACCCATAGTGATTCATCAACTTCCTGTTTACTCTTTAGTTCTGTTGCTTTAATCCCTTCCCTTATATAGAGAGCTACTCCTCCTCCTCTTTTACCCACCCTGTCCCTCCTGTAGACTGCATATCCTGGTATGCTGACATCCCAGTCATGCTTCTCTGTGTACCATGTTTCAGTGACTGCCACAATATCCAGGCATCCTTCTTCCATCAAGGCCACTAGTTCAGGGAGCTTGTTGCACAGACTGCGGGCATTGGTACTCATCACCTTCCATTTACTTTTTATGGCCTTACCCCTTTTAGCGCCATCCCTGCCCTTGCTGCCTTTTTTTGCATTTATCCCTGTCCTGCTCCCTACTGACTTCTCTACCTTGTTGTTTACCTCTCTGACTACTATGCTTTGTGGGGGGAGGCTGGGGTTTCTCTGCTCCTTTTCAGTGTCTCCTCCTTGGCTAGTTCAAATGCTTGCCAATGAAGCATTTAAACCTGTCACCTAGGATCCTGATCCCCCCCCCGGACAGATGCAGACCATCGCACCAGTATAAGCCTGCATCCCTCCAGGTGGCTCCCCAGTTCCCAATGAAGCCAAAACCCTGAGCTCCACACCAGTTTTTCAACCATTCATTGAATCCCATGGTGCAGAATACCCTAGCATCATCCTTGCCATAGACAGGCAGCACCTCTGAGAAGGTTACCGTACATGCTACTGGTCTAAGGCCCCTCCCCAACTCCACAAACTCCTCTTGCACTGCTCTTATCCCATTAACAGCCAGGCCATTTGTCCCAAGGTGGACAATGACATCCAGCTCCCTTCCTCATGCAGCTGCTCCCATGATCCTGGGGATTCACTTCCTGTCCCTCCGAGTCATGGCGCTGGGCAGGCACATTACCTCCCTATCCCCTTCATCCCCTAATTCTACCCCCCAATGATTGTGTCCCCCACCAGAAGTTGTTTCCTTCCCCTGTGGGGTCTCGTGCCACCCTCCTGTGGGTCTCCTTTGTGGAGGTTCCCAGCATCCTCCTTGGTCTCCGCTGCAGGTGTCTCCATAGAGGAACCACTCTTTGCCAGAACAGCATATGAATTGTGGAGAAGTACAACTGGAGGGATGCACATCTGTTCCACCACCCTCTCCCAGCTCACCTTGGTCCAACCGTTCCTCTTTCTTGGCAACCTCTGTGGTAACGGTGGTGGCCCTGGTGGTCCCTGGGAAGGGGAAGAGGTTTCACAAATCCTAGCCAGATCAGCCTGGAGGTGGGCAACCTCCTCCCTCAGACCAGAGAGGTGCCTGCAAACAGGGCAGCATCACAGCCTCCAGAATGGTCTCCCGGAACACTGCTGCCCCACAGCCATTGCACTGCACCACTCCCATCTTGACTTATTTTGTGTCCCCTCACCTGTTGCTTTGTATGCTTACTGTCTCCTCCCTCTATGTATTTTTACACTTACTTTCCTACTGCCTATGTGCCCTTACAACTCTCACCCTTTCTGTTCTGGAACAGGAACTTTCTGTAGTCTTCAATAGTCTCCTTCTTCCGTGCTTGGATTCAGACCTCCAGCAGCCAGGGTGGGAGAAAGAGTTATTTTTTTAGGTTCCTTCAAGATCGATGAAACTAATGTGTCTCAGTGATCCTTCCCTTCCTACTGCCAAACAGGAAGCTCCTGTTGTCAGTCAAATCCAGTGGCTATAAAAGTAGAACTGGCTTTGCATGGGTGGGTGGAGGGGTGGGAGGAAGGGCAATTAGTAAAAAATCTGTAGTTCTAGACTGCTGTATCTTGCTCTGAAACCAAAGTGTTCTCGTCTGTCAAAAACAGCAGGAAGCTGTAATTGGAGACAGCTGCTTTTGTACTACTAAGCTGCTAAGCCACACCCCAATTAGATTCACCCTCTGCTCTGACTCAGTAATTTAAGCTGATACAGCCCCCTTCCTCCGAGAAACACACAGTGATTTTCTTCTTTTTTTTACTTAAATGAGACCCCCTTCTTCTAATAAAGTATCTGTTTACTTAATCCAAACAGGTACTAACTCCTGCAGAGATAGAAGTGATTTTATCAGTAAAAAAATCTGTAGTTCTAGACTGCTGTATCTTGCTCTGAAACCAAAGTGTTCTCTTCTGTCAAAAACAGCAGGAAGCTGTAATTGGAGACATCTGCTTTTGTACTACTAAGCTGCTAAGCCACACCCCTAATTAGATTCACTCTCTGCTCTGACTCAGTAACCTAAGCTGACACAGCCCCCTTCCTCAGAGAAACACACAATGACTTTCTTCTTCTTTTGTTTTTACTTAATGAGACCCCCCCTTCTTCTAATAAAGTATATGTTTGCTTAATCCAAACAGGTACTAACTCCTGCAAAAATAGAAGTGATTTTATCAGTAAAAAATCTGTAGTTCTAGACTGCTGTATCTTGCTCTGAAACCAACGTGTTCTCTTCTGTCAAAAGCAGCAGGAAGCTGTAATTGGAGACAGCTGCATTTGTACTACTAAGCTGCTAAGCCACACCCCAATTAGATTCACCCTCTGCTCTGACTCAGTAACTTAAGCTGATACAGCCCTCTTCCTCTGAGGAACACACAGTGATTTTCTTCTTTTTTTTACTTAAATGAGACCCCCTTCTTCTAATAAAGTATCTGTTTGCTTAATCCAAACAGGTACTAACTCCTGCAGAGATAGAAGTGATTTTATCAGTAAAAAAATCTGTAGTTCTAGACTAATGTATCTTGCTCTGAAACCAAAGTGTTCTCTTCTGTCAAAAACAGCAGGAAGATGTAATTGGAGACACCTGCTTTTGTATTACTAAGCTGCTAAGCCACACTCCTAATTAGATTCACCTTCTGCTCTGACTCAGAAACTTAAGCTGATACAGACCCTTCCTCAGAGAAACACACAATGACTTTCTTCTTCTTTTTTTTACTTAAATGAGACCCCCTTCTTCTCATAAAGTATCTGTTTGCTTAATCCAAACAGGTACTAACTCCTGCAGAGACAGAAGTGATTTTATCAGTAAAAAATCTGTAGTTCTAGACTGCTGTATCTTGCTCTGAAACCAAAGTGTTCTCTTCTGTCAAAAACAGCAGGAAGCTGTAATTGGAGACACCTGCTTTTGTATTACTAAGCTGTTAAGCCACACTCCTAATTAGATTCACCCTCTGCTCTGACTCAGAAACTTAAGCTGATACAGCCCCCTTCCTCAGAGAAACACACAATGACTTTCTTCTTCTTTTTTTTTACTTAAATGAGACCTCCTTCTTCTCATAAAGTATCTGTTTGCTTAATCCAAACAGGTACTAACTCCTGCAGAGACAGAAGTGATTTTATCAGTAAAAAATCTGTAGTTCTAGACTGCTGTATCTTGCTCTGAAACCAAAGTGTTCTCTTCTGTCAAAAACAGCAGGAAGCTGTAATTGGAGACAGCTGCTTTTGTACTACTAAGCTGCTAAGCCACACCCCCAATTCTGTCAAAAACAGCAGCTGTTTTATATGGTACTTAATACATTGTAGGGGAAAGCAGGTGGATCACAGAGGACCTGGCGCATGTGCATATTTGGCAGTTGAAAATGGCACACCGTGGTTGTGATCAGCAATTACATTGAAAAAAAACGGTACAATAATGAATAAAGTCAGTGCCACAGAGGTGACATGCACCAAGAGTGCAGTGATGCAGCACAACAATTGCAGGGTTTTATTTAACTCTAAGAATTGATTAGTGTTTTGCTTATAAAAGTGCTAAAACATTGTGACAATGCATAGCACTTGCCTCACTGTGTTTAACAAACATAACACTTCTAGAAAACCTATATAAATACTTTCTGTACAGCTAGTATTGTCCCAAGAAAAAAACTGCTAATCAATTATTTAAAACCCTGCAATTGCATGATTATGTGGCAGAAAACAACATACCGCTGGGCAAAACTGTACTTATTTCATCCCTGCTTGTAAAGCTGGGGGGTTGGTGGGAGGATATGATGGACCTAGAGTTCCTTCTGACTTTCAGTTACTATGTTACTGTATTGTGTCTTGACGGGCTTCACTGTGGCATGAAATGATTTATGTGCCAGCTTTGTTGCTTGGTACAGTTAAAACGGAGCTGGTTATTTTATATGAAAGCCATGTTGACTAACTGAAAGATGCCACAATGTGTTTCACCACATCATCCATGTTTTAAAGGATGAAAAAGATGGGGGCAGGGTAAATTAAAGCCAGTGAAACTGATAAAAAAGAAAAACAAAGCTTATAAAATCTTTAAACAAAATAATTCTGAAGAAAACCTAAAAATTTTTAAATCATTACAAAGACTATGTAAAAACAAAATTAACAAAGCAAAAACCAAAAAAACATGTTTTGAATGAAAATTAGCACTATCAACCAATAAACCCAACAGTAAACAATATTATGGTTATATAAACACTATAAAAAAAAAAGACAACGCGTTCAAAGCTCTTCAAGTAAATAACAATCTAATAACTGACCCAGTAGAAATTGCTGATGCATTCAATACATATTTCTGTTCCATCTTTTCTATACAGAACACTAACCAAACACAACCAAATAGAAATCTAAAAAAAGGGGTAGTCATCATATTCAAATAGAGGATATAATTACTCGAATTGGCAGTCTGAAACCTCACAGTGCACCAGGCCTCGATAACATTACCCCGTCTATGCTGAAATGAATGAGAAATAGCATATGCATCCCATTACAAATACTGTTTGAAAAATCATTAAAAACTAGTGTTGTACCAAAGGAATGGAAGAAAGCAAAGGTCACACCTATTTATAAAAAAGGATGTAAGATGGAGAAAAATAACCATAAACCTATAAGTTTAACATCTTTACCATGTAAAATATTAGAATCCATAATAAAAGAAAAAATTATGACCCATGTATCTAATCTTTCTATGTTTGACATGAAACAATATGGGTTTACTAGTGGATGCTCATGCACCACTAATCTAATTTGCTTTTATGAGCATATTAGTAAGCTTCTTGACAAAGGTCAATCTGCTGATGTTATACTACTGGACTTTAGTTGCGCATTTGACTCTGTGGCGCACTGGGCTGTCCGTGCGAAACTCAATAAATATGGTATAGTCAGCAGTATCATCGCATGGATCAATGAGTGGCTGACAAGAAGATCACAGTAGGTATCCATTACGGGACATCTTTTGGCTGAGGGTGGGGTTGTCAGTGTGGTGCCGCAGGGGTCAGTCTTGGGACTTGTTATTTTCCAACTCTTCATTGTAGACATGGAAGAAAATGTTCATAACCACATAGTCAAATATGCAGATTATGCTAAATTAGGAGGCCCCTGTCATACTACAGATCAAATAAATTGCAGAAAGATCTTGGCTCAATCACAAATTGGACATCCACATGGGGTATAACTCTAAACATAGATAAATGTTGCATTCTGCATATGGGGATATGTAACCCTTTAAATAAATACCTACTAAATGACCAAATGATACACGAAAAAACACGTGAAAAATATCTTGGCATAATGATTGACAACAACCTAGACCTAAAGATGCATTGTACTACTGTAGTAGCCAAAGCAAATAATACACTGAGAACAATCAAGAGAAATATAAAAAGTCGGTCAACAGGAGCAGTCATGTCCCTGTACTTGTCATATGTAAGACCTCAGTTAGAGTATAGCAGCCAGATATGGAGTCCTTATACATGAAAGAACATAGATAAGTTAGAAAAGGTGCAACGTTGATTCACAAAATCAATTAGGAATTTAAAAGATCCGACATATAAATCATGACTTCAACACCTAGGTCTTCATAGTTTGGAAATCAGAAGGCTTAGAGGCGATATGCTCCTCTGCAATGATATTCTGAATGCTCCATATTTAATATCTGAATTGAATATAGAATACAAGAACGTCAGCTCAAAAACTGGGGTGGCCATCTGTTGCAGGTGAAAATAAACCCGTTCAAGACCCATAAGAGAAAATATCTGTATACACGAAGGGCAGCAAACTTATGGAATAATCTTCCTGTAAATGTCATTATAAGTGAAAATAAGATCTTTAAAAAAAAAACTAGGTATGTTTATTGCAAACAATAGCAATGCATGCTTTTATAGTTCATCATGAAGGAGCTGTTTATGGGCCTCGGTCTTCTCTTGCTCCTCTCGCATTAAGTGATGTAAGTGATAAAGTAGAATAGTCTCTGACCCAAGGTATAACCTCACACACTGTTGTTTCAAAATGAGTAAAAGAAGGGGTTGTGTGGCTCCTGATGAGATAAGAGGGTACAAACTCCACAAAGGGACCCTAGGTTTCTGACTCGTGTCCACGGTCAGGATCCAAATTGTCGGTACAGTGCTAGCCAGGAGAGCTTTTGAGTACTGCATTCCCATTGTGTAATCATTAAAGCATGATGACAGCTTAAAACAGCAGTGCAATGAAAAAAGATATTCCAAAAAGCTAATTTTCTGCTATGGTTATGAAAAATATTGGCAGAACGGATGATTTGGGTTTCCAGGATGCTTCCTATGCTGTGTACTGCACATCTGCATATTTGTCTGGATTCTCACCCTCCTCAGGTCCTCAATATTATTTCTATATAAAAATGAGGCGGCCATCTTTTTTCTTGAGAAATAATTACTTTAAAACGTTCATAAAATTCTTAAATGATAACAGAAACTGAAAATGTTACCACCAAAATAAACTGGAAGACATCTAGCATCAATTAGGAAGAAAAAAAGGTGGGGTAAAATTTTAACCCATTTTCATTGCACTGCTGCTTTAAACCACCTTTGCTGTGTGGTAGTTGATGGCAGAACAGGGATCTGAGCTGAGCTCACACCATGGTCAGGAAAAAATGTGTACACAGGGAATCTAGAGCAGAGTAACCTTCTGGCACTCAGTCCTCCTTAGCCCTAGAGTCAAAGGGTCTCCCTGGGCCATACCTGCCGCAGCTGACACTGAGAGAGAGAGAGTTAACATATTTTGCCAACCTCAGCTGAGAAAAGACAGCAGCTGAGTGGGTTGCAAGAATGCAAAATACAAGATTAGGATGCCTAAATAAAATATAGTTGACACCTGGGGCTCTATTTTAAAAGGTCAGGACTGGTGCAAGGAAGCTTGTGTCAAGGATAAATGGTGCAAAGGCATCCTTGCCCCAGTCCTGATTTTTTTTTTCACTTTCTGGTTTTCCCCCACCACCTGGTGCTGTACCCAACTCTTCTGCTTGCCCCACCATCCACACAAGATCTCCCCCCATGGAGCGCTGACTCACCTTCCAGGCAAGGTTGCAGTGTGGGAAGGGCTCCCTATACTACCCGCCACAAGGAATCAAATCTTCATCGGGGACCTATGTGGCTGGCGGGGGGAGGATCCACCATCAGGCCCTCACATCAGTGTTGCTCTGGGCAGTGTATTTTGATTGTACACCCCCCAAGCATGACATGACACAAGACGCTATGGCTTACGCCAGTGTCCGTCGCACTCCCCCATTGGTGGGGCTCTGGGGCTGTGATACCTCTTGGCAAATGCCAGAGGTCAGGCCTCCCCTGGGCCAAGGAACCCCCCTTCCCATGGAGGAGCTGAGCAGTCCAGTGGATGCTCAGACTACCTTCCCCAGGCTGGCCCTCTGGCATTCGAGTCCGCTCCCCAACCCTGGGTCACCAGCTTCGCAAGCGGAAATCCAACTGCTGTGCCAGTGGGCCAGCACCAGTCCCAATTTCTGAACGCAGCCTGTGCCATGCGGGGAACTGACTGTACCAACCAAGCTTGTGCTGTCCCTGTGACTGCCACACTGGTGTACTATGGTGGAAGGGGGCTTGCGCTGAGGCAGGGCTGCAATATCCCCTACATTGGGATTTTGCAAGTCCCTCTAAGGGGTGCACAGACCCTGCAGTTAGAGCAGCCTGGAGCTGGTCTAAGCTGATATGCACCACTGCTGCAGCCCTCATTGGGTGGGGTTGGGGATGACCCTGTGTCCCCCTTGGGAAGGAACCCAGACAGCCCCAACACCTGTCCAACCACCACTGGAGTGGCCGGTGGTCCATTGCAGATAAATGCCCACAACCCCCCCAAGGTGGTGCTGCTGAGCTCGTTCCCCCCTCACCCAGACCCACACTGTCCCTCCCCTTGCCCACTCGGGTGCAGTTGTCACACACCCCTGCCCTATCCAACCCAAACCCCCCACAAGCCAGGAAATGCTCCAGATGACCCCACCAGTCACCTGTGTGACCAGCCAGCAGGTCGCCATTGCCAGCAGGTGCTGCCACAAGCCCGTCTCATGGCTTTGCTCTCCACTGCACCATTTCATCAGCACAGCTGTTGGCTTGCTGTAAACTATGAACTCCTCTTTCCCTTCCCCTCTCCCTGGGAGGCATCTGGAAATGAGTTCATGTTAGTTTAGTATGTCTTTCCTGGTGAAACTTTTAAATAAATATACTCAGGAGTTTGGTGTCAGGACCCCGCTTTTTAAAAATTTGGGCACAGGGTCCCTGGTGCACCCAGGTTTGCCACAGGAGGTAGCTCAGTGCAGCATGCACCGATTAAGCGGCACCTTAGAAAATCATGCCCCTGGACATAAGAATTAAGTACGCCACAAGAGCTGACAGGGTGGGGGGTGTTGGGAAATACCCACATGTCCTTGGCGTAGTGAAGCATGATGCTCCAAGTGGAGACCCTTACAGTCCCTGGATGTGTGGTTATCCCCCAATACCCCAGACCCTGAACAGTCTTATTGCACTTCGAAATTGAGGTTTTGCAGTAACAAATTTACAAATTATTTTAAAACGCTTAAAGAACAAGTTTTATAAAAGTTATTTTATGGGGAGTTTGTGATAGAACTTATGGTGGAAGAACTGCTGTCAGATAGTGACCACCACTCAGTATGGCTCACATTGGATATGGGCAAGGAAGGAGTGGAATATGGCACAAGAGTGCTAGATTTCAGGAGGGCTAACTTTGGGAGGATGGGGAAGTGGTAAAAGGGTACCTAGCCAGAATTCAATCTAGTATGGGCACTAACCAGAGGTGGAAGCTCATAAAGCTGGGGATAGTGGAGGCAACCAAACCTGCCGCAAGGCCAAGAGCAAGAAGGCTAGGGCTAAGAAACCGAGCTGGTTGAGCAAGGAGGTCATGGAAAAGGTAAGGAGGAAAAGAACTGCCTTTAGGAGGTACAAGAAAACAGGGAGGGGGGAGGACAGGGAGGAGTACCTGACAGAATCGAAGGAGGTGACACGGGCAGTAAGGGGAGCCAAGGCATCTATGGAGCTCAGGCTGGCACAAGGCATTAAGAAGGGGGAGAAGGACTTCTTTAGGTACATCAGGGAGAAAAGGAGCTGTAAGGATCACATAGTAAGGATTAGGAAGGAGGGGTTGGGTGGAAGCAGGGTACGATAAGGCAGAAGCACTAAATGATTACTTCTGCTTGGTATTTACTAAGGAGAAGAGAGGGGTGATACCCAAGGGAAGAGGAATGGCAGAAATGGGGGGAAGGGTGACAGATGGGGAAATCATGGAGGGCAGAGTTTGGGAGGGTTTGATGGCACTGAGGGTGGACAAGGCGCCAGGCTCAGATGGCATCCACCCCAGAGTACTGAAGGAGCTGGCAGAGGTTCTTGCGGGACCTTCGGCAGACCTATTTAATGCCTCACTACACTCAGGGTGTTACCTCAGGTTTGGAAGATGGCTCATGTGGTGCCCCTTCACAAGAGTGGCCCCAAGGATGAACCGGGGAACTACAGACCGGTGAGCCTCACATCCATCGTGGGTAGACTGATGGTGACTATCCTGAAGTAGAGGCTGGAGGCCAGAGGACTACAGGACAGCAGGCAGCATGGCTTCATACATGGCAGATCCTACCAAACCAACCTGGTGGAGTTCTATGACTGGGTAACTAGGCAACTGGACAGGGGCCATGCAGTGGATGCACTGTATCTGGACTTCAGTAAGGCATTTGACTCAGTGCCACTTGGGAGGCTGGGAAGTAAGTTAGAAGGCACAAGGGTGGGTACAAAGCTGGTGAGATGGGTAGGGAACTGGCTTCAGGGAAGACAACAGAGGGTGGTGGGTGGGAAGCTCTCACACCCAAGGGTAGTGACAAGCTGTGTCCCACAGGGCTCGGTGTTGGGACCAGTGTTGTTTGGGATATTCATTGCAGACATATCATTGGACATCAAGAGCAACATCAGTCTGTTTGCTGATGATACTAAGATGGGGGAAGTGGTGGACGACCTAGGAGGATGGCAGGGGTTGCAGGATGATCTGGCAAAGCTTATAACCTGGTCAGACACCTGGCAACTGGGATTTAATGCCAAAAAGTGCAAGGTGCTGCATTTTGAGGTGAAGAACCCAAGGAGGAGTTACCAGCTGGGGGGAGTGCAGCTAGCCCAGACAGAGGAGGAGAAGGATCTGGGGGTGCTTATTCTGGGTCAATGAACAACTCAGCACAATGTAGAAGGCAGCTGCAAAGGCCAACAAAATGCTGGGTTGCATTGCAAGGGGTATATCCTCGAGGAGGGAAGAGGTGATTCTGCCACTGTATAGGTCATTAGTTAGACTGCACCTGGAGGACTGCGTGCAGCACTGGCGCCCGTATCTGAGGAGGGACATTAAGTTACTGGAGCGGGTGCAGTGCAGGGCAACAAAGATGATCAAGGGGCTGGGGGACTTATCATACGATAGGAGGCTGAGGGAGTTGAACATGTACTCGCTGGAGGAGAGGAGGGACGTGGGGACATGATTGAAACCTTTAAGTACATGAAAGGAATAAAAAAGACAGGTACAGAGGGCTGTTCAAAGTAAGGGAGGGGAGGGACACTAGGGGCCACGATATGAAACTGGAGGGAGGAAGGTTCAGGAGGGAGATGAGGAGACACTTTTTTACAGAGAGGGTGGTAGCTGGGTGGAATGCGTTACCTGTAGAAGTGGTAACCAATAGAACAGTGGTCTGCTTTAAAAGGGGATGGGACAGGACAAGGGGGAGAGTTAATGAAGGGGAACGGTGGAAGGGAGTAGCAGCTGCAGAATAAGGGGTGCTAGCTGCACATTCAAGCAGACTTGATGGACGTCTTGGCCTTTATGTGCTGGCAAATTTTGTATGTTCGTATGTTTATACAATAAATATTACCTAAGAATTCTCATCTTATGTCCCCTTGTTACTAACATAAGGGGGAGTCCTAATACATTTTGTAAAATAGCAAGTTCATTTATAAGCTGCAAAGCAATAAGACCATGGACCACAGCAGAATGTCCTGAACCAGTGCATAGCAAAATGAGAGGCCACAGTGGAATGTCCCCAAACAGTTCTTAGCAAAGGCACCAGTTCTGGTCTTATGATCGCTACAATTTCTCACTGAGAAAGGCTGGAAAAGAAAGCTGCACCAGTACCATAAATAAGAAACAGACATTGTGCAGCACATCTGAACAAAAACAATAGCCTTATACTACATGTTACCTATTGGAGATGTGCATAATTTACCTGTTACACAGATCAAGTGTCCAAACTAGAGATAAACAGTTAATTTCCATTTCAGGCATATGAAGAGGAGGACCCCATTTTCTCTCTATCTCCAAAGTCCAGTCTGATTTTCTTTTCTAGTTTCCAAGCTTTTCCTATATCCCTAAATAAATAGGATTTCCCAAAATGTGCCAGTTTAATTTCCGCTCAGAGCGGCAGGGAATGCTGGACCCCCAGTTCACATGGAACAGAGCGAACCACACCAAACCATGTGTGGCACTACCAGGTCCCATAAGAAGACGAATTAGCATCTATATAGGGCTTTTCATACACAGTGTATCCCAAAATGCTTTACAAGACATGAGAGCCTGGTAGTGAAGTGACTAAAAGTGTAGTGGCAGCCATTTGGGACATTAATACCCACATACACAGCTGGATAATTGTATGAACCAGTTTTATGAGAAGGGGAATTTTGGCCAAGAACACTGGAGAAAATCCCCTACGCTTGCAAGAAGTACATTGGGTTCTTGTACCTCCACCTTGACACCCAGCAGGACAGCACCAAAGATGGGCAGAAGGGAGCTAGGTTTAACATCTCATCCGGAAGGTTTCACACCTTGACAGTATAGCATCCCCTAGTACTGCACTAAGTGACCAGTGTTTGTTTTGAGCCCAGTCCAAGTGTGGGACTAGAACCTATGACCGTCTGCCCCAAAGGCAGATGTGATACCAATTGATCCATTACAGGACAAGTTTCCCAGCCTCCTTCGCTGCTTTAAATGATCAAACTCTCTTGTGCATAACTCTGGTTCCGATGAAAAGTACATGAGACAGTTCCTTATTAGAGTGATTTTTTCATGGGGTGATGATGTATGAGTGGAACACAGAAATAGGAGAGGCAAGATTGAGTAAACTTTATTGACAGCCTTCAGTGTAAAGAACTGGACCAGCTCATTAACATGCTCATTAACATGCATTATCGCTTGTTAGCACCTCTGCTGGTTCCAACTGACTGACAACTTTATTATTAAAGGCAGCAATTCTGACCACTCTCTACATTCATTTACTCTCCAGCTGCTGTTCTGGTTATCGGCAAGAGCAAGCGGCCACACTGCTTACTGAAGGATTTGAGCACCCTATCAGTAAAGATACATAAGCTCAGCCAATATGTGGATGACAGGAGCTATCTTTGAGGACTGGCTGAGCACGTGGAATAGCCAACTCAGGAGAAGGCATCAGAAAGTCCTTCTCTTTGTGGGCAATTGTAGTGCCCACCCCGCAAATCTTGCAACAAAGTTCAGCCACATAAAAATCCACTTCCTCCCACCCAACACCACAAGTCTTGTTCAGCCCTTGGACATGGGTGTGATCAGAAACTTATAAGGTCATTACTGGGCCCTATTTGCAGAATATATTGTGGGGGTCATAGACGGCGGTTCCACAGCTCTTGCGTCAGAAATAGCAAGGCGGGTAAACCTCCTAGATGCTATCTTAATGCTTCAAAAAGCTTGAACTGTCGTAAAACCCTCCACAATCTACAACTGCTTTAGAAAAGCTGGCTTCAGGCTCGATAATGAAGGATTGTCAGGCAAGGAAGGGAGCGCTGTACAGGGAGATCAGGGAGCTGCAGCTGCTAACCTGGAAGAAAACCTGCTATACAATGTGCCCATACCTGAGGATTTCTCTGAAGAAGAATTTCAAATGCTCATCGATGTTAATGCACAAGAACCTACAGAGGGAGAGCTCATAGTCGAGTCCATCTGCGAGTCAGTAATGGAGTCAGAATGCCGATATGTAAGCAACACAAAACCCACACCAGCAGCCATATCAAACAGGGAAGCTGTTGAACACATCGTGCCCTTACGAGAGTGGTGTCTCCAGAACAGGCGGATACAAGACCTGGTGCATTTGTTCAAGCTTGAGGGAGAAATAAAATGCATGACAAGTGAGTCTAAGCAGAAGAAAATAACAGATTTCTTTGACTCAAGTTGTTGTCTTTTGGATTAAGGAGTCTGAAGGTGCTATAGGGGGGATCGGTCTCTCTGTGCAAACATACAGATAAGTGCACTTTGCAGCATTTCTTTTTAAGTGTTGAAGTAAAGTTTTTTGCTTTAAAGAGACGAACAGCATTGTTTCAAAAAAGGGCTTTAATCACTACACATGCTGCTGTGTCTCCATTATGTGTTTGTCTGTCTGCACATTTTATGTACCGACCACCTGTTATGTTAATTGTTGAAAATCCTACTTCTGTTTATCTGGATGCCCGCTTATAGGGGACAATGTTAATGCCACCAAGCTGTCCCCTTTAAGCGGCTTCAACTGTACCTTCCTCTCCC
The DNA here is from genome assembly GCA_016271365.2 of Neoceratodus forsteri. NCBI lineage: Eukaryota > Metazoa > Chordata > Ceratodontiformes > Ceratodontidae > Neoceratodus > Neoceratodus forsteri. Next base: position 400,288,683 of record JADMNL010000025.1, read on the forward strand.
TCAAGTAATCTTGATCTAGTAGAGTTCTGAAGATGCTCAAATCTAAGTTGTAGCTTTTTATTCTCACAAGCCATTCCCATCATTGCAGTAAGGACCTTGTTCTCCAGTGCAGATTTTTGTTTCACCTCCAATTTAATGTCCATTTTAGTCATAGAAACATAGAATTTGACAGCAGATAAGGACCGTTTGGCCCACCTAGTCTGCCCATTTTCCTACCTAACAGATAAGCCGCAGATCCTAGTTAACCAATAGCTTACTTCCTCCTACCCCCCACTGGGACTGTCTTATGTCTGTCCCATGCATTCTTGAATTCAACCACTGTTCTTGACTCCATGACTTCCTCAGGCAGGCTGGTCCATGCATCCACAACCCTCTCAGTGAAAAAATACTTCCTCACATTACCTCTGAGCCATCCCCCCTCTATCTTCAAATTGTGCCCCCTTGTTCTTGCACATCTCTTTTTCTGAAAGATGCTAGCCTCTTGGACTTTGTTGATTCCCTTGAGGTACTTGAAAGTTTCTATTATGTCCCTCTCTCCCATCTTTCCTCAAGGGTATACATATTAAGTTCCTTTAATGTTTCTTCATATGTCTTCTGGTGCAGACCCTGCACCATTTTGGTTGCCCTCCTCTGGACAGCCTCCATTCTGTCTATGTCTTTGCGGAGATGGGGTCTCCAGAACTGCACACAGTACTCCAGATGGGGTCTCACCAACTGCCTGTACAGAGGGATAACAACTTCCTGTTTTCTACTATTGATGCCTCTCCCTATGCATCCCAATATCTCCCCAGCCTTCCTTACTGCCTTCTCACATTGCTTGCCGACCTTTAGGTCATCTGATATAATTACCCCCAGGTCCCTTTTCATTTTTACTGTTGTCAGTATCTCACCCCCCACTGTGTACTCTTGCCCTGGGTTTTTGTTTCCCAGGTGCATTACCTTGCACTTCTTTGCATTGAATCTGAGCTGCCATACATTTGACCATTCTTCCAACCTTGCCAAGTCCCTTCTCATCCTTTCCACTCCATCTTGTGTATCAACCCTGTTGCAGATCTTTATGTCGTCTGCAGGGTGGGACAAATCACTTTTTGACCTGGTGGCCAGTTTGGCCACCATACCTCAGAATCTGGTGGCCAAAAATATTTTTAGGTGGCCAATTTTTTTTTTATGGCCGCTAGCCTATAAAATATGGTAGCCATTTTTTTAACTTGCCTTTCAGATGAGGAATTGTCTATTAACCTACATTTGGGAACATGTTTACCAGAGATTCTGATGAGAATTAGCCTGCCAGAACAGCATCAAGTATACACAGGAGGGAGAATTTATAAAGAACAAATTGAAAGTCCTGCCTGTCTAATGCAAAAATGAGAGCAAGGGTGGCACTCACAACTTTGAGAAAATGAAAATGAAATCGTCAGTCACTACAGAGGAACTACTGAAGATGGGACCATCGGAGAAACACCACCATGACCGAATCAGAAAAGGGAAGGGCGGCGCAATTATGAGAAAATGAGATGAAAATCAACAACTGAAGATGGGACCAGTGGAGAAACACTGTGACTGGACTGGACTGGACTGGGGTCTGTCTGACTCTGACTGACCAGAACCTGCTGATTTACAAGTGAAAACAAGTCCTCTCCTAGTGCTAAGTGTACACTGTTTTTTGTTGTTGTTGTTAAATAAACCAATAAAACCTTTCAGATGTTGTGATTCTCTTATTGTCTTGCGTGTTCTTTTTTTTTGGGGGGGGGTACTTTTTTTGTGACTTTTTTTTTTCATGACATGGCCAGACATGTGCTGCTGCTATGCTGTTACCATCCAGAATCCACCACTGTAGGGTCATCATCACTAAAATTAGATTTTGAGGGCAAGGGCAGAAAATAAGTTTTAAATGCTTCCTAAAAACTATGGCTGACAGATTGTTAATAGTATTTATATTGCTGTTACTGTCTTCTTCAAAATCGGTCCACCTCCACTTCCCACTCCAACGCAACCACTGTCTGTGTCCTTTGAACTCAACTCCTCGAGTCCGACTCCGACTCCTCATCCATTTCTGCTTCCAAATCCATTACATCTGATTCTGGATGTGTGACTTTATGCCCAGAAAGATGCCGATATCCTGGTGTTGATGAGTACCAGTGATCAATTGATGGGTCTGGATTAAAGTCTGCTATTGTTGGTCCATTTAAACTGATCATCAGCAAATCGTCCATAGTGCTATCAATAAGATTGCTAAGAGATATTGTTTTAATCCTATTATGAGCACTAAATCCCCTTTCGCAAGCAGCTGCACTCACTGGCATTACCTGAAAAATTGTGATCAACAACCGTAACAGACCAAATCTCTCTAAATTTTGGTGAACCTTTCTTAATACATGCTCTGTATTTTGATTTTTTACAGCATTTTTGATATCTTGCTACTCTTCCAAAAGTTTTTGTGTAGTTTCTCTTTCAAGTTCAGCATCCTCCAGCTCTGGATCAGATAAAAGTTGCCCTGAACCGTATTGCTTTTTCAGGAATGGCTTGTACATCTGGCAAAGCCCTGTGATGGATTCCTGACCAAAATTTAGATAGAGAGAGTCATCAGGAGAAGGCCAAACAGTTGTGTCAAATACTGAAAATCGTTTGTAGTCTTCCAACTGCCACACGGGCTCAATCTGTCACATAAGAATCCAACCACACTGTTGCATATTTCTCCTTGATCAGTGTGCGGGCATTTTCATTGGAAACAATCTCCTTGGCTGCTTGGTCTGAAGCAGTGGCCTGCCTGGTTCTTTTTTGCCTTTTATTCCTATTTTTCTGTACTACATCACTAGCATTTTCAGTCATGCCTGGTGGAGGAGCTAGAGGAGTGCTGCTGTCATCCATACCACCAGTAAGGAGACTGCCCTCTGAACTGGCATACTCTAAAAACTGTGCCTCAGCAGGGCCCGCATTGGTCTTCAACTTGATGAGCTTCGAAATGCAGCTCTCCACTCGTGGCTGTACCTGAGTAAGAAGAAGACCCTCTTTTTGGAAATTTTGAGAAAGCTTTCCAAGAATAGATAGATAATCTTGTTGAAAGGCCAAGAACCACATTTTTTTTTTTTTTACAAAGTTCAAATGTCCTTTAGCGCTGTCTGCATCAGGAGTCCCACTGTGCTGTGTTGCAATATTCTCTAAGGCCCGGATATTCAAACTGTGCCAGGCTGTGATGCAAGCCTGGGCGCAGCTCAACTTTGTTGCGTATGGGTGTGGCCTGGGCGATATTCAACGGAGCTGCGCTATGGCGCAACAGCTTTGAATATCGCACCCTGGCCACCCCCACTGTGCATGGCGCAGTGGCACTGCGCCAGTGCAAGTGGCCAGAGAGAAGCATGGAGATACGGTGGCGCAAGTGCCATTGCACCATGCACAGCACCTGCGATATTGAAAAGGGGACATGCAAATGGGGCCATAAGTTATGCAAGGCTCACAGGGGGCCATTTGCATCTCATTACGGCCCCATTTGCATGCCATTAGCATGCAGGTGAACTGATCCCCGGCGACTTGCGGGGACCAATGCCCCCTGCAGCCCGATCGTGGGAAGTCCCGTAAGATAAAAAAAGTCCAATATCCCTGGTGGTCCAGTGGACCTCTATGTGCCCCGATCACGGGCATCAATCACCCCCCAAGTCCAATATCCCTGGGATCTAGTGTACCTCACCCCACCCCACCCGCCCATTGTGCCCCACCACCCTGCTCCCCGCCAGCTGGCAGGGCAGCACACCCGCCTGCCGCTCCACTCCCCCATGACAGATAGTCAGGCTGCTGATACGATACAGCACAGCATAAGCCAATGGGCATGAGTCTATATCGATGAGCCATCCTCAGATATGTGAATGAATTCATTCACATATCTGGATTCGAGTAGTATAGAGCTGCATACCCATTGGCTCATGCTGTGAACCAATGGGCATGCAGCCCTACCGAGCTGTCAGTCAGCAGGCGACAGGCAGGGGGTGCTGCCACCGCCAACTGACAGGGGGGTGGGTGGTGGGGGGGCTCTGTGGCGGGTGGGGTGGGGTGGGGTACTAGATCACCAGGGATATTGGACTTGGGGTGATTAATGATGCCTGTGATCGGGCTCAGTGTGGTCCACTGGACCACCAGGGATATTGGACTTGGGGGAGGAATATAGTGATGCCCGCGATCGAGGCACATAGCGGTCCACTGGACCACCAGGGATATTGGACTTGGAGGGAAATACAGTGATGCCTGCGATCGGGGCACATAGCGGTCCACTGGACCACCAGGGATATTGGACTTGGGGGGGCCATTATAGATGCCCACAATCGGGGCATGGAGGGTGCTGCCAGGCGTGGCAGGAACTCAGGTGGCCACCCACAGGTGGCAGCTGCTGTACTGCACCCTGCAATGCGACAGCTCACCTGTGGGTGGCCATCACTTGTTTGTTTTTTGGGGGGCGTAACTTTGTGCAGGCGCAGGTAAGGGTTGCGCATGCATGACTCTGCACAGCCTGGGCTGAATATCGGGCTGTGCAGGTTATGCATGGGCATGCCCCCCCACCTGTGCCTGCATACATTACTGATGCACTCCGCACATCAGGATTTGTGCGGCGACGCTTCCTTTTAAATATTGCAATCACAGCAAAGATTCAGGTTGTGCATGGCGCAAACTGTTGCGCCATGCACAACCCTTTTGAATATCTGGGCCTAAGTGTGCAATTATTGCCGGCAGGTTGTGGAGAAGAGCTGACACAGCACTGTGGTGTGAACTGACCCAGCGCACTGTGAAAATGCTGACCAGTTTTTTCAGTTCAATGAAAAGGGTGTTAGCAGCCTCCTCCAAGGCTTTCATTCTTCGGTGAGAAAAATGATAAAATGAATACAGGGCCTGCAAGCCATTTTCATTTTTGTGAACTTCTGGCATATGTTTTTGGGCATCCACAATGGCCAGTTGTAAAAGATGTGATGCAGTGTGTAGCAATTAACCAAGGCAATACTGTTTTGTAACTTGCCGTGACTTCCCCACGCTGATTCCTCGCATGACTGATGCACCATCAGTGGCCATCCCAGAAATCCATGGAAGAGTTTTCCACAAGGGGATCTTAAGTTTGTTAAAGAGTGAATCTAATGCTGCAATGTATCTATTGGCATCTGCTTTCCCTAGTAGCTCGGTACCAATAAAGGAGGTATTTGGAGTACCATCTTCACCAACATAACTGATGAACACATTCATAAATTCCCTCACACTTCTGTCAGTGCTTCTGTCTATTAACAGTCCGATAGCAGGAGATGTTTTTATCTCTTCAGTTGTATTTGTGCATATTACTGCTGCAACATGATGCACAAACTCACTGTACCTCTTGTGATTTGTGTATTGTTCAATCACTTTTATATTACATTTGCATAACAGTGAGGCATGAAATGGAAAGTCCCGAAATGCCCTATCCCTTGATGCCAGAAAGTAGGCAACATTAAAAAGACACCGCATGGATTCTCTCATTGCAATATTCATCTTTTGAAAACAAAAAGCCACAGGTGTGGATTCAGGTGCCCTTTGAGCCCTTTCAGCCAGAATGCATTTTACATGGGAACTGCTTGCATCATGAATTTTTATAGACTCCATTTTAAAAGTACTGCTACCAACAAAAAACACAGATGTGTGATCTGCCAGATGGGGTTGCTTCCTACACACCTTGCAGCTCATAGTGTTGCTTAGCTTCTCATACTGAAGCCAGTCAAATTCCCGTGACCATTCAACCCTGAATTTGCGTTTCACTGAATCTTTTTTTCCTGTTGGTAGGACTTACTCTGGGCAGAGAGCTTGAGGAAGATGAACTATCTGCAATGGAAACACTACTAGAAGTAGCAGAAACACTAGGAACCTGAACAATATCAGTAACCATTACTGATGGTCTGTCAATATAGTCGCGGCCGTCACCCTGGCTGCCCCTTCCTCCAGAAATAGAAGAAGAAACAGCAGCAGCAGTGTTACCAACTGGAGGATTTAATTTCACATGTTCCTCCTCATCAGCAACATCGACAATGTTACTGTCAGTGTCACTGATGACTTGAATGGTTTTGTTAGGTAATTCTTCCACAGTACATAGACTGGGTTTAATAAAGCCAAAGGAAAACAAATTAGGTTGTTGTTTTTGTTTCTTTTTTCCAGACATTTTTATTACTCCAATCCCAAAACAGTATTTTAAACAACAAGTGGTTGCCGGTGATGGCAGCAGCACAGCAGCAGATAGTTTTTGGATGCCTGCCTGAGCCTGACACAACCAGGAGGACTGGCTGTAGCCGTGACTGTGATTGAGACTGATGGACTTGTCTTGGATGGACTGATATTTGTAGTACACAACCAGACTAGAGGCTGTCACTAATATGCTTGCACACAGGTTATAATAGCTATGCATTTTTCATTAATTGTGGCAAGCTCTAATTTTTCTTTGTTTTAAACTGGTCCCCTCAAAAAAGCCTGACACAACCTCAAGAAGAATGGATGAGACAGGTGGATAGCCAAACAACAAAAGATGCAGTCAATAATATGCACACAGGTAGTACTAGTATGGACGTTTCATTAATTGTGGGAAGCTTTCATTTTTTTTTTGTTTTAAATTGGTCCCCTCAAAAAAGCCTGATACAACCTCAAGAGGACTGGACGAGACAGGTGGATAGCCAAACAACAAAATACGCAGTCAATAATATGCGCACAGGTAGTACTAGTATGGGCGTTTCATTAATTGTGGCAAGCTTTCATTTTTTTTTTGTTTTAAGTTGGTCCCCTCAAAAAAGCCTGACAAAACCTCAAGAGGACTGGACGACACAGGCGGCTAGCCAAACAACAAAAGACGCAGTCAATAATATGCACACAGGTAGTACTAGTATGGACTTTTCATTAATTGTGGCAAGCTTTAATTTTGTATTTTTTGGTCCCCCAACCCCGTCCCGAAAACACACAACCTGACACAACCACTACAACTCTGGACGACGAGACAAGTGGACTGTCAAAACAGACTTTGCCAATAATATGCACACAAGTGGTAGTCCGGACTTTAATTATTGTAGCAAGCTTGTATTTTTTTAGTTCTATCAGTGAGTGGTCCCGGTCCCACCCAAAAAAGCCTGACAAAATCACAGGACAAGATGCCCAAATAGACTGTGGCACACAGATAAGTAGCTTTGCCCTCCCACCTGGACTGTCAAGCAACTTAAGCTCCCCTTCTTCAGCCAGCACAAGGTCTACTACTTTGAGTTAACTTTGCCACATCAAATGTGCAAAATACCATTTTCTTGCCCCTATGTCTATTGCCTGAAGTTGAACTCAATAATGCAGTTCTTTAAAATGGTCTCAACTCTGAGTACATTTATGTGCTTTTTATGCAACACTTCAAGTCAGCAACACAGTAAGACAAGCACAGAATGGATTTTTTCTCCCTCAGAGCAAGCAAAGCAGCTCCCCTTCCCCTTACTCCAGCAGCACGTCGTCATACTTCGTGGTCATATATTTTAAATTGCCAAATGCCAATTTAATGTTTTTCCCCCTTTCGACAGAATCCAATACTGTAATATTACCCCCCTTCCCAGTGAACAATTGTAGATGTTTCCAAACCCTTAAAAGGGCTTTTGATTTAAATTCTAAGATGCAATCGCAATGTGCTGCAGTAGTACACAAAGAATGCTCTCCTCTCCCTCACAAACATAGATTACCCCCCTTCCCAGTGAACAATTGTAGATGTTTCCAATTTAAGCCCTTAAAAGGGCTTTTGATTTAAATTCTAAGATGCAATCGCAATGTACTGCAGTAGTACACAAAGAATTCTCCCTCACAAACAGTCAACAAAATGGCGGGCAGCAGCATTCATGTAGGCATTTATACCTAACCGAAAGCACACATGTGAACACCTGGCATCTGCTAGATCATACCTTGTGATCTGGGCACTCAGAGTCCATCCACTCTCGACTTGCGCAGACTCCATGGCATGCACCACTGGTATTCCTCTCTCTTCAGCAGTCAGCATGCTGGCTGTTGGGGAACTGTGCACTACAATCGGGATCGCGCTTGCATGGCTGTGGAGTCACAGACTAATCTGCACATGCGCAGTGGGGAAAACAAAAAAAACAAAGAAATACTGCGCATGTGCGAGGACGGCTGCACTTGGGAACGAAATTTTAAAAAAAACTTAATTGCAGACGCATGCGTGCTGCTTCCAGAAGCGTTACTCACCAGAATGGTGACTTTCAGTCAAAATTAAGTGGGCAGAATGGGGAAATAGGTCGCATTTGGTGACCTGGCGACCCTATTTGTCCCACCTTGGTCATCTGCAAAGAGACATACTTTTCCTTCCAGTTCCTCTGCAATGTCACTTATAAAGACATTAAAAAGGACCGGTCCCAGTACTGAACCTTGCAGTACCCCACTAGTAACCCTCCTTTCTTCACTGTGGACTCCGTTTACTACTACCCTTTGCGTCCTGTTGTCTAGCCAATTTTTTATCCAGGCTACCACCTTGGGACCCACTCCAAAGGCTGGATAACTTATGTATTAATCTTTTGTGTGGGACTGTATCAAATGCCCTGCTAAAATCTAGGTAGGCCATGTCCACAGCCCCTCCCTGGTCAACTGCTTTGGCCACCCAGTCAAAGAAATCTATTAGATTCATCGGACATGACCTTCCCATCGTGAATCCATGCTGCCTTGAGTCCTGTGCCCCATTGGCTTCTAGGTACTCAACAATTCTTTCCTTCAGAAGTGATTCCATCATTTTCCCTACCACTGAGGTCAAACTAACTGGTCTGTAGTTTCCTGCCTCTGTCCTGCTCCCACTTTTGTGAAGTTGAATCACATCCACCCTCCTCCAGTCCTCAGGTACCACCCCATCCTCCCATGATTTGTCAAAGAGAGTAGTCAGCGGTGTCACTAGTTCTACCCTTAGTTCTTTTAGAATTCTTGGGTGAATCCCTTCAGGCCCCATTGCTTTGTCCACCTTCAATTTTATTAGTTCTTTCAGAACCCTTTCTTCTGTAAATGGACTGGTATCGACCCCCATCTTCAGAGTGTTTCTCTTGTTTGGTTTAGGTACCTCCACCTCCTCTTCCTTTGCTAATACTGAGCAGAAATATTCGTTCAGTATCCCTGCTTTTTCACTGTCACCCTCTGCCCACATTCCCTTCCCTTTATTAAGCCTCAGTATCCCTCCTTTGGTCTTTCTTCACTCCCTAATGTACCTATCCCACTTCTTAACAGAGTTGGCTATCCTGTCCTTGGTTTGAGCTTTTGCTATTCTGACTGCCTTCCCTGCCTCTTTCTGCTTTAACTGATACAAAAAACATAGAAACATAAGACTTTGATGGCAGATAAGGACCACTTGGCCCACCCAGTCTGCCCATTTCCCTTCCTATTGGATAAGTTGCAGATTCTAGTTAACCAACAGCCTACTTCCTGCAACCCCCCACTACAATTGCCTTATGTCTGTCCCATGCATGTTTGAATTCCCCCACTGTTTTAGACCCAACAACCTCCCCAGGAAGGTGGTTCCATGCATCCACCACTCTCTCCTGAAAAAAAAATTCTTCACATTACCCCTGAGCCGCCCCCTCTATCTTTAAATTGTGCCCCCTTGTTCTTACACATTTTTTTTTCTAAAAGATGCTACCCTCCTGGACTTTGTTGATTCCCTTGAGGTACTTAAAAGTTTCTATCATGTCCCCCCATCCCTCCTTTCATCAAGGGTATACATATTAAGCTCTCTCAGTCTCTCTTTATATGGTTTCTGATGCAGGCCCTGCATCATTTTAGTTGTCCTCCTCTGGACTGCTTCCATCCTGTCTATGTTCTTGCGTAGATGGGGTCTCCAAAACTGCACACAGTATTCCAGATGGGGTCTCACCAACTGTCTGTACAGAGGGATAACCACTTCCCTTTTTCTACTTGTGATACCCCTTCCTATGCATCCCAGTATCCCCCTGGCTCTCCTTACTGACTTCTCACATTGCTTACCCACCTTTAGGTCATCTGATATGACTACCCCCAAGTCCCTTTCCATTTTTGTTGTTGTTAGTACCTCCCCTGCTATTGTGCACTCTTCTCCTGGGTTTTTGTTTCTCAGGTGCATTACTTTGCACTTCTTTGCATTGAATCTAAGTTACCATATGTCTGACCATTCCTCCAACCTTGCCAAGTCCCTTCTCATCCTTTCTACCACCCCCCGTGTATCAACTCTGTTACAGATCTTTGTGTAACCTGCAAAGAGGCATACCTTTCCCTCCAGACCCTCTGCAATGTCACCTATAAAGATGTTAAAGAGGACTGGACCCAGTACTGAGCCTTGAGGTACTCCACTACTAACCCCCCTTTCTTCAGAATGTGTTCCATTCACTATTACCTTCTGTGTCCTGTTGTGCAGCCAGTTTGCTACCCAGGCTACCACCCTGGAACCCACTCCCAGGCTGGCTAACTTGATTATTAGTCTTTTGTGCAGTGTGTGTGATAAAGTTCTCTGTCCTGCTCCTTCTGTGTTTCCTTATATTTCCTGAATGCTATCCTTTCTCCTTAACCTTCCTGCCACCTCTTTTGAGAACCAGTGTTTTTTTCCTTCATTGTGTTTTGTTGATTTGTTTTACACAAAGGCTTGTTGCCTCTGTGATGGCTGTTTTGATTACTCCCCATTGTTCCTCCACCCCTCCTTCTTGCCTGTTTGCTAGTGCTTTTCTGAGGCACTCTCTCATTTTCCCAAAGTCAGCCCTCCTAAAGTCTAGTACTCTTGCTTTTGTATGGCTTGATTGTATGGCTGTGTTTATCGTGAACCACACTGGTGGTCGCTTGTTCCCAGATGGCTACCCATTTCCAAATTTGAGATTCTTTCTCCATCCCCATTTGAGAGTACCAGGTCTAAGATTCCTCCCTCCCGAGTGGGTTCCAATACTAGCTGTCTGAGGCATGCCCCCTGTAGGGCATCAAGAATGGCCCTGCTCTTGGATGTGGCTGCAGCAAAGGTGCTCCAGTTAACATCTGGCATATTCAGGTCCCCTGTCAACAATAAGTCACAAACAGAGCCACCCTAGAGTTTAATGCCTCAATCTTACTATCATGATCTCATGCTGCCTGCAAAAAAGACTTGATAAAACTTCCAGGTTCTCTGTTTTCCTTGGCCATTGAGCTGCCTTTGCGCTCCTGCCTGACAACACTTTGGTCCTTGTGGTCTACTGTGTTGTCATTTGTTTCAGCCTCCCCATGCTTACAGCTGCCTCAGAACTGCTCAGCAGGTGTATTAGTATCAGCTGAACATAACCAGTTTTTAAAAATTACAGTTAGAACACTCTGATACACTTAAAAGAAACAGCAGAACATCTGTCCTTGTCAGATACAGCTTCTGCCATCAGGTAAAATGTTTTCGGATCACCTTGAAGTCAAACTTGTGTTGCTCTTCATCTAAAAGGTAATTACATTTTCACACACAAGGGGGCTGTGTGCACGTACATGGAATCGAAACAAGAAATAAGTGCCTTAGCGTGGATCCCAACTACAGCACTTATTTCTTTCTCTCTTGTTTGTTTGGCTTCATCTAAAAGCAAGAGAGAAAACTTTGAGGGGCTAATTCTAGATTTTGTATACGAAATTTCATTAAATAAGCAATGTCACCCTAGGCTGAATATACACATAAGTTAGTACAAACATTAAACTAAAAATATTGATTGCTCGGCTACTATTACAAATGTCTGATGCTCCATAATTGTCACTGCCTGATGATTGATTGCTGTAACTGTGTGATTTTATGAACTGCCATTCCCCAGGATCCTCATGAGGTTCTCCTGGTAAAGTAATCTTTAATAAATCCATAAATACAGAAATAGAATACAGTTTTGCTTTGCACAGCATTTTTCCTACAAGTCATATCTGAAAATGCTTCACAGAGGGAACAGTAAAACATGAAGTTCAATATATAGTAATACAAGGAATACATTGTAACCAAAAATAATATAAAGAATACATTGTAATGAAAATAATAAAAGGACTTAATTGTAACCCAAAACGGCAAATTTATTTGTTTATTTGAACATTGGTAACCAGGAATCATGCCCTGAGCCTAGGCTTGTTTCCGGGTGCAACACACAGAAAAGGGATAAAAGGAATACATTGTAACTAAATGAAAAAAGGAAACCACTGTAAACAAAAATCATAAAAGGAAGGAATACAATGTAACCAAAAATAATCTAAGTACCAATGGCACTGGGCAGTGCCAAGGTTTGAATGACAGAACATCCATAGACACGAACACAGAAATAATTGAGACAGATACACACACACGCATTATAGTTTGCAGTGGCAGTACTTTGCACCAGGTGGTCTTTATCAGTGTTGCAATACAGTTGTATCTCCTGCTCCTTGAGGGCATTCTTCATATTGCCACCAGCAACAATAGCTCCTGAACACAGAAGGCCTTAATCAATGTTGCCACCAGCTGCAGTGACTCCCATCTGACAGTTACTCAAATTGCCCCCACACCAAAGAAATATATGGCCTAGTCCCAGTTGCCAGTACATTTTCCTGGTTGGTAAATCACCCCCTCCCCCCACAGAAAGTTACACTGTTAAAGGAGTGATGCAGAGCTAGTGTCAGCAGCGTGGTAGGCAGCTGAGACTGAGATGAAGACATCCCTGTAAGGGACGCCCAGGTGCACGTTTAAAAATGCATGCTAGTACCCTGCTGTGCAACTGTATAAGAAAAAGTTCCAACCAGTACTACAGCCCGATGATTGCACAGTTACACAGACCACACAACTGATTCATGGCCAGCTCACAGAAGAAGTAACATTTATCTTTGCAAAATTAACATTAAGCACAAAAAGTACTGACAGGCCCCAGAGGAAGTGATTTGTTTTATACAAATAAAATATTTCTGGCTTGCTTTAAAATACAGGTAGATGGAGCTCAGGAGATGTCCCTTGGCTAATCAAGAGTGTCTCCTTGTGACTGCTTAAAGTTCAAGAACTGAAAAGCAAAGCTGAGTGGTTCTAGAATCCTAAGAAATTACAGTAGGATGCCCTTAATTAGACAAGAGACATCTTGGAGCCTCATATATTTTTTCTTAAGTATTTTTTTTTTTCAAACTCAAATTTGATTCTGAAAAGAAATGCAGTCACTTTGGAGTAAACAGTGAAAAAGAATGCAAAGTTAGATAGCTGATACAATAGAAAAACTCAAGGCACTCAGACAAGGGAGCTGCAGCAACCACTCAGAAAATCATGAACAGACTAGCACAAGGGAAGCAGTGATGCACAATCCACCTGTGACAGGGAGCTCCTGCCACTCTTGAGGACCGGCCTTTTCTTAAATCTTTTGCAACAGTTCTATTTCTTAGCCTAATCTATCCTTTACAATTTCTAGTCCATAAGGTTGACCACCTATGGGTATCCCCTTCCCTTTCTTGACTATGCTATAGTGTCCTTTTTAATTTTCCTTTTCCCTCTCAGGTCCGCGTATAGGGAGGTTACTGTTGTGACCTCCGAGCTGATATAAAACAACAGGTTGTGTTATGTAAGCAATAAGACATGACAGGGTGTGCATGGAACAGATTTTACCACACGGCCGGGGCGTAATAAGGCACGAGGCCTTGGCCGAGTGCCTTTAGCCCGTGGCGTGCAGTAAAATCTGTTCCATGCACAGCCCTGGAGTGTCTTATTGCGCTTATAAAATGGGCTGCTTTTAAAAAAACTTTCTGCAGTTAAAAAAATTATTTTTATGTGATAAACAGCATTTAATTATGCTGATTTAACATAAAATAGTCCTTCCGCCTACCATATAATGACATCATTATGATGTCATGTCTGTACTGGTCAAAGTTAGTAATTAAGAGAACATGTAGAGAAATAAAAAATGGGGGGAAGGGGTACTCCATTTAATTCACTGTAAATTCGTACTATAATGTAGTGCCGGCGGAGCGAATGTTATTGTTTACCTGCAGAGGTCATCCAGTACTCAGCTGGGTATCTCCACTCATTTTCTTACGATGTTAAGCACAAGAATATCTTCCCAAGAAACATGGAGGGAAGGAGAACACAAAGTCAAATTAATTTTTTTAAAGCGCGAAAATGGCTACCACAGGAAGAAACTCTACTCTAGCTCAGCCAGGGGAACAACCTAACTCAGAGTGAGGGTGGCGCTTTCACGGACATCCGTCAGTACCCAATAGCAGTTTAGAAGGTAAATCATGCTGTACAGTGATGGGGAAACTGTGGATATTTCTTCACGTTGATTAGTAAAGAGGGCAGTGATGGGAAACAACCATTTACACCTGCAAATACTACCAAAGGTAAATCAATTATCGCGGTCGCGCTCTCTCTTTTGCCCCGCACTTGGTGGGTACTCGCGTGCTCTCTCTCTCTCTCTCTCTCTCTCTCTCTCAGCATTGCTGTTCGTAAAAGCAGCTTGTGTGTTTTTGATTGTTTTTGCCCCGGCACTGGAGTGAGAAGAAAGATGACTGCCAGTAAAATGCCAACATTCTATGGCACAAGAATCTTGGCCTTTTTACTGCCAGCTCTTTTTTTTACCCATGCATGGAACATTTCTGATTGGCTGGAACAGCCTACCCATTTTATAATCGTTGTTGGATTTAGTATGCAATGGCACTATGTCATAAAATACTTTAATGTATATACCTTATGGCCTGGATATGCAGAAGGGCTGCGCATGGCGCAACCCACTGATGTGCCCCGGCGCGATATTCAAATGGGGATTGTGCCTGGCACAAATCCTGATGTGCCGGAGTGCATCAGTAATGTATGTGGTGCAGGTGGGGGGGGCGTGCCCATACATACTCCGCACTTCCCGATATTCAGCCCAGGATGTGCTGAGCCCATGCATGCACAACCCCTACTTGCACTGCACACAGGTGAGCCAAAAAAAAAAAAGGAACAACGGCTGGCCACCCACGGGTGAGCTGCTGTATTGCAGGGCGCAACACGGCAGCTGCCACCTGGTGGTGGCCACCCGAGCTCCGGTTGCACCTTCGTGGTGGCGCCCCCACATGCCCGATTGCGGGCAAACATAGATGTAAATATTTGTCCTATATCCCTGGTGGTCCAGTGGATCACTTGCAGCCCGACCACGGGCTTAAGTATAAAAATAATCGTCCCATATCCCTGGTGGTCCAGTGGACAGCTTTCAGCCTGATCACGGGCTTAAGTATAAAAATAATCATCCCATATCCCTGGTGGTCCAGTGGACCACTTGCAGCCCAATCACGGGCTTAAGTATAAAGATATTTGTTCTATATCCCTGGTGGTCCAGTGGACCGCTTGCAGCCCAATCACGGGCTTAAGCATAAAAATAATCGACCCATATCCCTGATGGCCCAGTGGACCACTCACAGCCAGATCACGGGCGTCAGTAAAACATTAATGCCACAGCAACCCAACCCTGGTGGTCTAGCAGTACCCCCCTCCCCACCTGCCCCCTGAACCCCCGCCCCACTCCCTCCCCAGTCAGTGGCGGGTGGCAGCTCCCCACCCACTTGCCGACCCTCCGCCCGCCGACTGACATCGTATGGTAGGGTTGTACGCCCATTGGTCCACAGCGTGAGCCAATGGGCCTGCAGCCCATACCGTACTACACAGTCCAGGTCGCCAGTGTGCTGCGAGGTGAGACGTCCAGCACCTCAGCCCTCTGCACCACTGGGCCAGCTACCTGTACCATCTTTAGCCTGTCTTTGTCCTTTCTTAGGTGGGGGCTCCAGAATTGGCAACAGTATTACAGATGCAACATAACCAATGATTTATAGAGAGCAGCATCACCTCCTTCCTCCTGCTGTCAGACCCCCTTCCATAAACCACAACATCCTGGTTGCCTTGTTGTAGGTCTGAGCTGCAAACCTGGAGACCTGGGTTTGAATCCCACAGCCCCCACTTGCATACTGTGTTACCCTGAGCAAGTCGCTTAACTTCCTTGTGCTCCCAGGTCGCACCTGGAAACAAGCTTCAGCTTAGTGTGCCTTTCCTGGTTAAACAATTTCCCCTCCCCCCCTTATGATGGCTAGATTGTTTTCAGGGATCACTTATGATGACTCCCAGCTCCCTTTCTTTAGCGGTGGTTTCAACTTAACCCCTGCCATCCAATATTGCTTCCTGGGGTTCTTTTTGCCTATGTGCATCACCTTGCACTTTTTGGCGCCAAACTTGAACAGCTAAACTTTGGACCAGCTCTCTAATCTTTGCAGGTCCCTCAGCAGCTCCCTAACCCCTTCCTCACTGTCTGCTCTAATTTAGTTACTGGTCCAGATGCCTCTGTTCAGAGCAGTGGTGTCACATTTGAAAAATCCACAGTGCTCTGCTCTTCTGCCTGATGAGTGAAACAAGAAGAGCAACACACGAGACTCGGCTCCTTACTACATGGGTTGTAGTACACACTAGTGTATCATGGAGTTTTGTAGGCTCTGTTTTCAGTGCATTTTTTGAAGCTAACCAGTAATGATATTTCTCCTTATGGTGCGGATGTCCTTTTGTACAAAAGAGCTCAGATTGGGCAAACAGAACTGCTCAGCTTTGCTTCATGGTTCTCTTGTCCAAGCTGAATGAGATTACATTCTTACACCATAAGAAACATCTCTCACAGCACATCATCACCAACAAGATCAAAATGCAGAAGCAAAGCTGTAATAATAAAAAAAACATCAGTGTGGTAAGGATATTACCTTTCTAAAAAAAATTTATGGGTGGGAGAGGGGGCTGTTAGCAAGAAACCAGCACTGCAGCTGGCCCACTGGTGCTGCAGTTGGATTTCTGCTTGTGGCGCCGGCGACCCGGGTTCGGGAATGGACCCAGGTTGCTGGAAGGCTGGCCGTGGGAGAAGGATGGAGCATCCCTGGGACTGCTCTCCTTCTCTGGGGGGGGAGGAGGGGGGAGACAGTGCCTGGCACTTAACGGATCCCTGGCAGAGGCCGGGGGTACTGCAGCCTACTGGCGCTTGAAGACTCTCAGGAAGTGAGGCAGATGCAGGACATCATTGCACATCCCCGCCTCCTCCACACAAAGGGGGAAGAAAACCCTGCTCCCGCCACCTCAATGATGCCTGCTCCAGCTGCAAATTGGCTCTCAGGCCGACTCCTGCCTTTCCCGTGTTCACAGCGCCTTTGGCCCGGGGCCCTGTTGTCCTGCCCTGGGGGCAAGCCAGGGGGTACAGGGAGGATGGCTGATATGAGAAGCCGCAGCCGGAGTCTGTGACCGAGCAGATGGTCTGGCGATAGGGAGCAGGACCAAAAATACAGAACCAGCACTGCCAGGGCAAGACCTTCCCTTTGACACTGAAAAAGACTAACTGAGGTGACTAGGGATCCCTGTTAAATGTAATTATTTACTTCGCTTTCTGCTCTCTTCTGTCCCTTTGTCCTGTGCTTCTGCCTTGTTCCTGGGATGGCTGCTTAGGAACCCCTTCCTTCACCTGGCCTCTTCTTTGCCCCACACCCTTTTTCTTTTCTTTTCTTTTGGCCTCCTTGGCATTTTCTTCTGCTTCTTTCTGTTTTGTTTAAGTCTAGCAGCCCTGGGCTGGTGGTAGCCATGTGGCCACTAGGGTGACCTGCATGATTTAATATGCCCCCTTGCCTGTAAGCTGCCATGTACTTTTAAATAAAAAGACTACAATTACAGTGCACATTTCTTTGGAGGAGCTATAATGCTGACAATTAAACACATGTTTTTTGGGAGACTACAGTTAAGGTGTGTGTTTTTTAAGGAGGGGCTTTAATAAGTTTATGTATTTATTTATTTATTTCAGTTGCAGATTAATACTTTTGAGCCAGGATGGCTCTTTTACAAAGGTTCCATGTCAGGTAGATGACAGACAATAATTACAAAGGTTCCATGACAATAGGACAAGAGACAAAATTACAGAGGTAGTTTGATGAACATTGCAGGAAGACAGAATACTGATAGGCTGTACAAGTAGGCAAATAGGCAATTACATTGACTATATTGTTGCAGGTATAAGAAGTGCATTTTGACATATGGATCAATATATTGTTAAAGGCATAGAAAAGGTGTCAAGGAATCAAGCTAAAGTTAGGCACAGAGTAGCTTGGGAATAGTCTGAGGGGGCTTTGTCATAAGGTAGGAAAGAGGGTGAGGGGCGAAGCAGGAGTAGGAGTAGGTAGGAGTAGGTAGGAGTAGGAGTAGGAGTAGGTAGGAGTAGGAGTAGTAAGTTTAAAGAGCAGCACATGGTTTTTGTGTAGAGTTATGCAAATATGTGGGTGGGTCCTCCCCAATTAACATTATTAAAGTATTTTGTTTTTAAAAAAGTCATAGACATGTTTATTTGTACAAGACATGTTATTGTAATTATGGTTTCAAGCTGATAAAAGAAACCTATTGTAAGAAATAATGCTTAATGACATAATGGGTAGATCAAATTTTTTTTATTTATTAAAGTCTCAGAATTACAACTTTGAGCCAAAGGCTCTTTTACAAAGGCTCCACGTCAAAAACAGAACACACAGTGAGACAAGTTAAACGTAATACATAGTACAAAATGTTAAATGAGTATACCGAGAGCAGAACTACAGTCAAGTACATACAGTGCCAAAATAAGTGCTAACATTGGTTACATTAGTTTCCAGGTAACAGATATTGTTCCATACTTAAGTATGCAGCGGTCAGAAAGAATGACCTTGTCGTGATATAGACGACATAGACTGGGGAAATATTATAAGAGGGGGTCCTTGAGATTCGGGTAGATGTGTCTAGTTCAAGTTTCTTGAAGAAAACAGACTTGTCCTCTAAGTCGGACTCAGAGAAGAAGCTTGCTGTTGGTTTGGACATATCCTGGTAGCTTGTGAGTGCCCAGCTGAGATGTTGATGAACAGTCTATGAATTGCTCACGAACACTCATGAGAGTTCATCAGAGTGGTTCATGAATGTTTATGAATTGTACATGAACATTAAATGGTACTCACTCTTGAGTTCATGAACAGTGAATGATGTTTATGACTGTCTATGTGCACAGTTCATGAATGTTCAGGAACATTCATAAATGGCAATGTACATCATTGTTTGTGCGATTTTGTAACAGTCCATGATTGTTCATGAACATTCATGAATGACCTGTGGGTTTTGTTGACTGGACTCTTCATGAAAATCCCACTAAGTTCATCATTGTTACAGTTCGTAAACTTTTATGATTCATGAATTATGCATAAAAAGCAGTACAGTTCATGAATTATAGCCACATTTCTGAATTATTGATGAACATTCATGAATATTACACTAAACATTTGATGTAGTCCACAAGAAGGAGTCAGCAGTGGATGTGCATATTGTGTAGGTGAGGAGGGCAGCATGGCATGCATTCCTTGGTTGTTAACACAATTTATGTGACCAGAAAAGGCAAATGCATCCCTTATGTAAAATTACTTATTTAAAATGTGTTAAAAGAGAGGCACACTAATGACATTATGATGAGTATTAGGTACCTGGCTGCCGTCTGATAAGAGATAGTTGCTGCTCACTCAGAATGGACTTTTCACCAAGTCAATTCATGCTGCTGCTGCCTTATTACCATAATGTACAGTTGCAGCAAAAGACATGGTTGGATATTTCCAGATATTTTGCAATTATTTCTAAAGAGATTCTATCTAGTCGCCCTATTGTGCTACTACAGGCAGGTGGGGGATTTCTCTAGAGATATCATAGAAATATGAGGAAACACACGGCCATGTTTTTGCTACAACTGTGCTGTAGCTACTATCTGACTACTGTGGGTGCTCACTGGAGGCCACTGTTGTGGTCATCTTCTGGACACTTGGCAAAAATGCCCTCCAGGTGCCAATGTTTAGTGATTCTTTGGCTGCATTGGCACTGGCTGCTCTCTAGGTGCATGTTCAATGGTTGCTTTCAGGACAGGGTCCCCCAGGTACCCCAGCAATCCTGCTGTTTCACCTATATCTACACACCAGTTCACCCTGCTAGTCCAAGCTGCACCCTAACTCACCCTGTTGGGTTCCCCTTTACCTTATTACAGAGGACGGAGGGCACACTCAGTTATGTTCCCTTAGACACAATCACTTTTTTGTTTCAGTACAATACCCAGCACTACAGGAGAGGAGGAGGGAATTTGCAAAAATTAAGGTTGTACCAATTGAAACATCTGGTGAACTGGAGATGTAATTAATGTGATGGGAGGAAGAACTGAACATGCAATGACTAGGAGTGTGCAGGTTCCTTTGTTTAGATTTTTATTTGTATTTGTAAATTTATATCTGAAGGCACACTTACCTGCTAGCAGGATAGATAGATAGATAGATAGATAGATAGATAGATAGATAGATAGATAGATAGACTGTAGTAAAAATAGTAAAAAGTTTATTTTTATACAGGCAGAAATAGTTTACATCATTGGGTCATAGACCCGTTTTCAAGATGGACCTGTTATTCTTAGGGTTAAAAAGATAATGTAGATTTACACAAACAAATCTATATTACAACATACATTATAAAAAAACATCCAACAACAAATATTTTTAAATTAGACCCACATATAAGACAACACAACATACATTCAAGTTATATTATAACAAAATTTCTAAAACTTGAGAAAACCCTCTATAAACGACTCCTACAAATTTATACATCCATCTGTGGAAATATATCACCCATTACACATGCATTTTATTTTCAATCCATTATCAATCAATCTCATAAAATGTTTGGATTTTTTAATCTGCTTCCTTTCTAAGTCAATTGGGGCCCAAAGATTTATAACTTTCTTACCAAAGGTCATTTCACTGTATTTATTGTTTATTTTAGGCATAGCATATTTGCTTCCTGCTTTACCTCTTAGATTATAATTATGAGCATGTATCGAATATGGAATTTTGTCCACAAGATACTTCAGGCTTTGATTATGTTCTATCCCATGAATTTGGTTTAACCATTTTTGGTCCCTTGTTTGCTCTATTTGGTCCCATTTTAGAGTCCTAAACATTTCACAGTGGTGAGTATGGTAGTCACAATTAAGTATCAGTCTAGCTAGGTTATTGTAAAGAACTTGAATAGCTCTCAGGTTCGACTTACTAGCCATACCATAAATGTGGATTCCATATTTGATGCATGGGATAATCAGTTGGTTAATTATATCTTTTCTCATTTTTTGATCTAAACAATGTTTAGATCTGCGAAAAGCCCCTAGTTTGTTATTTGTTTTACAAACAAGATTTTTTATGTGGGAGTTAAATTTCAAATTACAGTCCACAATAATCCCCAAGTACCTGTATGACTCAACCTGATTTAAGAGTTCATTTTTGGCCGTTTTAATTGAGATTTTGGGAGAATTGCTAAAATTTCTTCCTTTACTCTGGAAAACCATGGAGTTCTTTTTTTTACTGTTTAAAACCAGCCCTGACTGGTACAGCCATGTTTCCATCCTGCTAACATCATTCTGAAGAGTTTTCTCCATTACCTGAATTGAGTCACCGCTAGCCAGCAGGACAGTGTCATCTGCATACATACTCAAAACCGAGTTCTGTACTGCTGTTGGGAGTTCGTTCACATACATTAAAAATAGTAAAGGACCCAAAATCAAGCCTTGAGGAACTCCTCTTCTTACAGAGGCTGGTTTTGATGAAATTTCACCAATATATACTTGTTGAACTCTACCTGTCAAGTATGATTCGAACCAGGGAAGGGTTTCACCATCTAGTCCCAAATCCATCATTCTCCCAAACAATTTTCTATGGTCTATAGTGTCAAATGACTTGGAGAGATCCACGAACACTGCACCCACTGATCCACCCCCATTTAACTGGGAGGCGATGTTATCTATTAAGTCGGTGAGTGCGGTGTCTGTGGAATGTCCGTTACGAAATCCTGACTGACGAGGAGACAGGAGAGAATTTATTTCTAAGTATCTGCTCAACTGTCCCTGGACCAGTCTCTCCAAGACCTTTGACAAACAAGACAATAGTGAAATTGGCCTGTAATTTGTTAGTTCCACGGGGGAAGATCCTTTATGTACTGGAACAATCTTTGCGTGTTTCCACAAAGTTGGAAACTTATTTTCCATCAGGCTCCAATTAAAAAGTCTAACTAAAGTTGGGGCAATTTCCTCAAGGGAATCTTTTAGGAACCTATTCTCTAGCTGGTCCAATCCTGAAGCTTTTTCTAATTGGAGCTTCCTCATTTCATTCTTAACCTCTCTGCAGGTAATTGCTTTAAACCCAAACCTTATTTTATTTAATGGACAATTTTCCTCTTTACCAGTATTTATATGAGACTGCTTTGGAATTACTATGTCAGGTAATGAGACAAAATATTGGTTCAACCTTTCTGCAGATTCAAACGGTGGCAATAAGGTATCTCCCTTCCTGATCTGGATGGGCTGTCTGTTCTCCACTATGGTTTCAAAAGATTTAATCAAATTCCAGTATTCTCTGGGGTCTGTACTATGTTCAACCTTGTTTTTATAGTAGTGTTTTTTCGAGGTTCTGATTTTAGTTTTAAGTTTATTTCGTTCATTTTTGTATTTAACCCAATCCTTAGGAGCCAATGTTTTATTGGTCTTTTTCCATAATTTATCTTTATATCTAATATTATGTTTTATTTTATCAGTAATCCAAGGAACATTTGTTTTTTACATACACTGATTTCAAAAGGGGCAACCTTATCACAAGCCTGAACAAACAATTTAGAGAAATCCTCAATGGTCCAATCCAGGTCAGGGATTGGGAACAACCTGTCCCACCTGATGTTTCTTAATTCATGCAAGAAAGCATCTTTGTTATATCTTTTAAAGTTTCGATGCCTAATTATTCTTGGACCTAAGTTAGTAGATGTTCCCCTTTAGTGGTCACTTCACCCACACAGATAATAGAGGAATGATCCCCAAATATGGGTTGCTTCACTTCCATAGTAATGACTTTAATTCCATCTGAAGTGAAAACAAGATCCAGAATGTCCCCTTCGTTGGAGATATATGTTTTCCTAGTGGAAACTGCAATATTTTGATTCAAGTTTAAAGGGGTAAAACGTGTCCTAAGGGCATTACCTCTTGGTTTATTCCATGCTGCATTAAAATCACCTACCAATAGCAGGTCCAGTCCCATTGTGTGTTGTTGTAATAAATAAGTCAATTTATCAAAATCTGTTATTTTAACTTTTGGAGGAGAATAAATTAAGCCCAAAACCATATTTAAGTGTTTAATGTGTACCAACAAACATTCTATCATCCCAACTTCTCCTGAATAGACTGTTACAGTTTCACCCAATTCCCATTTTATATATATCAATAAGCCACCCCCTCTCTTCCCTACCCCATCTCTCCTGTACATGGTATATCTCTGTAACTCAATTTCCCCTTCACTTAATTTAGGAGTCAGCCAGGTCTCAGTCAAGGCTATGAGATCAGGATTTTCCAAAGCCTCCCAAGCTCTCATCATGTCTAGTTTGTTTTTTAGGCTCCTAGCATTATCATAAACTATTTTAAATAGACGGGGGGGGGTCCAGGATTTCTTTCAATGTCCCCTCCCATCAGTAAAACAAAGCAGATATTAGTTTGTAAATCTGATTTCTTAAAATGCATGTGTATTTTATAGTTGTTCGCCCCAGTATAGATTCTCTAATAGAAGAAAAATAATTACTTCTCTTAAAACCCATATGCTGTGTTTTATTCTCCTGAGATCCCTTCCACTGATGTCTTAAGTAAACTGCAGGGATCAAATCATCCTTATCCTGCACTGTTATCTTGTTTCTAAATATTAGGCATAACACTAAACACATTTCAAAGAAGTAAAGCCAAACATTTAGGGTCCCCATTCCAAAAATTTACTGAGAGCCTCCAGCAGTAAAGAAAACACTAGTTCGTTCAGCCACCTGACTAAAAGATCCCCGGTGAGAAAGAAAGCCAATTACAGTAGCTTCACAAATAAATTTGAACTCTTACTCACCAGAGAAAACCAGTCAGGCAGCGACCAGATCAAGGGTTTCCTTTCCAATTTGGCAAACTTTTCCCTGAGTGGCGCCGTTCACTCACCATCATGCTGAGCGCACGCCCAGGGATTTAAATAGCGCTGGCTCCACCTTCTACCAATAGGATTGGTCGTTGGCCCTCGCACCAATCTAATCAGCTGTTCTCTAGGCAGGGGAAAACAAAGTCACAATAAGTCCTTCTTTGTGCTGCTGGAAAATCCCTTTGTTCATGCAGCCCTCTGTTATTTTGCAGGCAATGGAACATCTCGGTGCAGATGGAAACACAAACAAGCTGGATAGCTGGCATTTGTGGCTGAAGTGCACGGCACAGATTTAAATAGTGCTTGGCTCCACCCTCCTACCACAGGATTGGTCGTCGGCTCCCCCTCGCCCCCTCGCAGCAACCTAATCAGCTGTTCTCTAGGCAGGGGAAAACAAAGTCACAATGAGTCCTTGCTTGTGCTGCTGGAAATAGATAGAGAGATAGATAACTAGATAGATAGATAGAGAGAGAGAGAGAGAGAGAGAGAGACAGAGATAGAGATAGATAGATAGATAGCAGGATAGATAGATAGATAGATAGATAGATAGATAGATAGATAGATAGAAAGATAGATAGAAAGACAGAGAGATAGAGAGAGATAGAAAGATAGAGAAATAGATAGACAGACAGGCAGACAGACAAACAGATAGCAAGACAGACAGATAGAGAGAGAGAGACAGACAGACAGATAGCAAGATAGATAGCAGGATAGACAGACAGATATATAGATAGTGGGACAGACAGACAGATAGATAGCAGGATAGATAGACAGATGATAGACAGATAGATAAAGATAGAGAGTGAGAAAGATAAAGAGAGATAGATAGATAGACAGACAGACAGACAGATAGTTCAAGTTCAAGTTTATTATTACAAGAAAACTCCATTGAGCAAGCTCATTCACAAGGAGGTCCTGGGACAGTCACATTGATAAAGGTATTACATTACATAGTAAGGCATCCCTTAAAAGGGCAACACTGATTACAAATATTCAAAGTGCATACATAGTTCAAGTAAGATTTTACATAATCTGGTATAGTAGGACAATAAACAATGAAGGACGTTTGATTCATGATGTTCAAGATAGATAGACAGATAAATAAAGATAGATAGATAGCAGGATAGATAGATATATAGACAGACAGACAGGCAGGCAGACAGATAGACAGATAACTAGATGGCAGGAGAGATAGACAGATATATAGATAGTAGGATAGACAAACAGACAGATAGATAGATAAATAGACAGACAGACAGATAGATGATAGATAGATAAAGATAGAGAGAGATAAAGATATATTGAGAGATAGAGAGATACGTAGAGATATAGATAGATATAGATATATAGATAGATAAATAGAGATAGATAGAGCTATAGATAGACAAAGATAGATAGAGATAGACGGATAGATATAAATAGACATACAGACATTCAGATAGACAGACAGATAGATAGAGAGACACAGACAGATAGATAGGCAGATAGCAAGACAGACAGATAGACAGACAGATATTTGATAGATAGATAAAGATAGAGATAAAGATATACTGTAGATTAAATTAGATAGATAAAGATAGATAGATAGACAGATAGATAGATAGATAGACAGATAGAGATATAGGTAGATAAAGACAGATAGCTAGATAGAGATAGATAGATAGCAGGATATAGATAGATAGATATAGAGAGACAGATAGAGAGACAGAGATAGATAGAGATATAGAGAGATAGATAGACAGACAGATAGACAGACATACAGATGATAGATAGATAATGATAGCGAGAGATAAAGATAGATAGAGAGATAGAGATATACTGCAGATTAGATAGATAAAGATAGACAGAGATATAGATAGATAGATAAAGATAGATAGATAGCATGACAGACAGATGTATAGAGAAATAGAGATAGATAGCAGTATAGATAGATAGAGGTAGATAGACAGACAGATATATAGATAAACAGATAGTAAGACAGACAGATAGATACAGACAGATAGACAGCAAGACGGACAGATAGATAGAGAGATAGACAGACAGCAGGATAGACAGACAGACAGATAGATAGCAGGATAGACAGACAGATATATACACAGTAGGATAAACATACAGATAGATAGAAGGATAGCGGATACTTAGATAGACAGACAGATAGATGACAGTCAGATAGATAGATAGATAAAGATAGAGTGAGAGAGAAATAGATAGAGATAGGTAGCAGGATAGATAGATAGATAGATAGATAGGTAGATAGATAGACAGACAGACAGAGATAGATAGATAGGTAGAGAGATAGATGGAGAGACAGAGAAATAGCTAGATAGAGAGATAGATGGACAGACAGATGATGGATAGATAGATAAAGATAGAGAGGGATAGAGATAGATGAAGATAGAGAGATAGAAATATAATGCAGATTAGATAGATAAAGAAAGCTAGATAGATAGATAGCAGGACAGACAAACAGATAACATCTTTATTGTTGTAGAGGATAAAGACTGTTAGGACAAAAGTCTTTTTTGCGAAGTCATCCTGTTACTGGTGCTTGATTACAGAATAAAAACTGGTTACAAAATAAAATTAAACACAAACCAATTATCTAAAATAAATACAAACACAATTAGATAAACAACATACCCACCTTGCTAAATTATACCAAATAACAGACAGATAGCATTAATGCATGTGTTCATCTAATGTAAATGATCACACTCCTCAAGTTTCAGTGGCAGTCACAGGTGTCTACATAGGGGATATGTGATGTGCATCAGTGTCATATGCATTTTATCTTCACGAACGGACTGTTGCCCTACGCCACTCGTGAGAGATCCAGGGGTCACAGTCCATGAGAGAAGATAAAACACATATGATACTGATGCACATCACATATCTGCTTTATACAATGAGTGCTATGTTTTTTAAATTAGTTATGTACAGCCTGTTGCTGTTTTCTTCTTAACAGAATTGAGTTTTGCTTAGGGGTCTCCTTTTTTAAAACGGTCACCTACACCGATGAGGTCACGGAAAGGCGCTTAGGCTCGCTCCGTCATCAGGAAGGTGCAACTTAGCAACCTGACTGGGATCCTTGCCAACAAATGCCAAGATGATTTGATTTTAATTACTGAAATGAGAAAAAAATACAGCCCTGAAATCAGTGTTTAACTGTCTCTTTGCTACTTGCCGCTATCCGCAATACTGTGGTCAGTTTTTTTTTTAAATTTATGGCGGGATGGCTGAGAAGGCGAGCGTACGTACTGACAGAAACGGCTTTTTTTGTTGTTAAACTTCCCACACGTACAGTTGGATAAGCTAATGTGGCGGGAGTAGTCAGGCATGAGTTGCCACCAGCACGACGATAGCAACCTATAGCTGCACTTTATAATTCAGCATTTTTGAAAACTTATGTTTTGTGGCTGGAAACAACCAAAAAAAGATCCGATCGTCACATGAAGAATCCGTGATTGTGACATACTGGAATGTGAGGATGACGGGAGTGACGTACCCGAGTCATAAGATAAATTTTTTATTTATGAATCGGGTACATCAGAAGGCAGGATATCATTTTTATCTGTTCAGTAAAAACAACAGGCTCATTGTATAAAAAGGTTGTTTCTTGTTTTTCTTTATATTTTTTACGCGGATCAGCTTTATGGATGGAGGAATGTTGGACAGGTTACCAGGGACACTCCCCTACTCTTACGATATGCACCGTGAGATCTTTAACTTCCACATGGACAGTGATCAGAGATGGGCAGAAGGGACCACAGTTTAACATCTCATCCGAAGGATGGTACCTCCACAATGCAGTACCCCCTCCCCCCATGCTGCACTGCAGTGTCAGTATTGGGTTTTAACCCCCCCCTTCCCGCAAGTGTATTCATGTAGCACACCCAAGTACTTAGAATTCAATGATTATTTAAAAAAAATCTCCCCAGCCAGGTGGTCAGAGCTAGTCATTTGAAGAAGAAGAATCAGCATTTATATAGCACTTTTCATACATCCCAAAGCGCTTTACAAGCAATACTAGACTGGTAGTGAAGTGACTGAATGTGTGGTGGTGGCCATATCACACATCATCACCCACACACAGCCTGGATAATTGCATGAACCGGTTTATGGGAAGGGGAATGTTGGCCAGGACACCAGGAATGCTCCCTGCTCTTTGCGAAGAGTGCCCTGGGTTCTTTTACTTCCACCTGGACACCCACCAGGACAACACCAGGATGGGCAGAAGGGACCTCGGTTTAATGTCTCATCTGAAGGATGGCACACCCCAGCAGTACAGCACCCCCCAATACTACACTCAGATGCCAGCGATTTTTAGGTGCAAGTCCAATGCCGGTGTGGGATGAGAACCCATGACCTTCTGTTTCAGAGGCGGATGTGCTACCAACTGAGCCATGCTGACATTTGGCCACTCCCTTCCCACTCCAATCATTTTCTGCCCTTCACCCTTCCTGTTTTTTCATTTATGCCGTCACCTGACACTGTGCCAGGACTCAACTTTGTGTCTTAATTACTTCCAGTCTCCCAAATATAGTTCTTGAAATCTGTGGCCCCTTCCTGAACTATGATGTTGAAGGGCAAAAACAGAATTAATGCGTTGCTCAGGCAGAGCTACAAGTTTCTCATGAGTATACACTTAAAATGACAGTTTTCCATTTTCAAATCACATGGTCATTGGTGTTGTTTTAGATTTAGAAGCATAAATGTGTTATTGAGATTTTTATTCACAATTACTATATAAAGGTACAGTATTTCAGTATAATCAGTAAAAAAACTCAGATACATTACTGACCATACAAAGTTGTCATGAACATCAACAGTTTGGAAGATGATTAAAATGGTTAAAACTGACCTAGTTTAAACTGGATACTTTAATTGGTCCGTTAATGTTCATAAATGTTCACCAACTGGTTGGTTCACTGATGATTCTTAAAAGTCATCATGACTTGACTGTTCATTTTTTTTTTCTTATATTGTTTATTTCTCCTCAAGTAGGGGGGTTGTACCTATGGTTACCCCCCATCCGGCTGTTGCTTTGGCCCCACCCCAGCCACAGCCAGAGCTCAACCCCTATGCCCTACCTCTCCCAGCCACAACACGGTAGGGACTTACCCTGCTCACCACGGAAGGCCAGGCGAGCAACAGGGGAGCTGACCTGGGTGTGTCTGCCGTGACACCAGCGGACCACCTTCACATGCATGGGAAGGATTTTGTCTTGTGCCCACCCCCCACAGTGTGGGCATGCAATGACACCAAGGATGTTCCGTGCGTGAGTCCATGCCCGGCACATCCGGAGTCAGCCCACGTCAACCCCACAGTGAACCGCAACACGCACCAACCCCCAACCACCACTAGGAGCCCACACGTTCGTGGTCATCTCTTCCCACCCTCCCCAGAGGAGGAGAGCAGTCTCTGGGATGCTCAATCCTTCTCCCTCCCAGCCGACCCCCAGCACCCAAGGTTGCTCCTGACCCCAAGTTGCTGGCGTGGCGCGAAGTGTGCCATTCAGCGCCTCAACCCTCAGTGCCACTGGGCTGGCAACTTGACTGTTCATTGACGTTCATGAATTGAACCTGCCCCCAAGGATTCCAAAGTAAACTAAATTGTAGCCCGCACAGATCTTTGGCATCAAATGGTGACTACCTGTGCACTGCAGCTTGTACTTCTATTTGAAGGCATTCATCTGACTCCCAGTTGGTTTTCTTAGGATACAACATTTGAGCATGGCAAAAGCTGCTGCTGTATCACCAATTGTCAACTCTTCAACTCCAATTGCTGGAATAGAGCACTTTACTGCATTGAGAGGGTTAATGACTGACCAAGAGTTTGGATCTATATAGTTTTGTGGGAACTCTCCAGTATTAGCATTGGCATAAATGTTCCCGCTATGGAAATGAACTAAACTCTGATCTGGCTTCAGTATTTCTTTAATCATTGGTAAGATACTTAGGTGATCTCCCCCCACCCTTAGTTCTCAACGGTGTGCTCAGTGGTATGCTCCTGTCTGGTGAGCTCACACAAGTTCAGAACAAGACATGCCTGAAGGGATTTATAATCTGGACATTTATTCGAATATTGTCTCTAGTAAACTTCACAGAACTGAGCATCTGAGAAAAAATGTTATGGACCATGTATCAGAGTGACAGAGTGTATATCTGTCATGCTCCTTTCACCCGTAACCCACTCCACAACCCTGCAACACAGACAATTCAGGTTTTCACTGGGGCTGTAGTGGGATTTGTACCAAACCCTTTTGTTTCACATTTAGTCCTATAAGGCCTCACTGCACTGGATGTTCCACCTGTTGGTGCTCTCTCAGGGGGAGGGGGAGTGTTAACAAGCAGCACCTGAGCCCCAAAAAGGGAGACGGGTGAACAAGCAGAAGGAGGTCTCTGTTTCAGTGAAATGCAAGTGGAGACAGTAAGAAACTGAACTATAAGTAATCTCTGTTAAGCTGAATATAAGTTGTTTGTTTCTTTTTTTCCTGTTAATGAAAGTAAAGCAGATTTTATTTAATTTAAACTGGTGTCATGTGTGTTCTCTTTGAGATTGTCCCCCAGAAGCCACCCAGTTTGCTACCCTGTCACACATGGTTGGCTTTAGCGGAGGGATCAAACTCACCCTTTTCTAAACAGGGGTAAGATGGACACAGACAAACTACTAAAATGGTTGGCAGAACAGCAAGCACAACAGACCCAGATGCAAGGACAACAAGTTCAGATGCAAGGACAACAGGCCCAGATGCAAGGAGAACAGGCCCAGATGCAAGGACAAAAGGCCCAGATGCAAGGACAACAGGCCCAGATGCAAGAACAAAAGGCCCAGATGCAAGGACAACAGGCCCAGATGCAAACACAACAAGCCCAGATGCAAGGACAACAGGCCCAGATGCAAGCACAGCAGGCCCAGATTTAAAGGGACTGGATGACTGAGCAAGTGCAACATCAGGCTCAGAGAGTCCAGCAGCAGGCAGAGACCTAACAACTTACTAGTCAAGCATTGTTACAATTATGGAGGAATGTGCCTTGGATAACTGATTATTTTTTTCTTTTTACAGTTATTCTAAGGATTTACCAGGGATGTGTTTCTTTATTTGTTTTTTTTCCCTCTTTTCTTATGTATAAATATCTGAATTTAAGATTTGATTAGACCTGTATGTATAATTTATTATGGTTTCACTAAGTTTTTTTATGTTTTTGTTTTATGATTTTGTTGAAATTTTCTTAATAAAACAAATTCCCCTGCTTTTTTTGAGAAGTGCCATAGGATCTTTAACATCCACCTGAACTACCACCAGAACAGGCAGATGGGATTTCGGTTTAATGTCTCATCCGAAAGATGGCACCTCAGGAGTGCAGCACCCCCCTATCATGCTGCACTACAGTGTCAATATTGGGATTTAACCCAAGTGCCTGGTGTGGGGCTAGAACCCACAGCCTTCTGATTTTCCAGCTTCCGAGGCTAGTATGCTACCTGCTGAGCCACTGACACTGCTGAATATAATATAATTAATTATAAAAGGCGATATTATATATCTAAATTGCAAAAAAATGTAATTAATGCATCAGTTAGGGTTAAAGTGACAAAAGTAGGGAAATGAGCAGTTTGGGTTTCCAACCCTAACACCCCACCCTGCACAGATGAAGAGGGATGGGGGGGTGGCATTAGCATCTTCAGCCATAACGCTCAACCCATTCCATTAGAAAATAAGCTGGGTGGGCACAGCATAGGAGAATGGGGTGAGCGTTAGGACTGAAGATGCCAATGACACCCCCCTCCCCATCCCTCTTCATCTGTGCAGGGTGGGGTCGGGTGTTAGGGTTGGAAATCCTAATGGCACATTTCCCTACTTTTGTTGCTTTAACCCTAACTGATGCATTAACAAAGTTTTTTGCAATTTATTTCCTTACTTTTTTCGATAGTATAATAGTGTCTTTATTTTACTGTGGGAGCACAGGGTCCTTTGGACCCTGCACTCCCATCCCTTCACTGATGCGCATATGTATCTAGCTGTGGAAGTGTCTTTAGGGATGGGAGCACAGGGTCCTCCAGCCCCTACACTTCCATGCACAAAGTTACCAGCAGGCATAGCAGAATTGCAACAAATAGTCATAACTGTACCATCTTAAATAATTTCCACCTCAAATGTTCATCATAACCTTTTTATCACCTCACCACATGCACCCAGTACAGAAAATGTTCAAATCCCCGCCAAAGCATAATTCTGCGCAACTGCAACGCCACTCTACATCACAGGTGTGAAACCACATTTTGGCCAGGATTTGAAAAATGATGGCTGTGGCATTCATGATGAAGGGTATGAAGAAGACTATACTGAAAATATGGGGTGAAAATATTGCACATTTCCAGTTACCAGCGTGCGTCGCAAGATTGCAACGAATGCCCATAACACAGTCATCTTTTGAAATTTTGACCCCAAGGTTTCAACATTCCCTTTTTGGGACCCCACCTCCTGAACACTGGTACTGCCGTTTCATTACTTAGTCCCGAAAGGTGATTTCATGCAGCACCTGCGCCATTCTGTGCCACAGGTGCAAAAACACATTTCGAGCAGGATGTGTAAAATGACAGCTGTACAGTTCATGAGATGGTGTGAAAAAAATGCTATGTTGAAAATTTGGAGTAAAAATATAAAAAATTGCCAAAGTTACATGTGTGCATAGCAAAATTTCAATGACTGTGCATGACTCAGGTGTTTTTTCGTATTTTTGCACCAAATTTTCAACTTTGAATTTTTGGGACCCCACCTCATGAACACCGGTGCTATTATTTCATTAATTGGTCCCAAAAGGTGATTCCATGCAGTGACCGCAACATCACCTTTCTGGACCAAGTAACGAAATGACAGTGCTAGTGTTCATGAGGTGGGGCCCCAAAAAGCCCATGTTGAAAATTTGGTGCAAATATACCTAAAAATGGCCGAGATATCAACATAAGTTCAAAATCCAATTGACAGCTATCATACACCACTTAACTTGATTCTTCAGTTCGCGGTTAGGCTTTGAAGAGTGCAGACATGTTCCAGTCTGCAGAAGATGACAGCTGATGGCCTCTGGTGGTAAGTATAGGGCAAGGGGGTGTGTGGGTGGTAGGCTGCTCAGTGGGAGGGTTGGGATGGGGGGATAGGAGACGACAAGGGACCGTTTTCTTTTTTTACAGGGGGAAAAAAAGATGCTAGGGGACTGTTTTCCTTTTTCTACAAGTACTGTACTACAAGCAGTGGGACACTGGGGTGGGCTCCCAGTGTCCCACACTGGGGGGAGCTACTGCTGACATGGGATTGGGCACCCCTCAATCAGCAAAGAGTAAGGAAAGGGGAGGAGAGAAATTATTTAACAAGGAGGGACTTAATTCAGGACACTGGGAGTGGGCTACCCAGTGTCCCACACTGCTGGGGTGGAGAACATTCTGGGGACACTGGAAGTGGGCTCCCCAGTGTCCCACACTGGTGGGTGGGGGTGGTGTTATGCTACCGACACGGGAATTGGGCACCCCAACATTGGCAGAGCTTTAAATAGTGGGGGGGTAGGAGGAAGTAGGCTGTAGGTTAACTAGGATCTGCAGCTATATACCCTTTGCAATGCAACCCAGCATTTTGTTGGCCTTTGCAGCTGCCTTCCTACATTATGCTGAGTTGCTCATTGACCCTGTAATGAACACCCCCAGATCCTTCTTCTCCTCTGTCTGGGCTAGCTGCACTCCCCCCAGCTGGTAACTCCTCCTTGGGTTTTTCACCCCAAAATGCAGCACCTTGCACTTTTTTGGTATTAAACCCCAGTTGCCAGGTGTCTGACCAGGTTTAAATATTTAATATTAATATTCCTCAGCCCCCTTCCCCTTAGAAGCAGTAAAGGGAAAAACAGGCATTCATTAGGTAAACACCAAAAGGTGTTTACTTAAACAGGGGCTTAGGAATCGGATTCTGGGGTCTGTTTGCCCAAAAAATGAGCAGAGGCTATGGTACAGATTACTACTGCAAGTCCATCTCCCATATTGTCATGTGCAAGGGTGTTTCAGGATACCGCCGTAATTTGCGACAGACATTACCAGTCAAAAAAAAAAACATAGTTAGGGACACCATACATAGAAAGATAGAATTTGATGGCAGATAAGGATCGCTTGGCCCACCTAGTCTGCCCATTTCCCTACATAATGGATAAGCTGCAGATCCTAGCTAACCAACAGCCTACTTCCTCCTACCCCCCCAATAGAACTGCCTTATGTCTGTCCCATGCATTCTTAAATTCCCCCACTGTTTTTGACTCCACGACCTCTTCTGGAAGGCTGTTCCGTGCAGCCACAACCCTCTCTGTGAAAAAATACTTCCTCACGTTACCTCTGAGCCATCCCCACTCTATCTTCAAATTGTGCCCCCTTGTTCTTGCACATCTCTTTTTCTGAAAGATGCTACCCTCCTGGACATTGTTGATTCCCTTGAGGTACTTGAAAGTTTCTATCATCTGTCTCCTCTCCCTCCTTTCCTCAAGGGTATACATATTAAGCTTTTTGGTTGCCTCCTCTTGACAGCCTCCACCCTGTCTATGTCCTTGCAGAGATGGGGTCTCCAGAACTGCACACAGTACTCCAGATGGGGTCTCATCAACCGTCTGTACAGAGGGATAACAACTTCCTGTTTTCTATTGGTGATGCCTCTCGCTATTCATCCCAGTAACCCCCCAGCCCTCCTTACTGCCTTATCACATTGCTTGCCCACCTTTAGGTCATCTGATATGACTACCCCAGGTCCCTTTCCATTTCTGTTGTCAGTATCTCACCCCCATTGTGTACTCTTCTCCTGGGTTTTTGTTTCCCAGGTGCATTACTTTGTACTTCTTTGCGCTGAATCTAAGCTGCCATACATTTGACCATTCCTCCAATCTTGCCAAGTCCCTTCTCATCCTTTCCACCCCACCTTGTGTATCAACTCTGTTGCAGATCTTTGTGTCGTCTGCAAAGAGACATACTTTTCCTTGCGGACCCTCTGCAATGTCACTTATAAAGACATTAAAAAGGACCAGACCCAGAACTGAACCCTGCAGTACCCCACTAGTAACCCCCCTTTCTTCACTGTGGACTCTGTTTACTATTATTCTCTGCATCCTGTTGTCCAGCCAATGTTTTACCCAGGCTACCACCCTGGGACCCACTCCCAGGCAGGCTAATCTATTAATCTTTTGTGTGGGACTGTGTCAAATACCTTGCTAAAGTCTAGGTAGGCCATATCCACAGCCCCTCCCTGGTCTACTACTTTGGTCACCTAGTCAAATAAATCTATTAGATTCGTCGGACATGACCTTCCTACTGTGAATACATGCTACCCTTGGTCCTGTGCCCCACTGGCCTCTAGGTACTCAACAGTTCTTTCCTTCAGAAGTGATTCCATAATTTTCCCTACCACTGAGGTCAAACTGACAGGTCTGTAGTTTCCTGCCTCTGTCTTGCTCCCACTTTTGTGAAGGGGAATCACATCCACCCTCCTCCAGCCCTCAGGTACTACACCATCCTTCCATGATTTGCTAAAAAAGGTAGTCAGTGGTGTTACTAGTTCTTCCCTTAGTTCTTTTAGAATTCTGGGGTGAAGCCCATTAGGCCCCATTGCTTTGTTCACCTTCAGTTTTAGGAGTTCTTTCAGAACCCTTTCTTCTGTGAAATGACTGATATCAACCCCCCTATCCAGAGTGCTTCTATTGACTGGATTAGGTACCTCTCCCTCCTCTTCCTTTCTGAATACTGAGCAGAAGTACTCACTCAATATCCCTGCTTTTTCACTGTCCCTCTGTGCCCAACCACCTTCCTCTTTGTTTAGCCTCAGTATCCCTGCCTTTGCCTTTCTTCGCTCCCTAATGTACCTATAAAAGGATTTATCCCCTTCTTAATCGAGTTGGCTATCTTTTCCTCAGTTTGGGCCTTTGCTATTCTGACTGCCTTCCCACTTCCTTCTGCTTTAACTGGTACAGTTCTCTGTCCTGCTCCTTCTGTGTTTCCTTATACTTCCTGAATGCTATCTTTTTTTCCCTAACCTTCCCTGCCACCTCTTTTGAGAACCATAGTGTTTTTTTTCTTTCATTTTGATTTATTTGCTTCACACAAAGGCTTGTTGCCTCTGTGATGGCAGTTTTGAACCTGCCCCTGTGCCTTCTAACTTACTTCCCAGCCTCCCATGTAGCACTGAGTCGAATGCCTTACTGAAGTCCAGATACAGGACATCCACTGCATGGCCCCTGTCCAACTGCCTAGTTACCCAGTCATAGAACTCCACCAGGTTGGTTTGGCAGGATCTTCCACATATGAAGCCATGCTGTCTGCTGTCCTGTAGTCCTTTGGCCTCCAGGAGGGCTACCAGCCTCTCCTTCAGGATAGTCTCCATCAGCTTATCCATGATGGACGTGAGGCTCACTGGTCTGCAGTCCCCCGGTTCATCCTTGGGGCTCTTGTGGAGGGGCACCACAAGAGTCATCCTCCAATCCTGAGGTACACACCCTGAGTGTAGTGAGACATTAAATAGGTCTGCCAAAGGTCCTGCAAGGATTTCTGCTAGCTCCTTCAGTACCCTAGGGTGGATGCCATCTGGGCCTGGCGCCTTGTCCACCCTCGGTGCCTTCAAACCCTCCAGAATTCTGCCCGCCATGATTTCCCCATCTGTTAACCCCTCCCCCCATTTCTACCATTCTTCTCCCCTTGGGTATCACCCCCCTCTTCTCCTTAGTAAATACCGAGCAGAAGTAATCATTTAGCGCTTCTGCCTTATCGCGCGCTGTTTCCACCCAACCCCCCTCCTTCCTAATCCTTACTAAGTGGTCCTTACAGTTCCTTTTCTCCCTGATGTACCTAAAGAAGTCCTTCTCCCCCTTCTTAATATCTTGTGCCAGCCTGAGCTCTGTAGATACCTTGGCTCTCCTTACTGCCCTTGTCACCTTCTTCGATTCCTTCAGCTACTCCTCCCTGTCTTCCCCCTCCCTGTTTTCTTGTACCTCCTAAAGGCAGTTATTTTCCTCCTTACCTTTTCCATGATCTCCTTGCTCACCCAGCTTGGTTTCTTAGCCCTAGCCTTCTTGCTCTGGGCCTTGCTGCAGGTTCTGGTTGCCTCCACTTGAGCAGTATCTTAAAAGTAGTATGTGCCATCTCTATCTGTCTTGCGGTAGCTTGCAGCAACCCAATTGTTGAATAGTGACACAAAAAAGTCGGTATTTTGAAAATGTGTACAGACTATGTCTCACTGTATGAAGAAGATATGCTAGCAATAATGTATCACCATACTGTGCTGGCAGTATAGAGTCGAGGATACTATATTTGTTTTTTCATTACATAGTGTTATGTGAAATAAGTACAGTGTTGTGATTATTGTGGTTACAGATGTGACGGAGTGGTATAGTGTCTTACAATCTTGCATGTGTCTTGCATGTGTGTGTGGGGGGTTGGGATGGGAGAATGCGGAGTTAGGGTTTTGAACCCTAACAGCACATTTCCAAACTTTTGTCGCTGTACTATTAACCCTAACTGATGCATTAACAGAGTTTTTTGCAGTGAATCCCCCCCTCCTTTTTGAGAATGTGTAATGTAAGTGGTGTGTGTTAGTGGAGCGCTGGCCTCCGGGCCTCTGCGCTGCCTTCACACTGTCTATTTTTTGGCATAATGGTATGCGCATGTGGGAGCGTGTCCCCTCCACTCCCACTTATACATAACTACAGAACCATACAGCAGCCCTATAGGGCAAGGAACTCTTGTAAGACTAATTTGATAATATCTCAGCAACCGCAGCAGCTAGGAAAAAAAATTCCAGTGCTGGTGTAATCATGACAGAGAGTACTTCACATGATATATATAATCAACCTAATATCTTGCATCAAATCTGAGACACAGGCACCGAAATCCACTGATAAGGCACCCTTGGAACATGTTTTTGCTAATATCTCTGTAACCGTAGCAAGTAGGAAAAAAATTCCACCACAGGTGTCATCTATGATTTCCAAACTTGTTTCTGCAGGTTAGTTCACTTGCAGGTGAACTAAGCTGTCAGTAGCGAAAACTCTGAATCTCGCTTCATTTTTGAGATACGGGCACCGAAAGGCATCACAGGTGCCATAATGTTATCGTATGGGAAATTTCTCAACTTTGGAACACTGTACCTTTTTGCCCCTTGTATGTTTTGCCACCAAACCACCAAAAGACACATCTGCGTGACTAGGGCTTGCCACTCTGCAAATTTTAGCCCAAAAGACCCAACTATTTTGTTACAGGAGGATGGCAAAGATTTGCAGTTTTAAAAAAAATACTTTCGCAAATCACGAAAGTTTCACAAAAAGTAGCACGAAACTTTTGCATTTGCGAAAGTATTTCAGCCGTTTCTTTCGTGATTTGCGAAACAATTTTTTTCCCCCAATGTTTAGAAAGGCATTTCTGGGTTGTTTTACCCCCAGAAAAAGATAGGTCTGGCATCCTCAGGACCCGACTAAGTAAACCCAACAGTCAGTGTTTACCTAGATGGTCCCAAATTTAAACACCAGGCATTTTTCTCTCTCACTAACTGAAAACAAGATGGCCAAATCATGAAAGTAAAAGGGCCATTTGTGAAAGTAAAGTGCATTTAAACATAAAACATAGAATTTTATGGCAGATAAGGACCGTTTGGCCCACCTAGTCTGCCTATTTCCCTACCTAACGGATATGCTGCAGATCCTAGTTAACCAACAGTCTACTTCCTCCTACCCCCCTCTAGAACTGCCTTATGTCTGTCCCATGCATTCTTGAATTCCCCCACTGTTTTTGACTCTACGACCTCCTCAGGAAGGCTGTTCCATGTATCCACAACCCTCTCAGTGAAGAAATACTTCCTCACATTACCTCTGAGCCGGCCCCTCTATCTTCAAATTGTGCCCCCTTGTTTTTGCATATCTTTTTCTGAAAGATGCTATCCTCTTGGACTTTGTTGATTCCCTTGAGGTATTTGAAAGTTTCTATAATGTCCCCCCTCCCTCCTTTCCTTGAGGCTATACATCTTTAGTTCCTTTAGTCTTTCTTCATATGTCTTCTGATGCAAACCCTGCATCATTTTGGTTGCCCTCCTCTGGACAACCTCCACCCTGTCCATGTCTTTGTGGAGATGGGGTCTCCACAACTGTACACAGTACTCCAGATGTGGTCTTACCAACTGTCTGTACAGAGGGCCAAAAACTTCTGGTTTTCTACTGGTGATGCCTCTCCCTATGCATCCCTCCTTACTGCCTTCTCACATTGCTGGCCCACCTTTAAGTCGTCTGATGCGACTACCACCAGGTCCCTTTCCATTTTTGTTGTTGTCAGTATCTCATCCCCCATTGTGTACTCTTCCCCTGGGTTTTTGTTTCCCAGGTGCATTACTTTGTACTTCTTTGCACTGAATCTAAGCTGCCATACATTTGACCATTCCTCCAACCTTGCCAAGTCCCTTTTCATCCTTTCCACCCCACCTTGTGTATCAACCCTGTTGCAGATCTTTGTGTCATCTGCAAAGAGACATACTTTCCCTTCCAGTCCCTCTGCAATGTCACTTATAAAGACATTAAAAAGGACCGGCCCCAGTACTGAACCCTGCGGTACCCCACTAGTAACCCTCCTTTCTTCACTGTGGACTCCATTTACTATTACCCGCTGTGTCCTGTTGTCCAACCAGTGTTTTACCCAGGCTACTACTCTGGGACCCACTCCCAGGCAGGCTAATTTGTTTATTAATCTTTTGTGCGGGACTGTGTCAAATGCCTTGCTAAAGTCTAGGTAGGTCATGTCTACAGCCCCTCCCTGGTCTACTGCTTTGATCACCCAGTCAAAGAAGTCAATTAGATTTGTCTGACATGACCTTCCCGCTGTGAATCCATGCTGCATTGGGTCCTGTGCCCCACTGACCTCTAGGTACTCAACAATTCTTTCCTTCAGAAGTGATTCCATTTTCCCTACCACTGAGGTCAAACTGACAGGTCTGTAGTTTCCTGCCTCTGTCTTGCTCCCACTTTTGTGAAGGGGAATCACATCCGCCCTCCTCCAGTCCTCAGGTACCTCACCATCCTCCCATGATTTATTAAAAAGGGTAGTCAGTGGTGTTACTAGTTCTTCCCTTAGTTCTTTTAGAATTCTGGGGTGAATCCCATCAGGCCCCATTGCTTTATCCACCTTCAGTTTTAAGAGTTCTTTCAGAACCCTTTCTTCTGTGAAAGGACTAATAACCCCCCTATCCAGAGTGCTTCTACTGACTGGATTAGGTATTTCCCTCTGCTTTTCCATTGTGAATACTGAGCAGAAGTATTTGTTCCCTGCTTTTTCACTGTCGCTCTCTGCCCAACCACCTTCTTCTTTGTTCAGCCTCGGTATCCCTGCCTTAGTCTTTCTTTGCTCCCTAATGTACCTATAAAAGGTTTTACCCCCTTCTTAACCGAGTTGGCTATCTTTTCCTCAGTTTGGGTCTTAGCTATTCTGACTGCCTTACCCGCTTCCTTCTGCTTTAACTGGTACAGTTCTCTGTCCTGCTCCTTCTGTGTTTCCTTATACTTCCTGAATGTTATCTTTTTCTCCCTTACCTTCCCCGCCACTTCTTTTGAGAACCATAGTGTTTTTTTCTTACATTTTGATTTATTTGCTTCACACAAAGGCTTGTTGCCTCTGTGATGGCGGTTTTGATGTTTCCCCATTGTTGCTCCACCCCACCTTCTTGCCTGTTTGCTAGTGCTTTTCTGAGACCTCTCCATTTTGACAGAATCAGCCTCCTGAAGTCCAGTACCTTCACTTTTGTGTGGCTTGACTCTACAGCT
This sequence comes from Neoceratodus forsteri, assembly GCA_016271365.2. NCBI lineage: Eukaryota > Metazoa > Chordata > Ceratodontiformes > Ceratodontidae > Neoceratodus > Neoceratodus forsteri. The sequence goes on from JADMNL010000025.1 coordinate 400,329,464, forward strand.
AAGTTTATCATGAACCACACTGTTTGGTGGTCACTTGTTCCCAGATGGCTACCCACTTCAAGATCAGAGATCCTCTCTCCATCCCCATTTGAGAGTACCAGGTCTAAGATTGCTCTCTCCCAAGTGGGTTCCAAAACTAGCTGTCTAAGGCATGCCCCCTGTAGGGCATCGAGAATGGCACCGCTCTTGGATGTTTGACTACAGATTTAAAGTATTTCTGAGCTGCTGAAGCTTGGTGAGCCCCCAGAGCAGAGGTATCTAAAGCTGGATTCAGTATGAGATTTAAGTCAACATGTTAACATGCCCTGGGAGATATCTAATAATTTATTTTAAAAAATGTGTTATTGTGCTGGCCCAGTGATGTAGATGGCTGAGGCGCTGCCACCTTACCTCACGCTATGCCGGCGACCCGGGTTCGGGAACGACCTCGGGTCACCAGGGTGCCGTGAGATGCACATATATTTTCCCCCATTGACTACAATGGGAAATGTGTTTTTTGAATAACTTTTGAACTGTTTAATATCTTTACACCAAATCTTTAAAAGGCACATCGGTGACCCAAAACTGCATCTTCCCTGAAGATTTCGGACCAAATGGACAAATCATGCGGGCTGTGGGTGCAAACAAAGAAACGTGCAAAAAGTCTGTTTTTTTGTGGTTTTGGGCATTCTGTAGCTCTGCAACCATACATCCGACCATAACACAATTTGCCAGATCCAAAGATCTATGGTATCAGATCGTGCATGCAAAACTTCAGGCAAATCTGTTGTACGATGGCAAAGTTATTAAGGTGCAAAATTTGAGGTTTAACATTAAAATGCTTACTCAACCCTTACTATACTGGCGCTATAGTGAAACACCCTATCCAAGGTAGGAGTACAAAAAGGTTTTAAGTAAGCAAAATAATAAACAGGCAGGGTAGTAAGTAGGTAAGGTGGGAGTGGGGCAGTGCAGTGGTTGTGGGCTGGCAGTTTTCAGGGAGACTTTCTGGAGACTGAGGTGCTGCCCCATCTGTGTGCACCTCTCTGGGCTGAGGAAGGAGGTTGCTAGGTTTCAGGCCGAGCTGGCCGGGATTCGAGGGTGGCCTTCCTCCCCACTCAGGGACACCTAGTCTACCACTGCTACCTCAAAGGGTATCAAGGAGAAGGAGCGGCTGGACTACAGGGGGCTCAGGAAGGGTGAGGCTGGAGTATCAGAGGCACATCTCCCATATGGTACCACTGCACACCTCCTACGCCGCTGTGGTGGAGCAAGAATGTTCCATGGAGGCACCTGTAGTAGTGACCAGGGAGGATGTGGGGGTCCTCCATAGTGATGTTCCCAGGGAGGGTGGCAGAGGACCCAAGAGGAGGAGGAGGAAGCAACTGCTGGTAGGGGACTCCATTGTGAGGGGGGGGCCGGATAGATTTGGGAGCAGGAAGGGAAAGGGTGAGGAATGTTATGTGCCTACACAGTGCTATGGCTCAGAGGGTTGGGAAGTGGATCATGAGAATTGGTAGAGCAGCAGGATGGGAGGGAGAGCTGGACATCATTGCCCACCCAGGGACTAATGATCTGGCTAGGGATGAGGTTAAGATAGTGCAGGAGGAGTTCAGGGAGTTGGGGAGGAGTCTTAGGCAGGTAGCATGCTCAGTGGCCTTTTCTGAGGTTCTGTCTGCCTGTGACAGGGGGGAGGATAGAGTACTCCATACCAGGTGCTTCAACCAGTGGTTGAAGGAGTGAAGCAGAGAGAAGGAATTTGGCCACATTGGGGACTGGGGTCTCACTTGGAGGGATAAAGGCCTTTACAGGGAAGATGGCCTGCATCCATCTAGGAGGGGAACAGAGTCCTCAGTGAGCATTTAAAGTAACTGAGGAGGGTGGCAGAAGGAAGCAGGGAGATATAAACTGCCCCCGCAAGCTGGAATAGACAGTAGGGAGTACCCTAAGGGAGGGAAATCCCCAAGGGCATCTAATAACAAGAAAAACAAAATGGTAGAAATGAACAGGGATGGGAATGAGGGCAGAGGGGTAAGGAGAAAAGGCAAAAGGGAAACATGAGGGGTGGTTGACAAGCAGGGTGGCAGCAGAATTTGGAAGGCCATGTGTGCAAATGCTCGAAATCTGGAAAATAAAAACCCCAGACCAAGTGGCCATTATGGCCCAAGCTGATCTAGGTCTTGTTGCCATTACTGAGTCATGGTGCAATGAGAACCATGACTGGGATATATCTGACGGATGTAGATTGAAGCATCCCAGGTGCAGCTTCGGCTAGCAGTGGGGACATCCTGGACTCCCCGCAGGGAGCGTTCCTCAGGCAACTTGTGGGAGATCCCATTTGTGAGGGAGCAGTTTTGGACCTTGTACTCACCAACGGGGAAAGTGTTGCAGAGGTCACCATGGGTGGCCACCAGTGATCACTGTATGGTGTGGTTCGATATAAGAACTGTGGCAGAAGCGATCCACACAAAGGCAAGAGTCCTGGGCTTCAGGAGGGCTGATTTTACAAAGATGGGGGCATGCCTCAGGGATGTCATGGTGGGGTGGATCACTTAGGCGGAGTGGAGGAACAGTGGGCAAAACTAAAAGCGGGGATAATGACAGCAACAAACCTCTGCATCAGGCAAGTAAGAAGAAGCAAGAAGAAAAAGAGACTGCTATGGGTCTCAAAAGAGGCAGCTGCGAAAGTAAAGGCAAAAAAATCAAAAAAGCATTCAGAAAGTATAAGGAGTCACAGAGGGAGGAAATTAGGGCGGAGTATCAGGAGAAGCAATAGGAGACAGAGAAAGCAATCAGGAGTGCAAAGGCGCAAACAGAGGTGAAAACAGCACAGGCAGTGAAAAATGAGGACATTTTTCAGGTGTGTAAGCAAAAGGAGAAAGACCAAAGAAGGGATTAGAAGGATAAAGAGGGAAGGGGGGAGTGTGTGGAAGGGGACCAGGAAAAAGCAGACATCCTGAACAAATACTTCTGTTCAGCATTCACAGAGGAAGTGGAAGGTGAGGGTCCACAGATAAGTGTCAGAGGTATCAATGGTAGGGAGTTGGACACTAGTCCATTTACAGTGGAAAGAGTCCTAAAGGAACTCGAAAATTTGAAAGTGGACCAGGCACTGGGGCCAGATGAGGTACATCCAAGGATATTGAAGGAGCCCAGAGAGGTGCTAGTTGCACCTCTGACAGTCCTTTTCAACCACTCATTGGAGATGGGAGTGGTACCGGAGGACTGGAGGATGGCAGATGTAGTCCAGGCTGATAATTACAGACCTGTCAGCCTGACTTCAGTGGTGGGGAAATTAGTGGAATCACTACTGAAGGAAAGGATTGTGGAATACCTTGATTCCAGTGGCTTACAAGAGCCAAAGCAGCATGGATTCACAAGGGGGAGATCACGTCAAACAAATCTGATAGATTTCTTTGACTGGGTGACCAGGGAAGTGGATCAGGGTGGATCAGTGGCTGTGGCCTACCTAGATTTCAGTAAGGTCTTCAACACTGCTACACAGAGGAGACTCATAAATATGCTGGGTAACCTAGGAGTGGGTCTAAAGATGGTAAACTGGATAAGAAATTGGTTGGGAGATAGAAGACAGGGGGTGGTGGTAAACAGAGTTCACTCTGAGGAAAGGAGGACGACCAGTGGAGTGCCACAAGGATCAGTACTGGGACCGGTCCTCCTTAATGTGTTTATTAGCGACATTACAGAGGGACCAGAAGAGAAGGCATGCCTTTTTGCTGATGACACTAAGATCTGCAATAGGGTTGACACTCTGGGGGGGGGGAGAAGAGGGATCTAAGAAACCTTGAGGAGTGGTCAAGAGTGTGGCAACTAAATTTCAATGTGAAGAAGTGCAAAATTGTGCACTGGGGTGCAGACACACAGGGATGGAGTATAAAATGGTGGGGGTGGTATTGGTGACCACCAAACAGGAAAGAGACCTGGGGGTAATCATATCTGATGACCTAAAAGTGGCCAAACTGTGAGAAAACAGTTGGGAGAGTCAGTGGGATGCTAGGGTGCATAGGGAGGGGTATCACCCAGCAGAAAGAGGGAGGTGGTAATACCGCTGTATAAATAACTGGCAAGGCCTCACCCAGAGTACCGTGTCCAGTTCTGGAGACTAAATCTCAGGAAGGACATAGACAGAGTTGAGGCGGTCCAGAGGGGAGCAAATAAAATGTTGCAGGGTCCGCATCAAAAGCCCTATGAAGAGAGACCGGAGGCCCTCAATATGTACACCCTGGAGGAAAGAAGAGAGGGAATATGATAGAGATTTTCAAATACCTCGAGGGTATAAATAAGGTTCAAGAAGTAAGCCTTTTTCAGAGTAAAAGATGTTCAAGAACAAGGGGCCATGCTGTGAAGCTGGAATGGGGTAGATTCAGGGGAAATGTAAGGAAGTATTTCTTCAGAAAAAAGAGTGGTGGATGCCTGTAACAGCCTCCCAGTGGAGGTGGTGGGGGCAAAAACTGTAATGGGATTCAAGAAGGCATGGGATAGGCAAAAGGGAACCTTAGTGGTGGGGAAGGGGGGAAGTAAAGCTGGATGTCAAGAAGGGTCTGCAGTGTTACAGTAGGTAGGGAAAATGGACGGATTATGTGGGCCAAGCGGTCCTTACCTGCCGTCAAATTCTATGTTTCTATACTTCTATAAAAATTCAGCATGATGATGGATCTTTAGTTCAGGATTGTGTGCTGGCAGATTCTTTCAATAAATTTTTTATTGAGGCTGGAAATTTCTTTGAGTCTGGGGAGAGAAATCAACAGCAAAATGCTTGGGCACTTAGCTTGATTGGGGATGGCCAGCAGTTTGGGTTTAAGGACATTAATAGTGATGAGGTCTTGGAAGCCCTTCCTAATTTCAAATTTGAGAAAGTGGTGGTCAGGAAGGGTTGTCATCATTACTGCTAAAAATGTCTGCTTTTCAAATTGGTGGGTCATTAACGTATCTTTATAACTGGTCCCTTTCTATAGTGGAACTCCCTAAAGACTGGAAAAATGCTCATGTTGTCCCTATTTTAAGGGGGGCTAAGCAAGATGACAAGCTATCACACCATATCACTTCCTTTGATTAACTCTAAGATCTTAGAAAGACTGGTAGCAAAACAGCTTAAAGGGGACAGGAATTTGTGCTAATTGGCAGCTGTTTATAAAGTTCTTATTCTCAGAAATGACATGCATTCCCCTAAATTATCCATGTTTAACTGCACCTTAATAAAAAGTTATGAGAAAAACTGTATTTTACATTTTTTGTTTTTATGGGCAGCATTCTGTTACAGTTCTTTTCTTGGAACCAGTAATTTGGAGTTTTAACTATCATGGTTTGTGTACAGAATGCTAATTATGAGCTGTTGACCTATCAGAACTACGGTTGGAGTTCTACGTACAAACCGTGACTTAGTTAAAACTCCAAATTACTGGTTCAATGAAGAGAACTGTAACAGAATGCTGTCCATGAAAACAAAACAATGCCAAATACAGTTTTTCATATCACTTTTTACTCAGGTACAGTTAAATCTGGATAATGTAGAGGAATGCATATCATTTCTGAGACTAAGAACTTCATAAACAGCTGCCAATTAGAAATGATTTCCTGTCCTCTTTAACCACTGTCTCGAGGACCATGGATTGCTGGACAGATTTCAATCTGGCTTTTTTGTAAAAATCATAGCACTGTGGTTGCCGTGTCGAGTGTCTTGTATGACATCAGCAAAACTATGAACTCTGGGCACATTACTAAAGCCATCTTTGTTGACCTCTCCAAGGCGTTTGACACAGTAGACCACCATATTTTGCTAAATGGATTGTCTCATTTGGGCCTAAACAAGGATGCAGGTTATGTGGTTCAAAGCATACTTTTATTTATTTATTTATTTAGTTTTGTTTACCGGGTAGGTGCACTAGCCATAGCAATGACTATTTTCAGGCATGACCCGGGAGGGTACAGAATAACATCAAGAAACAATTTACAGTACACAGTAGATGATAGCAGAGCATATGAACAATGTCAGCAGGAGAAAAACAACAAAACAAGGTAAAATACATAACAGTGTGAAAAGTACAGTAAAACTACTGGTAGCGATACACTAAATCGAAACTAGGAGTATATTGCAGAGAATAGAGGAGGATAATACAATGATGACTGTAAGCTGTAATAGTCAACTTCAAGAAGTCGAGTAACAATTGTTAAAGGGATAGAATCGGGGCCTCTTGAGATTGTAAGGGGAGTCTTCCTGGGTTCATTATTAGGCCACTTTTGTTTCGGATTCATTTAAGGGGTTTGGGTAGGTGTCAGAGAGGCAAAATATAATTTGTACGCGGATGACACTTGTCGACTACCTGACAGGTAAATCAGCTAATTCTATCCAGAATACAGTAATTTACAAAGCAAACAAAGTATCAGCACTCCAGAAGTCAGTTTCCACCGTATAATGGCGTATTATTTATTGTAAGTGAGAAGAATGCTGAACAAAAAACAAAACCCAAAACCCCCTATACATACTACTATTTAGTGGAAACACTTCAAATATAAAAGTGTATATATATTGTATTGTGTTAATGAAAAAACTATATAAGAAATTAAGCATTTAAATCAATACCCACTAGTCTTTAACAACAATTACTATCTAAGTCTAAAGTTGCAGCTTCTCTTAATGCATTACCCACTTGCTGTTTGACCCTTTCACTTACACATTCCCTTTCTCTCCTTTTTCTCTTCCCTTGTCTTTTTACATTCTTTGTTGTCATTGACATTATTATGATTTTGAGACTTACTACTTGAAACACTATTTAAATAAGAAATGTACAATGGGATTGAAAAAGGATTGTATTACTGTGTTCTACTTGATTTTCTCCTTTTATTTTGTTTATTTTGACTTTTTAGCACCCGTTTAAAGTTAAGATTAATTTTTGAGTGCTGTAGTCTTTTATGCTCTGTTTAAATTATGAGCAATTATTTAAATGATTGATTGAATTATATGTCATATATATATAAGGAGAACAAGTTTGTACTGCATTCATACCCCCTGTAAGACCTTACGGTCGAGGCGCTAGGGGTTTTGTATTTTGTTCTGCATTCTCCTCGCTTATAATAAATAATATATCATTACACGGTGGAAACTGACTTCTGGAGTGCTGATGCTTTATTTTCTGGACTACTGGAGTTGCTTCCTCACCCAGCACCCACCATCCCGTTGCCTGAGCGCATCATTACGTCTCTGTTTAGTAATTTACAAAGGAGCTTGAACTTCAGGTTTTTTAAAGAGTCAAAACGATGCTTAAATGCTACCAAGACAAAATTAATGATATTTGGGCGTCAAACTTAATCATCTACCTGAATTCACTATTTATGCAGAAACTGGGTCCTATTTAGGGACCGTTGAAGCTTATAAACATCTTGAATTCTGACTGAATACTTCTGGATTGGGAAATAAGCACCTGAACTGTCTAATTTGGAAAACTGGAATGAGGGTAGGTCTCCTGTATAGAAATAGGGTTGCCTTTACTCTAAGAGTATTAATAAGATTGTTCATTGCTGGCCCAGTGGCACTGAAGGCTGAGGCGCTGGATGCCACACCTCGCACCACGCTGGTGACCCAGGGTCGGGAGCAACCTCAGGTTGCTGGAGGTCAGCAAGGGAGGGAGAGGACTGAGCATCTGATGGACTGCTCTCCTCTCCCGGGGAGGGAAGGGTTGTCATCCTGCTCCTTGGCTGCCCCCTAGTGGAGGCTGGAGGGCAGTGTCGGAGGTCGGGAGACACAGAAGTGCAGAGACATGATGTGCACATGCCTCCACACAGACATTCATGCTGTGAGGAGGATGGGGTGTGTGGGGAGAAAACAGAAAAAAGCAATATGGAAAAAAAGAAGAAGAAAAAAAAAAGATTGTTCAGTCCAGCTAGTTCCATTATTCCATTTCGCTGACTTCCTTTATGAGTATGCAACAGCAGATAAACTTCATAAACTGGAAATATTATATCACGGTTTGACCAGATTGATACTGTACTGTCCTAGAGAGACTCATCACTGCCTCCTTTACCGGAGACTGGGATGGACATCTCTGGCAGACTGAAGGAAGCTTCACAGATTATTTTTTTCCTACAAATGTATGTTGGGGAAGCTTCCTAATTACCTGACAGAATGAGTTATACCCTGTAAAATTAATCCTTCTCTGTGCAATGCACACCTTCTTGAATTTGAAATCCCTTGTACAAAAACTGTATGATTTGCTCACTTCTTTAGCAATGTTTTGCCTGTTGTGTGTAACTATCTTCCACACCTTTTTCAATGTGTGGAAAAAAGTTTCCTTCAGTTTCCAGGCTGAAAAATTATATTCCACCACTCTGCCTAACTGTGCATGTTTTTAAACTTTATTTAGTTGGAGACTTCAATATACCCGATGTGGACTGGAGCATCCCAGCAGCAGCATCAACTAGGAGCAGATTTATCCTGGACTCCCTTCAGGGTGCCTTCCTCAAGCAACTGGTCATGGAACCAACTCGGCAGAAGGCAATACTGGACCTTGTGCTCACAAACAGGGACAGTGTGATGGGGGTAACAGTGGGGGAGCACCTGGGTAACAGTGACCACCAGTCATTGTGGTTTGAAATCACAGAAAGAGCAGAACCAAACCACACAAAAACACGTATCCTGGATTTTAGGGGGCAGACTTTGGGAAAATGGGAGATGCTTGAAAGAGGCATTAAGGGAATGGGACAGGAATCAGGGATTGAGGAACAGTGGGCAGTATTTAAAATGGGGATTATAAGAACAACAGAATTATGCATTAAGCAGGTTAGCAAGAGGAAAAGAAAGAGGAGACCATTATGGTTTTCCAAAGAGGTAGCAAAGAAGTGAAAGCCAAAAGACTGCATTCAGGCAATACAAAAGACACAGGCAGAAGGGATAGGAGAAGTACCAGGAGAAACAAAGGGAGGCAGGGAAGTCAGTAAGGGAAGCCAAAGCTCAGACAGAAGAACACATTGCAAAATCAGTGGTTAAAGGGGACAAAACCTTTTACAGGTACATAAGTGAAAAAAGAAGGACAAAGGGAGGGATAGTTAGACTGAAGGGGGAGGATGGGAGCAGCGTGGAGGATGACAACAGTAAAGCTGACATATTGAACAGGTATTTCTGCTCAGTCTTTACTAAGGAAGAGGGGGGTAATGGGTCTGAAGGGAGTACAAGGGGCGAGAATGGTGCAGAAATGGACACAAGTCCCTTTACGAGAAAGGGTCCTGAAGGAACTGGAGTAATAAGAGTTGACAAAGCAATGGGGCCAGATGGGGTGCACCCAGGGTCCTTAAAGAACTAAAGAGGTGGTGGCTGAACCTCTGGCTATCCTGTTCAGCCAATCACTGGAAACAGGGAGGTACCCAAGACTGGAGGACATCAGATGTAGTCCCCTTATACAAAGTGGGAACAAAGAGGAAGCAGGGAACTACAGACCAGTCAGCCTCACCTCGGTAGTGGGAAAGATCATGGAAGCACTACTGAAGGAGAGATTGGTGGAACATCTGGTTGTCAATGGACTACAGGACCCAAGGCATGGTTTCACCAGGGGAGGTCATGTCAGACCAACCTCATTGAATTTTTGACTGGGTGACTAGGGAGGTGGATCAGGGAGGGCAGTGGACATGGCCTATCTGGACTTCAGCAAGGCCTTTGACACTGTGCCACATAGAAGACTATTACACAAACTGGGAATATGGGTGTGGGCAGGATAGTAGTGTGGTGGGTAGGTAACTGGCTGGGTGGCAGGACACAGAGGGTGGTGGTAAATGGCTGTCACTCCACAGAGGAAGAGTGACCAGTGGGGTACCACAGGGATCAGTGCTGGGACCGGTCCTATTCAACATCTTCATCAGTGACATTGCACAGGATATAGAAGGCAGAATTTCACTGTTCGCTGATGACACAAAGCTCTGTAACAGAGTAGACACACCAGAGGGTGTAGACAGAATGAGAAGGACCTGCAGAAACTTGAAGAATGGTCAGGTTTGGCAGTTGAAATTCAATGCAAAAAGTGCAAGATAATGCATATGGGGCACAAAACCCTGGCACAATATATCAGTTGGGGGTGAGGATATAGCATGCACCAAGCAGGAAAGGGATCTTGGGTTGTCATCTCTGATGACCTCAAGGTAGAAACAGTGTGACAAGGCATCAGGTAAAGCAAATAGGATGCTGGGATGTATAGGCAGGGCATCACCAGCAGGAAAGGAGGTCATAATTCCGCTATACAAGACACTAGTGAGGCCCCACCTGGAGTACAGTGTACAGTTCTGGAGACCATACCTAGTGAAGGACATAGACAGGGTAGAAGGTTCAGAGGAGGCAACAAAGATGGTGCATGGGTTGCATCACAAATCCTATGAAGACAGGTTGAAGGAACTGAACATGTACTCCCTGGAGGAGAGGAGGAGAGGGGGATATGATAGAAACATACAAGTATCTTACAGGGAGGAACAGGGTGCAGGAAAACACTATTTTTAAGCGAAAAAGATGTTTCAGGACTAGAGGGCATGGGATGAAGTTGGAGGGAGGACGATTCAGAGGAAACATGAGAAAGAATTTCTTCACAGAACGGGTAGTGGACAAGTGGAACACCCTGCCAGAGGAAGTGGTGGGGGCTGAAACAATCACGGGATTTAAGAATGCATGGGATAGACATAAAGGAATTCTAGAGGTCAGGGGTAAGGGGAAATAGACTTCTAGGAAAACAAACTGAACTTACAAGCTCAAATGGGCAGACTAGGTGGGCCATAGGCCCTTATCTGCCGACACTGTCTATGTATCTATGTATCTATGTATCTATGTTAAGTATGTAACTGTAACACCAGAGCTGTATGTATATATGATGGTCTCTGAGGTGCTCTGTGGTACTCTGCTCTAAAGATGGTGGAAAGAGATGAGTGAGACACCAAGGTCTGAATTATTGTGGATAAGATAACTGTTACCCAGACAAGGAGAGGCAGGAGTCATCCTAGAGATTCAGTGCCCGCAGGGCATTTATTTAGTACCAGTGGGTAGGGAGACACATTCACAAGAGAAAGAGAAGACACCCAAAACAGTAGGGCAGTAAAGAGGACAGAACATTTTTATCTATGACTGCTAAAACTACTTCAAACAGGAATAGCATATGTATTTAGGCCTACTGCCACTATGCTTCTATAATTATTCAACAGTTCCTATACTTACTACTAAACTTAGGCAAGAATCAGATGCTATTTACTACCCACAACAATATTTGGTTTAACTATGACCACAGAGTTCTACCGAAGTCCAATGTCACCTAAGTCCAGAGGTCTGACGTCTTCATGTACACCGTCATTCTACGATGGTAGCTACAAAGGGGAGCAGACAGAATGATCGATACTAAACACAATTCCCAGCAGGAACCTTGTAAAGGCCACTGGGTGGTGAGAGGTTTGGTAAACAGACCATATGATTCTTCGGCAAAAGTCCACTCTCTCCAAGGCTGCCGGAAAGAAAGAACCAGAGCAACTGGTTCTTGGAATAACCCACTTACAGGCTGTCAGATTCCAAACTGAAGACAAAGGATTCCTTGGCCAAAACCCACTTTCAGGGCCACCAAGGATGAGGAGAAACCAAGATCTGCGTGACGACGGATCCACTCGAGGACTACCACAACCTGAATGATGCTGCAGCACTCCAAGGAACAGCTAGACTCTGAAGGATCTTGGGTGAAAATGGATCTCCGATAGGACCAGGAACCAGAAGAATCTGTAGAGAGGATGGTTGATTCTGCAATCTTGTCACCAGAATCTAGAACAAAATAAAGAAACGGCAGATGAGTCCCGAACTGGGCTTCGATGGACTCGACTGTTGACAAACAACCAGGGGTGCAGACCAGGTTCTCCAGGATGTGCACACCCTTCTGTGGAGGGCGACCAACTTCCGGGACATCCAGATCAGGAACCATATGAAACAACACTGGCACGGCTGTCGTGATGCGCTTCGGTGACGTAGCAGGCTGTGAAAACAAAGCGGTGGAGTGCGACTATGCGACTGGCGATGGACTCGACTTGAGGGCGACACAGGCGAAGGAAATTATCTGATGGTCGATCCCACTTGGGTGAAGAATGATGAACAGACGTCCCCTTCTGGGTAGAGACTGATTCTGAGTATGTAGTATTACAGACCACACTATGGGACTGCAGTGTGGTAGAAGATTGAGACTGTCCCCATATGTTGGTAGCAATGTAGCTAAAAGATATGCCTTTCTGCAATGCCAGGAGAACTGCGGAATGATGCAATAATTTGCCAGGGGAAAGGCAAATTATAAATTTAGGGGTGATTATTACAGGTAGGGCAATTGTTCAGATACTTGGACAATAGTTCAGATGCTTAGGGCAATAGTTCAAATGCTTAGGGCAATAGTCCAGATGTTTAGGGCAATAGTCCAGATGCTTAGGGCAATAGTTCAGATAACCAGGGGCAAATAACCACAATCGATATACAATACAGTCTTGGTGCTTCTTAGTAAGTTCACAGTCTTTCAGATACTTTAGCAACAAATATTTGCATGAACAGTACAGTTGTTACAGTTACTTTGCAGTATTTCTGAACTAAGCACCCTTGGATGGACCCTTTTTCCTGACTGTAGGGCCTTCCTGAATAGGATCTGGCTACCCCTGAACATTTTGCTATGGATGCCCTAATCACTATACCGGGGGTACCACCTGCCCTATGCTAATTGCCCGGAACACTAAAGGCCTAAATGCCTTATTTGCTATGGGGCCTATATGGCCTATTAACTGCCACCAGGCTGGCTTGCCCTAATCCAGTAGGTCAGGGCTGCCCTTACTACCACTAGGCTGGCTTGCCTTAAACCACTAGGCCGGGGCTGAGCTTACTACCTCTAGACTGGCTTACCTTAAACCACTAGGCCAGGGCTGCTCTTGCTACCACTAGGTTGGCTTGTCTTAAACCAATAGGCTGGGGCTGCCCTTACTACCACTAGGCTGGCTTGCCTTAAACCACTAGGCCGGGGCTGCCCTTACTACCACTAGGCTGGCTTGCCTTAAACCACTAGACCGGGGCTGCCCTTACTACCACTCATACCTCTCAACCTCCTGCCTCATAAATCAAGGACAAGGCTTAAAAAAATCAGGGACAAATTACCAAAATCAGGGACACTTCTTCAAAATTGTTGATATCCACTCAGGAAGCTGGCAGAATAAAGGGCTTAGTGTAAAATGCATTTTCTAAGGAAGAACAAGTCTGTAACTTCAATGTTTGGCATTATTTTGTGCTTACAATCCTCACTGTTTGGTCACGGAAACACAATTTTTAGGAGGGACAGAGTAAAATTGTGAGGCAAAATCAGGGACATCCCTGAAAATCAGGGACAGTTGAGAGGTATGCTACCACTAGGCTGGCTTGCCCTAATCCACTAGGCCGGGGCTGCCCTTGAACCCTGCTTTACCTCGGGCCTAATGCCCTACTTAGCTGTGGACCTAATTGCCCTTTTAAAACTGGGCCTGGTGTCCTGAATACAGTGGGCCTGGTGTCCTCTTTACTGTGGGCCTAATAGCCCTTTTAAAACTGGGCCTGGTGCCCTTTAAAATGGGCCTGGCACCCTCTTAACTACGGGCCTGGTGCCCTCTTGACTGGGCCTAATGCCCTTCTAGCTGTGGGCCTGGTGCCCTAAATACAGTGGGCCTGGTGCCCTCTTTACTGTGGACCTAATAGCCCTTTTAAATTTTTATCAGGCCAAAAGTGGCAGGGCCCCTTTAAATTTGAAAGGCTCTCTGAGCCTGCTGCCACTCATTCGGCAGATCGCTGCCCTGAATCCCGCCCCCTTTATGAATGTTTATGAGGCCTTGCTTGACCTCACTGAGCTAGCCCCTCCCCTAGGGCGTTGCTACCCCTCCTCCCTCCTAAATATTTAAATCCAGGGTCCTAGCGACCCGATGCCCCTGCGGCGCTCGGCCACCTTCCTTCGTGCCTTATGCGCACTTTTAAATAAAAAAAAAAGTATTTTCTTTCCAGGCGGTCAGCATGTAGTGTGTGCTGCCACCAACTCACCGCTCCTTAGGCTGCTGGAGGGCTGTTGACGGTCTCGGGAGGCATGCTGGCAGTGGGAGGGAGTGTCTCAGGCAGATGGGGGGATGACTAGGGGCCTCGGAGGGCCGACTGAACTTGCGGAGATGCGGTGCTTGCAAGCCGCTGACAGGGAAGCGCAATTAATTTAAAACTAAAACAGGGGCTAAAAGAAATAAACGAACAGGGCTGTTCAGCCCAAAATGACCGAACTGGGTGTTCTTGTACTTTGTGGTGCCCCAATGACACCACCGACCGCAACACAGAGCCGAAGCAGGCGTCTTCAGACGGGGGAGGCAGAGCAGGACCACAGCAAGCCCTAAGGGACGGCTTCAACCAAAGGTAAGCCCTGACCTGTCCCTATGACTTCTGTGTCCTGTCTCCTCAACCTCTGCCCAGGAACAACTGACCAACTGTTAAATCATTTTTTAAACTTAAACCCACCAGGGTTCTAGAGTGGCTGGAGTGGAATGCTTTGCGTGAGCAGCTCAGTACAGCATTCCATACAGGCCATTGTTACCAGAGCTGCTTCAAAATCTATTTGTTTACAGAGACTTAAGTGCACAGGGCACTTTTCTTTATTATTTACAGTGTTTTCCCCACCATAGAGAGGGGAACCAACACCTGAGGGACCCCTTTTCTCTTTACCCTGCAGTCTGTACCCAAGGTAGGCACCCTGGGCACCTACAAACCCCTATTTTTTCATTTAATTTAAATTTCTGGGATGCCCCAACTTTGGGGCATTACATATATTAGTTGTAAAGATGTTTTTTTTTCTATTTTTATTTATTTTTTATAATGACCATGTATACGCTGTATGATGTTTTATATATATGCATCTTGTATTGTGACTTGTACTGGGTCCCCATTGCAAATGAGCTTCACGCAATGGGCATGAAATGAAATTGTCTTCGAGTGCCATCTAGTGGCCCAATGAAGTTCTGCATTGTTTGTGGTATATAGCTAGATTAGAAATTCATTTTGCCTCCACCTACAGTACCTCCCATCAAAACTAAGTGAATGTTTTCACCGTACCTTGTGTGAGTCAGGAAATTATTAATTTCATCCTTTTATTATTGTTAGATATCTTTACGTAAGATTGCTTAGAAAAATTTACATTGCCCACAGAAACTTACAAGGGAAGAAGGGGCTAAGGGACATGGTCAGAGACATGGAAAGGCTAGAAAGTTAGTCTAACATGTGGCAACTCAAGTTTAATGCCAAAAAGTGCAAGGTCATGCACACAGGGAGAAAAACTCATAGAACAGAGTACTCAGTAGATGGGGTAGTTGTGGTGCAGACAGCGGAGGAAAGACACTAGGGGGTTATCATTAGTGGTAATCTCAGTTTAATACTCAGTGCAAGAAAGCATATGGTAGGGCCAGCAGAATGCTGGGATGTGTGGGGAGGGACAGAGGTGATTATGCCTCTGTATAGAGCAATAGTAAGGCTGCAACGGAATACAGCATCCCGTTCGGATCCCCTCATCTGAAAAAAGACAGGGAGAGGTAGGAATTAGTCAAAAGGAGGGTAACACAGATGATCAGTGGTCTTCAGGGCAGCATCTATGATGGAAGGTTAAAGATTCTGAATATATATTCTCTGGAGACCAAGTGGGATAGAGGAGACATGATAGAAATGTTTCTACACAGGATTAGCAGGGTGAATACAACAGAACTGTTTACAGTAGAAGAGACCTAAGTGACTAAGGTGCGCACAACTACATGTTGGTAGGGGGTACGCTCAGGAAAGTCATGGGGAAGCTTTTATTTACAGAGAAGCTGGTGGAAGGATGGAACAGCTTGCCCAGAAAGGTGATAATGCTGACAGTGTGGTGCGGGTCAAAGCAGGGTGAGACAGATTTAAGAGGGTGTTGGGTGGTTAAACGAATACTGCAGTTAAAATTTACAAAAATATGTTTTGATTTGTGCGTGTAGCCCTGGTGTATCCTTCGCTTTGTTTGCTATTAAGAGTTTTTTTCTAAATTAGCCTGCTAGCTATATGGTAGTTTTATGGCCCTTGGGGAGCAAAACACTCTGCACAAGATATGTTTTTGCAAACTCTAACCTCCGACCCCTGGTTTTCAGCTTCCTAGGCTCTCCATCATACGAAGGGTAACCTAAGCGTGAGACCTGGGCTCATACAAGGGCAGGTGCTATGGAATCAAAGACCTTGGTAATAACCCTATTATAAGTCAATACCGCATTCTCCGATCCCGTCTCAAATGTTGCCAACATCTCTGAGATGTTAAGTACCACCAACAGTCCTGGTCTAAACCCTCTTAAAAGGCGGTACTGAACCATCCCCAAAGGAGGAGGAGGACTACGGGGGGGGGGGGGCCAGAAGGAGAACTTCACCCTGCAATGATCCGACCAACTGACTGGGTTCATCTTGAGGTTGTCAATCTCGAGCCCCAGGAAGAAAACCAAGTCCAAGGTGGGTCCATGCTGGTGAGCTGCAGAAGTAATCATTTGTACAAGGCTCAGTGATTCCATCAAATGGAGGAAATTCCTTCTAAAGTGTGTAAGGTGTGGGTAAAATACATCCACACTTCTCAGGTTCTTGGTGATACCAGGCAAGTGGCAAGTGCAGTAATAAACCTGTTTATAACATAAAATAAGCATTCACCCTAAATCAGAGTCTTACCAATATAGACACTGGGAGCCGAGAGTTTCCCAATATACCCCAGGGTATGCAGTGGTCTCAGAGGAGATACATAATACAGTAACTTACATACCATGATAATAACCGTGGTAACAATTACCTTTGCAAGCTAACTAGATACATAAAACAAGCCCTATTGGCTAAAACTTAGGTGGCTGCACAGCGTTATCTATAGATATACAAAACGTGTCAAATCAGATAAAAATGAGAACAAAGAAGGCATACAAAATATAGGTATAAGTGAGGTGTTACGTAAATCTGCATGATGGCAGTGCAGACTATACAATAACTTCTCAGAAGAATACAAAGAATACAGCATGTACTCTTGGTCTGCTACTTGAATTACAAGCAATAATCATTATAACAGTAATATTCCTGGTTACTTACATTTGCACGGTAAGTACCAATGCCCTAAGTATTAGTGCTGATTATCATATATGCATACATATATATATTGTCCGTGGTGCACAGTGGGTAGCCAATATGGGTGAGGGGACCAAACCTAACAAGTGTGAGAATTCATTATCGACCCAGGTGTTGAAGTTGCCCAGAGTAATCCAGTTGGACAACTCCAACACCCTATCAGCAATGAAGTCTGTGATTTCACACAGAAAATAGGCCTCCACAGGCTGGCCCGTCAGCACAGTGGTTGGATTTCCGCTTGCGACACCAGCGACCCGGGTTTGGGAGCAAGCCTGGGAGCTGGAGATCCGGCTGGTGGGAGAAGGAGCGAGCATCCCATGGACAGCTCGCCTTCTCCAGGGAAGGATGGGGGTAGCAACTCAGCGCTTGACTGGCCCCAGATGGAAGTCTGAGGCACAGCAAGCCCGAGCTCTCAAAGAGGGGTGGACGTCATGACATTGGTGCTAGACGCCTTGATGTCAGGGTGCAGTGATGGGCAAGAGAAATGGAAAAACACCTCCGGCTCCGGAGAGATGGAGCGCTGAGTCTGGCCGTAATGTGCTACCACCTACCTAGCTGTCTTGGGGCCTGACGTGACATGGCATGGTTTGGGGTGTTGCCGACCCCCCCCGTCCCCACCCAAGGGGTAATCCACGGCAGGATGGGGGACCCGAACAGTTCCGGTAAGGCAGGTAGCAGGGGTAGACTTCATAGGTACCTCCTGATGATGCGGCACCGGTAGGGACGAAGGGGGGATAAATAGAAACTGAAAGAAAAAAAAGAAAATTGGCCTCCACCCCATCACCTGTGGGAGCACAGATGACAACATGGGTGCAGTCAGTGGCACCCAGTATGGCTGGTAGGTGTTCAGCTCAATAGAACTGCTGCATGGCTGCTGGTTGTTCTGTAGTGGGGAATATGATGAACTGCCCAGCATGGGCCTACAGGGTATGTAGGAACTGTCCCAACAGTTGCAAGGTGGCAGACTGTGTGATATGGGTAGTTTCACCCACTGGTATTTGGAACGTTCTGGTGGCCAGGAAACACAGTGCTGCTATCACCTTGAGCTCCATGGACATTGTATGACTGGGGTGGTTGTACGTCTGGGGCTGGTCATGTAGCAGCTCACACAGCTGCATGAGCATGGACCTGTTGAGCTGGTACTAACCCACGATTTGTTTGTCACTGAGGACTCTGAGTATGACTCATGGACAGACTGTCAGTTTGCAGCACAGGGCCTGCGCTGGACCCAGGAGAGGCATTGTCCTGCTCCTCATCCTGCATGGCTGCCTGCATCAGGTACACAATGTGTGCCATTTGGGTTTGGGGTGTGTGTGTGCTGCAGTGTCACTCCCCACATCTGGGGTTTGCCCCAGGTTAATGTTATTTATTTATTTATTGAATTCTCTGATTACAACCTTTGAGCTGCAAGCTCATTTACAAAGGTCCCACGTCAGGAAGTCAGAAAAAAAAAAAACGATAGTATCACATACAATTACTGGAGCAGCAAAATTACATAGTATGGACACATGTTACCAAACTGAGCTACGCTGGTGCTAGCATAGGTCATTAGGGGAATAGAGAGAGTGGGAGGTGATCCAGAGTAAAGGGTTGGAAGAGAGTTGGGTTGGGGAGGGGTTTGAGGTGAGGGCTAGCAGTAACCTCAGGCTTGAGGTCACCTTGTTGGGGGGGAGAATGTGGGATAGGACAGGTGTAGGGAAGTTGGCAATGGGAGGGGCTACGAATCTAGGAGTAGGGAGGGGAAGTGGGTGGGGGCGGGGGTAGTGGGAATGGTAAGAGGGTGGTGAAGTAGCAGGTTGGGCAGTTCAGAAGTGCTTAAGTTGGGGATACCGTGGGCACTGTACTGATAAGTCCATGCTCACATTTCTGAAACCATGAAGTGACATAGTCAAAACTCCAAATTCTTGGTTCCGTGAAAGGAACTGCACAGAATGTTGTCCATACAAAGAAAACAATGCAAACCACATCTGACAGCTTCAGCTTTTATTCGGACACAGTTAAATACAGATCCTTTAGAGAGATGAATATAATTTATAAAAATAGAGACATTTCAAACAGCTGCACACAAGTAATCAATTCCTGTCCCTTTCAGACCTTTTTTTTTTTTTTACTTTATTTCTTTATCCCTCCTTGCCTGCTCCCAGAGACCTCTCCTTCCTTCCTCCCTCTCAACCCCCGTTCCACCTTCGGTGGGATCTGCCCCTAGAGTGCCTCCTCTTTTTCCCCCTCCTGCACATTGGGGTCTGTCCCTCTTTTTGGTGGTCCGGATGGTACCGGAGAGCTATCATCTAGGCAGCAGAGGTGTTTTCCGTTTTCTCCTGCTTTCCCCCATACCCTCAGGGACGTTGGCGCTAGGACGTCGCGTCCCGAGTGGTGGCGATGCTGGCGTGCCAGACCTCTCATGCGCCGTCAGCGTCCCCCTCCCGGCTCCGACGAACAGAGCCGCCTCATCTCCTTCAATTGTCGGTGCTTCCACCGCTACAAAGGGGATGCAGAACGCGAGTGTGTTCTTGGTTCCCACCCCTGAGGGAGGACAGCATCCGTTGAGATGCTCGATCCTCCCTCTCCCCTGCTGACCCCCGGCCACCCGAGTCCGTTTCCAAACCCGGGTCGCCAGCGTAGCGCGAGGTGTGGCGTCCAGCGCCTCAACCCTCAGCGCCACCGGGATGGCCCAGACCTGCTTTTTACAGTCCTTATTTTGCACTGCACTATATTGTGCTAAATGCCCAGCGTTAAACTGCTAATATTGCACCGTAATAAATATGTACGTCACTGCCATTTTCCAGCACTGCATACATTAATTTTGCAGTTGGACACTAGTGCTGCTGACAGGTGCAGCACAAATGGTTAGCAATCCAGCACAAAATTTGGATAGTACAATTGCAATTCATTAGCAATGACCACAAACCTTTCAATATGAGGCCCTATTTATTTTAGCATTTCCATTAAATCCCATGTTGGTTAGAGATGTTTGGTTCTACTGCATATGTATAATTAGGAATTAAGCCTTAAGAGGTATGGATATAAATATATTTCTTTCCAAGCTCCTGGGTCACCCCTGAAAACAGGCACTTGTGCCCAGTGGGCCTTACCCGATTACCAAAAGAAGGAAATAAGCTGTATAAAAAGAAGTTTTAACCTTGCAGATAGATTGCTGCAGCAGACGCTTGCAACCCTAGAAATCCTAAGTACATACAACCATTTGTAGGAGTGGCCATATATATATGCTTTCTACATCTCACTGAAATGAGCATTGTGTCTGATGTTAGAATGATCTTGAGATAATTAACATTCTCAGTGAATTATACATTCATATGCTGGCAAGGAAAATTTATGCCATATTTAAGACGGCAATGATTATGATAATTTAAGCTATTCTCCAACTTCTTGATATCATTACATTGATCTTCAGTCTCATCATACTTAAAAGTAACTATAACAAGCTTAAAAGCATTAAAACATAACCAATTTGATTCAATAAACAATAGAGTGTGAAGCGTAACAAAGTATAAATGGAATCACAGATGGGTATCCATCTGTTATGGAGCTGTAAATCTGTCGAGGGATTCCTGTGACGTCATAAACCTCGAGAGCACAGCTCAAGAGGTTTATGCCATCACAGGAATCCCAAGATGGATTTAACAGCAACCATAACAGATGGATGCCCATCTGTGATTTTTTGTAATATATGGTTGCAGTTTTTTTTCCACCCCAGATTTGTTTCTGTGACAGGACTCCCACCTTCTCAGATGTCGGCACCACCCTGTCACTTTCAAAATGAAGTTTTAAAGCCGTGACAGGAGCGAGCGCTGAGAACAGAGGAGCGTGACAGACTTTGCCATTCAATTTTGTGATATCATTGTTTTGACATCAGGTAGATTCCTGACGTCAGAATGATGGTATTACAAGTCTCAGTCAGGCTGACTGTTCTATTAAAAAATGGCAACCATATATTCAGTAGCGGAGCCAGGTTTGGGAACATTTGGGAGCTGGGGGGGCCTTTCAGTCAATCATTGGCTCCACAATGGGCACTAAACATTAAATAAAGATGGTGGTGGGGCACCACTACTCACACTGGGGCAGCCAGGAGGGGCGACCACCCCCCAGCGCCCCTCTGGCTCCGCCACTGCATATATTACAAGAGGTTAAAATTGTATAGAAACACTCTAATCTGAACCTTATGCATAACTCTATTCAAATTAGACCTTTATAGAGCATATAATTCAGTTTTGGATTACTGCAGATTGGAAAACAGTTCTATGGCAAAGTTCTCTTGAAATAAAGCACCATTAGTATCGGAATGTTCCACAGTCGTAGATGCTGGTGTTCCACATCTGACACACCTTCTTTCTTTCCTGGCTGTAGTGTCTGTTACTGTCCCACCACTGGTAGTCCAGACAGTGTCTGATGCCAATCAAGCTTTATGTTAATTGCCATACTGAGTATATTTTATCAGATTCTGGTTGCAATAAAGTCTGTTTACTTTTGAAAACATAAATTTTAGTTAAACATTTATATTGGGTCCAAAATAAAAATGCTCAGCTTATGTAGAGCGCCTCCAAGTAATACTACCTTTTTATCTTATCTAAACATTACATGAAGGAAAACTCACGATGACGGGCACCATAACCTTCACTAGTGACATACACTGCTTCAGAACACAACCTGTTCATCACCATTGGGTTGGCTATCCATGTAACATATTACTACCTTGTTTTTTAAGGGTGGGGGTTAAAAGCTATACCAACTTTTGGGATCTGAAAAATAGCCCTCTGTTTTTTTATAGGAGCTGGATGTTAAACAATCTACAAGAACTAGCAGGGTTCCCCTTGCTTCCAATGTAGGGTGCAACATCTCTAAGTACTTCTGTTCATGTACTTATGGTGATGTTCTATAGGCAGTATTGAATGCATGCTAAAATGTGGAGTGGCATGCAAAATTCTAAGGAGCCCTTCATTTATCAGATTTTATCACAATCTTTGCAGGTTCTAATATATTGTAATGGGTAAGTATCACTGAGGGACTCAGGCTAAATCTCCGCACACTGAAGAATAAAGCTGACCCGTAAGGAAAGGGGGTAATGTCTTCTTCCAGCCAGTCATGCTCAAAGTATTTTTTGAGATGACATTATTCTTGAGATGCTACTCCTGCAATTGTATTTATCTGCCTAGTATGTACATCCGAATGGATAAATCAAACTGTATCGACTCACCATGTATCACAGTATTCATATGTAGTCACTCCGTATTTGCTGTAATCGCGTCACTTTGTCTAATTCATGTATTGAAGTTTTGACTGTCTCTCCTACTTGTATTGTATTTAATGTGTTTTTCAGTGCTAATGTGTGTCATCTTTTCTTTTTTAATCCTATGTTTTGTCTACCATAGCTGCCCAGCTGCCCCTATCAAACTGGCCCCCTCCAGCCTCAACACCCAGCTTCTCAGGGGCTTACCTCACTCCTGCTCACCCTCAGGCAGAGGGACTCCTTGTAGGTGCCCAGTCACCAGTGTGGAGCTTCAGGGAGGTGGGGGGGGGTTGAGCATTATACTTGCCTTCGGGGGGAGGGCGCTTTTCATCCCTAGGGACTGTTGTGCATGCTGTGGACACCATGTGTGTGCTCTGCCTCCACCAAGATGCCACCGGTGTCCTGCATGTGGTCCCTCCCCTTGCATCATCTGCTGTGCTGCCACCCAGATTCTTCCAGTCAGCAGATGAGTAGCGACACACTGAAATTCCCCAACCCAGGAGACAGGTAAGAAAGCTGTCCTGGGGATGTTCACTTCTCTCTTCCCTGATGGCCCCTAACAGCCCCCATCCATTTCTGAACCCAGCCACTGGAGTGGCAAGACAGCGCTTCAGCCGTCCACGCCACTGGGCCAGCTGAATATGTGTCATCTTGATGGCCTGGGTTGTGCCTGAAAAAAATCCCTGGCAGCAAAGTGCACCCAACTGATTATCAAATAAATAAATGCAGCTGCAGCAGACTAATATAAATAGATTATGTACTCATTGAGAGTTCAGTAGAGTGAGGTGTTTTATTCAGATATATAATAGGGGTGAGCTGATAACACCAGTTGCTACCTGACGTGGTACTCGTGTACCTATAGTATGACTACTGTGATCTATTACCAAGTGTGTACCACCAGTGAATGCCTGTAACACTGGTTGCTTTTTTAATCTAAGTGTTATGTACTGTACTGTTTTGTTTGCTGTGATGTATTGCTCTCTTGACGAGGTGCCTTTGTAAATGAGTCTATGACTCAAAGGTTTGTAAACCGATGATCTAATAAATAAATAAACACATGAAATAAAAACACATATCACTCACCCCCATTGTATAACAAGTCAGTGACGTATGCACTGTGATGCCTGCTTACAAATATACACATAGTGCATACATCAGCAGGAGATATTCTCACTGTTGTTACGTCAGTACAAGCACCTCCCTGACTGGACTATTTCTGCTTACAAAAAATATGTCAATACAGGCCCTGTTACACGACATATGCAACAGTAGTTTCATTTTTCAAACACACAGCATAAACAATGAAACCACAAAATTTCAGAAACTAAGTCTTGGCCTGAGGCAGTATAGCGCAGAGGTTTAAGGCTCTGAGCTGCAAATCTGATGACATCCAACAGACCAGACCTTGGGTTTGAATCCCACAGCTTCCACTTACATACTGTGCGACCCTGAGCAAGTCACTTAACTTCCCTCTGCTCTCAGGTTGCACCTGTAAAAAGCTTTGAGCTTAGTGTACTACTCCTGGTTAAAAAAATTAAAAAAATAAGTCACAGTGTGACTGTAGAAAAGTAGACAGTCCAACTCGGACCTGTAACACCAAAAGAATAAAGCTGCAATACTGTATGTTGCATCTACACTATCATAAAACTTGTCACAATATTAAACTTCTCTTTTGTAGCAGTACCTGCTATCTGTTTTCTTCACTCAGCAGCGTGCATCCAAATATGGAAGTATCTCTTGAAACTGAAATTAATGGAACTGTACCACTGGTAACAAAAACCACAAGGGACCCAAAACTAAAACAGAAACCCTCCATATTTCACAACACGGTCCATGACAAATCAAAGTAACAAGAATAACAAAGCACATTAAATAATTGGAAAGAAGTCAAATACTCACCACAATACATTAACCCTGCCCACATCAACCAGTGACCCAATAAAAACACACGCTAACTATAAGCCACACAGAAACAACCAATCAAGTAAGGACAATACCCCCACTCACAGCAGCAACCAATACGAAACCACAAGCAGCATTCATTCTAAGAACTGCAGCACTACCACGTAGAGACAGGCAAACAAAACAGCATCACTGAAATCAGACACATTATACAAAACAGAGCGCAGTAAAACACCCAAAAAACACACTCCTGCCCATCATGTGTGCAATTTAGGGCAGGAGTGTGATATGGGAAAATATTCACACTCCTGAATCGTGAGCACTGGATATCTCACTCTGCAGGAGTATGAATATTTTCCCATATCATACTCCTGCCCATCATGTATCCCATATATATATATATAGCTATATACACAGAATCACACATACCCCCATAAGCAAAGCATCATGGGCTGTATATGCAAATCACCTCAAAATATTATGCTGGTTCAACTTTGGGGTTGCCCTTTGGGGTAACCCTTGCCTCAGTGCTTATGCACTAAGGTTCTTTGCGTGTGTATATATATATATATATATATATATATATATATATCTCAGACAACTCTCCTCCATTGGTCTTTCCTCTGATACTACAAGCTGGTTTTCTAGCTACTTAAGCAGCCGAATGCAGCAGGTAAGAACTGGTGACCCCCTGTCCGATAGTAGGCCTATATGCTCTAGAGTCCCGTAGGGATCTATCTTGGGTCCACTGCTTTTTAGCATCTTCCTCAATTCACTACCAGGAGCTTGCTGCAACCACATATGTCTATACGCTGATGACGCTGTACTTTTTACCAACAACAAGGACCCTCACCTTCTCCAGGACCAACTTCAGCAATCCTTTACATCTGCAGAGAAGGGGTTTCAGGATAATAAGCTCATCTTAATTATAACAAGTCTAAGACAATGTTGTTTTTGACCTCCCAAAGCTGACACAAAACCTTCCCACTTAGCATCACTAATGACACTGGCTCCCTTCTTACATAGAAACATAGAAGTTGACGGCAGATAAGGACCGCAAGGCCCATCCAGTCTGCCCATTTCTTTTTCTACCTTATAAATGTGCCATTGGCCTTTGCTCTGTCAGTGGCCTATCTATTCATAGTCATTTGTATTGCTCCCTTATGCCTATCCCATGCCTGTTTGAAGCCCTGCACTGTATTCATAGCCACCATATCTTGTGGTAACATTCCATGCATCCACCACCTTTCTGTGAAAAAGAATTTCCTCACATTCCCCTTAATCGGCCTCCCTCTACTCTCATGCTGTGTCCTCTTGTCCTGCTATTTTTCTTATATTTAAACATGTTAGACTCTTTCACCTTGTTTATGCCCTTAAGGTGTTTGAATGCCTCAATCATATCACCTCTCTCCTCCTTTGCTCAAGGGTATACATATTGAGCTCCGTTAATCTGTCCTCATATGTCTTCTGATGCAGTCCCTGCACCATTTTGGTTGCCCTTCTCTGGACTACCTCAATTTGGTTAATGTCCTTGTGAAGGTGTGGCCTCAATACTGCACGCAGTACTCAGATGGGGCCTAACCAGTGTCTTGTACAGAGGATTATTACCTCCCTCTTACGACTTGTGATACCCTACTAATACATCCTAACACCCCTAGCCTTACCTACTGCTTTAGAGGTCTGCTTGATGATTTTAGGTCATCAGTGATGATGATGCCCAAGTCTCTTTCTTCCTTTGTGACTGCTAGCAACTCCCCTCCCAGCCTATAGGTGGCTTCAGGGTTTCTCTTCCCTATGTGCATGATTTTGCACTTCTTTGCATTAAATCCCAGTTGCCACTCTTCTGACCATTCTGCTAGTTTATCCAGATCTCTTCTCATTCTGCCCACCCCATCTGGATCATCTACTCTGTTGCAGATCTTGGTGTCATCTGCAAACAGACAAGCCTTACCCTCTAGTCCATCTGCAAGGTCACTAATGAAGATGTCGAAGAGGACTGGCCCCAGGACTGATCCTGAGGTACCCACTTGTGACTTGCATCTCTTCTGACTGTATACCATTTACCACCACTCTCTGTTTTCTGCCCGTCAACCAGTTTGCCACCCAGTTGACCAACTTCATCACCAGGCCTACTACCAGCTTATTTATCAATCTTCATGTGGAACAGTGTCAAAAGCTTTGCTGAAGTCAAGGTAGGCGACATCAACTGCTCCCCTTGGTCCACCACTCTGGTTACCCAGTCAAAGAAATCTATGAGATTAGTTTGACAGGACCTTCCTTTGTAAACCCATGCTGTCTTGGATCCTGTGCCCTATGGATTCCAGGTGTTGCACTATCCTTTCCTTAAGGAGTGCCTCCATAATCTTGCCCACTACTGAGGTAAGACTGACTGGTCTGTAGTTCCCGCCTCCTCCCTGCTATCACTCTTGTGGGCGGGATCACATAAAGCCCTTCTCCAGTCTTCTGGGACCTCTCCTGTGCTCAGAGACTCACTAAACAATTCTGCTAATGGCTCTGCTAGTTCCTCCTTTAGCTCCTTAAGTACCCTGGGATGTATGCCATCAGGTCCCATTGCCTTATCCACCCTGAGCTTAGCAAGCTCTTGTAGGACCCTTTCTTTGTGAAGGGAGTAGTGCTCACCTCCCTCCCCCCTGTGTCCATGATGCTGAGCTGTGGGCCCTGCCCTACCTTCTCTTCAGTAAATACTGAGCAAAAGTATCTATTTAGGATAGATGCCTTTACAGGGTCCTCCTCCTCACATGCTCCATTTTCTCCATTAAGCTTAGCAATACCCCCTCTGGACTTTCTCCTTTCACTAATGTATCTATAGAAAGTCTTGTCACCTTCTTTTACTGTTCGTGCTAGTGTTTCCTCAGTTTGGGACTTTGCCTGCCTTACTGCCTTACCTGCTTCCCTGCTTCCCTTAGGGCAGTTTGGTATGCCTCTCTATCTTCATCCGCTGTGTTCCTTATAGTTCCTGAAGGCCAGCCTTTTGGCTCTGACCTTTTCTGCTACTGTATTTGAGAACCAAGTGGTTTCCTTCTTCTTTGCACTTCCTTTTCTGTCTAACACAATGGGATGTTGCTTCAAGTATTGCATCCTTAATGCTTGCCCACTTTGCCTGTACCCCCTCACCTGTGTTTCTTTTTGCCAGGGCTAGCTTAACTCTGTTGGCCATCTTATCAAAGTCAGCTCCTCTGAAGTCCCATATTTTTGCCTTGGAATGGGATAATTTAGATGTAGTAGCCAAATTGAACCATACCATGTGATGGTCACTGGCCCCCAGGTGACCTTCTACCCGGAGATCTGTGATCCCTTCTTTGTTAGTCAGTACTAGATCTAGGATCGCCCTGTCTCTTGTGGGTTGCTGTACCAGTTGTTTGAGGCCCTCTCCCTGCAGGGAATCCACTATGAGTCTAGTTCTGGCAGATGTTCCTGCTGGTATTGACCAATCTGTATCTGGCATGTTGAAGTCTCCCATTATCAGAACCTCCCCTTTAGCTGTCATGTTTTGTATATCTTCTAACAGTAATGTGTCTATGTCCTCCCTCTGATCTGGGGGCCTGTAGACAACCCCAGTTCTTATGGCTGTCCCATTTCCTGTTTCAGGGTGACCCACAGTTCTTCTGGCTCCTTATGTGTATTCTGAATTTCTGTAGCTTTGATATTTTCATTAACATA
The DNA here is from genome assembly GCA_016271365.2 of Neoceratodus forsteri. Lineage (NCBI taxonomy): Eukaryota > Metazoa > Chordata > Ceratodontiformes > Ceratodontidae > Neoceratodus > Neoceratodus forsteri. The sequence continues at coordinate 400,357,423 of JADMNL010000025.1, forward strand.
CAGGGCCTCCTCTCCCCCTTTTGCACCTCGGTCTCTTCTGAACAATACATAGCCAGGTACTGAAGTCTCCCAAGTGTGGTTACTGGTAAACCACGTCTCACTAATGCTACTATGTCCAGTTTAGCCTCTGACATTATTGCCAGCAGGTCTGGGATCTTATTTCCCAGGCTGTAAGCATTTGTGTACATGATTTTCCATTGGCCAGATTTTGGTGTGTTAGTTGTTGGGTGAAGCTTGGCATTACCCCTGTGCATCGTATGGGGAGACAAACCTTTTTTCTTACCTGGTGATGCAAATGAACGGCAAACACGCTGAATTCCTGTTTGACCACTAGCTGAGGGGGGAAGGGTGTTCTTCCCATTCGACGTATGGGGTGGATCACCATTTCAAGTACCTGCGTATAACTACTTACTCTACACTGTCTTTTACCTAGTACAGCGACCAAACCGCCAAGGCAATTAACCAGCATTTAGGAGTTCTATACAGGAACAGACATAATCTCACTCCAGAAGCACTGAACATGACCATCCACAGTTCATGTGGTCTCTCTCGTGGACTATGGTATTGTCATTTACGGTGTGGCTACAGACACTGCCCTCCGACATATCAAAACGGTCTTAAATAACGCATGCCAGCTTCTTACTGGTGCTGTATGCTCGATACACACCTGCAATCTTATCTTTATTCCCAGATTAGCTGGTTACAATTTGACAGCAGGCTCAAATACCAATTGTGCCTGCTTGCAAAAAAGTCACCTTGGGACTGCTACCCCCTTTCGTAATATCCCTTCTTTCCCCCTGCACGTTACCCACGTAGTACCAGAAGCTCTAGCAAATAGGCTTTCAGAATCCCGTGGTGCCGCACCGCCTTTGGACAATGTGCATTCACATACAGAGCTCCAAGTGGTACAACTCTATGCCTCCAGACGTAACCAAAGTTACTTTACAGGGCTCCTTTAAGAAAAATCTATGGCAGCATCTAATCTCACTGGCAACCTGTGACTGCTACCACTAATTTGCCTTTACCTTGCTCCTACCATTTGCAATCTCTGTGATCTCTATTAATTAGTAAAATGTTACGCTTCATGTCCATTTCTTGCGCCCCCAGTCAAGTTAACACTTTCATGGGTTTTCTACTCCTGCCTAAATAATTTATTTTCCCTTCTACTTCCCTCCACCTCCTCTTCCCTTTTTTGCCCCTACGTCATTCCATACCACTTTCCTCCCTACCACCTTAATACATCTTCATCACTCCACTACCCACATCACCTCTTCCTCCCTACTCTCCGCCACCCCTCCTTCCCCCACCCTCCTCCTTTATTCCACTTTGACTAAATAGCTATTCTTCCCTTTCCCTCCTATCTATCCCCAGCCTACCCCCACCTCTGCTTGCCTTCTCCCTCCTTGCACTTCCCTCCTCCCTCCCCTGTCCCTCTCTACTGATACGAGACCTTCCTTCTTTCTTTGACTCAGGCACAATCCAATTATCTGCCTGTATTGTTAATTGTACAATTCTCCTTTTTAAACAAGCATCCTCATGTTATGTTACCTAGTAAAACATTAGCCTTTATTTTGACTCCGCATCCTATATGTGCTTAGATTGTGTAACTATTGTTGGAATTTATGCCTGGAGACAGTTTTCAATTGTTTCTTGCTGTATCTGTATCTGTGGAACATATCTGTATTCTTGTTTGTGTCATGCTTGACGTGAACCTATGAAAGAGCTTCCTGCTCAAAGGTGTCAATCCAAGATCTCAATTATATACAGTATATAAGCATTTCCAAGATACGGGCTCCGAAAGGCACAGCGGACACCGTGATGTTAGCCTATGGGAAAAATTGTCAACTTTGGAGTGCTGTAACTTTGCAACCCTGTAATTTTTTGTCACCAAACCACCAAAAGGCACATCTGTGGGATCTTGGCTTTCTTCCTTCCAAACTTCAGCCCAAATGACCAAACTGTTCTTTTGCAGCAGTGTGGCAAAGATTTCCTATTCTTTGGGGCATAGTGTCGCAAAGTAGTGTCGTGATTTGTGACAGTTTCACAAAAAAAAGCACAAAAAGTGTCAAATATGCGACACTACTGTTTGTAAAAATTTCAAAAACATATTTCTGGGGTGTTTAACCCCCCCAAAAAAGACATGGCTAGCATCCTCAGGGCTCAGCTAGGAGAACGCAGCAAGAACTGTGTCCCTAAAGGGTCTCAAATTTAAATGCCAAGCATTTCTGTGACCACCAACTGAAAACAAGATGGTGGATTTGTGACACTAAAAACTGCACTTGCGACACTGTCGAACTTTTTGTTAATTTTTCCCCACTGACTATAATGAGAAACTTGTTTTTTGAATAACTTTTGAACCATTTAATATTTTTTCAAGAACTCTTCGAAAGGCACATCAGGGACCCCGGGTGCATGTTCCCTGAAAGTTTTGGACCAGTTGCGCAGACCGTGCTACCTGTAGGCATGAGCAAAGAATGCACAAAAAAGCGTAAATATGACTTTCTATGGCTCTATGTAGCTCCGCAACCGTATATCTGACCATTATGAAACTTGGCAAATTTAGAGATCTATGGTACCACTCCATGCATACCAAATTTCAGTCAAATCCGTCATACAGTGGCAAAGTTATTAAGGTGCCAAATTTCACACTTTAACCTTAAATGGGGTACTCAACCCTAACTATAGTGGCAGTACTGTGCCACTATAATATATATTATGGTAGCACGGTAGTGCTACCATAGTTAGGATTGAGAAGCCCTTTAGTGAGAATCAAACTTTACACCTTAATAACATTGCGACCGTTCAACGGATTTACCTGAAATTTGCCTGAACTCATGATCAAGAACCATTACCTTGGGATCTGCCAAGTTTCGTGCCGATCAGATATATTTACTGCAGAGTTGATAGCGTGATCTGCATGCGCGTTTATGCTATATGGTGAATTCTTTGCTCGTGCCTACAGATCGCACGGTTTGCATGAGCACTCCAAAAACTTCAGGGAATGTGCAGCCAGGGTGCCTGATGTGCCTTTTGAAGATTTTGTGAAAAAATATTGAACGGTTCAAAAGTTATTCAAAAAACAAGTTCCCATTATAAGTCAATGGGAAAAGTTAACAAAAAGTTCGACACTATCGCAAATGCGCTTTTACTGTCGCAAATGGCCCTAGTACTTTTGAAAATCTGTCATTTTGTTTTCAGTTAGTGATCAGAAAAATGCTTGGCATTTAAAATAGGCACCATCTAGGGACACAATTCGTTTTGGGTTCACCTGGTCGGAGCCTGAGGATGCTAGCCATGTCTTAATTTTGGGGTTAAACATCCCAAAAATATGTTTTTCAAAGTTCTAGAAAAAGTACTTTCACATAGTACTTTCGTGCTCACGACATTTTCGCAAATCTGTGCAAAAGCTTTCGCAAATCACTAAAGTACTTTGCAACACTATGGCCAAAATGACAGGAGTTCTTTGCCACCTTGCTGCAAAAGAACGGTTAGGTCTTTTGACCTGAAATTTGGAGGTAACGTAGCCAACATCTCACAGATGTGCCCTTTCGTGGTTTGGTGAAAAAATATTGCATGGCTGCAAAGTTACGGTACTCCGAAGTTGGCATTCTTTCCCATAGACTAACATGGTGGTGTACACCGCGCCTTTCGGGGCTCATATCTCGAAAACAATGCGAGATACAGATTTTTTGTCGCGAGTTGCATAGCTTTGTGGGCTATGTAACAATAAAATCCTAGCCAGGAAAATCATGATTTTTGTGAAATTTAAATTTTTTTTCCACGTTGTGAGGTTGCTGAGATATTAGCAATTAAGTACTTCCAATGCTCGTTTTCAGCTTCGATGCCCATTACAATGCATACATTCTTTGTACACACTGTGTTTGTCTATGCAGCTGTTCGGCAAAAACAGGGTATGCACTTCCATTACTGTTGCAGTTACTGTTTCAACTCCGTTTCTGTGTACGCCACCATGTGCGTTACCCTTTGCACTGTCATTTTCACTTGCGTTTTCATTTCTGTTACCATTTGCATTTACACTACTGTTTCTCTTTGCATTTTTGTTTGCATCACCGTGTGCATTGCCATTTCTGTTTACAGCAGCCCTTTTATTTGAGTTTCTGTTTCTCTTTCGTTTTGCGTCTTCCTTGCTGTTACTGTTACCATTTGCATTTGCAATTTCTTTACTGTGCCCTTGCACATTACGGTTTGCATTTCCATATGCGCTTGCATTTCTGTTTGCTTTGCTGTTATTGTTGCTGTTACCATTACCATTTGCGTTTACAATTGCGGTACTGTGCCCATGCACGTTTCGGTTTGCGTTTCCATATGCGCGTCTGTTCCTGTTTCTGTTTCCTTTGGTGTTATTCTTCCTGTTATCTTTACCATTTGCATTTACAATTCCGGAACCGTGCCTGTGCGTGTTACGGTTTGCGTTTACGTGTGCACTTGCATTCGTGTTTCCATTTCTGTTCCCCTTCACGTTCTTTTTGCTGTGACACTTAACATTTCCATTTTAAATACTGCTGCCATCACTGTTCATGTTACCAGTTGTGTTTTCATATGCGCTTCAATGTCCGTTTGCGTCACTGTTCGCTTTGGCATCACTTTGCGCTTGCGTTTCTATTAATGTTTCCTTTACCATTTACATTTGCATTACCATGTGTGCCACTGTTGGCGCTTCTGTTTGCGTTGCTGTTCCTGTTACTATGTCACAAGACATCACGTGGCAGGAGCGCGGGGCCCTTTGAGTACTAGCTAAACCCCCTACCTCCAACCAAAGAAGAATGGATAAAAGTGGTGCAGAATATCTCAGAGTTGGAGGAACTCACCTTCAAAATAAACCAAAGAGTCGCATTATATACCCGAAGATGGACCAGATGGGAAATCTGGCTAAACCCAGCCAATGGAGCCAATACACAAGCACCTAGCTAGTTTACAATCCAGAAATGGAGCACACCCAATTACATGGGGGCTGCTGGTTGGAGGGGGTAAGGAGAGGTCTGGTAAGGTGTGAAAATTTACTATGAGAACTGATGATGATTTTTAGTGTACAATCATATTTGCTAAATGTAGTTGTTTGAAATACTCTACAACCTTGTAAATGAACTTGGAGGATGTGTGGCCATGTGTATACTTATGAAACGCTAATGTTCTTGTATCTGTATTGATTGTTAATGTAATTTTGTATCCAATTGATGTTAATAAACTTGAATTTAAAAAAATAAATAAAAAGAAACTGCCATGTTCATGGCTGTCAACACACGTGTCTATGAGTTGGGGCAGGAGAGAAGGAGGGAAATGAGATGTGTTTTTTTGTCTGCCAGAAGTTATATACTGTGAGACTCTGGGCAGCACCCTAGCAGCATTCTCTGCTGTGATCTTCCACTCCTCGGCCCTCTCCCGAATGTGTTGGGGGGGGGAGCTGCAGGAGGGGTAGCTTGTTTGGAGGTGGGGTGGGGATGGGATACAGCCAGACTATTCTGTAGGGGGTTCCAGCTGCAGGGTGGTGGCTGGTCTGTGGAAAGAGGTGTTCCAGATTTGTATGTTGGGGGCTCACTGCTAGTCTGTTTGGATTGGGGGGGTCAGCTGCAAGTGGGTGGCTGGTCTGCAGGAAGTGGGGGGGGCAGTCTGTTACAAGGGTGGTTCTAGCTGTGGGAGGCATGACTGGTCCATTGCTCCTAACCCTTGACCTCCACCCCCTTTCCAGCCAAGCAAACCCCCCTTCCTGAGAAATGCAAGGAGGGGATCGGAGAGAGAGAGAGGATTAGGCTATCAGTGACAGGGGGGGTCTTTCCTTCTAGTTCTGTCAGTGGGGAAGGAAGCTGTTCTAGTTCTGAGAGATGACCAAACCTCTTACCAATTGTTAGAGGGGCAATGTCTCTGACTGAAAGTGGAAGTTGGTGGGGGCACTGAATAGGGCTACTCACATGTGTTTTTATGTGTGGCTCCTGTTGAAAAACATGGAAAATAAAGAAATCTTATGAGCGCATTACACTTGGAAACTAGCTGACATGTTACTGACAATGAAAGACATACTCACCATTTTATTTTTATTATTTGAAAACTCTTGAATAACCTCCAGTGGTGCAAAGGGAGGGAACGAGGGACACTCCATTCCAGGAAGTGAAGTTAAATGCCTGACTCAGTTCCAGAAGCAACAAGGAGAATGACTGCTCCTGGGTAAACTGTGCCCACCTAAAATATAAAACTGACGGAAGTGTCAAATGCAACAGATAATTAAAGAATGTGCCCTAAGATCCCAGTCAAGTGTGTTTGATCATACATCAGACTTGGTGGTGGGTTAGGTTCCCCCAATTCATTTTTTCAATTTCCAACACTGACAACCTCCGCAAGTAGATTTTGGGGACAGAACATAAAAATATACCGTTACCTTATTGACATTCCTACAGGCATCACCTTAAGTAAGATTACCTCTCAACTGTCCCTGATTATGGGAGATGTCCCTCAATTTACCCCTCAAAATTGCTCTGTTCCTTATCCATCACCCATGGAAAAGGTGCTGCCCACCCAAAGAATGTGTTGTAAATACATATTTTCAAGTAGAAATAATATGCATGCGAGTATGTAAAGCGCACAGCCACATGCTGGATGTCCAGACCCAGAAGCAGCCATTGATGCCCATGTTGTTTCGGGTGGCATGCTCCATTTCTATGGCATTTTTAACTTTAATAAATAAAAACAGTCACATTCGTGGCCAACAATGGAGCACACTAGGTCCGGCATCTTGAACCCTCCGAGTCGGGGTGGGGTGGGGTGGGGGACTGTCTGCAGGGGTGCAGGAGGGTCTGGTCAGCAGGAACTGGGCATCATCACAGCAGCGGTTCTCTGCTGTTGTTTATGTATTATGTCTCTTCCCTCCCTTGAACTGGGGAGGGTCAGCAGGGTTGCTGATCTGTAGGAAAGGGAGTCCAGCATTGGGGTGGTGGGTGGTCTGTACAATGATAGGTTCCGGCTGTCCCAGTCTGTTCTGGGGAGGGGGGGGTCAGCTGCAGGGGGGTGTGTGGGATGAAGCTTTCTGCAGTACTGAGAGGGTGCACACGCTAGTATGTTGGGGAGGTTCTGCTGCAGAGGGTGGCTGGTCTGTGGGAAGGGGGGTCCAGTTTGGGGATGCGGACATGGTGGTCAGCTGCAAGGGGTTGCTAGTCTATGAGAAGGGGGATCCAGCTCTGGGGTGGTGGCTAGTTTGCGGAATGAGGAGTTCCAGCTGTGTGTGTGCGGCAGACCACTCTCCCTGCAGCATGTACTGTGGAACTGAGCCTCATAAGCTGCTTTCCCACATGCGCCAAACTTTCTCTTTTCTCAAACCAGTAATTACAAAGTAATGGACAGTGCTGTTACTGCACTGTGCAATGTACAATGCTGTCAGTGCATTTGCCTCGAGGGGTGTTAAAATTCAAGTCTTTTCTTTTACTTCTGAGCATCTTCACACAAAAATAAAAAACAATCGCGAGTGTGCCATGCTCTTTCGGCAGTGAACCTGACACAGTGCATTTTCTGTATTTCTTGTGGCAGAGCATGGTGTCTGCATCACATGTGGGACAGTGTGTTAGCAGTGCACGTGGCCCAGCGAAGTGTCAGCAGTGCACCCGGCACAGCATGCTATCACAGTGCTTGGCACGGTATAGTCATTGCACGTGGCACTGTGTGTTGTCAGCAGTGCACCTGGCACAGCAAAGTGTAGTGCACATGGCACAGTGTGTTGCTGGCAGAGCACAAGGCACAGTGGGGTGACACAAATATGTGGCACAGCACAATGCAACTACTGCACAGTGCCGTGTGTACTGTTGCCACAGTGTAGTGTCACATAAACTGCAGTGTGCCACATGCACTGCAGACACTGCAGTATGCCATGATTTGCTAGGACTGTGCTGTACCTTGTGCACTGCCGTTACTGTGCTGTACCAAATGCACCTGAAAATAAGGGACACATGAGGTATACAAGGAAAGGACTGGGGAGAGAGGATCAGGCTGTGGCACAGTGACGTGTCGGCAGTGCACACGACAGCGCAGGGACAGCATTGCATGGTGCACAGCATGTTGTCAGCAGTGCACGGTGCACAGCTCAGTGTGGGCACTGCACATGACACAGTGCAATGTGACCACTGTATGTAGCCCGGCGCAATACTGGCACTGCATGTGGCATGGCAGTGTCACCACTGCACATGGCACAGTGCTGTATCTGCATTGTATGTGGCACAAAGCACTGTGTGTGGCACAGCAAAGTGCCAGCAGTGCACATGACACAGCACGGTGTTGTCACAACATGTGGCACACTGCGGTGCACGTGACAAAACAAAGTGCATGTGTACTGCCACCACAGTGCAGTGTCACAAGTATGGCAGACACCACAGTGTGCCAGATGTACTGCAGATACCACAGAGTGCCACGTGGTTTGCTGGCACTGCACCGTGCCTCGTGCACTGCTGTCTCTGCACAGTACCATGTGCACTCCAAACTCTGCACTATGCCACATGTGCTGCCATCACTGCTGTGCCTGTGTATGACTGTCATTGAGCTGTGTTACATACATGGCTATTACTGCACTGTACCAGTTGTACTGCCAACACTGCACTGTGCCATGTGCACTGCTTTCACTGTGCTGTGCCACGTCCACTGCTGTAATTGCACTGTGTCACTTGCACTGCCATCACTGGTACCCAGTGGTATCCCCCTCTCCCCATCCTATGAAACGTGATCCCTGGTGTCTTGTGGCATCTACCTAGCTCTCCCCATACCAACATGATCCATGGTGCAGTGGTACCCCCACCCAACACAACAACTGGCACTTCTCTTCTCTGTACGACTTGTTCTGCCACTGGCTAGATCATCCCTGGGTCAACGGTCGCTTAGGGTTGCCCTCCCCAAACTTCGGAACGAGCTCCCGAGAGAGATACAAGATAGCCCCACCACTGAGGGCTTCAAGAAAGGGCTAAAAGCACACCTAGGGAAGGGGCCTCAGTACTGCTGCTGCCTCACTTAGGGTCCTGCCAGGGGACCAAACGCAGGGTGATTCCCCTGCTTAATATAATAAAAAAAATTAAAAACAGTGGGACATGAACGGATGGGTCCATTTCAGCCTGGGGGTAGAACTGTCCCTCGCACTTAGATAGGTTTTATAACTGTCAATTGTATGTACCTAACAAAAGTCTGGAGCATTGGTTGCATCAGTTTCTGTACCGTAATGTTTGTCCATGCATTCTGCGTAAAGCCTTGGTATACTGTACATATCGTTTTGTTTGTTTTTTCCCTCCCTCTAGGTACATGTAACTAAACCCAGGTCGCCCCTGAAAAAGGGACCGCAAGGTTCCAGTGGGCCTACCTGGTTACCAAAGTTTAAATAAATAAATATATTTATGGCTGCAATAAAGTTACAGAAGGCCAGCCATGGAGTGAGGGAAGAGGGGAAGCCATGGTGGTCGTTGTCTTTTGGGAGGGAGTAACACTGGACTTGAAGGTGGTCCAGCTGCAAGGAGTGTTTGGGAGTTGGAGGTTGGTCCTGGTGTAGGGTGGGAAAGGGGGTGCGTGGATGTTCAGCTACAAGGAGGGTGGTAAGGAGGCTGGTCCAGCTACAGGGATGGTTGTCGGCTAAGGGGGGTGAGGCTGGTGTTGTGGGGGTGTTCAAGCTGCATACAGGGTGGTCAGGGTTGGAGGCTAGTCCATGTTTTTGAAGGGTAGTCCAGAGGCATAGAGGGTCAGGGCTGGTCCAGCTGAAGGAAGGGTGGTGGTGGAGGGGCTGTTTCTGGCATCAAGTGGTGGTGGCAATTCCACTATGGGGGGAGCAGGGCGGAGCCTGCCACCAGGGTGGGTGGGCTCAGGAGACTGCCACTGGGGCTGAGTGGACTGAGGGGAACGGAGTACATCCCATGTGGGATGAGTGGTTGCAGGTGGGACATCTTAGAGGTACAAGTCGCCTGCACTCAAGAATGGCACCTAGGCCCTTGAGGTGTCTGTATCTGCATCCATGAATCACTCTGTGCCTGTCCTGGACAAACACCAGCCTCTCTAGATCAGAGCACCCTCTCTGGAGCTGGGCCACCCCCAGCACCAGCCCCCCCCCCCCAGCAAACCACCCTTCCTGCAGCTGCCCCTCTTCCTGGATTGGGCAATAACAGAACCACGAAGAAAATAAGATGTTTCATCTTATATGGGCTAAAAACACTTACATGCTGTCAATAACCCCCTCTTCAGACATTCACCCACCCAGCCTAGTGGACACACAATGCTTCTAAGCCTTCCCCTACACACAATGTTTCTGATTCCACCCCCTCCGTAGCCTCTCTGAGTTCCATTGTGCAGGAACTTAACTGTCCAATAGATACCAAGAAAACAAAACAAAACAAAAAAAAAAACACTTGCATGGCCCCAAGGATTACTAACAGGCAAAAGACATACTGTATATGCAAAACAATTCTATTTACCAGCTTTTAAATGCTACCAGTCCTCAGCGCACAGTCTGCATATGCCAGCATATGCTAATGTCTGGGGCTGTGCAGGAAAGGGATAGTGTCAGCCTGTGGAGGGAAAATGTCTGGACAATCTGTATAGCGTGGGTGGGTGGAGGTGGTGCCAGTCCCACACTTCCCCTTGCAACTGACCCCCTCCTAAACAGACTGGCAGTGAGTTGCCAACACACAGCTGGAACCCTCATTCCAAAGACCAGTTACCACCCCACAGCTGGACCATCCTTCCCACAGACCAGCAACCCTTTGCAGCTGATACCGTGCCACCATTCCCAAGCTGGACTCCCCCCCCCTTCCCACAGACCAATCATACCCTGCAGTAGAACACCCAACATAATAGCGTGTCCCCCCTCGCACAGCAGAAACCCCACCTAACAGCACCCCTTGCAGCTGGCTCCCAAGAACAGACTGGCACAGCTGGAACCCCACATCCACAGATCAGCTACCACCCACAGCTGACACCCTTCCCACAGACCACCAACCTCTGCAGCTGCCCCAACTAGAACCCCCCAAACTTACTACGGAAAACAAGAAAGTGGCACACACACACACACACACTGTAACTGGAGGTGTAAAACTTACTATTTATTTATTAAGAGCAGAACATTTTCCAGGGTGTTTGGCATGGAAGATTTGCTGCTCTAAATGAATAAACAATAAGTCAACATATCAATTTCATGTATATATAGATTTCTCTTTATGTATATGCACATCAGATGTATGTACTATATTACCTCATATCATGTGGATTTATGTATTTTGCTACCTTGCATCTTGTGTACTAGTGTAACTTTTTATTATTTGTCAGACTGTCTGTTGTTTGCATTGTTGTTTGTGTTTTACTCTGTGCCACTGTATGTGGCCCGGGTCGAGCCTGAAAACGGTCCCTAGGGTCAGTGCACCTACCCGGTCACCAAAGTCATAAATAAATAAAATAAAGAAATAAATACGTTTTATGCCTCCAGTTACAGTGTGTGTCTATGTGCCACTTTTTTTTCTAGTCCAGTATCAGTTCTCGGATACCTGGTGGCTGCACTTTTAACGATGGTCGACTGTGCATTTGTTTTCCTTTGCTTGCCCCCCAAAGTACTGGCTGTATGCTCCCCTCACAGCAGGAACACCCATTCCACACTCCCCCTTGCAGGTGACACCCCAGAACACACTGGCAGTGAGCCTCTCACACAGCTGGAACCTAAAAAGACCAGCTACCACCCCACAGCAGGACCCCTCCTACCCATAGACCAGCAACCCCCTGCAGCTGACCCCCAGTACCCCATCCCTCAGCAGGAACCCCCTTCCTACAAACCAGCCATCCCCCTGCAGAACTCCCTCATCTCACCTTGCGGCTGACTCTCCAGAACAGACTGGCACAGCTAGAACCCCCCATTCCACAGACCAGCCACCACCCCATAGCAGACACCCCTTCCCACAGACCAGCAACACCCTGCAGCTAACCCACCCCACATGCTCCCACCCCAGCTGGAACCCCCTTCCTGCAGACCAACAATAGCCCCAGCAGACCCCCCACCCTCTAACATACTAGCATGTACCCCCCTGCAGCAGAAACCCCCATCCCACATTCTGTGCATCTGATGGAATTAGGTCGGCTAAGGAGGCTTTGCAGCAGAAGGTGTACCGTGTTGTCGATACGTGGCTTCATGTCCGCTTGGGGGGATGTGTCCAGCGGAGTTCCTCAAGGCTCAGTTTTGGGACCTACTCTGTTTAATATACTGTTATCATCTATGCAAGTGCCAGTGGGAACTTGGTGCTGCAAGTACGCAGATGATTGCAAAGTAGGTGGTATCGTCCATAATGATGAAACAGCAAAAGCCTTCCAAGATAGTTTGCACCATTTGACTCGTTGGGCACATCAGCCTAAATTAGTTTTTAACGAACAAAAATGTAAAGTTATGCACCTCGGAATACATAATTTAAAGTATCAATACAGTATTAACAATGTTGTCCTGGAGGTATGTACTGATGAAAAGGATTTGGGTGTCTGGATATCTGACAACCTGAAATTTGATTTTCACACTGACAAAATTGTCAGGAGATGCAATCAAATTATACACTGTATCCTTAGATCAATAAAAAGTAGGGATTCAGTGGTTATTCTTCCCCTGTATACAGCCCTTGTACGTCCACATATAGAATACTGTTTTCCCTTTAAAGCTCCTTATTCCGTGAAAGGAAAAGACAGAATAGAAAGGGTACAAAGGAAAGCAACTAAACAAATACCGGAGGTTAAAGGATTACAATATCACGATAGACTTCAGTTTTTACAATTATATTCAATGGATTACAGACGTTAAGGGGAGAGTTATGTTTGATTTTTAAGGAATATACTAATTCAGAATTTATTTGAGCTTATTGGTCTAAATAAAAATACATATCATCATAAGAACACAAGGTCACACAATTTTAGGCTTATAGGAGAAATTAATAATACAGTAAAAAAGAGTCAATGGTTTACTCAGAGAGTAGTAAACGCTTGGAATGTACTGCCAAGATCTGTGGTTGAGAGTGGAAGTATGTCAGTTTTTAATACAAAATGTAGACATCTTTATGGGTGATAAAAAAATGTTATGATCTACCTCTGCATAGTGGCAAGTTCATTCATGGACCCTGGTTTTCTGAACTTGATATTAAAACTATGAAACTTATCTGGAATGGATATCATTAACTGCAGGTACTGCGGAACACTTTTCAGAAGGGCAGTTTTACAGGATTTAGGACACTGTCCTACATGCTGGGCCATTGAAGATCTAAGGGCTCAGCTTCAGGCAGCATGGGCAGAGATTGCACGCTTCAAACTGCATATTCAAGAGGAAATATATTATAAGAACCATCCGCCATTTCCCCAACATTCAACAGAAGCACCTCGACCACAGAGGGTAGTTGGTCCAGGAGGTTGGCAGGTGGTTAGGAGGGGCAAATTGGGTGCCCCATCACTCGGTGCTCTCCAACATATCACCTCCACAAACCATATAAAAACTACAAACAGGTATCTGCCTCAGTCTCTGAAATCCAACAAAGTGGCAAAGGACACTGCAGCACAGGAGCTAGCACAACAAAATTTGCCCAAAACAGGAACCAAAACAAAAAAAGCAAAAAGGAAATCAAAAAAATTCTGATCATAGGAGACTCCATGATTTGGGGAGTTGATACCTATCTCCAGCCGGGGGTAATGGTCAGATGTCTCCCAAGTACATCAGCATAGAGAGACACTGACCGCACTGCTAAAATTCAGGAAGCAGGTGAAAACACTGACGTCCTGGTACACATAGGGACTAATGATCTTGCCAGCCAGCCAGTTGTGGAGACCAAGGAACACCTAACCAGGCTGGGTGACAAATTATCATCCATTTCATCCGGCATCTCCTTCTCTGAGATCCTGACAGTCTGGGAGAGGGGGGCAGATGGACAGAAGGTCACAGAAGGAGAGATAGGGGAGCTAAACATGTGGCTCAAGGGCTGGTGCCAGGAAAAAGGACACAAATTTGTAGGGAACTGGCAACAGTTTTGGGAGCAAAAGTTCTTTAAATTTGATGGACTGCATCTGACTAAGGAGGGAGTGAATGCATTGGGGCAGAAGTTTGACATCTTTACAGAATATTTAAATTACCAAATGGGGAGAGGGATGAAGCACCTGATACGTCGAATGGGAAGAACACCCCCCCCCCCAGCTAGTGGTCAAACAGGAGTTCAGCATGTTTGTAGTTCATTTGCATCACCAGGTTAGGAAAAAGGTCCCCATGTGACGCACAGGAGAAATGCCACACCTCACCCAACAACTAACGCACCGAAATCTGGCAAATGGAAAATCATGTACACAAATGGTTGCAGTCTAGGAAACAAGATCCCAGACCTGCAGGCAATAATGACAGAGGCTAAACTGGACATAGTAGCCATTAGCGAGACATGGTTTACCAGTAAACACACTTGGGAGACTTCAGTACCTGGCTATGTACTGTTCAGAAGAGACCGAGGTGCAAAAGAGGGGGCGGAGTGGCCCTTTATGTCAATGATAATATCAAAGCTACAGAAATTCAGAATACACATAAGGAGCCAGAAGTACTATGGGTCACCCTGGAAACAGGAAATGGGACAGCCATACGAACTAGGGTTGCCTACAGGCCTCCAGACCAGGGGGAGGACACAGACACGTTACTGTTGGAAGATATGTAAAACATGACGGCTAAAGGGGAAGTTCTGATAATGGGAGACTTCAACATGCCAGGCATGTGTAAATCCCATAACAACACATGCCCTGTCGTGCATTATTGTTTAATTTTCAACAGTTCATATACCTTTCCTTCAGATATTGTTATAGAATAGGTGCATCAGTTTGGATCCATCGGCAAAGAAAAGAGGGGTCAGTTCTAGGCTGCATGCAACTTTTGCCCATTTGGTGCATGTTGATGCTGTCCCTGGGCAGGAGCACATGAACAATAAAACCAGGGTGGGGGAAATAGGCAAGGGAAAGTGAACAAAAACAGAGGGAGGGCAGGGTATAAAACATGAAAGGTCATGCTCACAAAGGCCCGCAGTCTGGCAAATAAGGTTCCAGACCTTGATGGCGGATGCAGACCTTGACATATCAGCAATAACAGAGACATGGTACTCTGCTAGTCACAGCTGGAACATCAATGTACCAGGCTATAAACTGTTCAGAAGGGACAGGAAAGGTAAAAATGGAGGGGTGGTAGCCCTGTACATCAGAGAAGGCATAAAGGCTACAGAATTACAGGGAAGACAGGGGAAGGCCAAGGCATTGTGGGTCACCCTTGAACCAGGAAATGAACCAGCAATACGTACTGGGGTGATCTACAGACCTCTGGCACAGAGAGAGAGGAAGTGGATAGGGTACTAATGGAGGAAACTGATGATGTAGCAGCTAAAGGTGAAATCCTGCTGATGGGGGATTTCAATATGTGGGATGTAGATTGGATCACACAGGTAGCTGCTTCAGCTAGAAGCATGGCAATCTTGGAGTCCCTGCAGGGTCTTGGACTCAGACAGCTGGTGCATGAGCCACCTAGAGACAAATCGATTCTGGACACGGTATGGACCAAAAGAAACAGAATCTAAGAAGTCCAAGTGGAAGTGCAGTTGGGATCCAGCGACCACCACATGGTGTGGTTCGGCATTGAAACAGGGACTCAATTAAGCCACACAAGGGCAACGATATTAGACTTCATGAGGGTGGATTTCTTTGAAATGGGTAGATGGTTAAGAGCAGCCCTGGAAAAGGGAGAGGTGATGGATGGAGAGTAAGGGTTAAAAGTTTCAGGAAGTATAAGGGAACCCAAAGGGAGGAGGAGGACAGGAAGGTGTACATTAAATATCTAAGGGAAGCAGGGAAAACTGTTGGGAGAGCCAAGGCACAGACAGAGGAGGATTTAGCATGGGCTGTGAAAACAGGGGACAAGACATTCCATAGGTACATCAGCGACAGAAGAAAACCTGGGGGGGGGGGGGTTGTGAGGCTCAAAGGGGAGGAGGGAGAGTTTAAGGAGTGGGATCTAGCCAAAGCAGTAATACTGAACAAACACTTCTGTTCAGTATTCACTAAGGAGGGGGAGGGTCAAGGACCACCATTGGGAAGATGCAATGGGGGGAGTGGACACCAGTCCATTCGCAGTGGAGAGAGTTGTGGAGGAACTCTCAAAGATGAAGGTAGATAAAGCCACCAGGTGGCCAGACCATATACACCCGAGGATATTAAGGGAGCTGAGAAGGGAAGCAGCAGCGACCCTTTTCACAGTGTCACTCAACACAAGCGTAGTTCCAGAGGACTGGAGATGGGCACATCTAGTTGCACTGCACAAAGGTTGTAGTAGGGAGGAAATGGGGAACTACAGACCAGTTAGCCTCACCTCAGTGGTAGGGAAGATCATGGAGACACTGCTGAAAGGATATTGGCACATATGGAATCCAGTGGTGCTCAGGATCGGAGGCAAGACGGATTCACAGCAGAAAGATCATGTCAAATTAATCTAATAGATTTTTGGGGGGGATTGGGTGACTAGGGAAATAAGCAAGGGAGGGGCAGTATACACCACCTATTTAGATTTCAGTAAAAACTTTGACACTGTCCCACATAGAAGGCTTATTAACAAAATGGGTAGTCTTGGCATGGGAGACAAGGTGGTGAATTGGGCTAGGAATTTGTTATCTGACAGGAGACAGAGGGTGTTAGTAAATGGGGTACAATCTGGGGATGGGGGGTGACCAGTAGGGTACCACAGGGACCAGTACTGGGACCAGTCCTGTTCAGTGTCTTCATTAGTAACATTGCAGAGGGGCTGGAAGAAATGGTGGGCTTGTTTGCAGATAACACCAAGATCTTCAACAGGGTGGATACTCCAGAAGGGGTGCAGAAAAATGAAGAGGGAATTGTAGAAGCTTGAAAGATGTTCAACAAAGATCAGCAACAGTGTTGATACACAAGGGAGGGGGTGGAAAGGAAAAGGGACTTGGCAAGGCTGGAGGAATGGTCAGCAGTATGGCAGCTTAGATTCAATGCAAAGAAATGCACCTGGGAAACAAAAACCCAGGCGAAGAGTACACAACGGGTGGAGAGGTAGTAACAACAACAAAAATGGAAAGGGACCTGGGGGTAGTCATATCAGATGACCTAAAGGTTAGCAAGCAATGTGAGAAGGCAGTAAGGAGGGCTGGGGGGATACGGGAATGGCTGGGGGGGTGCTAACTAGGATGTATGGGGAGAGGCATCACCAGTAGAAAACAGGAAGTTGCCATCCCTCTGTACAGACAGTTGGTGAGACCCCATCTGGAGTACTGCGAGCAGTTCTGGAGACCCTGTATCCGTAAAGGACACAGACAGGATGGAGGCAGTCCAGAGGAGGACAACTAAAATGGTGCAGGGTCTGCAACACAAATCATACAAAGAGAGACTAAAGAAGCTTAATATGTATACCCTTGAGGAAAGGGGGGCATAATAGAAACATTTAAGTACCTCAAGGGAATCAACAAAGTCCAAGAGGGTAGCATCTTTCAGAAAAAGAGATGTGCAAGAACAAGGGGACACAATTTGAAGATAGAGGGGGTATGGCTCAGTGGCAATGTGTGGAAGTATTTCTTCACAGAGACGGTGGTGGACGCATGGAATGGCCTTCCTGAGGAGGTTGTGGGGTCAAAAATAGTGGGGGAATTCAAGACTGCATGGGATAGACATAAGGCACTTCTTGTGGTGGGTAGAAGAAACAGGCTGTTGGTTAACTAGGATCTGCAGCTTATCCAGTAGGTTGGGAAATGGGCAGACCAGGTGGGCCAAGCGGCCTGGCACGCGGTGAAAATGTCGCATGGCAGAATGCAGTGCGACTTAATCGCGTTGCGTGATTTCTCTTTTTATTTTGTTCTGTGGGGGCTCCGCCCCTTCACCCCAGTTATGGGGACTGCACCCCGGACCCCCCAAACTAAAGGATTCCAACCCGGGGAGCCAACTCCGAGAGCGCAGAAGTCTAGGGTGCGCCATAATGCCATACGCTATTATACATACGACATTATGACCTGGTACAAAGCGGTCCTTATCTGCCGTCAAAGTCCATGTTTCAGAGTTGTGGCAACTGAAGTTCAATGCAAAGAAGTGCAAAATAATGCATCTGGGTAGAGGGAACCCTGGGTATAGATACAGATTGGGGCGGAGGAAATGACTGTCACCAAAGAGGAAAGGTGATCATCTCTGATGACCTTAGGTATCAAAGCTATGCACAAAGGCGGCAAGGAAGGCAAGTGGCATGCTAGCGTGCATAGGCAGGGGTATCACTAGCAGTTGGTGATGCCAATTTATACAACATTGGAAAGGCTCAACTGGAGTACTGCATGCAGTTCTGGAGGCCACACCTGCGCAAAAAATAGATAAGGTAGAGACTATCCTGAGAATGGCAACAAAGATGGTGCAAGGCTTGTACCACAAAACATATGAGGAGAGACTAAGGTACCTCAATATGTTCTCAGTGGTGGAGAGAGCAGTGGGAGCATGTTTGAAACTTTCAAGCACCTCAAGGGCATAAACCAGTACAGGTGTAGGACTGCTTTTAATGTAGAAAACGTACAAGAACAGGGGCACAATATGAAATTGGAAGGGGGTAGATTAAGAGGTACCGTGAGGAAGGTTTTCTACACAGAAAGGATAGTCGATGCTTGGAACAGTCTGCCACAGGAGGTAGCAGGGGAAAGCACAGTGGAAGGGTTTAAGCATGCATGTGACAGGCACAAGTGAAGCTTGATAGGAGAGGGAGAGATGAAAAGCCATTGCTCACATAGTGTCAGTGTCCACATACAATGTATATGGACTATGGACAGACTGGATGGGCCTAGCCGTCATTATCTGATGACAATTTCCATTTTTCTAAATATGACCTCCTTTTTATGTTTGCTTGCATGTGCAGTTCACAAGAAACATTTTTAGGAAAGTAGAGCATTGCAGAGGTGTGGCCAATCCAGACAGCTCTTTCAAGGGCTCGTCCCTCGGCTACTAGTCAACAGTAAAGCTGCCAATAACTGCAGTTTCAGAGTGAGCGCAGGACTTGAAAGAGATCTGCCGCTCCTAGCACAGACAGTTTTGTCACTGCAGTGGCATATCTCTTCCCCCTCCCCCCACCCCAGCATCCAGGTACATTCCAACCATGTATATTACAGTACACAGTAATCGCATGGCTGGAGCAACTCGTTGTTCATCGTGTCTTTCCTGGTGAAATGAATGACCCAGCCATGCATAACTGGCATCTACTGCCGCCCACCACACACTTCCCTAAAGCCATCAGGTGCCCAATCTCTGTGCTTCTCTATCTCCCCGTGTGCCAAAGTAATGACATTTTCCGCCACTGGGATGCCCACTTCCAGTGTCAGACGACCACACACACCCTTTTTGTCAGCCAGGACAGCATTGTTCTCTCTCACTAGTCTGGCACACTGGGAGCCCACCCCAGTGTGCCAAGATTCATTTGTTTTCACCTGTAATAAAGAAAACAGTTCCACAGCATATATATATATTTTTTTTAAGCCTGAAAAAAAAAAAAAAACGGTCCCTCATCGTTCCAGCCGGACACCCTCCCCATCCTGCACCTGCTATCTGCGCACCCCACCGCCATGCACCACCCTAATCACCCATACTTACCTCCATAAGTCAGGAGCAGCGATCTTCTGTGGACCGGGAACACATGTGCACTCTTCAAAATCCAACTGCAAAGTGAAGAGAATCATGATAAACCCAAAAATGGCACTCAATGTGACGTTTTTGACTTAGGGTGATAGCTCAGCAATTTTTTGGAGTTTTGGCCCCCAATGTTAAACATGGGTTTATTGGGGCCCCACCTGGTGACCACTGACACTGTCACTTTGTTTCTTGGTCCCAAAAGGTAAATTCACAGTTGCTGTGTGAAATCACCTCTCAGGACCGATTAACTAAATGTCACTGCAACTGTTCATGAAATGAGGTCCCAAAAAGTCTATGTTGCAAGTTTGTTGGAAAAAATCAACAAAATAATTGCACTACAATCATGTGATTCGTAGTTTGTATGCACGCTTGTAATTTTGCCAATTTTTTATATTTTTACTCCAAATTTCCTTCATTGCAATTTTTTCACACCTCTTTACAAGCAGTACATCTGCCATTTTTTTGCATCCTGCCCGAGATGTATTTTCACACCTGTGGCGCAGAATGGCGCAGTTGCTGTGGAAAATCAACTTGTGGGACAGATTAATTAAATCACAGTGAAACTGTTCATGAGGGGAGGCCCCAAAAAGGCCATGTTGAAAATTTTGTGTACACATTCCCACAAGTAACACCGTTACGAGCATGCGTTACTCAATTTCTACGCATGCTCGTAACTTCGCCAGTTCTTCATATTTTCACTCCAGATTTTCAACACTGCCATTTTTTCACACCTCCTCATGAACAGTACAGATGTCATTTTTCACATCCTGTCCAGAATGTCTTCTGCAGCTGTTGCGCCGAATGTCGCATTCACTGTGCAAAATCACCATTTGGGATTGAGTAATGAAATGATAGTGCCACTGTTCATGAGGTGGGGTCCCAAAAAGCCCATGCTGAAAATTTGGAGCAAACACACCAACATACGCCCGCGGCATTAGAGTTTCTAAACGTCATTCCCCACCATGAACAGACTGACAGTTTTTGGGGGTGTGGCTTGGGGGCGTCTGCCGTAATGCTCACGCCATTCCACCCCCACCCTGCAGCCAGTGACAGGCATCGATGTGTGCCTTGGGGTCTTTACCCCTAACATTCACACCATTCTCCTATGCTGCACCCATCTCAGCTTATTTCCTTATGGAATGGGGTGAGCATAAGGGCAGAAAACCCCAATGCACACTGTGACACCTGTGTCTGCAGGGTGGGGTGATGTGGTATGGCGTGAGCATTATGGCCAATGAACCTAAGGCATACCCCAATGCCTGTCAGTCTCTGCAGGGAAGGGGTGGGGCTGGCGTTAGTGCAGTACTTCACTGTCATTTCTATTATGTTTCTCTGCCAAAACAAGCAAGCAAACATTCGGTATTGACAAATACTTGTTTAAGGGTACTGCTGCTAAAAGTATGCTCTCTTTTTGTGCATGCCTCCCCACCCCCAACAAGTGAGATGATCAGGTTCCAGATTCTGAAAGGGGGCTGCGTCCTGTGCAAGCTACTACAAACATCAGCTTGCACTGAAGTCCCGTGCACCAGGAACACTGAACCAGATTATGGTACAGGATAGGTCCCGGCACCTAAGTGCCCACATTTGCATCAACCTCTCCCGTGCAGCATCTGCCACATTCCCCCTAGCACCACATCTCAGCCCATTCATGGATGCACGAGTGACGCAGGCCCCGTTTGGGTCAGGCAGCCTGCGGCAGATGCAGGCTATATCTCAGAATAGCTCCAAGGACATTTTCTGACTTTGCGCCATTCATGTTTGGTGCAGACACCTTGCGTCAATCAAGCGGCTTTGAGAATCTGACACCAAGTCACTAACTGATGTGGGCCCTGCATTAGGTTTTCATTTTATGTCATTTTTGCACTCCAGCTACTTCAGTCCCCAACTGCACACACGCTCCGACATACTGTTACAGTTGTTGCCATAACAATGGTTAAACTACTGTGCTTTTTGTAAAGAGCCCTTCAACTACCCGCAATGCACACTACTTAGTAAAATCTTCACAGTACATCCTCGAATGCCCCTAGGATCTATGCGAGACCGACAGAAACACACACCGCATTAACTGGTTTTAAAATCAGCTGCCAATGAGAAGCGCTGCTCACAAAGAATTGCCATGGCAACAATAAACACACACAACATGGACATTTGGTGCTTCTGCCATAATGTAATCATAACACTGCTGTATTCTGTACTTCTTTAACCCCAGCCGTAATCAAGATGGTTAAGGATTTGCTGTTACACATTAATAATCATAACAGGTTCTCCTTCGGGTCTATGGCTCGGAGGTGTCCAGCTAACTACCTAAGACCGGGTGCAGAACCTTGGCGTTATGTTTGATGACTGCCTGACCCTGAAATTGCAGGTGTCGGCAGTTGTTAAAACCTCTCTTTACCATCTGAGGAATATCACCGGGGTTAAACACCTGGTTCCTCCCGATGATCTTCCAAAGTCATTCATGCCTTTGTTACCTCCCGCTTTGACTACTGCAATGCCCTTTACCTAGGGCTACTGAGACTGATATCCGCACTTGCAGCTGGTGCGATCTGACCAGGCACGGCTGGTACTTCTAGAACCAGTCATACAGCACCTGTCCTCCGCGAACTGCACTGGCTGCCGATACAGTGGCGGATCACCTTCAAGGTTGCGTTATTAACCTACAAGGCCCTACACGATCACGGACCAGGTTACCTGAAAGATCTCCTTTGTCCCTACTGTCCCCTCCGATCCACGAAGAGGGATTGCTAGAGATTCCCAGGGTTCGTTTACAAACATCTGGGGCAAGGGCATTTCGTTTTGTGGCCCGACCCTGTGGAATTCTCTACCTCATCGGGTATGAGATTGCCTGACCATCCAGAGTTTTAAGATTGCTTTAAAGATGTTATCTTTTTTTTTTCTTATTTTCTTTTCTGGCTCTGGCGATCGAGGCCCGTGGCGTCAGCTCCTCAGCTTTCACCACGATGACCACGGCCCTTCTGATACCCGTGGCTTTCTACCGGTGGGGCCCGCGGCACTGGGGACACATGCTGGACGCCGGACTAGGTCAGAGGGGCTGGTCTGAGGGGGCTAATTGAAGCTGTGCTGGGCTTCATTAATGGCCCGGCGGCATTCTTTTTCCCTTTTTCTAGGAGGCGAGGCGGTAATGTGGCAAGCGTCCTGCCCGCCTCAATGCAGCGCTGTTGGTGTCGGCAGCCGTGTGACTCCTGGTCTCCACCAGGGTCGCGCAGACTCCGCACAATCCCATCCCTCCCGGAGAAGGAGAGCAGTCCGTGGGGCGCTCTATCCTTCTCCCAGCCAAGCCCTCCAGCGACCAGAGTCCGTTCCGAACCGGGTCGCGGCGTCACTGGCGGAAATCCACCGCTGCGGCGGGCGGCAAGGCGTTATCTTTTAGTTTGGCATTTCCCAACTACTAAAGCTGCTATTGTAGTTTTAGTCTTATATTATCTGGATATTTAGATATATTTTTACTGTACAGGTGCCTTGGTTTGGAAAGGCACCGTTTATAAATAAAGATGATTTGATTTGATAACATTGGAATATGACGTCAATGAAAAAATCGACAAAATATATATAAAAAAAAATAAGCTCAGGGACGCTACATTTAATGCATTACTCGACATCACTTAAGTTATGTGTCTGCCAGTACTATCTGGCAAAACAAATCCTGTCGGACAGAAACAGTTGTCCAGCCAGCTAGCGCACTATCACAGGGCACGCGCGACTATCATCTTCGGGGAAACAACAGCACGCAAGTGTTTACACGTACCCAATTTCCGATTTGTGCGACAGAACTCCAGAGGGCATAATCAGGTTTTTCAAGAAATCGGGTAGGTTGCAACACCCGAAAATACCCCGTTTACATGCAGTCGTGTTTTCCCATTCATAAGACCGAAATCTCAGAAACCCTCCCAGAATCGGAGAACTGAGTGCATGTAAATGCGCTGTAGTCCCACTGTTCAGGAGAGAACCGAGTAGCAGAAGATACAGCTGCTGTGGTGAATGCCAACCCTATGCATACCTCTCAACCTTTTGTCACTGAAATGAGAGACATGGATATTTTTGAACACTCAAAATGAGGGACAATGAGGGACACAGACCCTCAGAATGAGGGACACATCCTCAAACATGGAGATATAAACTCAGAACACTGTGAAAACCATAATGTTTACTTGTACAAAGTTTATTTTGGATTTAGTATTTTAGAATATTAAGAGATCGACGGCCATGAACATCAGTTTTTTTTTTAATATGCAGCGAGAGAGCGCGCCGCTGGGAACATATGGATAGCAACATAGAATTAAAACTCTTTGTAACATGGCAAACCAACCATGCAGTAATCCACCATTATAAAATGGGTAGGCTAAATCCAACAATGTGATTGGCTAGTTACCCAGGCATGAAATATGTTCCATGCATGGGTAAAAAAAAAAGTCTGGCAGTAAAAAGGCCAATATCCATACACCATGGAACGTTGGCATTTTTACTGTCTGCCATCTTTACATTTGTCAAGCAGGACAAAAAGCTACCATACTTAGATTATTGTAACAAAAAGTGAGACGTAGTGTTAAAAAAAATTAAAAATCAATAAGCCATTTAAATGTTCCTTATGTAAATGCTGCCTTTTTTTTACACTCTGTAATGCAGCTCATCTAGCACTAGCCATCCGATCGGGAAAACTCTGGTGCCTCTCACTCATGCTTCACAGACTAAAATGAACATCCCTGATAACAGTTTCAAAAAAATCTACTGACTTTTACATTTGTCCCATGGTCTCGCCAACCGATCGGGTAACCTCTGTTGCAACTCACTCTCCCGCTTCACAGGATATTTGACAGTCCCAGATGACAGTTTAAAAACAATATACTGACTTGTCCTGTGGTCTTATTTGTTACGGCGCCATTGCCACTTCCAAAGCATGCCTCTGCCCTGCAGACGTGTTGCTAATCAGTGGGGCATTAAATAATAAATAAAATAAAAAAGAAAATACTTCTCTCTCACTCTATGTTGTGCAGATAGGCAGCTGAGTAAATTAACAGAGCTGAGCAGACGGCTGTACGATTGTACAGCTGGGCTGGTGGCGAGGAGGAAACATGCAAGCAGAGCTGGTAAAGGAGTGGAGGGCTGAGTGGGCAGCAGGAGAGAAAGACGTGAGCAGAGCAATGCTGAGGAGATAAAAAAAAAAAACTTTCCACGAGCTGCCCATCTGTTGCATCTGTTCCTCATTTTACCTGTACAGTGCAGTAAATTGAAGAGCGGCATCTAGTCACGATGGAGGAACTGGGGAAAAACAACAGAAAGCTTGATCATGGAAACATAGAAGTTGACGGCAGATAAGGACCGCACTGCCCATTTCTTTTTCTACCTTATAAACGTGCCATCGGCCTTTGTTCTGTCAGTGACCTATCTATTCATACTCATCTGTATTGCTCCATTATACCTATCCCATGCCTGTTTGAAGCCCTGCACTGTATTCATATCCACCACTTCCTGAGGTAGGCCGTTCCATGCATCCACCACCCTGTGAAAAAGAATTTCCTCACATTCCCCCTTAATCAGCCTCCCTCTAATCTCATGCTGTGTCCTGCTATTTTTCTTATATTTAAACATGTTAGACTCTTTCACCTTGTTAATGCCCTTAAGGTGTTTGAATGTTTCAATCATATCACCTCTCTCCCTCCTTTGCTCAAGGATATACGTGTTGAGCTCCGTTAATCTGTCCTCATATGTCTTCTGATGCAGTTCCTGCACCATTTTGGTTGCCCTTCTCTGGACTGCCTCAATTTGGTTAATGTTCTTGTGAAGGTGTGGCCTCCAGTACTGCACACAGTACTCAAGATGTGGCCTAACCAGGGTCTTGTAAAGAGGGATTATTACCCCCCTCTTACGACTTGTGATACCCCTACTAATATACCCTAACATCCCCCAGCCTTACCTACTGCTTTAGAGGTCTGCTTGGATGATTTCAGGTCATCGGTGATGATGATGCCCAAGTCTCTTTCCTCCTTTGTAACTGCCAGCAACTCCCCTCCCAGCCTATAGGTGGCTTCAGGGTTTCTCTTCCCTATGTGCATGATCTTGCACTTCTTTGCATTAAAAACCAGTTGCCACTCTTCTGACCATTTTGCTAGTTTATCCAGATCTCTTCTCATTCTGCCCACCCCATCTGGATCATCTACTCTGTTGCAGATATTGGTGTCATCTGCAAACAGACAAGCCTTACCCTCTAGTCCATCTGCAATGTCACTAATGAAGATATTGAAGAGGACTGGCCCCAGGACTGATCCCTGAGGTACCCCACTTGTGACTTGCATCTCTTCTGACTGTATACCATTTACCACCACTCTGTTTTCTGCCCGTCAACCAGTTTGCCACCCAGTTGACCAACTTCTGACCCACCCCGAGCCTACCCAGCTTATTTATCAATCTTCTATGTGGAACAGCGTTGAAAGCTTTGCTGAAGTCAAGTTAGGCGACATCAACTGCTCCCCCTTGGTCCACCACTCTGGTTACCCAGTCAAAGAAATCTATGAGATCAGTTTGACAGGACCTTCCTTTTGTAAACCCATGCTGTCTTGGATACTGTGATCAAGTGAATCAGGCAAAGGAATTGAGGTAGAAAATAAAAAAAGATAAAATTCCTTAGTAAATAACAGACCCACTAGTAAAAAAAAAAATAAAGTGTGTGTGTGTGTGTGGGGGGGGGGGGTGAACTTTTTCAAAAGTATGTATGCCGCAGAAGGACAGAAGTGCCTAGTGGCAAAATAAAATAGCAGCATCAGGTAGCAGACAGAAGGATTATGTTATCTCAAATGATCACAAAGATTTCTGTTTTTAGATATTTAAATAGTTTTTTAAGCTGAGAAAACTATTTTTAAAAATGTAGCCCATTTTATAAGCGCAATAAGACACTCCAGGTGTGTGCATGGAACATATTTTACCGCACGGCCAGGGGCTAAAGGCACTCAGCCATGGCCTCGTGCCTTATTACGCTCCTGGCCGTGCGGTAAAATATGTTCCATGCACATCCTGTTGTGTCTTATTGCTTACTTATAACCCGGCTCACTGCAGACTGCCGGAATGTAGCCTCCGGATTCGCCGGAGTGGCACAGCTGACTGAAACCGAGTGGGTATTAACCCACAGGTGATGCCCGCTCGGTCAGTACCAGCTGTCGGCATGGAGGCACCAGAGGGTAGCTGCCCGCTCAGTCACCACCGCAAGCCCCCATCGGCAGTGCTACAGAGCCACCAAGCACCGCTGCTCGGCCCCCATTGTCACCGGCTGGCCAGACCTTGCACATACACAGCATGATCCTCCATGGCCCGGTGACCTTCTCCTGTGCCCCGCAGGGCAGCCCAGCTGTGTACCACTGCAGGAACCGAGACGGCATAGAGAGTGCGACGCCACCCTGCAGGCACTGTGGCCGCACCCACTGTCAGAGAAGTAACATCGCCGCCTCCCGGGGCCAGCGCACGGCCGCAATCATTGAGCCGTGCAGTGTCCCAAGTCCCAGCACTGAGGCCACCGCAGGGATGTCACCAACTGCCACCCATACCTCTCAACCCCTTGCCTCATGAATCCGAGACAAGGCTTAAAAAAAATCAGGGACAAAGACCCAAAATCAGGGACACATTTTAAAAATTGATACTATTCACTCAGAAAGCTGATAGAATAAAGGGATGTGTGTCAAGATACATTTTCTGAAGAGGAACAAGTCTATAACTTTAATGTTTGACATCCTTTTGTGATTTTAATCCCCACTATTCTGTCACAAAAACGCAAATTTTATGAGGGCCAGAGGAAAATTCTGAGGCAAAATCAGGGACAGTTGAGAGCATACCTCTCAACTGTCCCTGATTTTCAGGGACATCCCTGATTTTGCCTCAAAATTTTATTCTGTCCCTCCTAAAATTTGAGCTTCCATTACCAAACAGTATGGGCTGTAAACAAAGAATAATGTCAAACATTAAAGTTACAGTTTTGGTCTTCCTTAGAGAACACATTTTACACTAAGCCTCTTATTCTACCAGCTTCCTGAGTGGATATCACCAATTTTGAAGATGTGCCCGATTTTTTTAAGCCTTGTCCCCGATTTAAGTGGTAGGAGGTTGAGAGATATGCACCAGAGCACCGCAGTCGTTCACCAGCGCTCCACTGAGCGATGTTACCTGGTCACCTGTGCCCTGTAACTGACAGAAATAGCCGGTGCTGCACGATCTCTGTCCCGTGTCCTCTGCCCGAAGGGATCCCGCACGAGCATGCTGCCCGCCGGAGGTGATGCCGGTAACATAGGCTCGTCGCCGCCGCCGCCACGAGCCTATGTTACAAGCGCATTAATCACCTTCAGCCTCGGGCTCTGCAGGGGATTAATGCCCGTTGGGCGGTTGGACCCCTCCAGCTGCGCCCTCGGGCACTAACCCCCCCCAGCGGGCATTAATCCACCGGCAGAGCCATCCTCTGTCGGTGATTAATGCATACTAAGATGCCTCCTTCGTCGCGGCTTAATGCTTACACGGATGGCAATGAGCCATTCCGGGTCTAGACAGCCACAATATGGCGGCGCGCTTCCCGTACTCCGCACGGACGCGTCGCGAGTCTGGTCTCTGCACGGGCTTGCCCGCTCAGCCAATCCGGAAGTTTGTTACAGCGAGGCTCTGTCGTCCAATCAGCGGCGGGGTTGTACGATGCACTTTGGTAGTAAGGGTAAGTATGTCTCATTTGGTTGCTCGGTAGCAATGGGATTTTTTTTTTATTTTATTTTATTTTATTTTATTTTAAAATTACCTGGTCACGATGTCAAGCTAAAAATGACAAAGGGTATAAGCCACTGATGTAGTTGAGTATTCCTGCACTTTGATGCAATGGTGCTGTGTAAGAACATTGTAGAAAAGAGATTATTATCAGATGCTGAGCCCTACAGTGTCGAGAATCGCAGGAGCATGTGTCGAGTCAGATGATTGCTCCGTTGCCTCAGCTGGTTGTCCATCTCTTGTTTTGTGCGAGTTCCGATGGGGGGAGACCTCACTGGAGAATTCTATTATTAGGGCTGCAACTTCTCCCTTTTGTGCACTTGAATGGGAGGGAGGGAGCGATTGAACAAGCAACTTTTGCAAGGGCTTGCTTTTCCAGTAAACGTTATTCCATTTCAAAACGGAAGGATCCAACGTGGGTTGTGAAGAACTCTGTGCAGTAGGGTAGTATTTTTATCATAGGTATGAGTGGCAGCAAGATTCTTTAATTCCAGTTGAACAGATTAGCTGTCGTTAGGTTACACCATGGACATTTGTCAATGATTTTAAAAGGGCTTCTATTTGCTTGATCAGGCCAGTGTCTGTTAACAAAACACCAAGCTTCAGAAACTGATTCAGTCAGTCAACATCTTTATTTTACCAGGCGAAACACCATTGAGACAAGCTCATTTACAAGAAGGATCTGGGAACAATACAGTAGCCTGATGGGCTGTAACCTAAGACATAAAGAATCAAAATAAAAATGACAGTGTAATTGTACAAAGCAGACAAGGGCAGGGAAGTACATGTAATCTGCAACAGGCAAGAGTCACTGGCAAGCTATGTACATAAACTCATAGGAAAGTCAATGATTTAATACATGTATACACAGTTTTAAGCACAATAAATGGAGAGTAGATGAGATGATTAATTTTGGGCATGCTGGCATTTTTCTAGTTTTCTACTTAATTTTTATTGCAGTATTCAATCTGATACTGAATCCCCTTACTCTGCAGATAATACCTGATGTCTGTGTAAGCTCGTTACCATTTCAGAGGAGTAGTCCTGAAACACTGCAGGGTTTGGCATCTTTCAGTGCGTACTTGGGCCCCATTGCTAGCCTCTCAATCTGTCTCCCAGTTTGTGCATGCGCACTGGCTCTCTGACTCCCCGCTGCATACTAATGTTGGATTCGTTTGTCTCCTCTACATAGCTACGCCACGGGACCCCTTCCCCAGCTCACACAGCTGAAACCACACCGGGGGATCGTGCAGGACTGCGAGAGCCATGAAAGGTAATTCAGGCTCCCTCCAGGCTTCAGCTTGTTTGGCAGGGGTGTTAGCCTGTTGACATCTTGCATTGACTGCCTCTCCCAGCCAGAGGCGTTGAGGGCCTTACTTTTTTCTAAGTCCCTGTTTCTCCCATAGCCTGTTATCATGGATGGCCACTAGGAGTCAGTGTTGCACACCCAAAGCTCCTATTCCCCTTCCCTCTCTTCTGCTCTAGCTTTTCACTCCTACTTACCTACTCCTCTCTCTCCAAGTGCCTTCTAAGATGTTTTTTAGACCTCCTTGCTAGTCCGCTCCTGCGGATTTGAACCTTGCACCTTTGGCCCCAGAGGCTGTTAGCGCAGCGGTAGGGTAACTGGTCACCCTTACTACAGGGTATCTCTTACACCACCTTATCCCTGTAGCACTCCCTCCACACTTCTGCCATCCACTCACTCTCCTCTCCCCTTACACCCAGTCCAGCACCTCTCTTGATTTGTCAACTCAAACCCCACCACTCTCCTGGACCTGGTGTTCACCAACCGTCCTCACAGAATCACCGGTGTCTCAGTCCTCCCTAATGCCCTATGTGCCCACTCTCCTGTGCTGTGCACCTGGTCTGTAAGTCCCAGAAGCCCCCCACCTAAAATCAACCTCCAGCGTAAACTTAAACTGGGCAAACTGGAGCAATTAAGACTCCACCTAAGGCTCTGGAATTGGCCACCCTTAAAAAACACCCCGACATAGACTTGCTACTCGACCTATTCATCCACACATTTAACACACAGCCTGTGACAAGTTTGCATCTCTCACCAAATGTGTGATCAGGGGCAACCCTACACCTTGGATCTCCCACGTCTCCTTGACCAGATGTGCCACTGTGACTCCCTCTGGTAAATAACCCTTGAAACGGGCTTACCAGCCGACAGACAGTGTTACCAGGAGGCTAGGAACAAGTGTGCCTGGACTATACACAGAGCCAGAGCGGAACAGTACAACGCATCCCTTACATCCTATTGGGGCTCGGGAAGAACATTTTTGGAATAACCTAAAGGAGCTTAGCGGAAAGACTATAACTATAACCCGCCCCCAAATTAATATAAACGGCAGCTGTACCACGACTTAATTAATTGCTGATGCCCTTAACTCCACCTTCTTGGACCTCAGCAATGTACCCCCCACACACACACACACACTTTTTGATCCCCCAACACCCTCCTCACTCACTTTTCACTAAAGACCCTTGCCCTATGGGAAGCCAAACCCCTAACTTCAAAAGCCCTCGTGTCTCCCGGTTCAGTAGTGATCTCTTGACCTAAACCTCCGCCTGACCCTGCAGGAAGTCTTCATCCCACTAACCTGCATACTCAATCGTCCCTGTGTCTGGGCGGTTCCATCCCTGGCTGGAAAGCCCACCCATAACCCCCATTCACAAAGCAGTGACCCCGTGCGGCACGCAACGCTATGCCCTATCTCTGTCTCCCCTCCCCCTTCAAAGCCCTGGAACGATTACTCTGATTAGCTCACTGACTGCCTCACAAAATATGATCTGCTCTGTAAGGAACAACACAGCTTCCACAGAGGCCACAGCACCACCTTGGCACTCCTGGAATTTACCTCCTCTGTTCACTCAGCCCTGAACAGAAGTCATCTGACTGGCACTGTCTTTGTGGATCTGTCGAAAGCATTCAACACCATTAAACATGCCCTCCTCCTATCTACCCTCCCCCTGCTAGGTTTTTCCCAGGAGACCACTAATTGGTTTTCCAACTATCTTACGAGTAGAACCCAGCAGGTCAAGATATGCAGCACCCTCTTCACCTGCCTCCCAGTTAGGTCAGGGGTGCCCCAGGGCTCTATTCTGGGCCCCCTGCTATTTAGCTTATATCTAAACACCCTTCCTGTGGCTT
The DNA here is from genome assembly GCA_016271365.2 of Neoceratodus forsteri. NCBI lineage: Eukaryota > Metazoa > Chordata > Ceratodontiformes > Ceratodontidae > Neoceratodus > Neoceratodus forsteri. The sequence continues at coordinate 400,388,993 of JADMNL010000025.1, forward strand.
GCTCTGGTAACCTGCTACTATATGCAGACGATGCTGTCCTCTGTTCATCCCGCCCTGATCCCTGCATGCTCCTGCAGTCGCTCCAAACCTCCTTCACTGAGGCTGAACAATGGTTCGCTAACTAGCGTCTTGTTTTAACTACAGAAAGACGAAGGTCATGACTTTTGCCCACCACCACCAGAGCACTCACAAAAATTGCCGTCCCCAAATCCTTAACCCCCACCTGACCCCCCCCGAACATGCAGATACCTTCAAGTACCTAGGCATCACACTAGACACTGCCCTCAACTTCCACCAACATATACATCTCCTTTCTACAGCTGTCAACACCAGAATTGGCCTCCTTCACAGGTACAAACACTGTCTCACCTCAGATACCCTCCGACTAACTGTGTCCTGAGTCCTGTCTCTAATTGACTATGGGGCAGCTGACTCCTCCTCCTCCCTCAGCAGACTCCAGCAATCTCTCAACAAAGCCTGCCGCCTAATCCTTGGTTGTGACCATACCACACACACTTGCACCCTCTATAGCTCTACATACTGGTTTAACCTCGAAGATAGGCTTAAGTTCCACAGCTGTCTTATGGATAAAAAGATTTCCCTTGGCCTTCCCCCCCAGGTCTCTCAGCCCTCCTAAAACCAGTTTCTATTATTAGAAATACTAGTAGCTTCGCCAAATCTCTGCTCTGTGTCCTCAGATGCTGGACCTCTCTACACCGGAGAACCTTTAGCTACAGGGCCCCCACCTAGATAAATGCTCTTCCCAGCTCCATTGTAACAGAAGGTAAGATTGTCCATTTTAAGTCCCTTCTTAGGGACCACCTCCGCTCTGCCAGTACTTGTGACTGATGCTGAAACTGTTCTGCATACCCTGCTACCCAGTCCCCCCCCGTTGCACCCACTCCTGCCCCCCCAACCTCTTGACAATGAGCTTTGTCCGGCCCCTCCCCACTATAGGCTTTTGATTTATATTATGTATATTCTGCCTGTTCTGCACTTGTATATTGTATCCTTATCCATTATGTTACCTACTCTGTGTATTGTTCTTGTTACTGCTCCGTTCTCTGTTTACAATCCAGTTGTATTATTCCTGTCAACTGTTGTTCCCGTGACATGGAGCCCTTGTAAATGAGTCTCTGACTCAAAAGTTGTTTCCGAAACTTCAATAAATAAAATATGCATCCTACAATCCTACCACATTAGAGTTCTCCTATCTCTCTCTGGCAATTCTAAACACAGTTCTTTAATAGTAAAATATAGAAAATAGGCTACTATGGGTCTTGGTTTTTCTCCAGCCTTAGGTTTTGCCACAGTAGATCTGTGTATTCTTTCGATTTCAAGGGGCATAGCCACTGGTAGCCCAGAGCACCAGGGATAAACTGTTGCAAAAAATGATACCTTGCTACTCCCCACGGGCCCACACACACATTCAGGCACCCCCACAATCCTTATATTATTCCTTCGACCTTCACCTGGTCAAAGGGGACAAGCTATGAAGCAGGATGGGGGTAGATTCAGCCAACACATGAGGAAGTACTTCACAGAAAGAATGGATTCCTGGAACAGCTTTTCAGCGGAAATGGTGGAGGCGAAAACAATGGGTGGGTTCACAAATGCATGGAGTAGGCATAAGGGAATCTTAGTGGAAAGGAAATGGGGGAAGGAGAAAGCTGGCGATCAGTTAGGATCTGCAGTGATAACTGCAGGTCGGGGCAAAATAGCAGACTGGGTGGGCCAAACAGTCCTTATCTGCCATCAAATTCTGTGTTTCTGTGAGCGGCCCACTGTCGCAGCGGTAGAGCTACCGCTTCTGACGCCAGCACCCGGGGTTCGGAAGTGAACTCAGATTGCTGGAGGTTCGGCCAAAGGGGGAGGATCGAGCACCCATAGGGCAGCCCTTCTCCTCTGGGAAGGGTGGGCTTCGGTTCCCGTTGCTTTACCGCCACCTGGGTGACCATGGGTGGTGGTGCAGCAAGACAGCAGAGAAGACATGTAAGGGAGGATGTTGGCCGAGATCGGAACGGTGGCATATCTCTGCGTGCCCCGCCTCCTTGGATGTCCTTGAGTGCCGGCATCCTCAGGGCAGAGATACGGAAAACCAGGAAAAAAAACCCGCACCAGGCACCTGTAGAAGGGACCCGGCAGCCAAACTTCTAAACCAGGCTCCTCGTGGGGCCAACAGAACTTCCTGATGCCCACTTAATGGACTGGGGGAACGACGACCTGGGGTCCCCTCCCTGGGGGGCAAACCGTGGCAGGATTGGGGTAAGTCCTGCAGTACCCTCAGGAGTTACCTGGGGCGAAGCTAGAGGTTCAGCCTAGGGATCCTGGAAGGTAGCGGCCTGGGATGGTGAGAAGGGGATGTAGAAACAGAAAAAAAATCTGTGTTTCTGTGTTCTTCAGGTCATCTAGTTTATTAAATATTTTTGCAAAGTTGTTGCTGACCCACTTGCTGCAGCGTGTCTCCACGGTCGCAAATGCTGACATTTCAAATCACCAGTTTAAACGGTTAAAAACTGTATTTTTTTTCTTTTACTTACAGGAACCGAACGGATTGGCCGATTTTTGCGGGACCAGCTGTTCCTGAATCAGAGGTGAGTGGAAGGTAGTAGTAATGTTTTTAGCTGGTAAAAAAATAAAAAAATTAGTTTGGTTTAGCAGATCAGTCAGAGCGTGACGACCACTGGTAGAGTATCTTGAATCCACTGGGCTACAAGACTACAGGCAGAGTGGATTTACAAGGTGGTGGTCATGCCAGACAACTTTGAAGGGTTTCTTTGACATTGTAACCAGGGAAATAGATCAGGGGAGGGTAATGGACTTTAGCAAGGCCTTCAACACCGTGCTTCACAGGAGACTGATAAAGAAACTGAGCAGCTGACGGCCTGGTGGTGCTGAGGGCTAAGGCGCTGGATGCCTTACCTCGTGACACGCCGACGACCCAGGTTTGGGAACGAGCACAGGACGTTGGAGGTTGGGGGGGGGAGAGCGGAGCTGGATGGAGTTGCCAGAAAGGCAGCTGTCCTCTCCAGGGAGGGAAGGTGGCACCCCTCGGCTATTGTCTGCCTCCTGGTGGAGGCCAGGAGACAGTACAGGTTAGAGGGTGCATAGGCACTAGACCGATGGGTGGGCAGACGGGATCGTTACCAGGGCTGTAGTACGCATGCGCGCCTCCTCGTGCATGTGACTACTCTGGGGGCCCGGGGTAAAAACGGAGAGGAAAACATTCTGGTGGCAGGATGACACCTGGAACACCCCCCCCCCTCGGCACCGCTCCCGTGACAGGCATAAGGTAAGGCCCAGTAATTCTGGGTGTTGTAGATGATTGGGGGGGCAGTCAGGCTGAAGGGGACAAGCCGGAAAAGAGATGCAAAAATAGTGTAGTGATAAAAAAAAGAAACTGAGCAGCCTAGGAGTGGAATCCAAAGTGGTGAATTGGGTTAGAAGTTGAAACAGGCGACAAAGGGTGGTGGTTAACGGCACTTACTCTAATGATGGGATAGTGGCCAGTGGGGTGCTACAGGGCTCAGTACTGGAAACAGTCCTCTTCATTGTTTTTGAAAGTGACATTGCAGAAGAACTGGAAGGAAGGTATGCCCTTTGCAGATGATACCAAATTCTGAAATTGAGTGGAGACACAGGAGGTGGTGGAGAGAATGCGCAGCGATCTTGGGAAACTCGAGGAGTGGTCAAGAGCCTGGTAGTTGGGGTTCAGTGCCAAAAAGTACAGAATAATGCACCTAGAGCATAGGAACCCAGGAGCTGAGTATAGGGTTGGGGGGGACTGGCAGTCACTAAGCAGGAAAGAGACCTTGGGGTTATCATAATGGACAACCTCAAAATGGCAGGGGGGTATGGCAAAGCAGTATGTAGGGCTAGTGGGATGCTGGGGTGCACAGGGACAGGTATATCCAGCAGGACGAGGGAGGCAGGGTGGCCACTGTATCACTCATTGGTGAGACCCCACCTGGAGTACTGTGTCCGGTTTTGGAGGCCATACCTCAGAAAGGACATGGACAGGGTGGAGGCAGTCCAGAAGAGGGCAACTGAAATGGTGCAGGGGTTGGAAAAGAAGCCCTATGAGGAGAGACTGAGGCATCTCAACATATGCACACTGGAAGAAAGGAGAGTGAGAGGTGACGTGATGGAGATCTACAGGTGCCTCACGGGGTGAACAGGGTGCAGGAGGGGAGTCTCCTTCCAATGAGAGAGAGCACCAGGACCAGAGGGCACGCAGTGAAGCTGGAGGGGGGAAGTTTGAGGGATGTGAGGAAGTACGAACATACAGAATTTGCCAGCAGATAAAGGCCTAGAGGTCTATGAAGTCTGCGCGAATGTGCAGCTAGCACCCCTTATTCTGCAGCTGCCCCTCCCTTCCCTTCCATTGATCTGCTTATAAGTGGTGAATGCGTGGAACAGACTGCCGGCGAAAGTGGTGAAGGCCAAAACAGTGTGGGATGGGTGCAAGGCATGTGCGGGATAGACATAGGGGAATATTAGTAAACGGGCAGGGAGGAGGGAGGGTCGCTGGAGACCAGTTAGGGTCTGCAGAGACTGATTAGGCAGGGAACATCTGGGCAGATGTGAGCCAAGTGGTACTTTTCTGCTGACAAATAATTCTGTGTTTCTATGTTTCTGACTTGTGCTGTCATCTTCAAATGGTCCAAAAGCATTTTTTCACAGTTACCATTGGGTCAAGTCACCTTCACAAAAAGTAGCTGTGTTTCTTTGATCCATTCCTGAGAAGTTTACAAAGTTCACTTAATCTGTTATTTGGTGGAGCCGTGGGATGAACTCGCAGCACTGCCTGTTAACAGCGGTTTCACAGGAGGGCATTGCACAGTGTCAGACATCATTGTGGGATAATATTTAATTTCGTTTCATTTTTATTTTTTATACTTGTAAGCAAGATGGGCAAATTACCCGTTTTCACAAGCGACAAGTTCAAAATAAAAAAAAACACATCATAAAGATTCAAGACAAGGTACAAACACATATATGATTTAGCAGCCAGCCATTGTACCAACCCATTCCTTAAAATCCTCACCTTCCTTAAATTAATTAAGGTTAAGGGAAAACTATTAATATACTGCAGAATTTTCTGGGTATCCCTGGAGCCCAACACAGCTTGTGCAGCACTTGTTTTTATCAAGCGCGATAAACATGTTCCTTACCAGAAATGCATGATTTGCATATTCCGTCTGCAGAGATACAGTGGAGGCAGTGTGGTCTAGTTATCTGCATGCCAGCTTGGGGAGCAGGAGATCACGGGTTCAAACCTGACGAGAGCCAGAATACTCGCTGTGTGACCTTGGGCAAGTCTCTTAAAGCAGCTGTACTAGTTAGCTAGTAAACATATCATCCTACAGGTGTGTGTATATATATATATGTGTATATATATATATATATATTTTTTTAGCTGTGATGTATTCCTGATAATCTTAGATTTTTCATTTTGGTATTTTAAATTCATTAGCTATTTTTAAAGGGAAATGTCCACCTGTAATCCGGTCACCCCTTGGTGCGAGGAATGGCTGGATTAACTTTTTCACAAAGTGTTTTAATTTCTTCAAGTTATGGTTGCTGAAATATGTAGATATTATCTGGTTGATGCTGTCTGCCTCCCGCCGGCATTTTGAATTGCTCGGCATGCCCACAACCTCCCACGGTTGTCTCAGGATGATGTATGAGACGGGGAACAGCCACAGAAGCGTGCATAAATGTCCTGTGTAAACAGAGCTATTAATAGCTCTGGTTTTCAATGTACATATCCCAGTGCTATACTGAGACCAGGTATGAACTGGCAGTTGACTGGGTGGGCCAAGTGGTCCTTATCTGCCGACAGTGTCTCTGAATCTATGAACCAGATAATATCTATATTTCGGCAACCATTACTTGAAAAAAATTAAAAACTTTGTGAAAATGCTAATTGGGCCATGTCTCACAACAAGGCATCACCGAATTACGGGTGGACATTTCCCTGTAACACCATCTTTAATTACAGCTTTTGTAATTTGTGTGGATCTACACTAAAGATGGCAGCCCCCAGCAACTTTCAGAAATCTTCTCCCCAAAGATCACACACTAACTTAACCCCCACTGTATGTATTGAAACCTAGAAACATAAACAGTGATGGCAGGAAAGGACCTGCGGTCCATTCAGTTCGCCAGAGTTCCTTATTTTGCCCTGGGACTTGCTGTCCCTCCAGGGTACTAGCCCTACCTATTCTCCCCCCAATTTCTGCAGCCATGAGCAGTCACTGTATCTTTTATTCTGTACTATTCGTGCCTTTTTTTTTTTTTAATGCATGTCAATTAAAAAGCTTGGGTACAGATAAAACATGTAATACAGACAAATGGTGCAGGGTTTTAAATAATTGATTAGCAGTTTTTTTCTTGGGACAATGCTAACTGTACAGAAAGTATTTATATAGGTTTTCTAGAAGTGTTATGTTTGTTAAACACAATGAGGCAAGTGCTATACATTTTCACAATGTTTTAGCACTTTTATAACCAAAATTAATTATTTTTTGGAGTTAAATAAAACCCTGTGGTGGAGTAACCATGTAGTTCACAAATATCCTGAAGCAGTGGTCTTAAATATATACAGTTACAGTTGTATGTCAGTACTTCTCCTGGGCGTTAAGACAAACTGCCCTTTACAAATAATAGCATTTGAGTAAGCACGTAATAATAATAATAACATTCTCCGCAGAGTCCAAACCTTTTTTTTTTCCACCAGGAGAGAGACACTAAGCTGAAAGCTTGTTTACAGGTGTGACCTGGGAGCACAAGGAAGTTGTGACTTGCTAAGGGTCACACAGTATGCTAGTGGTGGCTGTGGGATTCAAACCCAGGTCTCCAGGTTTGCAGCTCAGAGTCTTAAACCACTGCACTATACTGCCTCCTACCTCCAAACTCAACTCCTGGGAGGCCATTTTGTGTCAGGTAAACAATGGATAGTTCGGACTTCATGTGGAGCCATTAGAGGTAATGAGTTAAGCAAGGCAAGGGCAAATACAAGTGGAATATGAGATGAGGTAACTCCAGCCTTACCAGATCATCTGGTCAGGTGGTGTTGGTGGGAAGCGTTTTCCCTCCGAAGTGTCCATCTGGTCCACCTCCAGACAAAAATTTGTGTTTTCAGGTTGACCTTATAGGTCAGTTCCTCCGTTGACTGAATGTCCTGTACTTTGGTCAGCCAGTGTTGAAAGAGTGAGGGTTCCCTGACTAATCATTTGCGGGTGATGGCCTTTTGGGCAGCCGCGAGAAGGATATTCCAGAGGTATATTTGATCCCACCTACGAATTTCAGGAGGTGGGAGGCCTAATATCATCGTATTGATCAAGTTCAAAGGGGTGGTAATTGCGAACAGGTCCTGGACTACATCCACAACCTGCTGCCAGTAAGACTGGAGTACCAGGCACTGCCAGAAGATATGCGAGTGATGGGCATGGGTCTCTGCATTGCCTCCAGCAGGCCTGGGAATGGCCAGGGCTCCATTTACTCTGCATAACCTATTCATGCTTGAAATAGCCAATGGTTTTAGCACCCACCGCTTCAACTAGTAGATTGTTCTACAGCTGTATCACCCTTTCTGTAAAGTAATGAAAAGTAGCAGTGGTAATATAGGGATTGTAAATTAGTGATACAGATATAGGGGAGACAGATATTTAAGTCCAAGCAGCAGAAAGCAGATGATTAGGCCAGAAATGATCAGTAGCAGGGGGAAAACGATCGCCTACCGCAGTTAATATTAATCAGTGAAGGAGACGGGGAGGAGCTTAGGAGTATTTAATAGAGAGAGGGGGTGGGGGTGGGCGAACAGGAGAAAATTCAAGTAGGAAACCGTCAGCTCATTAGGAGCTGGGAGCAAATTAGATTCATAGTCTACAGAAGAGGCACCAAATTCAAAAGTGAGCTGGGTTCACTGTCACGTACCTTCAGCAGTCAGTTCAGTGCAGCGGGAGGTGTCTTGCTCCTACATTGAGGGGTTGGGGAGGGCTTCAGCAGTAGCAAGCCCTCACGACCCTTCAGCAGGCAGCCAGTTCAGCGCAGTGGAAGGTGTCTTGCTCCTACAGTGAAGGGTTGGGGAGGGCTTCAGCAGCAGCAAGCTCTCATGATCTTGAAAGAAAAAGAAATAGGAGAGAGAAATTAACAAGCAGAAATTAAATACTGAAGGCACCGAGGGCAAAGAGAGGGGGAGGGGAAATTACACCTAAGGCTACAGTGAGGGGAAACAAGCTGGAAGGACAGGGGTCTGTTTAAAATTAATATTAGACTAAGGTGTATAAAGAAGGGATAGAAAAACAGGAAGCAGGGAATAAATTAGAAGCAGAATAAGTAAATCCACACAGAAATGCTGTAATTATGAATTTTAAAAATTCAAGTAGGCAGCCGGCAGCTTGTAAGGAGCTGGGAGCAAGTTAGAGTAATAGCCCACAGAAGAGGTGCCAAATTCAAAAGTGAGCTGGGTTCACCATCGCGTAACTTCAGCAGTCAGTTCAGTGCAGCGGGAGGCGTCTTGTCCCTACAGCGAGGGGTTGGGGAGGACTTTAGCAGCAGCAAGCCCTCACAACCCTTCAGCAGTCAGTCAGTTCAGTGCAGAGAGAGGTGTCTTGGCCCTATAGCAAGGGATTGGGGAGGGGTTAAGCAGCAGCAAGCCATCACGACCCTTCAGCAGGCAGTCCAGCACAGTGGAAGGTATCTTGCTCCTATAGCGAGGGGTTGGGGAGGGCTTCAGCAGCAGCAAGCCCTCACGACTCTTCAGCAGGCAGTCAGTTCAGCGCAGCGGGAGGTGTCTTGCTCGTACAGCGAGGGGTTGGGGAGGACTTCAGCAGCAGCAAGCCCTCACAACCCTGAAAGAAATAGAAATGAAACTTATGTTTAAAATGGTAACAGATGCTGTGGGGGAAAGTAGTTCAGGAGATTAATCTTGTGCTGAGTAGATTCAGAATACCTTGTAAATCAGGTGTGTACTTTGAGGGGTTGAGCTGACAGAGGCTTAATGCCTTCTTACTAAAGCACTTCCACTCTAACGTGTCCAGCACGTTTGCGTCTGAGAAAGCGAGTGGAACAGTGAAGGAGTGGAACAGGTAGCCGGCATCTTAGGCGTCATCACAAGGAAGCAGGGGACTGTGCTGGTCAGCTAGGGTAAGGCAACTGTCCACTACTGTGTGACAAGTCACTGCTGGGAAGGGCAGAAGGTAGGCCAAAACTAGGAATAGTAGCCACACCCTATCTAGGATAGGAGTTTAAGGGGATTTAAACCAGGTATGAGAGAACTCTAGAAGCAACAAACAAACAAAAAAGGGAACGCTAGAAATACCCTAGCAGAGGTAAGGGTACAAAGTAGTTTCCAGTAACACAGGGAGAATAGAAGTTGGGGAATCCTGGGAGTAGTGCATTGACTGTGGGGTGGCAGTTTTTCAGTGAGACCTTCTGGAGACTGCAATCCTGCCTCACCTGCACACAGCTGTCAGGATTTGAGAGAAGAAGTTGCTAGACTCCAGGTCGAGTTGGCTGGGATGCAGGTGACCCCTTCTCCCACCCAGGGGCCACCAAGTCTGACACCATTGTCTCAGAGGATGCCAGGGAGGGGGAACGGCTGGGCTGTGGTGGGCTCAGGAAAGGGGGTGGGTGGGTCAAAGGAACATTCATCATCTGGTACCTCTAAGCAGTTCCTTCGTTGCTCTGGCGAGGCAGGGACTGCCAGGAAGAGGCACTCATGGTAGACGTCAGGGAGGATGTGGTGGTCCTCCGTAGTGGAGACCCCAGGGAGGGTGGAAGAGGACCCCAGAGAAGGAGGAAGCAACTTCTGGGTTGGGGGGGGGACCCTATTGTGAGGGGGATATATTTTGGAATAGAAAAGGGAGGGGAGATGGGGGTTATGTGCCTGCGTGGTGCCACAACCCGCAGGGATGGGAAACAGATCCTTAGGATAGCTATGGCAACAGGTCGGGAGGCAGAGCTGTATGTCACTGTCCACCTGGGGACTAATGATCTGGCTAGGCATGGGGCTGGGATAGTGCAGGCGTAGTTTAGGAGGGAGCTGGGGAGGGGTCTTGGGTAGTGCACTCGGTGGCTTTCGCTGTGGTTGCTGCCCATCTGTGGGGGGGGGGGCAGGAGAGGGATCTCCGCACCAGCAGCTTCAACTCATGGCCGAAGGAATGGTATAGAGAGGAGGGGTTTGGCTGCATTAGGGACTGGAGACTCACCAGGTATGATATGGGTCTATATAGGGGTGATGGCCTGCATACGTCTGGGAGGGGAGCCACAGTCCTCAGTGGATAATTTAAATGTTACTTTTTATCTTTTCTTTTTTTTTTTTTTTTTTAGAAGTTTTTATCTTTCATTGGCCACAGTGGGGAAGGCTCCCTTCTGCCAGCTTCACCGCTGCCCTCCACCATTCATAGCCTCTCCGGGGACTTACCTTGTGGCTAGGGCCCCCATGGATGGCCCCCCCCCCCCGTGGTGGGGTCAGGAGGTGGAGGGCCACCCTACCCCCCCAATGCCTGAAATCCAGTCGTTCGCCACAGGTTGTCCTGTGGCCAGGCAGGTGGGGGTGTGGTGAGCGGGTGTCATACGCCCCTGCTGTGCCTACCATGTTCCTCCTGGCTTTTTCTTCCATCCTGTCCACCAGCCATGGCTTTCTCGAGGAGCACATGGGTGTGGAGGCATGCATGCGTCTTGAGGCTGCAACTCCCTCCCTCCAACTTTCGTCTGCTCCCTGAGGCTTTTCTTACCCCAGGAGTCATTTAGCATCAGTAACTTTTTTGCACTTGGAGGTGTGCCTTTAAGAGATATTTAAATGAGCTTGTGGCCAAGCCAGTCAGAAGTCAGGAAAGGGGGTGAGCTGAGTGAGAGCCATTGAAGGCTTCAGAATTTTTCCTTTGCTGGACTGACCAACATTGCTCCTGAGGTGTCTTTCAGCTTTCTTTGTTGACAGCCTCCTCGTGCTTATATGGGTAAAGTTTTCTTCTTATTTTATTTCTATTAGCGTATTGAGTGAAAGTTTTTTACTTTTTCATTAGCGCTGTGCAAAACTTTTATTTTTAGCGCAACCACGCTGTTTTGACTTTATTTTCACCGCGACTGTTCATTTTAAACCCTAATTTTAGTGCAGGTGCTTATTTTCGACAGTTTCCTTCATTTTTGGGAAATTCTTGTGGGAACCGTCGAATTAGAGACAGTTGCCTTGTTTTTTTACCTCAGACCTCGTGGGGTTTACTGCAAGGCAGCTGTAGTAGATTTCAAATCTAAACAGTGCCTGGGGGGTTCTCAATTGATTGGCAATTATGAGGATCCTTTTTATTATTATATTACTGGACCTTGGTATCATCTGTCACAGGACTGTCCGTAAGTGTCCAGCAGCCACCTGTGTGCAGTTGACCAGTACTACTGGGTCTCTGTTAAGATCGGCACTGGTATAGATCCCAGTTCTACAACCCAAAAAAAAAAAAAGACACTAGTAATAGACAGAGTTCATTAACTGGGCAGGACTGGCTGGTGGCATTATCGCAGAACTCTGCACTCAGTGTCCAGGACAGATTTGCTTTGCTTAAACTGGCAAAACATAGTAGACAAACCTTTGATAATTATGGCTGAGGACAAATCAAAGGCTTCTGTCGATTGACCATCCAAAAGTACTAATAATAAAAGCGGAGGTGCTGGGGAACCCTCCAGATCCCAGCCAAGAAATAAAGCTTCCAGAGATGAAGTTCCTCACAAAATAAAGAATAATAGAAATGACAAAAAAGGAAGCTTGATCAAGCATCTGATGAAGTAGCTAACAAGAAATTCTATCAAGGCAAACATGCTCTCGTTGCTTCTAGGAAAGCCAATAGTGAGACAACAGGTAGCTTGAAACTTACAAACCAAGTCTGCGCAAGTTCTTCCATCAGTGCAAGATGTGGAAAAAAGCATGGCAACTGTTTCAGACCCTTCAAAAAATGGGTCTTCCGTTTACTGGGGCTAGCAAGCACTCTTCCACAGTTCTCTGTTCTGTAGACTGTGAGGGTGACGCAGATGATAGAGAACAATTTTATTGTGCCCCTGACATGGACTGTTTAGGGCCTTGAGCCCCAGGAGTCCCTGGACCCTCATCTTGGGGATCCCCCAGGTGACCAGGAGGATCCCGCCTCTGTTTACTTTTATGCAAAAAATGCTGAACACCCTGGACCTCCCTTCACAGGAGTCCAACCAGGATGTCGATGAAGATTATAGGGAGATGAGAGGTCTTTCAACCTCAAAGACCCTGGCCGTCCCTATCTATAATGCATATAGAAAAAATACCATGAAGCTGCTTCAACACCCCACTTCAGTTCTAGGGATTGATAAGCGGCTTGAGAGAAAATATAAATTGTTTAAAAATGGTAGAGTTCCTGTCTGCACACTGTAGCCATGAGAGTATAGTGCAGCTTGTGAGAAAGCTGGAGTCTCCTTGTCCCCTTCTCTTCCCCTGGATAAAGATCTCGAGAGAATTGACCTTTATAGCAAAGAAAATGTATGCCACAGCTTCCCTGCTTCTCCAACTTTCTTCGTATATGGCGTTCACAGCCAAATATCAGAAAGCCCTTTGGAAATCTGTCCTGGCTATTGCCTGCAACGGATCAGAGTCTGTGGTGCATGAGCTGGTGGATACGTCAGGAACTGCCCTGGAAGCTACTATGTACCAATTCCACATGGCAGACAAAAATGATGCAGCCTCTAGGGCGATGACTCACGCCATCTCTCTGAGATGATTTGCCTGGCTTAGAACAACCAGTCTAACTACAGACACTCAGAACGAGGCCATGGATTTTCCCTGTGATCAAAATATGATGTTTTATTACAGAACCACTGACTACATGAAAAAAGTCTATGAGTACAAGGCCTCCTGGCAGAGCCACTTGTCCAAACCTAAGCCCACTACCCTTCAGAGATCCCGTCCCAGGGGCGGTAGGGGCAGATGTTTTGTTCCCAGGCCTTACAGTCCCTATCCCCAGTCTGACTTCGGTCAGTACAGGGGGTCTTTCAGAGGCAGGGGCAGAAGAGGCCAAAGAAGAGCCACCTCTTCCGAGCCATCTGCCCTTCAGTCCAAGTCCTGATGTGAGTGTCCAGGTCGCCTTCCCACTTCTGGTGGGAGGCAGACGCTCTCATTATCTTCAGCACTGGTCTCATCACATCAGACAAGTGGGTGCTGGAGATAGTGGAGAAGGGTCTGTCATTACAGTTCAAGCAAAAGCCAGACCTCAAACGTACCCAGGTGTCAAGACCTTTGTTCCCAACACAGATCCTGCTGTTGGAATTGGAGGTACAAAACCTTCTGGCTCTATGAGCAGTGGAGAGGGTCCCTGCCCACAAGAAGGACAAGGGCGTGTACTCCACATATTTTCCGACACAAAAGAAAACTGGGGAGTGGCAACCTGTCTTAGATCTCAGATATTTAAACAAACATCTGAAAAAAAACAAATTCAGAATGGTCACTCTGTCACTGGTCATACAGTACTTACAGCAGGGAGACTGGCTAGCCTCCCTAGACTTAAAGGATGCCTACTTCCACATACCTATATGGAGATCTCACAGGAAGTTTCTCAGGTTCAGACTTTTTTCCGGTCACTATCAGTTCGCCGCAGTGCCCTTCGTTCTGTCCTCAGCCCCAAGAGTCTTTACCAAGTGTCTCAGTGGTAGCAGTACATCTCAGGAGACTGGGTGTCACTCTCTACCCCTATCTGGGTGACTGGCTCATAGTAGCAAAGTCTCCTTGCCAGGTCAAGGAATCTCTTTCCCCTCACAGAATGCACTCTGGAGTCTCCGGGTTTCCTGCTAAATCTAAAGAAATCTCACCCGGAACCCACCCAGCTGCTCACCTTCATAGGGGCCCAGCTGGACACTCAGAAGGGATATGCTTTCCTTCTGCAGGAAATAATTCAGAATTTCCTTTTGGTGGCAGATTCTTTCATCCGGGGACAGCTAAAATCAGCCAGACATTTCCTCAAACTTCTGGGACATATGGCCTCTATGACTGCAGTAGTCCCAGGGGTCAGGTACAGGATACGTCTCCTGCAATCCGGTCTCAGAGAAGCAACACATTTTCAGAGTTGATACCTGTGTCGAAGCAGTTCCTCCAAAACCTGCTGTGGTGGAAGAACCCCACAAATCTGCAGGCAGGGGTTCCCTTTCATGCTCCTATTCCGAAAAGAGTGATCACCACAGATGCCTCCATTTTGGTCTGGGGAGCACATCTGGACAGTGCCTCAGTAAGCGGAAACTGGACTCCCGAACAGTCACAGTTGCACATAAATCTTTTGGAACTCAGAGCAGTCTTCGTAGCTCTCAAAGCTTTCGCTACCAGCATAGAAGGGCAGGTGGTTCAAATTTGAATGGACAACACCACATCAATGTTTTACATAAACAAGCAGGGTGGTACCAGATCAGGAATACTCTGTTTGGATGCTCTGAAGCTCTGGTCTCTAGCATTCTCTCTGGGAGTCAGCCTCTCAGCTGTTCACCTCCCAGGCAAACGCAGTACTCTGACAGATGCTCTAAACTGCATCAGTCAAGGCCAGAGCGAATGGATACTGAACAAGCAAGTAGTAGCCACAGTGTTCAGGCGATGGGGCACACCCGATGTGGATCTGTTTGCCTCCTCCCACAATTTCAGCTTCCTCAGTACTGTTGCAGGCCGCCAGTCCCGGGAACACTTCCTCTGGATGCCCTGATCCTGGACTGGTCAGGGAGGTTTCCATATGCATTTTCTCCCTTTCCCCTGATATTCAGGGTTTTGCTGAAACTCAGACAGCAGCCTGCATCGATGATCCTAGTGGCTCTGGACTGGCCCAGGTAAGCCTGGTACCCTTTTCTTCTCTCAATGTCCTGCAACAGGCCCATTCAACTTCCTACAGCTCAGTCCCTGCTGATTCTTCCTCAGCTGGGAGTGCAGTACCCAGACATACACTCTCTTCACCTCAAGGCCTGGTTCTTGAGGAGTTAGTTTCCATCCTCACAGTACTCTGAACAGGTCCTTTAGATACTGCGGATGGCTAAAAAACCGAACACTAAAAAGACTTTTGCAGCCAAATGGAAAAGGTTTTCCCTCTGATGCAAGAGCAAAAAGGTCAAACCCCTATCAGCTTCAGACCCTCGGCTACTAGACTACCTGGTACACATAAAGGCATCGGGCTTCAAACCTTCCTTCCTCAAGCTACACCTGGCGGCAATTTCAGCCTACCTTTTGGTGGGAAAGAAAAAAAAATAATTTTTTTCCCCACAACATTTTTGAACAGGTTTTCAAAGGCCTCTTGCACCTCTAGCCTCCAACCAGGGAGCCTGTTCCTTCTTGGAGCCTGAACCTTTGCATAGATGGACTCATGAATCCACCCTTCAAGCCTATGTCCACGGCCCACATCAAGTTTGTAACTTGGAAGACAGTCTTCCTGGTAGCCATTACCTCTGCCAGGAGGATTTCAGAGCTACAGGCCCTGTGCACTGAGCCTAATTACAGCATCCTTCACAACGATAAAGTTGAGCTCAGGACAAATAGGACATTTCTGCCAAAGGTGGTTTCAGAGTTTCACTTTAACCAGTCCATTACTCTGCCTGTCTTCTTTACTGAGCCATCCGCTCCTGGCGAGCAACAGCTCCACAGCTTGGATGTCAAAAGAGCCATCTTTCACTACCTAGAGCATACTAGACAGTCCAGAGGCTCTTCCACTCAGTTGTTCCTCACCTACGGGGATGTGGGCAGAGGAAGACCAGCTACCAAGAGAATTGTTTCTCATTGGTTAGTCTATTGTATTAGATTCTGCTATGAGAAAGGTGGTCAACAACCTCCAGTGGGGCTTAGGGCCCATTCCACCAGGGGCACTGCAGCATCAAGGGACATTCCCCTACTGGACGTCTGCAAAGCAGCTGCCTGAAAATCTGTGGTCACCTCTGTGAAACACTACAGTTTGGATGTGCAGACCAGATCTGACGCCAGATTTGGCAGGGCAGTTCTGCAGAGCCTCTTTCCTAAGTAGGTTCTCTGCCCACCTCCCATTTGGTACTGCTCGGTAGTTTGCGAAAAAGTTACTGATACTAAAGGACTCCTGGGGTAAGAAGAAAAAATTACCGCAGTAATCTTTCTTCCAAGGGGTCCTTCAGCACCAGTAAACTCCCACCCTTCCTCCCAGTTCACCTGTCGGAGAAGGGCTCTTTAATTCACTTTTTACCAAATTTGGTGTTTCTTATTGATGAGTATTTAGCTCGTGTTGCTGTTGTTTCTGTTTCCACTTTTTGTGGACATTTCGCATGTTTTGAATCCTGTTGATTCTTTTTCAGGGCAGTTGCCCTCATTTTCCCTGGAAAAAGTTCTGAAGCCTTTAACAGCTCTCACTCGGCTCACCCCCTTTTCTGGCTTCTCATTGGCTTGGCCCTAAGCTCATTTAAATATCTCTCAAAGGCACACCTCCAGGACAGTTGCACCTAGCCAGCTAAGTGCAAAAAAGTTACTGATGCTGAAGGACCCCTTGGAAGAAAGAAGATCACTGTGGTGAGTCATTTTTTCTTGTGGACTTAGCACCAGGCCTCCACCTAGTGGCAGCCAAGAGCCACTGAAACCAACCTCCCCGATTCAGGAGAGGAGAGCTGCCTGGCGGCCACTCAATCCTCTCCCAACTCCCCCCCCCAACCCCAAGCCGATCCCCAGCAGGCCGGGCTCGTTCCCGAACCTGGGTCGCTGGCATGGTGGAAGGTAAGGCGCACAGCTCCTCAGCCCTCCATGCCACTGGGCTAGCATATTTAAATGTTACTTTGATGAACATTTAAACTAGCTGAGGGGAGTGGTGGAAGAGATCAGGGAGGCAGAAACTGCCCCCTCAACACAGGTTTAAGTAAAGAATAGGGAGAACCCAAGAGTAATGGAATTCACTGGGATGCAAATTAATATAGGTAGCATGGTGGAAGAAATGAAGGGGGATGGCAGCGGGTGTATTAAAAAGAGGGAGGGAGGAGGGAAAGCAGAACGGGGGGGGAAGGGGGTTACAAATAGTATGGTTGCAAAACCTGGAAATCCATGTGTGCGAATGCTAGAAGTCTAAAAATAAGATTCCAGACCTAGAGGCCACGATGACAGAGACCAACCTTGATATTGTGGCATTACTGAGTCATGCATTGAAAACTGTGACTGGCTATGCTGTCTTCAGAAAGGACAGGGTGAGAAGGAAAGGAGGGAGTGTGGTACTGTATATGAGAGAGGGCATTAAAGTGATGAAGTACAGGGGAAGGCGGAGGTACTGTGGGTATCTTGAGTCACCCTAGAGATGGGAATGAAGCCTCTGTGGTACTTTATGAGAGGGAGAGTATTAAAGTGATGGAGATACGGAGAATACGGGAGGGCATAGGTACTGTGACTGGCTTGAGTCACCCTAAAGAGGGGAATGGAGCCTCTGTTCACACTGTTGTGATCTACAGACCTCCAGCACATGGGGAGGAGTTGGATCCGGTACTGATGGAAGCCATTGGCAAGATGGCAGAAAAGGGGGAGGTGCTGTTGGTGGGGGACTTTAATCTGCTGGATAGAAACATAGAATATTTTGGCAGATAAGACTATTAAGCCCACCTAGTCTGCCCATTTTCCTACTTGGTTTGGCAATCCCTACTTTTATCTGGACTGCCTTTCCCCCACTTTGCTGTACAGCAGGGTGCCTTTATGCATATCCCATGCACTTTTGAATCCTTGTACTGTTTTTGCTTCCACCACCTCCACTGGTAGGCTGTTCCACGGATCTGCCACCCTCTCTGTGAAAAAATACTGCCTTGCATTCCCCCTAAGCTTCCCTTCCTCCAGCCTCATGTTATGTCCCCTTATCCATGTGCACTTTCATCTTTGAAATATGCCCCCCCTTACCCTGTTTATTTCTCTAAGGTATTTGAAAGTCTCTATTATATCATCTCTCTCCCCCTTCTCTCTTCCAGTGAATAGCTGTTTAGTTCCTTGAGTCCTTCCTCATAAGGTTTGTGGTGCAGTCCATGTATAATTTTTGTTGCTGTTCTCTGGACTGCTTCCATTCTGTCTTTGCCCTTCCTGAGATGCGGTCTCCAGAATTGAACACAGTATTTCAGATGAGGCCTCACCAGTGATCTATACAGTGGCATGACCACTTCACTCCCCCTACTGGTTATGCCTCTTCCTGTGCACCCCAGCATTCTGTTTGCCTTCCCCACTGCTTTTTCGCATTGTTTGGCTGACTTCAGGTCATCAGATATGATGACCTCTAGGTCTGTCTCCTGACTTGTGGTGCTAAAACTCACCCCCATCCCCCACCCCAATCCTGTATTCCTCTCTTGGGTTTCTGTGTCCCAGGTGCATTATCTTGCACTTCTTAGCGTTGAAACCCAACTGCCAAACCTTTGACCATTCCTCAAGTAGTCTTAGGTTGTTTATCATTTTATCTAGCCCCCTCCTGTGTGTCGACTCAGTTACAGGTCTTGGTGTCATCTGCGAACAAGCATACTTTCCCCTCCAGTCCCTCTGTAATGTTGCTTATGAAGACATTAAATAGAACTGGACCCAGCACTGATCCCTGTGGATCCCCGCTGGTCACCTCCCCCCTTCTGATTTTATGTCATTTACTACCACCCTCTGGGTCCTGCCTTTTAGCCAGTTGCCAACCCATTTTACCACTTTAGAGCCCACACCCAGATTCCCCAATTTGTTAAGCAAGCTTCTGTGAGGAACAGTGTCAGAGGCCTTACTGAAATCCGGGTAGGCCACATCCACCGCCTCTCCCTGGTCACCCAGTCAAAGAAATCGATAAGATTAGTCTGACAGGACCTACCCTTAGTGAATCCATGCTGTCTTGGGTCTTTTGCACTGCTTGACTCCAGGAACTTCACTACCCTCTCCTTAAGCAGGGACTCCATCAGCTTCCCCACCAGTGAGGTCAGGCTTACAGGTCTGTAATTGCCTGCCTCCTCTCTACTTCCAGTCTTGTGCAAGGGGACCACCTCTGCCCTCCTCCAGTCCCCAGGTACCTCCCGTCTCTAGTGATTGGTTGAATAGGGTTGTCAGTGGACCTGCTAGGACTTCTCTGAGTTCCTTGAACACTCTCGGGTGAATCCCATCTGGCCCCATTGCCTTGTCTGTCTTTACTTTTCCTAGTTCCTTCAAGACTCTATCCACCATAAATGGGCTGGTGTCCACTTCTCCCCCCGTACATCTTTCCTCGTGAGTCTTGGCTCCTCCTCTGCCTCTTCTTTGGTAAATACTGAGCAAAAATATTTATTCAGTACCTCAGATTTTTCAAGGTCATCTTCCACCCATCCACCCTCTCCCTTCTTTAGCCTAACAATACCATTTCTGGTCTTTTTCCTGTCTCTCTAATACAATGGAAGAAGGTCTTGTTCCCCTTCTTAATAGCCTGTGCTATTTCTTCCTTTGTTCTTGCCTTAGCCCCTCTGACAGCCTTCCCAGCTTCTCTCTGCTTCTCCAGATATTTGTCTGTCTTCTTCTTTCTGTGTCTCTCTCTATTTCCCGAATGCCTTACTTTTTTTTTGCACTTTCTTGGCTACTGACTTAGAGAACCACAGTGGCCGCTTCTTTCTTTTGCTAAGCAATCTGACACATTGACTTGTCACTCCTGCTTTGGATCTCTTGATCCTAAGCCACTGTTCTTCTGCCCCTTACCCCCCGTATCTTCTACTGCCAGGGCAATTTTGAGCTGTTCCCCCATCTCCATGAAGTTGGCCTTCTGGAAGTCTAGGATCTTAATCTTTGAATGGCTTTCTTCTGCCAACGTGTTGACTGTAAACCACACAGTTCTGTGGTCACTGGTACCAAGGGGACTGCCCACCTCAACATCCATGATTCTGTCCCCATTTGTCAGCACTTGGATGTACAAGGATGTAGATTAAAGCCTCCCAGCTGTGGCTTCAGCTAGAAGCGAGGACATTTGGACTCCCTGTAGGGGGCGTCCTCAGGCAACTAGTCATTGAACCCTCTCATGATGGGGCCGTACTGGACCTGGTACTCGCCAACAGGGGCAGTATTGCAGACGTCATGGTGGGGTTTACCTGGGGACCAATGATCACTGTACAGTGTGGTTCGGTATAAGGCAAGGCAAATTTTATTTATATGGTGCCCTTTCCAACTGCTTAGAGCGCCTCACAAACAGTAAAAACAGACTGATTTCCCTTTGACGATATAAAAAAACAAAATAAGTACATTAAAATATAAATAAGACAGCAACAAATAAAAGACTAACAATAATCTGGATAGGCCTGTGTAAATAAATATGATTTTAATCTGTGGTAGGGGCAGAAGGTACTGATTCTAGGAGAGAGTTCCACAGTAAAGGGGCCACAACTCCAAAGGCACCAACCCCAGACTGTTTTAAATGGGAACGGGGAACCAGAAGTAAACCCACATCTGTGGAGCGGAAGGGGCGAGAGGGAGTGTAAGACTTCAGAAGATCTTTCAGGTAGCTTGGGTCCAGTCCATGTAGGGCCTTGAATATTAGCAAGCAAATCTTGAAGATGGTGCACCAACAAACAGGAAGCCAGTGCTAAGCCCGCAGCACCGGTGTGACGTGGTCACTATGAGGAGTTCCCACCACCAACTGGGCTGCGGTGTTCTGGACCAACTGCAGTTGGCACACCAAACTTCCAGATAGCCCTAGGTAGAGAGTGTTGAGTAATCCAAATGGGGAGGTCACAGTGACGGAGGCATGGACAACCGTCTCAAGGTTGGCTAGCACCAAATACGGTTTAATTCAGGCAATATTACGAAGATGGTAAAAAACATTCCTGACTACCACCGACACCTGTTTTTCAGATGTCAGCCTGCAGTCAAGAATGACGCCCAAATCCTTCACCGCATCCATGGCTCAAAGATTGTGACCATTTAATGATGGAAAAGAAGGGCATCACTTGTCATTGCAGACCCAAACCGCCCTGGTTTGACAGTCATCACCTCCGTCTTCACTGGGTTGAGATATAGCTGGTTGGAGGCCATCCGGTCATCGATTTCTTGAAGACAACGTCCGAGCACTGACACCGTATTTACTATTTACTGATAAAGCTAACAGAACAACAAAGGGGCCTGGGGATTATAATCTCAAACAACCTTAAGGTAGGAGACCAATGTAGTAAGGCAGTAGGTGAAGTTAATAGGATGATGGCATGCATAGGAAGGGGTATAACAAGTAGGAAGAGGGAGGTGTTGATGCCTTTGTATAAGACAATGGTCAGACCGCACCTGGAGTATGGTGTACAGTTCTGGAGGCCTCATTTATGAAAGGATATAGATGGGTTGGAGAGGGTTCAGAGAAGGGCAACCAAGATGGTGCAAGGTATGCAAGAGAAGCCATACAAGACTAGATGGAGAGAATTAAATCTGTACCCACTGGAGATTAGAAGAGATAGAGGTGACATAATAGACTTAAGTATATGAAGAAAATAAATAAAGTGAACAAAGATAAATTATTCAAAAGGAAAGTAGAAGTTAAAATAAGGGGTCATAATTTTAAGATTGGAAGGGGGAAGATTTAAGAGCAATGTAAGGAGATGTTATTTCATTGAGAGGGTGGTAGAACCCCGGAACAGATTACCTAATGAGGTGGTGTGTGCAGAAACAGTGGAGGAATTCAAGAGGGCGTGTGACAGACGCAAGGGGTTGGCTGGTGGGCACAGGAAAATATCCCTGGGAAGTGGAGACAAGTAGGGGCGGGTGGGAAATGGGCAGACTAGATGGACCATTTCTGCTGACACATTACTATGATACCTGATTAGGGGTGCAAGACAGATAGAGCTGAGTATCATTTGCATAGTGAAACTCTACCAGATGCTGCCTTATGATCTCACCCAAGGGCGACATGTACAGCTCTGTGTCTGCTTTTGCCTCCCTATTTTTCAGTATGTATTCTCACCATTCTTCTTCCCCCTGCCTTTCTTTATACTTGTAGAAGGCCCTTTTCTTGTCCTTCACTGTTTCTCAGACTCTTGCCGAGAACCATAATGGTCTCTTGAACCTGTTCTTTTTGGTTACTGTTCTCATGCATAACTTAGATGCCTAGAGAATGGCTCTCTTAATTGCCTCCCATCTCTCTTCCACTGCCCCCCCACCAAACCATGTTGTCAGCCCTGACTGACTTTTCCCAGACCAGCTCCATCACTCTGTTGAAATCTGCCCATCTGAAATTAAGGACTTCAGTTCTCGATTGGGGTTTTCCGGACCCAAGGGCCAGTTTGAATCAAAAGGAGTTCTGGTCGCTGTTCCCCAGTAGCTCCCCTATTCTCACAGCTCTTACCATTTTTGAGTTGGTGAGCACCACATTGAGGATTGCAGTCTGCCTGGTGGGTTCCTTAACTAGCTGCACTAGTAGACTGTCCTGGAAGGCGTCTACCATGGCCTGACGTCTGGTAATCCTGGCCACTGGAACATCCCAGTCAATGTCTGGCAGGTTCAGACCGCCCACCACCACTACCTCCCCCTTTGCCATCTGTCTTTCAAGTTCTTCCCTGAGCTTTCTGTCCCTCTCTTCTCCTTGCTCCGCATGTCTGTAAATCACCCCCAGGTGCAGTTCATTGCCTGAGGTCACCATGAATTGCATCCACAGCGACTGTCTCCCCATTTCTACCCCGATGCATCCATCTTCTGCCACCTCTCTGCTATCCTTGACAAAAAGGGCTACTGCTCTTCTTCTACCTGTTCCTCTATCTCTCCTAAACATTGAGCACCCTTGAACCATCAGGCCCCAGTCATTATTTTTCAAAGCCCACATTGCTGTGATGGCCACAAGGTCCACATCAGTGTCTGCCATCAGCGACTGGAGTGCGCTGATCTTGTTACCATTGCTCCTGGTGTTAAGGCATACCCCCTTCCATCTGACCCCTGATCCTACTTTGCTGCTACCCTTGTCCTTTCCTTGTCCTGTTATCCTCTTGTTTGTCTTGGTGTTTGCGCACGTTGCATTCTCCCTCTCTAATGTCCCCTCAACTAGTTCAGTTAGGGCCACAACTCTCTTTGTACATGGGGAGTACTGACTAGGATCCCCTTCCTCTCACCTTCCACCATGGTCCCCCTGGTCCCAGTCTTCCCCCTTGTCAGTTTAAATGTCGTATATAGATGCCAGCTTTCAGCCCCATTGTGCAGGCCACAGATACGTCCGATGATATGCCAGATAATGCAGATATGTCATGTTGTTACCAGCACATGTTTCTGATGGTCAGCAGCACAGCACCATCCTGATCTGGCAAAAGTCCAGTAACTTTCAAGAACTTCAAAATCTCCCATTTTGCCACAGAAATGAAATAAAACAAAAAGAAAAAGTTACATTGATGTTTTGGGGGGAGGTAAAACCTTTAATAGATACATTAGGGAGGGAATACTGAGGCTTAATAAAGGGGAAGGAATGTGGGCAGAGGGTTACAGTGAAAAAGCAGGGATACTGAATCAATATTTCTGCTCAGTATTCACAAAAGAAGAGGAGGAGGTACCTAAACCAAACAATAGAAACACTCTGGATAGAGGAGTCGATACCAGTCCATTCACAAAATAAAGGATTCTGAAAGGTGGACAAAGCAATGGGGCCTGACAGGATTCAACCAAGAATTCTAAAAGAACTAAGGGGAGAACTAGTGGCACCACTGACTACCCTCTTTAACAAATTATGGGAGGATGGGGTGGTACTAGAGGACTGGAGGAGGATGGATTTATTCCACTTCACAAAAATGGGAGCAAGGCAGAGGCAGGAAACTACAGACCTGTTAGTTTGATCTCAGTGGTAGGGAAAATGATGGAATCACTTCTGAAGGAAAGCATTGTTGAGTACCCAGAGGCCAGCGGGGCATAGGACTCAAGGCAGCATGGATTCATAACGGGAAGGTCTTGTCAGACGAATCTAATAGATTTCTTTAACTGGGTGACCAAAGTAGTAGACATGGGATGGGCTGCGGACATGGCCTACCTAGACTTAAGCAAGGCATTTGACACAGTCCCACACAAAAGATTAATATACAAGTTAGCCAGCCTTGGAGTGGGTCCCAATGTGGTAGCCTGGGTAAAAAATTGGCTGGACAACAGGATACAGAGAGTAATAGTAAACAGAGTCCACTCTGAAGAAAGTGGGGTTACTGGCGGGATACTGCAGGGTTCAGTACTGGGACCGTTCCTTTTCATTGTCTTTATAAGTGATATTGCGGAGAGACTGGAAGGAAAAGTATGTTTCTTTGTAGATGACACAAAGACCTGCAACAGGGTTGATATACAAGGTGGGGTGGAAAGGACGAGAAGGGACTTGGCAAAGTTGGCGGAATGGTCAAGTGTATGGCAGCTTAGATTCAATGCAAAGAAGTCCAAAGGAAGGCACCTGGGAAACAATAACCTGGGGAAGAGTACAGAATGGGGGATGAGATACTAACAACAAAAATGGAAAGGGACCTGGGGTAGTCAGATGACCTAAAGGTGAGCAAACAGTGTGAGAAGGCAGTAAGGAGGGCTGGGGGATACTGGGATGCATAGGGAGAGGCATCATCAGTAGAAAAACAGGAAGTTGTTATCCCTCTGGACAGACAGTTGGTGAGACCCCATTTGGAGTACTGCGTGCAGTTCTGGAGATCCCATTTTTGCAAGGACATAGACAGGATAGAGGCTGTCTAGAGGAGGGCAACTAAAATGGTGCGGGGTCTGCACCAGAAGACATATGAGGAAAGACTAAAGGAGCTTAATGTATAAATATTTTTTATTTATTTATTAATGTCTCTGATAACACTACTTGAGCTCAGAGCTCTTTACATAGGTTCCACATCATGATCACAATACAGACAGAGTAGTACAGTTACAGTGGAAGTAGATACAAGAGAGTAGTACATGTTACACAGGAGGTTAGGATAAAGAAACGAGGGCTAACTAACACACTTAGGGGTATGAGATGCCTGATGGTGAAACCAGTCATTTGTCTGCAGAAAATAGGGTTCTAGGGGTGGAAAGTAAACAAGATGTTCAGGGGAGGAGCCCCAAGTGCCAAAAATGGCGAGCAATATTGCGACCAGTTAAGGTGGGAGGGATGAGGGGAAGTGAGGAGGCGGCAGGTGGGGGGAGGCCAGGGTAGGGAGGAAGGGTTAGGGAAAAGCAAGGTAGTAGGGGGCGAAGAGGGTATGCGAAGCTAAGGATGACACGTGTACACCTTTGAGGAAAGAAGGAGAGGGAACATGATAGAAACTTTCAGGTACCCCAAGGGAATCAACAAAGTCCAAGAGGGTAGCATCTTTCAGAAAAAGAGATGTGTAAGAACAAGGGGTGCAATTTGAAGATGGGGGCGGTTCAGAGGTAATTTGAGTAAGTATTTTTTCATGGAAAGGGTTGTGGTTACATGGAATGGCCTTCCTGAGGAGGTTGTGGAGTCAGAAACAGTGGGGGAATTCAAGAATGCATGGGACGGACATAAGGCAGTTCTTGTGGGGGATAGGAGGAAGTAGGCCGTTGGTTAACTAGGATCTGCAGCTTATCCATTAGGTAGGGAAATGGGCGGACTGGGTGGGCCAAGCAGTCCTTATCTGCCGTCAAATTCTATGTTTGTAATGTGTCTCCTAATTGCCAATCAGATAATTTAAATTGTTAACTAGTACTGCTGTTTTAACCTCCCAGTGGTCCAGTGCACACGACTGTGGAACTTAGGACTGCTGTTGAAACAAGACGTTGCATTTCAGCTGGGCTGTCCTGGGTAACTAGATTTAGTAAATATAATTCTGTGGGCATTATTCACTTTTTTTTTAAAAACACTACAGCCAAAGGCATGTGGACACCATGATGATAGGAGTTTGTCCTACAGTTGATAACGAGACCATGCAGGAAGGGGTCTCTGTCGGCCCTTTACATGGAGCCTACATGGCCGCCTTACTGTTGGAATCGGAGCGCTCAGCTTTGTTTGCACTGCTGACCTTTCTGTTTAATTCTGCAGCCTCGCATCACTCTGTCGGCATTTTGACAATGTTTCCGGTCAGCCAAGAGGCCGAAACTTGACTTCTGAAAGTCTGTAATACATTTCTTAAACATACAGCAACAGCCTCCCAAATCAGTGACCAAATTAAACTAATTTTAGTTTAACTTGGTGACTGATTTAGGAGGCTGTCATAGTGATGCAGGGCTGCACAAAGTAGTATAGTACTTGCGTTTACATACATTGATATATGAACAAGATCAGGTTAATTTGATGATTCATTTGGGAGACTGTTGCTGTGTATCAATGAAAGTAACCGCAAAGTACTGTATATTGACCGGTACTGGGTCATTATAGCGCTACAATAATCGCGTAGAAAGAACCGTGCTGTGTGTTACGCCCGATAGGAATTGGATTTAATAGTGGTAGGGAATTACCACTACCCCTGTTGCTCTGTGCTGCAAGAGAGAAAGGGGGAAGTAGCCATGTGGTCTGGTGCCTCGCTGAGCCACTCCCATGGTGGACTGGCTATGGCACCAGCACACGGCTGGGACGGAGACCTGGGACCACAGTTCAGTTCCTCCCAGGTCTCTGAGTATTACAACTTAAAAAAATAATTTTACTCCCTCTGAGTTTCTTCAGTTCACCAAAGTCCACACCCCCTCAGAGTATGTTATGTTTAGTCCAGGGGGAGAGGGCTAAAGTCCCAAAGAAACAGCAATGTGTGCACTGTTTTCAGTGGGAGGCAGTATTTTTTCCCCACGTTGTTTCTGCGCACGCTGTTCTCCTTGCGGCATTGATTGCTGCGCTGTCTTTTGACATCAACATTATGACCCCGCGCCGTACTGACCAGAAACTTACCTTGTTCACATCCCTCGGACAGCACCACAGGCTTGTCCATCCTCTTTTGCTCGTAGTTTGGTGGGGTCAGTGTGAGTGCCACTGTTTGATTACATGGCGGCGCAAAGTGGCCAAAACACACTGCGTACCCAGGAAACCAGGAAATGCATGGCAATGGGACACTCGCTTCAGCGGTGGTGCAGCTCGCCTTTTACATTACAGAAAAGGTAACGTTCTAGTTGCTCTGCACCACTCACAGTAATGCAGAGCTGCTCGTGTAAAAAGGCATTATGGTAAGACACTGATGAGAATGGCGACTGCATAAGAATCAAAAGTACCTGTGGAACTGAAAGGGGTCAGTCTGTCCTAAGCAAAAGCAGGACCCCTCTGAAAATCAGATGTGTCATCAAGACCACGTCACTGTACAGACCTCATTATAGCCAGGCCTTGCACACTACAATAATTCACATCGTAAAGGGGAACAGTCCACACTGAGTGTCACACCCAAGTGAAGGGCTGCTCCCCATTTGTACTCTATGTGCAAAAACATTTCTTTTACTTAACTGTTTACGCAGATCATATCAGACCGATTCTGCTGACTTGTAAGCTGAAATTTGTTTGTAACCACAAATCCCAGAATCCCCTGCAGCTGACATCAGAGTGGGGCTGCAGCAGTGGAAGATTCAGTAGCCTGCAGTGATTAGAGCTTTTATAGGCCCCAGTTGGGTATTTGCTGGATTCTGTTGTCCTCTTGGAGCTAACCACAGCCCTCCTCTGATGTTGGCTACAGTGGCTACAGGGGATTTTGGGATTTGTAGTTATAAAACATGGCTTGCAAGTAAACAGAATCAGTTTGAAATACTACTATACTGCGGCAAACGGTAAGTAGAAAAAATGGTTTGCACATAAAATTTCAAATTGGGACCGGCCCCACACTTCAGTGTCAGACTCTTAGTGCAGACTCTTTCCTTTAAGCTTTAAAATGGGGGTGAAATCTGACAGTGGTATAAACAGCCCCTGTGTTTGTACTTTAAGTGTTTATGTCACAGGACCTCCTTGTGAATGAGCTTGCTCAATGGAGTTTTCCTGCAATGAACTTGAACTTGTCTGTAGCCAACATCTGGGAATCCAGGGTCAGGCTTATAAGAAGTGCTCCCGAATTGCTGACCGTTTCCTTTCACCATATGAGGAGTCCCAGAAGGACGGGCAGATGTTACTGCTGTAGCTCCCTGAGAGCAGATACATTTGAAATCCTCTCTTTTTATTGTTGTACTGAATAGAAAGGGGTGAAATAATTGAAATGCTTTTTAGAAGAAACAATAGGACACATAAATGATGGAAGGCAGATGCTTTTCAGTTGTGGTTTCCGCAAACACATAATCAGAAGCATCGGATGCAGCACGAAGCATCGTAGGTGTGCTAATCCTCGTGTGTGTGTGTGTGGGGGGGCTGACTAGAAAATGGTTCAGCTGGTGCGAAATTCTGTTTAACATATCACTACTTAGACCGCACCACAAAGAAACACAGAATTTGTTGGTAGCAGTGGATCGCTTGGCCCGCCCAGTCTGCCCAGATGGTCCCTTCCTAGTCTGTCTCTGCAGACCCTAAGTGAAACATAGAACTTGATGGCAGATAAGGACCGTCTGGCCCACCTAGTCTGCCCATTTCCTTACCTACTGTATAAGCTCCAGATCCTATTTGATCTGCGACCTACCTCCTCCTTCCTACCACTAGTTTTTCCTTCTGCCTGTCCCATGTATTCTTGAATTCGGCAGCTCCGGCAACCCTCCCTTCTTCCTGCCCATTTCTTCACATTCCCGTATGTCTGTCCCATGTGTACTGGAAGCCCCCTACTGTTTTTGCCTCTATCACTTAAGTTTGCAGTCTGTTCCAGGCATCCACCACCCTTCCAGTGAAGTAGTACTTCCTCACATCCCTGAACTACACCCCCCCCCCCAGCATCATAGGAGCTAACAAATGCATAATGAAAAATTAAATAAAAATGGTCTGTATCCTGGAAATGAAAATACGACTATGACAGTGAAATTACTTTTCCGCCTACAACTGCACTGTTCTGGACTGTGTGTTTATGCAAGCAATAAGCCATGACAGGATGTGGGTAGTTATTCCCGAACTGCACACCCAGATGCATTCAGAGCGCCTTCAACCACATGGAAGTATGGTTCAGGAATTGTAACTCACACCCTGGAGGGACTTATTATGCATAGAAAATGGATCTATTGTAACAAAAAATATATATAATTGAGAAAAGAGCAACGCAGTACTTTTCTTGAGCTGCACAGCTGTGGAACCTTCTCCACCAGTTAGAAAGCAGGATTTTCCCTACCCATTTTATAGACATAAAAAAAAAACCACATAGCGCAGTTGCTCTTTTTTGTTCCCATAGATGCCATATGGCGTCGGAACCATCCATTGCCTGACCTGACCCAAAACAGCAGCCGGGAGCAAATGAGTTGAACCTGGCTGGTTGCTCATCACAATTCTGTTCATCAGCAAAGACTGCTTATTAAGTTCCCAAATCGGATCTATTCCTTGTCCTGCAGTAGTAGCTCAGTTTGAAAGCGTTTTTGTTTTGACTACGTTAATCCAGACCATCTTGTTTCCTTTACAATACTAAACTGTGGTTCTGAATGTATTTATTGAACTTTGAATGATATGTTACAGTGTAATGTTTATGAAATTGTATTTGGGATCCCACTGTAAACAAACCTCAGCACAATCGGTGCCGATGATTAACGTTCAGCTTCAAACGCTGGTCAGCAGCACCTGCGAAAGGGTGGCTGAGAATAACTTTTCAGAAACGCTGAAAAAAACGTGCTCAGAGTGCATTACATTCTGCTAGTCCTATCTATGAAGTGTGCCTCTCTTGGAGGGTAAGCTGAGCAGTTCTCCAGGTTAAGAGACTGCATATTTTCTCTTAAGTAGTTAATGGTGTCAGTTACTGTATGCGGACTCCTAACTGTGAGAGGCCCCACAAACCTCACCGTTGAAAGGTCACTGGAGGCATGGCCCGTGAGGATCATTTTTAGGAGCTGACTGTTATGGAGCCAACTTGGCTGGATGCCACTTCCCAGTATAAACCTCTCTGCCCTTGCGGAAAGGACGAGGGGAGTAGAGGCTGAATGCTTCAGGAGTCCGTCCTGGCCTTGTCGACAGAACTGCCTCTGGTTCACAGAAGCGGGGCTCGGTGAGAACATATTTTTTATTATTTTGGAAAGGGCAGCATGCATAAATGTTTACCTCGCAGGAGAATTCGGTGAGATGTATACTGCAGTGTGTTCTGTGGGTCAGCCTTGCTGGCTGAAAATAGATCCACAGTTGTCACTAAGGTAGAGGCAGTCTACTACTTGTTTCCCCCTCCCCCAGTGTTTCTGCAGTACAGTAGAGAATTAGTTTTAAAATGCCTGTCAAAATAGCAGTAGAGGCAGTTTGAAACTTTTTGCTGTATTATAGATGATCATGTTGGCTGTGGTGTACAGATTTAGAACATAAGGAAACATTTTGGCTCCGTTGTACACACTGCAGTAATATGATAGGTTGGACTGTGCTCTTTCCCATGGTGAAGAGGGCATTACAAAATTGTGTTTTCTACTCTCGCATAGAATGAATTGTTACTGGTGTCTGGGTATTAAATAGCTGATATAGCAGAGCAAAATGCTACACAAAGTAGGAGTAATGCTAATCCTTTCCAGAAATGCATAGCAGTAGACTGCTAATTTTTTTGAGTGAGTCCATGGCACAGGAGACTACATGAACAACGATTATGAAAGGGAAGAAAGAAGTAAGTTGTCTCAGCTGAGGCACTTATTTCTTTTTTTTTTAATAGAGATTCTGTGCCAGTGCTGTGCATTTTCACACTTGATTAGCACTTTTACGCATAAATCTGCTGATCCTTTTTTCTGCTTATTTAATACCCTGTGTGGTTATGCAGAGTGCCAGAGCTTGAAATTGAACAGCGACATTCGCCAGTTTCAGTGGTAATATCCCCCCAGTTTGTAACTAAAGAGTGCCCCCCTCCAAAAAAAACCCACCAGCATAATACCACAGACCATGTTTCATATGCACATTGTCAGCAGGACAGTTTTGTGGTCAAGTAGTCTTTTATTGTTGAGCTTAAAAAGCCATTCACAAATAGTACAGTACAGACAGAATTATAAATATAATGTAACCACTTGAGGTGCTGTAATAACTAAAATAAAATAAAACATCTCATTAATGATGTAGTGTAGTAGGTAGAGTGCATAGATGTAAATCAAGAACTAGGTTGAATCCCACAACTAACTCTTAATCATTGTGTTACCATAGCAAGTCACTTAAGCGTTGCACCTCTCTCTCATGTCTTTCTTAGCACTGTTTGGATCTCCTTGTGAGCCTAATGGCAGCAACATTCTCTCCCCTTCCGCTTTTGGATTGTAAAGTGCTTTGGAATACATTTTGTATGAAAGGCGTTGTATAAACCAACCTTCCTTTTTTTTGACCCCCGCTCAGCTCGCCCCATCTTTAGTGATGCCTCAGCTCCATCACCTGATATATCTGGGACTTGGCTCTACCTCTAGTGCCCATGGTTTGTGCCCCATAACAGGACCTTTGGGGTTCCCCACATTCCTTAGGAGTTTAGCCCTGATGGAAATAGAGTGCCCAGTAGGTGGTGTGGGGCCTGTGGAGGGTCACCTCATCATCCTGCATGCCCTGGCAGCATTTTCTGATGATGTGTCTCTCTCTCCCCCCCAACACCCCCGAGTCCCTGGGCACCACTTGAGTTAGGGCGGCAAGTAACATGAGCATGCTAACGTCACCATCAGGAGGCCTCCACCCACCCACTGCGGCTTCATCTTGCACCGCTGCCTGTGGTTGCCCAGGTGGCAGTAGTGGAGCAAATTTGCAAATCTTCCTTCCCAGAGAAGAAGAGTGCCCTTTGGGATGCTAAATCCTCCCTTCCCACCCACTCCCTGCCAACTCTCCAGTCCAGGCTTGGGGCATGACTGTGGGTTACCGGTGTCAAGCAGCAGCTCTGCCACTGTGCCCAGGATTCCAGATAAGGCGACTACTGACATATTTTGCTCACCTCATTTAGGAAATACTTTTCAGAAAATTTCTTTAATGAGTACCAGTACTCCCCCATCATTCATAAATACTCCACACTTGACTTCCGGTTGGGCTTCCAAGCAGCATGGCGGTGTAAACACAGAGCTCTGCTACACCCCGCTAATCTTCCGATTTGGTGATTCTTAACAACAAACAAACCAAAATAAACAAAGAGCCAGATATTGGGGACATACGTAGAAGAAACTTGAAAAGAAAAAGTAGGGCCAAGCCCTTACATACAGTGAATTCCAGCTTGCGACACACCGCAACCCAGGTTGGAAACGAGCCCGGTCACTGGAGGCTGACAGAGGGAGAGGATCGAGCGTCCAATAGACAGCTCTCCTTCTCCAGGGGGAAGGTAGGGGACTGTTCCAGCACCTGCTGGCTCCTAGCGGAGGCTGGGAGTATCACAGGAAGTACGGCCCAAAGTTAACTGGGGGAGGAGCGGACATCGGCGTATGCCATGACGTCACTACGCTGCCCCCAACAGAAAAATGAAAAATTGCTCGCTGGCCGCCGGATGACGGCTCTCCATTCCCTGAGTACCTCCAGTACCTTCCAGGGCCTCCTGTTCCTCAGCAGCATCCCAGGTAACTAGAGTGTGTGCTGGGACATCCCTCTCCCGGTGCCCTTCCCCTCGGAGGAGGGACCTGCCCAGTGAAGGGATACGGCGGGATATCCCGGGGGGTCGGCTGCGATCTGAGGACCAGAGGAGGGCTGGGTAAGGGCAGTGAGGCCAGGGGGAACTTGCGGAGCCTGAAGGAGTGGGGGCCAGCGAAGCATGGGAGGCGGAAAAAAAAAATAAAAGAAACAGTAAAACTACGGGCAGCAGTGAGCAGAATTAAAGCGAGCAGCAATGTTGGCCCAGGAGCCTTCCGATTCTGAAAACTCTCAAGCGCCAGCAGAACGACAGGATCAGATGACCATACCAAATAATAAAGCGAGACACAAACGCATAAAGTTAGATACTATATACAAGCGCTATTATCGTTTCATGCAGAAATTAAAGATCTTTACGGAGAGCTTTGCAGACACGTAGTAAGCCTGGAGCAACGAGCTGATGCATCGGAGAGACAGATAACAGCAGTAGAGAACAGAGTAGACGACATAGAGAATACAGTTCAACTCTTACAAGATCAGTGTGTACAATTGCAAGAAAAACAAGAAGACCTAGAAAATAGAGCTTGCAGAAAGAACCTAAGATTATTTTGCATTCCTGAAGGCTCAGAAGGTCAGGACATTACTGAGTTTACTATCACTTTGCTCAAAACAGCTCTTGAATTGCCTGCTGATATTCAGTTATCATTGGAGAGAGTTCACCATGCACTGGGCCCACGGCCTACAGATCCGAATGCTAGGTCTCGATCTATAATTATGCGCTTTCTAAGCTACGCATCAAAGGAGACAGTATTAACAGCAGCATGGCGAAAAGGCAAGGTATTTTATGGACAAACCCGTTTTTATGTAGATAATGACTACGCTCCACAAACTATGCGTAATCGCAGAGCGAGCATATGCAGACATCTTACCAGCTTTGAAGGAGGCAGGCATCAGATTTACAACACCGTACCCAGCTAGACTTGTGGTGCAATTGCCATCGGGAAGGAAGGAATTTCATACTGCGGAGGAGGCCAGAGAGGAGCTCCTAAAAGCGGGAATTCAAATAAAAACAAAATCCACGTCGGGATTGCAGAGAGCTGACCCACCGCGCTGGCAAACGTTGAATTTGGGCAGAGTACGGAATGGTGGAGAGATAGCAAAGAGGGGGAACATTTCCAATCGCCTAGCAAATTTTCACCGATCGGCAAGGGGAAGAACCTGACTGATAGAAGAAGAAGAAGATTGGCCTCAGATTTCTCGAGGGTCCTCTGGATAGAGGTCTCTAAAAGAGCGCGACTGATGAGAGAGACTGGGAATTCAGTTATCTGAACTGGAATCTTTATTAGACGACAACTCTCTCACACTCTCACAGGAGGTTGGACAGATAAAGGGAACGCTTAATAAGTGTACCTGCAGAAAACTTTGCCATAACAAAGAAACAAGTAAAACTTTCAATCTGGCTGTTCGAACTGGCCCTGACGATTGCTCTGAAAGAAGCAACGGATAGAACTTTAAAGAGCAGATTATAGAGGGTTCTTTGATTGGTTTTGAGGGCTAAATTAATATAAGGGCTTAAGAAAAGCTGCCCTAGTTGTATAATACAGAATTTAGTTAATAACAAACAAACAATTTACTTTATGAGGGCATCTCCAGATCTTGCAAGGAAGCCCATTTCAAATCAAAGACAGACAAGCACGATATTTTGAGGTAACAGTTTGATTTTTATTTAGCTTGTCTGCACATTTCCTTTTATTTTTATTAGGGGAGTAGTATATCCCCAGGAGGCCTGGGCATTTGATGTTAGCAGATATCCTCCGGTGACCTCAGGCTATCAGGAGGCACACTTAGGGAGTAAGTTTTAAGACTCCCCTACCTTGGAAGTCAATATTATTTGGAATACAGTGTATGTACATAGTTATCAAGAAAAAAGTCAGACATATACTGATAATTTGCTTCAATCACAGCAGGAGATGTTTAAGAATAAGCTAGATGGGAAAGGTATAAAATGTTTTAAAAAAGTGACATTCAGAAAGATGGCTCGAGGGCAGGGAATATCGGTATGGTGATCCTTTAGGAACTGGATTATTAAGATGGGGACAACAGGAGAGATGTTTCCACAAGGGAATGAGATGGCTACTCAGATAGTAAAAGCACTCTAGCTTAATATAAATGGGCTTAACAACCCCATCAAAAGGGCCAGACTGTTCCAATATATTAAGAAACACCCCAGTGATTTTGTTACCTCCAGGAAACGCATTCAACAGATACCGAACATGCAGAATTGAATGGGGGGGGGTAGGTTTTGAGTATATGCATCGTCCTTCCCTAAAGGGACACGACGAGGAGTAGCCATTTTAATACTTAGGACCTCTCTTTTTCATTTAGAAACACAGTATGTAGACCCAGAGGGAGGGTATGTGATCTTAAAAGGTACCGTTTATGGGACAAAGGTCACGTTAGTGAACGTGTATTTTCCCCCTCTTACATCAGTTTGTCTTCTTAAAAGATTTTTGCAAAGCTTTCAGACATTATACACAGCTGTCTTATCATAGGGGGAGATATCAATTTAACTTTGACACCTCGGTTGGACTCCTCTGCACCTTCCAAATATAGGCTAACATCAGCTCAAAGATTATTTATCTCTCAATTTAGGGCATTGGGTCTAATCGATGTATGGAGACATTTTTATCCTCTTTCTGGGGGATATACATTTTTCTCACCTAGACACAATTCTTACTCAAGATTGGACTATTTTTTTTATTTCAAAAGAACATTTGGACTGTTTACAAGATTTAACAATAGGACCTAGATTTCTTTCTGATCATTCTCCCCTATTTTTGAGGCCAGATTTTAAAATTCCAAGGAAATCCACTGGGTGGCGCCTGAGCACATAATTTCTAATCTAAAGGATAAAGCTTTCAAGGACAGTTTTAACTCAAAAATAGCTCAGGTTATTGCAGAAAATTCGTCCCAGGAGACATCCAACACAATTGTTTGAGACACTCTGAAAGCTGTGATCGGGGGATAATTGCGTATTCAGCATACAAGAAGAGATATTGGGAGAAACAATGTGGTGAATTACGTGAGAATTAGGGGAAATACAAAGTTTACCCCTATTACCATGGAGGCCCAAACCCAGATTAATCAGACAGAGGCTGAGCTCCAGAAACTTTTATACGAAAAAACACAACAGGCACTTTTTTATTTGAAAACATATAGGCATGAGGGAGGGCCAAAAGGGGCAAGAAATTTAGCCCGGAGGCTTAGGGGACATACGACAGCCACAATCATAACACATTTAGTGGATCCAGAGAGAAAAATAAGAGCTTTTAATTCACAGCAGATAATGCAATTGTTCCAGAAATACTATAGGCAGCTATATGAGAAACCACAAGATCCAGAATTTAATAAAATTGAGGAATTTTTTTTCTCCCCTTATATTAAGAAAGCTAACTAGGGAAATGGAAATCAAATTAAAAGCCCCTATCAGATCAGAGGAAGTCAGACATGCTATAAAGGAAAGTAAATCATTAAAAACCCCTGGTCCAGATCGATTTCCGTCTGAGTGGTACAAGACTTTGGGTAAACAACTGACCCTCTTATTACTAAAGGCTTTTTTTAGAAATTCAGCAGGAGAGTCCACCTTCTTCTTCATGGGATTACACTAATATTTCACCTATATTAAAAGAGGGCAAACCAGCAGATCTGCCTACTTCATATAGGGCAAGGCCAATATCCATATTAAACATGGACTACAAGTTATTTACGTCCATATGGGCACATAGAGGAGGAATTGTTACCTTACTTGATTAATTCAGATTAATCAGGGTTCATTCGAGCCAGAGAAACCACAGATAATATACGTAGAACAATCCATTTGTTGGACCACTTAAATCAGAGACAGATACAGGCAGTGTTGCTCAGACTTGATGCAGACAAAGCTTTTAATCGCATAAGTTGGTCTTTTTTTATGGGAAACTTTGTGCAAGTTTGGATTTCCTGGAGAATTCTCTAGCATGATACAGAGAATCTATAACTCTCCGAAGGCATATGTTAAAGTGAATGGACAGTCTTCTTCAATGATACAGCTGGGAAGGGGAACTAGGCAGGGTTGCCCACTTTCCCCCTTACTGTTTGCCATATACATTGAACCACTGGCTGAAGCCATAAGGCAACATCCTAATATTACATATATGCACACAAGAATTCAGCTACTGACGAAAAAAACTGGCGCCAAATAAATAGAGACATCAGGTAAAGAACAGAACAGCTACCCAGTAATCGACAAAAAAGACCTGTGAGCTAAGGTCATATAGAAATGCTTTTAATAAGAAAACTTTAAAAGCAAGGAAACAAACAGCACTCCAGAGCCACAGATGCACGTTTCACGTCTTAAACTACGCTTTTTCAATGTGACTGGATAGCCGTTCTGTTCTTTACCTAACATCCTAATATTCAGGGGGTCCCTTTAGGAGGGAGTGATTTTACTATATCATTATGTGCAGATGATGTATTATTAACACTCCTAGAACCAGAAAAGTCCATTCCTGCTACTTTACAAGTGATAGATAAGTTCTCAGAGATGGCCGGATTTGTATAATAAATATACAAAAAAAGAGTAGTTATCTTTAAATTTCATCCCCTCTCAGTCTCTGAAGAACCAGATCCCTTTGAAATGGAGAAATAATAAGATTAAACATTTAGGTGTAAATATTCCCAAGAAATTAGAACATTTAGAATTGTTTAATTTAGAGCCCCTATTGATAGAGATAGAGAATTTAGTAGGGAATTGGACACATCAGGTATTCTTTTTTCAGCTCGAATACAAGCTATTCGGATGACCTTATTTCCTAAGATATTATACTATTTCCAGACTTTGCTGATTATTCCATGACAATTGTATTTTGCATCCTGAGCTAGAATCTTTTCAAGATTTGTGTAGGCAGGACAGCAGCCTAGGGTTAGATGGTCTCTGTTACAGTTACCAGTGGCAAAGGGGGATTGTAATCTTCCAAACCTTAGAGATTACCATAAGGCAGTAACATGTAAAATAGTGATGATATGGCTGAATCCTCAGGTAGAAAAACCATGGAAATTTATTGAATTTATATTAAATGATGTAGTAAATATTATCCCTATTATATTTGCCCCCAAAACGCTTATCCATAGTTACAAAACTTTAAATTTGGAACTCGTTATACGTTAAAGGCGTGGTTTGAGCTAAGGGTGTCTACTACATTAACTGAAGTTTTTCGTTATTTTAAACTAATAGGTACATAAAGTGCATCTTTGGAGATAGGAGCTGTTCAGGTCCATCAAGAATGGCAGAAAAAAGGTCTGCTCTTGTTATATCAATACCTAGATGTAAATGGAGTATTGCCTTTTGCCACACTTCAGGCAAAATATCAACTTCCCCATATACATCATTATAGATATTTACAGATTCGGTCATTGACACAGAAAAAATTAGCATTACATACTCTGCCCTCTCTCATACCTAGGTTGATGTCCCTTTTAAGAGACGCAATAGAAGGCAGAGAACAAGTTCATTTAATTGGACAAATATATAAAGCAATAAGAGATTTTTGGAAGGAATCTACTGAAGACATCTTAGGGAGATGGAATAGAGAATTAGGGACTCGGATAACTTGCAAGAAATGGTTGGAACCTATTCCTCACTGGATGAAAGTATCACAGTCATCATACTGGTCAGAATATATATGGAAATGTCATAGTAGATATTTTTATACCCCTGACAAAATTGCTAAATTTATATCTATGAGTTATGGCCTTTGTTGGAGAGAATGAGGAGAAAAAATGGCAAATATAACACATTTTTTGTAGCTGTCCAGAAGTTACTCAATACTGGTTAGATATTGAGAAGAGTATACAAAAAATTGCAGGCCCAGAAATTAATTTATCCAATCAGATGATTTTGCTTTATATTGGGGAAGACGGAAAAGTTCCACCGGATGGAAATAAGTTATACCTGTACCTGGCAGCAGCTAAAAAGGTTATAACTCGCCTATGGCGAACGGCTAAAGTACCCACCCTCTCTGATTGACATTCATTGATGACTGAGATATATATTATCTAGAGAGAATAGTAGCTTATAGAGCTGGAAGGATGTAACGATTTGAGCTCCAGTGGAGACCATGGGTTTTCTATATCTCACCTCTAGATGAAACATTTGTTCCCTGATACAGCCATTTGAAAGTGACCAGTTTTTGTAAGATATGAATTCTGAGTAAGTGTCATTTGATATATAACAGAATGATGTTATAGAAACATGAGTTGCCAACCCGAAGAACATTCCATGTATTGTAAGACAAAAGAGCAATACTGTATAGATGAACTCCTGCTAATATATATATATATATATAGTCATACACATATACAACTATATAAAAACAATACAAAATAAAGAATATAAAAAAAAAATACTCCACACTTCACAGAATAGTGCTTCTATAATTGGTGATTCAAATGAGCAGTTTTTTCCTGATTTACAACACTCTTACACATCCTAATTTTGTTTTACTCACTATATTTTAAAACTGGAGAGTAAATTACTCCTACCTGCCAACGTTATCTGGAACACTGTTGGCACCTGATCAGTTCTTATCTAGAAAAAAACTGCATTGTTTTAAAAAAAAAAAGTGCTCCTCGCTCTACTTCATGTAGACATTTGTACGCATCTGAATAAGGTTTTACTCACTTCACTTTCATAATAAGTACAGTACCCATCCCAGCAAATCTTATCTGGAGCCCAGACTGTGCCAGTTCCTTTCTTCCTGCATTGTTGGCTAGGGACATGTATCTCTCCACCCCCAAACACAATTGGGCCAACCGCAATGTTAAATTTAATGTCTGATACTATACTAGGGCAAGAAGTTCAGTTTTAAATTTTGTGTTCCCGACAGAGTCCCAAAATCCTAAACTTGTCATTCCATCCAGAAATCTGGTTCTGGGGCTTTCACTCACCTGTAGATGGTGGCCATGCCCACTGGTTTGGGGATCTCTGCTGGACTCACCGTTTCATTGGCTTTGTGTCTCCCAGTTTCCATTCTTTTGCCAGCCAGTTTGACTTCAGGATGCTCAAGCATGAAAGCCATTATACAGTTTCTGACTAAATACCCAGTTTCTGTGCATTGTTTAACATTGCAAAAAGAAATTCAGAATCTGGTATTTAGAACTGAATACCAATAATCAGTAATTGGTATTCTGCCCACAACATTTGGTGTGCTTGGAACATCAAATGAACGTGACGTCAAGCCCATAATAGTGTTTTATCAAGAGTTGTGTCCTCACGGACAGATGTTCCTTTTCTTTTTTCTTTTTTAAATAAATACTTCAAAATAAGGCTAATATAACAGGTATTTACATGTGCTGAAAGGGAAAGTGTTTACATAATCAGAAGGACTGGGACCAGCAAACCATGGCAAGGTCCTTCCCCATGTCTACTGAAACACACACACACACACACACACACACTTGGCTGCCAGAGTCAAATCTGCTGAACCCGCATTAGTTATAATACTTTTCAGAATTTATATAAATACAATGGGCAGGAATATTACTAATCATGATTATATGTTTGAGACAGAATAAGTCTGGATTTTGGACCCCTGCTTGCTTGATAGAGGGTCTGTAGCAAAAGGCGGGGGTCCAGGAACAATTACTGTGGGTTAGCAGAAGCTCTGTGTAGCACCATTGCACACTGCTGGCTGCTGGTATTGGAGATGTGATGTGAAGTAACTTGCAGAAACCACTTTATAATAGGTTTTGCTGAGAACCTATCTGAGCTCAGGAAACTTAACATATAAAGTGTTACAACCGACAAAAGATTAAAAAAGGTGGGAAGAGGACCAGAGAAGAAACTTGATTTTTATGTCTTTTGCCGGCTCTTGATGCAGTATCATTTGAAATCCCTGTTTCCTTAGGAGGGCTGGATGTAAAGGGAAGCTGATGGACATCACCTCGATAGCTGTCCTCCCCCTGCTGTTTGGCAGTGTGGGCCTGTTTCTGTTGTACAAGCTGCTGCAGAGGTTGCAAGAGAAAGCGTACGTCCAGGATGCTGTGGTAGTGATCACGGGGGCGAGCTCCGGCCTGGGAAAAGGTGAGCCAGACAGAATGGCATCGGATTTCAAATGAGGTGTGGCTTGTAATGCAGTCCCTGTCTCCTGGAATCAGCTGGACCCACCACTTGGTGAACAGCACAATACAAGTATAACTGTCTCTAAAAAGCAAGGCTCCAAGATTAGCACAACAAGCTCTTGGGTGATTTTCCAGTACATTACATTTTATATAATGGGTAGTAGGGGCTGAGCCCTGGGAAGCTGTGGCTGCAATAAAAAAGCATACTGAATCGCAAAAAAATAAAATGTGTTTAGAAAATGCTGCATTCTGATTGGCTGCCTGTCATGCTTAATTACAGTACTACAACGCCTAAAGAAAAGTTTCACTGTGCCATCTCGAAAATTGTCTTTCAAAATTGGCAGCCTGAATTCTTTGCTCCACAAAATGAAATAAA
The DNA here is from genome assembly GCA_016271365.2 of Neoceratodus forsteri. Taxonomy (NCBI): domain Eukaryota; kingdom Metazoa; phylum Chordata; order Ceratodontiformes; family Ceratodontidae; genus Neoceratodus; species Neoceratodus forsteri. The sequence continues at coordinate 400,429,970 of JADMNL010000025.1, forward strand.
AATGTCATACATTCCACCAGTTACCTTTGAGTTGTTCACAGTGAGCACTTCCTTGAAACAGTTCCAGGAGCCAGCAGAAGAAACAGCTTTTGGGGGGATATTAATTTCAAAACCATAATAATTTTTTTTGTATTGTTGTGCTTTTTTTTTACCATCGTAAATCCATTTTTATAAGCACAATAAGACACTGTGTTGGTGTGGTAGTAGTAGTGCCCAGAATGCACTTTCAGGGGCTAAAGGCAGTCGGACTGCAGGCTTGTGCTTTCATACGCCCCTGGGTGTACATTCATGACACTACTACCACCTTCCTGTCATGCCTTATTGGTTACATATCCTATGCGACTTGAAACAATCTTTTTTTTTTTTTTTTAAAGTTCTTTATTTTTGCTCTTCCGCCTGACTTCTTGGTCTAGAAATCTCCAAAACCCAGCACCACTTGGCCACAGTGTTTCTTCATGCCCCACCACCACCACGCTACATGTAGGGATCTTTGGCATCAAGGGTATTTCTCCTCACTATAGCCTCATTAAGGTGGATCCTGCATGCATATTCAGGTGTGCCCATTGCCTTCCCGCTTCCACACTGCCGTAATATGGGCCTCACAGCACATATGCCAGGGAACCCCTTTGTGAGGGACCAGGCTCCTCAGCCCACTGTGGGCGATGGGAAACAGTTTTGACACCTCTTGTTGTCCTCCTGTTTGTGTCTATACAATATTCAGATAGGTTTTGACTTTTGTTTTGTTAAATTAATATTTCTTTTTTCTTTTTTGTATCTTTGTAATTGCTGTGAATTCCCTTCTCCTCAGCAGTTGCTCCTTTGTCTTTTCATTCTGCTTGAACATTCTGTGACACCAGTAACACCATTCCAGGCCTTCCAATTGAATAGCTTGGGAATGGTGCGGCTGATGTACTTGAATGTCTTCGAACTATGAAAAGACAGAGCAGCAACAGCTGAGGAGAGTATAACTGTGTGGATCTAGGGGCACCATAAAGCTAGGTTACTAATTTATCAAAAATTGGTCCTGGCATATCAGAAAACGTAACTGGCATGGAAAAGAAAATGGGAGGGAAGTTAGCCATTTCAAAAAATAATTTCCTATCACTTTTAAAACACCTGAGAGAAATAGAAATGTACTGATAATAGTCAGAAATATGTTACTACCAAAGAACTATATATTTTTTGCCAACTAAGAAGTACTGGTGCTTAATCAGTGCCTCATTGGAAAGAAGACTGGTGTCTTAACTCTGTACCACTGTACACATTTTAATAATAAAGCACTGGATGTATTTAGGAATTAGGGCAGCAGAGGTTGGACACTTCAGGACTGTCCAGTAATGCATTACCAGAAAATTATAGCCCCGGGGGTCACCATATTTAAGCAGTAAGGCATGACAGGATGTGTGTTATCGTGTAATAACGTGACTTCTGGGGTGGGGTGAAGCAGAGTGCTTCCACCACCCCAGGAGTGACATTATTACACAATAATACACACCCTGGAGTGCCTTATTGCTATTATATAATGGCTTGTTATACGTATAGGATAAAGTATGGGGTGCAGTGTTTTACTCGAATTTAACACACACCTGAGTTGTTGGCTGGCACATAAACCCCGAGGGCGAAGTCCGAGGGGTTTATGATAGCCATCCAGCAACAAAGGTGTGTGTTAAATGCGAGTAAAACACACTGCACCCCATATTTTATTTTATATAATTCAAGGGGTTGTGCTTTTTTCATTGAGAGGTATGAAAATGAATGAAATACAGTCTTACCTTGTCTTGTGGATTTTCTTCATTTGGTAAAATGTGGAGTTTGTAACGAATGAAAAACAGTAAAGTAACAATAAGAAGTTTTAAAACTGTTATAACGTGAATTTAATAACTTTAACAGTAAAGAGAAACAAAAAAAAACCATCCGTTTCGATCTTCCGGTTGCCTTTTTTAGGTTGCTATGGGCGTTGCTAGGTGTTACTTAGCATTGGAGTCTTGTAACCTACACTGACCAGTTAGAGTCCAGGATTCTTTCTTGCCATTGTATAATTCAGATTATAGTACTTCCAGACTAGTGTCAGATGCAACGACTCTTTTCTGTGTGGCACAGAAAGGGAGGCTGTTTGTCCTAGTTGTCGGAGCACAGCGATAGGGCCCTGGGGACTGATGTTTGAATCCCACATGCTACTTAACTTCCCAGTTCTTGACATCTCTGACGTCTATAATCTCTGTGCTATTTTACGTTCCTTGTTCACTTTATGGCAGCAACTTTCACTTCACTGGGAGGGAAGGGGGGGTGCAGCTGCTGAATAGGGAGCTTGCTGCAATCTCGAGCAGCCTAGATAGACCGGGATTGCCTTTTGCTGCTGGCAACTTTCGTATGCTCGTACATTCCAGATTGTGAAGTGCTTTGGGATATAGTGTAAAAGGCAATTAAAAAACATTTTCACTCCCTCGCTGTCAAGTGGTGCCCTAGTCTTCTACCCTATAAGGGTAAAGCTTAAAGCAACTGTGCAGTGGAAGCCTATGATTTGTAGTTATAGAAAGAGGTGTTATCTGTGTGCACGTAACAGGGCATGAGACCCTCGCACCCACTGACTATTGGGAGAGCACTAAGGAGTCAGCAGTGTCCATCTTTATAAGCCGCTTTTGCCTTTTGCTGTGCTAGGTATGAAATACTGACGAGACACAAAAAGGCACCTGTAGATGGTACTGTCTGAATGCTTCAACTAGGCTTTTTTTTTTTGTCCCAATTACTAGGATGTGAGAGTGCTGCAGAGGGTCAGGTTTAAAATAGGGATTTTTGGCTGCCCCTGTGACCTAGTGGTAGTGCCTTGCACTGCGACACAGACGACTAGAGTTCAGGAGCGGACTACAGTTGCTGCATCTGGAGTCAGGCCAGACTGCAGAGAGGTGCTGCAGTGCGCCTTGACCGGGAGTAGCTGGTGTGGTGGGTTCTGACTTGCACTGACCCTTGCAGATGGGCCAGAAGCTTGCCTCCCTCTGCAGGGGCACGCTGTAGTTCCACAGTTGAAGTGTGTCTCCACACCAAAGGGTGGAGGGAGGCGCCGAGGGAGAAAAATCCCCTGCTGTCCAAATGATGGTTAAATTGCCTTAATTGGGTATATCTCTGAATAACGGTGTTGGGGGGGGGGGTGCTTAAGAAAGAAGCTGGCGACATTTTGCATCCTGGGTCCCACCAAGATCCTTATGTATTAAAGGCCACATAGTCTCCATTTTCAAAAATGGTCATTCCATTTTGGGAAATCTTAAAATCTGTTTTCTGTTTCGTTAACCACAACTTAGAACACATCATCATATATTGTGCCCTAAAAATGTAGTGCAAAATGGGTATTTTTATACAAGTTTGACGCAACTGTGGTAAAACCATTTTTTTTTTTTTTTAATATCAAAAATGGACTGTCCCAGTTCTTCCATTTTTGGGAGAAAAGGGTGGTCCTAATGTATCAACCTCTTATGGTGCCAGAATTTCTCTAGGAGCTCACAGGATTTCTGTCACTTGGAAAAGTATTATTTTTGTCTCCTTTCAGTTGCTCGTGGCTAAATTTGGAATCCAGGGTATGGAATAGATTCACCAGTATATTCAATCATGATAGGACCGGAATGTCCTGAATAAGCTGGTGATACCTTTACTAATTGTGTTTCTAGATGGCTTTAATTATAAACCTCTGGAATCATAGGACTTCTTTTAGAAGGTATTGGATGGGTCTGGGTGAAATGGCACATATATGGGGTTGAAATTGGCACCAGCCCGCTAGCCAGATGCTGGTAGATTTTGTCTCAGGCTAGTAAGATTTTCCTTTAACTAGCCCTGCGGGCTAGTACTGGAGAAGGTAACATTTCAATAAGTACATTAGCTGGGCTAGTGGAAAAGTCTCGGGGCTAGTGGATTTTCCCAGCACTAGCCCTGCTGGCTAGTGGCTGCAGAACTTAATTTCGACCCCTGATAGCAGCGTCTCAGCAGTGAGCTGAGCTGAAGCAGACACAATAGACTTAGTGACCTAATTCTGCTGGCATAGTGGTATGTTTGTATAGTTAACGGGAACTGAAATTGGTTATTCTAAATTTGTGGCCTGTATGGAAGGTTAGTACGTGGCATCTTATTTACCAATATGTCGGATCTATGGAAGATTTTTATGCATTTCTTTCCCCATTATGCATGACTGCCAAGTCAGAATAGCTACAGCACTTACTGGAGCTCATTGTTGGAAGAGGTGTGGTACATGTATGCTTGTCCCATATATTTTTTTTTTATTTGTTTTGCCAGTTTTCCCCTGTTTTCGCCCATCCTCACGCCCTTGGCGTGAGCACGCGCGCGTCATGCACTGCAAGACACCTTACCCTACCGGTTGACCAGCACCCACCTATGCCATCACTGGACCTCCACCCAGAGACTGTGGGAGGGCAACCCCACCCCTCCCAGGGGAGGAGAGTCGCTGTTAGGCAGTTTCTGAGTCTCTGCCCCCCACCCCCCCCGGCTGACTGCCCGGAATAACAGTACACACAAGGTAAGGTGTCCAGTGCCTCAGCCTCTCTGCTACCGGGTCAGCCCCCATTTTCATGCTTTTGGGGAATGCCTAAACTTGAAAGTCTTTTGGAGCTAAGTGCATTCTGGGATGCCAAGTATTATGAAGAGCCATTCTCACTTTCTGCCACTCCTCTTAGACTGCGATACTCTAGATAGAATTATTTGTCTCTAGCGAGGTTATTTCATTTAAATTTGATTGCTTCTGCATTGAAGGGAATCACCGAGACCCAAAACTGCAGGACTTCCAACCTGCAGATATACTGCAGTGTTGATGCATTCTCTCATGGCGGGGCGGTAGTTTTCCAGAATAATAGTGATAGTACCAGTAGTGGTCTGGGTTTCCTCGGTAATAACCAGACCAAGGTGTTGTTAAGCACCTTGGCCTTCGGACTTGGTGTTTAGTGCCCCGGTCCAGTTATTGCCGAGGAAACCGAGACCACTGTGGTGTTGCTTTAGTAAGGTACAGCGTTCCAATTTTTATGCAGCTGTTCTTAATAAAATAACAGTTCATTTTTGGTTTTTTGCTGCGACTTCAGGAGTCTTGTAGGTTGTATTCACTGGAACAGTTTGCCTGAGCTCTCTGTGACTGTACTTAGCATGACAGGCGCTTTGTCTAAAAAGTAAGGCCCTGTCCACATTGCACCACTACAACACCGTAACCGTGCCACACTGGTACAGACAGGAACCATTACCATGTGTCCACACTGCCGGCGAACAGACCTGGTAATGGTTCCGAAACTGCACAGCCCATCCACATTGTGGGTGTCGTGGGACCGTTACAGTTGGCACCCTATCCCACAATGCAGTTCCTGCTGCATTGGGGGACAGCTAGAGTTACACTCTCACGCATCCACACTACAACCAGCAACGTCACGGCGGCAGCACCGGTTCCATAACCGTTGTTGAAACCGCACTTATAAGTGGTTTCAACAATGATTTCAGAAATGCCTCCTGTAACATTACAGGTGTAAATGCAAACCTTTGCAGTAACAATTTGGCCCTTCTGTAATGTTACAGAGGGGTGTTTTTTTCGATGTAGTGTGAACAGGGCCTTAAGAAGGAACACCCTGTGACAAGAGTTCTGTGGGACTGCATCACCAGATCTGAAACTGGATAGTTGAAAATGGTGCTCTGGTATCTTTATTCTGTACCACTTAGAGTATTTTCTAGATTGTGTTATTTATTTCTCCCTCCTAGAATGTGCCAAATTGTTTCATGCGGCCGGTGCCAGGCTTATCCTCTGTGGCAGAGACAAGGAGAAGCTACAGCAGCTGGTGCAAGAGCTAACTGGATTGGCTGATAACAAAAGAAAGGTAAGCCAAGCATGCACTGTGTCTCATCTTAAAGGGCTATTACATAGTTACGAGTTTAATAACTGTCTTGATTGTGGTAATTTTTGCCTGATGCAACACTGCTATTTACTTAAAATGGGATGAAGGGTTCGGTTTAAAGGTTGGTATCCCTGAGTTCCCGAAGCTCATAAAGTGTTATTCTAACATACTGACATACTAAAATGGCAGCAGAATAGGCCTAACGGTCTTTCGTGTCTGCTTGTTTAGTCAGCCCCCACCCTGGGAGCTGACCTTGCTTCCCCCCTCATCCTCTCTGGCTTCTCCCTTCCCAGTCCTGGATATTCTCACTGCACTGGACTTCGCTTCCAGAACCCTTCCCCTGTACCTGTCCCGCCCCTTCTTGAACCCCTCCACTGTCTCTGCCTCCACCAGTCCCATGGGCAGTGCATTCCATGGCTATACCACCCTCCCAGTGAAGTAGCACCTCCTCCTTTCTCCCCTGAATCTCCCCCCAGCTTCCTCCTGTGCCCTCAAGTTGCCCCCCCTTTCTTGAACACCCTAACTGCTCCTCCCCTATTTACCCCCTTCATGTACCTGAAGACCTCTATCGTGTGTCCCCCCATCCCTTCTCTCTTCCAATGTGTACATATTAAGCTCTTCGAGCCTCTCCCGATAGGTCCTGTTCCCCAAGCCCCAAATCATTTTGGTTGCCCTCCACTGGACCCTCTCTAGGAGTTCAGTGTCCCTCTTTAAGTGTGACTTCCAAAACTGCATGCAGTACTCGAAGTGCGGCCTCACCAAGCAGCTATACAGAGGGAGTATCACTTCCCTCTTTCTGGAGAGGATCCCCTTGCGATGCATCCCAGCATCCTGTTGGCCTTGGCCGCTGCCTTCCTACAAGTCTCCGTTGCTCATCTTGACATCCACCACCACCCCCAGGTCCCTCTCAGCCATCGAGACTTGTAGCATCCCCCAACCCCCAGCTGTACACTTGGCCCAGGTTTCTGGCTCCCAGGTGCAGTACCTTGCATTTCCCTGCATTGAACCTCAGCTTCCACTTTCTAGACTACCTTTCCAGAGCCTCCAGGTCCCCCTGTAGGGCCACCCTCCCCATCCACCACCGTCCCCAGTTTTGAGTCGTCCACAGAGACTCATCTCACTCCTGATATCCTTCCTTATGTCAAAGATGTAGGCGTTGAACAGGAGGGGCCCAAGGACTGATCCCTGAGGGAGCCCACTAATGACCCTCCTTGGAGATGAGACTATCCCACCAACCATCTGGTCCTGGAGCCAATTTCCTATCCATTTGATCATCTGGTTCCCCACCCCCATTTCCCCCAGCTTATCCAACAGGCCTCCATGAGGAACAGAGTCAAACGCCTTGCTGAAGTCAAGAAAGAGGACATCCACTGGTCTACCCAGGTCCAAGGCACTCGTCACCCAGTCATAGAACTCCATAAGGTTTGTCTGACGTGATTTCCCGGGATGAATCCCTGCTGTTTATCGTCCAGGCATATGTCCATTCTAACCTAGGTGTTTCTAAAGTCCACGATTAGTTCATTATATTCCTCTATATGCAAACCAGGACGAATGGGTTCACTGTTTTGGCCCTACTGGAACTTTGTGCTGAACCTTGATGTTGGAATTCACACCTTGAACTGTTTAACTCTGCTTTCTCTGAGCTTTAAATTAATAAAAAAAGAAATTGTTTTGAAAGATACGTCATCATTTTATAAGGGCCTTGAGATTGACAAAGGAAGGCAAGATGTCGTGAAGGCTGTGCTGCAAGCAGCCTGAAAATGTGCAACCCTCTCCCCCGTCCCTTCTACCGCTCATCCATCCCTCCCCACCAGTATTTCCAGTGAAAACTCACCCCTCAGTGTGATGGGACCACATGAGGAGCCAGAGACATGGTGCTTGGAGCAGATTATAAGAGTGTGTTTATTCACTTTTCAAGCGGCCTACAGTCTGACGAGTCCTGGTAGGACGAAACACGTGTCTATGTCTTCTGTTAGCACCCTTTGCAAACTGTGTGAGAGGCCTTTCGGCACCATGCAATTCTGCTTAAAGTTGGACCAGCATAACATTCTATGGTGATTTGCATATGGAGCCCATGATGCTTTGCATTGTGGGGGCATGTGTGATTTTGTATTTTCTTGAAACTTGGCTTCCCAGCCAAATGCCCTTTGGGGTAACCCTTGCCTCAGTGTTTACTCATAGAGGTTCTTTGTCTTTTAAATAGTTTTTTTATTTTAATGGGTTCACCACAATATATCCCAGGCACACTGCCTTAGGGGTAGCTGGTCCATTGCACTGGGGTGTCAAACAGACGAGGCATACTGATGAGTCCTGGTAGGACGAAACATGTGTTCATGTCTTCTGTTAGCACCCTTTGCAAACTGTGTGAGAGGCCTTTCGGCACCATGCAATTCTGCTTAAAGTTGGACCAGCATAACATTCTGTGGTGATTTGCATATGGAGCCCATGATGCTTTGCATTGTGGGGGCATGTGTGATTTTGTATTTTCCAGGACCCGTGCCTGGATGCCCGAGGTTTTATCGGATGGAACGGTGCAGCCATGTCCCCCTGAGATTACTTTGTTTTGTTTTTCTCGAAACAGTGACAAATTCACTTTTTTAAAACTCCTTCCTTGTCTCACTCTCCTGGTGCCCTGGAAAGGGCCGCTTTTCACCCACAGCACCCATAGCCCACTCTGGTAACAGCACTCTTTTTCTTTTTTTTTTTGTATATCATAATTGTTCACTAGTGCCCGGGCTTAGTGGGGCATACTTACTGGTCTGCAGCACCCATCCCCTCTCTTTTATGGGGATCGTGTTCATCGGTGGTGGGGTTTGGAATTTTATGTATTACTACTTACTGCGTGGTCCCTAAACCCACCTCCTGAGGGTGTCGGTGCAGAGGACCAAAGTCCAGGCAGGAAGCCTTGCAGAGACATGGCTTCCGCCACACGCCTAACAGTGCCCTCCCTTCCCGAAACTGTCCGATAATCAGATCGGTGCCAGCCCTTCCCAGGAGAGGAGAGCTGCCATACAGCAGCTCGATCCAGCTTCTCCCCCTCCACTGCCACCCGGTCCCGTTCCCAAACCCGGGTCATCAGCACAGTGCGAGTGGTGGCATCCAGCACCTCAGCCCTCCGCGCCACTGGGCTGGCTCACTTGTGGTTTTTTTTTTTAGGCGTCAGTATTTGTCACCATTTACTTTTCCTCAGCAATAATGTTTGACTGGCAAAAATATCAAGATACCCATTTTTCATTTTGCTTTATTTCATTCCTGAACAGAGATACAGGATTTTAACATTTTTAAAAGTTACCACTCCAGTGCCAAGTTCGCCATGAACAAATTAAATGCCTTGTTAAAATGTTGTGCTGTTTACCACCAGAAACATGTGGCAGCACCATCCTAATACAGCCACGTGATGACCTTAGCATATACATGCCTCAGGTAACCAGCGCTGAGCGCAGGTTGCAGAGTTACCTCTGAGGCCGGAAGATCAGAAGGTTGTGGCTTCTGGCCCCAAACCAGCAACTTGGGGTAAAACCCAGAACTGTCACTGTAGTGCATCATGGGGTGTGTGTGTGTGCTGTACTCCTGAGGTGAATTCTTTTGAATGTGACGTTAAACCGTTGTCCTGTCTGCCTGTTCTGCTGGTTGTTGAGATGGACATTAAGAAGCCCAAGGCAGTGCACGAAAAGAGTAAGGGAATTTTCCCGGTGTCCTGGCCAGATTCCCCATTCACTAAATACTACCACCAAGAGCTTAGTCTGGTTACATTGCAACTTGGTCTCCATCTGTATCCCCCTAATGGAATGAAGCTGAAAATGGGCAGAATTGCCTAATTCTCCTTTCCCAGTACAAAAAAAACAACTAAATAAATAACCTCGACAGAAGAGATTTTATAAATTGTGGGCCAGCGTCCTGGTGCAGCAGTAGCCCCATTGCTCACAATGCAGGCAACCCAGGAACGAGCCTGATTCATCGAAGGACCAGTTGGAGGAGGATAGTAGAGCGTCCCAGCGGTCGCTCATTTGCTTTGGGGAGGGAGAGATCTCAGATTCTGCTGCAGTACCGCCGCCTGGGTGACCACAGGTAGCAGTGCAAGCAGCAGCTGAAACTCAAGGGGGGGGAGGTATAAGCACACTCTGACGCACGTAACATGCCTTGCATGCTCGCATGCATCAGTAAGGGCCTCTTCGACATCCGCAGGGTTGAGAGAAAAAAGGGAAAACGCCCCCAAACGCTGCACTCGCCGCAGGTCCCACACTGCTGACTGGGCACTCTGTCTCTGTAACTTAGCTGAACTCTGTCTGAACAGTTTGTGCCTCCTCTGGCAGCCCCGCCATGGGGGGTAAGCTGTGGGGGAACAAGGAGTTGAGGCAAGTCCTGGGGATGGTAGGTGATGAGGCTGGACTGATGTGGGACCATTGGGGAAATAAGAGTAAAGTATATAAAAATTAAAAAAAATGAGAATGGCAGCCGTCTTTTAATGACGTGAGTCATTAATTACAAAATTGGCTATAAAAAAACTATGTTAACAATATCTGAAAAAAATTAAAATACACTGAGATGAATTTAAGTTTGTCAGAAACACATTTTTGCCAAAAAACTAGATGTTGAAGTTTTTTACCAGCTAACAAATACTACTGCTTTAATCTGTTCCTCTGAACCCACTGCTCCTGTAGTTCACACGGCAGAGCCTGGCTGGGAGTCTGATTTCAGCAGACAAGAGGAGTTACACCCTCTAGACCCTTTTGAATATGGAAAGTGGCGATATAGTCTGCGTAGGCCCTATTTTCTTTTTCTTTCTACTTTTAACCCTACCCCACGAAGAAGAGGGCACAAGTTACCATGCTAGTTACTGTGAGGACTTCAGTGCTTTCCCATCCATGTGTGGCCCTGCATTCACGGAAATGCACCTCTGTGGGTTTTCTGATGCTACATGATGTAGCTGGGTTGCTGACATTAGCTCAGATGCCAGAACGAACCAAAGCTTTGCTGTCTGCACTGGCACTCTAGGTGGTGAAAGTCCGAATTCATGGTAGACTGGCATTTAAAACCCTACACTGACTAGTTTCCCACAGCCTTCCCTTATAGCCATATTTCTCAATATAGTTGTTAGGATCCTGCTGAGTTACGCCATATTCTAGTTGATATTTTTTCCCCCGTAAAGATTTTGACATCCGGGCTGGCTGTCGATCTGCAGCGATATATCCCGATGACAGTCATATACCCTGGTGAGGATGAGGAAATCGCCGCCATCATGTAGACAGCAGCAGGTGTTTTTCTCCATCTCTTCCCCACCTCCCCAGGCATGGGCCAGTGTTACTGCCAGCTTCGCTGATTCACAGTGTTCCCATTACGGCAGGAGCAAGCTCTCTGGCCCAGTTGCAGGGGGTCACTGTGGTGGCGGAACCTGCTGCCAGTCCTCCCCAGCTGAGGCACGCTGCAGGTGCGGCAGCTGTCTCAGCCTGGCCTGCCTGTGATGCATAGCATCTGTTCAGAGTCGGGTTAGTCTGTGCAGCAGCATGATGTGCTGCTGCATGGCCATTGGCTGCTTGACGATCATGCAGAGTATCGGGTACGCGTAGGAAGCTTGTCGTAAAAGCTTCCTGAATACAGCACCGCTTTTATTTATTTATTTGAGTTGAGGGCTTTGCCCCACATCTCCTTTTTTTTTTTTTTTTAATTATTTTACCCTCCCCGCCAACTCAAATAAATGAATAAAAAGTAAGGAACGGGCGAGTTGACCAAATGGCATAACTTGAGCTCTCTGCTAATAGGGTAGGTCCTACGTATACCCGGTAATCTACACTGGTTTGGGATTTGCAGGAAATGGAGCCTTTTCTTTGGTCATCCCAGCTTTATGTAACCCACTCTTGAAGAACATCCATATAGCACTCACCCTGAACTGTTTGAAACATGAGTTAGACTGTTATTTTTAAGACTTTGAACTGTATCAAGTTGCTTCGTGCATGCTAAACAAATTATATGAAGCGCTTTGGGTTTTGGAAAGGTGCTTCAGAAATGAACCAATGTCTTCCTTCCCTTCTAGTGAGGTAGGTAAGGGATAACGTACGGGAATACACCCAGTGTCGTCATCGGCACTGAGTGCTTTTAGCCACCAGAGAAGTGCTTATATTCTCTACAACTGCACACCCTGAAGTGTGTTATCCTTCTTATAGAATGGGCACTAATATAATTTAAATTAACATTTATGGTTTGGATTGAAACATTTTTTTATAGTAAAATAATGCTTGGTCATGTGATGTCTCTTGACCAGTGAAGTTATGGGATTTTTAAAGCCCATTTTAAAAGCTGTTATATCCATGGAAGTCTGATTGCAGCTCTATATGGAACCCACCGTAACTATTTTCATGTAATAGTAAATGTCACATACGGCACCAAGAAAAAAATGGTCTCCTCCAGCAGAGAGAAGGAGAATTGTAGCATGTGTTCTGCTATAGAACGCTGGTATCCTTGCCATTTGCGTACTGTTTGTTACCCTGGCTTTGGTCTTTCCACAGACTCACACACCTCACATTGTGAACTTTGACCTTTCCGACCTCGAGGCTGTAGCAAGTAGTGCCAAAGAGATCATTAACTGTCATGGCCACGTGGACATACTGATCAATAATGCAGGAATCAGCTATCGAGGTTCGATCTTGGACACTTCCGTGGATGTCGACAGAGAGGTGATGAACACCAACTACTTTGGCCCTGTGGCTTTAACCAAAGGTAGGGCAGTTAATTTTAAACCTGATCAACATTTGCCCACCTCTTTGGTAGAATACATGGTCATTCAGAGGCATCTAGTTTCCCCTATTTGAGAGGAATATTTCCTTGTTCTTTTGCTGTTCTTGGCAACGGGTTTTAATTTTTTACTGGAAAACTTGGTAGAATTCCAGAATTTGGGGCTTTCTAAACCCCAGTAAAAATAAAGCATTTCGTGGAGTTTGCCATTTTGTTGCCAGATCAGTAAACCTCAAGAACTTGTATTTTTTGTATTAATTCTTCCCTGTACTGTTTTCATTTTGCTTTATTTAATTTGTTGTATATTAAGCCTTTTCTTATTCTAAATACTTATACACATCCTGAGGGGTTGACAGTTGAATCACGCCAAAATCCAGAAATTAAGACTAGCAATTACTGGTGCGATCCTGTAATTTCAAATCTAAAAATGGAGTTTCATTACTTTAAACGTCATAAATCAATGACCTTGCTCATCGCCGCTAAATAGACCACTAGCCTTTCGGGATAATCCTCCCCAATGACAATGACTCATGAAGGAAGGAGTCACTTCCACCGTGGATATCCCAGCGTGATTGCCCATTTCACCATGCCTCAGAGCAGCAGTAAGGTGGTAAACGTGTGTACCCACCCCCTTCCTGAATAAATGAATCACCCCTCTGTCATGGTGGACATTTTCCCCCTTGTGCGTCTTCATTTTGCTCCATGCTTTACTCCACCGTGCTGGAGAATTTTCCTCGTGTTTTCTCCCTAAGTTCTCCCTGCAGGCTGTGCTGGCCTCACACATACACACAGCATACCCTTTCAGGAGAGCAAGCTCCCCGGACCACAGGAGTTGCTGGAGGTTCGTTGCCAGCCTTCCCTGGCCCAGACACACTAGTGAGCAGCAGCTGCCTCCTTATGCAACGTCCCGGGCTTGTTCTGAATCTGGGACACCTGCACGGCAGCACACAAGGTCACCACTGGTCTAGCAGACCTGCTGTTCCCCTTGTTTTTAACAAATTGCACATCTCCCCTTGAATTCATCTTGTTTTATGTAGACAAAGAAAGCAGACAAATTATGCGTGAAACCTTTTTACTAGATAAACAAAATGTTTAGACAAGGTTTGGAGTGTTGTAGTCACTTCATAAGGCTTGTTTTACGTACAGGATTCTGAACTCTGCCCCATGATGTTTAGATTTAACAGAAGTCCAGTGCGGTAGATTATCCTCTGAAGTTCAGCTACATGAAGAAGCTGACACAATTGTATTAAACCCTTCAAGTATATAAGCTTATCTCTTTCACATTAATATCCTTATCTCGCAACTGCAGCTTGGCAAGAGGCGTATGCATGTGTTTTTGTGTTATCACTACTGCAAGGAAAGAGAACTAGGCTTTAAAACAAGTATTCTGAGACCAGCAATTTCGAATCATGTCATCAGTAGCATTTGCTCCAAGTTTCAAGCAAACAGGAACAAAGCATTGCAGTAATTTGTTTAATAAGAACATTGCCCTAAAGGTTGACACATTTCAGGGCAGTTTGTGATGCTCCTTGACTCCACCGAGTCCCACTCACTGTTCAGAGGGGAGTGCTAGGAAGTGGCATGTTATAGTCCTCCTCATCTGGAGAATGAGAGAATGAGCCACCATGCTTAGTAACCCTGTTCCCCAGTAACCCCATGTGCAACAGGTCGCTCCTGAACCCAGATGTGTGGCATTGCAGCACAGTATGCAGTTGCCTGGCTGATAGTTGACTGGCTTTTTTTGGGGGGGGGGGGTGTCACATTTTATCATTGCACTTAACCAAGTGGGCTGGTAGCCATCCCCCGACTTACCAACTCAGCTCCTGCTTTAAAACCGCTCAACAGTTATCTGTCACCTTTCAGCCCTTTGCCACGCACTGCACCTCTGATTCCACCTCTTAGCAGCCTCTCCCCTCATGGCACAAGGATCCAGTGTGCAGGGCCAGGGGAGGCAGCCAAAGCTTCCAGTGGCCTATGAAGCATGGGGAGCCCACCTTCAACATCCTGCGGAACAGTGGCTTACCCCTGTTTTCCTTTGTTTGTGCTCCACCTGCTCACCTGACCTACGGCAGGGAGGGGCAGAGCATTGCCTGATCACTCACTATGCTCAGCTGCACTCCTAAGTCACCAGGTGGCACAAATGCAGTGGCAAGCTGCGCCCGGAGTTTCAGTCTCCTCCATCCCTGCATCAGGAGTTCGGCTTACTGTAGAAAATTGGGACTTCACCACGGTAATGCAGTGCACTGCCCTCAGCACCCCTGGGCATAGAGGAAATCCCATTTTTAATTTCAGTTCATTTCAAACTGAGGTAACCTATAGCTGGCCCGAGTGCACCAGTGCATTGTTGTGCATGTTACCCGTGTTTGGTAGCAGACTTGGGTCGTTCAGGTTGGGAGGCAGGCTGACCTGGTGCTGCTGCAAATAGCAGTGAGCCTCAACTGGGGACAGTGGGAGGTAGTTTCTGGCACTTTAATGATCCCTGCAGAGGGCTGGGAAGCTAGCTCCCCCACAATTTGCACTGTGCATGCTCGGGGCCAGTAGATGGCTGCTGTCATGCCATGTGGAAGGAGAAAACCGGGGATAAAAACCATGCTGCCATTGGGATGACATCTGACAATTCCCTTAGGCCCTGTGCTGTGGACCCCAAGCAGAGTGATGGTGTGGGTAGGTGAGGATGGGTCTTGGAGAGCTGCCATGGGGGTACGCCCTGGACCCAAAGACTAGGTGAAGGGCAGGAAGGAGAAAGAGCTGTATGGAAAAAGGGAACCTGAATGAAAATGCAGTGAGTGCCTCACCATTTCTGGCACTGTCTGAAACATTATTTAGAGGTGATGCCCTGCCTCTTTTCAGGAGCCTAATTTAGGATATAACAATCATTCAGGCTGCTGAAAGGGGCTGGTCATTGTTCTATAAATAATGTTTCGGGCAGTTCCAGAACTGGTAGTCTCAGAGACTGCCTGATTAGTGGGTCATCTAGAGTGTGTGACGGGAACAGGCCAGGCTTAACACTGCACATGCTTCTGCTAGCTAAACTGGGGAGCTACTGCTTTAGTTTACTGGTAGGCTGTCCTATGGATGCCCAATCCTCTCCTCCCCAACTGACCCCCAGCAACCCGGGCTCGTTCCTGATCCCGGGTCGCCGGCGTGGATCGAGATGTGGTGTCCAGCGCCTCAGCCCTCTGTGCCACCAGGCCGGCTAAGTCCCTGCCATCTCAAGGGACACTGTACTTTTTAATCAAGCCTTTTCTCTTCCCCAGTTCTGCCAACAGCACCTCCAGCTGCATCACCGACCATCTTATGGACTTACCGGTTATGCACCATTTACACAGGACAGCATTTTGGTGGGTGGGCTGCTGTGTCAGTTGTGTGAGAGCCTGTGGGCTGTGCCGGAATGGCTGGACCAGGCATTTTCCTACATGCTCCTGGTTTTCTGCCAGGGTGCCAGCATGCAGTGACGCATGGTGTCCGGCAGTTCCCCCTCCTCTTTCTGTACTCCCAGCTGTGCTCCCACCCAGTCTCCACCAGGTGGCAGACAAACAGCGGGAGCAGTGATCCCTCCTCTGAGGCAGGAGAGCAGCCCTTGGGGGGGCAATGGATCCTTTATTCCCCAGCCGGCCACCAACAGCCTATGCTTGTTTCTGAACATGGGTTGCCAGCTTCGTGAGGGGTAGCACTATTTCTGTGCCAGTGGGCTAGCTCTTAAGGGACATTTTACCATATCTGTGTTAACATGAAAGTAGGGTCACAGTCCCCTAAACTTCATCAGCTCTGGCCACTTGTCTGCATCTCTTGCTTGTGACTTCATAATCTTTTCCTCAGCAACCAGTTGTAATGTTACATACGAACATATGAAGAAGCCAGCCGAAGAAGGCCATTTGGTCTATCAAGTCTGCTCATATTGCAGGGACCACAGCTTGAGCTAATGTCCCTGCCCTTCCTCCCCACTTCTCCCATCCTCCCTACCCATGATTCTTACCTTCCCAGTAATAATAATTTACAACTAAATTATTGTGATGTCAGGTGTAGACAAACAGCCAGAGCAGATACAGTCAATGGGAAAGTGACCTTGTATTCGTGGTGTAAAAAAATAAAAGTACCAGTAGTAAGAGGCTTCAAGCTATCATATGCAGAAGGTGGACTATACCACACTGGAAATGAGATGCAGTATCTCAGCCATACTAGCATCATATGTAAATAAATTGTCCTTGTACAGACTGCATCATAGCAGGCCGTGCATATAAAGTTAACATTAGTACACCTTGCATCCACAACTACTCCCTAACTACTGATAATATTCCTTCACTACAAGGTGAATTCCATAAATGATGGTCCGTGTCTGTTGTTTCAGCTGCCTGAGAGCAGATACAGTTGAATTTCTCTTTTTAATGTTGTAGTGAGTAAAAGAGGTTAATAGGACGCATAAATGATAAAAGAAGGCAGAAACATTCCAGTTTGTGTGGTCTCTTGTAAATTGTGTATTTACAAGAGACCACACAAACTGGAATGTTTCTGCCTACAATCAAAAGCCTCAAACCCAACACAAAGTATCATTGGTATGCAAATATGTGTTATTTTGGGGGGTAAATGTGTTTAGGAAATGATTTAAACTGGTACTACCTTCTGTTTGACATTTCACTACTCGGGCCTCACCATAATTGACTCACGCTACGCATAACAATAATCTTTCAAATCTGTACAGAAGAGTATGTGTGATGACAATAAGCAGATCACCGACTAAAGAAGGGGCGCTAACTGTGTTTGGCCAACAGAGGGTACTGTAGAATCATAGTTTGTATATCTTCACAGGCCAGTCTAGTGGTGTGGTGCCACTTAAGGACTGGCTCGGAAGTTGAGCACATTGTCAAGGGAAGGTGCTCAATTCCTGAGGGAGTATGGGTTGTTCAGCCTTCCTGCACCCCAGGTGGCTGACTAAGGCCTGTGTTTCCATCGTTTTTGCACGTGGCTGCTTTTCTGGCCACTGGAAGGTTTAGCCCCAGCTTGTCATAGATGGGAACAGGTAGAATAAATTAGGGGGTTAAAGAATTCTTCAGATACATAATGAGTAGGGACTTAAGTGAGAAGGAAAGCCTTTGACTGAATTACAGACGTTGCCCAGTTGCAGGGCAGGCCTGTGAATGCAACAGCTGGGAAGCCATTTGCTGTTCTGACAAACTGAGTTTGCATCCCTTGCCAGGGATATTGTGGTAGCCTGACATGTGGCTCAGATACTGTCCACTTGGACACTTTAGCTCTCTGGGGAAGGAGGCCACCTCTGTCGGTGCTAACTCCTGCATGGTGGCCCAGCAGGCAGGGCAACTGCAGACACCAGTGGTAGGAGGGTGAGATGCTCAGCCTCTTATTGGCACAGAATTGCATGTTTACGCCAGGGGCCTTTGACACCACTATCTGTGGAGGGTGGGGGAGAAAAGCCAGTAAAAAAACAATGCAGATACCATGGGATGATTGTAGGGCACTGTTGGGTCCTGCGTCTGACCCCAGCAGCACTAGATATACTGGTGAGATTCCCCCGCACAAAAGATAACCTGTTGGGAATGTTGTTGGGAGCCTGGAATGGCCGGGCTGGGAGTGTGCCTGAGAGCAGAAGTCTGAAGTGGAGGAAAATGTAAATGGGGGGGTAGTGGTGTCCAGTCTTGCTAACTTTATCACTGAATTACAGCCAATATAAAGTACACGTTGAAGTTCGTACTGGCACACCATATATAAATTCATTAAAAAACTTTGTTAATGCACCAGTTAAGGTTAAAGTGACAAAAGTAGGGAAATGTGGCATTAGGGGTTACAACCTTTTTTTCTATTATCTTTATCATTTTCCCTCCCGTATTTTAGCCGCGCACACACACATTTGGAAACGCAGCCTTTTGAGCACCCCCTCCCATGACTTGTCGCTCCCTCCCACCTACGCTAGCCACCGAACCTCTACCCAGTGGCAGCGGAACTATGGGGGGATGACAACCACCTGAGAGAGGAGAGCTACCTTCGTCAGCTCAATCCTGCTTTCACCCCACCCCCCATGCCGGTCCCCCAGACGACCCAAGTCCATTCCCGAACTCGGGTCGTCAGCATGATGCAAGGTAAGGTGTCCAGCACCTCAGCTCTCTGCGCGACTTGGCCATCCAGGTTTCCAACTCTTAACACACCACCCCTACCCCACAGGCAGCAACAGGCATTGGGTGTGCCTTGGGGTTGTCAACACGAACGCTCACCCCATTCCATAAGTAAATAAGCTGAGATGGGTACAGTATAACAGAATGGGGTGAGCGTTAGGTTGACAACCCCAAAGGATACCCCACGCCTGTTGCCTGTAAGGCAAGGTAAGGAGTGAGGTGTTAGGTTGAAACCTAATGCCATGTTTCCTTCTTATGTCACTTTAACCCTAACTGGTGCATTGACAAAGTTTTTGCAATGAATGTCCTTACTTTTTGAGATAGTATAATCGCATCCTCATTTACCTGTGGGAGTGCAGTGCCCTCCGGGCTCTGCCTCTCATCCAGTGATACTTTTTGAGATCGTGTAATCGTATCCTTATTTGCTCCCATTCCTCCATGGATGTGTGTGTGTGTATATATAGATATAGATATATAGCTGTAGAGGGCCCAGCGCTTCCAATTCTAGCAAATCCTCAACCAAATTGTCACTATTGACTTCTTATTACTGCACCTCATGAGACTGGTACTGAAACTTTCCAAATCCCCACCAAAATGTGATTCTGTACCACCACAATGTCATTCCACGCCACAGGTGTAAAAAGATGGTTTTGTCAGGATTTGAAAAATGACAGCTGTCACATTCATGAGGTGGTGTAAAAATATGTCTGTGTTGAAATTTTGGTGTCAAAATATTGAAAATTACCAGAGTTACAAGAAAGCGTAGCAAAATTTCAGCGCATGCTCATAACTTTGCCATTTTGACACATTTTCAACACAGCCTTCTTATGACCCTGCCTGAAAGGTAATTTTGCCAAGTGACCGTGAAATCGCTTTTTGGGCTGGATTTACGGAATTCCACTGATATTGTTCATGAGGTGGGGTCCCAAAAAGGCCATGTTTTTTTTTTTTCCCCCCTCCAATTCTCGATCTCCTGGTTTCTCGGGCGTACCCACCCAACTACAGCTCCTAACTCCCCACCTGAAACCCCCTGGCTGAACACCCCACCCTCGCTCGCTGACCACAGACGGCCCCCCTGATCTATAACCCCCCCAGGGTGGTGCCACCCATCCACTTACCAGGTGGCCTTGTCTGAAATCTAGACAGCCAGGCCAGAAGTGGGGTGAGGCAGGAGGCAGTCCAACCAGGAAAGTCCAGTGTTGGGGATGTGGGCCAGAGTCACTCGGTCTGCCATTACCTCCTCCGAGAGCCTGGGGTTTTCACGCTTGTTATCCCTCTCCCTTGACTCGGATGTGCAGTGCGTCCAGCGCTGGCACGCATGCGCCCATGGGCACTTACAGAATTGCCGCCATAGTCAGTCCCCTTGGTTGCTGGATCCGAGCTGCTGTGCCAACAGCCATCGCCAGGAGCTACCAGAGCACAGGATCGGGTCACCCCTCCCTCCCAGGACAGGAGAGCAGTCCCCCAGACGCTCAATCCTGGCCTTCCCCACTGACCCTGGACGACCCAGGCTCGCTCCCAAACCCAGGTTGCTGGCGTGGCGTGAGGTGTGCCATCCAGTGCCTCAACCCTCAGCGCCACTGGGCCGGCATCAAAAAGGCCATGTTGAAAATTTGGTGTCAAAATATGCAAAAAATGCCCCAGTTATAAATCAGAGTTGAAAACCCCATTGAAATACATTGAACCACATTTACCTTAGTTTCTCATATTGCAGTTGTCAGTTCAAGCAGCAAGGTGTATCTTCGATCAGAGAGTGGCTCCTCAAACAGCGAGCTGTTCAGGTGACTGAGGGTGCGTAGGAGGGGTGTGGGGTGGTGGTTGCTCAGTGGGAGGTCATGGTTGGGGGGAGTTGGATTGGCAAGGGACAGTTTTATGTTTTTTACATGTTCAAAAAAAATAAATAAAGGAATCATTTTCTTTTTTACAGATCTAATAGGGGATCGGAGGGTGGGGGGGTACCACTGGACACTAATGAGAAAAGAAAATATTACGGGACAGCGATCGGAGTGTGGGAGGTGCCACTGGACACCAGGGACCATAAGAACCATATTATGAGGATGAGGATGGCAGGGTGGGGGGCGCCACTAGACACCATGGAAGTAAATAAATAATTATGGGAGTGGCTGTCGAGTGTGTGTGTGGGGGTGCCTCTAGACACCAGGGAAATAACCAAGAAATATAGGGGCGGCAGTCGGACTGAGGAAGAGCCACTAGACACATGGAATAATAAAGAAAAAAAAAATACCAGAAGGACAGTCGGAGGGTGGAGGTGTCACTAGACACCAGAGAAATATAGTGGTATTACAGGGACACCAATCCGAGAGTGGGGGGTGCCACTACACACCAGGGAACAGATGCCAACAAAAGAAAAACAATGTTTCCTTCACAAAAACTGATCTTTTTTGTGAATTAATATACAAAAGTGAATCCTTTTTCATATAACGAGTCGTGAAAAAAGATTTATAATCTTAAAAAACATCATGTCAAGGGCATTTCTCCTACAGTTAAGTGCAAAATCCAGCTTAGGGGCTCCAGATAAGCAAGCTGTATGTGTTGGTCACTCTGCAGAATGTTATTTTTGTGGTTTTCCAAATTAGAATTTTTAGGGGAAAACAGAACATAAGATGGCGGCCACACAAAAAAAACAAAAACGAAAAACTATACAAAAAAGGGTTCCCATAAGAAAACTTCATATGGCTATTTTGAAGTGCTGACTAAGCATGCTCAGAACCCGAATTTTTAAATGTAATAACTTTAGAATGGATTCATATTGTTTCACCAAACCAGCGAAAGGCACATCTGTGGGCCAGCCAAGCCCTTTCTATCCAGAAAATTTCCGACCAAAATTGCAAACCACATAACCAACCCTGAGACTTCCCTAGCCTCCTTGAATAACATCCTACCCAAGATAGAACAATTAACGGGATATAAAATTAATCGGGGGGGGGGGATCGGAGGTACTATCAATGCACTACTCCCTCCCTGCCCCCGCCAAAATCCCTTATAGATAAATATCATTATAAATGGAACCGCCCATATATTATGTATCTAGGAGTTAAGTTATCCCCTACTTTATCCAACATCCGGACATTAAACTATGATCCCCTCTTTATAGAGGTGCAATCTGACCTTGAAAGATGGACTCATTTACTAATTTCCATCATACGTAGGGTACAATCCATACAGATGAATGTACTGCCAAAGTTGCTGTAGTTAATGCAGCGTATACCCCTTCCTTTACCAAGGCACGAAATAACGAAGTGGAACAAGATCATTAGTGTGTACCTTTGGTGGGGAGGCCTCGGATCTCCCTAAATAAACTGCAACTACCTAAAGACAAAGGAGGATTAGCTGTACCTGATTTCTTTAAGTACTCCATGGCAACTGTACTTACACACATGGTAAAATGGTTGCCCCTCGAATCAGGCGCCCATGGCTCTCGGTAGAACGGGCATTATCTAATCTACCGCTAAACAAAATCCAGGTGTACCAGCCCCAAACATCTACCCAGATGATGCAGAGTTCCTTTTTCATGAAAACTCTGTTTACGGAGTGGGAGAGATTTCTCAAACTTCCTGAGAATCATTACATGGCTAAATGGATTGGGAATTCCAGCTCAGAACCTAAAATTCATCCCAGCCAGGACTGACCCGGCATTCCAAAGATGGAGTGCACAGGGGCTGACACACACACACACACACACACACACACCAGTTCTGTGATGGGGGATCTTCAAATCCTTTGCCCAACTACAAACTGAATTCTCTCTTCCCCAGAGAGATTTCTTTCGCTGTCTACAATTAAGACACTTCTTGGGAACAGTGCTGAGAACGGACTGTCCTGATCATTCCCCCTCTCCGTTGGGTATATTATTCACACAATTACAAAATGCTTTTACACACCATCACCTTATTTCAAGACTATATAAAGTGCTAAACAATAACTCCCCATGTGACATGGATAATATTAATATTAACTGGGAAGCAGAACTAATGTTAAATTTGACACCGAAAGATTGGACTCAGATATGGCGCAGACAACACAAAACGACCAATTCTTATACATGGAGAGAGTTCTCCTGGAAAATTGTAGCGAGGTACTTCCATACCCCACAGATTACTGCTAAGGGCCCCTCCTCGGGTGATTCCTCCTGTTGGAGGGGATGTGGGGAGGAGGTAGTCACACACTCCCGTATTTTATTGTTCTGTCCTGTCCTATCCCCCTTCTGGCGGGAAGTGGGAAGACCGCTGAAAGACCTCTTCCCTACCCTGGGATCTCTTACCCCAGAGATAGCTCTCCTGTTATATCTCCTGAGACAAATCAGAAATACTCATCAAACATACTTGATAAATGTACTGTTAGGAGCAGCCAAAAAAAGTGATAACTAGATTATGGCTAAAAGCAGATACCCCTAATATAATAAACTGGGAGAATACGATATTCGAAATATACAAACTGGAAAGCTTAACAGCTAAACTACAGAACACAGCGATGGTGCTGATGAACAGATGGGCCCCTTGGTTTATACATATAATGCAGACTGACCAGATTTCACACCCTGAATAAATGATACATTTCCACTTCCAAGGCATCTTAAGAATTATTACTATATCCCACCCCTACTGGGGTATAGCCATTCGGCCCATTCCATGGAAAGTTCCCTCCGAAGAGGTATAGAAGATCGTACTCCCCTCCTCCCCATCCTCACATCTCACAAAATCTGTTCTTCTCTGGGGAGTAACATATTCGGACTCTGAATAATAAGAGATCCCCCCCCTCCATGTAGCCTGAACTAGTAGTGTATGTATAGTAAAGCCATGTATTATTATTACAGCATAGACTTTGTATGCAGTGTACATGCTTTATTCCTTTTATTGTCAATTTTGGTCTTTGATACAGATCTAGATATGTATGAGCTAGAATAATGTCTTATCTATGTCATTTAACATGCAATTAAAAAATAAATAAATTCCAAACCATCTGGGCACAAGGCAGTGACAACAAAATAGTGATTTTTTTACTTTTTTTTTTCTATCCACATCTTAGAATCCGCACATGCGACCAGAACGAACCTTGGCACATCAAGACATCTACCCGAGACTGCACTTGCAAATGTTCGTGCAAATCCATTGAACAGTTGCAAAGATATTAAAGTGCAAAATTTGAGGTTTAGCATAGAAACCACTAGCTGGCTTAGTGGCGTTGAGGGGCTGGCGCCTTGCCTGAGCCCACCCCGGCGACCCGGGTTCAGGAACGAGCCCAAGTCAGCACGGGGGGGAAGGCGGAGCTGGATAGAGCTGCCGGTAGGCAAGCTCTCCTCTCCGGGGAAGAAGCATGGCATCCCTTGGCTGATGGCGATCCCCAGCGGAGGCTGGGTGTGGCACGGGCCCGAGGGTGCCTAGGCATTAGGCCATGGGGTGGGGGAAAGGGGTCGGAACCGGGGCTATATGGTGCATGCGTGTCTCCACGCGCATGTGTGCATACTCCTGGGGCCCCTGGGAGAAGATCGGAGGGGAAAATATGCTAGTCAGTAGGATGAAGACCGATTCCCCGCAGGCGCCGCTCCCGGGCCGGGCAAGGTAAGTGCCAGTAATTCCGGGGGACACGGCTGGGGTGGTCAGTTGGATTGGGGCTGACCAGCAAGGCGCATAAATACAAAATAAAAAAAAACATAGAAACCATTTCTCAACCCTAGCTATAGTGGCTCTACTGCGCCACTGTAATTAATAGTTCTGGCCCCGTTCAACAGAATTGCACTAAATTTTGCATGCAGTCTGGGGAGGAAGGTGTCTTGATTTGCCAAGTTTCGTTTCAGTCAGATGTTAGGATTCCAAGAACCAGATAGTGTGTTTTAGGAAAAATTGGGATTTTTTAAAAAAAAAATTTTTGTCACCACCTACAGCCCAAATGGTTTGGAATTTTGGTCTGAAATTCTAAGGGTAGAAAGGGTACGCCACAGAATGGTGCCTTTTGTTGGTTAGGTGAAAAAATATGAATTCCTTTCCAAGTTATAAGCATTTGAAATTGTGGTTCTGAGCATGCTCCGTAGGCTATAAAACGTCTCTCCAAAAGACCTCGTGGAGCATTCTCAGAACCGACATTGATAACTTGGCAATGGATTCATATTTCTTCACCACACCAGCAAAGGCACATCTGTGGGCTAAGCTCTTTCTACCCTGAACATTTCAAACCAAATTGCAAAGTGTCTGGGTGATGGATGATGATAAAGAAACAGCAATTTTTGCTATCTTAATCTCAGAATCCGCACATGCGGCCGGAAGGAACTTGGCAAGTCAAGAGATCTACCCTCTGAGACTGTGCATGCAACATTTTGTGCAAATCTGTTGAATGGTTGCAAAGATATTAAAGTACAAAGATGGTGTCTCATGAAAAAGGATTTTTTTTCTCACAAAAAAAGGATTGGCCCCTCATAACCAAAGTTAATAGACCAGGGAGGGGCTGTGGATATGGCCTACCTAGACTTTAGCAAGGCATTTGACACAGTCCCACACAAAAGAGTAATTAATAATTTAGCCAGCCTGGGAGTGGGTCCCAGGGTGGTAGCCTGGGTAAAAAGCTGGCTGGACAACAGGACCCAGAGGGTAATAGTAAACTGAGTACACTCTGAAGAAAGGGGGGTTACTAGTGAGGTACCACAGGGTTCAGTACTGGGGCCGGTCCTTTTTAATGTCTTTATAGGTGACATTGCATAGGGGCTGGAAGGAAAAGTATGCCTCTTTACAGATGACACAAAGATCTGCAACAGGGTTGATACACAAGAAGGGGTGCAAAGGATGAGAAGGGACTTGGCAAGGTTGGAGGAATGGTCAAAAATATGGCAGCTTAGATTTGATGCAAAAAAAAAGTGCAAAGTAATGCACCTGGGAAACAAAAACCCAGGAGAAGAGTACACAGTTTTTTTTGGGGGGGGAGACTAACAATGACACAAATGGAAAGGGATCTGGAGGTTCATATCAGATTACCTTAAGGTAGGTAAGCAATGTGAGAAGGCAGTCAGGAGGGCTGGGGGGATACTAGGATGTATAGGGAGAGGCATCACCAGTAGAAAACAAGAAGTTGTTGTCCCTCTGTACAGACAGTTGGTGAGACCCCATCTGGAGTACTGTGTACAGTTCTGGAGACCCTATCTCCGCAGGGACATGGACAGGATGGAGGCAGTCCAGAGGAGGGCAACTAAAATGGTGCAGAGTCTGCAACAGAAGCCATACTGAAGAGAGACTAAAAGTGCTTTATATATGTATACCCTTGAGGAAGGAGGGGCATATAGAAACTTTCGGCACCTAAGGAATCAACAAAGTCCAAGACGGGAGCATCTTTAAGAAAAAGAGATGTACAAGGTCAAGGGAGCACAATTTGAAGATTGGGGGGGGGGGGCGGCTCAAGGGCAACGTGAGGAAGTACTTTTTCACAGAGAGGCTGGTGGATGCATGTAACCGCCTTCCTGAGGAGGTTGTAGGGTCAGAAACATTGGGGGAATTCAAGAATGCATGGGACAGACATGAGGCAATTTTAGTGAGGGGTAGGAGGAAGTAGGGTGTTGGGTAACTGGAATCTGCAGCTTATCCGATAGGTAGGAAATGGGCAAACTAGGTGGGCTAAGCTGTCCTTATCTGCCGTCAAAGTCTATGTTTCTAACAAAGAACCCTTTTTCATGAGACCAGATTATTTTGCCATTCTATGAGGCTATCCAAAAGAATAAACTGAGTATGCTGAGAACTCAAAACTTTAAAAAAACGGATTAATATTTTCACCAAACCAGCAACAGCCACTTCTTTTTTTTTACTTTTATTTTTATAGCTTTTATATTATTACAGCACATACTATAGTATATAAAATACAAAATTGAGGTATGCAGACCTCCACACTGACTGTACAGGAAATTATTCAGGACAATGAGATTAAAGTGTCCAAGCAGTGAGCGTCCCCACCAGAACCATAAAATTAGGAGTAAAGTCTGAGCTGATTATCCCATAGGACACTGCCACTCTCACCCCAGAATAATACAACAGACTATACAATGGCAACAAAATTTCCTGGACTCTGATTGGTCAGTCTGGGGCTGGACCCATGATGTTATCCCAGTATAACATCACAGGTCTAGTCTCAGCCTCACTGTGAACCAATGTCTGCTGTCATAGCTATGGAGCTTTCTCTCTCTTTTTGCATCTCCTCTTAAGAAACAAAAAATATTTTTCCACACTAATAAAAACATTCTTTAAAATTATTTTTTTATATACAACAACAAGCCATTGTATAATAGGAATAATGCACTCCAAGGTGTGTGTGGTGCTGGGATAACGTCACTTCTGGGGTGATTAGTCACACTCGCCCTGCTGACCTCGTGCCTAATCACTCCAAGCATGACGTTATCCCAGCAACGACACACTTCTGTCATGCATTATTCCTTTATTAATAGAGCCAGGATATCAGGTCACGTGTAGGACTACTGGTCGGTGGCGGGCTAAGTAACTGAGCGACTATAGTCCGGGTTATCTATTGATGGTCCAGACTCAGTTAAGTTATTTTATTACCCCCATATTCTTCGGCAAAGCAAGGCAACCTGCCATATGGGTTCAGTCCCATACATATAGGAATTCTTTAAAGTTCACAAACTGAACAGAGGTTAAAACCTCACTCTTTAAATTAACTATAGCCCTCAGCAGATATCAGATCTTTTGTACACAAGGTCAATTCAGAATGAAAAACGGAGCAGTATATATAGAAACGTTTGTTAGATGAATGCAAACTGGTGCATTTTACTTCAGAAATATTTCTAAGTTAACTCTATAGGCAGTTCCAGTTTAACAAGAACCCCCACCTAAACTTCCCAACTTAGCCAGATACTAAGGTCTTCCCAGCAGAAAACTATCATGCAATTGAGAAATGGAACTTTTTTCCCTCCAAGCAAAACATAGTTTGTCACCCTTCTTCATCCGATTTAGAAGCATGAGGGTTCAGTGAACTGATCAACTTGTCCGCAAGTTGTGTCGCTGAGGCAGGGTCAGTAAAAATGTGCGATTTAGATGCATTCTGAATTTGCAGTCTAGCAGGGAAATTAAGTCTGGCCTCAACTCCGTGTTGCAATAGTTCTTTTTTAATCAGCTGCAGCTCTTTCTTCCTGGACTGCATTTGGGCAGATAAGTCTGGGAAAAAAGCCAAAATGGCTGCCTTCCCAGACAGTGTCTCCTTGCGCCCTCGCTGCTTGAAATAAGCCAATCCGAGCATCTGGGGTAGATAACATGGCAATCGCTGTTAAAGGCCTCTGCTTCGAGTCTCCACCTGGTCTCGGCCTCTGTGGGATCGCAGAAACTTTAAGGATTTTAATTCCGGCATCTGATGGTAATAAAGTGAGGTCCTGGAAGATCCATCAGGTCACCGCCTGCTGGATGTCCGTAGATCCTGCAAATCATGGAGGAAAGCCAATTATGCGGATATTTGACTGCCGCTGTGAGTTTTCCAAAGTTTCTACCTTGGCTTTAAAATGATCACGCACATATACAGCATTACAGTCCGCTTGACAAGAGCTGGCTTTTGTCTGTTCTTTGATAGCTGCAGTGTGTTCTTGGGTGGTAGTTTCGTTCGCCAATAATTTAGCCTACATTGCAGCTAGCCACTGATTAGTTTCTTCTCCCGTAGCTTGGATCTTACCTAGCATAGCTAGGATCTGCGCTAAGGGAATCTCTTGCGCCACAGGTCCCTGGATATTGCAGGGCCCAGATTTTTTGCTGAGCTCTTGAGGAGTAAGAAAGCCATCCAGGCTTTGCGCACCATGCCTGTGCTCCTTTTTCGACCTCATATTATGATCGTGTCCTAACACATCTCCATGCTGCCATTTTGGATTTTAGTTGTAGAAAAAAATGAAGTTTAAAGGTTATTTGCAGAAATGAAACTGGAGCTGTCGTAGATTGCTGCCGCCATGTTGCTGCTCCGCAACGCCCCCCCCGGAAGGCACTTCTGTGAGGCAAGCCCTTTCTACCCTGAAATTGTCGGACCGAAATTCCAAACCGTCTGGGTGCTGCAGGATGGCAAAAAAAAAGTGCCAAAAGCAGCAGTTTTTAATGTTATACTACTGTACACAGCTTGAGTCCGCAAATCCAAACAAAACAAAACTTGACATGTCAAGAGATCTACCACACAAGACTGCACATGCAAACTTTTGTGCGAATCTGTTGAACGGTTGCAAAGTTATTAAAGTGCAAGGTTTGAGGTTTAACATAGAAACCCTTGCCCAACCGTAACTATAGTGGCGGTACGCCACCACTGTAATACATTTAAAAATTAGTAACAATTGGCCACCTTGGTATCCCAGTGGCAGAACATTGCGCTGTCATGCAGACAACCAGAGATCGGGAGCCGACTCCAGTTGTTGGGTTGGGGGACCAGGCCTTGTCAGGGAGGCTGCCAGAAGGTGGCCTTCCTCAACCAGGGAGGGTTGGTGGTGGGTTCTGGCACATCGCTAACCCTGTGAGCCAGGGAGCTTTTTCCTCTGCACGGGCACACTATGTTGCCGAGGCCACTTATTGCTTGCCTCACGCCAAGGGGAGGTGGGAGGAACTCGAGGAGAAGAACACTTCCCTGCTGTCTGTATGATGGCATATCCTGAATAGGGTAAATCTTTGGGATCAGGGAACATCCCCGGTGAGGGCGGGGAAATAGGGGAGACAAATCAGTCTTTTAAAAAAAAAAAAAGGTAATCTCAATTGATTTTGTTAAACCATGTACATGCGCTACGTAGAAAATGCGTATATTTAGGCATGACCTGGGCGAGTACACATTACAGCCATATAAATGACAATGCTTAAAATCACAATTCAGGATAATGAACAGTAGAGGGATTCTCTGCAGTTCTCTTTCTGTGTAGGCACCTAATAAACTCTTTCTCCGCATTACCTAGTGCCTGTATCCTTTTTTGAGCACGGTAATATTTTTTTCAGTTTTTTTTCTTTTTTCATAGTACATCTGAGATTGAAATACTACATTGCAGTTATCTACACATATTGCAAAAAAATGTAGTGCAGGTCCAGCCTGGTGGCGCTGAGGTGCTGGACACCATACCTTGCACCATGCCGGCGACCCGGGTTCAGGAATGAGCCTGGGTCGTTGGGGGTCGGCAGGGGAGGAGAAGGATCGAGCGTCCGTAGGACTGCGCTCCTTCTCCGAGGAGGGGGTGGGACACCTCGGTCTCCTAGTGGCCTCTAGCAGTGGCTGGGGGTAATGGCAGGCCATGGGCAGACTGGGGGACATGCTGTGGCAGACGCCGGGAAGGGGCACATGCGGTAACGTGCGCGCTCCTGTCCCTTGGCATCATTGCACACCACAGATGTCCAAGGGGGAGAAAACGGAAAAATATGGGCACCAGTCGCAGCGGCTTGATGGCCGTCTCCGCAGGGGACTTGCTCGGCGCCAAGCGTGCACGGCTTTACCTGATGTGAGAGTGCGAAGGGAGCTGTCCACCTCCCTGCTGTGGGGGGCAAGCCGTGGGCCCGAATATGGAGCCGGGGGTCCTTGAGACAGTGGCCGGAGACCTCAGGAGGGTGCCTGGAAGTGTGAGGTAAGCAGACTGATGGCCAAGGGAAAAAAGTAACAAAAAAAGTGCCTTCAACCACCCAGGCATGGATTGCTTGCCCAGTTAACCCATGCTCAGGAGTGGGTTAGTTCACTTATAGCATGGCTCTCGCCCTCTCACAGCTGTAGCTGGTGACCTGCTGCAGGGCAGTAATATTGTCGCACTGTTAGACGGCTCCGTCCCTTGGAGCCATTCCTTGCCTCTCCTCAGTGCACACTGGTCTTGCCTGTGATTGCTTCAGCCCTGCCTGCAGCACACATTGCTCAGTGTGCATGGCAACGCTGTCGGCTGACACTCTGCAGCGGTCTCCCTGACTCTACCTGTTCTCAACACTGATGCTTGCATCCCCCGCCGGCCGCAACTGTGACACCTCCTCAGCGATACTTGCTTCTGGTAGCCTTGCCTGCAGCTCACAGCGCTTGGTCTTGATGGCAGTGATGTCGACAGCAATGCTTGCTTCACCCGCTGGCTGCGACTGTGACACCTCCTCAATGATCTGTGCTCCCGATAGCTCTGCCTGCAGCACACGGTGCTCAGTCTTGATGGCAGCGATGTCAGCTGACATGCTGAAGCACGGTTCTGAAAGCTCTGCCCCCAGGAAATGGTGCTCATTCTGGATGCCAACCATGGATTAATTCTCCCAAGTGTGGATTACTTGGGAATTACTCCATGGTCAGGTGAGCTGTTTCAACCAATCGTGAGCTACCATTCTGGTGAACCATGTTATAAAACTGATAAATACATATTTCAGGCTCAAGTGCAAAATACACTAAGCACAGCACTTTAAATAGGTTGCCTCCCAGAAAAAACTAGGACATTGTACATAAAAAGGATATTACAGCAAAAACAACGGATACCTAATGCAGACAGCACCAGTGTAACGGGTGTGTCATTTAATACATGTGTTTGCTCTTCAGATGGTTTAAGGGTGAACCATCAAACTCAGTACTCATTACCAGGGATGTTCCTTATTAAATAAAAAAAATATCTCCTGACCAGAGTAGTTCAAGCTTCAGACTTTTTTGATTTGTATTAAGTCTGTCAATCAATCAATATTTTGCCAGGCGAAACACCATTGAGTGAACTCATTTTCAAGGTGGACCTTTGAAGTTAAGATAAGTATAAGATACAATAAGAAAACAGTATACATAATACAGAATATGGGTACACAACATGAATACATAACAATGTGAGAGTTGTACAGTAGAGAAATCTCTAGACCAATAGTCTGAGAAGGCAAAAAAAGTCTATAAAGAGTATGTGCAAGGAACTTGCAGTTTACAATATTTACAAATGCCTGCAGGCAGTACTAAAAGAGAATCCTTGAGGCAAGATATAAATGAATACCAGGCTACCCACTGAGCGCCTCACATGTGGGGAGGGAAGAGGAAGTGGGAACATTATGCATAGTAGGAGGGACGAGGAAAGAGCAGGATGCAGAGGAGATGGGAGGAAGGAGGAGATACAGGTTTGATCTAGTTCTGAGCTACAAGGGGACAGTGTTCTATATTCAACCTTTATGCAAGTTCATTGCTAGACTATAGGTAGAGGACGGAGAACAGAAAAATATCCAGACCATATAAGCAAAAATGATTGTTTCATTAAACAAAATGATCTGCTCTAAAATGTAGCAAATATACTGAGCAATAACTAAATGCAGATATGTACAGTTTTATGACTGGTCAGGCACTCGCATTTTCACTTTTACTGTGATAAAAGATCTGATTAAATAAATGTTTTAATTTAAAAAATTTATTTAATTTAAAATTTAGAAAAGTTCATAAACCTCCCTCTAGGTAAGCAGTTATTTAAACACAGGCTTTAGAGTTCATTCATTGCCACTATGCTAGTATGAGCCCCCCGCCCCCCTCCCACTGAACTTAGATTGTCCTGTCCTTTGAGTCTACTCTATATCAGGTATGAAGAACTGAGGTAACCTATTAGAATACCCAGCGGGTTTCATGCTTCCAGTTGCCAAGTACCTTCCTGATGGCTAAAGAAAATGAAGTTTAAAGCTTCCTGAAGAATCTGCAGACTTCTCAAAAGCAGCGCCCACATTGTTACCTCTTTTTGCTGGTAAGACGGCACTGCGGTCAAGCTTTTTGCTGACATGGGTGGAACTTTCTGTCATGCTTGGTTGTCTTCTGCAGGGTCTTATCGTACCTTCACTCAAGAAACTGAAAATATATAGTTCTTCTCTTGTTTGACTTAATAAAATGAATATGGGTGAATTGGCTGGCTAGTTGTGGCCAGACTGCATTGCTGGTACTGAACATGTGCTGTTAAAGTTAAACACAGCAGGCTGCTTGGATGCACTGCTTCTGCTTCCCAGAATGGCCGTAGATCACAGGGTTCTAGTTCTGTTGGCCATCTTTACTGTCATTCTCTTAAAGCGTTTATCCTTCATCACTGATGGACAGCTTTTGGCCTGGAGACTGCACTTTTCTGAATACAGCTTACATTCCAGCTTTTGAGTCCATACTGCTAACACTTTCTTCCATGTTGGTTTTACAGGTCTGACTGCAGCCAGAGTAACTCCAGGTTGTAACTTTAACCCCTTCTTCCTTCCTGACTGCCTGGTTACCCAAGGAACATGCCTGGCAGACCCACCCCCATAACTTTTGGAAAACCAGCTGTCTCTAGGCAGTTCTGTGTTCTTGGTCAACAGAACACAAGAACTTATCTCTACAGATTCTTTCTGTGTCTCTGTCTCTCTCTCTCACCCAGGAAAATAGGAATTTATGACCTAGCTGTTGCTGTGGTACTGAGTTTTAAAGGAAACCTTGAAGTTTGAGTTTTTTTTCTCACCTCAGACAGAAGGATATCCCTTTGTATACATATCTTATTCTGAGGTGCACCATGGAAGGAACATGACACACAAGTTGCAAATTACACCGTGCATTGATTCCTGGTCAGAAATTGCATTTACGTAAATTGAGAAATACTGTACTAGGAATGATGACAAGCCCGAAGAACGAGTGCTGAATATCATGAATTTCTTGGTATCTCTGTCTCTGTTTCCGTACCAAAATGTTGCCAACATTTGGGTACCAGGATATTCATTTTTGGGAGCTGCGCTTTTTGGGAGAGGGCATACTTGTCAGCTCCCCTCCCAGAAAATATCAACAAACTCACGGTCCCATTTCCGCCACAAAACACACAAAAATCCCATCCCTCTAGCTGCTCCTGACCTGCCCCAGTCCCCCGGTAAGAGTCCCAGTAATAAATGCAAGAATGCACCCTTTTGCTGCCCCAACCACCTCTACCCCTACCTCTAACAGGCCAATCAAATCACTCGTTGACTGTGTACATCATGGACAAATACTAACCTGCAGTGTCTGGCACTGCCATTCTGGGTCCAGCACCACTTGTGCTCTTCCTGCGGTCACTCCCATGAGTCCCATGCTGTGCATCATTACCACATCATAGTGCTGAAACCACACACATCAGTCCATAGAGAAGCAAGTGTGAAGATGCTGAGGAGATGACATATAGTGTTTCAGCTCTGGCGAGTGATGGCAGGTCAGGGCAGGGAAGCGTGCAAAGTGATGTTGAACTCGGGGCAGTGATGCAGGATGCTGCAGGTTAGTTTTTGTCCATGATGTTCACGGTCAGTAGTGAGGGATTTGGTTGGCCAGTCAGGCTTCAGACAGCTAGAGGGACACAAGAGGGGTAATTCTTGCCTTTCTTCTGGAGACTCTTGGGGAAAATGGATTGGGGGCTGCGTAGAGGACAGGTGAGGGCGATTCTAAAATTCATTTTATAGGTACCCAAAATGAAGAGGAATCAGAAATGACATTTTCAGATATCAGGCACTTGACGACAAGTGTCGAAACTAAATAATGGACCCTGTGTACAGGGCATACCTAATAAAGGCATATTCTTAGCTCAAGTGCTATCACAGTGTGAACCTCTTACATCAAGATCCGGTGCCTTGTTCCTTCATCTGGGAGGGGGAATGTGTAGTGATTCTGGTTCAGTATAATAGAAATCCTACTAGTTCAACTTAAAGGCCTGCTTGCTTGAACGCTTCTGATGGAGCTGCTGCCTTGGAATCTAAGTGCTGTGTGTCTGAATAATCCTGGACTGCTTATGGTGAGGCTTCTGTGGAGTGTTCTGCTCATTTTAATTAGCCTACGTGATTTTTTTTTTTTTTTTTTTGCATTATCTGTTTTTTCCACCCCATGCTCGCTGGTCGGTTCCTCCCAACCTCTTTCTGTCCTTGCCCGGTCCTCCTCTCTTGTCCCCAGATCGCAGCCGACCCCTGGGATATCCCGGTGTATCCCTTCACCAGGCAGGTCCCTCTCCTCTGAGGGGGAAAGCACCGTGGGGAGGACAGCCCCAGCACGTCCTTCTAGGGCTCGAGGATGCTGCTGGGGAACAGGAGGCACCGGGAAGGCACTGGAGGTCCCCAGGAATGGAGAGCCGTCATCTGGAGGGCCAGCGAGCGACTTTTTCTGGCTTTTCTGTTGGGGGCAGCGTAGTGATGTCATGGCATACGCCGACGTCCGCTCCTCCCCCAGTTAATGTTAGGTTGTGCATCCTGTGGTGCTCCCAGTCTCCGCTAGGAGCCAGCAGGTGCCGGACCATTCCCCTACCCTCCCCCTATAGAAGGAGAGCTGTCCCTGGGACGCTCGATCCTTCTCCCCCGGCCGCTCTCCAGTGACCCGGGCCTGTTCCCAACCCGGGTCGCTGAGCTGCAAGCGGAAATCCAACTGCTGCGCGAACCGAGATTTTCAGTCAACATCCAGAACTGCATTCCTTCTTAGCCTGTGTACAGTTGACAGTCTGCAATAGGGATGTTAAAGTGGAGCGATGTACTTCAGAAGGGGGCGCGGGAGGGCGAGCAAGTGGTAGTGCTTTTGTACAGAAATAAAAACATAATGGGAAACATATATGTTATGTGTGAGATATCTCTTATGGTATAAGAGCATCATCT
Organism: Neoceratodus forsteri; assembly: GCA_016271365.2. Lineage (NCBI taxonomy): Eukaryota > Metazoa > Chordata > Ceratodontiformes > Ceratodontidae > Neoceratodus > Neoceratodus forsteri. The sequence goes on from JADMNL010000025.1 coordinate 400,465,220, forward strand.
CATACAGTTTGGGCAGATCGAACTGATCAGCTTCACTTCTCGGTCCTCTTGCCCAAACTGCACTGGATGACACTGTAATTCTATAAGAGATCTCTCACACAGTACATATTAACTTGTGTTGTAAGGCTTCTGCACGATTTCACATAAAACACGACATACAGGCTAGGACAGGTACATACAGGGCTCACACTGTCATCGGGGGCTACGAGCCTGAGCTTTGTTTGTCTCTCGCTGACTGTGATCCTCTAAATATGCAGATGGTTTATGATAACAACTCTTTTGGTTCAGTTTCTTTTTTTTTTTTTTTTTTTTTCCAGTTTTGTAAAACCTCCCACAGCTTATCTGTTAGCTGCGAATGTATCCACCCAAATGTCTGGGGCTGATTTCTTATTTTTGTCTTTAACTGTGAGCTTGAAATGGTCAAGCACGGTTCTGTCATAGTTTTCGTTTTTTTTTTTTTGTTTTTTTTTTGTTTTTTTTCTGTACCAGCAGGGTATTTAAAAAAAAAAAAAAAAAAAAGCGATTCCACTGGTCCCCACCCAGATACAGGACCTGCATTTGTTGTCCAGGACCAATAAGCAGCAAAGCTGGCTAGACTGCTGGCCAGCGGTATAACATGCAGAGGAACTGGGAGAGCTTGCACGGACACGCTGCTGGCCAGTGGTGTGACATGCAGAGGAACTGGGGGAGCTTGCACGGACACACTGCTAGCCAGCGGTGTGAGATGCAGAGGAACTGGGGGAGCTTGCACGGACACACTGCTGGCCAGCGGTGTGAGATGCAGAGGAACTGGGGGAGCTTGCACGGACACACTGCTGGCCAGTGGTGTGAGATGCAGAGGAACTGGGGGAGCTTGCACGGACACACTGCTGGCCAGCGGTGTGACCTGCAGAGGAACTGGGGGAGCTTGCACGGACACACTGCTGGCCAGCGGTGTGACCTGCAGAGGAACTGGGGGAGCTTTCACGGACACACTGCTGGCCAGCGGTGTGACCTGCAGAGGAACTGGGAGAGCTTGCACGGACACACTGCTGGCCAGCGGTATGACATACAGAGGAACTGGGAGAGCTTGCACGGACACACTGCTGGCGGAGTAGGAGATCAATTTCTGCCTAATATGGCAGGATCTGGATTTTTTTATTTTGCATATTATTTGGCAGTGGAACATTTCTGACCAATCACAGAAAAGGACGATTGTACCTCTTATTTTGCGTACAGCTGTCTCCTCGCGCTGTGCTTCTGACGTCCTTGCCCAGACCATTTCTGAGTAGGAGGAGCACAAAAAGTAATTCACTGAGAATCTTGATGAAAAACAAATTTTGACTGATCCTCTAGTATTATGGTGATCCATTGCTATATAATATGATTACGGGTGCAGTAAAGTGTGTTTCTTACTGTTTTGCAAGTGTCTGTCATACTGGTTGGGCAGACAGAACCACTCAGCTTCACTTCACACTTCTCTCGCCCAGTCCGCATGAGAGACACAAGAAACCCACTTTACTGTACCCATAATCATCTAAAAATATGCTATTTTTAATTCTACCTCCAAATTAAAACACAAAAGCAAAACAAAGTGTACAGAGTGTTTCTTTGTTAAAGAGCTACTGACGCCTCAAAGAAAACTTTAAAAAACATAATAATTGGGTACAATTCTGCTTGCATTCCATTTATATTTTATATATTTCTCCGCCCCATAATTTATTACTAAGTAAATGTGTATGAATATATGAGTGTTGTCCCTTAGAGTTTATTTAGAGTCCGTCTGCCTTTATAGCTTACTCCCTACTCCAAATCACAATCCTCTGTTGTGGCATCACAGTCTGTTGCCATGGGAGTAACTGTGAGGTCACAAGCAGTGCTCTGTGACTTCAGGTAGGGAGAAAGCAGCAGGAATAGATGAACTCTTAGATACATAGACAGTGTCGGCAGATAAGGGCCTATGGCCCACCCAGTCTGCCCATTTAAGTTTGTAAGTTCAGTTTATGTTTTCCAGGAAGTCTGTTGCCCCTTACCCCTGACCTCCAGAATTCCTTTATGTCTATCCCATGCATTCTTAAATCCTGTGATTGTTTCAGCCCCACCACTTCCTCTGGCAGGGTGTTCCACTTGTCCACCACCCGCTCTGTGAAGAAATTCTTCCTCACGTTTCCTCTGAATCGTCCTCCCTCCAACTTCATCCCATGCCCTCTAGTCCTGGAACATCTTTTTCGCTTAAAAATAGTGCATTCCTGCACCCTGTTCCTCCCTGTAAGATACTTGTATGTCTCTATCATATCCCCTCTCTCCCTCCTCTCCTCCAGGGAGTACATGTTCAGTGCCTTCAACCTTCAGGAGCAGAAATGCTGCTTTCATACACATGACCTCAGTAATAAATAATGGGGAGGAGAAATACAGCACTAATGGGAAATGCAAGCTGGACTGTGTCTAAATATTGTGTTTTGTTAAAGTTTACCTGAACGTGTCACCAGCTCTCTAAGATGTTGCAGGTCTGACAAGATGGACCACTGAAACATTATTTACGTCCACTGGTCCTTGTTCCGTCACAGGTGGTATTTACCTTATCAGAAAAAGAGCTGTTCTGCTGGGTGACCCTGTGACCTTTGTAAGCGGAACATATCTAAATGTTTTGATTGTTTTTTCCAGCTGTTTTGCATCAGTACCATGACCAAGGAACTGACTCGAGTTTATTGAAGCCAGCCTGGGGAGTTAGTTTTTGTTTGGCTCCAATAAATTGGAGTTGCACTAGCATATTACTGTTAATTTATTCTCTTCCTAGATCTGAGAGTGCAGCGTTTTCACATATTTGCATTTGGCGCTGGCAGCTCAACACCCGCATCATGGTGGAATTCTGAGCGTGACCCGTTTGCCGTAAAAGCAGTAGCCGTCATAGCGGACGCTAGTGCCACTCTTTAGTCCGCTTACAGGCTGCATTTGAACACCAGGTGGCACTGCTTGTCAGTCCTCTCTCGGAGCTACACCCCTCTTCTCCGTGATGTGCTCAGTCCCCGTCCAGCCACAGTGTGGGATTCCAGGGCTTGCACATGAACCCCGCTCTCCCACATGGCAGTGCAAAGTACTGCCACCATGCAGCAGGGCTGGCCCATCTTTGAAGGAAGACTGTGCTGAACCAGTAAGACATTTTTTCCTGTTTTATGAATATTGGATCCAACTCTGTTGTTGTGTATGGTGGAATGTTGTATTCAGTCAAAATCTATCATTCACTAGTATTGTTGTACCATCGTCTTGACATAAGTAAGCTGTTGTACTATCGTTAGTACGTCACAACGATGGCACAACAGCATTGACTGTCTTTGTGGCGGGCGGTACTTAGCACATCGGAAAACGTCCGTGGCAGTTTACCGATTGACCAGGAATTTTTAAACAAGCAGTAAGTGATTATTTGTTGTTTGTAGTCTTATGTGGCACACAGCAGCACACCAGTATTTCTTTCTCAATATAAAAAAAATGTAGTGTGAAGAGGTAGAATTTTTTCACAGATTTTTAAGCGGGGGACCCTGACATTGTGGAGCGACCACAGAAGAAGGGGCAAGCTATTTACTGTTGCCCATACACTATAAAAGACAATGGATGGGCAACAGTAAACGACAACACTGACTTCACTTCTCGAGGTTGTGTGGCAACCGTAAATCTCTCGAGCTTCGCTCTTAAGGTTTACATGGTTGTCATGACAACCTCTTGAAGTGAACAACAGTGTGGTTTTTCACTGTTGCCCATCCATTATCCTCTATATTATTCCATCTTTATTGTCCATTTAGTAAATTCTGTGCATGTTTCCAATTTACACGCTGGTGGTGTGTAAGCATTTTAGAAATGTAGGATGTATTACACGTCATTATGCAATTTGCTCTATTCAGTGGTCAGAACCGCAGAGCCTCTTAGTCTGCATATAGCTGTCATTCTTGCAAGAATGTTAAAATGGTACAATCCACTTAAGAGGTGGGGTGAGGCGCACTACAGTTGCTTTTTAAAATTAAAGAAAAAAAAAGAATGTAAAATTAAAAATCACTCTCACCAGCTCGCTCCAATTCTGTTATTGTTATATCTTTATTGGCCATTAAGTAAACTCAATAGGTGTTTCTGATTTACACTCTGGTGGGAAGTACCATTATAGAACTGTATTATAAATCACTCATGCAGTTTCAGCCATCAGCGCTCCGAACCACAGAGCCTTATAAAGGGTCTTTAGTGGACCCTATGCACAGAATGTGCACTGAGCCTGTGTGCCGGATATCCGTGGCACATAGGCAACCCTGAGTCAATCTGCAGTGCATCAGGGGTCCCGTGGACCTCTGCGGCACTCACCCCTTTCACACTGGATCCCCAGTACGTGTGCACACCTACATGGGCGGATAGGCCGGGAGAGTGGCCAGGGGGGCTTAACCACACTCCGCGCCATTCACTGAGGTGTGGAGTGCTGGGGGGAGAAGGCTGCATGAGCAGAGAACCTGCAGTAGCCGCTGTGAGACCACCATGAACAGCACCCACTGGTTGCGGCAGGGCAGCCACCCCACTCCACCACCACCGTGGTGCTGCCCTAGCCCTCCAGTCAGGGTGAGAAGACTGGAGGACGCCACTGGGGCACGTGCACAAAGTATCTTAAATTCTGGGATGCATAGTACCCTTAGTTCCCTTATCCGCACTGACTAGGGGATCCACTCTGTCCCTGGGATGGGCATCAGATGGGATGCCCGTCCATGTCCGCCAGTCCACCCCCGGACATTAACGGGACCATGGATGAGTGGCCAGGTTTCGTGACTGGCGCGTCCTGTGCATCTGTCTGCAGGCCGGGTATGTGCCTATCACGCATACCTGGCCCACACTGGTGCGTAGGCATTTCGGCACCGTTTTTAAAATATATAGTATGTTGCGGCACTACCACTGCTCAGTTTTTGAGTAAAGATGCAAGGGACGTTTTAGCATAAGAAAAGTACTAGATTAACAGCTTTTTGCGATGGTCATGTAAATAAGTGCACTTCAGGACAGCGCTCCCGAGCTGACGTGCATTCTCGGTGTGGATATCCTTCTGGTGGGCGGCTGCTTTAAGTGCAGACCGCTCAGAAAGGACATGATGAAAATATTGAGAAAAATAGGTAAACCAGTTATTTTTATGATATACAGGGACGTTCTATAGTAACTGTTTCACACATATGTGCCTCGAGGCATTCTGATGAGATTTGATGAGGGGCAAAGCTGACAGTGTCCCTTTAAGAAGAAACTTATAACCACAAGAGCAGCAGGAACTGTACATGTAAACAAATTATGAATCTTGTTGGATTTTTGTTTTTTTAATTGGAATTTAAAACCAAACTGTTGTACTGTGCAGAGAACTGGAGAAATCCCTGTGTGGGAAATGGGACTGTGCCAGTTGAATTTAGAAGTATCAGCATGGAACGCCCTCTTATGGTTTTAAGAGTACCTGGAATGTTTAGAAATAGGTAATCCTGATTAGCTAAGAACAGTGTAATGATTTATAATATAAGAGACAACATACACAGCAAACGTAAACGTATACTTTAGGTCCCTTTAAACCTTCAACTTCTATCGTAGAACATGGATGCATTGTTACAAAAATAAGACTTTAACAAGGACATAGGCTACATCGTATAATTCTTAAATGGTCTTAACAGCCAATGTATACATCAGAAACACCTATACATTTTTATTTTTGTTTTTTTAATTCTTTGGTAACTGGCTAAGGCCTACTAGGCACAAGTGCCTGTTTTCAGGAACGACCCAGCAGCACTTGGGGAGGGTAAGTGACTTGTTCAGTGCCACACAGTATGCAAGTGTGCAAGTGGAGGTTGTGGGAATCAAACCCAGGTCTGCTGGATGTACTAAGCTCATTCAGCAGCTCGTTACTCTAAACTGTAGGCCACACTGCCTACAATTTACATGAAGGCCTGTAAAGAGGAAACAATAATAGAATGCAACCCTACATTTCAAACCTAGCCTCTATAAGAAACACAGACGTGGTGGTTAACTACAGTTCTCCGTGAGCTATCTGATGATCCAGCACGTAATCATGCTGGCCACGTGGGTTCGAGAGTGGTCTCGGGGAGTTGGATTGAGTTGGGAGGATATCACTGGGCTCTCCCACATAGCAACGCAACCATCGTGGTGGGCTGGGGAGCTTGCTTTGCATGGTCCCCAGAGGTATGGCCCAGCACTATGCAGGAGAAGGGAGGGCCTGGTTGCACCAGTGAGAAGAAAGTGTCAGAGGAAAAAAATGGCAACCCTGCGGATTATGGCACTGGCACCCTAAGGTCCCATGGCTCTACTGGATCCTCATGGCACTGAATGACTGATAGGCTGCTGACTGGGCTTGCCAAAGATGGATGGGGGCTTGCTAGCCAGAGAATAAAACTATGTGTGGACTTTATAAAAAAAAAAAAATTCTCCTTCAGAGAGTGTGTGTGTGTGTGTGCACGTACTTTGTGTGCAGGTCTTTTTGGGTGGCATATGATAGTTTCTGCTTCATATCATGTGCAGATTTTTATTTTATTTTTTTGTTGTAAATATAATCTTTATTCAACTTTTCAAAGTCTGTACTGTAACATTTCATATACTATAGTACAAATACATAGTATAAATGGTGATTCTGAACTGGCCAGCCATGAGTCACAGTGCAGTTACATCCTCCTTCTCCTTAATGACGGAGCGGAGGGGAGGAGGGAAGCAGCATTATGTATAAAACAGAAACGTGAAACACAATGAACCAATCACTGACCAACTGGATGTGAAGTCTGTGCATATTAGGGTGGCTGGGGGGTGGGGGCACACACCAGGCATGTTTTATGGCGATCCATTGAGTCGGGGGCTTAGCTATCAGTACTGGTTTCATGGTTAGAACCAAGTCTCTAGTAGATGTTGTCTCTTTTATATCTTTAGTAGTTTTCTGTGAGGTTTTTCTGCACTGGAGAACACGATTGGCCATGTCTAGGATCTCACTTCCTTCAAGGGACAAAGTCTGGATACTTGAGCATCACATATAGGAGCCACCCATTCCGTCTGGACCTGCACAGCTCTGTCAGATTTTAAGAATTATTGTTACATTCAGTGTGTGTCAGTCAGCTGTAGTAAGATCTGGGTAGGGAACTGGCAAACAGAATATAGTGGCTGTTGAAGAGTCGTATAGTACATTTCAGACCCCTCCCCCCGTAAAGATTTGTATACCCATGAAGTTTTGCATTTTTTTATGCTTTAGAATACACACACATGCAGTGGACAGAGCTGCTATCTGTCTTACTGTACTGTGTATGCATTCTACATACTACCCTTGTCACAATCTACTGTTGCTTCTCATTCACGTCCTGTCTTGCGGCTGTAACGGGTCTGTAATAGACAGACATGGAGGGCTTATATGAAGAGGATTGTAATAGTTATGGAGGGTTTATAGCAAGACGATCGATTGTAAAATACTGTCCCGGCTGTCTGTGGTTGGCAGTGAGTACACAAGCTGATAGCTCACTGAGTTGTCCTCGGTTGGTGCCCGAGTAAACTGCCATTCAGTATGGTCCTACAGTCCAAGCAATGGAAGGAAAGACTATAAGACAAAATGAAACGGATTATTTTGGCATCCCTCTGCACCTCTTGTTCTCTTATTAATGGGAGTGCATGGACTGTGGAATAAGTATTTATGTGAGACAGTTCCATGGAATTTACAATTTTTGAGTTGCTGGACATTTTGATACCTTTTATGGGAACAACATATATCTTGAACAAAAGTGGTATAGGACACAAGCCTTTGGGGCTCCACAGGTCTCTTCTTCAGGTGAATATATTTCGCAAAAGCTTGTGTGCTGTACCATCTTTGTACAAAACATATGGTGGTCCAGTAAAAGGTATCAAGCTATCCAGCGAATCCTGTTTCCTAAGGACCAGTTATGTGAGACATTTCCAGTTCAGCTTACCCTCCCCCACCCCTGTGCAACAATTTACATTTAATATTTAATGATACATTGCACTGAAATCTGTGCTTTGGAATACATTCATATGCACTGGAGAGAGTTACAAAAACCAAACAAATTGGAAACGGTCTCTTGTATTTATGTGTTCTACGACTGCCTGTTTTTTTTTTTTGGTTTTTTGGCAGATTGCCTTTGCTTCTCATACATACTGACTGTGATGAGTCTGTAATAGATGGGTATGGAGAGTTTATACCAAGAGGATGCATTGTAACATACTGTCTTGGATCTCTGTGGCTAGCAGTGATAATACATGCTGGTTGCTCGCTGTTGTTCCTTGTTGCAGAACAAGCAACTTGGCGTTCAGTATGGACCACACAATCCAGAAGATGTAATGAAAAAATGTTTGAATAACGTGTTGAGGAGATTGAAAATATTGGGGCAGAGTGACAAAAATAGCGCAACACCTTTCAGTAGCATTGGTACTTTAATCAAATACTGTATATAGTCACTTATAATTCGACTTCATATATGTCAATCCCAGTTTTACTTGTCAGTTTTAGCACAGCTGCAGACAATATTTTGCTGCCCACATTAGATGGAAAATTTGCTTCTTGACCAACATCAGGTACAGAATCTGCCTTCATGGCCAGAGCTGGACACACAATTAGGTTACTCCGTTGCAAAAAGTGGTTTACCATCGTCAGTCCCACAGTTAGGTCAGCCTCGCAGATAAGTTGCGTCCTCCTTCTTGGGGGGCCTATTTCTAACACCAAAAACTATACTTGTATGTGAGCATATGCAGTACTTCTAGTGTGTGACTTTCAGAATGGTATAGAATTTACATTTTTATAGTGCTTATCATATGCTAGATCCCAAAGGGATTTACACGCTATTTATCTGGGATAGCCAAGCTTAAGATGCCATCTTTCATTTTCTGTAAGGTACTGCTTCTGCTTAGGACAGCTTGGCACCGCTCATTCCCAGCCGTAATTTGATTGCCCATTGAAATGCAATTGACAAATGTCTTATCTTTTTTTGCTGTTGTTAATACTGTTAATCCAAAGCATGTATTTGCCTGATCTGTTCTAGCTTTGCTTCCATCCATGGTCCAGAGGAAGAGAGGACACATTGCCGTCATTAGCAGCGTTCAGGGAAAAATTGCCATTCCTTTCAGATCAGCGTGTAAGTACCACAATCGATAGATACTGGGCGAGTGCCAGCATACTGCACCGTGCTGCTGTACTTTGGCTGATTACAGTTCATTGTTTAAAGAGCCAGTACATTGCCTATAATTAATGTTAACTTCTAAGAGTTGTCATTTGTTTCTTCTTTGTAAATGAAGTACTCCTTTTCTGTTGTACTAACTAATAGTTCTTTTACCTCTCCGTAAGTACTAAGTAGGTATGAGGTGTTGAACATTACTCTACTCGGAGGCTGACATGTCTGGTTGTGCTCCCCTTCCTACTTCAGCAGCATTTTGATCTCACAGACTGTGACATCACAACTCACCTTCTGACAGATTGGTCGCTAGGGATGCCACGATGAATGCTGATAAGGTATAAAGAGGAATAGGACTTGATATGTCAGCTTCCATGGAAGATGCTTTTCGGAGTATCACACCTAGCAGTATCTGGTAGAAATCTTCAAATTAGCAAGGGGAAAAAGAAAAATCCTTGAAATAAAAATAATGTCCCTCTTTTTGTTTGTTTTTTGCTCCTACTGCCCTGGACACCCACTCTTCTATGCTCTCCACAAGGCAACCCCTCCCCATCCCCACCCGCTGCCTGCCAGACTAAATCTGCGCTATGCTGGACCCTTCCTCCAGGTCTCTGATGCCTCCGACGACAGGTGGGTCTAACTTTTCCCTGTCGGGTGTTGGGGGGGGGGGTTCCTGCTGCCAGCAGGAAGGAAGCACCTTATTCAGCCTGCAATGGCTGGAGGTGGAAGGGCCAGCCTGCTTTGGGGGACTGGTAGTGTGGGAGGGGCTGCCAGGGAAGCGGTCACCTATGGTGCCCAGCACAGCTCTTTTCTGTTTTTCAGGGCCCCACCCACTAACCATGTGTGTGCTATGGCAGCAGCATCCTGGGGCGGGGATGCCTGGCAGCGTGTGGTCACCCATGCTGCCAAGAACACCATCACAAAGTCACCACCAGCAGCTGCTTTTGAAGCAGAAGCCAGCCCCCCACCCTGCAGGAGGGGAGCATTTGATGGACACTCTGAACCCTTCCTTGCCACCCTCTGCTCCTGATGTCCTGGGCGCAGGGCGCGAACCCGAGTTGCCAGCGTCCCAGTGCGATGCCCTGTTGCTCAGCGCCTTGGAGATGGCTAACTTGCCACTTTTAAAAGAATTAAGAACAGCTAATGCCTGCTGTTTCCGGAGCTATTAGCTCTTTAATGAAGGAATAATGCATGACAGGGTGTGTATCGTGCTGGGATAACGCCACACCTGGGGGGGATTGGGCACGAGGCCGCAGGCCGAGTGCGTCCAATGCCCCAGGCGTGGCGTTATCCTAGCACGACGCACACCTTGGAGTGCAGTATTCCTATTATACAATGGTTTGTTATATATAAAGTAAAAAAATCATTTTAAAGAATGTTTTTATTAGTGTGGAAAAATATTTTTGTTTCTTAAGAGGGGATGCAAAAAAAAAAAAAAGAGTATACTAATGGTCCAAGAGGTCATCTACAGGTTCACAGTGCTGAGACTAGACCTGTGGCATTACACTGGGATAACGCCATGGGTCCAGCCCCAAACTGACCAGTCACAGTCCAAGATTCTTTCTTGCCATTGTATAATGCAGCATAACCCTTCTTTATGGCAAGCATATTTTAATTTCTGGCAAAAAAGAACCGTTCTCCGTTTACAACTCAAATAGAGTTTATAAAGCAGAATGATTTTTTCAGTCTGGTAAACCGTAAAACTAAATCTGTCGGCTCAGGAAATACTGACAACTGATGGTGTGTCTCCACTGAAATCACTTCAACATATGGCCAAGCGTAAAAGCTATGCTTCATCATTTTCTGATAACTGTGAGAACAAATACAACTTACGAGCATATGAATATAACAGAAAAAGGCCATTAGGTCTTTCAAGTCTGCTTTTAATTCAGGGCACTTATCATAAACTACTGACCCTGCCCCCATCCGCCCTTCTCCTCTGTTGACCCTTATTTTCCTCTCACCTGTATCCCAGCCTCTCTTGAAGCCGTCTACCATTTCATTTCAACCTACCACAACCCTCTCAGTGAGGAAATGTCTTCTAGCCTCTGTCCTTCCCCCCTGCAACTGAGGAGGCAGTATGGCGCAGTGGTTTAAGGCTCTGAGCTGCAACTCTGGAGACCTGGGTTTGAATCCCACTGCCCTCACTTGCATGCTGTGTGACCCTAAGCAAGTCACTTAACTTCCCCGTGCTCCCAGGTTGCACCTGTAAACAAGCTTTCAGCTTAGCGTGTCTCACCTGGTTAAATAATTGGGGGAAAAAAACAACAACAAAAAAAAAAACACTTGAGACTGTGCCCCGTGTATCGGTTTTCACTCAGCTTGAAAAGACCCTCTTTGTCCACTATTTATTCCTTTCAATAACTTGAAGGTCTCAATCATGTCCCCTCTCTCTCTCTCTTTCTTCTCCTCTAGGCAATACATGCTCAGTGCCCTCAGCCTCTCCTCGTACATCCTACTCTGCTGGCCAAACATCAGTGGTAATGGGTGTTACAGCCTACCTGATTAAAATCCCGCAGGGCACCCTAAGTGCCCCTAGGTGCCACAGCTTAATCTTCCAGTTCCATTTTTACTTTCTGGCCTTTTGCAGCCCAACCCTCAAGGCTTCCTTTTCGTCCTAGAGCCTACATTTTTTTTGTTCCATCCTTGCCGTTATTGCAGAGAGAGGGCTTGTAGGGACAATGCAACTGAAGGGGCACGACACTAGAGAGCAGGCACAAGCTGTCAGGCCTGTGTTTGCTGAAACATCCCTGTGCTGCTTTGTCAGGTGCACTATCTGCCCTGCCAGGGCATGCACACACACACACTGATGCATGTACGTGGGATGTTGGACCCTATCTCTGGGATGGGGGGTGGGGTACAGTCCACTACAGTTTATATGTGACTAACCACTTTTTGTCTTGTATTTTCAGATGCAGCCTCCAAGCATGCCACTCAGGCTTTCTTTGACTGCCTGCGAGCAGAGGTGGAGCAACATGGAATAGATGTGACAGTTGTTAGCCCAGGCTACATCCGAACAAATCTTTCTATGAATGCTGTAACCGGGGATGGATCTAAATACAGAGGTGAGATAGGAACTGCCTAACACAATTTTGCTTTTTTTTTTTTTGTTTGTTTACTTTATCGGTTCATTACCTTATTCTTAGCTCTCACTCTGCTTCTCTTCCTGCCCAGATCCCAGTACTGACTCTGTGCTCCTCCGTTGCCCGGCCACTGTGCTCTTCCTCCTGCTGCGTACTGAGGATCCCTCTTCCCACAGGCCCCTTTCTTAGCCTGGTACCTCTGCGAACATTCAGGGGAAGACTTGATCCAGTGTGAGTGGACAGGGGAGGAGCCAAGCAGTCCTGCAGGCATGCAGACATGGGTGGTGAGAAGCCATTTCTTCATCCTTTGACCCTGTTAATGATGCCCGCCCACCTCCCTCCAAGTAGTTCTGTTGGCAGGAGAATCCTGTGATTTGTGGTCATCCATGCCAGTGATGCCACATACACAAACCGCCTACAGGTGCTCCGGCAGCATGATGCACATACCCAGCCATCCTTCCAGGAAGAGAGCATCCACACTGATTCTCTGCAGCAGTTGCTGCTGTTTGACCAGTGTTGTATCCACAAATATGCAAAAGAGCACATTAACAGAGACACATACAGCGAACAAGAGAAGAGGGCATGAGTAAACCAGAATTAGGTAATCCAAAGTCAATATTTTAAGTATTGGGAGATACAGGGCTGAGGCTCCCACATTTTCACACATACTACTGGGCCAGGCAGGCTGCAGAATACTTAAGATGGGCTGTTCCAGAACCCCTGGCTGAGGAAACCGTTTATGTTCCCAAGTGGCTCACAGTCAAAAAAAAGACTTGATACAGAACGCCCACATCTCTGTCCAAGCTATACTTACAACCACCTGCCTGCTGCCATCAGACAGTTGATAATTAGTGTCTCAATTAAAATTCATAACCAACTAGGTAAAGTGCTAAGGATATAACCCAGACAGTTTTCCATAATCTCAATTTCAGAATAGCAGGTAAAACAATCTGGGAAGCTCTACTAAGCAGCCACAATATCCCAGCTGTCTCTAACCTGCTACTGGATAGTCAGTTTTTGTCTTTTAACTCACTCAAGGTTACATACACCCCAACCCTCAGACACGTGTTCCCATTCCTGCAGCTTACCCATGTTGTTGCAGTGCACCTAGCATGGAGACCACAGGCTGAGACACCAGGGGTCACGTATTGAAAAATGGGCAAACCAGACACAAAGGAGTGTGGTGCACTACTGCATTGCCCACGACCCCAAGGATGCTGTATTCAGTTGGATAGTACACTGGCATTGTCCGACTGAATAAAGGAGTGTGTCGGCGCAGTGCTAAGTCAAGTAGCCCTTCCCTGACATGGATCCTGGCAGTGCAGGGAACAGCACCCCAAGCCTGATGGCGTCAGTAGCTCCTGGCGCAGTATTCAGATGGCACCATGCAAATGAGCCCATTGGGCATGCAAGGTGCTAAGGGGCCATTTGCATACCCATTATGGGCACATTTGCATGGGAAGCAGCAGCAGGTTTGCACCCCTGCAACCAGCCCAGCCTCCACCATGATTTCCTGGTCCTGTAAAAGTGGACATATTTCCTGGCATCCGATGGCACTCCCACCCTCCAATCCCTGCCCCTGGTAAAGGTCAAGTATTCCCTGGTGTCCAGTGGTCCCCTCCACCCTCCGATCCCTGTCCCTGGTAAAGGTCAAGTATTCCCTGGTGTCCAGTGGTCCCCTCCACCCTCCGATCCCTGTCCCTGGTAATGGTCAAGTATTCCCTGGTGTCTAGTGGTCCCCTGCGCCTCTGATCCTTGTCCTGGTAAGGTCCTTGTCCCTGGTAAAGGTCAAGTATTCCCTGGTGTCCAGTGGTCCCCTCCACCCTCTGATCCCTGTCCCTGATAAAGGTCAAGTATTCCCTAGTGTCCAGTGGTCCCCCCCATCCTCTGATCGCTGTTCTGTTAAATGACACAAATTTTCTTGGTGTCCAGTGGCCCCTCTATCCTCCAAGCGATGTTCTGTTAATGACATAAATGTCCCTGGCGTCCAGTGGTCTCCCTTACTCTCTTGATTGCTGGCCTCCTATTATAACACTTATTCTCTGGCATCTAGTGGCACCCCCCACCCACCGATCCCTGTACCAACAGAACTTTTCCCTGGCATCTAGCAGCCCCCGGCATCGTGAGCACTGACTAACACACTCTGCAACTCCTCCTTACCTTCGTGCACTCCCTTTACAGTACAGAGGATGCACACTACCTGTCATCACAAATGGTGGCTAGTCAAGGTGGTGAGAAGAGGGCTGTGCCGGTTGCTGTATGGGCTCCCATGGCACCATCGATTAAGGTAAGGGGGGTTGCACAGTGTTGGTTGGTGCCTGCAGTGCATGGGGGTGACTAGACACCAGGGAAAATGTTCGCTTGTACAAGGACTGGGATGGGGGGTGCCAGTAGATGCCAGGGAGTAAGTGTTATAATACGGTCCGCTATTGGAGGGAGGGGGGACCACTGGGACACCAAGGACATGTCGTCATTCATTGAATGGCGATCAGTGGGGGGCCACTGAACACCAGGAACCTTTTTTTCATTATAGGACGGTGATCGGAGGGTGAGGGGAGACCCACTCAGACAATTAGGAAACTTCTTACTTACCAGGGACGGGATCGGAGGGTGGGGGTTGCCACTGGGTACTAGGGATCAGGTGCGCTCCCCCAGTCGCCAACATGGTTGCTGGCTGCAGCGGCTCCTCCAGTCGTATGGGTTGCTCAGAGTAAGTTGGGCTTGGCTTCTTCTTGGCAGTAATTGGGCAGCACAAGGTAGCCTATGCTGTTCCCCTTGTGCAGCGCTGCACCAGGATTCCTGTCCTCGCCCCTCCCTTTGCCCACCACATACCTTTTGCACACATGCTATCCCTTTTAGCATGTGTCACAGCCCCCTTTGACTATTGCACTCGGATGCAAACCCTGGGCAAATAGGGTGCAGTCACTTTACCCACTGGCCCCAGGGTCCTTCCTCCAATCATGCATACAGAGAGCCATGCAACCTCGCACCGTTTCCTAGTTATATGGCTTTCTTTTTTCCAAGTTATACCCAGACCTTGATGGAACATGTCCCTATTGGAGCGCGGTCTTCCCAAGCAGAATGTTTTCCTGGGACAAAATCTGGAGTGACTTGTACACTTTAGTGAGTTTCAACTTAAATACGCATCACAGAGCTTCAGATTTTTAAACAACATTAATTAACACTCCTGTCAGACTGGCTAAGATGGGAGGGCTGCAGTCCAACATTTGTATCAGATTCGGACTGGAGGAAGGAAATCTCTCTCATATTTTTTGGGAATTGCCCAAAGGGGCAGGCCTTCTGGGAAAACATCAGGAACAGAGCTGACCCTCTTCTGGATACTGGCGAGCTGTAAACTCCTGAGCTCTATTTAATAGGTGATTATAGAACCATTTCCATGGAAGAAAGAAAATACCATGTAGCCATGATCTCTCTGATTGTTAGAAAGCTGATCCTCTGACACTAGCTGGACCAAGAGTGCATTTCATATAATGAATGGCTACAGGACTTACTGTTTAACTTATGAACTGAAAAAATGATTGCCTATGTCAATAATTGTATGAAAACTTGCGCTCCTAGATGGAGTAAACTGCACACTCTGTATGCATTTTCTAGTGAACCCCCAATGTACTCGGTAATCACTCACTGTATGGTTAACTACATTTCCTGCACATAATCTGTCGTCGTTCCTTTTTGTCTAGATCAGCTGTCTTGCACTATGCTGTACCTTGCAGATCATTTTACCCCACTCCATGTACATAGGTGGGGATGTGTACTTTTATACATTTTGTCCTGTGTTGCATACGTTTGTCACGCTGAAAATTAGTAAAATAAGCTTAATTACAAAAAAAAAAACTACTGGGAGATACAAGCCTCCCAGGAACTAGCTGCTCCAAAGCTGTAGGGTCATGTTATCAGACCAGATTGCATGAAACAGTTGCTTCCTTCCCTCTGTTGTTAACTTGCACATCACATCTGTTCCACGGACCAAACTTCCTGTATTTGAGCAGTGGACAGGGTATGCTGTAGGTATGCATCCAACACATTACTATTTCAGCACAACTGCACCAGGCTGGCCATGAATTGTCTGTTAAGTAACAAACTAAATTTGGTTGGCATTGGTTTTGCAGGAAACAGTGAATGAGTTTTTCAGTTAACATCCTTGCCTGGCTTCCTGGGTGGTTTCTGAAATGCCATGGGGGTTGTCGGATTTATTTTAAGTCCATGATAATACTTGGTCATCCAGTGGTGGGTCCATTTCCACTGCAATCATCTCTAGGGACCAGGTGTACCCTGCAATTTTCTCCAAAGAGAATCCTTTTCCCCCTTCTTACCCCCAAACATCCTAAATAACCCTGATAGCTTTCTCCTACCAAGTTGGCCAGTCTATAGGTCTGCAATAATTTAGTTTGAATACAGCCTGTGCAATTAGAGGGGCAACGTAATAGAGACCTGCAAGTTCCTTAAAGGGATAAATGGAGACCTAGTTAGCAGAAGCAGGGAAACATTAATGAGGGGGCATGAATGGATGCTTGCAGGACATAGGTGCTGTAACCTGTGACCAAGGGAGGGAGTGGCTACACCCCCACTTTTGTCCATAAGCATTCAAAGTGCCCCTTTAATGTATGCAGGGTGAGAAGAGAAGCAGTCATGGTCTTTTTGGTTATTACTACAGCTCCCCCCCCACACACACACACACACATATACACGCGTTTCCTCATGTTCCAGCACCCTTGTGGCAGGAAGAAGGTTCAGGAGAGTGAGGAAGTTTTACCTCGTGGAGAAGGTGGTTGAGCCATAGAACAGTGTGCTGGGAGACTTGCTGGGTGCAGGGACTCTAGGCAGGTTCAGACAGGGCTGGACAGAGTAAGTGAGTCTGATAGTCCCACCGAGGAGCAACAGGAAGGTAAAAGAATCGTTGGGGGGGTAGTAACCCCCCCCCCCATATCAGGACATTAGGCCAGGGGGTGAGATAGGGATATCAGTTTAAGCAGACTGGATAAACCATTGATCGCTTTCTGCCGACATAAGCTGTGTTTTTATGTTTCTATTTACAAATTAAAAATAGACGATTAGTACTGGAAGATTGCACCAATGTAAAGCAGTTGAACAGTAATTCATTAGTAACATTTGTTTCTTTAATATGCAGTTATGGATAAGACCACAGCAGAAGGCAGAGATCCCACAGAGGTTGCTCTGGTTGTTCTCAGGGCAGTGGGTCAGAAGAAAAAAGAAGTCCTCTTGGCCGGGTTGCTGCCAACCCTGGCAGTCTACTTCAGGACATTGACTCCCCGTCTCTTCTTCAACATCATGGCTGCTCGGGCCAAAAAGGAGAGAAAAGAAAAGGACTCATAAAAGTTTACAAGTTTTTAGTGGAACAAGAAGAATCATAATTTTGTACTTATTCCTAATTATTGACCTTGGACTCTCCAAATCTGCACGTTGTTTTCATTGAAACTGACCCAACAAATTGCCCTTTTTCACAAATACTATATTATAGGGCAGTTTATCCAAGATAGCCCAGCAGAGAAGCAACTTCTCATTTTAAATGGGGTCCTGCTTGTACCCATTTTGCAGTTGGGAGGACTTTTGCACAGGGAGGTTAAACAGATTTTCTGGTTTCCAGCAAAAAATAAACCTGTTAGCATCAGCTGAACTCAGTTACTCAAACTTATACCACCAAATTTAAATTTCAGGACCTTCCATTTTATGTTATCACTGAAGACGGTCGCATTAAAACAAGCTGTCTTCCATTTAAGCTTCACCTGTACGTGTTTATTCCTATAATGAAGAACAACTCCTCTGTTTATGACATCCAAGTGCCCTGCCACAGAATTTATTCTGATGTTATAGGCAGAGGAGTATGACTTCAGGGCAGGAAAAGCAGCTGGTACAGTGAAATCCGAGGGTCAAAGAGCTCGTTTCCATGCAGATGTAGTTTTAGTAATAAAGACTGGAATGTTCTGCAATTCAGTTTATTTATTTGAAATGTTGGTAACCACCAGCCCGGTGGCACTGAGGGTTGAGGCGCTGGATGCCACACCTTGTGCCATGCCGACAACCCGTGTTCGGGAATGAGCACGGGTTGCCGGGGGTCAGCAGGGAAGGACAAGGATCGAGTGTCCCAGGGACTGTTTTCCTTCTCGGGAGACTCCAGTGGTCAGCGAATGCCTGGCCCCAGTGGAGGCTGGGGTGGCACGCTGATGCTGCCATGTGGGTAGAGATGGGAAAGACGCTTGGTGCAGCACGCACGGGAGCGTGCACGCTACCACTGCTGGCGTCATTGCACGCGCCGCCTCTAGGGGAAAGTACCGGAGGAAGAAAATAGTTGCTCGGTGGATGACAGAAGGTGCCTCATAGATCCCGCCCCGACTAGCCATGGCACTGACCATACTGGATCTGGTCTTCAGCAAGTGTTGGGGAGCCCTGCCTGGGGTGATGGTCAGGCGGCAGCTGGTGGACGTCGGGGGACGGGACTGGGGGCTGCCTTCTGAGATGGGGCCGAGCAACAAGGTGGTAAAAATGATAGCCAAAAAAAAAAAGTTTTGGTAACCAGGAAAGGCACACTGAGCCAAGGCTTGTTTCCAGGTGCGACCCAGGGTAAGGGATGGGCACAATAATATGACATCATATAAAAGAGGGACAGGCATACAAAACAATGCAATAAATACAGTATTTACATTGATGTGAAAACATTGCACGTTGAGGCTAAAACATCAGTCGTACAGCAAAACGTAGCATTAAGGTCTGGGGGGGTTCGATCCGAAAAGCACAGTGCAGCACAGTAAGGCATGGAGGGGGATTTGTTATAGATCTGTCTGATTAGCAACCAGACTGTTCCGAGGTTGGAGTCATGTCGATGCCAATTGTTACTGTTTTGCAGAAAACTGGAAAATCACTTTTAAGTGACTTGCTTAAGGTCACTGGATGAGCTTGTGGCTGCTGGGATGGGAATATTGAATCTCCTGATTTGTAGTTTTGCACTGCAACCACTAGGCTACACTGCCTAAATATGAATTATTATTAATGCAGAGACTGAGTGATAAGCAGCTGTAAATTACAAGGTTGTAATTCCATCGAAGGGTTCTGATGGAGACATTATAAACCACGTGAGCGAAGCTTGAGTGGTTTGTAAGAAGTCACGAGAATCCAAAGATGGAATTCCAAGACTTGTAATTTGTCTGAACTATTTTTAATTTTGTATAATATAGGGTCAGACACTGTTAATATGGTTTAAAATTGTCGCTTAAGAATTAAGTCATTTCCTTGTTGGCAGAATGTGAATCAAGAGGCATTGTTTACCTCAGAATGTTTTACAGTAGTTGGAACATCTTGGTTTGAGTGACACAGACATTTAAAAAAAAAAAAAGGCATAATTCACAGTTCTGGCATCACAACTGTGAATAATGGGATTTTTTTCTTTTTTGTAAATATAATTTAAAGATTTCTACATGTCTGTATCACCTTTCAGCATACAGAATAAAACAGCAAATTAGTACACCGACTGTGGTCTCAAGTCATTATTACAATTCACTCGTCAGTTGTACAGTGTTCAGTTATCTTTACGATTCCTCCAACCCCTTTAAGGCACGGTGTGGGGGGGATTTAGTGAGTAACGAAAACACTAATGCAGTGTACAACCACCCCGAATAGATTTTGGTTGTTTGATTAAATGACCTTGTTTAGTGGGCTGTGGGAGAAGGTCAAGTGAGGCTTCAGGTTCTGGGCCTCCCCCTAGCAGAAAGTGGGGGAAGGGAAGGTGTGGGAGAGGGGGAGCCAGGACCAACCTTCCAGACCATAGATTTTGTTAGCTAGAGCTATGTTCTGGATCACTGGATTTACCTGGTACAGCTAGGGTAAGGCTGAAGATGTCCGCACAGAGTCCTATGGGACAAAATCCCTGTCTTTACTTGTGCAGGAGTCAACCAGTCCAACGTGAAGAGCAAAACTCAGTCCTGTCATTCAGGGAGTGTGTACGTTTTTCCATAATATAAATCTGATTAATGATTGCTCTCTAGTCTCAGAAATCTGGTGGGCGAAAGGTAAACCAATGTCTCATGATGGCTTTTTTTGGTTGCAATAAATAACGTACCTAAAAGGCATGTCATGTTGGGGTCACAGAAGACGCATGGGAATAAGTTAAGTAAAAAAGAAGTTTAGCTGTTTGTGTAAAGGACCTGCACAATAGCTCCTCTAATTCCAGCTGCAGCATTAGGAAGAAGGGGCACAGCACCGACAGGACCAAATAATGTGGATTTGATGTGTGCGTGTTTCTCCACACCACCGCCCACAGGAGGCATCCACTGTGGGTGAATAATGGACTGTAATAACCGGAGAACAAAAATATTGCACCAGATGTTTCCACGCATATTCCCTCTGCTGGTGTGAACTAGTGGCTCTAGCAGAGATTCAGCATGCCCTGTTCCAGTTCTCCATGACTGGAGACCCTATCGCATCTCCTCCTTCCAGTTCCAGAGTATGCCGCATGTGGTGTCTCCTCCAGAGTCGACTAAGGCAGTGTACAATCGAGAGATCATATAATGCACGACTCCTGATTGTATATAATCAAGCAAAGAACATATAATATCTGGATGAGCCTCTGGATTCTGTGCTCCAATCTAAAGGGAGAAAAAGTAACTTCTTAACTGCAAGTAACAGTAGAAGTCAGTTTGCCTTAGGCAGAACTCAGCTTGGATCTTGGCAAACTACTTAAGCACATTTCCTGACATGAGTTCATGAAGATATTGCAAAGAGTAATGCTCCCAGTTTTGAAATGCCAGGTCTATTCTAGCAGGGTGGAAGCACTCCAGAAGTGGGAATGAGCATAATAGCACTAGATAGAGTAGTAGGTGTAGAGCTTTGTGAATGACCTACCAAGCTTTAATTTGATGCCCAAGCCAAGGATTCAGATTGCCTACGATCTCGGGCTGCGGTTCTGTATAATAAACGGTTGTTCCGTATTGGGGAAGAGGGAGTGTTAAGTTTGTTGCCAAAGGAATCAAAGGCCTCCTAGGTGACAGGTTAGTATGAATTTCATATGTGTGGCCCAATAGTAAAGCTTTAAGTATGGCAGTGAGGCACCCTCTCTCCCTCTGGGCAGCATTAGAGTCTGCATTTTTTTATTTATTTAAAGCGTGGTTACCGGGATAGGTATACTGAGCCGAGGCTCATTTCCAAGTCGACACAGGGGAAAAAGGATATAGCATGGGTAAGTGCAAAGAATAGTAAGGAACATCATTTACACAAAAAGGTTCAGTGCTAGTGGGACAACAATGCAAAACTGCCACAAGTCGATTGCATTATATAAATACAGATAGAATAGAATTTTTCACATAATTTCAGGGGAAGGATTGCAGGTGCAAGAAGGTTGGATAGAGAGCCTTAGTGGGAGGGAAGCTGGTTCTAGGGAGCTGGGAGTTGATGCGAGAAAGCCGCTTGTCCAGCACGAGTGTGGGAGAGGGATGGAGAGGGTGCACGAGTCTCTGGAACGTAGTTCATAAGTAGAGGCAGCTGTCTGGGAGAGTAGGGAGGATAGGTAGGGGGGTAGTGAGCCAAATCAGTATTTGGCAGTGAAGGTAGAACAGTCTGTCTGGCGGCATTGGGGTAGAAGAAGTAAGGAAAGTGAGTACAGTGAACAGGGTGCAGGGTGGGGGGCATGCTAACGCAAAATGACAAAGTGTTGCAGAGGGTATCCAGTCTGGCAAGTGGGGGGGCAGAGCTGTAGATCACATTGGCATAATCGAAGATGGGGAGAATAATTTTGGTGACCAGCTCCAGGTGGATTGGTGGGGAGAGGTTGTCCTTGTTGGGGTATAAAATGCCGAGCTTGGAGTGGATGGTATGAATGTGTGAGGAGAAAGTCCAGTTTGTTGTCCAGCCAAACTCCCAAATATTTGAAGGCTGGGACTGCTTCAGGTTGGGTGAAGACGAGAGCCTAACTAGTTTTTGGCCAGTGCCGAAGGTCGTGGGCATGTTTTTGGAGGTGTTAATGTTGATTTGGTTTACCTAGAACCAGTGCAGCATGTTTAGGCAGTCACGCTGGAATGGGTCTTCGACTGTGATGGTTGAGGGACCAGATATGTAAATAGTGGAGTGGTTCTTTCTAAAACCAGACGGGAAGGGAGAGAGGAAGGATGAGGAGTCAAGAAAGGTGCTAAGCCTGGAGATCATAATGGACTCCTGGAGTTTCACTAGGGAGGTGAGTGGTTAGATCGGCCTGTAGTTTCCACAGGAGGAGGGATCACCCCCTTTGTAGAGTGGCAGGACTTTGGCCATTTTCCTGGCTTGGGACGCTGCAGAGAAAAAAGATAGGTTCAGGAGGCTGGAGAGGGAGGGAGGGAGGGTTATGGTCAGGGTGGATAGTTGGAGGAGTTTAGGGTCTAGCCCATAGGGGCTGTGTTTTGAAGGGTTTAGGGACATGAGTGTCTGGAGAGAAGCTAAACGCATCTGAAGGAGAGAGTGAGGCAGCTGGAGGGAGGTCAGCAGAGGCTAGCTGGGTACGGTACAGGTGGTGATAAAATGGTTGAAAAGAGAGGCAACGGTGAGTGGATCCCTACCTGTACGGGCCTGGGGCTTTCAGGTCATGGCACGCCTGACCTCCGACGAGGTGATGGGGTGGCCAGGTGGGCTTTTCCCGGCCCATATAAAACGAGATATATCTTTATTTCAGCTAAGGAAGATGGACAGGGGTAAGAAGACTGGAACATTTTGAAATAGATGCAGTATTTTAGGTAAAGTGACCAAACGAATAGCCTTGATTTGCCTGGAGAGACTTGGTGGAGGGAGGGAAGGGAAGGAAAATCCCTACTCTCGCTTTACAGGATTACAGTGAATTAGGGTATTGGCGCTGGACTTCCTGTGACAGGGTAGTGAAAGGTCAGGGATTCTATCTTAGCCATATTTAATTTATATCCTGACAGCCCCAAGAGATTCTGTTGTTTCAAACACCACTGGAAGGGATCGATCAGGGTCATCCAAATAAAGTATGTCATCTGCATACAGAGCAATATGGTCTTCCCGTCCTCCCAAGTGTATGCCCGATAGGGTAGTGGCTTCTCTTATAGCTTTGGCCAATGGTCCTATATGTTTGCAAGAGGGAAAGAGGATACCCCCTATCTGGTTCCTCGGAGTAAGGGGAAGTCTGCTGAGTGGTGTCCAGATACCTTGACGCATGCCCGGGGGATGCGTAGATGCCCCATAGTAGCTGAATGATAGAGACTGGGAATCCTAGCCTCCCTGTAACCTGGTATAGGGGAGACCAGGAGACCCGGTCACACGCCCGTTCGGCATCCAGACTTAGAAGAACCAATGGGACTGGCTGTTGTAGTTCTAGAGCGAATGAACCCAGTTTGATCGAGACCCTCCAGAGATGGGAGTATCTTGCCGAGCCTATGGGCCACAATAGACGTGAAGAATTTATAGTCCGTGTTAAGGACAGAGATGGGTCAGTAGGAACCACACAAAAGTGGTTCTTGTCAGGCTTTGGGGTCACCTCATTAGACCAGGATTGGGGGGGGGGCCGCCATGACCTCAACTGCTGCTCGGAAAAATTGGGGAAGAACTTGATTCTTCAGTGCGTTATAGAACTCGGCTCCATACCCATGGGGCCTGGGACTTTCAGGTCATGGCACGCCTGATCGCCTCCTCCACCTCCTCTGAGGTGACGGGATGACCAGATGGGCCCCCTGCTCTTCGGTGAGTTTAGGGAGGTGAAGTTAATTCAGAAATGAAGTAGTGGCCTCTGGAGTAGCAGTGTGCTTTGGGGTGTATTTTTTCCGATAGTATGAGCAGAAGGCTGAGGTGATGTCATGGAGCTTAGCTGAACTCCTGAATATGAGCAGGAATTGTTGTGACTCAGCACTGTCTACACAAGTGATAGGCTAGTAACCTTGATGCTGGGGCACCTACCTCATAATGGCATTGACATAAGAAGGTGAGGGCTATTTCTCTCTGGTGCTGACAAAGGGAATCTAGGTCAGCCTTCACATGCGTCAACTGATCTTGCTGATGTACCATCCGAAAAAAGTGCAGTGTGTCCTCCAGTTGCTGCTGGCATTCCCGTCGCAGATTTGTCTGGGTAATGGTATATTTTATTATATGACCCTGAAGGACAGTTTTGAGAATATCCCAACAGATGGAGTGGGATATATCTGGGGTAGAGTTCTCATGAAGAATTTCCTCTCTTTTATCTGACAGAAAAGTCCAGAAGGCTTCCCCCTTAAGATAATAGGCATTAAGCCTCCAGTGAGTGTCACGAAGGTTCCCTTCTAAATACCATCTGCTGGTCACTGGGGCATGGGCTAATGGAACAATGTCTCCAAGCCTGCAATCCTCCAGCAGTGACAAGTTTTCAACCTGGGTGAAACATTGGTCAGTTCTAGAGCAAGTCCTATGAACAGGGGAATAAACCTAGAAATTGTTGGCAGATAAGGACCGCTAGGCCCATCCAGTCTGCCCGTAAATGTAATTATTATGAGTATGCTGGTGTAGGAATCGCCAAACATCTGTCTAGGCCATTTCTTGGATGAAATATTTAAAGAATTTGTGTGAGGCTGACATTCTGGGGAGGAGGGGTTAGCGGAGTCCCAGCTGGGGACTGGAGTGATATTAAAGTCTCCTACGAGTAACAGAACCCTTTTAGTCTGGGTGAGGATTTTATCCAGTATTGTTTGGAGTGACGGGGTATTAGAGCCCAGTGGTAGGTATAAATTGGCCAATGTGACTTCCCTTCCATTTAAACACCCTGCACAATAATGAGGTGACACTTCCGATTCTCCCACATCTGTTGCACCTGGAATAGGGTGCGATGAGGAATGAGGATGGCAACCCTTTTTTAACCACCCGGAAAGGAGGAAGAGAAGATGGATGAGTACCCAAACATACTTAATTTGCCATGTTCTGCAGTTGTAAGGTGTGACTCCTGCAAACAGACGAGGTTTGACTTTGTTTTCTTAATATAGGACATAACCCAGTACAGTATCTTTTTACAGGATTTTTAAGCCCATTAACATTTAAAGAAAATAGCTGTAGACTTGGTTGGCTAATTGTATCACGTTCAGATTTAGAGTGACTAGCTCACCCCCCACCCCTCAGGGGACCCACCGACCCCCACACTCCACACTCCACACCAGTATAGAAGAGATAAATACAGACATTACATAACTGGGGAACTGAGTGCTCCATTCTACCACCTAGGGAATATAACTAACGTGAAAAACTCCGACCCAGTAGGTAGACAGGCCTGTGATTAACCAAACTAATAGAAGTGCCAACTGGGTGCCGACTGGGCAACCTTGCAAACAGTGAGTTTTCAAGTATGTGGGTCCAATTGGACCACTGTGACAAGGCAAACACCTTGTCTGAGGAAATACCTCTCGGGGAGTGGCCTCCAGACGAAAATATGTCTAGGTAAGGATGTCATAACTCTGCCACAACTAGAAAGCTAGCAGCAGGCAGGAGAGAGAAATGCTGGAAGAGGTATGAGGGTAGTGTTGGGTAATATAGTCCCAGAGAGTAAAGGGAGAGAGACTGAACTAGTTACCAATCCAGTCAGGGGGTTTGAACATGCAAACCCTCACCCGGGGAAGAGACAGAAGCTAATGTGAAATTAGGGTATTCCTAAACTAAGGTTGATATTGGTAGGAGGGGCCGTAAATGCCAAGGCTTGCAACATACATTAAACACCCTAACAGTACTCACAGTGTCTTGCCTTGTACCCCTCCACCCAAGCAGTTCTGCTGTAATAATTCAGTATACATAGGAAGCATGTAATACAAGTGGTCAGTATTGCTTAGCAACAAGCATAAAAAAGCTGAACTGCAGACTGAGAACTGTCCCCTTGGGCCCCTCCGCCATGAAAACTTGACTAAAATATGATGAAACAGTCTTGACCCTAAGCATCACAGGATGGTAGAGGCCAAAGAGTCCTTGAAGTACTTGGAATTCAGACTTAGGGCCACAGGACAGTCCAAAAGACCAAAGGCCCCATCAGCCACAAGTTCAAGTCCCCAGGAAATTAGAGATAATAAAGCAGGGGTCACCAGGGTTGAGCTGTCCACTGGGGTGGAAGGTGTTGTGTAGTTCATCAAGCGCTGCGGCTGGAACCCCTTGAAAAGAAGAGGAAATGGTACAACACAAACTGGTTCATCAGCAGCCTATATGGCTACATCGTAAACTCTGGAAGTGACCCTCCCCCCTGCAGGGCCCCCAAACACGAAAATCCCCTCCCAGACCAAAGGCCACCCCCCGTGGCCCACAGCACTATGGCTAGTGAAAAGTAAATATCTGCCAGGTCACAAATCTCGCACATGGTGGTCACCACAGGGCCATCATGGATGACATAATTCTCGAGCCACATCAAATACCAAAGGCCTGCTACAATCTCCCAGATAGACTCCTTTCGCCATTCCCAAGTGAAAAATTACATCTCAAGACAATGAGAAGTTGAGCCCAAAATATCCACACC
Organism: Neoceratodus forsteri; assembly: GCA_016271365.2. Taxonomy (NCBI): domain Eukaryota; kingdom Metazoa; phylum Chordata; order Ceratodontiformes; family Ceratodontidae; genus Neoceratodus; species Neoceratodus forsteri. Next base: position 400,491,913 of record JADMNL010000025.1, read on the forward strand.
CTTACTGTGGACCCTATCAAAAGATACTCTTCAGGACCACTCTTGGGGCCACTTTATAGGCCAACTATATAAACTCTTGAGAGAATCCCTGGGAGACTCATCCCTGTCAGTACTGGAAAGCTGGAATAAGGATCTGTCTCTTGAGGTCCCACTTTCTTTGTGGTTAGATGCTTCATCTACATTCAGGCCTAGATACGCCTGTAGGTGGCGTCTGAAAGCATAGCCACTCAGGCCAATAACGCCTGTAGACGTACTCGGCTGACTTTCATTCAGGCCAGGAAACGTCTGAGGAAGTCAGCAGTTTGTACCTAAATATTAAACAAGCCAAATTGCTTAGAATTGATTGCATAGCACCGTTAGAAAGGTAATTTTGTGCCAAACAATTTTGCTGCTGATACTTTGTGTCTATCATGTACACCATTAGTGTCAGTGGCTCAGTAGGTAGCACACTCGCCTCTGAGGCCGGGAGATCAGAGGGCCGTGGGTTCAGTTCCCACATCTGGCACTTGGGTTAATATCCCAGTACTGACACTGCAGTGCAGCATGAGAGGGGTGCTGCACTGTTGAGGTGCCGTCTTTCGGATGAGATGTTAAACCGAGGTCCCATCTGCCTGGATTGGTGGTAGTTCAGGTGGATGTTAAAGATCCCATGGCACTTCTCGAAAAGAGTAGGGGAATTTCCCCGGTGTCCTGGCCAAATTTCCCTCATTCACTAAAAATACCACCAACAGCTTAATCTGGTTCAAGGTCAGTTGGCATTCATCTGTATCCCCCCTCCCCCGGGTCGTGCCTGAAAATAGTCAGAAATTGTCTAGTGCACTTACCCGGTCAACAAAAGCTAAATAAATAAATATACTTTGGGAGTTATTTGCATTTGTTTAAGGTATGGTGTGCATGGCTGACATTTGTCTCTCAAGCCTCAACTTAGCAACTTGAAAAAATCTGAAAAAAGAACAGTTTGGTATTTCAGCTAGTATAAAATAAAAAACAAATTGATTACAGTTGATTGTATAGCACCATTGGAAAGGTGATGTTGTGCTGAACAACTTTGCCACTCTTACTTTGCATGTAGCACTTACGGTTCAAGAGGTATTCACATTTGTTTGCGGCATGCTGATTATGGTTCGATTTTGCTTAGAAAGGCCCAGGATGCAGTGCTAAGAGTATACAGGGCATAAGTGGTAGAAGTCTCAAAGAGCTCTTGTGGTGTGACTGAGCCATCTAAATAATGTCATCACATATCTGGCAGGAGTTCACATGGAAATGTCGAACCAGGTATTTTTGCTCACCAGTGATACTTACTAAATACTTACCGCCATCCTATGGGCACTGCTGGAGGGCATGTAACTGTAGGCTGGCAGAGCTGGGACATGCATTTTGGTTATGCTCAAAATTGATGCCATTCTGGGGTACCTTACAGGAAGAGCTACAGGACTGTCTGAGCGAACCAGTAGAACTTACAGCTGAAATGGTGGTACTATCAATTTTCCCTGAACATATTCCATCATGGCACTGCACTCTGCTGCCATTATTTATTTTAGTGGCAAAGAAAGCAATAACCCGACAATGGATGACCACAAATACACCGGCACTATCCGATTGGCTCCAGATAGTTTTAGAGATATACAAACTAGAGGGCCTAACAGCAGATATACATAATAAACAGTATTCAGGGAAAAATGGCAACATTGGATTTATTATAGGGCTATGCAGGATCCAGAGTTTGTACCGTAAAAGGTAAAAAGTGAGTCTAACTAAACATCATAGGGGATGGGCGTTTAGGCATCAAAAGACCATAACCATTCATTATTGTTTCTCCTACTATCTACAGTTCTTGGGATAACTGACTCCCGCATTGACTGAGTGAGTGGACCCATATTGACCTTCTGTGAAGTCAAGGTGTTATCATATAAAGGTGACGGGAATACTTCATTTTTATAGAACGGATTAGTGCTGATATTCTATGAATTTCTCTATTATTCTTTCATTCTAACTGAATTCAGTACATACATACAAACGTATGGTGATGTTTATCTATGGTGTTGAGAGTAATGTGATATCCAGTTGTACTGTGCGTCTCTCAATAAACATGAAATAAAAAAATAAAATAAAAATTCCAAAGGCCTGCAAGGTAGGTGCTGCGTAAGGCATGCTATGGACTGCATATAAAAATGGAAGCTTGGCATAATGTATAGAGTTTATCAAGTCACACGATTATATAGGAAACCACACATGAGTAACAACATAGGACTCTGGCCTGTAAAATTACCTAACCCGTCACCTTTTTTGTTTATATTTTCTCTGCCTTCCGCTAAGCTGACAGGTGGCTCCAGCCCTCCCTAAGAGGGCTGTCCCCCCGCCCCCCGAGTCCGTCCGTCCCTGATCCAGTCTTACCCTGTAGTTCCCCCGTGGATTACTCCACCTCCCCGGAGCACAATCCAGAAGTCTGGGAGACTGGTAGGGATGCATCCGGGCCATCATAGAGCCTGCCAGCTCCAGGTTTTCCTCTGTTTTTTTCTCCCTGGGCCCACGAACGTGCAATGGGCAGAGCAGCTGAGCTCCATTTCCGTGGAGACAAGCTACACCCTAGACGTGGGGTCCCCTTCCAGTTTCTGGTGGTGTGCATGTGCTGGCACCCAGCCACCGCTGCAGCGCGCCACACTGTCTCCCCCCCCCAAGAAAGGAGAGCTGTCTATGGATGCTTGATCCTTCCTCTCCCTGCCAGCCCCCAAGCGACCCGAGTCTGTTCCTGTTGCCGATGTGGCGCGAGGTGCATCCAGCGCCTCAACCCTCCGCGCCACCGGGCTGGCTCTGTCACCCCTACTATAAGTTGGTGTTACGCTGCAAATCCAGGGGAGGGAGGGGGCATGAGGTGCCCAGAACCCCATCAGTAATACCGGCAGCACAGGCCCCCCGATGAAACACAACAGACAAGAAGACTAAAGAGGTGGAGGTTAATCATTAACATTGACACAAAGCGGAAAGCCTGAACCAGAACCACACCGGAGCTAGCGGTAATGACCCAGGTGGTAGAATGTATCAGCAGGCCTGGCCAGGTAATGCAGGAGGGAGATTTTGTTTTAAAATCAATTGTTGCAACCATGGGGGAGCCCAGGGAAGGGTGAGCAGGGGATAGAGGGAGAGAGTACTCTGGACTATGGGTGAATGCTGGGGAGTAAACTGAGACTGCTCAGGGTAGCAACAGAGCCCTGGACCTACCTTTCAGGTTTTAAATGAGCGTTCAGGTGTCCTGTCCTGATGGACCCGGCTACACATTGTTTGGTGCGGTTCTGTTTTTTAATTCTGCCACAATCTTTTGAAGAGCTGTGGTTCCTTGTTGTTGATGTTGATCCCACTGGCTGGATTGTGTCCAAAGCTTATATGCAAGTTTCTTAGCTAATCACGGGGTGACTGTGGGGCGCTGAGGAAGGGGGACCTCAATCTTGCGGTTTGCCAGCTCCTTTATAACTGCATCCACTGATTTGAATGTTTGGGCCCCATCCAGAAAAAATACAATCATTTTTGCAGGGTACAGGGTATGAAAGTGGAGCTGCTGAGCCCGAAGAACTTTCATAACTGGGGCATAAGATCAGTGGCGGGCTGCTGGTGAGGGTGGGTAATTGTCAAAATATACAACCACAAGAAGAACGGCAACATGACCGACCGGCCAAGCTTCACTGCGTAACACTCTTACTCAAGTCCACAATAAAGTAAAGCTCAGGCCATCCCCGGTGAAAAAAATTCCAGACGCTTGAATGTCTGATACCAAGCTGCATTTATTTGCAAAAATAAAAAAAGGCCAGCCAGAACCTGCTGCTGCTGAACATTTTCAAGTCACACTAGACTCTTTCTTAAGGCATAGTACACATGTGTGGAAGCACCATTTATAACCAGGATCCTTAAAGTGACAGTGCTATATCTAACCACATCAATCAAAAACATAGATTTAAAAAAATATATATATATATATACAATGTTCTAAATTGTTATAAATTAAACACCATTTGCTGTGCTCTTGAAACATAATCACTTTTGTTTGCCAGGCTGTATCCAGAATCGGTCACTTTTCCTGGAACCAGAGCAGCCAAGCAACTACAGAGTGAGGCCTGGCTCCCGGGGCTGTAGATTTAGGGCTGAGAGCCTGATGTGTGCAGTCTATTTCTTTCGTACAGGTAAAAAAGAGGGAGGGAAAGCTCGGACTGCACAAACACCTGGAAAGAGAAGATCATATCGGCTCCCTCCACACCTTCTGGGAGACCATACATTTTTAGGTGGTTGTGGCAATTGCAGCATTCAACATCCTCAGACCACTCCTGTAGGGCCTGCATCACGTAATGGAGTTGTACCAGGGCCCACTCCAAGGTATCTAGGTGGGAATCAGAGGCCGTTAGCTGCTCCTCAGCCAAATCCAGTCGCTTATCCAGATTGTCCAGATCAGTACGAAGAGCTGTAGTAAGATGCATTTCTTTGCAGGTCTAATTTCGATTAACATCAGGGTCATCTGTTTTTGTATGGTCTTAACCCCTGAGGCATCAGCAGTGGGATGACCATGATGGCTAGAGACCTGGGAGCCCTCACTGTTGAACGCACTGCTGGGGAATCCATCCCCATCTGTAGAACTCATCCCTTTCCTTGTGGCATTGTGGAACCTCCTATTACTAAATCATGAAGCAGGTTAAGATTAAATGCAGTTTTTTAGGAGGTTTGTACCCAGGTCGGAGCGGAGCTAGCACTTCAAGCTGCTGGCTAGTTCATGACGTCACCGGAAGTCCACCAATTATGGGATTTCTGATGTCACAGCTGTGAATTATAATAAAAAAAGAGTGAGGGCTATCTAAATTATAATGGCTGTCCATAAATTATATGGACAATACTTAGAGAGCCAACCAGCTGTGTATAAATCTTTGGTTTATTTATCTACCGGATTAAATTAGGGTTAATTTGAGATTTATGTGCAAGACAGACAAAACAAACAGTAACATGAACAGTGAGGCTCCCTAAGATGTCATGGTTTGCCTCCTAGTTTCTCTTGCCATATCTTAGTTGTACAGCAGTTGAGCTATATTTCTAACCTACGAGAATGGCGTGGAAAAGGAAGATTGAAAGGTAGCCCATATCTGTGAATTTAAAAAGTAGTGCACTGCACCGTCCTGATAATGCAGCAACTGTGGAGCCACTTGCTGTACCGATGACTTGGGTTCTCATCTGCAATGCGTCAGTTCTTTACTGCCCCAGGGAGTGAGGGCTCAGAGATCGTTCCTGTGATGGTCTTGGCATGCCACAGTACAGCATGCTGCCTTACAGACAGACCAGATTTTTATTCAAATCAGCTTGTCAGACTTTGCCTGTACTGCTGAATTCCTTTATTTACAAGGCCAGGAATTCCAGAAAATCATGAATTATTTATTTAACTGGGAAAACATATTTTGACCTCGTTCTTTTGTGCTTGAGCATGTCTCAATGTGAAGAACTCCTGTTGCAGGATACTGTTCCAATCGTTCGCAGTCTGCTTCATATCAAGCCAGTTCTGTTCTCTGTTCCTCACATGTAGGTTTTCCTTCATTACCGAATGTGATGCAGAATCTGATATTTATTAACATTCGATTAGCAATAAAAACCTTACATGAATCAACATATTTGTTTGCACAGTGTTCTCAGTTTCCACCAGTGTCTCATTAGTTTGTGCTTCACATTATCATCTTGGTCTGCATTAAAAAAAAAAACAAGGTTTGCTGCCTGTTTCTGCACTGTTGATGCAAGTCTCGCCCTATAACTACCAGACCAAATCTGGTCCTTTCTGGTATTCACCTCCCCCTTCCCACCCGAGCAGGAGGTGCACCAGTAGAGCATGGGAGGACATGAAGCATTCTGACAGTTGGCTTCCTTTTTTTTTTTAACCTTATTTCTATCCTCCTTACTTGCACCGATGCTCCACTAATTCAGAGCCCCTCAAGCCTTCACAACGTCCCTTGGCACTCCCAGGAGTCTGCTCCCAGAGTGTCTGTCCGCTCAGAGGTCCCTGGGTACCCTGGTATACCCCCAGGTGGGGTGAGGGAAGAACTCCCCTAACCTTCCCCCGAATAATGGTGGAGCAGGCGGAACACAGCAGAGTCTGCCCTGTGACGTGGCCTGGTGGTCGAGGGGTCGTCACCTAGGAGCGATGGGCTCCATTTTTCCTCCTGTTTCCTGGTCAGCCCATACCCCGCAGTCGTCGGCACACTAGTAGAGCCAATTGGAAGGCATGCGTTGAGACGCAACTCCTCCCCAAGGTTCTCAGCTGATGCTGCTCCTCTCAATGTGTGTTCCGACCTACATCACCAATCACGGGTTCACCCAGGAGATGGCGATAGAGCAGCAGAACAGACCTGAAACCCTCCCCAGAGAGGGAGAGCCACTGTTGGGCGCTCAGTCCCTCTCTCTCCTGCTGACCCCCTGGCTGCCTGAGTCCGTCACCGAATCCGGTCGCCAGTGTGGAGCGAGGTGTGGCGTCCAGTGCTTCAACCCTCTGTGCCACCGGACTGGCTGGCTTCCCTTTTATAACACATTCAGGTCCCTAGATTCAAATGTTTGTGATGGCGCTAACAGGTGTTTGCCAGCGCAAACCTAGTTTTGCACTGGAGCCCAATATTCGAAACGCTCTGTTGTCCTGACAAACGAGTAGCACCTGTACAAACCAGAAAGTGTGCATATGTGTGTGCAAATGGTGGGGCAGGGGCAATATTTGGTGGATTTCAATCAGTCAATCAAGTCTTTATTTAACCAGGCATTCATCGTTGAGCAGAAGCTCATTTGCAAGATGGACCTGGGTGGAGCATGAAGAATTGTATATACAGGTCAACACAGGTATTTACAAGGCAATACAGATAGCACTCTTTACAGAGAGGAAGAAAAAGTTCTTCATATGTACATAGAATTATACAGATATTGTACAGATTACACGGTATTTACATACATAGAAGTGTCTATAGGAAGATAAAGCAGGTTATCTAAGGTTGCAGGAGGAAGTAACGGAAGAAAAAAATAAAAATATACACCAGGTAGAAGTGAAGGTGAGGGGAAGGAGGAGGGAGGTAGGGGGAGAAAGGCTAGGAGGGCACGGTGCAAAGAAATGAGTTGGTAAAACGGGGTGTAGAAAAGGTGGATGGAGAAAAGGAGTATGTGTCAGCCCCAGGATTGAATGCTATAAAGTACAGGGCATGGTAGGATGTCACAACCCAGGGTAGTGAGCTCCTATCCGAGGTTGGGAAAGGAAGAATAAGGGGATGGATGGGCCTAGTGTTGATAAGACGGGGGATAAGAGAGAGAACAATTAGGCTGGTGAGGAGCAAGCTGGGGGGGTCAGTACTTAAAATTGGGTCTAGGCGTGGCTATATACCAGTGCAGACACCGCATTGGGTCCGAGGGTGAAGCAGTTACATACTTCTCTGATTGTAATGGAAATAAAGCATCTTGAAGGCATTTATACCGACAGAGTACTTAATTTGAGGGTTTTTGTAGATCGTCTACAAGGTAGGTAGCACGGGTTATGGCTGCCCTGTCAAGTGGGATTTTGCTTTGGTACTTTAAGGTAATAGCTGAGTAACTTCTTAATCGTATTTCCAATTATACTCAGGGAAGACAGCAGGAGATATAGTAAGGCAGCTTATTAGAGATGGCTCTATAGGTCCAGAGAGCGCATTTCTGTGGTGCCTGAACTTTAGTGATGTCCACCCCACTGCCGCATATAGGGTGCAGTGATGCATGTCAAGGAGTCCAGTATAAACCTCAGTGCTCGATGGTAGAGTGTGTCCAGTTTAGCCATGTAAGAGTTGGGGCATTGGCTGTAGAGGAAGTCAGCGTAATCAACCAATGATAGGAAAATGGATTGGACCAGTTGTTTCTTGGCATCTCTGGTGAGAAATTGGTTGATTCTAAAAAACACTCCAAGCCTTTGCCGAAGTCGTTTTAGCAAGTCCATGTTCATTTATTTATGACTGATTACCGGGTAAGTGCACTGATCCAATGGACCGTTTTCAGGCACGACCCGGGCCAGAGTGGCAACAAGTGATGTACAAATACATTGAACAGGAGGTACATACAGTAAACAAGCAGCAGAAGTAACAAGGTAATAATAGCACAGGTAAAGTAGTCCAACAGCAGGGACCAAAAATTTGAGTATCGTTCGCAAGTAGCAATAGACAATCCAGCAAACGGGAATAACATTGAACCCCCACCTCCACTAACTATTAGTGTACCTGATCCTAGTGAAATTGAGAGGAGGTGCAGGTCAGATGCAGATCAGGAGATAGTGTGTAGGACAGAACAAGGAGGGTGGGGGATATAGGTTACCTGGGCAGACAGATGCAGGTGTCAGGGGATAGGAGCCAAGATTCGAGGTTGTACTTGAAGGAGTGGTGCATGCTAGAGGATCTGAGAGCAGCTGGAAGCCCATTCCAGAGTGTGGGGGCAGCTACGAATATGGCATTCCCACCCATCTTTGTTGAGGTTCTGGAGGTATCAAGGGGAGGAACAGTAGAGGACCAAAGGCACCTCGGCATGGGTCGATGCTTGCAGATGGGGGGTTGGGGGGAGTAGAGCCACATCTAATGATAAAGTCAACCAAGTATCCCAGGGTAAAGTCAAACCAACCAGGCAAGGAGAGCCAGCCTAGAGAGCGGTAGAGGTCACAATGGTAAGTGGAATAAGGGACAGATAACGCAAAGCAGCATATACTATTGTAGGCAGATGGCAGTCTGGATTGGAAGGCAGTAGAGGCCCGGGAGTAAACTGGAAAACAGTAGTCCAAGATAGGGAGAAGGTTACATCTGGCAATAGCCAAGCGGGCCTCGAAAGTTAGGTAGGGCTTGATGCGGTAGGCAGCACCGAGCTTCTGATTGAGCCTACGGACAACAAGGTTAATATAGTCAGTGAAGGCGAGGGAGGGGTCCAGAGTAACCCCTAAGTGTTTGAAGTTAGGGACGATTTCAAGGTCTGAGCCATCAGGGGAGTGTATGATAAAGAGAGGAATTGGACTTAAGAGCCCTGGTAAGGAATGGCCTAGATCCTAAAAGCATGACTTTGGTCTTCTTGTCGTTGACCAACATCAAGCTGTCAGTAAACCAGTTATGGGCAGCACAGTAGTTCTGGGTAAGAACAGTGGATAAGTGAGGAAGGGAGTTGTCACTATGAAAAATGACAAGATCGTCGGCATAAAGGAGAAATTCGCAGGAGAGACTGTCAGATAGGAGTTTACGAATATCAAGAAGAGCAGGAGGCCCAAGATAGAGCCCTGTGGTACTCCAGTAGAGATAGACAGGGTAGGAGAGGTGGCAGAGCCTATGCACACATACTGAGAGCAGTCAGAGAGGTAGCTCTGGAATCAAGTGGAACAGCCGACCGATTGCAGTTTAGAGAGACAGATAGAATGGTTAACCAGGTTGAAGGCCTTGGAAAGATCCACAAATACCACATCAGTAGGACACCCTGTTCCATATTGGAGAGGATATGGTCAGTGAATAGTGCCAAAGCAGTGGTAGTGCTATGGTGTTTGCAGAAGCCACGCTGCCAGCTACACAAGATGTTGTATTTAGTGAGGTAATCCGACAACTGGCGATGCAGTACCTTTTTGAGTAGCTTGCTACGATGCGGGAGAATAGATATGGGCTGGTAGTTGTCAGATGAAAGGGGGTCCCCGGCTTTGAAGATAGGGACCACTTTAGCAGATTTCCAGAGGGAGGGCATGTGGGGGTGGATAGTGCAAGACTGAAAATGAAAGTAAGAGGCTTAGCAATCACTGATGAAACAAGTTTAAGGAAAACAGGGGAGAGGTTGTTAGAGCCAGGGCTACTTTGGTTAGGTAGACTCCTTAGAAGTTTGTAGGCCGGCTCTGTGGTGCTGAGCGAATGCTGGCGAACCGGGTTCGTGCCCCGAGCCTGGATACCAGGAGTGGAGACTGGCTAGGGAGAGGTTCCATAAGCGTCATTGGACGCATCCCTCCCAGGAGGGTGGGTCGGAGTGGGTTCTGCCCGAGAACCTGCGGGCAGATTGGCAGACGTGCTTGGGGGATGTGCTGCCTTGACACACACCCTGCATGCCCCCACCCCAGGAATCCCCCGTGCTCACGCAAGGCCAAGAACTGCAGTGTGCAGGGCACAGAAAACAGGAAAAATGCCCCTGATTGACCAGATGACAAGCGCCTTGGCCCCTGCCACCCAAAGCCCCAGAGCCAGCCCGGATCCATCCCCGCAGCGCCTGAGATGCGATGGTCACTGAGGCCATTTCCTCCCGGAAGAGGGATATGCCGGGCTACTCAAGGTAGGCTGCAATGGGGGCTGGGGGAAAGTGGCAGGAGGTGGGAGGGTGGTAGGTAGGGTGCTGGCGCCCAAGGAGTGGCTGGTTGGGGAAGGGGTGGGAGGTGCCAAAAAAAAAAAGGTTTTAGGTATGGCTGGGTGATATAGTTATGAAATAGAATGGGGAGGGGGGGAGGTTGGGGTAATGGAGGGATTGGGGCAGGTGGGAAGCAACTGGCTAGCGGGAATGACTTGCAAGAAGCTTACTGAGGAGGGCAGACAAATTGGAGAACTTGTGGTTGAAAGCCGAGGCCACCTCAGTAGGGTCAGTAAGAGTTCCAGTAGGAGAGTGCAGATGGATATTAGGGCTTTTGGTAGCAGAAGAGAGAAGGGAGCTGATTGAGTCCCAGAATTTCTTAAGGTTGCCGAAGTTTATTCTCTAGAGCTTGGTGAAGTAGTTCCATTTCAGTGCTCAGGACAGATGCTTACATCTGTTACCAAGGTGCCAGTATTCATTCCACAGGGGAAGGGTGGGAAACAGTTTATAGGCAGACCATTTGTGGTCCCTTTCCCTCATGAGGGAGAGTAGATCTCTGGTAAGCCACCGAGTACATCTGCCGCGTACTCTCCAGGTGTTAATGGGGAAATGTTGATTCTGGATATCAAGGAGAGTATTAGTGAAGTAGGTGGCAGCCAGGATCGCATCAGAGAGCATACAGTTCTTGCCAGTTTATAGCACTGACATCTACAAGAAGAGAGGAGAGGAAGTGTCGCAAAGGTTAAAATTGCAGAATGATAGGCATTTGGTACGAGGGTGGGTGGGAAGCTTTAGAGGACCAAATAGCATAGGTAGGGGAGTGATCTGTCAAGGAATCAGATAATATGCCAGCTTGGGTAATCTGGTCGCCACTGTTGGTGATTACTAGTCAGTTAGGGAGTGGGGGGATCTGCGAGGGTTCTGCCTGGTAGGAATGGTTATGAGTTGCAGCAGGATGTGTTCCTTGAGTATATTGGCATAGTCCATCCCATGGGCAACCAACCAGTTGAGATTGAGGTCCCCAAGAAGGATAGTCTCTCTTTGGGTGGGGGGGTCCCAAACTAGTAAGCAGGGACTGGAGGCCAGGAACACCCCCAGTAGGGGAGTTGCAGCAACATCCTAGGTAAAGCTTCTTGGATGCGCCTAAGGTCATTTCAGCAATAACCCAGTCACTAGGGGATTCGCTATTAGCGCAGATGGTGATAGATGCAGAGAGAGGTTCCCTGATAAGAATAGCTGCACCTCCGCCCTTCTCTTTGCGTAATAGAGTGCAACCAGCAGGTTGGTACACGGCATCTGTGTGCTGCAGCTTCAGCCAAGTCTCCGTAAGGCAGAGAACATGGGGTTTGTTTAGGGAAACCCAGGCCTCAAGCTCAGTTAGTTTTGCAGGGAGACTGCAGATGTTCATGTGTGCGATTTTTATGCCTGGAGCATTTGCCCAAGTCGTGCAGGTAGAGGTGAGAGGGGTGTTTTCAGGGCCAAGGTTGGTTTCAACACCCCCACCCAGGAGTAGCAGGGAAAAGAGGAGGTGGTGTGGGCACAATACACTGATAGCTGGGGGAGAAGGAGGAGACCAAGCAAATGCCATTCAAAGTTGGGAAGAAAAGCGAACAGGAGGTGGCCTGTTAAGATGTCAGCACTGGCTGAGCAGGGAGGGAGGAGGAGATTGAGGGAGCAGGTGGTTTCAGTGAAGTGAGCGAGGGCAGCCTCATCCGTTGGTAAAATGGTGGCACAGAGATCTATTGACAGTAGGGTGCCTAGGAGAGAGAGAGAGAGCCACAGTGGCCAGGAACAAGGACTTCATTTTAAAACTGGAGGTGCTTGAGTAAATAGGAGGGCAGATTACCGTCCAAGTCATAGGACTAGTTGGAAAAGAAAACACTTGCTTTGAGAAAAACTTAGATAACTTAATAGGGAGTTGAATAGGGGGAGCGTGCCTTTAAGATGGGAGGTGCTGAGAGACTCAATAGAAGAATAGGGAGGAGACTTTGAAGAAGTCTATTTAAAGAGCGCCAGGGCGGGTGGGGGCAGGTGAGAGAAAATTCAAATGGTGAAAGGTGGAAGGGCTGAGAACAGTGAAAGGTGCCCAAGTTTTGGTTCGGGAGTGCAACCAATAGAGAGCGCCGCCTAGAGCAGCCAGCCAATAGCCGACAGCAGCAGCCACAGGAATGTCCAATCAGGAGCAACTCAGTCCAGAGGCAAGCAGCCCAAAGGTTCAACCGGGGCCGATCAGCGTACCTGTTCTGGCACTCCTGGAGGTAGCTGTAGGAAGCTGCGACCCCCAAAGTGGAAGGCGGATGGTCCGTGGAGAACATGGACAGCTGAATTGCACCACAGCCCCCGAGGAGCAGTCCAGAGCACCCGATCAGGGGCGAGAGATCTCTGGTCGGCCTAAGGGAGGGAGAGAATAAGAGCAGGGTTAAATAAAGGCAAGGGAGAATGCAATAAATGGTGAGCGGGAGCAGACAGGGCTGGAAGCAGCGAGCACAGTGGGGGGGATAGTAGCAGAGAAAGGATAATCGGTGGGAGGGCCCCTGAAATGGGTCAGGGGGAAGGGGACAGCAAGGATGAGAGCAGGCAGAGTGAATGTCTTGGGGGGGGGGGTGCGATCACCATTTACAAGCACAGATAGGGGATTCGGTAAGCTAAAGGTAGAGCGAGGGAGAGGGAATGGAACAAGAGCAAGAATAGAAAAAGAAAATTGCCCCAAGCTTAGGATCCCTGAGGTTAGCTTCCCAGGACCGTAGCAAACAATTTCAAAAATATTAAAAACAAGAGTCACAAATTTAAGCAAAGCAGACTTGAGGTAGGTTATAAAGCGACTACTTAAACAGGCTCTGGTACAAGTTAAATATACTAGCTAGCAGGTAACACAGACTACAGCTAAGGCAACAGCAAAATGTGGGCTGGAAAATTCAAAAGGTGAAAGATGGCAGGGTCGTGAAGCAGGGGAAGTGGTGTCCAGTGAATTCAGCCCCAGTCAATTCAGCCCCACGTCAGTTCAGCCCTTATGTAAATTCAGCTCCTTTTGGTTCTGCACTAGAATAAACGTAACAACATATGTAAACATATTTAAGCTTTATTGAAAGATTTAAAACATATTTTTTTTTTTTGCAGTTATGTACACTTTATTGAAAATGTTACTTTGCACATACAGTACATGCAGCAAACACCAATCACATACACCAGACAGAAAAACAAAACAACAGAACACAAATAAGACTAAACATAACCCTCTAACTCACACAACACACAAACCACCCCGACTAACCCATCCCATCTAACCCACCCCAGCCCTCATGTGCACATTCCAACAGCTCCAGGTGTGAATACTAGAATGGACAGTGATTAAGGATATAACTGCCATTTGGGTTTTTTGCTTAATGGTGGAAAGGGTGGGGTACTCTCCCTACAGACAAATGTCCTCTGTAAAAAAATGGAGGAAAGGCTGAAGAGTGGAGCATTAAAACATACTGGCCCCTATTCACAAATAGATGTACAGGAGGCATGTATAGGGATGTGCAGCTCTGCACCCATGGGATTTCCACACGCGTGCTGCTTTCACAAACACCGACCCCCCCCCGTCTCCCATACGTGGCCCTGCCTCCCCAGCGTGCAGGTCCCCCGCTGAGCTCTGGAATTGACTTCAACAACAATATGGAGCTGATCCAGAGTTATCACTGAATGTGAGAATGTTGGCTACACTGGCATTAGTGCCTATACACGATGTAGTGAAATCGTTCAAGGCTTTAATGGACAGTGCGTATTACTGAGAGCATGAGGATTTGCTACATCCTATGACTGACTGTTTTAAAGATGTTTGGTTGGGGTGGATGAACAGAAGACAAAGGCGATAACAGCCCAGATTTCTTCACAGCCAGTGGAACTGCATTGATGCAACTAATCAAGGCATCCCAAGTACAAACAATGCCGTTGAAGGATAGACAACAGTTTTGTGAGCCTCCTAAGTGCTGATCACCCCACAATATGGAAACTTATTGATGCTATGAAAAAAGAACAGAGTCCACCACAAGAACCAAAGAAAGTGTACAAGAACTCTGCTGACAGAATTCAGCGCATTGTCACAGAATACCATGCAAGGGAAATAGTGGAGTACCTGAGAGGACTTGCACACAGTTTCATGTTTTAACTTAATGAATACTTACAATTCTCTCAGTGGGCCCTATTCACTAAAGAAAATTGTGGCTATGCACCACGTACCTGGGGCGCATAGCCACCACGCAGCTGCCTGCGCTCACTGTGCCCCCTCCACCCCATTCATGACATTGTTGTTCCCCCCAATGCACCGGATCCCCATGCCGATTGTAGAGCTCTGTGCAGGGGTGGGCCTGGGGGCGATGCCAGCCAGCACTCCGCACATTCACAACTTTGTGGAGTGCCATGCGTGGGGGCTGCTGGCTCCACTTCTGGAAGGCAGCCGTAAACCACTGGGGGTGGTTATGCACCCCCCCCCCAGAAAGCTGCCTCCGGATGCAGCAGACATGACGGGGGGCATTGGCCCCCTAACAATGTTGCCCCTGCCATTGGGGCACTTCAGGAGGACAGGGGTTGGGTGGGCAGGGTATCCCCACATGGGCACAGTCGGCGCTCTGCATGCCGGCCAACAACATGGCACCTGTTGTGCGCAAGGGATTCACTGTGGTTCCCTGCCTGGGCAGCTGACTGGCTGTCCACCCAGATCCACCGCTCCGCCCCCCCGGCGTGGACTTGTGCTCTGGGGTGGGGCAGGGCCGCATATGGGAGCTGGGTGGGGGTCAGTGTTCGTGAATGTAGCCCCCATGTGGAAATCTCAGGGATGCAGAGCTGCGTGTCCCATATGTGCCTCATGCGCATCTATTTGTGAATAAAGGCCAATATGTTTTAATGCTCCACCCTTCAACCTTTCCTCCATTTTTTGACAGAGGACATCTGTCTGCTGGGAGAGTACTCTGCCCTTCCCACCATTAAGCAAAAAACCCAAAGGGCAGTTATATCCTTAGTCACTCTGCATTCTAGTATTCACACCTGGAGCTGTTGGAATGTGCACGAGGGTCAGGGTGGGTTAGTCGGGGTGGTTTGTGTGGGTTAAAAGGCTATTTTTAGTCTTATTTGTGTTCTGTTGTTTTGTTTTTGTGTCTGGTGTATGTGATTGGTGTTTGGTGCGTATACTGTATGTGCAAATTAAAATGTTCCATAAAGTGTACTTAATTGCAAAAAAGTATGTTTAAAAGCTTTCAATAAAGCTTAAATATGTTTACATATGTTGTTAGTTATGTTTATTCTAGTGCAGAACCAAAAGGAGCTGAATTTACATAAGGGCTGAATTGACATGGGGCCGAATCAACATGGGGAACTGAACTGACTCGGGATGAATTGCCATGGGGCTGAATTCACCGGGCTGAATTGACTCGGGCCGAATTTACCTGGCTGAATTGACAGATGTTCGGGAAAGGTGCCCAAGCTTCGGTTCTGGAGCGCAGCCAATAGAGAGCTCTGGCTAGAGCAGCCAGCCAATAGCCGACAACAGCTACTGCAGGAATGTCACATCGGGAGCAACTAGCCGGCCCGGTGGTGCTGAGGGTTGAGGCGCTGGACACCACACCTTGCGCTACGCCGGTGACCCGGGATCAGGAATGGACCCGGGTCGTCGGGGGTCGGCCGGGGGAGGGAGGATGGAGCGTCCCAATGGATGCTGTCCTCCTTCGGGGTGGGATGCCAGGGGCGTGCTTGGAGCACCTGATGTCCTGAGAGGGTCGGTGGATGCACCGACTCCCAAAAGGACACGGCGGCTCTGTCTATCGGAGCCGGGGAGGGAGGACACCGGTAGGCGCTTGAGAGGAGCGTGCGTCAGCACGCAGACTCTCTGCGCCAGTGTCTCAGTGGGCGGGGTTAAGGGGGGAACAACTTGGAGGAAAATGCCCTCCAGTCACCTAGATGAAGTCCTCCGGAGCCAGCCTTGCCACCCTCCGACCACGGGCAGACCCCACGTGCAGCTCAGCCTGAGGGGGAAGGGGCCTAGGGGTAATCCGGCCATCAAGGTGTCTCCAATGTCAGTGTGGCACTCTAGGGGCAGACCAAGCTGGTCGGCAGAGGTGGGGGCCGTCACTCCTTGTAGGATGGAAGGAGTGGTGATTGAAAGGGAGAGTAAGGAGTGGGATAAAAAATAAGTGGAAAAAAAAAAATCGGGAGCTACTCAGTCCAGAGGCAAGCAGCCCAAAGGCTCAGTCAGGGCCGATCAGCATACCTGTTCTGGCAGTCCTGGAGGCAGCTGTAGGAAGCCGCAACCCCCGAAGTGGAAGGCAGAGGGTCCGCGGAGAGTGAGGGCAGACGAATTGCACCGCAGCTGTTGCAAAAGGGGTTTGTGTGGTTTTTTTGTACCTGGCAAATATCACTGGAAAATAACTCATTTTACTCCATGCAACCCTAGTGGCTGCCAAAGGTAATGCAGCCAGTCAGTCGGTTGGCCGCTGGGGGAGCATACCTGCCCCTGTGATCCATGCCCCCCCACACCAGCCCGTACTATAAAAAAAAAAAAAAGCCAGATGCTAGTGGTCCCCCCCGACGATCACCCACCTGGATGAAATAAAGGAATCTCCGGTGCTAGTGGTCTGCCCTCCTCCCCCATCCATAGCCCCCAAGTAGAAATAATAATTCCTGGTGGTAATGGTCCCCCTCTCCCTCCAATCACTGGCCCCCAAGTAAAAAAAATAGTAATCACTGGTGCTAGAGACCCCTCCCTCCGATCACCTGCTGAGCCTGAAAATAGTAATCCTTTTGCTAGTGGTCCTGTCCTCCCTCCTCCAGTCGCCAGCTTTCAAGTAGAAATAATCTTCCTTGTGTTAGTGGTCCCCTCCAATTGCCAGCCCCAAGTAGAAATACTTTTCCCTGGTGGTGTGGTTCCCCCCCCTAATCGCCAGCCTGGATAAAAAAAAAAAAACAGACCTTCCCGGCATCCAGTGCCCCCCGCAACACGGGCACCCTCCCTCCACTGTAGCGTATCTGTGGTGCCATGGATACATATGGTGACCGGCACAGCCCTCCTCACAGCTCCTTGGCTGGCTGCCATATGTCCAGGCAGGGAGCATGCTTCGTATTTATAGGACCTGTCATATTAATAAGAGGTACACTGGGCCGGCCTGGTGGCACTGAGAGTTGAGGCGCTGGATGCCACACCTCACGCCACGCCAGCAACCTAGGTCTGGGAATGAGCCCGGGCTACTGGGGGGGGGAGAGGATCGAGTGTCTGGAGGACTGCTCTCCTCTCTCAGGGGGAGGGTCCCACATTGTCCCACTCATTGATTGCCCTCTGGTAGTGACTGGAGGGCAATATGGGTTGGGAGGCATGCTCCGATGTGGTTACGTTGGTAGGGGGGGGGAACAGGATGAAAACAAGGAGGAAAAAGGAGCCTGGTAGGGCTCTATGATGGTCCCCTGTGCCAAGGGCTGACCCCGACTTCTGGATTGGGTCCCTGGGAAGGGGGTGCCACCTTCCCAGCCCCGCCATGGGGGAATTCCAGGGTTAGCTAAGTGCTGTGTGGCGGGACCTGAGAGAGAGTCCCTCCTCAGATGTCCAAAGCCCCTGCAAGGGCTTGGATGATAAAAACCTATATAAATAAATAAGAGGCAGCTTCCTGCCTAGACATATGGCAGCTGGCCAGAGAGGAATGGGGTAGGCTGTGCTGGTCACCCTATGCACCCACAGCACCACAGATAACACTACGGTGAACAAGGGGGTGCCCGGTGCCGCAGGGGGCCCATTGAACACCAGAGAGGGTCTCTTTTTTTAATCTGGGCTGGCGGTTGGAGGGAGGGAGGACCACTACCACCAGGGAAGATTATTTCTACTTGGGGCTGGCATTCGAGGGGGGACCACTCGCACCAGGGAGTACTATTTTTCATGCCAGGCAGGCGATCTAGATGGGGGGGTGGGGTGGCCACTAGCACCAGGGATTACAATTTTTCTTGGGGGCTGGCGCTTGGTGGGAGGGGGGACCACTAGCACCAGGGATAGCTATGGCTATCCTGGATGGGGGGCAGAGCTGGGCTGCCTGCCTCTGCTTCCCATGCAAATGAACATATAATGGGCATACTAATGGCCTCTTAGCGCCTTGCATGCCCAATGGGCTCATTTGGGCGTGTACCTTAGAAAACTGCAGACAGCGCTCCAGTGCTATCAACTCTAGGGACCAACTTTGGGAGCCATGTCAGCGTGGCACTACCTGACTTAGCGCTGCCCCGACATGGTCCTATATCCAGTCGATTAGCACCTGACTGAATATACCATTCTAGGACCCCAGAGCAATTCAGAAGTGCAGCACGCACTTTGCACTCAACTGAACATCGGGCCTGTGATCTTTTTATGTAAGGGGGATAATGATATACTCCAGGGTGTGCTGCAAAAACTGCATTTCCCAGGTGGTTGAATGCCCTCAGCTGCACCTTGTTTTTCAAGACCCACCCAAGGACATGTGGATACTCCAGTATTGCCACATACCCTGTTGTGTATTATTTACTTAGTCACCCCATCCCGACAGATTGTGATTGTCGTAAGTACAGCAACTGTAATGGCAGTTGGGGACAGCCAGTGTTTTTGAAACAGATAGTGGTAGAAGTACTTTTTAGTGTGAAATATTTAAAAGACTGATGAGATGCCAGAAAACATTAGAAGTTAAATGCAGTTGCTATTATTTTAACCATTGTATTTTAGTAGTTACCTTGACTTCAACACATTAACCAAGAAGTTATAGGAGGAAGTCAGTAACTCGTTACTAACATTTGCTGACAACAAGAATTTTGCCAATAACTGTGGACACCGCAGAGGAAGGGAATGTACTGCAGGGGGCCATGCACATATTTGGGCATGAACTGAAAAATGGGGGCCAATCTTAATACTGGGAAATGTAAGGCACTTCATCAGAGGGTGAGGAATCCGGGTTGTGCAGAACTTGTGTGGCACAACAGTGCATCATACCTCTCAACTGCTGTAAATTTCACAAAGCACTATGATTTTTACATTCAAATCCACCCTTGCTCCGCAAAGGTTTACTGATGTTTTTAATAACATCAGTGCTATTTCTGGACACACAAACTATTAAATCATCGAACTAATGTGATAGAAACATTCCTTTTTTTTAATACTTTATTTTTATTAATTTCAGTACTATACATCATAGCTACTAAGATCCGTATCCATGACAGAAACCAATATTTTAACAACTTCTGGGGGGACACAGCCCCCTTAATCAGAGGGTAAGTGTATCATAGATATGACGATACCACATATGGGAGGAAAACAAAATATAACCTATAAAACACTAAAACAGATGCTGTAATATAAACCCAAGCGCAGTGTGACTTTATATGATTATCTAAAGCCCTGAAAACAAAAGTCCTACTTTTGCATGCCTGTATTTAGGCTAATGGCGTCATCCTTCCCCCTAAAGGAATTAAAAAGAAAAATTTGCAAGTTTTATAAGGCAGCAAAATATAAATTAAACATGCTATAATGGTCAACAGTTCCCTCTATCCAAACATATATATGAATGATTTTAGTAATTTAGCAACCATTATGATATTATAAAGATAAATATTAAGTTCAGGGAACCCAAAAATGCTTCATAAAAATCAACAAAAGCAGGGTATATAACCCTTCTTCTTTAGGAGATATTAGAAGGAATATCTCACACTGGCAAAAGTGGAAAGAAAAGAAAAAAGTACTTATATGCATCCTTAGAGCATAGAAAGTCAGTCTGCCAACTCCACTTAAATCCAACACAGTAGATTTCAGGACAATGCAGAAACCCAGAGCTAAACAGAACTCACCCAGTCTATTCAATCGCCCTCTTCATCTTGCAATTCAAGATCCTCCGACTCCTTCACTTGTTGATCTTGGTGCTGTGCCTGGAGACGAGTGGCCCATTTCCCTACTGCTGTCGGGTCTGAGAATATCCAGACTTTGCCCTTGTAGACTATATGAAGTCTGGCTGGATAAATTATTGTGTGAGGTACCAAGGGCTTTCTCAGTTTTTGCCACACGTCTTCAAACTTTTTCCACCACATGCTTGTCGCATAACTTGTATCTGGAAAGATAAATACTGTCCAATCATCCTGCGTTAAAGGCCCCATTCATCTTTCCAGTCTCAGAATATGATCTCTGGTCCCCACACCATCTGTCACAACCAGCAAGGTCCTTGGTGTTTCCGAATTCTCCCGATATCCTCAGGTAGTGATCCGGTATGATTTATGAAGAACAAAGGGGGTCAACGACTCCTGCAGAGCCAGCTTCTCCTGAAACCACTCTTGGAGAAAAATTAAGGGGTGATCTCCTTTGATACCCTCAAGAAGTCCCAAAATGCAAATATGGGAAGCTCGAGATTGATTTTCAAGCGTTTCTAGTCTGGTGCAAAAGTGAGAGTTCTCTTTAGTGAGTAGTGCTGTAGCTGAAGCACATGCCTCGGTTTTCCGTTTCACTTCCTCCGATTCAATTTTTAACTGGTCCACCGTAGTTTCAACCACATTTAGTCATGTGTCAAAGAAGTCCATTTTAGTACTTAAGCCAGACACGACCAAAATCAGTCATTGCAGCTTCACTGGAGTAGATGACATGGTCTCCTCCGCGTCTCCAAGCACCACGGCCTGTACAATCGAGTCAGTCTTCCCAGGCTGTGAGGATCCAGCTGATTTACCGCCCATTCCTCCTCCCCTACCTTTACGAGGGTTACCCATTTTGTATTTTTAATGGTGCTCTCCAAGACTCTGCAGAAATTATCACCAAAACTGGGGTCCAAATGGGTGTAAAAAACAGTTATTTAGAGCTGTGACACAGAGTTGTTCTATTTTGCTGCCACTCAGCTGGGGCTCCACAGCACCCCCCAGAAACATTCATTAACACTGAAGATATGGGGCCCACTATTTGTAGCTCTTATTCTTTAAAATTAAAAAGTGCTACACATTCTGGTCATTTGCTCTGGAGTTTGAAGGCCAGTGCTATGCGGTTGAGAGGTTTGCAGTGGATAGCACAACCGAGGAAAAGGAAATGGGGGTCTCATTAAGGACAGTAAGCCGACACCAGGCAGACCATGTGCTGTTATAGTCAAGACAGCATGCTACACAGTGTTGGGATGAATGCACTACTTCCTATAGAGGATGATCAGCATGTGGAATAGCCTGCTACCCAGTCAGGTAGTGGAAGCTGCTACCATCCAGGCTTTCAAAGCAAGACGAGACAGATTCCTAAAGGAGAACAAGGAGAAACAGATACTTGCTTCAGTTTCACCCTTCTGTAAGTAAGCATTAATGCACTCCACAGTCAGGCTTTACTAGGGAATTAATGCCCAGTTTGGGGGGGCAACCACCAACCTGGTATTAATTCCCTAGTACAGTCCGACTGTGGCGTGCATTAATGCGCTTGTAGCATGGCAAGCACTGCAAAAGTGACTTACATTTCAAAACCATTGATAAACATACTCTGATGCACGTTTCCGATAAATAATTTTTTGCTGTTGTTCAAATATGGTTTTCACTCGGCCAGCCTGGTGGCGATGAGGGTTGAGGCGCTGGACACCACACCTCACGCCATGCTGATGACCCCTGTTTGGGAATGAGCACGGGCCACCAGGGGTCGGCAGGGGTGGAGAAGGATTGAGCATCCTAGGGACTGCTCTCCTTCTCCGGGGGGGGGGGACTCCATTGGTCGGCGAACGACTGGCCCCTAGCAGAGGCTGGGGGCTGCGCACCAATGCTGCCGATATGGAGTAAAGACGGGGCAGATGCTTGGCAGAGCGTGCATGGAAGCATGCATGCCACCATCGCTGGCGTCATTGCACGCCCTGCCTCTAGGGGAGAACACCGGAGGAGAAAAACAGACTGCTCGGTGGATGATGGAGGGTGCCTCGCAGGTCCTGTCCACGAATAGCCACGGTGCTGGCCACACTGGATCCAGTCTTTGTCAGGTGTTGGGGAGCCCCAATGGGGGAGGGAGCCCTGGGGGTAATGGTCAGCGCCACCTGGTGGACGTCAGGTGACGGGACTGGGGGCGCCCTCCAGAGAGATAGGGCTGAGCAGTCAGGGCACATAAACTGAAAGCTAAAAAAAAAAAATGTGGTTTTCACTTAGTCAACATTTGTTAATATTGTGCCTGCTGATTCACACATCTGTTAAACAATTGAAGCACATGATGTGCTGATGCAGTTTAATACAACACTCAGCGTTAAAACTTGCTGAAAACAATTGCATTCCATAACATTTCACTCGTGAACAGCTTTTTCAGTTGTCCTGTGCCTTCTGTGAGTGATGGAAATGCTCATTTGCATACTACGAGACAGAATTTCTAACACAACATTATTAAATCCCTTATTATGATATTTCTACTTGCTAATACAGTGGATTAGCCATAATGGTCTGCTTTTACACATATCTCAGGATATGCTATCTAAATTGGCATCGTATGCGTGTACAATTTATTTATTCATTGAAATGTTTCACCAGGAGGGCACACTGAACAAGTTGCTCATCTCACAGTGCGAACTGGGGGGACGGGGTTACATAGGGTTGTGAAGGTTGATCAGTTACAATAGTATGTGGGTAGTACAAACAATACAATATTGTAAGATTATGCAACAGTTGGAACACAAGGTATTGTACAATAAACAGTAGTGGAACATTGGGTAAATTACAATACATGTTCAAAATCATACAAAATAACATATAAACGTACAAAACAGTAATAATGCAACAGAACCATTATAGTGCATGAGTGTACCAGCAGCAGACTTGAGGTAGCACACAAGTGCTGTTGGAGTAAAAATGACGTGACCCAGAACGGCAGGTGGAGAAGAAAGGCAAGAACTGAATATGAGGAGAAGGGGTAGCCATTTCCTGATTCCCCCTTCAGGATGTTAAGAACCCTGCCAGGGGAGGGTGGTCAGTGTAGGAAGGCAGAAACTGGGGATAGGTATTAAGGAGGGTTAAAGCAGGAACAGCTGAGGGAGAGGTAATTGTGTAGGGCAGAGGTAAAGGAGTAGTTGGAGGAGGAGTGTCGTATTTCAGGGGGGAGGGAATTCCAGATTTTAGGGAAGCGATGGGCTAAACCAGTCTGACCAATGAAGGTGGAGTGGCATGGGACAGTCAAGGTGCGGGTGTCATTAGATCTGAGAGAGTGGGTGGGGGAAGTGGAGTGGAGAGAGAGAGGATAAGAGATAGGAGGGGAGCACTCCGAACCAGAATTTGGAGGTTAGTTTGGCACAGTGCAAGATGCTTCTGTGAGTTAGTGGAAGGAAGTGATAGAGTTCACAGTGGTGGGAAGGGGAGTCATGAGCAAAGCAGCAAAAGGAGTTAAAGAGAGTGTCCAACTTGGTCAGGGAAGATTTGGGAGCAGCACCATAGACTACGTCACAGTAGTCAAAGATGGGGAGTATCATCTTCTGTACAATTTCACGCCTTACAGTCAACGGGATGCAACTATGATTCCTGTACAGAGCACCGAGCTTGGGGCGCAGTTTCTTCAGGATAGCATCGATATGCACAGAGAAGTTGAGGTGCTGGTCCAGCCAAACCCCCAGATATCTAAATGAGGAGGTGTCCTCCAAGACGGTCCCATCAAGGGTGTGGAAGGTGGGTATGGCCGGGAGCCTAGAGAGTCTCTGCCTGGTGCCAAACGTTATTGAGACAAGGTCTTGTGTACAATACAATGTAAACATTTTACAAGTCAAACTACATTTCCTGTTGGGCGCTGACACTACTACATTTCTACTGTGGCTCTGAACTAGTTTCTCCCTTGACAGAATAATAATTAAAATTAATAGTGCCGTGGACAGTAAAATGACTCTGGTTGAAAGGGCTGCCACGAACTGCACTCTTAGGTTCACTTTGCTGTTTATTACTATGCATGGTGTTTTCCCTGTCTACAGCTCTTCGGAAACAGCACAGTGTTTCTCTTGCTCTTTTTTTGGGACTGTTTTGGGTTCATTGCTTGTGGGTGAGGTACTTGATGCGAGTGATCTCGCAAGATTGCTTTCTACTGCTTTACGGCAAACTTCAGCAACTGGATACTTGGATGATATTTCAGACCATTTCATTTTTGTGATTTCTTTGGCCTGCCACAAGTTTGGAGCAACTGCACGAGTACCATGGGGCAGGTGGGTGGGAAATAACGCACTCATGTTTCCTAGTTCTGCGTTAGCAATTTCAATGTAGTTAGAGACAGTACTGCACTATGAAGTGGCAATACTAGGGAATTAATGCTCACTTCATTTTGTGCCACGTGTGGTTTCAGCCACTGTAATTGCTCCATTTTAGGCTTATTTCTTGCCATGTTACTAGAACTCTTTGATACCCAATTGGTCATTAAAGAGCTACTGATGTCTCGAGGGAAGGTGTTTAGATGCAGTTTAGCTTAAATTTTTAATGTCTTTACACCTTTCAAGAGAAAAAATTACCAGCTAACAAGTGACCTCTGTAGCTAACCTCATGGTATCTAGTTAGTGTTTTCATAATTTATATTGACGGCAGATTTCATCACAGTGGAGTACTGAACCGATCTGACAGCAGCTTTCACAATACTGATAATGTAACAGTTGCCTAGTGCAGTACTGAAGCCAAGCCAGCAGTTGAAACCAAAGAGTAATAGTTCAGTTTAACAGCTGTTTAAAAGCCAACTAGCAAACTGATGTTGTATTAATCAGATACACAATGGTCAGACTCAAAACATGCAGTTTATCATCACTTGTAAGGGAGCAGGACTTTTGTAACTAATTCATGGCTCTGCCATTGACGAGTTATGCATGTGCCCCCTCACACTTGAAGATAAAATGCATATTTTTAACCAGGCCATTGCATGGCCCCTTTATACTGTAGTTTTCTGTTCTTTTTCTTCCCTTTATTCACATCCATCCTTCTTCAACTTCATCTGTTGCTGGTCAACTAGTGACAGCATAATCTGCTGTGATGTCATAATAATTTCTACAGCAACATACTGTGTCACAGACAAAAGAGGAAAAAGACCCGGGGGTCATAATAGGGAAGGGGCTGAAGCATGATGAGCAATATGCAGAGGTGGTCAAGAAAGCTTGAAGAATGCTGGGGTCCGTGAAAAGGTGAGTGGCCAGGCTGGCCCCCTGGCACAGTGGTAGGACTACAGCTCGCTACAACCTGTGACCTAGGTAGGTAGGGGGCTGGCTGGGTCAAGGATTCTCACTGTAATAGAACTTCAACTTCTTTTGTTCAATTTGCTATTGCATCTGCAGAAGGGGCCTATTGGGCCCGAATGCTTGTGTACTATATCATCTTTGTACAGGATATGTTGGTCCAATGAAAGGTACCAAACTATCCAGCGACTCCTGTTCTCCAAGGAGCAGTATGAGCACAATCCTGTTTTACAGATAAGCTCTTTCTTCCCCATTGAGTGAGAGCTGCCCCACATTGTACGCTTAGTGTAAAGCAGACCTTTGTGTACTTTCCAACATCCCCCTACCCCTACCCCTGATGAGCAAACCCTATAGAGTCCTCCCCTTCAGGCCTTAATGTGGTCTACCACAGTCAAGCAAACCTGTATAAAATGAACCCCAAGCAGCATCTGTCAAACGCAGAGTAGAATCCTCACCCTCTTTGTACAGCTACTGGATACATATGCCAGTAGTTGCGCTCCAGTGGTGCACTGCATGTCCATTAAGGACTGGGTAAGGAGGATTGTGGGATGGAGATGGGTGGAGGGAAGGCTGTACAGGGATGTTTTACAAGGGAGAAGGGAATGTTGATAAAACATTGGGGTGCCAGCTAGGTGGGCCATGTCAAACTTGAACATTTAAGTTATGAGTGTGCAATCCTATATTAACCCTTGCTTTTCTTTTTTAATATTTCTTCTCGGTCTTGATATTGTAATGATTTAATGAACACAAATCTTGTTGCATTACCTTTATAATCGGTAGTATTGAAAGCTTGGTGTGCTCTGTCGAAAACTACTTTATCTTTTGGGTATTCCCTTCCCAATGCGTCCGTGATTAAGGCTTCAAAATAGGGTATGGGTTAGATCCTTCCAAACCTTCAGGTATCCCTATTAGTTTCAAATGACATCTTTGAGCTCTTGTTTCTACCTTCTCCATTCTTTCCTGTAAATTCAATTGTTTTTTATGCTGCTGTAATTTTTTTTTTTTTTTTAAAGAGATCCACCAAGATAGCAGTTTGCAGCCCCTGCTCCTGCCATGTTGTCAGCTTACCTCCACAGCATGCTGGTAGTATCATTATGGCAACAAATAATCCAGGCGTTAAAACGCAATTTCACTCATAAAATTTTATTTAAAGGGGCCCAAGGACTTCCCGGTTCTAAGTGTTGCCCACATCCCACCCCCCCACTCGCTGACGTGTTGATGAAATTCCAGGGAGAGTGCGGGGGCGCTCCCCATTATAGCCAATGGGTGGCGGCTTTTGGATCATTTTTAAATATTATAATGGCCACTTGGTAATGAAACGTGGCACCGGTCAACTAACAAGGCCTTTTTTTTTTTTTTTAAACTCAGGCTACCACCTTGGGACCCACTCCAAGGCTGGCTAACTCGTATATTAATCTTTTGTGTGGGACTGTGTCAAATGCTTTACTAAAGTCTAGGTAGACCATGTCCACATCCCCTCCCTGGTCTACTACTTTGGTCACCCAGTCAAAGAAATCTATTAGATTCATCTGACGTGACCTTCCTGCTGTGACTGCATACTACCTTGGGTCCTGTGCCCCGCTGACCTCTAGGCACTAAACAATTCTTTCCTTCAGATGCGATTCCATCATTTTCCCTACGACTGAGCTCAAACTAACAGGTCTATAGTTTCCTGCCTCGCTCCTACTTTTGTGAAGTGGAATCACATCCACTCTCCTCCAGTCCTCAGGTACCACCCCATCCTCCCAGGATTTGTTAAAGAGGGTAGTCAGTGGTGTCTCTAGTTCTACCCTTAGAAACACAGACTTTGACGGCAGATAAGGCCTGCTTGGCCCACTTAGTCTGTCCATTTCCTACCTATTGGATAAGCTGCAGATTCGTTACCCAACACCCTACTTCCTCCTACCCCTTAGCTACCTTGTTGGCTATCCTTTCCTTTGCTCCCCTCACTGCCTTTTCTGTTTCCCTCCGTTTTATTTGGTATACATACCTGTGCACTTCCTTATACCAGCTGCATGTTGCCACCTGCCCCCACCACCACCACCACCACCACCACCACTTTGGCCACTTCACTAAAGGACCATAAGAAAAAATTACTTACCATAGTAATATTGTTTCTTCCAAGGGATCTCCCAGTAGGATTAGACATATGCAGTCAGCTCAGAATCTCTCCTGTCATGTGGAATGTATGCAAATTACAGCACTTAGAATGATGCATTCAAATTGCTGCCTCTAGGTGGACTGTGTTCCATCTAACTGCCAGATTCATTTTTGCAGATGGAAAAACACTGTGCTATCTGAATTGCATAACTGTAACTTAACACCCATAACAATAATACTCTCCCCTTGGTAAAGAGGATGGGTTCCAAACAGGAAAAAGAAGAAACATGAAAAGGAGAGCTAGGTGCCCTAGTCATACTTGTGTGCATCAAAACATTAAGTTAAGCCAATGATTAATGGCAAAATTCTGAACCCCCATGAAAAGTATTGCAGAACCTGATTCAGGTTATGTAAGAGGAGGTAGGTCTAATCCTACTGGGAGATCCATTGAAAGAAACAATATTACTATGGTAACTTTTTTCCCCCAACCCCAGGAGTCTCCCAGTAGTATTATACATATGCAGACTACCAAGCAGTGCCTTGGGAGGTGGGTACAGAATCTATTTAGGGAAAAGGTTCTGCAGTATTGCAGTGCCATACCTAGCATCACTCCTGAACTGAATATCCAGGCCATAGTGCTTTGTGAAGGTGTGGACTGTACTCCAGGTAGCTGCTTTACAGATTTCCAGCAAGGAAATATCCCTTGCGCAGCTGCCAGAGAGGCAGCAGTTCCACGAGTGGAATGTGCCGAGACCCTGTGGTTGCTGTTTCTCAGCCTTACTGTAGCAGAACCGGAAGCAAGATACTAGCAAACGTGCATCTGACCTCTTTGAGGCAGGCTTGCCTTTTTCCATTTCACCACAGGTAATGAACAGCTGTGAATGGGAATCCCTGAGGTCAGTACGAGTGATGCAATAGCTGAGAGACCTTTTTATGTCCAAGCTATGAAGCTTCAATTCCCCTGAACTGGATTTGGCTATGAAAAATACAAGAAGGGTGATAGACTGGTTCAAGTGAAATTCAGATACCACCTTTGGGAGGAATTTCCTGTTAGTCGTAAGACCACCTTGTCCTTATGGAAGATAATGTGATTAGGATCCGTGCAAAGAGCTTGGAGATCACACACTTTTCCTGCTGAAGTGATTGCCACCAGGAAAACAGTTTTCCATGTGACATACTTCAGGTCAACTGTAGCCATTGGCTCAAAGGGAGGTTCCATGAGTTTGGCTATACACAAATTCAGATCCTACGGAGGGACTGGTTCCCTAACAGGAGGGAACATATGTGCCAATCCTTTAAAAAATATTTCTAAAAACAGGGTGTTAAGCTATTATTCTCTGAGCACCTGCAGACAAATAAGCAGACACTGCTGCCAAGTGAACCCTAAGGGTTGCAGGCCTAAGGCCTAGAGACTGCAGGTGCACCAGATAATCAAGCAATGTAGACAATCTTGCTTTAAGGGGACTGATTTTTTTTTAGGCATGCGCCAAATAGAAAATCTTTTCCATTCTGAAGCATAATTCTTTCTTGTGGAAATTTTCCTACAAACTTTGAGAGTTAAGTACCTCTTCCGACAGGTTAAATTCAGAAAATTCTAACTCCCCAAGAACCAGACCTTCAGGTGAAGGCTCTTGAGGTTCAGAAAAACTATCTGACCCTAAACAGTTGTTAGGAGATTGTGAGTCTGGGGCAGACAAATGGGTTGCTTGGTGGACAGGGTGAGCAAGAGAGGGTAACATGGCTGCCTGGCCCAGTCTGGGGCAACCAGTATCATGGTTGCAGATGGATTTCTCAGCTTGAGGACGGCTCTCAACACCAGTGGAAATTGAGGAAAAGCATAAAGGAATTTCCCCGTCCAATCCAGAAGCAATGCCTCCATGGGCACTGTCCCCAAGGAAGGGTGCCTGCAGCAACAGAGAGGAAGTTGGTGGGTTTTTTTTGAGGCAAGCAGATCTGTTTCTGAGATACCCCAATGTCTGAAAACTGTGTCCAACACTTGCCTGTTCAAAGCCCATTTATGATGATCCTGGTTGCTTCTGCTGAGTGAATCTGCCAGTGTATTATCCTTCCCTGGAAGATAAATAGCAGACAGATGCACCTCCAATGAATATGCTAGGAACCACATTTTCATGGCCTCTATGCACAGCCATGAGGATCTTGTACCCTTTGCTTGTTGATATACCACATGGTGGTTATGTTGTCTGTCCTGACCTGGACTGACTGACCCCTCAACTGAAGGGCAAAGGCCTTTAGGACAAGGAAGACTGCTCTCAACTCTAAAAGGTTGATGTGCAGTTTGGACTCCTGAGGTGATCAACTTCCACTGATTTTGAGGTCGCCTGTGTGTGCCCCCCACCCCAGGAGGGATGCATCTGTTAATATCACAGTGTGATGCTGTTGCTGAAAAGATGCTTGGTCGGAGGTTGTCCTTTCTTTCCACCATTGCAGAGCCAGTAACAGAGTTCTTGTAACTGGCACAAGCTTTGAAATGGGATCCCTTCTTTGGGACCAATGAGATCTGAGGTGATATTAAATATCCCTCATCTGAAACCTGGAGCTTGACACTACTGCAGTGGTTGAAGCCATGTGTCCTAGTAGCGCTAGGACCCGTCTTGCCATTCTGGGCTGACCCATGGCAAACAAATTTGCTAGGGTCAATAGATCCGTCACCCTCTCCTGTTGGAGAAAAGCTTTTCCCTGGATGGTATCCAGTTCTGCTCCAGTGAATTCCAGTCACTGAACTGGCTCCATTTGAGACTTCTGATGACTGACAAGGAAACCCAGGGACGCCAGCGTACTTTAAGTCACCCTGATGGAGTCCTTTACCTGCAGATATGAATCCCCTACGACTAGCCAGTCATCCAGGTAACGGAATACAATGATTTTCTGCCTTCTCAGGTAAGCTGCTACCACTGACAGACACTTTGTGAATACCCGTGCGGCAGAAGTAAGCCCAAAGGGGAATGCTGAGACCTGGTAATGACCTGAGGACAGGGAGCACCTTAGGTATTTTCTGTGGCACGGTCTGATTGGAATGTGAAAGTAAGCATCTTTCAGATCCAGAAATGCCAGCCAGTTTCCTTTGCTTAGAAAATGAATAACTATGGCCAGCAGGGGTGTAGCCAGAAATTTCTGTTTTGTACAGTCTCCAACAGTTGCATCCCCAATTAAAAAATGTACACATCCTCTCAAAATGGTACCTCCTTCCAAACAAGTCAGATTGTCAGTTGATTCTTCTAATCTCTAAAGAGGTTATTCATGTATATGTTTCCTAAATAGCTGAAGTTTGAACAGTGACACTCCTCAGTGGCCTAAACTAACCCAAATACTACAGATCAGAATTAGGGTTACCACCGTTTAAGAAGCCCAAAGTGGGACATTTCTTACTGAAACATGATTTTTCGCAGGACAGTATGTAACCTCAGCCAATGCAACAGACTTGTTTTCTCTATATAATCAGAATTAAGGCTAAGTATTATAGTTTCCTAGTAGCTTCTATTGTTTATCATTTTAAGATATTTTAGTTAAGGTATTATATAGTTTTCTGCAACATTTAGTGGAAAGTTAGAAAATATTTTTTCTACTATAAAGTCAGGACGTGTAGTATTTTTCATGTGTTTTTTGCAGGACACAGCTGTCCAAATCAGGACTGTCCTGTGAAAAGCAGGACAGGTTGTAACCCCAATTAGAATGAAAATGTTAACAGAAAGGCATGTGGTTTGTGACAGGCAGTCAACAAAACTGTACTCAAATGTGTACAGTGAGTATGCCTGCCTACACTCTTGATGGCCAGTGTTACCATTTTGAACCTGGGCTTTGCCAAGTGTTTGTTTAGGTATCAGAGATCCAAGATTGGCACCACACCAATCTCTATTGTTCTTTTTGGCCAAAAAGTATCTTGAGTATATGCCCTTTCCCCTTTGGGTAAGAGGGACTGGCTCTACTGCCCTGGCTTGCAGGAGTTTTTTTTTACCTCCAACTCCAGCAGAATAGTCTCTGCAGGCATTGAAGGCTGGAAAACTCTGTGGCCCTGGAGTTTTGGAAACTGTTTGAACTGTAGACAGAGACCCTGACTCACCACCTCCAGAAGCCCGCAGTCTGTGGTAATGTTTTCCCACTACTGGAAGTAGTGAGCCAGCCTGCTCCCTACTGGAAGAGGGGTGGCAGCCTGTTTTGTATAGTCAGGGATTCTGTCTGGACTCAGATCTAGGAGCTGGGCCTAGACTGGCTCACCTACAAGACCTCCTGCCCCTGTTGTAACCTCGACCTGTGGATACTCTACAGGCAGAGAGTATGGGGCATATGACATGGGGTAGTACCCCCTACCTCCCCCTCCTGTGGATCTAAAATAAGTGGAGGCTCTCTCTCTAGTGGAGTTACTCCTGTAGGTGGTCTTATACTCTTCCACCTTTTTCATGTATGCCTCAGTTTTGTCACCAAAAAAGGAATCATTTTCACAAGGAAAATCCATAGCCTTTAACTGAGTGTCAGGGGTAAGACTGGTTACTTTGAACCAGGCAAACCTTTAGTGACATTGATAAGGCCAGTAATCTGAATGCAGTATCATTTGCATCACAGCCATGTGAAATTGGTACTTTGTGGCATCCAAAGCCGCCCTGGCAATATCCACCATATCATGTGCCACATCACTTGGGACTCTTATCAGTTAAAGCTAGCACAGAATTACATAGGGCCTTCTGATATTGTGCAGCACATGCCATGTACGCTGCCTATCTGAGAGGAAGGAAAAGGCTAAGTAACCCTCCTTCCACATAGTGTCAACTTTTCTGGAATCTTTATCCGGAGGATGAGATGCTGGGGTACTTTAGCCTTATCACAGGCAGCAGCCTGTATCACACCCTCATGATCTGAATGGGTACACAAGTAATCAGCAGAAGCCCTATCCAGTTGATACTTTTTCTCTACCTTCTTGTCCACTCCAGGGACAGAGGAAGGAGTTTGCAGAATTTTCAAGGTGGCCTTTTTAATGGAATTGTGGCCAGGAAGGACCACCTTTTTTTGTGGGGACTAACCCTATCATATCCAAAGACTCGTGCCTTCTCATCATCCACAGATTCCTGTGAGGGGAGGCCCAATGTGTTAGCCATCTGCCCAACAAATGAGAAGTGGGATGAAAAATCATCATGCCCACGGGTAGGGGTACCAAACTCCTGATCTGGGGATACCTCTGGCTCAATGGGGTCCCCTAGATCTGGATCCTCCTCTTCCTCCTCAATGTACACTTCTTGGCCCTGGTCCATGGGAACAGGTGGTGGGACTTGAACCAGTGAACCCAGTATGGAACCTGTAGTCTGTAAAGCCTGAATGGCTTGCAGGGCTTTGGCAATTTCCTCTGCAGAGGGTATTTTATCTTTGTCTGCTGGGAGCTCCCTTGCCTTACATAAAGAGGATAAATAAGGGAGGTTCAGTCGGGGTGTTCCAAAGGAAAGGGGGGCAACTAGAGGACACAGCTGCAAGCGGGGGGGGGGGATTGGGGACAGAGGAAGAGGTGTTACTTCACTGAGGGGGTGGTGGAACCATGGAATGCACTGCCCAAGGGTCTGGTGGAGGCAGAGACTGTGGAGGGGTTTAAGAGGGGCTGGGGCAGGTATAGGGTGAGGGTGAGGCTGACGAAGTCCCAAACAAGGGGAACATCTTGGGCTGGGGACAGATAAACCCAAGGCTGTTGATGGGGAAAGCAATGCTTTAAAAAAAAAAAAAAAAAAAAACTAGTTATGTTGTGAAAAGCTTCTCGCCTCCCACACAGGCTGCAAAATTTTGAAAACATGCACTGACTACTTGGCCTTGCATAGTAGTGACACACAGTTGTGTCTCAGTTCCTTATATGCAGATTTGGTTTCCGCAGGGGCGTGGCTAAATGTCATGACATTACTCGCCAACTGAACGTTCCTGCCCAGCGCCTCCCTACAGATGTCCGAGGCAATGAAAGGGAAAAACAGCAGGTTCCCTGTGCCTCTGTTAGGCACTTTCCCCAGGGAGTTCTGCCTGGAACAGTTGTTTTAGACAGTGACTACAAAAATAAAATCAGGAAAGAAAAAAATAAAGAATAACTTGTGATCTATCTACTGGCAGACACAAATGGTCAGTCATCCATCACTGGTACCACTCAAAGTATATGTATTCCATATTCTACTGCTGCTCAAAGTCATTTTATAATACAGCAATAATGACCGTGTCCCTGTCCTTGGACATAGTGAGCCGTGGACAATGGGTATACTTAGGGGTGCCACTAAGTGTATATGCATTCCCTGTTCTCACTAATGCTCAGACTTTTTAAGTACTGCTGCAAGTAGTTCTGCTGTTCCTGTCCTTTGCTGTGATTAGCCATGGAACGCAGGTAATAGGGGGACAGGGGCATGCAGGAGCTGTGAATGGACTTTCCGAAGTATAGGAGCGTCTCCCGTGTCACAGCCAACATTACCTCTGTCAATAAAACAGGTTCATATAACCCAACCGTCAGGACACACATGAAAACCACCCATCACAGCTTAGTGTTCTTTACCTGGTCAAAAACTACAAATAAATTTTGTAGAAGTGCAGTAACACACTCCAGGGTGTACAGTTTAGACCATTTAACATCAAGGTCAAACCCTTGTAGCCAATCAATTGCTTATTTACAGAACACTGTGTGGCAACAACACCCTGTAAATAAGGTTCAACAACTGCTAGTGTCTTTGAAATGGAACAGCAAACTAAAACACAAATGAACAGCGGGGTATTCCAAACAATTCAGTTTCTTTCTTTTCCTCCTTTCCATAATGCTTTTTTACCATCGGGGTTAATGCAGTGAGACTCACCTTCTTCCGCACTCCTCCCAGTCATTGCACACCCTCTCTGCATCCCATGGACCAGCATCCCCCATAGATCACCCCGGGGGGGCTGGGGGAAGGCACTCCTCATCCCCAGTACATCAGATGTCTTTAAGAGAACTAGACAGTGGCGTGGGATAAAGGGAAGCAGTTGGGGGATTCATTAAGTCCACTGGACTCCCCTCTTTCATTTTCTCCCGTGCCCCTGTAAGACATGCTGGCATGCATGTAAAGGCACACATGACAGCCCCTTTCTTCGTACTGCCCACACTGGCAGCCTAAGGCTGGGCTGATAAGCCACCCCCCTTCCCAGTATAAGAGAGCATCCCATCGGAGGCTCTATCCTCTCCCGCTCCAGCCGACTTCAGAAGTCTGCACTCGTTCCCAAGGAAGGAAGGTGCACAGTGCCCAAGCCCTCAAGGCCACTGGGCCAGCCGTTAATTCATACAGTTTCTGACTCAATGTTCACGTCCCATTCTGTCAGAAACACAGGTTGAAAGCAGTGGTACTCATTAGTCCTCAAGTCTTTTTTTTTTTCCCAGCAATAACGATTTTCTGGCAAAAACATCAAATATACCCACTTTTCGTTTTGCTTACTTTCATTTCTGGACTAAGATAAGGGAGTCTGAAGTTTTTAAAAATTCTCCGGACATGCCCACCATGAAAATATTTTATATCGCTGTTACAGTGCTCTGCTCTACCAAAAACATACAAGTAAATCAAACACATCCTCCGTAAGAATCTAGTATGCATATTTAACAGGTGTAACCTCAAAGGAAGAGATTAAAAAAAAAAGCGAGTGGCAGCCATCTTTAATGGCGTAACTCACAAAATATAAAATTAGCTAAAAAGGGTGTTTTAAAAAAATCATTCAAAATTAAAAATACACAGAGGATGAATCTAAGGATGCCAGAAATACATTTTGGCAAGCTGGCCTGGTGGCAAAGAGGGCTGAGGCGCCAGCGCCTTACTTCTTCCCATGCCAGTGACCCAGGTTCGGGACAGACTGGGGTTGTCTGGGGTCAGATGGGGAGGGAGAGGAACAGGCATTCGAGAGACTGCTCTTCTCTCCTGAGGTAGGAAGGCGTGTCATCCCCACCTAGGCTTCCTCCAGATGGAGGCCTGAGGGGGTAGAGCAGGTTAGGGAGGGTCTGTGGGGAGTGAATGGATGTGCCTCCATGCATATGTCTGATGCGCCACAGTTGGGGTGGGACTAGAAAAGCGGAGAAAGGAACGTTGGGGGGCTTCACAAAGCCCATCTCTGTGCCCGCACTGCCACTCTGTGCGCATCTTAGCCTGCCATGGATCTGCATGTACTGGGGAGGTGGCCCTCCCCCTCGGGCCCTGTCACGAGAAGGGAACTTGTGGGGAGACTCTGACCAAGCGCACAGCCGAGGGAGGCAGAGAGCTGGCTTTGGGGGGGGGAAGGGTGCTGTGGACTGGACTGATGCAGCCACCTCCCGGGACGAAGGAGCCGGAAAAACCTAATATTTAAAAATAAATACATGCATACATTTGGGCTAAAAACTATATGATGAAAATGTTCATTTACTAACAAATACTGCTGCTTGAAACAACAAAGGCTTCATCTTCCCGGTTTGACTGATCTTCATATAAAAGCTATAATTCTGTGCATCAGTGGGCAAGTCTTCAGGAATAAGGACACTGGGCACAGTGGATCATGAACTCGGCCTCCAGCCTTATTCTTGGTCCATGGCGCCCGGTGCCATTATTCCCTTGTACACCCTGCTGATGCCTCCAATTATCATATAATAACTGCACTACCTTAAGTGGGTGAAATGCATCTGGGTTGTGTCATTAAGAACATAACTGGTCGTCTCTCTGGTGCTGAGTGGTGGGGCCCCTGTTTGGCACAATGCTGACTTGGGTTTGGGCCCAGAGACAGGGATGTCAGGAGTGGAGGCCGGCAGGGAGGGTGGTAGAATATCCACTCTCCTTCAGAGGGAGGGTGCTGGGGAGCACTGCTCGGAGAGCGACACCTAGTGGTGTGAGGAGCCTTGCCGGAATCTATAACCACGTCGACTGGCTCCACCTCCAGGGCATCACCGCGGTGCATGCCGTTGAGGGTGTGGAGAGGGGCCCAGAAAATGGAAACTAGTACCAGTCTCGGCCCACTGCCAGATGACGGCTGCATAGTCCCTCCATACCTTGAGACCCCCAGAAGGGATAAGCCAGACCCTCCAAGGATGTGAGAACAGCCTGGGGAGTCAGGTGGCAGCGAAGGGTGAGAGTGGCGGGCAGACAGGGATTTTTGAGCAGCCAGACGGTGTGGGAGGTTTGGGGGCACAGGGGAAGGCGCACAAAACACCCCCAAAAAGTATAACTGCACATCAGGCAATACCACCCTGTTCCCATTTGATCATTTACCCTGTTTAGCACAACTGCGATGCAACACACTTCCGCATTTCATTTAATCGCCTACCTGTGTGTGTGTGTGAAATTCTAGTGACAGCACTAAATGCACACAGTTTTCTGCACTAACAGTAAATTAAACCTGTGTGGGGGAGGGGGACTACAAAAGTAGACATACAAATAGAAAAGCATTTTGAAAGTTCTTATTTTTTTAATGGATGTGATGATTTTTGACTTGTGTGAAGGGTACAATAAAACTATAGGAAATTATTTTTAATACTGAAGTCAACTGGCTTTAAAAGTTTTCAACGACCATTGTCTGTAAATCTTTTATTCTTCAATAAAACCTCCCATAACTTAACATAGTTTTGAATTAAACTGCAGCTCCACAACTTATTGTATGGTAAACTGAACAAGAAACCCCAGTGCACCACAGAAGTTATTTCCAAATCATATGTTTAACTAAACTCTTCAGTCTCCACTGCCCTTCAAAAACAAAATGTGTGTTACACATTTGGAACTAGAATCTTAATGCAATTCTGTCTTTTTTTGTGTCTTTTTTTATTTGAATCATACAACATAAAGTTCATAAATCTTCTTTACACAATACACCAGGGCTGCCAGCGCTATCGTGTTATGGAGTCTCTTTCTGTGAATGTCGTCCTTTCTCACCAGGACCACAGGTGTGGAGGAAGTGAGCGTTTGCAGAGGCAGACGAGAGAGTTTATAGGCATTATACTCCACTTGGTACTTGCAGCAGGGGTCAAACTGCCAGGAGATGCCATAGAGAGCCGCACAGGCCAGGCTTAAGGCTCCAGAGGGCAGGGTGATGTAACGGGTATACTCTGTGGGAAGGGCCAGAGGGGTGAACAAACAGGAGATGCCTGCTAGGACAGCCGTTTTGTGCAGGCAGTTTCCAACGGTGATCCAGCGGGCGGTCTCGTCTCCGATGCGGGTGGGTTCAATCACGATGTACTTATACTGTGCCTCCAGCGCCTGTTCCAGCTCGTACTCAAACTGT
The DNA here is from genome assembly GCA_016271365.2 of Neoceratodus forsteri. Lineage (NCBI taxonomy): Eukaryota > Metazoa > Chordata > Ceratodontiformes > Ceratodontidae > Neoceratodus > Neoceratodus forsteri. The sequence continues at coordinate 400,529,685 of JADMNL010000025.1, forward strand.
TCCTGTGCATTTTCTCCATTGTAGATCTCATGGACAATATAGCACTCAGTCGAGGACAGGGCTACCCTATTAAAAAGAAAAGAATCATTAATAAAATTAAACTGAACACACACACACACACACAATGTTGGCAGGTAAGAACTCACCAATTTTGAAATATGAAAGTATAACAAAATATGAGATGCATACAACTGCTTTAAATCTGGAAAAGGTGCTCCTTTTCAGTCACCAAACGGTGTTATGAAGTAGTATTCTAGGGTTAACAGTTAATATGCTGTATGAAATAAGGAATAATAGGTCAAAAATAGCATTTGCAATTATACTGCACCTATTTTAATGTCGTGTGTCAGCTATAGAGCGGACGTTATACATCTCTAACACACACATACACAAGTATATTTATATAAACGGGGTGTAGGCCATCCCCCTGCATAACACTGTAAAGAAAACATTGTAAAGAAATTGCTTTGGCCCTAGTTACAGTTGTTTTCATTGGCATGGTTCCTTGGCCTGCTTTGCGAGGTTTTGACTGCTCGGCATTTTATCAAGTAGCTGTTTTTGCTGTCACTGCCGTTTCTTAGTGGTTGTTGACGGAGACATTTTTCTTTTAGGCATTATGACACAGTGCTGTATTCTATGAGGTGTGGCGCATTTCCAAGTGTTGGGATGAATATTGGTGTTCATAAACAACTACATTTCTAAAGAGTACTTCTTAAACTAGGGGGTATAATGGACCATTCCTCACCTTATCTAGAGAACACACACACACACGCACGCACGCACATGCAATGCCTAGTATCCCCCTCCGCAGTGAGAAGAGGGATATATATACAGAAGGCTTACAAATCTAGGTCATGCATTTTTGGCTATATCCTGACTGCCACATATTGGAGGGTCACCATAGTGATACACAGAGATATTGAGTGCTATGGGGTATCAGAATACTGGCCCGTGACTCAGTTATGGTCTCTGGCTTTTGTGACATACATGTACTGTACATGGGTGTTTCACACTTACATTTTTAGTTCTACCTTGAGACATTATCCGATTGTCACCAAACTTGGTGTATAGTCTAATTCAGTATCACAAACTGTTTTTCACCTGGGGTTCATTGCTACAATCTGTTGACCTTCGATACTCTCCCTCCCTCCCTGAAAATCACCTCTATAGCTTCCCCAGTTGCCCTTCTGAGTTATGACCCCTCAAACACACCCCATGTGTGCCCCTCTCCTACAGCAGAGCACCAACCTTGTCCTTCACAATCCAGTATGTTACTAGGATAGGGGGCTCTCCAGGCTGCTGGTTGGATCGCCGGAGCACAGGAATCCAGGGTAGTGTCATCCTGCCTCATAGGCCCCCATGCCCACCCTCCCGTATAGTTCCTGCCACCACCCCCATACTAGGGCTGCCCCAGCTATGCCTTCCCTACAGAAAAGAGTAGCTGGACATAGCATAGTTATCAGTGAATACCAATATGCTCCTGAACCAAACGCAGGCGGCACTAATGTAGTGGAGCTGTTATCGCCCTCCTCTGGAGTCTGTGAGAGCTACCTCTGCAGAGCTACCCAGACTCATTTGATCTAGGGATGAGAGCCAGGTTCACTATGTGAACACGTGTTTCCTGTGTGGTAGCACAAAGTGCTACAACCAGTGACACTGGACTGGGCAAGTATAATGAGTCCTTCCTTGATTGCTTCAGAATGTAAGTCATGGCAACCTAATCATACACAAAGTCCATTTGTTGACTGGGTTTTGTGATGCATACAGGTGTATGTTGCACTTACATTTTTAGTTATATCTTGAACACCACTTATCCATTTTTCATCAAACTTGATAGATAAAAGTCCCTGATGTTATAGCATTACTGGCCATGTTCTCATTATGCATATATTCTGGGCTTTTGACTGGCTATTACTACCACTTACTCCTTTGTGATCAAACCCGTCATTGACATTTGGTCTCGTTATTCATGGTACAACAGTGTTAATTATTCCCAATACTGACCAAGAGCAGCAGAACATACTTGTGGCTTTGTGTCCCCTTTGTGGTATGCCTCTTATCCTCACACACAGGAATAACACAAGCCAGGATGTGTGGTGTTGCTGTAATAACCATGTAGCCTGGGTGGGCTGAGGCATGAGGTACAGTCGAGGGCTTTCTACTACTTGGAACGTGTGACTGTTCCAGCATCACTGCACACCCAGAATGCATTGTACAACCTCGGGCAACACAGATGATGGACAAGGAAGGGCTATATGCACGATAAATCTAATCTGAGCTACAGATGTATTTGTAAATCCAAATGACAAAAAGGAAAGTTCCATGCTGATAAATTGCACCCAAATTCTGACAACCAAGCCAAATCCTGGGGATAAGGATCCAGTTGATGCCAGGCAACAAAACAGGCAAAGTACTGCTTCCTCTTTAAAGGAACCCCGCCCCCAACCCTGCAAGGTCCCAAAGATGTCCTTTCATCCTGCCATGGAAGACTATTCTCCAAGAGAGACATTTAAGGAGCCAGTAACCATTTTCTATGAAATTCCTAGCTTCCTTCTTTTGCAATTATATTTTCATAGTACATGTTTTTCTGCTTTTTAGGGCTGCAGTGGGCGTAGCCCTGCAGATCTCTTGCAATGAGAAAAGGACTCCTGCATTCCTAGCGGCTGAACATGTTGCAGTTCCAACACAGTTGCCTCTGCATCTGTGAAGCACTCCACACTGCACTACTTTACTGCTGGCAGGCAATTTATTTCCCTTTATATATATATAAAAAAAAAAAATTATACATATCCCCCACCTGGCCCACTCTCTCAGCACCCACCACCCCAGCCTGCCCCAGAAACAAAATAGTGACACTGGGGGTGCTCAATCACGAAATCCTGTTACTGATCCCCCCGCCCACTACTGTGCATGCACTTTTTTTTTTTTTTAAACACATATTACATTTATTTCTCATTTCCCACCACCTGACCCTTTTCAGCACCCCTCCCCCAATAGAAACATAACAGTAGCACTGGTGGGTGCCCAATCCCCGGTGCAGGAATTATATCTATGTCTATCTCTATCTCTATAGATGTCTATCTCTATCTCTATAGATGTCTATCTCTATCTCTATAGATGTCTATCTCTATCTCTATATCTATATATATGTATATGATCTTTTGTGCCATTGCACCCCCACCTCCTCGCTCAGCAACCACGACCATGCACCCCTCAAAACCTTTTACTTGCCCATCGGTGGTCCAACGCCATAATCCTTTCTGGACTGCAGATACGTTTTCATTCTTCAAAGCTGGACTGCGAACTGAGAAAACAAGTATGCGGTTTTAATGTATTTCAATGGTGTTAACTTTGCAATTTTTTCATATTTTGGGCCCAAATTTTCAACATGCGTTTTGGGACCTCACCTCATATATTTATTTATTGAATTTTGTTGACCTGGTAGGACCACCACTGAGACTAGAATTCCCTTTTTCAGGGGACAGGGATACAGATGGTAACCAACTAAAACTGAACCAGATTAAGCTGTTGGTGGTAATTTTAGAGAATGGGGAACATTTGGCCAGGACACCAGGGAAATTCCTCTACTCGTTGGTAGGGGGCACTATCCTGTAGATGTCTGTGATGGAGGAGTTCAGTGAACAGCCAGACGTGGTTGTAATCAGATGTATGGCAGGGACCTCTGTGGGTGTTGAAGACACCAACAGAGAGGCCAACTCAGTCCGAGAATTGCAGGAACGATTTCTGCCTAGCGAGATGGATACTTCGAAAATCATAGAGAAAGAGAAGCTCCTAGCAGGTAAGGAACACCCCAAAAAATCTTCGCAAGCACAGCTTCTGCAGGCCGAAATGAATTTAATGTCTGCTAAAGAAAAATTACTGGCAGAAAAGAAACGCTAGCGATTAGCAGGTAACTTTCACCAGAACAGGGACAAGTGCTACAGAAAGTTTTCGTTCTTGGAGCGACTGAGGAAGCTACCACAATGGAAAAGAAATCACAGGAAACACCACAGATAGAAAAGCAAGAACACCTAGTGCCGGGGGAAGGGTCGTGGATGCCGGAGAGGGCTCTTTCATGGCAGGATGGAAGCAAGATGCTACAGGAACGTGGATTATCGATGAAACATACGTGCAAGCAGGTAAATTGGATGCATGGTCAGAACGGTCCAAGGAACCTGAAGCATGTGATACCTACCAGCATTCTGAAGGTCCAAAGGAGAATCCACTGGATCACACAGGTACTATTTCTTATTCCCCTAGAAGCTCAAGAATTGTTTTTTGATGCCCAGCCAGAAAACTTAAGCCACAGATCTGACTCTGGGGAAGGGGGGGGGGGGCGCCCTGAAGCAGAGGAGGGAATACCAGAACAACCCAAACAGCAACAAAACTAAACCTCATATGCAGGTTTTTTCTTGAAACCCACTGAGCAGGCCAGGCACAGAAATGCAATCATGGCTCGAATTTAATGGCATTCCGGTACATTTTGAGTACCAAATTTCGTAGCCGAATACCAAAATGCGAGCCCTGGTGCTCCATGGGAGATGCCACATTTTTTCTGCATTCAACCTGACAACGGGGGGCCCAGTCCCCGTGTCGATGCTTGTCCCCCCCCCTTCTCAGTACTCTGGGACACTGGGGAGTCCACTCCCAGTATCCCACAATGTTCCAGTAATCCCCTCTCTGTTTAAAAAAAGAAACCGGCCCACTGACTGCCTTTTCTCCCGCAAAAAAGAAAACGGTCTCATCATCTCCTCCCCCGTCTCCCTCCCCATCTCGACCCTCCCACTGAGCAATCCACCTCCCCACACGCCCCCCCCCTTGCCCTATACTTACCATCCAAGGTCGGTGGCTGTCATCTTCTGTGGACCGGGACATGTCTGCACTCTTCAAAGCTGAACCGTGAACTGAAGAATCAAGCTACTTTACATGCCATATAATGGCGTTTTCAACTTATGTTGATCTCTCAGCCATTTTTCAATATCGGGTTTTGGTACCCCACCTCACGAACACTTACACTGTCAATTTGTTACTCGGTCCCGAAAGGTGATTTTGCAGTCACAAAGTAACAAAACAGTGCCAATGTTCATGAGGTGGGGTCCCAAAAAGCCCATGTTAAAAATTTGGTGTAAAAATATTGAAAAATAGCAGACACATGCGGGATTGTTGAAATTTTTCTACGCACGCTTGTAACTTCAGTAATTTTTTACATTTTCACTCCAAATTCACAACATTGCCATTTTTTCACACCCTCTCATGAACAGTACAGCTGTCATTCTTCACATCCTGCCCAAAATGTGTTTTCACACCTGTGGCACAGAATGGCGTGGCCATTGTGCAAAAATCACCTTTTGGAACCAGTGAAAGAAAGGACAGTGGCACTCTTCATGAGGTTGGGTCCCAAAAGGCCATGTTGAAAATCTGGTGAAAAAACTCCTAAGAATGGCTGAGTTACATGTGGGTATTCAAAAATATTCTCTACACGCCAGAATAAAAAACCTATGACTTTAGGGTGGAATACCAGATTTCGTATGGATACCAAACTTCTGAATCTGGTATTCAGCCAAGAATACCCTTTTTTTTCCTAAATTCTACCCCTGGCAATACGCTTAAGATATATGGAGGAATGGAGGAGCTCCCAGACAAGTACTATGTGGAGAGAATTCTTCTGAAGCAATCCTTAGGGTTTACCCCAGCTGAGGTATACGCGCTCATCCACGCTCTGGGTGAACACACTTTTGATGTGAGCTTTCGCACCCCAGACATTCTTGAAAAATTCTGGACTACATACACAGCTCTCAGAATGAATCCACTTTGGTTCCACTTTCAGGTTATCCCCCTGACGAAACAACCATCCTGGGTTGTAACAGTACTCTTCAGAAACGGGGGAGTGAATATAGCTGATATCTTGTATTGGATGGAAAAGCAGTGTGAGGTTCAAGGACTCCCCGAACCCATATTGGATGGGGAAGGTTTTTGGAACGGTGGGGGGTGAATCAAAATTAAGTGGTTTCATACAGACAATGAATATGTTCATCTACCCAACTGTTTCTTTGTAGGGAGAGACAAGGCGGGGTTCGTTTTACCCTGGGCAACCCAGGAAGTGCCACAAATGTAGGTGTAATTGTCACATTAGCATGAGCTGTGAAAAAGTTGTTTTCAGTGTGGAGAACTAAACCATTCAGGGTATCAATGTGAAAATTCTATAAAATGCAACTTTTGCAATGAAGTGGGGCATGCATTCACAGACTGACCGTGGGCTACTCATAATAATGAGGAATCAGACTTTACGATGCAAGACTTATCTACAGTATAAGGCAGTCGGAAGTGCTGTGGAGTCAAACTTTCCCAGACCACCTCCAGGTCCTCCGCCTCACAGGAGAACAGGGAGAGACCTAGTCCAAGAAACTGTCTCCTAGCCCCAACCCTTACCCCCAGGCAAAAAAGACCCCCTGGGAGGTCTTCTACCAAGACTGCTACAACTCTGTCAATGGTTGTCATGGATTCAATTTCTATGCAAAATTCAAAACAACCTCCTCCCACAATAATGCCCCCACCCCCCTCCTCCAATTATGGATGACACTTCTGAATTCCATGAGGTCAGCCACAAAGGGGTCCAAATAAAACAACTGAGTACATACAGATACAGGAACCTTTACCAATCTCCAATAAATAGGACGTCTTACAACCAACAGGGGATGAGGATCTAGACTGACAGCATCAAGATCTTCTTCGCAGATAGATGCCATTTCTGAAACAGATACTGGTCAAGAAACTAAACAAACAGGTAAAAGCAGGAAAAAAGAGGAGAGGAGTCAGGATGGGATTACACAAGAGTTCTAGAAAGACCTCTGCCCCTACTTAACCCACTTATCTTTCCACTGTAACAGGTTATAACTTGAAAATTGCAAGCCTTAATGCCAACAGTATTAGATCTGAAAAGAAAAGGCTTGCCACTTTTGGGAACTTTTTTGGCCTTGATTATGATATTGTGTTTTTCCAAGACACCAGGCTATATACACACTAGAAGACTGATACAGCTACTAGTGCATGGGGTTGAGGTCCATGTTACTGGTGGTGGTGGGGGTTCTCAAGTGGGGATTTGCTTTTTTTTTTTTGATTTGTCATTTTCAATAAAATATTGTGGATATTGTCCCGGGAAGGGCTCTGTTCCTGGATGTCGACAGAAAATACTGTATTTAGACTTATTACTATATCCGCAGTGCAAAGTAAACTAGAAAGGATTCAGTTATTACAGAAAATACAGCCATGTCCGTTTACCAGGAAGAATATTTTCTTTGGTGGAAATGTCAATATTAACAGGGCTGTAGCTGATAGTGCAAAAACCTCAAAGTTACACTGCAACACAAATTTTCTAAATGAGTCAATACACCTCACTGGACTAAGATGCATTTTTTACGTGCGGACTCTTCAGCCCTATTTACATACTTTCAGGGACATAGAAAATCAAGAATAGATTACTGGTTTATTTCCCCAACCTTACAATTCAGTAGCCAGACTTACTTTGGTGGCCACCTCAGACCACGTACTATTGAGTCTCAAGGTTTCTAATTTTGGAGAAACATCAAACGGATCTGGTTATTGGAGGCTGACTCTATCACTGTTAGAGTAACTGGAAGTACAGGAGGGTATGAATCCAAAATGTGCTAAAGAAAATCTGTTTTTTTCCTTATACGACTCACAGCAGGCCTGATAGGAGGATAGTGAAAAAGACTTTCAGGACTACGTCAAACAAATAAGCAAGTTATTGGGAAAACACATGAGAGATAAATGCCAGGAACTGAGGTTAAGACTTCAATACTTTTGATCTTGTCTAAATAAAGGGGAATTTGCGGAAGTTAAAAGGCTATTATCAGAAATCCAATATGATGAATGTAAGAACTTAGAAAAGGAACAGAGATTTGGAACCCAGGGAAAAAAGCTAGCATAAACCCGTCTGATAGCTGTGCAATGCAGAGAAAAAAAAAGGAAATGAAAAGTATCACAGCACAGGGTGAATACAGAACATAGACTTTGATGGCAGATAAGGACCACTTGGCCCACTTAGTCTGCCCATTTCCCTATCTACTGGATAAGCGGCAGATCCTAGTTAACCAACAGCCTACTTCTTCCTACCCCCCACCAGAATTGCCTTATGTCTGTCCCATGCATTCTTGAATTCCCCACTGTTTCTGACCCCACGACCTCCTCAGGAAGGCCGTTCCACGTGTCTACCAACCTCTCTGTGAAAAAAAATACTTCCTCACATTGCCCCGAGCCGTCCCCCCCTCTATCTTCAAATTGTGTCCCCTTGTTCTTGCACATCTTTTTTTTTTTTTTTCTGAAAGATGCTGCCTCTTGGACTTTGTTGATTCCCTAGAGGTACTTGAAAGTTTCTATCATGTTCCCCCTCTCCTCGAGGGTATACATATTAAGCTCCTTTAGTCTCTCTCCATATGGCTTCTGGTGCAGACCCTGCACCATTTTAGCTGCCCTCCTCTGGACTGCCTCCATCCTGTCTATGTCCTTGCGGAGATGGGGTCTCAAGAACTGCACGCAGTACTCCAGATGGGGTCTCACAAACTGTCTGTATAGAGGGATAACAACTTCCTGTTTTCTACTGGTGATGCCTCTCCCTATACATCCCAGCATCCCCCAGCCTTCCTTACTGCCTTCTCACATTGCTTGCCCACCTGTAGGTCATCTGATATAATTACTCCTAGGTCTCTCTCGATTTTTGTTGTCATTATTAACTCACCCAATTGTGTACTCTTCCCCTGGGTTTTTGTTTCCCAGATGCATTACCTTGCACTTCTTTGCATTAAATCTGAGCTGCCACATATCTGACCATTCCTCCAACCTTGTCAAGTCCCTTTTCATCCTTTCCACCCCACCTTGTGTATCAACCCTGTTGCAGATCTTTGTGTCATCTGCAAAGAGATGTACCTTTCCTTCCAGGTGCTCTCCAATGTCACTTATAAAGACATTAAAGAGGACCGGTCCCAGTACCGAACCCTGCGGTACCCTGCTAGTTACCCTCATTTCTTCACTGTGGACTTCGATTACTATTACCCTTTCCGTCCTGTTGTCCAGCCAGTTTTTTTATCCAGGCTACCACCTTGGGACCCACTCCAAGGCTAGCTAACTTGTATATTAATCTTTTGTGTGAGACTGTGTCAAATGCTGTGCTAAAATCTAGGTAGGCCATATCCACAGCCCCTCCCCAGTCTACTACAGCAAATCCAGCTGGTTTGTGCATTGTAATAAATGGAAATCTGTTTTCTAGAATTGAACTCCAGGTAAAATGTTTCCTTCTTACAGCTGTGTCACCTATTATAGCTTCCGAGTGCCAGAATCACTCACCTTTGGCACCATATCTTAAACACTGGATTGACCCCAATCCTTCTAATTAAATATTAACATCTCATATGCACTCCGTCTAGAGTGCAAGGCATGGTGTGCAGCCTTTAACACAAAAATAACTTATTCAGATAGAGATGGGGCACTTTACATACATACACACACACACACACACACACACACACACACACACACACACACCACCCTTACTCTGAGCATTAATTCTGAAATCCTGCATGTAAAATTGGAATGTCAGTAATTTTCTACTTTACCAAATCCTCTAGTTACAAAACTACACAAGCCTATTACATTAACTGGTACATGCAAGCATTATGCACAAATGCAATGGTTATGTACTCCGAATGCAATCCAGAAATAAAATTACCAGCTTTAAAAAAAAAAAAAAAAATAATCAACTTCGGTAAACAGAACCTGACAGCCAGAGAAAAATGCCAACTGGCCCATCCAAACTGCTCAACCCTATTACCTGTGACATTGCCGTAGTTTATTTTATTTACATTTATTTATTTAAGTCTAGGATTACAAATACCTTTGAGCCGAGGCTCTTTTACAAAGGTTCCACGTCAACTACAGTACAACACAATTCAACAATGAGAAATACAATGCAGATGTATGGATAAGCTGGACAAAGTGGGTTCACATAGGGAAAGACAAAGTGAAATGTGGCAGAGTGGGGATGGTGGATACCGCAAGAGTAGGGAGCAGACAAAGGCATTTGTCAGACATACAGAGGGGCATAGAGGGTGACATACAAGGAACAGTAAGGGGGGGAAAGAGTGCTAGAGTAGGAAGGGGGAGGCAGGGAAAAGAAAGGGTGGGAGGAAAGGGAAGAGGGAAAAGAAAAGGGGGTAGGGTATAATTTATGGGGTAAAGGGTGATCATAGGCAGGGCAGGAAAAAATGTGGGAGTCACCAGTGGGATAAGTGCATGGTGTTGATTTGAAAAGGACTAAAGAGGCTGGTTATATGTAGCAGTCACATGAGCTGGTAGCAATGAGATGGCGACGGAGCGTGGCTTTGAAAGGGCAGAGTTTTGACACAGAGCAGATGTCCGGACTGAGTTTGTTTAGCCAGCTAGGTCCCCTATGCGCGCAGGACCTTTGTCCCTGGGAGGTGCGGCAACGGAGAACTTGGAGGAGTTGAGTTTCAGATCTCCTGGTGTTACGAGTATTCAGGCAGGATCGCAACAGAGCTTGGACACTGTGAGGTGCGAGGCCCATGGTAACTTTCATAGCCATAGTGCAGGTTAGATACCTTATGCGGTTGGAGAGTTGTAACCATCTGGTCTGCGCATATAGGTCACATGTATGCGTCAGACGGTGGGCACCAGTGATGAGCCTACAAGCCTTGTTGATATTCGTCTGAGCACAGTGGTTGATGCAGAACCGCAGATGATTAGGCCGTAATCGAGGATGGAGACCACAGAACTCTGGACAGCGATCTTCACGGCATCTGATGTAATGTGACATCTGTGGCGATAAAGCAGGCCTAGACAAGTATTTGCGGCTTTGGCAACACAGTCAATGTGGGAACCATATGACGGGTTTGGGTCCAGATGAATCCAGAGATATTTAAATGACTGAACTTGCTCAAGGGTGCTTCCGAGGCTACTTGTGATGGAGAGAGGATGAAGCCTGTGCTGGTTTTGGTGGCTGTTGAAGAGCTTAACATTGTCTTTTGTTATGGTTTAGGATAAGCTTATGCTTGCTAAACCAGTTTTCTACAGTGGCAAAGCCTTGCTGAAGATTGTGCTTAAGTGGTTCAGGTTCCTTGTGAGAGGCGAAGATTACTGCGTCGTCAGCATAAAGAATTATTCACTCAGGATAGGATTGGGGAAGGGTGTTCGGGAAGAGGCAGAATAGCAGGGGGCCCAGGACTGACCCCTGGGGGACTTCAGAGCGGATTGGTCTGGCATCAGAGGACCCCATCGATTTTCACTCTTTGTGTCCGATTTTCTAGGTAGCTACTGAACCAGTCGGTAGCGTCAGGGGAGAGTCCAGAAGACCAGAGCTGTTCAATCAGTAGACGATGATGTACGGTGTCAAACGCTTTTGTCAGATAGACGAAAACCGCCCTGGTTAGCTGACCTTTGTCCAGAGTGGAATGTAGCTCACCAGTGAATTCTAGTAGGGCCGATGATGTACTGTGGCCTTTTCTAAAACCATGTTGTTGAGGACATAACATGTATTTTTCCAGGAAGTCAGTAAGTTGGTCTGCCACAATGCATTCCAGAGCCTTCGAGAGAGGAGGGAGTATGGAGATAGGATGATAGTTTCCATGGTTGGTCTTATCACCGGTTTTGTGGACTGGCGTAACAGTTGCAGCTTTCCATAAGTCTGGTAATTGGCCGAGACCAAGGGAGAGGTTGAAAATATGAGTAAGTGGACCTAGGACCTCATCAAGGGTGAGAGATGGTAGTTTGAGGTCGAGAGAGTCCCCGCTAGCTCTTGACCTGGATATTGCTTTGGTGATATATTTGCGGGCTGCATGTTTCTTTACAATTTGGAAATAGAAAGGCGGGAGGTTTTTTGGGGTGGGATAGCTACGTGAATGGGGGGGGAATGGGATAGCTGCAGGGATTAGGTGAGTCAGGGGCCAGAAAAAAATCTGAGGGGAGAACACTGCTAAGGTTAGTGAAGGCATCATTGAAGGTGTTAGCAATGACCAGTGGATCAAGAGTGATGGATCCATCAACCTTTAGCATCGTTGGAAGGGATTTTGGCTGCTTCCCTGTGACTTCTTGAATGTTCTTCCAAAACTCCCTGCCATTTCGCCAGTAGTGATCATCTTCCGCCCCCTTTTCCTCCCTGTTACACCCTCTCCTGCTTATCAAGCACATGTGCCGGTCACGCCCATATTTGAATTCACTCACAGTGCCAAGTTGTCCAAGTCACTAGTTACTTCTCCAATAGGAGTATCAATATCTAGTTACAGGCAATTATGCAGAGTACTTAAATTTTCTCCAAGTTATCCAAGAAACCAGCCTATCTGGCGTAATCCCAATTTCAGGATGTGGGAAAACCATCTATAAATGTGACTGGATAGATAGATAAAAGGAGTCACTTTGGTTTTACACCTTCTTTCAGAGGACACATGGCTTAGTTTCATGCAATTCCAAAAACTATATGGGGCTACCAGTGGGACATCTTTCCCTTTTTACAGATATCCCAGCTGCTAGTGATAGCGCTAGGGAAACGAATGATATCTGAAAGGCCCCCTCTCTCTTTACAGGAGTTGGGAGATTTGGCTAAACAACTATATGCAATATCTAGTGTTTAAGAAGCTTTCTGTTCTTCCATTCCTTCCAGATATGGTTCTCCCTCCAATTACTGGCCAATGGTTCTGGGTAAAGAATTTACTTTGGCTCAGAGGAGATGTCTGTAATTAATTATTATATACATTTTTCCAGCCATGTCCTTCTTAGGACATATCCATACAACCGGCACTATTTATGCCAGGCAATGCCCCATCACCATAGGTATTGGTGTACCAACCTGTCCCAGTCAGCACTTTCAACAGAAACTACAGCGATCTCAAAAATCGTTCTACTGCTGTACCTGGTATCCGACATGAAAAGCACGCACACACACAGCGTCTCTTGATATTTTCCCATATCGCTTTATCTTTCGTTTTATTTAAATTGCATTTTATAATTTGGTACCAGTGGAGCAGACTAAGTAAAATAAAGCTGCTACTCCCGCCACCTGACATTTTCTAAAGACAGAGAAATTGCAACACAACCTATCTTTTAGTCTGTTTCTCTCCTCTGAGCCACCTGCCCCCATGACCCGACACTTTCTCAAGGGAGAGAAGTATTCTCCTTCTCCGACAGCCTCAGCAAGAAATGCAGTCTCTCATTCGCTTTTGCCGAATGGGCGCCACACGCGTGGCGGCTTTCAAATCCTGGTCCAGCAAGCATGTCAGTAGCTGAGGGCAGCAGCTTTCAAATAGATAGCAGAAGGAAAAGACATGATCTGATTCATAACGCAATGGCTTACGGACTATTTAAAGTTAGGCTTTCCAATCTCTGTACAGAGGGCATACAGAGTTAACAGCAGAGGGGTTCATCTGCACTCTGACCCAGCATACCCACAGGCCACAGCAATGTTGGTCATTTTGGGATGTATACAAGAAAGAGACCTGGTCCTCCAGGAGGTATGAAAGAGGGGCCCATCGAAATGGCAGGGCTCTAACATTCACATCTTCCCTGACCTTAGCTTTGCTACAAGGCAGAGGAGAAAGGGCTTTGATGGGATCCAAATGAAGCTCCGTCAATTGGGAGTGCACCACGTCCTGATCATGCCAGCGAATCTAAAGGTGGTTTATGGGACTAAAACCTACCATTTCTTGGATCCGGCGGATGCGGGGAAACTACTTGTCAAAATTGAAGCTGACTATGCAGCTCGAGGCTCAGAATCCAGGTCGGAGGCAGATGAAGAAGAGACTTGAAGAACCAAGGGTTGGTGCGAGGCTCAGCAAGGCTTTTCCGGGCAAATCTGAGAGGCTGGTCAGATAAGCACTTTTCTTTTCTCCCCTCAGGATAGGGACATGAACTTTGGCTAAAGTTACGCATGTACAGACTTGTAAGATGTCTGTTTCTAGACGTTCTCTTTTTCTTTAGGCTAAAGGGTGGTCTAGTAGTATCCAAGTTACGGGAATATCAGTTTAGGCGTCTTGCATGGCGCATTTTGAAATGACCGCGTGGCATACTCTCACCTGGTCTCAGTATAAAATGTATATATAAAACACTGAACAGTTTTCACCTAACGGTTATATATCTCAGTAGTTTTCTGAATGGCTGTGTTTCTTTAGCATAAATTTAAGAGTTCATGGAACAAGAATATTGAAGCTATTATTTAAAGTTATCTTTTAGAGCTTGAAATGAGAGGAGGTTCTGTGTGTATCCGATACTTATTTAAAGGATGTTGGGGAGGTATCACCTATTAAAGGGGTGTTTATTTGAGGTTTTCTTAAACCTTATGGGTTAACCCCACTCATGGCAGCATTAGCCCATGTATTTTCAATGGGCCTTTATAAAATATATATGGATAATTCTCCAATGACGTACCAGTGAAGGAATGCTAATGATACCATAATGCAAAAAATGTTCAATTATAATCTTGATATGCACTGTCCTTCGGGCTATGCTTGTACTGACTGAAATATAAATTCAATAAACATAAGTTCAAAAGGAAAAAAAAAAATTTACTTGGGAAGGGCCCATTTTATAAGCGCTATAAGACACTCCGAGGTGTGGGTTATGGCCTAAGAGCACTTCACAGGTGCCTTATAATGCACCTGGAGTGTGCTCTTATCAGGCCTCAACTCACACCTCGGAGTGTCTTATTGCATGCATATGGATTGATATATACATCTATATGTTACATAATACTCTAGATGACTATTGCTTGGATCATGTAGATTCTTCTCTCTGCACTAGATGTGGTGAAGGAGAGGGTACTTTGCTCTGTATTTTGTTGGACTGCCCTATATCTAGGCACTTATGGCAGGCGGTTCAAGCAGTTCTAGATCCAATATTGGTTTGAAGGGTAACTAACAGGGAACGACGCCTGCTGAGCCTCGACTTATGATCATAAATATTACTTCATTTTAATCGTTATGGTGATTAAAAAACATTATGCCACTGAATGGACCAGTCAACCCCTTCAAGTTTTGGAAGGGTACAGTAAGATTCTATCTATTAAGGCTGGAGACTATAGTGGCTTCTCTCAGTCTATGCTGACATATAAAAATTGTTGGGACATGTTTGAACCACTCCTTCCTTTAATGTATAGTTCTAGTTATATCATGACCTAGCTCTACAATTTACCTGTTCATGTGGGGTTGTCGTGGCTGTTGGGTGAAGGCTCCACACCTGTGTCTGTGTGTGTGTGTGTGTGTGTGTGTGTGTGTGGGGTGGGGTGGGGGTGGATGGATGGTGGGGAGTTGTGTTGTCACGTTTCGTTTAATAATGTTTTTTATATGTCTGTCGATTTGTTTCTGTTTTATGAATTCTATTCTCGTTAAAATTCAATAAGGTATACCTTCTAAAACAACAAAAAAAATTCACTCACGGTTTAGTACAGACCATCTCCTCTCACAGTTCATTCCACTTATACACCACTCTTTCTGTGAAAATGTACTTGTGAACATCCCTCTCAAATCTATCCCCAGACAGCTTTTGTGGATTGCCCAGTGTTTGTACTAAGGGTGAACAATTCATTGCATTCCAACTTGTTGATCCCATGGAGATATTTATATGTTGTACATGTATACCCCCGTCCCTCCCCATCTCCAGCGTATACATGTATAACCCGTCCTCCCAGTCTCCAGGGTGTACGTGTATACCCCCTCTGGCCCCTCCCTGTCTCCAGGGTGTACATGTTAAGGTCCTTCAATCTTTCCACTTATGATTTCTCCATCAGCCCGTGGACCAGTCTGGTCACCGTTCTCTGCACAGTCTCCATCCTACCACTATCCTTCCTCAGATGTGGGCTGCAGAACCTCTCACAGTACTCCAGGCTGGGGCCCACAAGGAACCTATACAGGGGAAGGATCGCATCCCTGCTTCTACTACTGATCTCTCTTCCTATGCACCTCAGCATTCTGTCTGCCCCACCCACTGTCCTTCTGCATTGTGCCTAGCTTTAAGGCTTTCCGATATTCTCATCCCCAGGTCCCTTTTGCTCAGCTGTGCTCTCTAGTACCACTCCTCACATCAAGTATTACATTTTGTGTTTTTTGTTTCCCATGTACATTACCTTATATTTCCTGCCACCGAATCTCACCTGCTATAACCTGGATCACCTTTCAAGTTTTTTCCAGGCCCTCCCTCAATGCTCTGAACCCAGCATTATTTTCCACCCTCCTGCAGGTCTTGTTGTCATTTGTGAAGAGACAGCTCTTCCACTGCACTGCTATCCCTATATCGTAAATGAATATGTTAAAGAGGATGGGCCCAAGGACTCAGCCCTGTGGTACTCCGCGTGTCACCTCTTTAACCTCAGAGCGTTTCTTGTTCACGACCTCCCTGTGTGTCCACTCCCTCAATCCCTTCTATGTACCCCCCATGCTGTCCTCTAATTTCCTGCATCCTCCTACAGTCTCTCATCAAGTCCCATACCTTAATTTGGATAGGTTTCCTGCTGGTTTCTAACTGGATCTTTATCCACACTGTCCTGTGATCGCTTGTTCCAAGTGGCTCCTGGACTGTGACATTTTCTTTCCTTTCCCTGTTGGTGAGAACCATGACCAGCATGGCGCCCTTGTAGGAGCCTGAACTAGTGTCAGGAATACTTCCTGGCGTGCCTCCACCGGAAGCGGATTCCTTACTCTTGCTGCCACTGAGACACTCCAATCCACCTCTGGCATACTGCAATCTTCCAACAGCAGCACCTCCTCTAGTTCTGCTTTCCTCTTCTGTGCAACCTACAACAGGGCCACTTACTGACCATATAACAAAGGAAATGGCCTATATTTCTAATATTACACCTACACTGTAACATATTACTAAACATTTAATTTATTTTTATGTACACAAAAAAGCCTTGGATAATAGTAATTATGCACTCCAGGGTGTGTTATATGATGGGATACTGCCACTTCTCAGGTACATGATATACCACACCCTGGTCTCAAAAAAAAAAAACCTAAGAAAATTGACTGGCTGACAGCTGTTGTAAAACCCAGCATGGAACAATAGCAGTGCAAAGTAACACTTGCACTAGACTGCAGGAAGGCCTGCCCTTCGTTGTTGCTCACTGGGTTTATGACAGGCCGAGTCACATTGATCCCGAGCCATTCAGCGATACAAATATGTAATAGGACATGCCAGGGTGTGTAATGATGAAGGAATAACTGCATTACTCAAGGCGCTTGTGCCAAGTGTCAAACACCGAGAGCAAAGTGCAATTATTCCCCCATAATTACACATTTCTGAAGTGTGTTATACTTATTTTTATGCAACAATACACAGCGTTGATGCAAATAAAACAGTAAATTTATTGTAAGATTGATAAAGTAGTCCCTTTCAACAGTAATTTATTTATTTGAAGAGTTTCACCAGGAAAGGAATACTGAGCTGCAACAGCTCATTTCCAGATGCATAAGGGAATCCCAGAACTGCAAGTGACTAGCAGTCCGACTAGCACTTTAGGCACTCAAGTGTAGTGATATGAGATGGTACACAGGCTCTTGGTCTGAAAGAAGTACAGAAATCTAACTGTAAGAGCCTGTTTGGAGAATATTTCTGTTTGTATAGTTGAGAAGGGGATGGGACCATAAATCCTTGCTTGGAGGAGCTGGCATCATAATCCCTTCCCCTTTCTGGTCCAGACAGAGATGTTCCACCCCCATGCCCCAATGTTTTATGATGCAGTAGTCTGTTTGGGGCGGGCTCCACTGCTGTGAATGGGAGTGTAATTTAAAATATATGTTTTTATATTTTAGAGGGCCACTAGGGTCATATCGGAGTCACCAATCAACTAAGAAGAACCTTGTTGATTGATCATGGCTCTGATAAGACCCCAGTTTGTTTACGAAAACAAACAAAAATATACTCCTAGCTGCCCACATCAGTCTTCTCTCACAACAGTAGCTAGGATAGACAAGGGGCTTTACTCTGGAGCAAAGATGAAGGTGCCAGCATATTTTTTTTTTCCTTCCGGCTTTTGCCCTGTGGAATACAGGAGGAGATGCAGGGAGGACTAACAAAAAGCACTCAACCGTGTCTGTGCATCCATACTGCTGGTAGAACTGTATGTACACACCTTTGATGCTGGGGGAGCACCTCACCCCTCATAGCCTCTCCATCACCCTGTCTCTCCCCATAGCCCCCCGCACCCCTTCCCTCCGCCCATCTCTCTGTGCCTTGAGCCCTCCTTGTCTGTTCCTCCACCTGGCCATCCCAGCCCTCACACAACTGCCCATTCCCTGCTCTTCACTTTCTAAGCTTGCCAGCCGCTGCTACCTGGCAAAACGCCATCAATTCATGGCCCTTGTCAGGATCTTCTACTTGCTTCTTCTACTGTCTGGCAATGTTTATCCCAATCCTGGCTCAGCAGCGCCCCCCCCCCCCAAACTGCAGTCACCCACGGCGCTTTTAATAGCCGCTATGAATACCTGCAGCCTGCCTTAAAAAAAAAAAAAAAACCAGCACCTCTGCAATGCTGGACAGCACAGCACCAACCAGACATTCTGGCTTAAACAGAAACTTGGCTGTCAGCCAAGACCCCAGACCCATTTCTCTCTATTCCTGGCTACTCTCTCATTAGGCTTGATCGTAACGGCAAGAGGCGTGGTGGCTGTGCCTTCTATGTAAATGACTCACTGCATTACCGAGCCCTGCCTGCACCCTCCCTAGACCATGCTGCCCAAACCCTCTCAATAAAACTCTCCCCTGACCCAAACCATGCTTCTCTTACTCTCACCATCACCTACATCCCACCCTGCAGCCAATCCCCTGCCTATAAAGCGCTCTCTGACTATCTAGCCAGCCACCCCCACAAAATGGAACCAATCCTAGTTGGGGATCTCAACATAAACTGGCTGGCGAGCTCATCAGTACACGCCAAAGATACCTTTGCTGCGTTAGATATGACCCAACTGGTATCCCAGCCTACCAGGGCCAACACCACTAATGGAACCCACACCCTACTAGATATCCTGCTCACTAATTGTCCCCACCATATTACCGACCTGGGTGTCCTACCCAATGCTTTAAGCAATCACTCCCCAATCATCTTCAGCTGGTCCTGTCAGCTACCTAAACCACCAGCAAATATCACCTTTCGTCGTCGACTACGCCCAGGAGGCATAGCCAAACTCAAACAATGTCTAATTAACTGGGACTGGTCCCCCATTTCCCAAGCCCAGCACATAGTTGATGCATTGCACTACTTCACCACCACCTTTAATACCGCCTGTGATGGTTTTGCACCGACCATCAAAGTGACCACTAAGAAACGTAGTGCCCCCTGGATCACCCCAGAACTCCTACAACAGTTCAAAATGCGTGACAACCTCTGGCATCATGCCACTGCCTCCAGTTTGCTAAGCGACAGGCAGGCCTATAATGCTCCCCGCAATAAGTGTACCTGAGCAATCTGCAAGGCCAAGGCGGAGCACTACAGAACCGCCTAGCCACCTCCTGGGATAGCACAAGAAAGTTCTGGGATAACATCAAGGAGCTTAATGGTAAATCCTGCCCCCCAACAACTTAGTGTTAATGGTACTACCACCACAAACACACTTGACATAGCCAACTACCTCAACTCCACCTTCTCAGACCTCGGCTCAGTCCTCCCTAGCAACTTTTTTGATCCAATTTAGCCTACCCCACCACCTGAGCTCCTCCACCCCCCTTCAAACTCAGAGTCATTATCCCTACAGAAGTGAAAGCCTACATGTCCAAAGCCCTCCAGCGCTCCAATTACTGCAAAGATGCTTTTGATATGCGTATCCTATACCTCGCGCTAGACTCAGTTATCTCCCCACTCACGGACCTTCTAAATCTGTCCCTGCGCCTGGGCCAGTTCCCAACCTCATGGAAAATGGCAGTGATAACACCAATATTGAAATGTGGTGACAGCTCCCTCCTTAACAACTACCGGCCCATCTCTATTCTCCCCCCACTCTCCAAAGCCCTTGAAAAGATCATGGCCAATCAGATCACTGACTACCTCCTCGCACACAACCTCTTATGTAGGGAGCAGCATGGCTTCAGAGCTGGTCGTAGCACTACGATCGCCCTCACAGAATTCGCCAACTCCCTGCACTCCATGCTTGACAAGGGGCACCTTGCAGGGGCCGTGTGTATAGACCTCTCAAAGGCCTTCGACATGGTTTCTCATGCCCTCCTTCTTAACACATTACAACAAACTGGGGTCTCTCATTGTCCACTCTCATGGTTCTCCACCTATCTTTCATCTAGAACCCAATGTATGAAAATTAATACCACCATATCTACTATGCTGCCTGTGTGCTCAGGAGTTCCCCAGTGATCTAGCATGGGTCCCCTGCTATTCAGCATCTACTTCAACGCCGTGCCTAAATCCTGCCCCAGCAACCTTCTCCTCTATGCAGATGACGCTGTTCTTTATGCTGCAAATCCTGATCCTCTCTCCAGCGTACCTTGCAAAACCCCTTCTCTCAGATTGAACACTGGTTTGCCGAACACAGATTGGTGGTCTACATTAAAAAAACTAAGACGATGCTCTATGCCCACAGCCAAAACAGATCCAAGGATTTCCCCCTTGAAATACACTCTGCCTCTCTCATCCCACTGGAACAGGTCCAAAAGTATAAGTATTTAGGTATTACATTTGACTCTTCTCTCTCATTCCACGAACATATAAAAATCCTCACCTCCGCCACCAACACCCGCACTGGTCTCCTTTACAGAGATAAAGACTGCCTGCCACCTGAAGCACGTCGCCTATTCATTACCTCGTCAGTCTTATCACTGGTGGACTATGACCTCACAGCCTATGCTGCCGACGACCTTACGACGCTTCATCAAACACAAGTAGTCATCAATAAGGCCTGCCGCTCCTCTCTGGTGCCGACATAAATACACGTACCGGCACCCTATACGCACTCACCAATATCCTCGCCCTTGAGGAAAGACTATTATACCAGACCTGTCTTCACCAGAAAAATCCACCTGGGTTTAACCCCAATAGGTGTCTTGGCTTCTCTTCAGGCAGCCACCATCCCAGCGTCCACACAGGCTGCCCCCCAAACTATCTGGAAGGTGCCTAGGGTCAGGACCACCCTGGCCCAGAGATCCTTCCCCCTTAGAGCGCCATCCTGGTACAATGCCCTCCCACCAGCTGTCACATCAATCACCAATCTAGGACCTTTTAAAGCTGCCTTAAGGGCCCATATTCTCTCTTTATGTCAATGCCAGTGTAACCGGTAACCTGTGGATCCTGCACCACGCCGCTAGGCCACGCACCCACCCTTGGCCAGGCAGTGGAGAGCCCACACTATTTCTAGCCTACAGGCTTCTCACCTCCCTCAGTTACCATATAGCTGCACTGGACTATGAATGCACTGTATTATGTATAAGACAAGGCCTCCCTGAGGCGGCTTACTACCAACTCATATCATGCATTGCTTTAGCTACCAACTGTATAGGTCTTATCCACTCATTAGGTAAATATGTTGATAGCGGGGGCGCTGTCGAGCACCCAGCATGGCGGCAGCTGGATTTTACTCCTTTCCAGTGTTCTAATAAGAATCTTGGTATTTCACTAATAATTTGGACCGGAGAGAGTTTTTAAAAGCTGTGGAGGCGACTGGAATATCTGGAGACTACATTATGAGCCCTAAACGTGACAGCAAGCAAGCGGCGCATCAGCTGGATGCCTATCTTTCCTCACCAAAGGGCCTAAGAGAAGTTGGAGCCACATCTAGTGCAGAAACGACGACGGAGGTCCCGAATCCCCAGATAATGGCTATTCTTCAGAAGATTCAAGCAACTGGGGAGGAGACAAACCGCAGTATGGCAGCAGCTGAAGCTCGGTTTGCAGAGCTGGATCATAAAGTCGAGGCTAATGCAAACAGCATAAATGAGATTCGTGCAGAAGGCGAGCGGCAGCAGGACCGGAATGCAACATTCGTAAAAGATCTTACTTTCTCAGAGCGAAGGTTGAAGCCCTAGAGAATGCTCAGAGGCAGCCCAATGTTCGTATTTTTGGACTTAGCTTTACTACCTGGGGACTCTGGAGTTGCAGTCCTTAAGGCCTTCGCAATTCCTATGCGTCAACGACACTGAGACTCTACTAACTCACGAACGCTGACTGCAATAGTTTCTCTCACGCCCGATGCACGGATTCTGCTCAGGTCATGAGGCAACAAGGAGAAATGTATGGGAAGGCAGTAAGGTAGCATTCTTCCCGGACATTTTGTCCCAATTGCAGAACAGGAAAAAGGCTCTACAGTTAATTAAGAAAAACCTGCTAGAGAATGGAATAGCAGCCCAGCTTCTGTTCCCAGCTTGGTTCCAGGTTTGTAATGCAGGTAAGACCCATGTTTTGTCTGACCCGGATGCAGCGGCTGCCTTTGCATCTAAGTTAATTGAGGCTCAGACAGCTTCTGCAGCGCAAGGAGGAGACCCAGAGTCAGATTCAGACACAAATGACTGACATTACTGTGTCCTATTGCAGTCTCCTAGAAACTTTCTGCTTCTTATCCCAGCTACACCTTCTGATGGAGCTGTTGACTTATTAAGTGAATGGAACTTTACTTACAAGAACCCTTACCATTTTCCTTTCGTTTTATTTAGCTGTTACAGTGTTGGTTGTGGTGCAGATAATGATGGTTAATTCCCTGCCTATTAAGGAGGTTTGTGTTAGGGGCTTATACCCCACTCAATTTGTGAACTGTTTAAAATCTCTCCTCATACTGCTCCTGTCTCCCCACCTGTCAGCAGGTCTGATCATGGCGGCAGGGGTTCAATGCAACTTAACTGGGCCAAGGCTCCTGGTGTGATTCACACAGACATACTATTCCCCCTTTTTAGGACTTTCCAGCCCTCCCTACATATTTTAGCTCATGCAGGGGGCAGAAATATTGATACAGATCCTGCAGGATGTAGAATAAGTGAGAGAGTTAGCTCCTACAATATTATCTAGCTTTAATCCAACTGTACTTTAACTGTTTAGTTGTCCAGTCTTAGCCAGGGGATTGTTGCTGTTTTTTACTATAATCATCTTTACTTAACATGCATGTACCTAGTGGAGCAGTACTGCCTATAAATACTACTGTATTACAGAATTTAATGTGGTGGATATTCTTTTGTATTTGTAAACCCAATAAACAAATAAAAAAAAATATATATATATACACACACACACACACACACACACACAGTATGTGTATGTGTGTATATAGATAGCTCTGCCCTGTTTTAGCTACCAAATGTATAGGCATTACCCCAAGCTCATTGTACTTATACTCTGTAGGATTGCTCACCCACATTTATTCTATGTATGTACTGTATGAATGTCTATGTTTTATTCTGACGTGGAGCCTTTGGAAACGAGTCTATGACTCAAAGGGTTGTAATTCTGATTTCCTAAATTTAAAAATAAATACATACATAAAAGAACAGTTTCATTAAACCGGTATAGCTAAAACGGTTGTTCAGACTAACTCCTGAGGTGGTCTCAACAATGGTTTTCAAAAAGTGTTCTACCAGGGCAGCAGTGTGGACGGAAACTGCTGTAAGTGCTTTTAAACCAGATTAGCTCAGCTAAACCAGTTTTAGTGCAATGTGAACAGGGCTTGTATGGTTATACAGACAGCTTTAGGGAGTAAGGACAATGATTTTTTTTCACAGAGTTCCTCCTTCCCACCAGCTTGGTGGGTATACTGAGCCAACTTTTTCTTCAAATTATTGTCGAGTCTGAGTTTGAAGATCATTACGGTATTAGCGGATAACACCTGCTCTGAACGTCTATTCCAAGTATGAACTACCCCTTCTGTGAAGCAGTTCTTGACATAAAATAGTAACCATGGTAATTTATGTTCAGAAAGGGCTCGGATGTCCATCATGTACCCCCCAACCCCCAACCAACATACGTAGGACTGAGTAAATATGCAGTGCTTAAATAGCAACTATATCGGAAGGGGCTCTAATGTCCAGGGTGTTGCCCCCCACCCCATCCCACCCTTCACATAAGCAGGGATGAGCAAATATGCTGTGCTTAATTATAAAATGGCTATTAAAAAATATAAAATCAGTAATCCGATTGGCTGAGGAGCTCGGAACCCAGTGCTGTTGTCCCACCACGTCAGCACTGGAAGAAGGACCAGTAGCCTCTTCACATATAAAAATGAACTGTACCAAATACATACCTGACTGCTATCACAAACGTGGCCTTCACCTTTGCTCACTAAAAACCTTCAACTAGGCCCTAAAAATAAAACTGTCTTAAATTTAAAAACAAAATAATTCAAGGTTATTTGCCCTCATAATATCTCTCTCACACACACACACACACACACACACACACACACACACACACCTTAAAAAGTACTACAGTACTTACAATTTAAATTTATGGCCTTTCTTTGTTGACCAAGAAAAATCCCCCTCCTATCCTCACCTGCTTACTGGGGAAATCTGTGCTGTTTAACCTGCTACAGATAAAACAAAAGCCCTGGTTCCATCCAAGGCCTTCTGTTGTGCGAGAGTCGGGGTGAACATTGTGCCAGTAGAACTGAGCAGAGATTTGAATTCTTATATTCCATACATAGTAAACATTCCATCTCTTCAATTCAAACCCAAGACAAGTATCTTAATCCACCTTCTTGGATACTTTGCACTTAATATCTTCACAGCTGTTCAATGGATTTGCATGAAATTTCAGATGCACGGTCTCGAGGGGTAGATCTCTTGACATGCCAAGTCTCAGTCCAGCTGGATGTGCGGATTCCAAGATCCTGATAGTGAAAAAAAAGTTAACCATTTTTATGCAGGATTTTTTGTCATCATCTAGCGCTCAGATGGTTTGGAATTTTGGTCTGAAATTTTCGGGGTAGAAAGGGCTTGGCCCACAGATGTGCCTTTGGCTGGTTTGGTGAAAAACATATTAATCCGTTCCAACAGGAAACAGCCAACCTGCTTGTGTCCAGGAGCTTGGTGTTATTTTCCTCCGACCCATCACCAGCATAAGTACTGTAAAGTAACTAAAATCGTATTTGTTACACCCAACAATAAAATGTAATAAATAAACAAATGATGCAGGGTAGGTCTGCAAGGGAGTACAGTAAATCTGGTTAAATTGTTTATAAAATGAGTAGACAGTAAAGAAATCTGATTGACTGGCGCACCTTGCCATCTAGGTCTTTTATTCATGATATGTCACAGCAAAAAGCAAGAGCCACCACAAGTGACACATTCACCTAACATATCCTTGTGCCTGGCACCTCATGGATCCCTCCAGACCTGAAGTCCCCGACTGGCAGTGGCACAAACAGTGGACACACAGTGCCATTATAATACATCTAGAGCGGTTCACTCAACCGCTATCTTTCTGTGTGCTGCTTTCCTCCATCCCACTCCACACACCAAAAGCACGGAACCAATATAAAAGTTCTCTGTCCCGGACCTGACCCACACATGCTGTCAATGAGATAGTCCCAACATGTGTCCCTTCCCTGTCCGCCTCACTGCTGAAATACCAGAACAAGAAAGAAAGGAGTGGGACAAACATTATTTTGTCTTCCCTGCACTCCTCAACTGACTCGGCGGCGCCGTCTCGCTCGCCCTCCTTACTCGACTATGTGGCGGACTTTCGCTCTCCTTTCCAAGTGCCAGGGAGTGAGACCACCAGCAGTTTTAAAGAGCATGCAACCGCAGATGGAAGCCTGCTGCCGGCAAGACCACAAGGAAATCTCGGTCTTGCTGGCAACCTTGAGACCTGCCATGGTCGCTCCGTATATAATAAAGCAGATATGAGAGTAAGCACTCTCAAAATACACAGAGTCAGCCCAGAAAGTGGAGTCTGAGATAAAGCAGGCTGTCAATGAGAGAAAACTGAAGCAAAATAAAAACAGACAATGGGTACAGCGGAGGGACTATTTTATAAAAAAAAAAAAAAAAAACACCTTGTAATATTTGAATTTTTTTTTTTTTTTTTTAAAGAATAAAATGTCTAAACATATATCCATTTTATAAGTGTAATAACACTCCAGGGTGTGGGTTAGTCTGGATAAATGCACTTCTAGGAGCAGTTAGGCACTCTGCTGTGCCTTGTACCTCACTATGCCCCTAGACGTGCATTTATCCAGATTAACCCACACCGTCATGTTATTTGCTGATTTAAATTTGGTTGCAATGCAGTTAGTTTTTTCCCTCTTCTTTTTAATGTATTTAAAAAAAAGAAAAAAAAAAAAAAAAAAGGCAGTCCAAAACATGACAAGGCAAAGGTGTAGACAGGCATACTCACTGTACACATTTGTGTACAGTTTTGTTGAGTGCCTGTCACAAACCATATGCCTTTCTGTTAACATTTTCATTCTAATCTGTAGTATTTGGGTTAATGTAGGCCACTGAGGAGTGTCTCTGTTTAAACTTCTGTTGTTTAGAAAACAGATGCATGTATAACCTCTTTACAGATTAGAGGAATCATCTGACAATAATCTGACTTATTTGGAAAGGGGTGCCATTTGGAAAGGATGTGTACATTTTTTAATGGGGGGGTGTAACTGTTGGAGACTGTGTACAAAATGGAAATTTCTGGCTACACTCCTGTGACAAGGGGCAACGCCATCTCTATGTTATGGCTAAACTTAATTGCAATACAGTTAAGCCTTCAGATTTATTTCTTTTTTTTCCTCTTTTTGCATTAACAAATGTAAGGAAATGCAAACAATGTGAAGTGATGCAGACTAGTTCTGTAAGGGACTACTTTATCTCGATGTCATGGCCAAATTTAGTTGCAATAAAGTTAAACCTTCAGATTTTTTGCATCAGTTTATTGCTTAATCATTAAAGTCATGTCGAATTTTTTATAGCGATATTTTAATTGCAATAAGGCACTCCAGGGTGTGCGTCGTGGTGGGATAACAGCATGCCTAGGGTGTGGCAGAAGCACTCTGCCTACGGCCTCATTCTTCGACCCACCCTAGGTGTGCTGTTGTCCCACCATGACGCACACTCTGCAGTGCCTTACTACTTAAATAGCAACTATAGTAATTTAAGGTCAGAAGGGGCTCTAATGTTCAGCATGTTGCGCCCCCCCAACCGCACATAAGCAGGGAAGAGCAAACAAGCTGTGCTTAAATCTTCCTCCTTTCAATTATATTGTGTACAACCATGTCCTTGTGCATCCTGAACAGCTGCATTTTGTTTGACTGTGTTACCCTTTCAGTTATTTGAAGGCTGACATGCCCCCTTTGATTCCTTTTTTTTTTTGTTAATGGAATGTAGCCCATGTTCTCGGTCAATCCCCACAGCTCATATTTTCCAATCCTTCAGCCACTTTGGTTGGCTTTCTTTGTGCTTTCTCAATCATCTCAATATTTTCCTCAAATATGGGGACAAGAACTGTATATCACATTCGTGGCAGGGAATCCTTTTAAATCAGTACAAGTCTGCATAATATACATCATGCATCCCCATTTGTGAAGCAGGGGGTGGACATGATTGACCTAGAGTCCCTTCCAACTTTGAATTATTATGTACAGGATGTTACTAAGAGGTGAGACATGCACAAGCATCTGTATTGGGGCACCAGAATACAGTATCTGCCATGGGATCTTTAATGTCACCTAGATAACCACTACAAATAGAAAAAAAAAAAAAAAGACATCTTGGCTGCCCACGCACCACCACGCCGACAACCCACGTTTGGAAGCGAGCCAGGGATGCTGCTCCTCACTACAGCAGCTGCCACCTGATGGAGCACAGCGATTGGGGAGGGATAGCACTGTGCACCCAGTGCCGCAGCAAACCCTGCAGTGGGCAAGTGGAGCTTGCACCCTCTGCAGGATGCCACTGTGTGCATCAGAGGGCTGTCAGGGCTAGGCACATGCCAAGGGGAAGAAAAAAAGCCATGTACTTTCGTCGAGATCACAAATTATCAGCTGGCTGCCCTAGGCAATCCTGGCCTGCAACGGGCAGGTGGCTCCATTATTTCTACTACAAAGAATGCAAAAAGTCCAGTACGAACATGAATAAACCTGAATGATGAATGCCAGAGGGCAACCAAGGGTGGTGCCGGAATGATTCATTAGCTGAAATGTGACCATCTGTATGAGCTAATGTACAGTAGAAGCAAATGGGATAGTCACGAAAGCCTAGCTACAAGGATGTTGAGTTCATTTGCATTAAGGCAGAAATATCAACAAAGAACACGTCCTGTCAAGGCCGTGCATTAGAAACAATGAAACAGATCGAACCTGAAAACATTTCTGCGTCCGTTGTTTGTGTAAGCGGTAGTGGGGGACTACAATAACTTGAAAAGCTTCACAGGGATAGGCATCAAGACAGCTTAGTGATGCTGTCAACCCCAGTACAGGCCAGTTTGGCGACAAGCAGGGTAGCAGTGTCAATGAATCACATTTTAGGATCACTAGATTAGTATTAGTCTCCCCCCAATAAAGCTTTTTCTCCATGGCCATGTTCGTGTCTCAGGGATATACCCTATTCCGGCCTGTTGACCCCCCCTCCATCCAGGTCTATTGGCACCCTGATGCCCCCCCCCGGAAGTCCACTATGTGAACCAGCATCCAGTAATTAGTGGCACTAGGATCTAGAGGAGTTCAGGAACCCAGGCCATCATGTACAATGGTACACGAGTCTTTCTCCCCTCCTTCCCTCCTTCCTCTCCCTGATGAAGGTGGAACTTGGCAGTGCCTCGGCTTCATGCAGTGATGTCTTGCAGAGACGGAAATCTCCCTAGTCCCACCCCAGGGGTTGCTGCGGCACCAGTTACCCAGGGCCATCACTCTCGACTGTGGCATCCTACCAGGCGGCAGCTACTGCAGTCTGGCCTGCCTCCCAACACAGCATCCTGAGGTTACTCCTGAAGTCTTTTCGCATGCATGGCAGCAGGGTGGCCTTGAGGTTTTTTTGTCATTAAATTGTAAAAACCACTGGGACCAATTTACACCAAAGTTTAGTTGCATGTTAGGACAGCTTGCAACCACAAGAGGTCTTTATACATGTAACCCCTGTGCCATCTATGGGGTTACTACCAGAGATGCCCTGTCGGCATCAGGGAGGTGTGTGTGCCGCTGGGCACTGACATTCTGAAAGCTCCAACCAGAGCGAGGAAAAGAAGGCAGTTGGGAGTTGATGAGAAGAGTGGGAACGCCTGCCCACAGGCTGAAGGAAGGCCTAGAGTCGGGGCCGGCAAAGCCTCGGGCCGGGGTGGGGAAGACTGCCCCCCCCCAGTTCCAGAACTGGAAGAGGGCCCCCCCCACACACAGGATATCAGTGGGGCAACAGTCCAAATGGGGCAGCAAATTTTCAGAGGGTTGCAGAGAGCCTGCTAGGCTCTCACATCCTGAGAGTGTGAGTGGCTGCCATGGAGAACCAGTTGAGACGAAGGTGGCAGGGAGTATCCTGTGAGGTAGGTGGGAGAGGTACCCCTTTGTCCTCTGTGTCCACTTGAGGTAATGTGCTGCTATGTTGTTGGGACTGCTGGTGCTGAGAAAGAGTTGTTCCTGCCCTGTGTGAACCCTGCCAGTGGATCGACAACAGCAGAGGCCTCTTGTGGAAAGGATCGAGAATGTGCCTATAGTTTACCATCGGACACCCCCCTCCCTTCATCCTGAGGACAGTTTGCCAGACATGTTCGAAATAGTGCCCCCCAAACACACACAGGCAGGGACTCGAGAATAGTGACTAGTTGGGACAGAGAAAAGGTCTGAAGTAAGTCTGAGCCAATTTGGCTCAAAAAATGGGAACAAAGTAAGCGTAGGGTCCAAGTTCAAACCCTGACCCCCTTCCCAAGAAATTGTGCCACGGCTGTGGGCCGGAGAATGGTGGAAACTGTACCGATTTTAAATGAGGATCCTCAGAAATGTGTTGTGTGGACAGCTTGAGCTTTTGGGAAGAAAATAAAAACTGCCAGATTGCATTTTAGTTCTGTTTGGACTGAATCATTTTAGAGCCTTAACATGTTACTGCTGTGCTGCCTGCCTAATCAAATGTTTTCTAGCCATATCTGATCCCGTGGCCACCATCGTGTTGGGAAGGGCGTTCCAGTTAGCCCTGCACTTTGACGGAAATCTAGCTGTCACCTGTGGAATCCCTGATCTTCAACTATTAAGGTACTGTGTTTTTTGATCTATCTGCTGCCAGTTGCATAACATGAAAACCCCTAGACAGGGGAAGGAAGGGGGGTAGCTTTCTAGAGATCTGATCTGTACCTGGACTGTAAGCTGCTGCCTGCGCGAAGGTAAGCCCCTGAATTGCTTGAGCAGGAGCGAGGACCTGTAAAGTTAAACTGCTGAATATAAATAGAAAGTTCCACCTGTAATGTAAATGACAAGGAGGATTACATATACAAAATCTGAAAAAAGTGGATTGATCTACTTTTTCAATATGGGGGATTTTTTGTTTTACTTTAAGAACAACACTTGTCCACCCAGCATCCCCCACCCCCCAAATATTAGACTTTTCGGCCTAAAAAATATATTTTTAATTACCTCTGTATAATAATCTCTCTTCTGATGTATCCGCTGTAATGTAAATATGGGCGGAGCAGCATGGCGCCATTTCACATGCTCAGCACAGCTCCACTTTATCATTTATACGGTGGAGCCGCATAGAGCTGCACTGAGCTCATGAAATCACGCTGCGCTGCTCTGGCCGTGTTTACATTACGGGGGAGCGTTACGCTTTACCAACCGTATTATAAAAATATTAAGTTACATTAGAGATATATAGGTGATTGCTTGATTTTTGGGGACAGAACAAGAATTGCGGGAATTCCATAAACATCTGCTTACTTCTCGTTAATGACCTGAAATTTACACTAACCTGTGCCAATCAAGAAACAGCGTTTCAAAACATTATTTATAAAGACCCTACTGGAAAGTTAGAAACTGAACTATATAGGAAGGAAACCGATATTAAATACACTGCTACATACAGAAAGTTTTCAGCCAAGAAAACTGAAAGACAGTATTCCACTATTCCAGATCAAGAGATGGATAATATGACTACTAGATTTATTCAAAGAGGTTACAAAATTAGTACTGTTTCTAATGCCATTAATGAAACTATTAAGAGAAATAACAAGCAAGAAATGCACACAGAGACCGGAAGGAGCAACATAAAATGGCACCGACTTTGGAATTTTCTGCTCTAACTGAACAAATTAAAAAGGTAGCATATGAAGACTGGAATATCCTGCAAAACTTAACCATTAGAGAATTTCATGAATTGCCTATTATTGCCTCAAAGGCCCTGTCCACACTATGCCTCTGTAATGCTACAGAGGGCCCAAACCGTTACTGCAACGGTTTGCGTTTACACCTGTAATGTTACAGAAGGCGTTTTAATAACCGTTGTTGAAACCACACATGAGGTGGTTTTAACAACGGTTACGAAACCGGTTACGCCCGGTACCGTTACCAGCTGTAGTGTGGATGCGTGGCAACGGTCCCCTAGTGCAGCGCGAGCTGCATTGTGGGATCAGGTGCCACCGTAACTGTTGCCTGGCTCCTGCAGTGTGGACCGGCAGTACCAGTCCCGTAACGGACATCGTCGCAGTGTGGACGCACTGCACTGCTCCTCGGCCGTAACCGTTTGCATCCGTTACCGGGCCTGAGCGGTGCAGCATGGACGGGGCCAAAGAGAGCAAAAACTTTGAAAAAAGAGACTGTTACACACAGAATATCATGTGTCAGCACCTACTGAACAGCTATTATCAAGCCCTTTAAAGAGCAACTCCCTAGTGCAGTAAAAAGTGTAAAAACGCTAGATTTACAACAACTGTACTTTAACTGTTTTCTAGTTATTTATGACCCTCATCTGCTCACCAGACAATTGTTGTTAGTGACACACAGTCTGTTGCCATGGAGAGCATGAGGTCATAAACAAAGGCACTATGAAGATAATAGGGGAGAGGCAAAGGTTTTCTATCCAGACTCTTTAGATGGATTACAAAGACATGCTGTAAATCTTGGAAAGGAACTTGAAAATGAAAAAAATGTATTCTCTAGTAAATTGTAACAGCTGAAACATCTTATTAATGAAAGCACATGCAGAAATGCAGAGCTGCCCTTTAAACCCAGGAATAGCACCATGTGCAGATGTGCCCGGAGTAACAACACTTCAAGAAAGCAGGAATTTGTGCCCAGTGTAACACTTTAAACTGAACACTCAAGCAAGGACAAAAAGTTTAAAACGGGTGCCATCTTTGTCTACCTGTCGTAAACTTTCGACCTGGTTCACCACACCCTGTTGCTCTTCTCCCTCTGCAGCCTTGGCTGCTCTACTAAGACCATGCAGTGGTTCCAAAGTTACCTTTCAGATAGAGCTCAGTCGGTATGTGTAGGACCTTCTACCTCCCCCGCCCTCCCAGTTGCTACCAGTGTACCCCAGGGCTCCATCTTGGGCCCACTCTTATTCACCCTGTTTATAAACTCTCTCTCCTCCAACTGTCTCACTTGTGATGCCCTGTTTTACGCAGATGACCTTGTCCTCTTCACTAGTGACAAGGCTCTTGAGAATATATCCAGGGTTTTAGCTGATAAACACTCTACGGTGCACACCTGGTTCCATTCACATCGCCTAACTGTTAATAATAAAAAAAATAAATCCATGTTATTTGGATCAAAACCCTCCTATCTAAGGTCGCCAAGGCTGGGTCCACCCTCTCAGTAGTCTCGGCGGACAACACTGTACTTGAAAATGTACTAACTTTCAAACATCTGGGAGTTATTCTGGACCTGTCCCTCTCCTGTTCCGATCATATCTCCTCTGTTATCCGCCGTATTAACCAGAAACTTGGTGTGGCCTATCTGATAAACTCACTCCAGACCATGGAAGCCAGTTTAGCCATTGCCCAAGGCAACCTGCACATCCTCAGCCTTGTGTGCGCGCCTCTGCTCCACGTACAACATATGTTGTTTCACTCTCCTGGCACCATATTCCACTCACCACTACGCTGCTACCAGACTCTTGGCTTGCTCCCACTACACTGCAGATTTCATTACGGGCTTGGCTGCCTCCTGGACAGCGCCATCAGGCATGGCGAAGCCTCTTCTTATACGTCTCTCCTCAAGATCAGAACTCCCTTGAGGTGCCTGCATGCATCCTCAGTCCCCCCAACAAGATATCCAGAAAGTCTCCTCAGCTATGGGGAGCAGAAGCGTTATCTGTAGCTACTCCCACTCTGTGGAAGAGAATCCCCGCCCATCCACTCTCTGGACTCCGCCACTTCAAGACACATCTCAAATCCTGGCTGCTTGATGAGGTCACATGCTGTTGCTAACTTGGATACACCCCCACCTCTGACTTTTCCCTCTTGGGCTGCTTTGGCCTCCCCTGCCCTCTCATTTCTTTTGACTACTTTCTGATATCCCTTGCTACCTGCTTCTCGGGCTCTCCCACTTGGCCATTTACACATCATGCATTAATTTGCACATATCCTTTGTAAATTGTATAATTGTTGCTTATCATGATGTACTGATTGTTTTTTTTCAGGCTCTCATTAATTTTCTTTCCTATGTTACTTTCTTTGTTCACCAATGATGTCTGTCTATCCACATGGCTTGTACTCGCTGTATAACGTGTCACTACCTCTGTAACTGCCGCCTGTGTGGCCCGGGTCGTGCCTGAAAACGGTCCCCTGGATCAGTACACGTACCCAGTTACCAAAGACTTAAATAAATAAAGACAGACTGCTTGTACCCTGTTGGAGGGAAAGGAAAACAAAAAGGAAAAAGTTAATAAAGAATATATTTACAAAAAAAAATTAAATAAAAATTCAATTATGCATTACATGTGACTCACATCATGTGATCTATCTGATCACATCTTTGTTCAAGATATTATTATACAGGGAAAACTACAAGGCCTTAGAAGACTAGGATCAGTGAGCATAAAAGTGCGGTATAAGCCTGAAGGTTTCCCTGTTGCCCGTCACCTTAATGAATTCACTGATTCCGTACTTACAGGTATGGATATAGGACAGATGACTTCTGCCATTGTTGATGATCTTGCTAAAACCTCGACACTGTGGCACATCCCCTCCAGTGGCCGACTCTTCACTCAGTTGGTTTTGTTCCTACCTTAAAGACGGGTCTCAAGCTGTCCCGGATAGGAAAATCCATTTCACCTTCACTTCCCATTAACTCAGGTGTCCCTCAAGGATCTATCCTGGGTCCTATTCTCTTTTCAGTATTCCTAAATAACCTACCCTGTCTGTTCATCTGCGTCTATTCATATGTATGCGGATGACAGCTCTTTTTTTGCACCTGGCTCATCTCCCCATGACCTTCCTCCTGACTTCAGTTGGATTATGACAATATTCAGCACTGGTTCAAGGATAACTAATTGTCTCTTAATGCCAAAAAAAGTCTCAATGACTTTTGGTACCCATCAGAGGCGTGCCAAACGTACTTCTCCCCTACTATTTAATATACTTGATGGCGCTAATATTGAAGATGTCTCCTCTTAAGTACTTCGGGGTCTGCCTAGACCGGCATCTTGATTTATCTGTACACAGTGATGCAATTCACCAAAAGTTTCACCCTAAGCTTGGTGCTTTGTACAGGAATAAAGCGAGTATACCGCACCCTGCCTGCCGAGAAACTGTCCTAAAAATGATCCTTCCTATTTTTGACCATGGTCATTTAGTCTACAACAGTGCTCCTAAATCCTTCCTTGCCAGACTGGACCCCCTTTTTCATTCTTTTTGCCGCTTAGCTTTAGATTGCCCGCCTCATACTCACCACTCATACTGCTCTCTTGACTCAGCTCTTTCCCTCCCCTCTCGATGCTAGGCACCTTTCCCATTGTGTCTCTTATCCAAATTCTGGTTCGGCACCCTTCCCTCTCATCTCATATCCATTCTTTCCCCTCCTCCTTCTTCCTCCTACCCTCTCCGCAACAATATTTTCCATTCTCTCTCTTTTCCTTGTAGAAAATCTACTGTTGGCCAGTCTGCTTGTTTTTACTGCTTTCCTTTTTTTAAACACTTTTTATTTGTAAGTTTTATGATCATATGGCAAAACCATACTTCAAAACAAAATCACCAAATAGGGATACACAGATTCCCCAAACTCAATGTACAGGGGTAAAATTATACATTACATCAATTGAAATAAAGTTCCTATGTCCATACAGTTCCAGTACAAAGAAACAGGAGTGAAGTCCAACCTGATTGGTCTGTAGATTAACAATACTCTCACCGAGGATACAACTTTAAAATCAAATCATAAATCCAGCACATCAGGTCCCAAGCAGAACTAGAGGCATTTTTTTTTTTTTTTGGGGGGGATGCTTTAGTCGGACAAATTAACACACAATGTCCTGGCCTCAATTAAGTCGTTTTGCTCACCAGCATTCCTTGGTGAGACATGGCAACCCACCGTGCGGGTAGACAGGGTATCACATTAGGAGCTGATAAAAAGTCCACAAACTGAGAGGTGCAAAAACACAGTCTTTTTTTAAAAAAGAAAACACACACCAGTTAACATATAACAAATATTTAACTTAAAGCAGCAAAATATGCTGACAGAAGTTTTAAGTAATACTAAGAACACATTATAATTTTAAACTATAGTAGACTCTAGCAATGAGCTCAAGGTGCAACGATCATCACAGACCGCTAATAAGCGGGCATAGCACAACCGCCTAGAATCAAGTTAAGAATATAATGTTCCATAGTCCTAGCTTTAAATATATCCAGATGGCAATCAAGACAGAAACCACATTTAGGCAGTCAATAAGGTTTCACCCCTTCTTATCCAACTCTTCCTCGGGGCGCAAGTCCTGAATGATTTTTGCGGCAAACGCTGCAGCAGCCTCAGAATCTACGACAACGTGTTTTAGCCTTATAGTGTACCTGCAGTCTCAATGGGTAACTGAGCTGAGCCGCCACACCACGTTGCAGAAGTTCTTTTCTGGTGGACTGCAGTTCTTTCTTTTTGGCCTGGGTTAGGGCAGACAGATCAGGAAATATGCCCAATCAATCCCCTTCCCACTGAATATCGCCTTTGGCCCTCGCCACCTGCAGCACAGGGGGTCTTGATGCGAAGATTAAATATTTACGGCAACACCGGAAAGGGCCGCTACTATAGATATTAATTTAAGCAGTAAGACCCCCGTAAAAGTAATAAAATGAGCATTTTAAACCCCCTTCCCTGCTGCTCCATGAAGAGTTATGGTGTTTGTAACGTCACAACACTGGGTATAATACCCAGCTACACTTGCGCCTACTCACTCGCAACCCGCCAACACTTCCTTATTCGCTGAAAAGTTTCAGCAGTATTTTGAAATGTTAGGATTAGTCCAAAAATATTACCGTAAGCAGCCCCGGACTCCTGCCGCCGCTAACAAAAGGTACATGGGACGGGAGCAGGCTGCATTGACAACTTTGCAGGTCACCTTTAACACAAGCCCCGATTTTGGTAATCGGACAATCCCCCCATCTGACATGCAGTCCCACAAAAAAAGAACTGTACACAACCCAATAATGGGTAGCATATGCAAATCCCCATGAAGGAATTTGGAGTGGCTCAACTTTAAGCGGAACTGCATGATGCCAAAAGGCCTCACAATGCAACCAGCAAAGGCTGAGAACAGCAAACAGACATGTGTTTCATCCTTGTAAGTACACATCAGTGTGCCATACCTGTATCTCAGCCCAGGGGGAGGAAGCCAGACCTAGGAGGGTCTTACTTGTTCGAGTCATGGGGCACCCACAAAAAAGAAGCACTACAAAAGACAAGAACCTCAGAGCAAAGGCCCTGAGGCAAGGGTTTCCTCAGGCTGGCTACACCTGGGCCTCAAACAAACCCCAATCGCATATACCCCAATGCAAAGCATCGTGGAAGCACCATGCAATCTGGCTTAAAGTTGAGCTAGTCCAAATTCCTCTATGGGGATTTGCAAATGCTTCTCATGATGCTTTGCCTTATTGGGGTACGTACAATTAGTGTTTTTCTTTGAAATGTGGCTGTATGGCCAATACCCTTCCAGAGTAACCTTTGCCTCAGAGCCTTTGCTCTGGGGTCCTTGTCTTATGCAGTCCCACGCTCTTCTTTCCCCAATCCGAGTCCTCGGTTCTCTTCCCAATCTTCCAAACCCATGCTAATATACTGTGTGAACAGAATGACTGTTTTGATCCATAATCAGCATTATAAATCTAATGTATGACAGATTTTAGTGTCACATAACTGTGAGCCATAACAAACTTCGTTTTTAAAACTTGCTTTTAAGATCACTATAGCCAATCCCTAGGAAAGCGTTTTTAGTCAATTCACTATCCCGTTAAGAAGTTGCTTTTGTTTATAGACTTATTTTGAAACTGGCAATAAGAACAAATATAACCACATAATTAATAATCTGCTTACAGTATTGGTCAAATGTATGCTACACTTA
Source organism: Neoceratodus forsteri (assembly GCA_016271365.2). Lineage (NCBI taxonomy): Eukaryota > Metazoa > Chordata > Ceratodontiformes > Ceratodontidae > Neoceratodus > Neoceratodus forsteri. The sequence goes on from JADMNL010000025.1 coordinate 400,567,140, forward strand.
TGTAACCTCATTAATGCTCTGCTATAGCTAGTGAACTCCTAAAATTTCATTATGGTACAGAATTATACATTAAACTTAACAGTAAGGTTGAAGAATATTTTATGATGTGTCATGACAGAACATAGAAGGATTACTCCTAACTCACAAACTCCCTGACCACAGAGCTGGCACTCTCACAAGTCTGCAAGCATTACATCGACAATGTTATTCAGAAGCTACGGCTTGAGTATACTCCAGCTGCTTCAACTTCAGAAACTACTGTACATCACTGCTAAGCAACAAGTCAGCATGGAGATCGGGCGAGGGTCAGGTTTCAGGCCGATGGGATACTGGTGATTTAGGATCCCAGGATAAGATAAAGTGCCGCCACCCGGACCCTGAGGGAACAGACAATCCCTTGTCTAGTCCCTGCTGCAGAAATGTCAAGATACTACAGAGAGAGGCAGCCAAGTTTCTGATCCCTAAAGGGGAGCACCAGGTGCAGAACGTGTCCCAGACTCCACTGTAGGTCTTGTTCATGGAGTTCTTCTTGGAGTGCATCAGGGTGTAAATCACACCTCAGGAATATCTAACCTTCCTGTATCGTCAGCGCTTAGAAGGGAAATAAATGAAATGTCTGAGAATCTGGATACAGGACAGAACCCTGACGAAGAAAGTCTGAACCGACTGGAAGCAGAATTGGGTTGCAGTGAACCAAGTGCATCAGTTCCGAGTACTACGCCTTTGGGGACCACTTTGGAACGATGAAAATCCAAGTCAGTGACTCACACTGCAATTTCTGAAGTACCTTTGGGATAATCGCTAAGGCAGAAAACTGCACAGCACTGCATCCAGCCACAGCAGGGACAAACTGTCTATTCCCAGTGACCGATTTTCTTGAACGTGACCGATGTATAGAGGCTTTGCATTTGCCTTGGTGCCCGTGAGGTCTAGGAGTGGAATGCCCCACCTCAGATATACTGTAGTGAAGACATCTTTACTGAGATTCCATTCTCCCGGGTGGAGGATCCAATGACTAAGCCAGCAGGCCTGTAGGTTCTGGGTTCCTGCAAGATGGATCACTGACAGGGAAAGAAAGTCTGCTTCTGCATGGCAAAGAACCTCGTATTCCTCTGGTACCACTGCTGTGCACCTTGTTCCCCTTTGCTTCTTGATATTCGCCACAGTCACTGCGTTGCCTGACTGCACTATGATGTGCTGGTTTTGAAGTTTGTTCCTGAAGAATAGCACTGCTCTGAATACCGGCGTAATCGAGGATGTTGATCTGTAACTTTCTCTCTAGCAGACTTCAGGTGTCCTGTGCTAAAGCAGTACTGAGCACTGCACCCCATCCTGTAAGGCCAGCTTCCGTAGTCGGACTGAGCTGCTGAACATCCTGTAGGGAGACTTCCTTTGATAGGTTTCACTGTTGTGCCCACCAAGTAAGAGAGTTTTTTTTTTACCTGTGGGGTTAGCTGAATCTTGTCCAACAGCAACACCGTATGAGGCTCAGATGAGCTGCAGAGAAGAACCTGCAGCAGATGAGAGTGTAGCCTGGCCCTCTGTATCAGACTGATGCTTACCACCATAAATCAATGCATGTGAAGAATGCCCCTGGCTGCCTTTGCAGGTTTCCTTCGGACTCTTCTGCATGCCCTTGATAGCGAATAGACTCTGTCCAGGGTCCAAGCTGCAGTGACAGCTGCTGTGTTTAACACTGCTTCAAGATGCTGCAGGCGCTGAGACAGCTATGGTGAGCTCTTCTCACTGTTCATTATTCAACCACGCAGTGTTCTGGTTACTGCTGCTATTGCTGTCTGTGCCTACTTGAGGGATCACACCTAAGTAAGACAGTTGTCTAGGTAGGGATGAGGGATCACACCTAAGTAAGACAGTCGTCTAGGTAGGGATGAACATGAAATCCTTTCTCCTGTAGCTGTGCTGCCAGTGCAGACATTACTTTTGTAAATACCTGTGTGCTGTGGACAGCCCAAACAGTAGGGACGTGCACTAGAAGCAGAGCTTAAAATTGTGTGTGTGGGGGGGTGATTCACGCCATTTCTAGTGCCACCTGCAAATGCTGGCCAAACCACCACCCCCAATGTGGGACAGTCCCACACACACACAGTGCGCCCTTGCTTTATGGCAATCTGCCATAAAGCATGTTGTTCCTGCAGTTCTGCGCAATGCAGCTATGATGTGGCCAATGAAAATTGCCAAAGGGAGGTCCAAAGGCTCCCGAATACCATCAGGACATGCAAGAAGAGGAGGTGAAGAGGACGACAAGCTGGGAAGGGAGTAGGCTTACTGAGCACTGAGTGTGGATTTGCCTTCCCAGCTTGTCGTCACGAGGAGGGAGCACAGTCCTTGTGGCAGAGTTGTGGGATGACAGATTGACCAGACACAGAACTTCAGGTTCAACACACAATCTGTGTATGATGTTTATTTAAAACACCTGGGGATAACCTTAAGCAATGGCATATCTCTTCAATACATTAGTTTGCAGCAACAGCCTCTGCATGTCCTTCCTCTGCACTTAGTCAGCACCCACTGATCTATCTCCTTAATGAAAATTATTTCATTTCCTAGGTTGGTCTTGTGTGTTTGGGTGATGGGAAGCTCAAAAAAGAAACCCAAAGACAAGATAAAGACAAAGAACCTCAGTGCAGAAGCACTGAAGTAAGGGTTACCCCAAAGGGCACTGGCAATAAAGCCAAGTTTCAAAGAAACACATCATCTCACATACCCCATAATGCAAAGCATCATGGGACATGTATGCAAATCACCATGACATTTTAGGCTGGTTCAGCTTAAAGCAGGAATGCATGGTGCCAAAGGGCCTCTCAAACAATGTGTAATTTACATTCATTTAAAAAAAAACAACACACAACCGGGGGTTTCTAATACCTCTACTCCGGTAACTACATTTTTACAATACAGTTCCCTAGTAACTTTTTACCTTTATCAAAAACACCTAGTGGTGTGGTATTTTCAACATTTACAGGTTTAATATGCATAAGGCATATACATCAAGGTATTTTAAGACATAGTGCTATTGCATACTAAATCCAACAATGAGGAACACTGCCCGTTTTACATCGGCTCAGAGATCACCACAATAACATCCCTGTACGAAGACCTGAGAGGAAAAAGGAAAAATTAAAGAGAACACTATAGCATAGTCACGAAAGGGGAGGGGAGCGCCCATAAGTGGCCAACCTTATGTGCTAGAAATTGTAAAGGATAGATTAGGCTTAGAAATAAAAGTACTATTGCAACAGATTTAAGAAAAGGTTGGTCCTCAAGAGTGGCAGGATCTCATCACAGTCCTCTTTATACTGCCATTATGAACCTGCAGTTCGGCAGCCGTGATCAGAAGCCCGGTATTCAAGACAAGGCCTACCTGCTGGTAAGACAACTCTGCAGTATTAAAAGGAGTCTGTAAACAGTCAAAGGGGCAACTTTAAATCAGCTTCAGGTCCCATACAAAGTATTAGGGGTGAAGGGAATTTAGTGCCCCCAAAGACCTCTTAATGCTTATTACAGAGAAAAAAAACATCAGGCAATCCTGAGGTTCTTGTCTTTAAGCATTTAGTGCTGGGCGGACACTATATTCTCTTCACTCCTACAAATCTGTATGGGACTTGAAAAGTCTGCACATCTTGATTAACAAAATGCTATTGCTATTTCAGTAATGTGCTTCCAGTATTGTGCAAAAGGTACATACTCCTTTAGAATGCTGGTATTACAGTATAGGGAGCTTTGTGCATCGAGGGCACCTGTAATAACCTGTAACAGCAGCATTCTAAAGAATTGAGTACTTTTTCCACAGTACTGGAAACACCTTAGTAAAACAGCAACAGCACTTTAACATACATACGTTTATGAGTGGCAGGAGTATGACAGAGGTCTGCAGAGGAGTTCAGGGAAATCTCCAACAAAGTTTATCCATCTACCCAAAAATGTGTGTTCTCTGCCACTTGGTAGACCAGGGGGGACTCCCCCTGGACGCAAGAGAGAATTTTAAGCTGTGCTGGTAGTACTGTCCCTGGTACAAAATCTGAGATACTGGTGGTTCGACGGACAAATGGGAATATTTAGATAGATATCGCTTAGATCCAGTGATCCCCTGGGCATATTTTTTGTATATTTTAAAAGGGCCAATATGAACAAATCAAAGCCACCGCTCAACTAACAAGGCCTTAAGTTATTCATTTTTAAAAGTAGTCTGTTACTTTTTTGTTTTCTTCTTCTTCTTGTCCCATATAGGTTTTTCTCCTTGGCCTGCAGGCGGGCTGCAATCAACCATGTTTCCGCTTCTTCCAACCAGTCACTCCTTTCCCCTGGCCATCGGTGAGTCCCCCATGGACTGCCCCCCCCCCCCGGTAGGGTCAGGATGGGGAAGGCTGTCCCTCCACGCCATACAACATATTCAGATGTCGGCAGCCAGGTGACAGTGCGGGCCAGAGGAGAGCATCGCACGTTCATGAAGCCCGCCCCAGCTCCTTTTTCCATTTTCTGCTCTACCCCCTTGGGTGCTGTGGTATGTAGGCACGTGCAGAGGAATGTATGTGCTACAGAACCACAGCCCTTCCTCCCACTGAGTCACTCACGTCCTGCACTACACCCCCAGGCCTCCACCCAGTGGCAGCCATTCCTTGGGCAAGGAAAGCAGTCCCTGGGATACTCAATCCTCTCCCCTCAGCAATCAAAGTCCATTCCCAAACCCAGGTCACCAGGGTGGTGGCAGGTGAGGTGCAAGCACCACCGCCCTCCACGCCACTGGGTTGGCTCCATGACTCCCCCCCCCCCCAGAGTATTTTTTTCCTTTTCCATCTGCTCAGTAGAAGGCTTTCCATCTGACAGTATTAGGCATGATGTGAAGAACAGTACTTCCCTGGAAATGACATACCTTGTTCTTTTCCTCTTCACACCTTATCAAAATCATGACCTCACTTATTGAGACACCACAAGTGGCAGATCTCGCAGCAAGTGATTGGCTCTTCTTGGCCAGCTGTAATGTCATTGGGCTGATGATGTACGAGGAGGAACAGAACTAGCTAGCCGCAATGTCACAGGGCTGATGTATGAGGAGGAACAGAACTAGCTAGCCACGATGTCACAGGGCTGATGTATGAGGAGGAACAGAACTAGCTAGCCACGATGTCACAGGGCTGATGTATGAGAATGAACAGAACTTGCTAGCCACGATGTCATAGGGCTGATGTATGAGGAGGAACAGAACTAGCTAGCCGCAATGTCACAGGGCTGATGTATGAGGAGGAACAGAACTAGCTAGCCGCGATGTCATAGGGCTGATGCATGAGGAGGAACAGAACTAGCTAGCAGTCAGGCAAAGTACTGTTACAGGCATCACAAGTATTGGCAGGTAGAAAATGTAATAAGCATAAAGGAAAAGAAAGAATACTTCAGATTAAGTAGTAACAGTTCACTACTTCTGAAATATAATATTAATTTCAGGTAGTACCCAATTTTTGTAACCCTAATGCTCATCCCCTTCTGATACAGTCATCAGAACATACAAAACGGTGTCTCCCCACTTGTTGCCAACAACCTGCAGGCCCTGCCTGAAGAAAACGGATCACATCTGAACTCATTTGCTCAGGGAATGGGGTGAGCATTAGGGTTGAGAACCCCAATGAAAACCCCACCCCTGTTTTGGCAAGACTCAGGACAGCCAAAATCATAATGTTTTTTTCCTTTAGCTTTTTTTTTTTTTTTGGGGGTGGAGGGAGTTGGGGTTAGAAACCCAACACCACATTTCCTATTTTGTTGCTGTAATCTGAACCCTAACTGGTGCATTAATGCAGTTTTTTTATATATATCTAAACCCGATTTTTACATATAGAAAACTATAAAGAGATTAAAGGTGCCAACTGCATTTTTCACCTTTTGTTAGACTTTAGCTACAGTACCATTGCTGTAACATGTTTCTGTATATACAAAATATTTTTGTTGTATGCACAGTACAGTCAGAAGTTCAGCAATATATACCTTTTTCATGCTGCTCTGTTAAAAATAAGTTGTCTTGGGTCTTTTCTGCAACATTTTGAGTAGAAATAGCATTCTATTTACAGTACAGCATTTCATAATCAAATGACCAGATACTGACAAAATACTGCCAGTTATAAAAAATATCCGAGTCTGCCAACAACTACTTTTTATTGAAGGGAGCATGTAGATCATTTCTGTTAAAAAAAAAAAAAAAGAAAGCTTGGCATAAGAGTGTTAAAATACCCCTGGCAATGAAAGGGTTAAGTTGACAGATCTTGCACTGAAATCTGGGAGCCAGCAAGGATGCCAGGTGTAGCAGCAAGTCGATTTATAAGACGCTTGGTGTTCAAGGGGAAACAGTAAGCACCAAGAGCGCCATACTCAAATATGGGGCTGGTCCCAATTTGCACTGCGTGTGCAAAAGCCCCCCCCACCACCACACACACACACACACACAAAATCTCCTCTACTACAGTAAACAGTATCAGACTAGTTTTGCTTACTTCCATGCTGACATTTTCTGTAACTACTAATCCCAGAATGCCCCCACAGTTGACATCAGAGCAAGACTGCAGCAGTGGGAGATTCAATAGCCTGCAATGCATGTTTGAGTTTCTATAAGGTCTGATCTTTTGTCTGCCGGTCCTGCTGTCCTTCGGGGGCTAAGTACAATCACATAGGACTGTACTTAGTCCCGGGAGAACAGTGGAACTGGCAAACATCTGATCAGAGCTTATTATAAAAAGCACCAACATACACTGCAGGTTATTGAACTTCCCACTGCTGCAGTCCTGTTCTGATGTCAGCTGCAAGGGATTCTGGGATTACAGAAAATGTCAGCCTGAAAGTAAGCAAAACTAGTCTGATGCAATCTACTATACAACACTAAACAGTAAGTTAGCAAAAAACAAAACAAAAAAAAAATGTGTTTTTGTACTCAAAGTGCATATCTGGATCAGCCCCACACTTGGGTGTGAGGCCCTTGGCACTGAATGTTCCCCTTTCGTTTTTGGCTTTTTAGGTACAGAGTCTGAAACTGAACACCTGCCGTTCCGCAGACTCATCCCCCCAAAAATTACTCTCTCAACCTGTGTAGTCAGTTTGTCTCTTTTTCCCCCGTAGAGCGCTCTCTCCTTCTCTCTCTTACCAGTCATGTCCGACAACACCCACCCACAGGCCCGTCACTGACCTGCTCACAGATTTACAGGCTGTTTGCCATTAACAGAGGACCTAATGGTGGACGGCCAGCCATGTCAGGCATGAGATGGCCTACAGGGGAAGCAGACTTTCCTCCGGTCTTCAGTTTTTCTCCCAGGGGGGCAGCGTGGGCATACAAATGTGATGGGTGCCTGGCTGCGACCCCACCCCTTCTGGTGCTCCCTGTTGTGTCACTGAGTGGTCTCCACCATTCCCCCTTCCCAAGGAAGGAGAGCTATCCTTGGGGCGCATTTGATTCTCCCTCTCCCAGGCGGCTCTCGATGACCCGAGCCCATTCCAGGACACGAATTACCAGCACTGTGCGTGGTAGCACTATTGCTGCGTCAACAGGCTGACCAGTTTGTGTTTTTTGTTTTTTTTTTTAACTCAGATTTTCTCACTGATGCCCATAATCTAGGGAAGATGGAGTTGTTGCTGTTGGGTTCTGGTTAGCAGGTTTCATCACGGAGGTCTCAACTGTCTTGCCTGAAGCTGCCTGTCCTTGACAGAGTACATCCTGAGTCATTGAAGGTGTCCGTACGCTGGTTGTAGTCTTTGATAAGACACGGACGCTCAGATCTCAGGTACTGTCAGCAGTTGAGGTTTGCTTTCAGCCTCTAAAAACATAACCTGACTCTGCAAGTTTCTTGAACTTGCCAACCCAAGGACACTGGTGCATGCTTACGTGTTAATTCCATCTCTACAACTACAATGTGCTCTACGGGACTTGATTTGTGGTCGGGTTCGCCATCTACAGCTAACACATAACATGGCTGCGAGGCATCAGACCTCTGCCTCGAGGTCAGTTCACATCACCTCATGCTGTGCACTCTGCACTAGTTGCTTGTTAGGCAGAGGATTGACTACAATGTTTGCTTTTTGCTGCTATTTGACGTCCTGAACAGACTGTTCCTCCTGTATCTCTGTTTGGTCTCGATTCCCTACATCCCTGGCTGGGTGACAATCTTCTGGTGAGGGGCTCCTACAGATTCCGCTGTGCCAACACAAGTCAGCTGGGGACTAGGCCTTTGCTGTTCTGGCAGATGGCCAATGGAACACACTGCATACTGAGATCTGCCAAGAAGACGTATTGCTAAAAACCTAAAACCTTCCAAACTTTTATAGCCTCAGCAATTTATTTTCAGTATTTATATATGCACTGACTAAAGCACTTTATCTAGCTGTGTAATAACTCTGTTTCAACCGTTATGTAGTTTGGTACAATTATGTATGTAATTTAGTTCTGTGCTGTTTCTCCCAATTGTTACTTCTCTCCCACTTTAACAGGAGTGCTGGAGGGGGTGTTATGAATAAAACTTACTACTATAATTACAAATTTATAATAGTCAGTACAGCAGAATAAACAAAGGAAAGAAACCTTCACGGAAAAGACATACATGGCATAAGTCTGTGTGCTACGTAAACATCATATTACCTTTCCCCAGAATGCATCTGGAAACTAGCTGCTGTCAGCTCAGTATGCTTTTCCTGGTGAAAATGTTTAAATCAACAAAAGGTCTCAAACTTTAAATTGTTGTGTGTTCCATAAGGGTAAAAAAAACTGAGAATCACACTTTTTTTTTTTTTAATAACTTCCAAGAATTTTATTTAGAGAGCCGCCCAACAGCCGAGTGGGTAGCACTGCCACTCCCAAGCTAGCGACACAAATTTTGGAGCAAACTCAGAAAGCCCACCTTGCATCCCTAGGACTGGGAAGGTGCTACCATGTGGCAGCACTCCCAGCCTGGGAAGGGATGGCATCCGATCCTACCATACCAGCTACCCCTGTGATGCGTCAGAGAGCTTACCTCTTCTGCAGGGGCACGCTGGCGCGTGCGAGGTCAGAGGGAGGCAAGACCCCACATGGAGGATGTGTGGGGGAGGGCAGAAAAAAAAAAACCGTAAAAAACATAACCCGCAGGCAGTATAGGGAAAGGGTGGAAGGTAGTCTTGCTAAATGCCAGGAGCTTGGGAAATAAAATGCCTGAGCTCCAGGCGATGCTAACTGAGGGAGTGGTGGATGTGGCAGCGGTCACTGAGACCTGGGCCACCGCAGAGTACGACTGGGACCTGAACCTGGAGGTTACACTATGTTCAGGAAGGACAGGGGAAGGAAGGGAGGGCGGTAGCAATGATAGTCAAAACTGCATTGACATAGGGGGAGTAGAGGAGGTGGAGGGAACTGTGGAGGCGATTTGGGTCACCTTGATAACAAGGGGGGGGGCAAGAGAGTAAAAATAGGAGTGGTGTATAGACCCCCTGCACCGGCGCAGGAACTGGAGGAGAGTGTGGTGGCAGATGTTGGGAGACACTGCAGACTGGGCAGGGGAAGGGTGGTGGTGTTGGGGGACTTAAACATGCCAGGAACAGACTGGGAGACAATGACATCCTCAGTGGCCAGGGAACAGAGGTTGTTGGATGTCTTTCAAGACGTGTTCCTAACTCAGTAGGTGGGGGAACCGACCAGGGAGACGCGGGTACTGGATGTGGTCCTGGCAGACAGCGACCAGATTGGGGGCCTGGAGGTAAGGGACCCGTTGGCTGGGAGTGACCATGCCACAGTCTGGTTCTGTCTGGACCTAGGAGGGATAGAAGGCTGCACAAAGACGGAGGTAACTGACTTCAGGGGGACGGATTTTAAGGAAATGGGAAGGATCCTTAAGGAGCATTTGGATGGGATTAGGTCAGACATGGACGCTGATAGTAGGTGGGAAATCATCAGGAGAGGGGTGCAGGATGCTACCAGCACCTGTGCAAGAGTAAGACAAAAATGCGGTAGGGCCCGAAAACCCTGCTGGTGGACCAGGGAGGTCCAGGAGGTGCTGCGGGGAAAGAAGGCAGCCTATAGGCAATTCAAGTGCTCAAGGAGTGAAAGGGATCGAGGGGAGTACGAGCTGATGGCTAGAAGGGCCACTAGGGTGGTGAGGGCGGCTAAGGCAAGGAAGGAGCAGAACCTGGCCAGGGAAATTAGGAGAGGAACAAGGGTTCTTTAGATACATTGGGGAAAACGAAGGGTAAAGGGCAGATTAGCAGGATTAAAACAGGGAGAGATGGGCACAAGACCCGGGGAGCAGGCTGAGGTACTAAATGAGTACTTCACCTCAGTTTTCACCAAGGAAAATGGGGTGCTGCATCATACATGGGAGGAGACAGTGATACTGAGGAGGGGGACCCTACCGATCGGCAGGTCTGGGGAGAGGGAGGCATCACTGGCAGGGGAGGCTAAGCAGGGAGAAAAGGTAGCGGAAGTGGAAATCACAGCAGAGAGAGAGTGAGGGAAGCCCCCAGGTCCCTTAAGACAGAAAAAGCACCAGGGCTGGACAAATTACATCCCAGAGTGCTGAAGGAACTTGCAGATATCCTGGCAAAACCCCTGGCGGAGCTTTTCACCATCTCTCTGAGGACAGGGTGGGTGCCCCAGGACTGGAAGGTGGCGCATATAGTGCCTATCCACAAGAGGGATCAAGGGAGATGGCAGGGAACTACAGGCCTTTCAGCCTGACATCGTGGTGGGCAAGGTGATGGAGGACATTGTCAAGGAGAGGCTGGGGGACCTGGAAAAGTCAGGTGCCTGGACGATGAACAGCATGGATTAAATCCCGGAAATCGTGTCAGGCAGACCTTGGAGTTCTATGACTGGTGAGTGCCTTGGACCTGGGTAGACCAGTGGACGCCTCTTTCTAGACTTCAGCAAGGCATTTGACTGTTCCTCACGTGGGCCTGTTGGATAAGCTGGGAGAAATGGGGGTGGGGAACCAGATGATTTGATGGATAGGCAATTGGCTCCAGGACCGGACCCAGAGGGTCGTAGTTGGCGGGATAGTCTCATCCCCAAGGAGGGTCATTAGTGGGGTCCCACAGGGGTCAGTCCTTGGGCCCCTCCTGTTCAACACCCACGTCTCTGACATAAGGACAGGTATCAGAAGTGAGATGAGTCTCTTATGGATGACTCAAAACTGGGGCGGTGGTGGATGGGAGGAGGGGGTGGCCCTACAGGGGACCTGAGGCTCTGGAAAGATGGTCTAGAAAGTGGAAGCTGAGGTTCAATGCAGGGAAATGCAAGGTACTGCACCTGGGGGCCAGAAACCCGGGCCAAGTGTACACCCTTGGGGGTGGGGGAATGCTACAAGTCTCGATGGCTGAGAGGGACCTGGGGGTGGTGATGGATGTTAAGATGAACAACTCTGAGACTTGTAGAAGGACAGCAGCCAAGGCCAACGGGATGCTGGGATGCATCGCTAGGGGGATCACCTCCAGAAGGAGGGAAGTGATACTCCCTCTGTATAACTGCTTGGTGAGGCCGCACCTCGAGTACTGCGTGCAGTTTTGGAAGCCACACTTAAAAGGACATTAGACTCTGGAGAGGGTCCAGGAGGCAAACAAAATGATTTGGGGCTTGGGGACAGGACCTGTGAGGAGAGGCTCGAAGAGCTACATATATACACACTGGAAGAGAGGAAGGCCGAGGGACATGATAGAGGTTTTCAGGTACATGAAGAGGGGTAAATAGGGGAGGAACAGTCAGGTTGCTTCGAAGGAAGGAGGGGGGGGCCCACTAGAGGGCATGGGTGGAAGCTGGAGTGGGGGGAGATTTAGGGGAGAAAGGAGGAGGTGCTACTTCACTGAGAGGGTGGTGGAGCCATGGAATGCGCTGCCTAGGGGGCTGGTGGAGGCAGAGATGGTGGAGGGGTTCAAGAGGGGGTTGGACAGGTACAGGCGAAGGGTTCTGGAAGCAAAATCCAATGCAGCGAGAATATCCAGAACTGGGAAGGGAGAAGCCAGAGAAGGCGAGGGGGGCAGCAAGGTCAGCTCCCAGGGTGGGGGCTGACCAAACGAGCAGAGCGGAAAGACAGTTAGGCCTATTCTGCTGGCATTTTAGTATGTTAGGCAGGATGACAGCTCCCAGCTTGTCACAAGCACTGCGCCACCAACCAAAGCTCTGCCCCCCCTTTCAGGATTTTGAGCTGGAGAAAGGGGGAGGCACAGTAGCAGACGGGGCAGAAAAATCATGACAAATAAAAAACAAACAAAAATGTTACTTAGCAACAGGCAGAAGGTAATTTTATTTTATTTTTTTAATTTTTTACATACAGTAAGCATGGAGCCTTAACTAGGTTTCCATTTCATGGCACTGTATTAGTGAATCAATATCTTTATGCATTGCAGGTAGACATTAAATCCTCTATTACCCTATATAAATCTTTGTTGACCCCCTGTAGGACCAAACATGTGGGGCCAGAGTGAAAAACTTGGGGAGGATGGAGGAAAGGGAGGAAGTCCAGTGGTAACCCCACGTGGTATTCTTACAGTATCATTAAAGTCTATTTACAAAGTCAAAACAGATAAAAAACTGATGCACCTTCTTCCTGTATTTTATAGTGGAGGAATGGGAGCACCTTTAAATGTAGCCGTCATTCCTTACCTCCAGGCTCCCCAACGTCCTTTGCTACCCCCTTCAGGACCTGCTTCTCCAATGAGGAAGGGTCATGTGTCAGGATGGCAGTCAGGTGGGGTGAGGACGGTGCCCTGAGCAGTTTGGTGTCATTTGGTGATTGGCGGGGCCTCTGCTTCAAATCCCGCCACCCACCTCCTCCTGTAGGGCACATCATGATGAGTGGGGTGTCACGGGCAAAGTGTAGTCACCGATGCTGACAAGTGTGCCTCCACCAGGCCAATCGACAGGAGACTGCCTCTAAGAGTTGTGCATACTAGTCCTCCTCCCAGGAGGAGGAATCTGTGCAGGCACTCTACCCCCCATGCTCCAGTTCTGGGTGCAGAACCCAAGCACGGTCATCAACATGCACCGCACTGCTCGGCACCATAGTAGAGCCGGCCTCTAACTGTCTTTTTCTGTTGCGAAATGTGACACCTTTTTGATGTTAAAAACAGATTTTAACAGTAAACTGTCAACCCCCCCAAACTGAAAATTGATTCTTACTTAACAAAAAAATCAAAAACAAAACAACCACAGCTGCTGTCTACTGCTGCATTTGCTAACACAGCTGGTTGTTTTGCATTGGCTGCTTTGTTCCTGATAAAGTGAAAATTGACTCCCCCCAGACTGCTGCTCCTAAACTAAATTGCCTGTATTTCACTTCATACCCCGCTTTATAAGCTGGAATCAACAAGTATGCTTTGCAAACAGTTATTAAGTCATTCTACTACACAGAGTATGCTGCAATTCCCTTGGCAAACAGCAATGTGTCCATACTTCTTTATTTGTTATTGATTTGTCTGCATAAAGTACACAGTACACTACCCTCTAAGGCTTTCGGAAAATAGCATAAGCATTCAAAATAATGCTGTACTTCGCTATTACAGTAAGGAGTTGACAAGCCCCTAAATCCTGATACATCATTTTGGGGGGGGTATTACTAAAGTTGATATAACTCTGAACACCTGATACTAAAATGTCCTTTGCTGCCATGAGCAATGATAATCAGCACGTAGCTTGAAATATTATCAAATACCCCATTTAAACGGGTAAAACATCCCCTAATCAACTTCGGTAGTTGCTCAAATACTGAAGCAGGCATAACTCCACTACTCTACAGTAACCAACTAAAAATTTTCCCTACATTTAAAACTTCTGAACATTTATTGTATGCTGACACAGCTATTCTTATTAGCAACCAGACAACAAACTCCAGACGTTGTGTTCCACCACGTATTTCAACTTTTCATTGTCTGTTCAGTATGCATGACCAGTCCCGTTTGACGTCATAAAGGAACCCTCGGGTTGAAAATGAAATGCATCTGCTTGTGTCATACGATCTGTATCATCGGCATTTTAAATAAAATTAAACTGAACCCATCTCATCCAACTCATTTTCTGTAGTTATTTATTGAATTGTTTCACCAGGAAAGATACACTGAGCAACTCAATGCTCGTCTCACGGTACGTCCTGGGGGAAAGGGGAGAGGGATGTACAGTAGTAGCATTGACAAATCGTACAGCAATAAAGAGGTGCAATAAAATACATACGTACAATTCAAAACATGGTCAAGGAATATGGAACATAGTAAAGAATGCATCCATTATCAAAGCACCGATTTTCAATACATGAGCACAGATGATGCAGATATACCAGATATACAATACATACAATAAAATCTTATGCAGAGTCATTGGCATAGGTGGAGTACAAATGCATTATTTGGGCGGTTCACCGGAGCAGTCACAGTAGCCTAGGTGGAAACACAGGTGAGCATGACTCAAGTTTAAGTGCTAGACAATAGGGGGTTAGGTAAGTGCAATGAGGTAAAGGGGCAGGAAAGAGGGTGAGAAAGGAGCTGGGCAAGAACGGGGGCAGAAGCAGGTGCAGGATGGAGTGAGGTAATTGTGAAGTGCAAAGGTAAGAGAAAAAAGGGAGGAGGAGAAGCGGATTTGAGGAGGCAGTGAATTCCACAGTTTAGGCAGGTGATACGAGAAGGCTTTCTGGCCAGAGGATGTGGTTCTGCCAGGGATTGAGAGGGTGTGAGTGTCAGCTTGGGATCTCAGGGAATAGAGGGAGGGAGCTGGGGTGTCAAGAGAGGAGATGTAGGAAGGGAGCAAACCAAGCCAGAATTATTTTCCCCCTTATAGTTTATCTCCTTCCCCTAGCCTGCCACCTCCGACTCTTCAGGGGGACAAGTGGACATCCCACTGCCCGGAACCCTACCCAAGCAGACCCCTAGCCCCCCATGAAGCCGTGGATTACCCCCCAGGCGGGGACGAGGAAAGGGGTCCAACCCCCCCATAACTTACGTTTCGTCGGTCTTGAGGTCTCCTGGGCGGGCACGGGCAAATCGTGGGTACGGCCTTGGTCCTCCCATCTTCCCGGCTGAGGCAGGCTTTCTTCTGTTTTCTCCCTTCCCGAGCAGCAAGTGACTTCCCCCGATGTTATGACACGAGCGTCGACGTCCAAGCTGCTCAATGGCCACATCCCATCCCTAATGAGGCTTTGCAGTTCCCCGAGCCTCCACTCGGGGTCATCGGCTGATCCCTCCCCGAGAAGGCGGAGCTGTCGCTGGACCTCCAGCCTATCTCCCCGGCCGACCGACCGATTTGACCCAAGTCCGCCTCCCGAACCCAGGTCGCCAAGTGGTGCGAGGTGTGGCATCCAGCGCCCTCAGCCCCTCAGCTCCACCGGCCGGCTACCAAGCCAGAATTTGAGATGAACTTAGAGCCACGTAATGCTCGCCGATTGTGGAGGGGAAGGAAGTTGAGGGAGCAGTAAAGATCACAATGAGGAGTTGGGGGGTGGGGCAGAAGGAGTTGTAGAGAGAGAGTCCAGTCTGGATAGGTAGGACTGTGGGGCAGCACCATAGACTATGTCGCAGTAGTCGAAAATGGGCAAGATCATCTTCTGTACCAGCTCATGGCTGGTGGCAAGAGGGATGCAGCTGGGGTTTCTGTAAAGGGCACCGAGCTTAGGCCTTAATTTTTTCAGAACGACATCTATATATGTACAGAGAAGTACCATTACCCGAAAAAATTTTAAACAAACCTTCTTAAAATATTCTAATCTGCTACATACAGAAAAGGATCTATAGTTAGGAGTGGTAATGGGTTATATTCAGAACTTCTTAATACGAGCAACCTGACAGATAAGGCAGTTATGTCCAATAAGAACAACTCACTGTCCCCAGAGTCACTTTCCGAGTTGTTTTCTTTTTTCCCCCGAATTCCCGTTCAATGCAATCCAGTAATTTGCTAGCCTCTCCAGGGTCGGCAAACTGATAACACTTCTCTCCATATGTAATTTGCAGGCTGGCCGGCATCAGAAGCACATGTTGCGCCCCCAACTGACATAGGCAAATTCTGATGCCGTCAAAACTTTTCCTCCATTATCTGGTGACACAGCTCAAGTCTGGAAAGATGTGGACTTTAGAACCCTCCCAGTCCAAGGGTCCACATTTCTTTGCCTGGGTGATAATGTCTCTGTCCTGAACAGACCCCAGCACTACAAGGAGGGTTCTGGGAGGTAACTGGTGTCTTGATGTGCGGCCTCTCCCACCATGTGGGCTGATCCTATACACGTTTAGAATGGGCAGTACTTCTACTTTTAAGTTTTTTTCTCAAAAAGGTTTTCAGGAAAAACTCATCATACTCTCCCTTGGCGTCTTCAGGTAAACCCAGTATTCTCACATGCGTCAACCTGGCTGCATTTTACACTTGTTCTAAAATGTCTCTGGAGTACCACATTTTATTTTCTTTTGTCAACCCTGTTGCTGTCATTGCTGTTGTTGCCGATTTAGTAGCACTTTTTGTTTCTGCTTCCAACAAGCCCACTTTTAGTGTCTAGTACCTTAAATCGTGTGGTAACGTCCTCGACTTTTTGGTCCAACATTTGGATGGCTTCGTGTAGCGCTGCACTGGATGGTTGGGAAGACGAGTCTTCACCCCGACCCCGCACTGGAGTCTTTGCTCGCACTCAGTTTCAGATCTTTCGGATGAGCTCCCTCTCCTCCAGCGCCTGCTTCATTTGCTCTGCCCATAGCTTCAGGATCTGAACTGAAAGCGCTTTGAAAGCTGATTCGTTGCAATCGCCAGGAATTCTGCTTTCCCAATATATAAACTGCTGTGTCTGCTCATTAGTATATTAATATATAATCTGCAATTTAAGCTCTCTGTTGAGGAGCTTTGCCAAAAGGCTATTGCAGGCTCAGTTTACATTTTTTTTTTTTTTAAGTATCTCCCCCTCCCCCAACCAGCCCTGTTACCAATCCTGGACTCCAAAGAGCCCATCTTACCTACCCCGTGGTGTAATGTTCTCATGGTAGAGTTGGGGTGGTGGGCAGAATATCCTAACTGGAGTCCTTGAAGTCGGTGGCAGTGGGACCTTTTCATTCTGGGTCTACAGGTGGTGTGGGGCCTAAGTGTGTTGACTTATTATATTAAAGGTTTATTAGCTCAGAGGACTGTACTTGGTCTCAAGAGAACAGCGGGACCAGCAAACAAAAGATCAGAGCTTATAAAATCTTTAAAGGAACTTCAATAGCGTGCTTTTTCTGGCTGACCCAAGCAGGATCAGATGGCAGGATTTTTACCTTGCTTCTTCTGTCTCGGAGGCCTATAACCGGTTTCAGAACTGTGTTCTAAAGGTCATTAACATACATGCCCCTCTTAAAAAAAAAATTAGAACTAGAAAAAGATCCTGTCCCTGGTTTACCAGTACATTAAAATCTGCTTTGCTCAGAGACGTTTTATGGAAAAAGGCACGTAAAACAAAATTAGCGCCCGACTGGGCAGAACAGCCAAGAACTGTTGTACAAAATTAATATGGGACGAAAAAGCAAAATACTTCAAAGCAGTGCTGGACTCCTCAAAAAATGACGCTGCTAAATTCTGGCAAATACTGAGAGAAACTGAAGGTCACAGTTCCTCATCGGCCTTACCTAACAAAATAATTTCAGGAGATAACACCTACACAAGCAAACTTAGCATCTTAGAACAACTAAATAAACCATTTTAACACTGCTGGGCTTGCTTTCGACTCCTCCCGCACCCTAGTCCACTATACTCCCCTACTACTGCTTCTTGTCACTTAACTAAGTTTTCATTTACACCCCCCCGCCCCACATCACCCTCAAGCAGTTAGATCTTCTAATTGCCCTTGATACTAAGAAAAGCACAGGAGCCAACCAGCTCAAGCCTTTTTTCCTAAAATTAGGATATTACCAACTGGTGCCACCCATCACCCACCTTTTTAATCTGTCCCTTTCTCAAGGGGCTCTTCCCTCCGTGTGGAAAACAGCCCATATTATCCTGCTTTTTAAATCCGGCGACCCTAGTGACCTCAACAATTACAGACCAATCTTGTTGTTGCCTATTCCATCAGTGCTCAAAAAAAAAAAAATTGTTAACTCCTAACTTAGAGAACACCTAGAGACCTCCAACGTGCTTAACCCATTACAATCTGGTTTCAGGCCCAAGCACAGCACTGTTATCTGCCCTGGCCAAGGTCACAAATGATGGGCGAATTTTGCTTAATACCAAGAATCACATTTGTGCACTGTTCCTTGATCCAAGCAAGGCCTTTGATACTGTG
Organism: Neoceratodus forsteri; assembly: GCA_016271365.2. NCBI lineage: Eukaryota > Metazoa > Chordata > Ceratodontiformes > Ceratodontidae > Neoceratodus > Neoceratodus forsteri. Next base: position 400,585,364 of record JADMNL010000025.1, read on the forward strand.
GATCATGATCTACTACTGAGTATGTTGCACAACATTGGGCTAGATGAAGCTGCTATGAATTGGTTTTCCGGCTACCTTATAGGCAGACAACAGCAACAGGTTAAAGCCCAGGGTGATCTCTCACCACTTAAAACTGTGCTGAGAGAGGTTCCTCAGGGATCAATCCTGGGGCCCCCATTATTGGTTATTTATATTAACGCCACTGACCACAATATTAGGTCAGCAAGTGTTCACCTATTTTCAGATGACACTGTGCTCTACGTTGCTCCGCCTACCCTCGAGTCTGCATGCCTGGAATTACAGCATGAATTTGATCTCTTACAGCAAAATCTGATTCACTTAATAACTTTTGCTTAATGCCAAGAAGACAAAAGTTATGCTCCCCCCCCCACAAACAAAATTACTACCTACCCACCAATCATCACTCTGCAAATTATGACAACCTTAGGGGAATCACTGGAAATTGTTTAACAAATTTAAATACTTAGGGTTTTGGATTGACTATAAGCTTTCATTCACTACACACATCGAAGAACTTGCAAAAAATTAAGACAAAGACTAGGATTGTTCTTCAGTATTAAGCATCTGTTAACTCAGGATGCAAAACTAAGACCAGTTCACCCTCTTCTTCATTATGCAGACTTCCTTTATAGTCATAGCCCCAAAACTGCATTAGCAAAGTTGGATACGCTGTATCATAGAGCGCTTAGGTTTATCTCAAACGCCCCTTATAACGCCCACCACTGCTCCCTTTATACGCTTATAGGTTGGACCTCTCTGGCTACTAGGACGACGCAAAACGCCTCCCTCTGGGTATATAGAGCCATCACTAATAAACGTTCTTCTTACATTACTGTTCTTTTCAAACGCACCCCCCTGTGCATACCCACTTAGAAGATATGCATACATTACGCTTAATGTTCCCAGCTAGAGTGGCGGGGGGAGGAGGGAACTAGGGAGAAGAAGTGGGGGTGGTGCAGCAATTGTAGGGTAGCAACTTATAAGGAGGGGAAGGCATGCAGTGGGGTTAGTAGCAGGAGCAGCAGTGTGTGGTGCATTTCCGAAAGAGGAGTGCAAGTGATCGGCGAGAATGGGCAGAACTAAGTTCAAGGGGAAGAGAGTTCCAGAGGCCGGGAACTAAGTATGAGAAGGAATTTCAACTAGAAGAGGTACGCCGCGGTAGGAAGGCGAGTGTTCTATGAGGTGAGGATCAAAGTCTGCAGCTGAAGGCGGTGGGGGCTGATAAGAGGGAGATCAGGTAAGATGGCAGAGTGCCAAGCCAGAACCTACCTACGAAGCTGGTGGTATGGGACAGGCACCTGGCACTGAGGGAAGGACAGGAGAGTGCAGTAAAGACACAGCAGTGGTGGGTGAGAGGGGGACAGCTAAGGATAAAGCGGCAGAAGGAACTGAAGAGAGTGTCCAGTCTGGCTAGGGTGGTCTTAGGTGCCGAGTTGTAGACAATGTCCCCAAAGTCGAAGACAGAGAGAATCATCTTTTGAAAAATTTCACGCCTGGCTTGCGTGGGCAGGCAACTATGGTGTCTGTACAGGACACCAAGCTTAGGGAGGATTTTTTTTGTGAATGGTGTCCACATGTACACCGAAGTCTAGATTTTTATCTAGCCAAAGCCCAAGGGGAACATCATCCAGTTTGCTGATTATACCTTAAAGCCAGATATACTAAGCAGCTAATATAGAGCAGACTTGTTTATTATTGTGGTATTGGATCCAATTGTGCTTGTAACTGAAGGTATTAGGATAGCTGGGTCCTAGTGTGACCTAATTTTGGAATAGCCCTGTTTGCTTAGAGTGGAGCCCCTTTGTGTAAGTCACATTTTCTCCCGCTGCATAGTAATGAGAGGCTTTGTTTTCTCCACTACATAGGCAGCTCCCTCTCCAAGCTCACTGCCAACGCCGGGCAGGCACTGGACAAACAAGCAACACATGCAACACAAGCAGCTCACCTGAGGAGCTGAGGAAGCCGATTTCAGCCTGATAACTTTCGAGGTAAAGAGAGCCTCTTCTCTTCATCTGACTCCTGCAGGGGTGCTAGCCTGTGACCCAGCCGTCTGCCTAACCACCCACCCAGGCGGCTGTCAATTTAAGGATCCACCCCCGTGACATCACATCCGGTGACATCATGTCCTGTTGCCCAGAACCCATCTCCCCACTTTCCCATTTGCAGGTTATACCTGATGGCCACCAGAGGGACCTAAGCTCCCTCGCTACTTCCTACTCCTACCTGTACAGTATTACTTCCCTTGGATCTTGCTCACCACAATGTATTGGCCCTACCTCATGCTCTACCTGTGCCTATCCCCACTAGCAGTGCACTTGCCCACTTACCCATCTGCTACTCCACACTGTGCCCTGGCATCCCTCCCTTCCCTTGCTCCTGAACCTGCTCTCTTGCCCCTTGGGACCTCTGTGTGTCTCGGTCCTCCCTGCCCTCCCCCTAGCTTCCTCCTCGCCTCAGGCACATCTGGGTGTCTTCTTATTCTTGCCTTCCCTTCCTGTACCACCCTGCCCACCCCCTGCTCCCTTAGCCTCCCCTCCTCCCCCTCTCATGTCAATCGTAGGAAAACCTCTCACCATCTCCCAGCCAGGGTGTTAGTCATGCTACTACTCCTGTCAGGGAACATTCATCCAAACCCTGGCCAGGTTCCCAGGAGCTCCCCGACTAGCACCACAGGCCTATGCATGGTCTCCATGAATATCTGTAGCCTCCTAAAAAAGTTTGACTCACTACAATGTCTGGTCACATCAATTAACCCTGATGTCATCGCTCTGGTTGAGACTTGGCTGTCGAAATCCTCCCCTGACTCCCTAGTCGCCATTCCTGGTTTCACCCTCTTCCGGTCCGACCGTGTTGGGAGACGGGGCGACGGCTGCGCTATTTATGTCAAGGAATCTCTCCCCGTACTAGCCCTGCCTGCTCCCATCCTGACTCCAGGGCCCAGGCGCCACGCTGAAACTAACCCCTGACCCTTTAAAGGGACCCCTTTATCTGACTACTGTATATGTGCCTCTAGGGACCAAATGCAGGCCAATGCCTCTTACAGAATACCTTTCCTCACTACCTCCTTCCGCTGATCAAATTCTGGTGGGTGACTTAAATGTCAACTGGCTCAGCCCCTCTCCTCCTCTACCTGTGACTCCTTTCTGCAATAGACCTAACGCAACTAGTTACCCACCCTACCAGGACTAACCCCAAGAGAGGCTCCAGTACCCTGCTTGATGTGGTACTCACCAACCGCCTCTAATCGGATCCCCAATGTACAAGTCCTCCCAGACTCTCTCAGCGATCACTCCCCATTCTATTCCACTGGTCATCCTCAGTCCCCAACCCATAGCACAGTCCACATGCGGCGGCGTCTAATACCTGGTGGACTGATAAAACTTAAGGAACTTCTGTCCCAAACTGACTGGTCTCCTATACAGGCAACTCCTGACATCGACACAGCTCTCCTTCTTTACCTGAACTTTTATAATGCTCTGATATCTTTGCCCCAATGTCGACCCGCTACTGCTCTAAAGGCAGAATGCCCCTGGTAACCCCAGCTTTGATCCACCAACTCAAACATAGGGACAACCTATGGCACCGTGCCACTGAGGCTGGCCGGCCCAGTGACAAGCAGTTGTATGCTGCCGTCCGAAACAAGTGCACTCGGGCCATCAGAAAGGCCAAGTCTGAGCACTATCGGTCCTCACTCACTGCCTCATGGGGGAACCCCAGAACCTTCTGGGATAACATTAAACAGTTACATGGGAGTGCACACTCCCCTCCACCCACCCAGATCAACATTAATGGCGTGATCTCCTCAGACCCAGCCCTCATAGCCAACCACCTCAACACCTCATGCACTGACCTTAGCCCTAACCTCCCTACAAATTTTTTTGACCCTCTCCCCCAGCACCTGCCATAAATCTTTCTCGCCCTTATTTTCTCCTCCGACATGTTTCTGCCCAAGAACTTAGGCCGCACCTTGTCACTGCCCTCAAGAGTAATAGTATGGGCAGTGACACCCTGGATCCGTGTATCCTACGGCTAGTCTTAGACACAGTCCTTACCCCGATCACGTGCCTCATCAACCGCTCTCTTTGCCTGGGGAAGGTTCCAACTGCCTGGAAAGTCGCCACTGTCTCCCCTATCTCTAAAGGTGGTGATAGGACTGTGGCTGGAAACTATCGGCCAATCTCCATTCTCTCTCCTCTCTCCAAGGCCTTGGAAAAAGTGGTGGCCTCTCAAATCTCTGACTACCTCTCCACCTACAATGTCCTATGTCCTGAGCAGCATGGCTTCCGAGGCGGGCCACAGTGACCAACACAGCCCTCCTAGAGGTTCTCAACTTTCTCCACTCCTCCTTAGACACTGGTTCTCTGGCGGTGCGGTCTTCATTGACCTCTCTAAAGCTTTCGACACTGTCTGCCACCCCTCCTTCTTGATGCCCTTAGTCTCTCTGGTTTTGCTGCTGGGCCTATCCCTGGTGCACCAGTTATCTGTCTGACCGCTCACAGTGTGTAAAAATTAATGGGACCTACTCAAACATCTGTCCCATCTTTTCTGGGGTTCCCCAGGGCTCCATTCTGGGCCCCTTACTATTCTCCCTTTACCTTAACACCCTTCCACGCTCTTGCTCGGAGAACATTCTATTGTACGCTGATGATGCAGTCATCTTTGCCTCGAGTCGTAACTCTATTGCCCTCCAGGACTCGCTGCAGAAGTCCTTCGCTGAAGCCGAGGACTGGTTCAAGGAACACAGATTGGTGATAAATCTTAAAAAAACCAAAACCATGTTCTTCACTCATCCTCAAAAACAAGTCCTGCAACTTCAAACTCCTCATTCACTCTGGGTCCTCTTTCCCACTCGAACAAGTTTGCTCCTATAAATACCTAGGGATCCATGTTGACCCCTCCTCTCCTTCCATGGACACATCGCTGCCCTAGCCACTGCCACTAATATCCGATTGGGCATCTTACATCGGTATAAACACTGCCTCCCCGGAGGCCTCTTCGACTTCAGATCACTTCTCTATCCTGTCCCTAGTGGACTATGGACTGCGGTGTATGGTGCTGATCAGACCGCACTCCATAAAATTCGCTACTCTGAATAAGGCCTGCAGGTTAATTACTGGGGCACCTAGGCTAACACACACCTGTCTACTGTATGCTAAAGCGCTGGTACTTGATCTTGATGAGCGCCTCAATATCCGACCTGTACCCTTACAAAAAAGACCCTCCTTGGGCTATCCCCGCCAGGATTGACCGCCACCATCCGCCGCTCTGTCCCACTAGTTCATACTCGGACCTCTGGGAAACCTCTCTTGTTATCCCTAGAGCTAGGACCTCTCACGGCCAAAGAACCTTCAGCTTTAGGGCTCCCTGCTGGTTCAACACACTGCCCCCCTCCATCTCGAAGCTCCAACTATATCGTGCTTCAAAACTTCCTTATGGAACTACCTTGTTAACACCCGAAGCTGTAATTGCCACTAGTCAAAGCCGTACTCAATACTTATGACAAAGCTTACTACTAAGCTGCTAAGGACAACATAACCCTGGTATTGTTTGCATCAATCCTACCTGTACCAGCTTGTTTGTATCTATGTCTTAAGTTACTGTTATACTGTGTATTTTTGTTTGTCTTACTGTGACAAGGTACCTTTGTAAATGAACCTATGGCTCAAAGGTTTTCCAAACTGCTGTTTACATAAATAAATAGTACCTGTTAGTGTGTGAAAACTGGGGGTGGAGTCAATTCTGGACAGCTTTGGTCTAGTGCCAAAGGTCATGGAGACCGTTTTTTGACATTCAGAGAGAGTTGGTTGGCACTAAACCAGCAATTTTGTAAAAACATGTGTCATGCAGAGTGCTTTGTTTTATGTGTGTAGTCCTAGTGTCCTTCATTTTGTCTGCTATTAGGAGTTCTTTCTAAATTAGGCTGCTGGTTTTACAGTACTTTTATGGCCCCAGGCTACCTCCATCATAGCACGGTTTATTGCTCTTCTTGTTCCTGCAATGCCTCCTGTCCCATATGACAGTGATGTATCCAGGACCATGGATTCAGCAAGCACTGGTTTACAGTCAATTTACAACAGCAGAGCCGTGATTTTAAGTAGCTTTCTTTTGCCAAACTGTAAAATGTAGCCATTAGTGCTCGCTGGATAATACTTGAGGACTAAATGAGTGGGTTATTCTGTAATAAAAAACAGCTAATGTATTTAATTATAGCATTGATGATCTGGGGTGATTTGTGTGCTTTTACAGCTGTTTGTAGTTTGATGAAATGAAAAGTTTTAAAAGCAAAACATTTCTTCCTGCTGGCTAGACTTGACAGACATATACAAAACAAAAATACTGAATTAGAGCTATTCTGCGGAGGCCAGAACATCAGGCTCCTATGTCTAGTACTTGCTGAATCAGTGGTCCCTCACATATCACTGTCACCCGGGACAAAAGACAATGTAGGAAAAAGAAGACCAATAAACCTTGCTAAGATGGACATCCCTATTTAGAAAAAGCTCTTAATAGCAAACAAAGGGAAGGACACACCAGGACTGCAAACACACAAATCAAAACACTCTGCACAACATATGCTTTTGCAAATTCTGAGTATACTACTCCTTTAAGAAACATTAAGAAAGCAAATTAAAGAAGAAAAGAAAAAATAAATAGAACAGCGATACGGTGTGTGTGGTGGCGGGTTTATTTTGTAGTCTGCACAGAAAAGCAAGAGTGAGTGAGTGTGTGTGTTGGGGGGATTGCTCAGACTAAAAGTTATGCAGTGAGCACGCAGGTGCACAGTACTGTCTACGTCTCTACTGCGCACAACGGCAAAAAGAAAAAAAAAATTTAGAAAAATTAAAGAAACATTGTTTTAAATCAAGGAAGTTTTAAACAAGAGAAAGTTTACCGAAGAAAGATGAAAAGTTATATGAAACCAAAACAAAACGGTATTAAATGAATGATTAAAAAAATGGAAAATACAGTTTGAATCGTTATTTCGACCATAGCGCCTCTTCATGGATTCTCTAAAATAGAAAAAAAAACAAAGTTTGCGGTAGTAGTAGGTTTTTTCCCCACTTTCAGATAATTCCTGAAAAAGACCAAAGGTTGAAACATCGATTCTATTTTCAGCATGCATTTAATATTACCATTTTGTTTTGTTTTCAGATTTCATGCTGATGCAGTGCCTTGTTTGTTTGTTTTTTTTTCTGCTCCAACACCATAAGACAGTGTGCACAGGAGTGTATGAAGCTTTTTTGGAAGGAGGGGCCAGCCCTCAGAAGTTGCAAAGCAGCCACCGTTTGCAGAGTCATCAGCCATTTCCTATGAAGCAGGAATCTAGGAGAAATATTTTTCTTTTGTGTAGTCCAATAACAAAACTTTAAGTACATGATCACAGCCTGCAGAGGTTTGCCTCACCCGTGTCAAATGAGGACCCTGTCCCATGGTGTCAGTTGGCCATGAATCTAAACCCCAAACCAGCGGTGATCTGGCAAAAAAACAGAATCTCCCTGGTTTCACGCTCAGTTTAGAGCATCAAACAGGGCTCCCAAGTTGCCGCTCTTCAAAACACTGAAACAGACTGAAGGTCGTTGTCCCCAACCTCCCCACCAGAACAAGTGAATGTGTGTAAGTGTAGGGGTGTCTGTGTGTGTATCAGTCAGCACTACTTGCAAACAAGCTGGCTATACTCCCGGTTTTTTCACTCTAGTTCAGGCACCTCTGCAAAACTCTTTACAGATTGTTGCCAGATAATTCGATTCTAACAGTTAGGTCCCCTCAGACACAGATTCATTTCGCTGCCGCTTTAGAGCCGTGGCACTGGCGAGTTTCAGCCTGGCATCCCTGCTTTTCTTTGTGATTTACTTGATCCCCGGACAAGCTGAAAAACACATAAATAACAAGAGAACTAAGAAGATTTCACAACAGAGAACAAACTGGGCGGTAAGTTTTGCCCGGGAAGATAAAAACTAAACGCTGGGATTCACACATATCACCGTCTCGCTCGACGTGGCGTGAAGTTTAATAAGCGGTTTATTTACACACAAACTGACCTCTCCCTGCTGGCTGGGACACCGCGCCTCCTTCCCCACGCCGCCATCTTGGAGACTCCGCTGTCGGCTGTCAGAAGCGAAGGCCCGGCGCATTGTGGGAATTGTAGTTTTTCCCAAGAAACGCAGGCGAATGAACCTTCGGTGTTGTAGAGGTCTGCGAAGGGGATGGCTACAGTACCCAGCATCCTCTCCGAGCGGCCACACACCCACTCACGCCATGACTGTGCCGTTCGCAAAGCCACTGGGACGTGTAGTCTTACCACACGGGGAGCGCAATAGGTATGGATGTGTCAGCGGTATTATTAGTCGACGTAGACTAAGCTGCACAAAGACACAATTTATAAATGATAGTTTTTATTGGAGTTGCTTATTAATCCGCCTCAGGACCCGCTTTCAAGAGCTGCACTCTCATTTTAGATGTTGGCGGGTGTACATGTACAGGAAAAAGACCACAACTACCAGAAGGTGCTGTTACTGAAACAGATGAAGCATACGGCTAGCCAAGCAGGTCAAAACGAATACCGTGTCTCCTGGAAACCAGTCAGTCATGGATGGGAAAATAATAGACTTGCCACTTTTTATGAAGCCCACAGTGGGACATTTCTTACTGAAACGTGATTTTCCGCAGAATATTCTGTAACCTGGGCCAATGCAACAGACTTGTTTTCTCTAAATAATCAGAATTAAGACTAAGTGTTGCACTCTTGTAGCTGTTCATATTATTTCTTATCATTGTAAGGTATTTTAGTTTTCTGCAACATTCAGAGGAAAGCAAGAAAATATTGATTTCTAATGAGTACCCCCCCCCCCAAAGTGGGGAGCTTACCTGGGGGCATATCCGTGTTCTTTTACCTCCCGGACTTTGTGGCTAGCGAGCCGCTCACTCCTTGCCCCCCCACCGTGCTCCTGGATTGCAATCAGGGCCGGGAGCAGACAGAACTATTCCGGCCCCTCAATGCGCCTGGAGAGAGAAGTGGCTGATGAGCCACTAATGTGATTGCTTCCCTGACCCTTCGAACTGCCACACAGAGGAGTAGGGAGCATAGTACAGGCCACAAATGTTTTCGGTGTCTCAGGAGGCCACCAGAAGCCATGGCAGAAGCGCTGCTTGTTTTGATCCTCTCCCCAGCCCCATCGGACACCAGTGGGGGCTGGGGGGAACAAAACAAAACTTAAATAACTTTAGAAAGGCTTCCCGACCCGATCTAAGCCTCTAGTGGGTCTAGGAGTACATTAGACAAAATGGCCACCAGGACTGCAAGTCAAATTTATTTAAAAAGACGCCCAATCCCGAAGGCTGTGGGCGACGCACAAAAGCTTTACAGCATTTCATACCGCATAAATTATAAATTAAAATTACTACATACATATAATCAAAAATTAATCCCCAAAAGCCTGCAAAAATAAGAAGGTCTTCAGGCGAACCTTAAAGGCAGTTATGGTGGGAGCCTCCCTAACTACAGAAGGCAGGGAGTTCCAAAAAGCGGGAGCGGTGACACTAAAAGCTCGGTCCCCCGCAGACTTTAGTCTCGCTCTTGGGACAGTTAGGAGGCCACCGCTAGAGAAGCGGAGACTACGGACAGAGGTGGAAAGTACCAGGAGATCAGACAGGTAACCAGGGCCCTGCCCGTGAAGGGCCTCATAGGTGAGAAAACCCACCTTGAAGAGCACTCTCCATCTGACAGGCAGCCAGTGCAATTCGAGCAGTATGGGAGTAATATGGCAAAATTTGCTTTGCCTGGACAAAAGCCGGGCAGCAGCGTTTTGCACTAGCTGTAGTCTACGAAGAGAACCTCCAGAGACCCCGAGACAGAGGGCATTACAGTAGTCAAGCCTAGAAGTGACTAAGGCAGCTCCTAGCACAAGGCCAGTCCCAGAGTCTGAGGCCATCCCATCATGAACTCTGTTCGACTCCACTACCAGTACCTCAGTCTTTGCAGTCGTAGCCAGCTGGAGGCCATCCAGTCGTTAATCTCAGCCAGACAGTTGTTTAGCACATCCACTGTGTTTGATGTTCCTTGGGCAAAGGATAAGTATAGCTGAGTATCATCGGCATAGCAATGAAAACTCAGACCATACTTCCTAATGATACCCCCCAGGGGCAGCATATATACTGCAAACAACATTGGGGCCAATACCGAACCCTGAGGGACTCCACACGAAAGGAGGCAGGGTATAGATGAGAAATTTCCCATCACAACCCATTGCCTCCTATTAGTGAGAAAGGACTCAAACCACTTGATGACAATACCGGTGAGTCCACATAACTCCCTCAGGCAGAGAAGCAACACACAATGGTCCACAGTATCAAATGCTGAAGAGAGATCGAGGAGAACAAGAATTGTCCTGTCCCTCCCATCTCTAGCCCTGAGGAGGTAATTTTGCACCCGAACTAACACAGTTTCAGTGCTATGTCTGGCCCGAAAAGCCAACTGGAAGGGGTCATACAACTCGTGGGTCGTGAGATGCTCTTCCAACTGAAGCGATACCACCTTCTCAACAATCTTCCCCAAAAATGGAAGATTGGAGATAGGACGGTCATTTGCCCTAATCTCTGGGTCCAGAGAAGATTTCTTTAAGAGGGGTCTCACCAGAGCCTCCTTCAAGGCATCTGGAAAGACACCCTGACTCAAGGAACACCGGACAATCAGGGCAAACACCGGGCCAACAGAGTCAATGCATCTCATTAAGAAATGCGTTGGCACTGGGTCCAGTTCACAAAAGGTATGCTTCAAGTTGGCCGCCACCTCAATAACCTCACGAACCTCCACTGGCCTAAACTCTCCCCAACCAGGCGGAGTGCTGTTAGAACACAACTGACGACCACTGACAGCAATAGTATTGCTGGCTGAAGAAACCTCCTGCCGGATCAAAGACACCCTGTCCGAGAAATAACGAGCAAAATCCTCACAATCCTCATTTGAGGAAACTCTTCCAGGCTGAAGACAGAGAGGATGGAGAAGTCTATCAACAGTCCGGAAGAGTGAGGCTGGTCGGTTTCTCCTGGCAGCAATCTCCCGAGACAAAAATACTGTCTTCTTTCGGTTGATTGCCTCCTGATATGCGCGATAATGCGCACACAGGACCAGTTTGTCTGTCTCCAGACGGGATTTCCTCCAGCGGCGCTCTAATCTCCGACCCAGCTTCTTAATTTCCCTGAGATCTCCATCATACCAAGGAGACCTCAGGTACGAAGTTCTGGGTCATACATGGATACGTGTGAGGGAGTCGATGGTGCCAGACAACACCTTATTATAGGTGTCTACCCCGACATCAACAGCTCCGACGCATGCATCACCCATACTAGACAAATCAACTGCCGCCATAAAACCCCTCAGGGATAAGATCACGTTGAGGGTGGCAGCGAATCATCTCAGCAGGGGAAGAACTTACGACGGGAGCCCTAAGTGTGAACTTCACCGTGCAATGATCAGACCAAAATACCTGATCAATTGCAAGATCTACAATCTCAAGACCCAGTGAGAACACCAGGTCCAATGTATGGCCCATGATGCATTGCTGCGAACGTGCTGTTTTTTTTGCAGTTAGCTCCTGCTGGGGAGCTTACAAAACAAAGCTTCCGATGGGGCTTCTGTCCCCCCAAAGTGCCCCCTGGCCCTAGCGACCACCAGGAGGGCGCTCCCCATGTAGCCAGATGCTGTCAAGACTATTTATTTTATTTGATAATGGACTGAGAGGAACAGTACTGTATGGGGCGTTCATATTGGATGTGGTCTGCCTGAAGACAGTGAGGAACCTTATTGGTAGCTGCAGTACAGCCAATCAGGGCATGGAGCGCAAAGTCTCCTGTGGACCAATAAGGTGTCGTGATTCAAACTAACATTCTGGGGTTGACAGTTTGACCCTGTGTCTTTTCTGTGTGAATTTTTTAAGAGAAAACAATTGATTTTTGACAGCTGCTGCTGCTGTCACAGCCTAAAACCATTCAGTTTGTGCCAAAATGAACTAAGAACATTAAAACCTGTTACCAACTGCCTGGTAAATCCCAGACAAGGGGGATTTACCTCATCTTGCCTGAGCTGCTGTGTTTTAGCAACCAAGATTGCTGAAAGAAGTATTTCTTTGTGCTTAGGTGAGGTGACAAAGCCACTGCCTCATTGTCCTGTTACAAGAAACTGTGATTTCTGCCAGGGGACCTGAGATCCTGCCTGCCTGCCTAACTGCTGGCCTACCTGAAAGGTGGGTGAAGACAAGTCCCTCTGTGGGGTAAAGACAACTTCCTGCCTACCTGTCGAGGTGGGTGAAGACAAGTCCCTCTGTGGGGTGAAGACAACTACCTGCCTACCTGTCGAGGTGGGTGAAGACAAGTCCCTCTGTGGGGTGAAGACAACTACCTGCCTACCTGTAGAGGTGGGTGAAGACAAGTCCCTCTGTGGGGTGAAGAGAATCATCGTCCACATCCACGCCAGTTTTACCTGTGCTTCCCAGTTGCCTGCAAGGGGAGATGTCCCCCAACTCCTGCATCATGTGTTCACCAAAAGGTTGTGAGTCCTGGCTTTTACCCAAACAAATACTTTTCTAACTGTTCAGCTAGCTAGCTAGTAAACTTATGTTCTGGGCTTCCTACACGACCTTAGCTAAGCCCACAGCAGCAGTTACAGCCAGGATAAACTGTATAGCTACACCCACTGGTGTAGTTTATAACTTGCAACTGTAGCATCCAACCACTGCACCCAGTGTCTACTCATCACAGGCCTGCAATTCCTCGGTCTGTGCACACAAGGTATTTGGGAGCTCCCACAGGACTGAGGGGTTAACTGGTGCACCAGTGGAGGGAGAGGGACTGGGACAGGGAATACTGGATTGTAATGTACTGTGGTATCTGATTATTTTGCCTGATTACAGTATTTATTTTAACCTTGTTGTTGAATGTTTTACTACCCTTTGCTTCCCTTGTTCCTTACCTCATTATCCAGACCCAAAATAAACACCTTTGTTTATTTTCCTGCAGTTGCTGAATTATTTGCATTATTGTGTAGTGTGATATTTGCATGCTTAAAATGATAAGTTGGGAGGGGATTGTGTATTCTACCTGTCACCAAGGGAAGGGGCTGTATTTCATTTCCTGTGGGGAAGCACCCTGGTAATATGCTGCTATAAGGATCCCCATAGGTGGAGGCACTGCGCCATTTGCCAAGCCAATTATAACCACGAACCCAGGTGCCAACCTATATCCCTTAAGCGGCACCACTTGCGAGTGGTTGTGTAGACAGAAGGGTAAGGGGTTGGTGGTTACAAAATTGGAGGCACTGCTGGGATTGTTGGGCATTTCTGCAGCACACCTCTTTTCGTGGGAACAGTCTGGTACCCCCCCCAAAATTCCAAAGTCATGATGGCTCACATATCACTCCTAGACTGGTGCAGGGGTGCAGAAATTGATCCGAAAAAAGCAAATTTTGATACAAGTGATCCCTGAAGCAATCCCAAAGGGATCATATTGAAAGTGTCATAGACAGCATAAAATGTTTGGGAAAAGTGACTGTACATGGGAGGATTTACAGTTCTACTCAGCACGCATTTTGTGTTCTGATGGAGTGCCGAGAGGATGCCGGTCCTTCCAGAGTGCCTGATCAGCTCCATGCTGATGGAAACTCCACCGTTTGTCTTAATCACCCATGCAAGCCCGGCTCCTCCTTCTGAGGACCGTAAAGAACCAAGTGACTTTGAAATGAAATTACACTTGCTGTTAGCTGCTGAGGGAAAGACTGTTCAAGATATTAGAGCAATGTTCCAAGAAAGTGACCCGAGAAAGACAAAACCCATTGGCGAACCCTGTGTAGGAGGTCAGGACTGGTTCCTTTAAATGGTCCCGCCTTTTGAACAGTACAGAAGACCGCGTACTTTCTCTGGTGCCATCCTCACTCCTTCCTCTTACATGCTCTTACTGCTGACTGTTCCCCTTTAAGTAGTGTACATGGTACAATGAGACCACAGTAGCTGGTGGGGAAGGTAATGGTATGGAGCCTCACATTTAGGGCATTATGTGTGCTGCTGGAGCATGCAGCAGGAAGGTTATTCTAGATACTGGGGATGCTAAAGGAGAACCCAACCTGGTTTATGGCCTTTAATCATTTTAAGGTAAAGAATTACCTGTGATGTTGCTACCTTAGGGTTTATGAGGACAGGGGAGTTGGAGAGTGGCTATTGTAAGGAAGATTATTGGACCAAAATGTTATTTTTTTTTGTATTCAAGTGTTTATGCCCCTTCTCTGATTGGTCCCATCTGTTCTACTCCCCTATCCCCATTACCCACCTTCAACATGTGCTACACGTGCTTACCCCATCCTCCGTACCCCACGGTTTATCCCCCAAGGTGGGGTCTTCACAACTCCCCCCAGAAACCCTCTCTAAGTCCATCTGGAGAGCGGGATCAGATGAGAATGAGTACTGTGGGGACAGGGCAGATCTTTATCTAGCATCCTCAGGGGGTTTCTGCCATTTTTCTGTCCCCTGCCCCCATGTGGTACATGTAGCGTATGGTAGTGTCTTTGATGCATGCAGTTTGATCCTTCTGGGAGAGGAGGCTTCCCGGCCCACCTCCCATCCCTGGCTGGGACATGCTGCCATCAGCAGCATACCCCCCAACCTGGCCACCAGAGCACTGACTCCCGAGTTTGCTCCGAGACCCAGGCTGCTGGCATGGAAGAGTGAGCTGGTTCCGTTGGATCATTAGCCAGCCCTACTGGCCAAAACTGAAAAATAAAACTACCACCACACACACCCAGATGCCCCTTCAGCCATTACCAATTGAGAGTGTTGTATGGTGCAACGATCACTTTTTCATAGGAGGGTGGTCAAAGATGAAGCTGTAAAAGGAGTTGAACAGGAAGTTCAGTCTGAAGAAGGGCAATTTTGATTGCAGTCCTGCAGACCATGTTTCCATAATCAAAGAAAGAATAATTTTTGAGATGATTTTACATCTAGCTGGGCGAGGCAGATAAGCTTTGTTGTGGAACTGGGCACTAAGTCTGGGGAAAAAAAGTTTGTTATAGGTAGCATTGGTATGGTGGGAAAAATATAAGTGTTTGTCCAGCCAGATGCCCAGGTGTTTGACTTGTTTGATCTGTACAGTCAGGGAAATATTGATGGCTGTGAACTGGAAAAAGGTATTAAGCCTGTGCCAGCTTGCGTTTCAGTGCAAAACACATAGCAACGGTTCTCCAGGAGTTCATGGTAAGGCTGCTGCTGGCCAGGAACCACTCTTGTATTATGTTAAAGACATTTTGTAAAGTTTTAGTTCTGATATGCTAGGTCCTAAAGAAAAAGTGACTTTGTCATGTTTGAGACATTAAAGTACCTCTGCCACAGAATAAACAAGATAGAAAGCAGTGAGCTCAACTGTTCACTATGAGTGGTAACATGGGTACCGGGGGGTAACTCCCCAAAACTGGCAGGGATTTTTGGATATCAACAAGTACTTTTTTTTTTTTTAATAGAAAGAGTGGTAATGGACTAGAACAAGCTTTCAGAGATCATTGGGTCTGGAACATTCTAAGGCAAAGTTCCTTGCTTTGCAAAGAAAAACTGAACAAAATAAAAACATTCAAGATCATAAAACCGGAAAGCGCAAGTGAACACGGTGGGGGCATAACATTTGAAGTAACCTGCATTAATGAAAATGCGGGCTTCATGGTGCTGAGTGGTAGGAGACTCTTCTTGGCATGATTGTACCCCTTTAGGTGGATGCCTGTGGAGGGGTCCAGAATAGTAGGGGTGCCAATGCCAGTAAGGAAGGTCCCAGATGGGCAGCATATAATGTTCAGGGTGTGAAAAATCACCAGTGAGTAAGGAGTAAACCGTGAAAAACACACACACACACACACACACACACACACACAAAAGTTCAGTGAAAAAAACAAGCTCAAAAATTGTAAAAGGAGAGAGGAGGACCTGAAGGGAAGTACCCTGCATTGCAAAGAAAAAAATGGAACTGGAAAGTGGTGCGCCTGCAGCTTATTTGTGAGGGGTCTGATACTAGGGTGGGAATCAGGAGCTCAGTGACTGAAATTGGCTATCTGAATTGTGAAAAAAAAGTAAAGTAATATAAAAACAAAGAATGTGTTGGCAGAAAAGGACTGGTAGACCCATCTAGTCTGCCCTATTTTCCCTGCCTAACACTACACCCTGGGCTCTGTTTGGTCACAGGTGTCCATCTTGTATCTCTATTTATTATACACATATGCCTATCCCACATTTGAAGCTCCTGTCTTCAGTCCTACCACCTGTTCCAGGTGTCCACCACCCTTTCTGTGAAGAAGTATTTCCTCACGTGCCTCTTAAACTACCCCCACCAAGCTTCATAGCATGTCCCCATGTTTTGGTGCTCCTCCTCCTGTGAGACTCCCCTCCTGCACCTTGTTCACCCCTGTGATGTACTTATAGATCTCAGCTGTGTCCTCTTTCACTCTCCTCTCCTCCAGGGAGCACATGCTGAGCTTCCAGAGTCTCTTCTTGCATGGTTTCTCATTCAACACCCGCACCATTCTAGTTGCCCCCCCTCTGGACCACTTCTACCCTGTTGATGTCCTTGCAGAGGTGTGGCCTCCAGAACTGGACACAGTACTCCAGGTGGGGTCTCACAAGTGAGCAACACAGAGGCAACACCACCTCCTCTCTCCTGCTAGGGATCCCCCTATGCAACCCAGCATCCAGCTTGCCTTGCCTACTGCCCTGTCACCTTGAGATCATCAGGTATGAGTACACCAAGGTCCTGCTCTTGCTTGGTAGCTGAAAGAATCTCCCCCATCTTATTCACAGCCTCTGGTTTTCCTCAACCTAAGTGCATGCCTACACTTTCTGGCATTGAAACCCAGTTGCCACTCCTTAGAACACTCCTCTAATTTCCCCAAATCCCTTTGCATTCTCTCCAACCCCCATTGGTGTCCACCCTGTTGCATATTTTTGTGTCGTCTGCAAAGAGAGACATGTTCCCCTTCAGTTCCTCAGCAATGTCACTCATGAAGACATGGAGGAGGACAGGGCCCAGTACCAAGCCCTGTGGTACTCCACTGGTCACTCTCCTGTCCTCTGAGTGACTGCCATTTACCACCACCCTCTGCCTCCCATTTTTCAACCAGTTCGATACCTAGCTCACCTCCTTCTTCCCCACTCCCAGGTTGCTAAGTTTCTTTTTCTGCCTCCTGTGTGGTATAGTGTCGGACGCCTTACTGAAGTCCAGATAGGCCACATACACTGCCCTCTCTGATCAACCTCCCTAGTTACCCAAAGAACCTATGAGATTTGTTCATGACCTCCTACTGTAAAGCCATTTTGCTGGTCCTGCAGCCTGTTTGTTTCCAGGTACTCCATCAGTCTCTCACTGTTAATTTCCCCACCACTAATGTAAGACTGACTGGTGTGTAATTGCTGGCCTCACCCCTACTGTCGCTTTTGTGCAGTGGTACCACATCAGCCCTCCTCCATTCCTCTGGAACCACCCATCTCCAATGAAGTGCTAAATAGTGTTGCCAGAAGGGCAACTAGCACCATGATCTGTTCCTTAAATACCCTTGGGTGGATCCAGTCTGGCCCTATGCCCTTGTTTTCTTTTAGGTCTACCAACCCCCAGTGGACTCTCTTCTGTGAACAGACTTATGTCCACTACTGCATTCCCCCAGTGCCTGTTGATGCATGATGGCCCATCCCTCCCTTACCACTATGAAGACCCAATGAGTATTTGTTTAATATTTTAGCTTTTTCTTGGTCTTCCTCTGCGTAGTTCCCCCCCCCTTTGTCTCCTGATCTTCAATATACTACCCCTTGTCTTCCTTTTTTCACTCATGTACAGGCGTCAATCAAAAAGTTTGTGGCCTGACACAGAAGGAAATGCACTATGAATCTAGTATTATTTTATTATTCTACAGTCTCCTTTCAGTTTAATACACATAGTTCAGCATCATTCTAGCATTATCTTCTCATGGTAGAATTCTGTGTCTTGGCCCCCCAGAAACCCCTCCACAGGAGCTATCACCTCTTTCGTCATCAGCATATCTTATTCCATGGAGTTCGGCCTTCAGTTTTGGGAACAGGTAGAAGTGTTAAGGAGCATGATCTGGTAAGTAGGGTGAGTGACAAAGTAGTTTATACCCACATTCTATTGCCGCAGCCACTGCAACCTGTGTTGCATGGGCTGAAGCATCGTCTTTGCAAGAGCAAAGCACCTGGCCTCAATTTTCCATGGCATTTGGCTTTGATGGCTTCTCTCAGCTTGGACAGTTGTTCAGCATAGTACTTGTGGCAGGCTAAAGCCATACTTTCTTGTTCTAGTCATATTTCATATCATTTTATGTATGCAGTGCATCAGTGAGGCCCATGTGGGCCAGTCTAACTTGCTAGGAATCATGGGTAAAAAAATATGGCCACTAGACGGATTATCCCTGTTACAAGGCAGAACTCATGCAGCTACTGCATTCCCCAGAAATGGGTTTGAATAGAGCATTTAAGGGAAACAAAAGGCCAGTTAAGTATAGCTGGGATGCCAAGAAAACCACTTTGCTTATCAACTGCCCCAAAGCCAGGAAGCAGCAGAATGGAGACAGGCTGTCTGGGTTTCCAACTGTAGCCAGCTATGCTCCATTGTCTTTTAAATTTCTGTACAGAGTTGGGTGATTACAGCCTAAGGAGACAGCCATTAAGTAGGTGGGGAGAGGCTATGCTGGCCCCAAGGTTGGTCTAAACTGGGTTTGTCTCTGGAGAGAAAAAAAAAACTCCTCAGTTCAGAGCTGGACAGTTGGAATTTAAAATGAAATATTAAAACCTGACTGGCCATGACAGCCCAGCAGCAAAAGCTAGCCAATTGCAGGGGAGAGACTCCTGAAAATCCTATAAAAACTCTGGAGAGACAGACTGTAGGGGCAGATTTTCAAAAACTTGCTAACCAGCCAGACTGCTTTTGCACTTGGACCCTGCCCTGCCGAGAAAGCAGAGACATTCTTTTCAAAAACTCTCCTGAACCACAACAAGAGGCAAGAATTCAGTTACCTTTTGAAGAACACTTTGCACTATAAATTGAGCAACCAAGGACTTGGCAAGGCAGAACCTTAACACCAGAATTTTACAGTATAGGTGTTTTTTGTATGTTTCCAAAATTTCTTTTCATATCCTGCAACTAATATTAAAAAAATATATAATTTTTTTTGTATGTCATTTACAGTAGTTATTTACCAATTAGTAAAGCTTTTGGCTTACTTTAAACTGATTCTGCCAGCGTCTAATGTGTGTGTTGGTTTTGTTCAAACTAATCTATGCCTAACGTTTAAGGGCCAGATACTATTGATATTAGAATCCAAAATGAGACTCTCTGAATGAAAAGAGGGGGGATTTCAAAAGGGGTCTGTGTGGGTTTGAACTGGTCTCGGTGTTTCTGGGGAAAGACACGTATAGGGTGTATAGGGCATCCCTGAAGGCCTGTACATGCCCGTGGCTTTTCTAGTTATCTGTGTAGTAGCCAAGAGGGTTCTCTCCCAGGAACACAGACTCGAGACAGTATTTCCACACCTCACATGAAGAGAGGAAGCCCAAGGACCTCCTTGACGGATGTTCAGTTGTGAAATAGTAAGTGATCTAAAAGGAGAGGAGGGAGAGTATTTCTGACCCAGATCACAAGGGGATGCACTGTAGCCCAGGGAATCCTGCCCCACCAGAGTGGGCTTGTGACAGTACTCACTAGTTACTATCATTCCTTTTTCAAGATAAAATCGATCATGATCACACCTTCAGAGTCCCAGAAGACCAAGGCCATGATTTTGTTACTTGAGGAGGCCTGCTTGAACTTCTTTGGTGTTGGAGATGCATGATGTTTCCATTGTTTGCTTTGCTGTTTAGACTCCAGATCAAAATGGTGAATCCAGGCTTTATCCATTGTTACAATAGGACTGATAAGGTCTGCTGGATCCCTAATTGTGTTGTTCAAGAAGTTGGCTTGAAATGTCCCTTCTGGCTCGTTTCTGATTGGGTGCCAACATTCTTGGCACTCATCTTGCTGACACTTTGCTCATGCCCAGGATTTCAGTCAGGATTTATTGTACTGCCCCAAAACTGATGCCCAAGATTCTGGCTACATGCTGTATAGTTACTCGTCCGTCTTTCATCGCCATTTGATGGATTGCGTCAATGTTCTCCTCAGTGGTCGCCTCCCTTGGGTGCACTGACGTGTGATTATCTTTAACACTTCTGCCATGTTTAAATTCAGCAGCCCCTTTCGTGACAGTTAAATATGAAGGGGCTTCTGACCCAAGTGTGTTGACCATATCCTCATGTATTTGGATCGGAGTCATTCCTTCACTATGGAGTTACTTCATGATTGCTCTGATCTCAGTTTTCTCCATTCTTAAATGATCATCACCTATCACACTTTGTCTGGCATGTACCTACAAAAGAAAACATTGGATCATTATAACAGTAGATCATATTCTATTCAAATTAGTGTAACTATACATTGAAAATAATACTAGGTGCATAGTGCAATTCTTTCTGTGTCAGGCCGCAAACCTTTTGATCAACGCTCATACCTGAAAAAAGTCTTATCCCCATTCCTTTTTTTTCTAATTCTGTTCATCCCAACACTGCTGACCAGGAACTCCTTTACCAGAGTCCCGGCGCCTGAAAGCACCCCACCAAGATCCTCCTGGGCCTGTGACCCCGGTCCCCTCCATGACTCATCTGCTTAGGAACTCCTTGGTTTGAACCCCCCCCCGAGGTGGGACCACCTTTCAGCTCCTTGGCCCTAATGTACAAATATCCAGTGCCCAGCAAGCTGACGTGAAGACCAGAGAGATGTTGGTGCCCAGGAGGCAGGAACCAGTAGTGGCCGTGGTGATAGGGAGCAGCACCATTATCTGCACAGCCAGCGGGGTTTTTCTGTCCCTTGGAGAAGATGTCATGCACTGATGTTCTGGTGATGTCACACGTGCTCCCACACCTGACGCACCGACGTCCACCTGTCCACTAATCTATGGAGGTTTTGTGGTCTCTGGCTCACTGACCTCCAGCCATTGCTAGGGGTCAGAATTTTGCCAAACACTGCAGCCCATCCCAAAGGAGAGCAGTTCATGGGATGCTTGATCTCCCCCAACCCGACCCTCTGGGCACATTCCCAAACTTCAGTTGTTGGTGTTGCAAGTGATAGCGCTACTCCTTGTGTCAGTCTCATTCTTCACCTCCTAGGCAATGCTTTCTTCAGTTTGCGCCTTTGCTGTCCTTACCCTCCTTCCTGCCTCCCTTTGTTTCTCTAGATATACCTCTTTGCCTCCATTTGGATCTCCTTTTACCTCTGGAAATGCCCTGGATATATGCCCTTTGGAAATGCAGTATTTTTTGTACTCTTGGACTATAAGAACTTTGCTTTTTCTCTCTGCAGTGTTGCAGACTCTTGCCTGGCAAAATAAACTTGCCCTGCTGAATCTAAGCAGAGACATTTGTGTCCTGCTGGTTCAGAATGAGAGAAGTGTGTGCCCTGCTTAGAGCACTGTTATGTATCTAAGTCTACCAACCACTGTGATACAAATGGTACTGAGAGGTTTCAAACTGCCCTAAGAAGAAGCAAGACACCACTGGAAATGGAAGGTGGCATCACAGGTAGGCTAAGCTTTGTAAATTGCTTGCAAGCTGAAAGCAGATATAGTTGAAGTCTTACTGTCGTAGTGAGTGGAAAGAGATGAGATATTTTAAATGCTGATCAGAAAGAATAATAGTATGCTGGATGCCTAAATAATACAAGAAGGTAGATAATTTCCTATGTGCATGGTTTCTACATGCACAAATCCAATCAAAAGCCTCAAACCCAGCACAAAGCATCAAGGGTAGGCAAATCCATGTGTAGGAAGCTAACAAGGACATTTTTTAATTAGTACTACATTCTGGTTGACATGCTGCTACTCAGAATTCACAAGTGACTCACACACCCTAAACATAATCTTTAAAATCTGCATAAAAGGGAAGGTAGATGCTTTCCAATATGTTTGGTTTCTGTAATCACACAATCAAAAGCAACGTGGGTATGCAAAGCCATGTGGGTGTGTGTGTGTGGGGGGGGTAAGCTGATTAGGAAATGTCTGTAATTGTTCCTACTAAAATTCACAAGACTAAAATGCAGAGTGGCCTAGTGAGGAGACAAGCTGCAGCATTCTGCATTAGCCGCAGATGTCTGATCTAGCTAAGTACACTACATAAAATGCAACAACATAGGGCTGAACCACACTTTTCACATCTTCAGCTTCAATAACGGGGAGCGCTGACAATGGTATAAGTAGCCCATAACTACAGCGAACAATTAAGATTCCTGAGTTAGCTTAAGCTGAATCCCATAAGGATGGGCACCTACAGTTGCTTCAGCTTTCTGCCACCGTATACATTGGAAGTGTTTTTACTGTCTTAGTGAATGGAAAGAGATGAAGTAATTTACATGCTGATCAGAAAGAAGAACAACATGTAGGAAGTATAAATAATACAAGAAGGCAGATATTTCACTGGTTGGTCAGCGCAGTGGTATAGCAACTGCACGAACCACTATCAGCCGGAGTATGTGACCCAAGCCTGGATCAGAGGGCCCACAAAGGAGCTGAGCATCCCAGAAGACACCTTCCTTCTCTGGGAGAAAGGCTGCACTTCCTGCTAACATTCTGTTACCTTGGTGACCAAGAGTGGAAGTGCAGTAGGCTGGTGATGGGATAGGGGACACTGCCTGACTTTAGTGTGCAGTCACACAACTGTGCACAATGGAACCCTAGAAAGCAGCACCCTAGGGGGACAGTAAGCAGGGGAAAACACTCAGAGTGAGCAGGATAAAGTCTGGTACTTCTGGGGCCCGACCATCCGACTGGCCGCTCTGTACGCCTGCATTACAGGGCTAAAGGGAATATTCCCCTGATGGAATCGCCATGATGCAGAACTGTCCCATGGCACTTGGAGACAGAGGTAAGTGCCGGAGAAGGGTTGGGCTGGGAGCTGCCATGGAGAGACAGGGGGCAGTACCAGGGCTGGGACAAAAAGAACAACTAAATAAAACACAAAGCAGATACTTTTCCAATTTGTATGATTTCTATAAACGCATACAATCAAAAGGCTCTAACTCGGCACAAAGCATCATGAGTATGCAAAGTTGTAACTGTGTGTGTGTGTGTAGGCTGACTAGGAAATGTTTCAACTGGTATTAAATTCTGTTTGACAGGTCACTACTTAGACCTCACCACATCCAATTCACGCATACTAAATGTAACAATAATCTTTAAAATCTATACAAATGATGAAAACAAATACAGTACTTTACAATTTCTGAGGTTTCTGTAAGCACACAATGAAAAACTGCAAAATCCTCATGGGTATGCAAATAAATGTGTAGTGTGTGTGTGTGGGGGGGGTAACTGATTGGGAAATGTCTGAGCTCTTTTCCTACTAAAATCCACAACAATAAGATGCAGGATGTTAGAGCAAGGAGACTATCTGCAAGTGTCTCGTCTGACCAAGTACTTGAAACAACATAGGGCTGTACCACTGTTTCCACATCTTCAGCTTCAAGAAAGGGATACAATCTGGCAATGGCACAAGTAGCTCCTAACTATAGATAACAGCTAGTATTCCAGAGCCAGCTTTAGCTGAGCCCCACAAGGACAGACAGCTAAAGATGCTTTAGTTTCCTTGCACCGAAGCATCTGGAAGTCTTTTGCCATAGTGAGTGGAAACAGGTGAAGTAATTTACGAACATATGAAAATGCCAGCAGATTAGGCCTTGCGGTCTATCCCATCTGCAAGATGCAGCTCACAGTTTGATAACTGCTGCTGCCCCTCCTCCCCTCTCCCTTCCATCCCTCACTCTCTCCCTGGTCTCTACCCGCCCTACCTATACCCTGCTCATGTATATATCCTATTCCTTCTTAAAACCTCCCACTGATTCCCTCGATACCAACTCCTCAAGTAGCGCATTCCAAGGCACCACCCTTTCTGTGAAGTAATGCTTTCTCAGATCCCTTCTATATGGCCCACCAACCAGTTTCAGGCTATGACCCCTTGGGTCCCTTCTCCCTTCAGTCTGAACACCACATCTGTGTTCACTCTATTAATACCTTTCAAGTATTTAAAGGTTTCAATTATGTCCTCTCTGTCTTCCAAGGAGTACATGTTTAAATGCTGATTAGAGAGAAGAACAATATGTAGGATGCGTAAATGATACAAGAAGGCAGAAACATTCCAATTTGTGTGGTTTCTGTAAACACACATACAATCAAAATCCTCAGATCCGGCACAAAACATCATGGGTATGCAATATTTGTGTGCACACAAAATGTAAAAACAAAAAGAAGGTGCTGCATCAGCATGTGGTCTGAAAGCAAAACAAAATGGTTATATTAAATGCACACTGAAAATAGAGTTAAAAATCGACGTTTCGACCATATGTCTTCTTCAGGAAATATCTAAGAGAAAAAAGCAAAGTTAGTGTACAGGAGAGGTAAAATAAGGAATATGTGTGTGTGTGTGTGTGTATATGTGTATAATTTGGGGAAAGAAAAAAGAGGAGGCTCTGGGAGAAAAAGTGACAATAGCAAGATAAAGACAGAATCTGGAAAACAAAAATGTGATGATGAGGGTGACTGGCATAATCTCCTGGTAAGAAGCAGCCTACCTACGCATAACAGTTCCTCCCTACAAAGTACCAAATCTTGCAACAGAACTCGCCGTTACACCTGCAAATGTATTTCTAGTGTGAGAAATTCAGGGGCCCACAGATGTTTTTCACATCACCAAGGAGTGCTGATGCAACTCCACTAATGTGGTATTATATTGTTTTCTTTGCAGGAAGTGTGCAGCTGTTTACATTGGAGAAACTGGTAGATGCCTTGCTGACCATTTCAAGGAACACTACAGGGCACTCAGGAATGGAGACACTGATAAACCCATTGTATCCCATTTTATCTCCAGGGACTACAGTGTCAATGATCTTTCTGTTGGTGTCCTTCAGCAGGGCTTCTGGGATTCTGACCATAGAAAAACATGGAAACCAAGCTGATCACCCGCCTTGGCTCCCAGCAGCCCTCCAGTTTAAATGAAAGACTTATTTTCTACTAATATATTTCAGCCACCCCTTCTTTTCCCAGTCTGTTTGTATCTGTACACATCTATTGTCTTTTTCCAAAGATGTCTCCTTCCCCCACATTTGTCACATTTCAGCCTTCTTACTAGGCCCTGCTAATTAGTTCCCACCTGGGGACTTCTCTAGCTCATTCACTGCTATTATGCCTTGTCACCCCCATCATCACCTTTTTGTTTTCCAGATTCTGTCTTTATCTTGCCATTATCACTTCTTCCCCTCTCAGAGCCTCCCCCCCTTTTTTTTCCCCATATATAGATATTCTTTATTTTACCTCTCGGCTACACTAACTTTGCTTTTTCTCATTTGGCTATCTCCTGAAGAAGACCTATGGTCGAAACGTCAATTTTTTATTCTATTTTCTAATATCTGTCTGTGTGTGTGTGGTGGGTGTGGCTGAATAAGAAATGTTTCATCCAGTGCTACATTTTTCTTGTCATCTCACTACTCAGACCTCACCACAGCTGACTCGTGCACTAAGAAATAAATGAATAATGACTGTTTCATTGTGTACCTGTTTTAGTGTGCTACGAATGTAGGTTTTACATATTACTTTTAAATAAAATGATGTATTTTTGCTATTTATTTGAATACATATGTGTTAAAGTGTTGTATTGTGTACAAGTCTGTTTAATATGTTAACCCACGTCCTGGTAAAACATATAAAAAATACATGAACACAAAACACTGCCTCAAGCAGATTTTACTGATTAAAACACCTAGCACAGTTAATAATTTTTAGGAATTCCTAATCAAAACCAACTAACTACTAATCAATATTTTGCTGATTAGTGATTACATTAATCAAGATGTGAAATGTATTCAAAGACAAACTCTGCACTTCAGCATTTACTTCCATAATATTTCAGCTGTTAAATTTCCTACAGAATATGTTTTTTTCCCCCTCGGTTCCTTTCCAAGGTTTACAGTACATCTTATTAATCTGTCTAAAATGTCTGTATAAAAATATGTGCCTCTCCTGTTAACCTCACAGTGCTTTTATTTATGACATAATAGTTCTTACCGTGATAACAGACTGTGATATCACAAACTGCAACTCAGTGGTTAGCAGGAGGAGCCAGATACATTTTGAAAGACTGACTGAAAGAGTTAGTGAAATAAATACTGTATTATCTGAAATATTTAGTAGACCAACAGGGGAAAGTAAAAACAAAGTAACAAACAGAAAACAATAATGTTAAAACATTATTGCTGGTTTTTTTTCCAGTTTTTAAACTCTTTATTATAGTACAGAGTTGCTCGTTAAGCCTTGAAGTGTTCCATTATTGCTAGTGACTGTATGTGGCCTCCTCTCAGGTGTTCCTCCAACACTCCAGCAGGTTTTAGAACAAAACAAGCCATCAATTTTTTTTTTATTTCTTTGCAATAGATAGTTTCATTTAACTAGGAAGGATTTATATCTTTACTCCTGCCCCCTCCCCCCATTTACAGCACTTCCCTTAGCACACCCTCCATCCTCACACTATGAGGTTCTTCCTGTTGCTTAGCCCAGCCCTTCCACTACCTCTGTGGCAGGCTTGGCCACCAGCTGGGACCCAGTGGGGGAGACTGCTGTTATTGTTTATATCAGCTGTTCTGGTGCCCTGTACCATATAAATATGCCAATCTGACTCATGATATTTTAAGTGACATCACCAGTTTACTAAAACCAGCTGTGGGACTTCACCGTTTATGGTTGGTGACCCAGAAATGCTCTTATCTAAACCTACCTACTCTGGTAAAACCATTTTTTCCCACAAACATTTTAATCCTCCACACTGGACCTCCCCACACTTTGGACTTTCTGCTGGTAACTACTCAATCCTGACAACCCCATTACCAGCTCCACTCTTTTTTTTTTATTTCTTTTTATTGTCAGAGACAGAATTGGACATATGATCAATACATTCCATCACATTTTCTTTTTAAAGCAGGTATTGTATACAAATACAATTTATCATAGTTGTGATTGCAGACTTATGTAATATTGATCATTTTATATATAAAAGCTGGCAGCATCAATTTAATTCAGTCCAGGCTTAATCCAATCTTTGCAGTTCAAGGTAGGCAGCTGAACCTCCTCCCCCGCCCACCCCTCATGGAACTAATTCTAAATCTTCAGAGGACATATATAGCACCCATCTGTGCCACTTTAGTTCAAATGAAGGCAGTTTGTCATGTTGCTTGGCAGTTAAATGTTGTGATCTGTAGATCTCGATCATGATCACCCTCCAGTCCCTCAAAGAAGGAACAAGAGGCGTCATCCATCTACGGATTATCGCTTTTTTGGCTACAAGTATACAAATCGGGAGTAACGTGTGGTCCCATCTTTGTCTGTGGGAAGGATACGCCGAGAGAATTACTATTTCTGGAGTCAGTTCAACATTGTCTCCCAGACAGGCACTCCACTCAAGTTGTAATGAACACCAGAATGGAGTCAGTCTGGGACAATACCAAAAGATATGTCCCAGATCAGCCAAAGAGCAGCCACATTTCCGTCAGCAACTGCCATAAGTCTCCGGGAGATATCTCGACAATGCAGTCAGAGATCAAAGTAACGTGATCGAGCTTTCCAAGCAAACTCCCTCCAAATATTAGAAGAGGTTATCTTTATGGCTTTCAAAGTAGCCTGTTGCCATTCATCAAAAGGGAACCGAATCTCCAAATCTCTGTTCCAAGCTTCCAAAATTGACAATGAGGAATCTCCCCATGAGGCCCTAAACATTTTATAAAGATGGCCAATTAACTTCACCCATATAGCGCTCTCCAGGGCATCCCTCAGCATCATCCAAAAATTTGGTGTAGATGATGAAGGAAGAGGGGGACTCAACGAGACCTCCCTCTGTCTTAAAATATAGTTTCTCACCTGTGTATATCTAAATAGGTCCCTGTCCGGTAAAGAAAAGGTCTTTTGAAGGTCAGAGAATGGACAAATACCGTTGGTATCCAGAAACTGGTAAAAGTAATTAAGGCCCGTTCTTCGTCATGACTGAAAAGTAGTATCCAGGCTGGCAGGAAAGACATTTTTATCAGCCAATATTAAAGTATAGAAAAAAGAGGTTTGTTTTAGTGTTTTATGGCGTCTGACCATATACCATATTTTCAAGACCTGTGCCATGAATTTTGCATAATCTCTCAATGGGGGGAGTGTGCTCTTGAAACAAAAAGTACCCTCTCAATATCATGTAGATCACTAATAACACATTCAATATCTTTCCAAACACAAGTAGCAGGTGAGAGCCATAGAAATATAATTTTGAGAAAGGCTGCTATTGCATAAAGGTTTAAGGTTGGGAGGTTAACTCCACCCCGCTCTAATGAAGTGCAGAGCAAAGAAAACCTTATCTTTGGTTTCTGCCCTTCCCAGATAAAGTCAGAGATAATTTTATCCCAAGACTTAAAATAATATCTAGCTGGGAAGATTGGTATGTTCTGGAAAAAGTAAAGAAATCTGGGGAGGACATTCTAGTGAATCGTCTCTATCCGCTGAAAAAAAGTTAGATGAAGTTGTCCCCAGCCCTTCAAGTCTTCTTGTATCTGGACAGAGATCGGCTCGTAATTTACTAATTCTTAATGGAGAAAATTGTGTGGAATGTATATGCCCAGGTACTTGAGTTTAGTACCTCTCCATCTCAAAGGGAGGGTGTTCTTTAAATTAGAAGAGGGCTGAAAATTAAACATTAGGGCTTCTGTTTTAGTGATATTTAGTTTGAAGTTAACTAGTTTTTCATATCTCTGAAGGAGATCCCATGCAGCAGGTATTGAAGTCTCCGGGGAAAGTAAGGCAAGGAGGACATCGTCCGTAAAAAGGGCTACTTTGTAACTAGTTTGGCCTATAGGAATACCCTCGATCCCCGGGTCAGAACCTAGAGTTATCACTAAGGGCTCTATATAGATAGCAATAAGAACTGGGGAAAGAGGACAGTCCTGTCTGGTACCTTGACACAAAGAAATGGGGGAAGATAGGGTTCCATTAATTCTAATGTAGGCTTTAGAATGATCATACCAGCTCCACTCTTCTCCCCCCCATGGCGTGGCCCTCGGTAAGGTGCATCACCTCCCCGTGGGATCCAGATCCAGTGTGTGTGGAGTGGTAGACAGCACAGCATTTGAGTGATCTGGCAATGTCATACTGTGGGGGTCACTATTTTCCTCTGATGTATCCCTTGACCATGCTTACTTCCAACCACCCCTGGTACCATGTGCAGCCTTCTGATGTCCTCAGAAGCATGCCAGTGATGAAGCAAGCTCCCTGGCCCTTCAAAAGGGGTTGTTGTGGCAGTGGACTAGGGTGCTATACTCTCCAGACTGAGACAGCAGATTGCCCTAGGTGCCCATCTGGTTGCCAGGGGCACTGGTAAAGTCAGTTTTGAATCTGTCCAGATGTGGTGAATATCATTATTCATATCAGTCAAGGTGAGCCTACCACACATAATGACATTATCAGCAGCTGCGTTTACTTTAGGGAGAAGAAAGGATAGCATCTTCTCCAGTTAATTTTAATTAGTTTTATTTTTTTTTGCTCCTATCATGCCCACTGGCACCTCACTCCTTTGGGCCCCTCCACCACCCCTTTTCTCCTTCCAGACTCACCCTTCGATCTAACACCTCCGGGGCTCACTCCCATCCAGGCCTCCAGATCCTGTAGGCAGGCTTGTCCTTGCCTGGGGCCTCCAGTGGCCGTCACTGCGGGACAGACACCTTGAGAGCTCCATTACTTTTCCCTCTCTTTGCTTGGCTTGTCCCCGCCTGGAGCCATGCCACGGCCTAGAGAAGGAGTGTTGTGTCAGTCTCTAGAGGGGGTGTGCCCATCAAATGAGGAGGGTCCAGGTGTAGGGGAGGGGCTGACAGGTCATCATCCGGTGTACCAGTACAGCATTTTCCCATGTTCTGAACCCCTACCCACCCTCCTCCCCTATTTGCTCACATACATGTATGGCTGGCCTGAGGAGAGCAAGCAGCAGCACATGGTCGCCAGCACCATCTTCGTCACCTCCTTCAGTCACCACTAGGAACCACGACACAGCAGTGCTGCAAGCTCCCTTCCCCTAGGAGAAGAGCATCCTTAGCCCTCCCTGTCAACCTCTGCTCTGGATCTTCTGGGTGTGGGGCGCAAACCCAGCTTGCCAGTGTTATCCACCATCGCTTGTTACTGCGGAGCCATACAGTTTTTTTTTTTAAATACTCGAGGAATTAAAGGTTTTCAAATCTGATGCTCAAATAACCTTGAAAGGTACCCAGTTCATTATGTAAGCAAGAAGAAATGACCAGTTATAGGTTACTATTCCAAAACCACATGTTCAGGTGCATTTGAGGCATGAGGTGGTTGTGCAGAGTGCCACCAACTACCTGGAAAGGCAGTTCAGGAATAGCAACCTGCACCTTGAAGTGTATTACTGCGCTTATAAAATGGTCCACTGTGGAATAAACATCAAGATAAGTTTAGCATTACATTTATTATACCTGAACCGCAACAGTCACCGATAACAAGCGGGTTCCCCTACCCATTTCATAATGAATGGGAATGAAATGGCATCATTTGTGCTTTTTTTGCATTAGTAAACTCAACATGTTTCAGCTGTTTAGACTGAAAATGCCACAATAACAAACGTGCATTTTTAGTTCAGCTTCAAGTAGAAATCATCTTAAGTCCTCCTTAGTACTTTAATGTATTGTTTCAATAAACTTTACTTGTAGACATTCAGTTGTTATAAAAACACAAATTTCATGTCTTACTCCTCAAGAGAAATCATCCAATGTTTTTTTTTCAGTTTCACAAATCAATTTTGACTCTTCGTAGTTGATTTCAAAACTAAAAAACGAATCCCTTCTATTTATTTTTCTCTATTCAAAGATAGAAACAAACTAGAAAAAGTGGCAAAACTGTCCTACAAATATGCTTGATTTCATGATGGATTTGGAACTAGGATTACAATGAACCTTTAATTGAGGGATTAAACCTGTAGGTCAGATTTATTTACTTATTCAGTCTCAGATTATAGAGTACCTTTGAGCTACACATAGCTCATTTACAAAGGTTCCATATCGGGGGGAGGGGTGACAAACAGACAAAGGGAAGCTAAATAAGTGAGATTCTAGCAAACATTGGCAACACGTCATAGTAAACAGCAATAGAGAGGGGCTAACAACTGAATATCTGGCAAATATTGGCAATACGTCACACATCAAGGACAACATCAATAGTTGAGAGCGAGAGTAAGTTATATCAATGCACTAGGGGAGGAAATGTGGAAGTGAGTTTAAAGATCCTAGGTAGAAAGGTAGCAGCCAACAGTTTTGTCAAAGTTACTATGGTGAGGGGAAGAATTTGGAGGCGAGGTGTGGGTGGAAGGAAAAGGGAGTGGGAGAGAGGGATAGGGCGAGAGGAGTAGAGAGAGGGGGAAAAAAAGATGGGGGGGAGAGGAAGGCAGGGAAGGGGAGCAGCTGGAGGCCTTGTTTTTGGATTTCCTATGGATACTCCTGATAGGGCGGATACTTTCCAAGGATTAGTTGTAGAGACTTGCAAACATCAGGACTCCCAGAGCTACAGGGATTTCTGTACTTTACAGGACAATGCAGCTAAGCAGTCAATAGGAAAATATGTTTCCTTAACTTGTTTATACAGAAAAATTAGGGAATGTACTTACATATTGTACTTGCCATGGGACATAAGTGACCCCGGACCAGTATAGGTAATGGGGCTAGAAACACAGAATTTGATGGCAGATAATGACGGCTTGGCCCACCTAGTCTGCCCATTTCCCTACCTAATGGATAAGCTGCAGATTCTAGTTCATCAACAGCCTACTTCCTCCTCCCCTCACATTTGGCCATTTTGGATTTGTCCATGCAGCACCTTATGAGCCCCACCAACCAAGGTGCTTCAAGTGTTCGAGCTGGCAGTTTTGGGAGTGGGGGAAGAGGCTAAGGGTGGACCCTGAGCCAGATTCTAACCCTTGCTGGGTTATGAGGAGCCCTCTTGCTCCATCCATCTTGCCTTCTGTTCTTTTCCCAATTTTCCACCTCAAACATGCTCACACCCCATGAAGTGATGGGGTGAGGTGGGGGTGCCCACCATTTTTGGGGGGGGTTAATACTGACCATAGGCACAGAGGCAGTTTTGTATGTTAGACTTGTTACAGTGCTCCAAAGGTACTTGTAGTATAGAAAAGAGTGGTGCCAGAAACCTCAGCAGTGAACGTACTGTTGAACATTTGCCTTCCCAGTGGCTAGTCCAGAATGTTATGTCTCAGGCCCAGAGCAAATGGATATGGAACCTACGTTTCCCTGACACTTGGTGGGGAAGTGTAATTTGAGTTTAAAAGGAGTGCCCTAGCACGCAGCAACTGAGTTCATTGGGGATGGCCTCCAGCCCGGCTTTTGCGTACCTGCTCATGGTACAGAAACCACTGCCATCTAGCCTGGTCTCAAGGCTACTGCTTCCTTCTGCTATCTGCCTTTGAACTGTTTGAATATGTTTGTCACATTTTATTCTCCTTCGTTGCTTTCACTTTGTAAAAATGATTGAACTGTTACACAGTATGGTATACAGTAAAGGACTGCTGTAGCATTTTCCTCCAGATTTCTGCGTATGGGTGTTCATTTGCTTGGGGTGCACAAGGGGAGATGGCCTGAGACAACTGGCATCTGCATGTTCTATGCAATTTACAGGACAATACAAGAAAATCATTAGGAAATCACAGGAAAAATGACAAGTCATCTGCAGTGCAACATGTCTATGATATGAAGGGAAAAAAGAATGTCTGTGGAGCTCAGCCTCAACATGAGCTATAAGGTATGGGATGCTTGATGGCAGGGGAATTCTCAGTTAAATGCTCACTGATAATGTGACCTGTCCATCCGCACTTCCCTCATTATGCCTTTTTTCTAGGTATGGCCCTGTAAAGCATACTCTGAAAGCATAAATATATGTTCCAATTATTTATAAAATGCAAGAGATTACGCAAACTTGGATGTCAATTTAAAAATGGCTTTTATCAATTTTAAGTAGTTTCTGTCCCTTTCAGACTTGACCTTGCATTTTTCACCTCTGTCCTACCTGTGTCCTGAATCCTTTTGGTCTGCCCTTCCTATGACCCCACCTCTGCTCCACCTCTTGTCTTACATATAATAGACATCTCAGTTAAATGCTCACTATTTATGTGAATTGTCCATCCATACGTCCCTTACTGTGCTTTTTTTCTAGGTATAGCTTTGTAAAGCACACTCTGAAAGCATAAATACATGTTCCAGTAATTTCTCCAATAAAAGCAGTGGTTATCTATGATTATGGAGGACAAACATGGATTAGGCAATTGAGCCACAAGCAAATTCAGAATCGGACCCAGAGTTGGGCATGTGGAGTCGGATAAAGTGACTTTAACCCTAGTGGGCACATGCCTATGAAATTTACAGCTGTTATAACTTACAAGTTCAAAAAAAATAATTTTGTTGAATCTCTTACATTTTATAAATAAATTATTGGAACATATATTTATGCTTTCAGAGCGTGCTTTACAAAGCTATATCTAGAAAAAAAGCGCAATGAGAGACGTACGGATGGACAGTTCACAGAAATAGTGAGCACTCAACTGAGATGTCTATCACATGTAAGACAAGAGGTGGAGCAGAGGTGGGGTCATAGGAAGAGCAGACCAAAAGGATTCAGAACACAGGTGGGACAGAGATGAAAAAGGCAAGGTCAAGTCTGAAAGGGACAGAAACTACTTACACTAACATGCCCACAGTAAACACCCGCAGCGCCAACACGGCTTCAATGATGGTTGGAAGGGTCAGGACAACCCTTGCGCAGAGATCTTTTCTTCTCAGGGCCTCTACTTTTTTCAACTCCCTCCCTTCCTCCATCAGTCATCTGCCACCCCCAGCTAGGCCCCTTCAAAGTGGCCCTCAGGAGCCACTTCCTCTCCTCCCACTCCTGCACCTGCCCATAATCGGTCTACCTACAACCTACCAGCCCGCGCCAAAGCCACAGCGCATTTGTCAGTAGCATTTACCTAATCTTGATATGCTTTGACAAAGTCTAAATTCCCAGACTACATTTTTACCTTGGACAATAACTTATCCCTACATTGTAGGGACCTAGTTAGCTAACAACACGTATAGGCTGCATCGCTGTTATATTCTACTGTATTATTGCTATGTAAATGTGTTTTACCACTCCCTGTACACTGCTGTGCTGATTATACTCTGTTTCTGTTGTTATAAATTGTTTCCTGACGTGGAACATTTGGAAATGAGTCTATGACTCAGAGGTCTGTAATTCCAATATCTTCAATAAATAAATAAATAAAATTGCTAAAAGACATTTTTAAAGTGACATCCAAAATAAAAAGTTAGACTTCATAGGGGATGGTAGGACACGTTGTCCCATAACAGAAGCTGGGCCAGTGGCATAAAGGATTGAGGCGCTGGATGCCACACTTGCCGCCACACCAGCAGACCGGGTTTGGGAACAAACTCAGGTTGCTGGGGGTTGACCTGGGGGGGAGGGGAGAGGACTGAGCATCTCTCCTCTCTTGGGTATGCTGTGCTGTTCAAGAACTGCCACTGCATGGAAGCGTGGTAGCAGGGCATCAGCATGACTCAGAAGGGAATGGCCAGTGGCAGGTGCACAGTGTGTGTGTGTGTGTGTGTGTATACGCCTTCACGCATGCGCACGACTGCATCCTTGCACACTGCCTGGCCATGGGAGAAGAAAAGTAGCGGCCACAGGGTGATCCAGTTGTCACCACAGCTCCCGCACCACCTACCTGGATAACCATGGCGTAAACCGCCATTATAACGAGCTGGTTATAGCAGCAAGTGCAAGACAGCTGAGAGCTGTCAATAAGTATACAGTAGTATAAGCACACACTGTGAAAACTGCTGACCGTGGAAAATGCTGGCTATAGCATTACTGGGTCCTGGACTCCAGGGCAGGCAGTGGAGCCAGGACCAAAGTTTATGGAGACTACCTTGGTACGAATTTAAAACATTTTTTCCAGCCCTATAACAGGTAGTAGGGCTGGGAAACAGGACACACTGTGCACTCAGTGCCAGACCACCACAGGAAATCAACTGGAGATCAGTAAGGTTACCAATTTAAAAAAAAAGTATGAACAGGGGTGTAATCGGTTTTTCCACACACCCTGTGTGTGTAATGCCCTGATAAACTCCTCGACGTGAGGTATCACACACCTCGGTTGTGTGTCAAAAACATTACATACCCCTACCCATACTTAGTTCTCCATACAGCGATGATCAGAATAAAAGTAGCATTGAAGGTCTACTGCACACTTGTAACTGAACAGTCTACTCTGGAATTGTTCATGTTCTGCATTAAATCAGTCCCCCTCTATATACACACACACACACACACACACACGATAAAACTGATTTATCAGATATGTTTTACTACGTTAGCGGAAACTCTGCCAAAAATGTTTCCAGATCGGGAATCAAGCCTGGGTTAGTATGATATATATATGTACATGCTCACACAAACATACTAAGGGCACAATTTACAAAACTCTGCCGCATGTGATGTGCCAGTGAGGCATAAAAAGACACGTAAAACAGCCTGTGAATATAAACGTCTGTTGCGGCATCTGCTGATCAAGCATGCATGCTGCAGATCCTCCTAACGTATGTGTTAGGGGAAAAAGGGACCCATGGGGTCCTGTTCTGTATAAATCACTGGCCTGTCAATTTACAATGCCCTGACTGTGCCAGCTGATTTGCAGAGTGTGTTATTCTGCAGGTGGCAGGTATAACGGTATATGCACACTTCAGAAAGTACTCTATTTTTGTTACTGTTTTTGGCCCCATGTCTCCTTGCCAGCTGCCAGATTCTCCTTCCACCTGCCCAAGTCCCTCTGCCTGCCACAGGAGTCCTCCAATGGTCCAGCTCGCTAGCAGCCTCTGCGCAACATCCTTTACGGAATCTTGATGTCCCCCGTGGGTGGGACCCCCTGGTTCCCCAAGCACAAAGGATACTTCAATCAATGCTAGAGGGCCAGGAGGAGGAGCCAACGTAGCATGGGAGTCAGTAGGGCTCTACTGAAGCATGTGGGGCAAAGGGGCTGCTTTTGCCTTACATAGCTGGGGTGTTTTCCCTCCACTAAGCCCTCCCTTATCCCCCCCCCGTGTGGTCCTGAGAAGGGACCTGAAAGAATGCCTATCAGGGCCATAGGAAGGGTGGGTGAGCCCCAGCCAACATTCTGAACTCCCCTGCTAGACCCACTCTGGGCAACTCGGCAGGCACCCGTGTGTGCCGATGTAAGTCTGTTACAGAGGGAGCACTTATTCCCATATGACACACCCTCCCTCAGAGCCTCAATGGGGCAGTCATGCAGCAGAAGGAGGTGCCCTCCCTTTCCAAGGCAGACGACATCTGAAACAGACACCAGACCCTTGCCTTGCTGGTCAGCACCAGACATCCAAAATGTACAATTTTTTAAGGACATTTTTTTAAAATCTGTTCATTTTCCCCATTCAGTGGCTGCTCTGTTTTATGTTTTCCCACCACTTCTGTGTAGGACTATCCCTATGTGTCCGTCTTTTGGGTTGCCCAGCCTGATGCCAGAAGTTGGGTTCAGGAGGAAAACCTGGGTCTCTTCTATGGCAGTGCAGCACGGTACCCTAATGTAAGGAAAATTTAAAAGAAAATGCAAATATATATTAGTGAGTAAACACTTTTTTTTTTTTATCTAATAGTCTTGCTTCAAAAAAGGTAGCCGTTCCTCCCAATACCCCAGGATGCCACTAGTACATCCCTGTGTTACAGGACCTATCAGGACTAGAACGCAGCCCCTCCAGCCATCCATAGCCTCAGCACAAGGACTTTATCAGGAAATGCTGCTCAACCCCTGGAGCAGAGGGAGGGGAACTGTTTTTGAGCCACTGCCATGCCAGGTCCCCAGTGAATGTCCCACTTTACAAATACGGCCCTTAAAGGCTCCATTTGGTGCTGGCGTTCCTGAGAATATGGAAGCTCATGGTCAGGCTGTGCCAAACAGTCCAGAACCACAAAGTCTGCTGCTGTCTTTAGTTCTGCAGTTCAGCACAGGGCTGTATGCGCACCAAGTACTGGGGCAGCGGGTTCTCCTTCACGTATTTCTGAATGTACCAGCATGTCAGGTGGGCCTTGAGGTCTTCTTCAACTACAAAGTCCAGGGCTGCCTAAAACACAAACAAAAAAAAAACATTATTATCACTCTGAGGTGCCTATTTTTGTTCAAATATTGTGATGATTCCCCCACTGTCTTAGACTCTCGAACCCTTAATCATTTGGTACCAGGCCACATCCTTCTCTTTTTGGTCTTACAGTGCGTCTCTCGACCTTTGGTCCAGAGCTGCCTCCCTGGAATGCTTTAGGGAAAGCCCCTCTCTGGTGGGCTCCAGAGGGTTGCAAGTCCTTTAGGCTTCGCAAAGGTTTCTTCTGTGGATGCGATGAGCTTAGGGCAACTTCCAAGATTAACAGCATGGGGGATGCACGGCACTGTCGTGAGCAACAGGACTGCGGTTTACCCTGTTTTTATGTGTCACTTCCACCTCCCACAATACACAAACATCCACGCTGGTGCCTGACCTGGGGGTATGCAAGATGTCAAGTGGTCACATTAGTCATTCCAAGCCACCTCTAGGAGCCAGAGAGGTAATGACTCTAATCCCCCCTCAAGCTTGAGAGCACTGCCTGCAGCACTCCAATGGCCTTACCAGGGTGGGTAGGCAGACTGGCATAGTGAACTCACCCACATGGGAGCATGATGTGCTCCTTTGGCACCGTTGGGCCAGTCTATGTACTCGTTTTTAAGGCCGACCTGTAGGTAGACCTTCTTCTGAAGGCATAATCTGATTTACATATGTTTACGTTACATTTTCTGCATCAGAAGGCAGCACTGAAAAGAAAATATTGGCGTATCATATTGGGCCAGCTTGCTCTGTGCTCTCCTGACCGAAACATGTAACAGAAAACACTCAAAAGAGCAGAACCCAATTTAGTTTTCCCTTAACTGAATATAGCCTTTTTTGTTTAGATTCCTAACGTAATATGAAAATGGGATACAATTGAAATAATTCTCAGAGATGCATAATAATTTGCTAGTGCCAGGAGGTTGTTTCTTCCGACCAGTGTAGAATGAATAAATTATTTATTCATAATGTGCCCTTCAGCTGATAGAAATATGCACACAAATAACCCCATTAGTTAACATTCGACTCATGGATAAACAATACGAATAGGATAAGATATTCCAAAACAAATATGTAGGGGTGAACTCTGGATTTAAACAGCATCCTTCCCCAAAAAGTGTCCCAAAGTACTTTACAATCCAGGAGAGGTGGGAGAGATTATGTCATTGAAATTTCAAGCACACAGTGTCTCTAACAGGGTCACATAATGATCAAGTGGCAGTTGTGGGTTTCAAACCTGGGTCAACAGGTACCCAGCTCTGTGTTCCAACCACTACTCCAAACAGCCTAGAAACACAGAATTTGTCAGCAGAAAAGGACTGCTTGGTCCACACAGTCTGCCCAGATGTTCTCTGCCTATCCTGTCTCAACAGGCCTTAACTGATCTCTGGCAACCCCCAATATTCCCCTATGCCTGTCCCATGCATGTTTGAAACCCCCCACTGTTTTTGCTTCTACTGCCTCTGGTGGCAGGCTATTCTAGGCATCCACCACTCTTTCATATGAAATAGTATTTTCTCATGTCACTCCTGAACTTCCCCCTTCCAGCTTTGTTGCATGCCCCCTTGGTCTGCTGCACTCTCTCATTTGAGACAGGTTCCCCACTTGTACTCTGTTCACGCCTGTGAGGTACCTTTAGATCACTATCTTGTTCCCTTCTCCCTCCTCTCCTTTACGGTGTCCATGCTGAGTTCCCCAGTCTCTCTTCGTATGGTTTCTCAGGCAACCCCTGCACTATTTTAGTTGCCCTCCTCTGGACTGCTTTTACTGTCTAGGTCTTTTCTGAGATGCGGCTTTCAGAACTGGATGCAATTGGTAACACCACCTCCCTCCTTCTGCTGATGATACCTCTGCTTATGCACCCCAGCATGCCACTGGCCCTGCCCACTGAACTGCGACTTTGAGGTCATGAGACATTATAACCCCAAGGTCCCTTTTCTGCCTAGTGACTGACAGTACCCTCCCCCACCCCCAATTTTATACTCAGATTCTAGGTTTCTATGGCCGGGATGCATGACTTTGCACTTTTTGGGACTGAACTCCAGCTGCCACACACTTGACCACTCCTCGAGTTTTCTAAGGTGCCTAATCATTTTCTCCGCCCCTTGCTGAGTACAATACAAACTCCTTTGTTCGACACAAGGTCATTACAATCAACATACATTTACGTCAACATTCATAGAGTAAAATATAAAAACATAAAATAGTTGCACCTCAATATAAAATGTGATAAATATTATTACAGTTTCAATTATAATAAAAAATGACAGTCTGTGTAAAATATTTTTTTTCATTTGAGTTGAATAAATAGATTAAAATTTGATCTGGAGGAGACAGAGGTTTGATAATACAGGTCCTAAACAAAATTTCCTATGTTTCTCATATAGGGGACAAATTAAGAGAATGTGTTTAAAGTCATCCAGAACCCTTAGTTTGCATTTGCATAACCCATTGTCAATACCCATCCATTTCTGCTGATAATATATATGTCTACAGATGTATATTTCTAGTCTGTATCTGGTTATTACCCTTCTTACGTCCGGGTCTTCCAATAACACATGGTATAACTCCAAACTGTGGATAGTTTTTAGTCTTTTATACCATTTAAAATATTTATATGTATGCAATAGTTCCGTATCTCTAGAATTAGATATATCCTTTATCCTTCTTTTGACTTGAAACACTATCTCCTCAAATGGCCTGTAATATATTTGACATAACAGATCACCCAGACCCTCCCTTCCCGAGTATCCACCCTATTGCACATCTTGGTGTTATCTACAAAACATACCTTCCATTCAAGTTCTTCACAATGTCAGTTATGAAGACATTGAACAGGATGGGTCGCAGTACTGACCCCTGTGGTACCCCACTAGTCACTTTCCCCTCAGTTGAGTGAGTGCCATTTACCACCACTATCCTCTGCTGCCAATCCATTAACCAGTTTTGTACCCCAGTTCACAATTTTGGCTCCCGCCCCTGGACTATCCAGTTTCTTTATTAGTCTCCTACATGACATAGTGTAGGAGGCCTTGCTGAAGTCCAAGTAGGCCACATCCACTGCCCTTCCCTGATCTATTTCCCTGGTCACCTAGTCAAAGAAATCGATAAGATTCGTCTAGCACGACATCCCCCTCATGAATCCATGCTGCTTTTGGTCTTGCTTACTGATGCTAAAGGATACCTTGGAATAAACAATATTACTATGGTGACTAATTTTTCTCTTTTCACCCTAGGGGTTCTTTAGCATCAGTAACTATGTGCAGATTACAAAGCAGTGCAGTTGGGAGGCAAGACCGCCCTGCCAAATTTGGCATCAGATCTGGACTGTACATCCAGGCAATAATGCTTTGTGAATTTCTGTACAGTCTTCTATGTGGCTACTTTGCAGACATCAAGTAAGGGAATATCCCTTGCAGCTGCCACTGTGGCAGCAGTGCCCCTGGTAGGAGTGAGCCCTGAGGCCCTCAAGAGGCTGTTTATCAGCCATGTCATAGCATAACTGAGTACAGGAGACTATCCAATGAAAGACAGTTCTTTTAGTGGCTGGTCTTCCTCTACCTACCTCCCCATAGGTGAGGAAAGGCTGGAGCCCCTGAACTGCTTGGTGTGCTCCAGGCAGTAGGATAGGGCTGTCTTCACATCCAGACTATGGCATCTCTGTTCTCCAGGTGTGAATTTCTCAGTGAGGAAAACAGGAAGAGTGACAGACTGTTTAAAGTGAAATTCAGAGATCACCTTAGGCAAGAATTTCCTGTTTGTTCTGCGTTCTACCTTGTCCCTATGAGGGACGATGTAGTTGGGATCTGTGCAGAGTGCTTGCAACTCTGAAATCCTTCTGGCAGAGGTAATGGCAACTAGGAAGACTGTCTTCCAAGTGACATATTTCAGATGGGCCGTAGTCATGGGTTCAAAAGGCGACTCCATGAGCTTGGCAATGCACAGCTTAAGATCCCACGGAGGAACAGGTTCCCTGATTGGGGGCTGAAGGTGGAGAAGGCCTTTAAAAATTTTTTTTGAAAACAGGTAAAGATATGATAGACTGCTCTTTCGCTTTGGACAGATAAGCAGAAACTGCAGCTAGGTGCAGCTTTAAGGATGAGGCCTTCAGGCCTGAGGTATGCAAGTGCGCCAAACAGTCCAGAAGACAGGAGATTGATGCTTTGAGAGAGTTTATATGCTTATTCTTGCACCACAAATAGAATCTTTTCCACTTAGCTGCATAAGTTTTCTTGGTACTAGGTTTCTTGGTCATTGTCAGGATGCTGCAGATCTGTTCCAAATACTGGTATTCTGGGTACTCTTATTCCTCAGGAGCCAGGCTTTGAGGTGAAGAGATTGCAGGTTGGGATATGTCACCTTTGTCTGAGGAAGAATCAGGAGACAGTGACTGAGGGGAAGCCGAATCGGCTTGCTGGAAGCCAGGGCTAGAAGGAGAGAGTACCATGACTGACTTGGCCAATCCAGTGCCAAGGATCATTGTTGCAGGCTGGAACTTTCACTTCAGCAACACCCTATGAATAAGAAGAAAGGGAGGGCAGGCATAAAGGAACTTCCCTGACCAGTCCAGAGATAAAACATCTGTTGGAAGAGTCCCTAGTGCTGGTGGCCTGCAGCAGTACAGTAGAAGTTGATGGTTGAGGTGACAGGCAAACAGATCTATTTCTGATGTGCCCCACCTTCTGAAAACTGCGGCTAGGACCTGCTTGTTCAGAGTCCATTCATTGTACCCCTGGATGATGCTACTGAGGGCATCCGCCAGAGTACAGTCCTTGCCTGGAAGGTGTATGGCTGAAAGACTGACGTCAAGGGAGTAAGCCAGAGACCAGATTTTCATTGCCTCTGTACAAAGCACAGTGAACCTTGTGCCACTCTGCTTGTTTATGTAAAACACTGCAGTGGTGTTGTCTATTCTGATTTGCACTGAGTGGCCTTTTAGCTGCAGGGCAAAGGACTTCAGAGCAAGGTAAATGGCTCTGAGTTCCAATAGGTTGATGTGGCTTGCAGATTCTTTGGGAGTCCAAATGCCACTGACAGAATGGCTGTCCAGATGAGCTTCCCACCTCAGGAGGGACGCGTCTGTGGTAATGATTTTTGTGGGAAAAGGCAGTTGGAAGGTGATCCCCACTGACAGGTTGGTAGGATCCTTCCACCAGTCCAGAGCTTGCAGTAATGTTTTTATGACTGGAACCAGCTTGGATAGAGGACGTCTTCTTTGGGACCAGTAAGCACAAAGGTGGCACTATGAGTCCCTCATCTGGAATCTGACTCCTGGAATGACAGTTGTCATGGACACCATGTGCCCAGGAGCTTTAGAAAATGTCTGACTGGCCTGGGCTGGCCCAAGACAAAGGAATTTGTTAGTGACAGGAACTTATGCATCCTTTCTGCAGGAAGGAAGGCCCTGCCTTGCCGAGTAGCCAGTTCTGCCCCAATAAAGGTAAGGAGCTGAGTTGAGGCCAGATGGGACTTCTTTTCATTTATGAGGAAGCCCAAAAATTGCAGGGTTCGCTTTGTAATGATGAGGGCCTCTGTCACCTGTGGAGGGGTCTTGCCTACCAAAAGCCAGTCGTCCAGGTATGGATAGACTAAAATGCCCCGTTTTCTGAGATGAGCTGCCACCATGGCAAGGCATTTGGTGAACACCTTTGGGGCTGAAGAAAGACTGAATGGCATAGCTGCAAACTGGTAGTGCCCTGATGGCAGCCTGAGTCTTAGGAATTTTCTGAGGGACTGCCTTATTGGAATATGAAAATAGGCATCCTTGAGATCCAGGGAGACTAGCCAGTCTCCTTGCTAAAGGGAATAAATTACTGTAGAGAGTGTGACCATTTTGAATTTTGGTTTGAGTAAGTACCTGTTCAGGTGCCTGAAGTCGAGTATAGGTCGTCACTCCCTATTTTTCTTCTCTGCTAGGAAGTATCTGGAATAGAGACCTTTCCCACTCTGGGAAGGAGGTACTCTCTCTATTACCTTTGCCAATAGCAGCTTTTTTACTTTCAACTCCAGACATTTTTCTGTAGGAGTTTGGGGATTTGACAGGAAAGACCCCCTGAGAGGTGGAAACTTGTGGAACTGAAGGGGCAGGCCCTTTTCCACTATCT
Organism: Neoceratodus forsteri; assembly: GCA_016271365.2. Taxonomy (NCBI): domain Eukaryota; kingdom Metazoa; phylum Chordata; order Ceratodontiformes; family Ceratodontidae; genus Neoceratodus; species Neoceratodus forsteri. The sequence goes on from JADMNL010000025.1 coordinate 400,628,821, forward strand.
CCGGGACCCAGTTGTCTGAGGTTACGAGGGATCAAGACTGGAGGTAGTGGGAGAGCCTGCCCCCCTACTGGTAGAGGTAAGGCGATGTGGACAGAGGAATCAGGGCTTAGATTGTGTGGTAGGAGCAGGACTAGTGGGTACCTTTCCTATGCCCTCTCCTCTCTCTATAGAATCCTCTCATTTGAGTATAATCCACAGGCATAGGATAGGGAAGGAAGGGTCTAGGGAAGAAACCCCTGCCCCTGTTCCCCTTAATGGTGGGGAGTTTTAAGCAGGCACTTTAGACTTTTTTATGGGGGAAAGCATTTTCGGTACTTTCTTGCTTTTATATTGTATGTACTGTGTTTTGTTTTTATGTGAATTGTACAGTGCCTTGAAATTTGAAAGGCGCTTATACAAATACATAGATACATAGATACATAGACAGTGTCGGCAGATAAGGGCCTATGGCCCACCCAGTCTGCCCATTTAAGTTTGTAAGTTCAGTTTATGTTTTCCAGGAAGTCTGTTGCCCCTTACCCCTGTTACATAATAATACATTTTATTATTATTATTATTTTGAGCTCTCTGCTGAGGATGGGCCTTACTTTTGGCAGTGTTGCTCTGGTAGGCCACTTTGTACCAGTCTACCTTCTTCATGTAAGCCTCAGTTCTATCCCCAAAGACTCAGAGTGAGTTTTGGTCACAGGGAAAGTACATTGCTTTGGACTGGGTGTCCTATGACAGGTTAGTTGTTCTTAACCAAGTGAAGCGTCTAAGGGAAATGGCCTGGGCCGTAACCCTGGAAGCTGCATCATTGTTGTCTGCTGCCATATGGAATTGAAATTTAGTAGCTTCCAAGGCAGTTTTAGCTGTCTTTACTATGCCCTGGGCTATGGTATCTCCGTTATGCTGAGCAATAGCCATGACAGATTGCCATTGAGCCTTCTAGTACTTGGCAGTATAAGCCAGGTAGGAAGAAAGGTGCAAGAGGAGAGAGGCTGAAGTATATGATCTTTTGGCCATGAAGTCAAGTCTCCTAGACTCCTCCTCAGGGGGCTAAGAAGAGAGGAGAACATTAGCTTTATCATAGGCTGCCTGCTGTACTACTCCTTCATGACTGAGGTGCACGCACAGGAAGTCAGTGTCAGTCCTAGATAGCTGGTACTTTTTATTTTCTTGTCAACTCCAGACAGAGAAGTAGGTGTCTGGAGGAGTTTCATACTATTTTTCCTGAAAACCTTATAAATAGGGAATACATTCTTTTTTGGAGGAGGAAGACTCATCATATTCCTGTAGTCTTCATTCTCCTCCGCCTCCTGTGTGGAGTCCTGTGAGAGGAGATCCAGGGTGTCCACCATATGTTGCAAAAAGGTTCACATTGAGGAAGTCTCCTCCTGATCACTGGGGGAAGCTCCAAAATTAGGATCCGGGAAAACGTCAGGTTCCAGGGGTCTTTCTCCTGAGTCATCGTCAGGGTCCATGCCACAATAATAATCTTCATCATCCCCAGGAAAACCTCCTGCATGAGAAGGGCTGAACTGGTGGGTGACCGGGACTGGCAGGGGTACTGAAGATGGATTCCATGCTCTAGAGTGTTTGATACAGATGTCATGCTTTGGCCATTTCTTCCACAGAGGGTAAATCCACTTGAAAATCTGGGGGATTGTGCACCTGAGGCTCAATGTTTTTAGATTCATCTTTGTGTTTTTTGTTTACTGACATGTCTCCTTTGCTTGCTGGGGGGGGGCAGAGGCATGCTTATCTTTTAGAGGTTTCTTCGCAGGCACTTAATCAGGTTTTCTTTTCATACTTAGCACCTCCCCAGCACCTTTGGAAGTTCTAGGCTTGTTGGGCACTTCATCAGCACCTTTGCTGCTATTACCCTTGGGGTTTGAAGGTACCTCATCAGCACCCTTGTTTTTAGATGGCCCCGAATCAGTAGCCTTAGCAGCTACTTTTCAATCTTTTTGCTCTGTTCCTTAAGAGTCTTAGAACAAAATTTAGAGCAAAGGGAACAGTAACAAGCTCGACCCAAGTACCGTAAACACAGGTCGTAGGTATCAGCTTTAGCCACAATTCTGTGGCACTTTCCACAATTTTTAAAACCTTGGGTCCAGTCCTCTTTTTAGACTTTTCTGACTTGCCAATTTGTCAGAAAAACTGTGAATTATCAGTTCCTAATAGGGATTAAGTTCTAAAATGGTCGCTTCCCTCAAGGTAAAGAAGCGTGATTTAAAAACAATAAAATAGGCAGCAAAACACTGTAAATAGCGTTTCCCAGTGAAAAAAAAGGAACCGCTATTAAAATAACTAAAAAGAATGAAATACACTAGACACAATAAAATTTGACCTCAGAAAAACTAAAAGGGAAAAAGGGGAAAACGTGGTTCCTAGGAACCGGTCAGGAACCGCTAAAATCTCCTTGAAAAAGTAAAAATGACAACACTACTCACAGACTCAGCACAAAAGTGAAGAAACAGGGCCAAAAAAGTGGTTTTCTCTATGTGAGAGAGCACCTCAAAAGCAGGGTTTCTCAGTCAGTCAGAGAAAAAATCCTGGTGCCCTCTGGGCAGGCTCCACTCAGCACACCCTCCTACTCTTTTCTGATTGGCCAATTCATTATATGACTATTCATAGCTCCACCTCCAAGGCATTTCAACCTAGTCAGCTTACTGCACATAGTTACGGATGCTAAAGGACCCCTTAGGTGAGAACAGCAGTTTTTTTCTTCAGTGGCAGGTTGACTGGAGACTTGCTGGACGGAGCAAGAAGCAGGGAGTATCAGGTCTAAACCAGTCTGGTGTTACCTGTTTCTGGTGTACCACATCACCGTAACACTGATGCCAGCACCTGCTAATTCAGAGTCCACTCATGGTTTCCTTGGCTGATTCTGCTTACAGAGTCTGCCAGGGCATTGTTTTTCCTTGGCAAGTGTACTGAGGATTAGCTCTACACCTAGGGAATAGGCTAGGTTCCAAATCTTCATTGCATCTGTGCACAGCCTTCAGGATTTTGTACTGTACCTCTCTGCTTGTTTATGTAATAAATTGTTAGGGTGTTGTCTGTGTGGATCTGGACAGAATGACTCTGGATCTGGGAGAAAAAGGCTTGCACTGCTAGGAACACTGCCCTCAGCTCCAGGAGGCTACTTTCCAATTTCTGGATGCATCAGAAGCGGCTAAACTGTTGGACAAAAATCAAAAAACAGTTTGTTGCCCAAGAGGCAACTTTGGACTCTGAAGGGGACTGAACTATTGCTTCAAAGCTGCTTACTTGGTGGGATGGATGGGGTGTTATAAAGGGAGAGCTTTGTTAGTTTAAATCTCTTGTCGGATTCAAACCTCTCAAAAAATAAAACAACAAGTTGGGGAAAATTTTTCTTGGTGCAAATTAATTGTTTTTAAAACGGGGTTTGAGACAAAATACCGCCATATGGCGCAGGTAGTTACTGCTTTCCCCTATAGACACATCCTACCACATGGGCGTTTACACCCTCATCACAAGGTTTTGTTCAAAATGCAGTACAGTTAGCTCCTTAGGAGAGAAAGTTTGTTCATAACTAAACGTATTTTGGGGCTATTAAGCTAGGTATCTCACCATTTGCCTATTAAGCATGAATACGGTGAGAGTTCTTATTAAGTCTGCTGTTCGTCTGTAATTCTCTTTTTGGGGTTTCGTCTGGGGCTGCGAAAGAAGAAGTAAAATTAAAAAAACAGTGTTTAGAGGGTGGGATATTATACCCTATCAGAGGGTGAATGATATGTTTCAATCAATGTTTGTTATCTCTACTTATGGCAGCAACATTCACTATTGGATTTAAGTCAAGAATCTGTAAGACTTTGGTATTAATATCTAGATAAGTAAGCTGTTGGTATGATTTGCATTCCCCCAGGTGATGCAACTAAGAACAGAGGTGCTATATGTCTGTACTACTGTAAACATGAAGCCATAGCCTACTGATTATGCGTATTGTATTATGTGTAACTGCGTGCCTGTTAGGATCTATTTGTAATGCCAAATTACATAATTCAGGGGTAAGGGGCAACAGACTTCCTGGAAAACATAAACTGAACTTACAAACTTAAATGGGCAGACTGGGTGGGCCATAGGCCCTTATCTGCCGACACTGTCTATGTATCTATGTATAATTCAATAAAATATAAATTCAAAACTCCAGGAGGCTGATATGTTTCTGCGTCTCTTGTGTGCTTCAGGTGTTGCTCACAGTGAGATCCTCTAGGTGGCCACCCCACCCTAGCAGTGAGGCATCTGTTGTGAGGATACTTCTTGGGGACTGCTGGAGGAAGAGAATACTCTCTCTGAGGTTGTCCTCTTCCATCCACCACTTGAGTGCCCTTAACAAAATTTTTGAAACTGGCACTAGTTTGGACAGAGGATCCCCCACCTTTGGGACCAGTGGTCCGTTAGTACTGAATGTCCATCATCTGGAACCTGGCCCCTGGTACCACTGCAGGCCATCTGTATTAGCAGCTGCAGAAAATCCCTTGCAGGTCTTGGCTGGCCAACTCTGAAGGATTTTGCAGTGGAATTTAGATTTGCTACCCTTGCTTGTGGGGGGAAAGGCCTTCCTCTGCAGGGTATCTAGCCCTGCATCTATGAAGTCTAATAAATGAGCTAGCTCGGTTGGAGACTTCTGCAGGTTTATCAGGAAGCCCAGGTCTTCAAGGGTACCTTTCACTAGCTGTATAGAGCACCTTGCCTCCTGTTGTGTCCCCCCCCCCCCCGAGACTAAACAGTTGCCCAGGTGGGGAAAAACCAACACACTTTGCCTTCTTAGATATGCAGCCACCACGGCCAGGCTGTTTGTGAAAACCCTTGGTGCTGTGGTGAGGCTGAATGGAAGGGATGTGAACTGGTACTGGCATTTCCTTAGCCTGAATCCGAGGTACTTTCTGTTAGTGAGTCTGACTGGAATGTGGAAGAATGCATCTTTGAGATCCAGTGACACCAGCCAGTCTCCCAACTGTGGAATACCCATTCTGAATCTTTTCTTTTTGATGCGTTTGTTTAGATATCTCAGGTCTAAAATGGGTTGTCACTCTCCAGTTTCCTTATGGGTCAGGAAATATCCTGAGAATATACCCTCTCCCCATTGTGTGGCAGGGACCTTCTACCCTGCTCTTGCTTGCAGTAGTTTCTTTGCCTCTACCTCCAACAGGATTTTTTCTGTTGGAGAGTGCCAGGGGAACAGTTCTGGCTTCTGCAGTTCTTGGAACAAACCACAGCTCACTCCTTTTAGGACCCACTTGTCTGTGGTGATTTTTGACCATTCTAGAAGTTGTGAGTCAACCTCTATCCCCCTCCTCCCACTGGCAAAGGTTGGGCAACCTGCGCAGAGCTGTCAGATGTTTTTGTGTCTGCTGGGACTTAGGGGCTGATGTTGCAGTGGCATGCCTAGTGCCCCTTCTACCCCTGCACTAAAGTAACCTCTTTGAGGTGGATACCCATAAGAGGCACAGGACCTTGGGTAGTAACCCCTACCCCTGCCTCCCCTTCCCTTCCACAAGGCCTGTAGGAAATGAATGCATTTTTCTTTCTCACTATTGTTCCTGTAGGTGGTTTTGTACGCATCCACCTTTTTCATATATGCCTCTAACTTGTCACCAGACAGGGAATTTCCCTCAAAGGAGACATTCATAGCTTTCTTTTGTGTGTCCTGGGATAGGATGGCAGCCCCAAGCCAGGCAAACCTTCCTAAGGATACTTACCATTAGTATCCACTGCCATGTGGAACCGGTAGTTGGTGGCATCCACTGCTGATCTAGTTCTGTCTGCCAAGTCCTGCACCACCAAGTCGCCACTTGCTTGTTCACTCAGTGGCAGTATTGAGTTCCAAAGTGCCTTCTGGTATTGAGTTGTGTATGCTAGGTAAACTGCTTGCCTGAGAAGCAAGGAAGCTGATGTACACACCTTCTTGGCCATGGTATTCAGCTTTCTGGAGTCTTCTCTGGAGGTTAGGCAGAGAAAGGCACTTTGGCCTTCTACCATGCAGCAGCCTGAACCACTCCCTCATGATCAGGGTGAGAATACAGGTACTCAACCCCCTATCTGTCCACCAGATAAGTCTTTTCAATTTTACTGTCAATGCCAGCAGCTCAGGTAGGTGCTGACGTGATTTTGACTGTGGCTTTCTTGGGGGATTTGTGGATGGGAAGCAGCAATCTCTTTGTGGGAGCTAGACCCATCATGTCCATTAACTCAGTCTCCTCTTCATCCTCCTCAGCTTCATGGGAGGAAATGTTGAGGGTGTTTACCATTTTCCTTACAAAGGAACAGTGGGATGTGTAATCCTAAGAAGGTCCCACTTCTTTACCTTCCTTATATATCTCTTTCTCCTCCACAGGTATTTCTTATGGAACTGGAGCATGGAGAGGGGAGGGGAGGGGAAGGCATATTTATAAATTTTCCCATAGCCAGGAAGGCCTGGAAAAATGACCATGGTGCTATAATGTCCTCTGCTGAGGGCACTTGTCTTGAGTCAACTGTCTGCTCTATTCCTTTTAAGGAGGAGTGACAGATATTTTTCTCCTTCTGTTTTTTCTTTGCAGACATTATTTCCAGTGCCTGCTAGGAGGCTCTTTTACTTTTGTTTCTGCCATCACTGGGCTCAGGGTTCCCAGACACCCGGGGCCGGATATTCAAACTGCGCTATTTTGTGGAGCAAGCCCTTGCGCTGCACAAAATAGTTGCACAGGAGTGTGGCCAGAGTGATATTCAAAGGAGTTGCGCCCTTGAGCAACTCCTTTGAATATCATTGCCCCACCGCCACAGCCACTGTGCATGGTGCAGTGGAACTTGTGCCACTGCAAGTGGTCAGAGTGGAGCATTCAACTTGCGGTGGTGCAGTACCATTGCGCCACGCGCAAAACCGATATTCAAAAGGTGACATGCAAATGGCGCCATAATTCATACAAGGCGCGGGGGCCATTTGCATCTGATTGTAGCCCCCATTTGCATGCCATTAACATGCAGGTGCGCCCGATCTCGAGGACTTGCGCTTGGCGCCCCGTTAGCAGCAGCCGCCGGGGACCGGGACGCCTGCAGCCCGATCAAGGGCAAAGAGTGAAAAATCCCCCACCACTCCCACTAGCCCCATCACGGGCAACAGCAGAAAAGTCCCCCTCCCCGGACTGGCCCGATCGCGGGCATAGCTGAAATCCCCACCAGCCCGATCGCGGCAGCAAAGGTCCCCCAACATATCCTGGTGGTCCGATAAGCCCGATCGCAGGCTCGAGATATGTAAAATACACCCCAACATATCCCTGGTGATCTAGGTTCACCCACCCCATCCCACCACAAGCCCCACCACCCCGCTCCCCCGCAGCCGGCAGCATCCACCGCCTGCCCCCGCCGCCACAACGACTGCCCGGTGGCTGCACCATTGGTGCAGAGCAAGAGCCAATGGGCGTGCAGCCCATACCGTACAAGACAGTCCAGATTTGTGTTAATGCTGTATTGTTGCATTGCTGATCTTATTTTTCAGGGGGTCTCCAGGGCAGCTGCAGCAGATCCAGCCCTGGTGGTAAGTGAAAAGGGTGTAAGCACATTATTATTACTGCCTATTGAATGTGAATGTACCACTGTGTTATTTCTTAGGCCACTAGAAGGGTTGGTGGGGGGTTATAGCTTCCCAGAGGGCTATACCAGAGCAGATAGGCAACCCCAAGACCATTTCTCTGGGTGGAGACACCTAATTAGAGAACTCAGGCCCCTCAACCTGTGCACTGCCATACAGGCAGGGGTAGTAGCCCTTAAGAGTAGCACCGCCTAGGGGTTACAATCAGATTAATCAGCGCCTGACAGCTGACCTCCAATCTGCGCACACCTGGCTCTCGCTAAACAAACTAATCCTCAATACCACAAAAACTCAATCTATGCTCTTTGGCACATCCCAAACTCAGAGCATGCCCCTTCCCTCTATCCATAGCATATCAAGGTGGCACCTTGGTCCCAAGTTACGTCTTCCTTCACATGCCTCGGAATCATCCTTGACCCCACTCTTGATTACGTGGCACGTGCGACAACTGTCCACAAATCGGTGTGCTTCATGCTTGGTGTCTCTTATAAAATAGCCCAAGACGTGACTTCACAGGCATGCCTTGCCATCGTAAGAGGAATGCTGCATCTCAAACTGCTCTATGGAGCCCCAGTGTGCTCTTCAGCCTCAAAAACCACCCTCCACAAATGGGATGTCACTTATAATATCTGCCACTTTACACTGAAGTCGCCTGGACTCACTCACCACTGCTCTCTCTATGACAAGCTTGGTCAGCTTCCCCTGTCACTTCTGTGCGACCACAGTTATGAAGGGGTCATAGAATCATATCACAGAAATCAGACAGCAGAAAAGGACCCTAATGGCCCATTGTGTCTGCTCCTATCTATTCATCTCCTTTTCCACAGGCCCTCCCCTTCCCTCCACTTACCAACCCCATATGTCTGTCCCATGCCTTCTTGAATCCCTCCACCATTTCAGCCCCCACCACCTCTTCTGGTAGTTTGTTCCAGGCCTCCACCACCCTCTCCGCGAAGAATCGCCCTTTCATACTGCCTCTATATCGTCCTCCCTCCAATCTTGGGCTATGCCCTCTAGTTTTAGGTCCCTCCTTCCTCTTAAATAAGCTCCCCTCCCTCACCCTACTAATTCCCTTCATGTACTTAAAAGTTTCAGTCTGTCTTCTGGTCTCCAGTGGGTACAGATCCAATTCCCTACACCTCTGCTCGAATAACTTCCCCTGCACACCATACACCCTCTTGGTTGCCCTTCTCGGAACCCTCTCTATCCCATCTATGTCGTTGCATAGGTGCGGTGTCCAGAATTGGACCATGTACACCAGGTGCGGCCTCACCATGGCTTTGTAAAGAGGCATCAATACCTCCCAATGCATGCCAACATTCCATTTGCCTTCCCCACAGCTTTGCTACATAGGCTACCTACCTTAAGGTTGCTTGATATTATAATCCCCAGATCCCTCTCCTGCTGTTTTTTTTGACACCCCCCCAAAGAGTGTAAGCTGCTTGTGGGTTTTTACGCCCCAAGTGCATCACAGCACACTTTTTGGCACTAAATTTCAGTTGCCAAGTTTCCGACCACCTCTCCAGAATCTTCAGGTCCTGCCTCATGGCCTCCACCCCACCCCCCCGGGCGTCCACTCTATTACAGATTTTCGTATCATCTGCAGATAGGCACACCCTTCCCTCCAGCCCGTCCGCCATATCACGGATGTAGATATTAAAAAAGGAGGGGTCCCAGTACTGACCCCTAGGGAACCCCACTTGTCACTCCCTCACCCTGGAGTGCACCCCATTTATCACTACTCTGACTTCTGCCAGTCAACCAGTTTTCCACCCACCTAGTTATTTTCCATCCCACCCCAAGCGTTCCAGCTTATTTACTAGCCTTCTGTGAGGGATGGTGCTGAAGGCCTTACCGAAGTTCAGACAGGCTATGTCCACCGCCCCTCCCTGGTCAACCACTTGTGTCACCCAACTGAATAACTCTATCAGGTTCGTCTGACATGACATCCCATTCGTGAAGTTATGTTGCCTATCATCCTGCAGGCCGCTATCCACCAGGTAGTCCACCATGCTTTCCTTTATTAGTGCCACCATCATCTTACCGACCACGGAGGTGAGGCTGACCGGCTGATAATTCCCCACCACCTCCTTACTGCCCCCTTGTGCAGTGGCACCACATCCACCCTCCTCCAGTCCCTCGGCACCACCCTGTATTCAGGGACAAGTTAAACAGTCTCGTCAGTAGGGCAGCCAGCTCTTCCCTCAGTTCCTGGAGTACCCTCAGGTGTAAGCTCCGGGTCTGGGCCCATTGCTTTATCCACCATTAACCTGCCTAGTTCCTCTCTAGCCCTGTCTATGCTGAACAGGCTAGGATCCACCTTTTTAACATATTAATAAATGGGCATCCCCGATCCCTTGCCTCCTCTCTTCAGTTAGTTGAATATGGCTACCCCAAGATCTACTGAAAATGCCCTGCTCACTATCCCTAGAATTAAAACTAGAGCTGGTGAAGCTTCCTTTGCCTACTTTGCCCCCCAAACTATGGAACTCCACTCCTCCTGAAATTCGGCGATGCCCCTCCACACATTCCTTCCGTGTTAAATATCGTGAACATCTCCTTAGCCAGGCACTCTGCTCCTGTCTCAGCTCTTGAGCATCTTCCCTACTTGCACGCTTTCCAAGTGGGACTTTACTGACTTAACAGCTCCAAACAGCACCTACCTCACTTGAAGTAATTACTATGAATATACTGCTCTCCAGTCTCCCTGATGTTTTATATCTCCCTACACTCGATGAGCTATTATTAAGTTTTTTATTACAGACACACTGACATAGAATCGACCTTTCTTTTCTCTCCCTAGCATACAACATGTTTTGTGAAGTATGTATGTTGCCATTTGTTGCGATTGTAACTGATGGCACTGCATACTATGTATTTTCTTGCCAATGTATGACTTAATGTATTGTATTTTCACTGTCTGTATTCTTGGTTGTACTCTCCTGGGTCGCACCTGAAAATAGGCATTCAATTGTCTAGTGTGCCTACCTGGTAAACAAGAGCTAAATTAATTAAATTAATTAATTAATTAATTAATTAATCTGTGCATCAATGCTGCATGTCACTGTGGGCGGCACCCAGTTAACAAAAAGTTTCCAAGTGATCCTGGCGCTGACGGTTTATTGTTCCAAAGGTGTGACTTAATGGAGGAGACATCCTCGATAAAAATATAGAAGTTGAATTGTGTCTAAATATTATGTTTTCCAAAGTTTTCACCGAGGTGTCAGCAGCTCTTTAAGAATAGATGATGTAAAGATCTTCAGGAAAATATTAGAGGGGATGTGGGGAAAAGCTCTTAACTTTGTCTAACAGTTCAAAATGTAACCACCTCTAACAAATAAAGTTTTTTTTTCTGTACCAAATGTATTTTACACCTAGAAGGCTAGGAAATTTGACCCGACGGCCTCATGTATGTGCCCTAAATGTAAGGCTAATATTGGGACCTTCACGTAGCACTTTTACGCCCCAAAGTGGTGCAGTTTTGGCATGAAACTGGTAGAATTTAGGGTAAGGTCCTTGACGCCACATTAAAGGTGGAGGCAGCAAATATTCTCCTAGGCAGAGGTGTGCCATCTGACAAAGAGAAACGTAAACCGGTCCCTCTGTGGCTAACAGCTCTTGTGTGGGAAAGAAAGCATCTGTTCAGAACTGGGTGAAAAGCAACCAACCTACAATTGCCCAGTGGGCTGCTAATCTGCTCAACTGCATGGTTCTTGAGAGGACCCACAATGCTGTCCATAATCAAGTATTTTCAAGGAAATGTGGGCAACCTTAGAGGGGACCATCGAATGTAATGAATTTCTAACATAAAGTCACTTGGGCCTACGTGGATGTGAAGTACTGAGAGGTAAAATCTCTGTGGGCTCCCACTATGCAGGAACCACTCTGCTCCCTCAACACATTCTTTAAAGTGAATAATCTTTATGTTAGCTTGTATCATAAATCTGTAATTCTGGTACAAAACCCACTGGGCTGGATTTTCCAAAGCCACAAATACGCCGTGACACCCCAGCGCCTTTAACATAATGGCATTGTACCACCAGCCGCCGATTTTATATCCCTTGCGCCTGGCATCGCCTCCTTAGACCACAAATTGTGGTCTAGTGTGTGCCACTCCAGGGGTCACTGTACCGGTGCTTGCGCCAGATATGTGGCACAAGCTGGCAAAAAGCAGGGAAACTGTCGCAACTACCAACATACTAAATTTGCCAGCAGATAAGTTACCACGCGGCCCATCAAGTCTGTTCGAACAGCTGCTAGCACCCGTTAATGGAAAATCAGGTGCAGTTATGGCAAAGAGGATCAGTGCACAGCCAAAATCAAAGTCCCGTGGCACAGGGCTGGACGTACGCCCTGCGCCACCTTTCGCAAATCCTGTCCATTGTCTTCTGAGCAAACGTAAGTGACAGGAACCAGGGCGTTGGTGACGGTACCCACTAAAGCTACTGAAGCACAGGCAGATTCGATGGACCATGTGGCCTGCTCTGCTGGCGTCAAGTATGTCGTATGTTATCTTAGTATTCATTTATTCAATCAAGTCTCGGATTATAACCTTTGAGCTAAGAGCTCATTTACAAAGGTTCCATGTCAAAGAACAACATGAAGTGACATAACAAGCAATTAAAAATGATATGAACAAGCATATTATACAGACTAAGGTAGTTAATTACAGTAGTACAAGGTTTTTTTTCCCCAACTTTATCTTCCAGACCCCCAGGCATCCTTCAGGAGTGCCCACACGGATGCTGCCCTAACTCCCGGCCTGAACCTCCGCTTCTCCCAGGCCTCTCCCCCTGAACGACCTAGGCAGGCCTGACCCCTGGATCACCGCTGGGGCTGGTCCCCCCCCCCGGAGGTCATCTCTAAGTGTGAGGTGCCTTACCTTGTTGTCCAGTTGGCCCATGGAGAGACCCGAACGCGCTGGGCTGGCACTGGGATGTGGGTGGTCCACTTGGGCCACCATCATCTCACCGGCGGACTACAGGCTTTTTCTGTTTTTTGTCTCTTGCATTCCCCCTGCACAGCTTAGCTGGCAAGGCAAAGCTATGCCGTAGCTCAGCTCCCTTAGCACTGCGCCACGCTGTTGACGCCCCTGGCTACCACCAGAGGTCACTCCTCAAGTGAGCGCATCCCCTAAACCCATCTCGGGAAGAGAGAGCTGTCCTCTGGATGCTCGATCTCTTCCCTCCCCTGCCGAAACCCCGCGACCCGTACTCGCTCCTCGAACCTGTTCGCCAGCTGCATGCAGGTGGCGCCCAGCGCTCAACCTCTGCGCCACCGGGCCGGCTCTACAGTAGTACAAGTTGTGGACAAAAATTTCAATGAAGATATACGGAGGTCAACAAACTTAGGCATAAAAGAGAGGAAAAACAGGTGTCCTAGGAGGAAGGAAAAAGGTGTCTTAGCAGGGAGAACCAGTTCCCTTTGTCTGTGGTCGTAGGTGGGATATGGGAGCAGGGGTACGAATATTATTATTTATTTTATTTGCCGAGAAGCAGAATTACAATCCTTTGAGTCACAGACTCCTTTGCAAAGGCTCCTCGTCAGTACGAAGAACACAAATCAAACATTTTATACATACACTGGTCGTACAGTATTACATTAAACATTTTGTACATTGGTCACACAGAAAGTGTATTTACATTAGTTGGTTACCACCGCTAGGATCTTATAGGACCCTGGGTCATTGTAGCTAGACGAGACAATAGAAGGTAAGAAACTAATAAATGGTGGTAGAGAGGGGGTGGACAGAGTTGTGGAGGTTAGGGGGAAGGAGGTACGATTACGAGAGGGTGAAAGGGGGAGGTGGAAACAAAGGTGGCGAGAAGGCAATGGGGATGAGAGTGTGGCTGCAGAGGGGAGAGCAGGAATTTTTAATGGAAAGAGGAGTGAGGGCATAAGTGGATACTGAGGGCTCAATTGAAGGGGCTGAGTACTGGGAATAGAAGTAGAAAACCTCGGGGAAGAGTAAGTGCTGGCTGGATCAAAGCCAGACCAGGCCGCTTGCTCTAGTCAAAGGGAGCAGGAGCATGTCATTTGACTGAAGAGGAGGGCATATAGTTTAGATTTAAATGGCCCAATTTTAGGTTCAGCTAGAAGGTCGCACGGGAGGGAATTTAGCCAGTATGGAGCACAGTATCCAAAGGATCGCTGTCCCTGAGAGGTGTGGAGGAATGAAACCTTGAAGGGGTTGTTATGTGACCCTTGAGTAAGCCTAGTAGGTGCAGCTGAACTTAGTATGGTTTGGACCCTGGGAGTGGTTAGGCCATGGGTAGCCTTCTTGGCAAGAAGACAGAGCTGATAACGCGTATGGTTTTCCAAGTCCAACCAGCCCGTGAGGGAATAAAGGTTGCAGGTGTGGGTTCAGCTTGGAACTCCCAGGAGCAGTCTGCATGCTTTGTTCAGTGTTAGGGCTATTCTTTTTAAGATTGAGTCATTGGCCGAACAATAAACGACGAGGCCGTAATCTATGACCGAGAAGACAGAACTATTAATGGCAAGCTTAAGGGCTTCCACAGTGAGGCAACATATGTGTCTATACAGCTGATTGATCTTCCTATTTGTTGCCCTGATGACCTGGTCAATGTGTAATGAGTAAGATAGGGAGGTGTCAAGGGTTACCCTGAGGTATTTGAATGTGTGGACCATCACGATGGTTTCATTTTGTTTGTTGTGGATGTATAATTTGAACGTTTTATGTTTGCAATGTGTAGAGGCGAACAACATTGTTTGTTTTCTTGTAGTTTAGTAGCAGTCGAGAATTAATGACCCAATCTTCAATTAGTCTAAAGTTACTCTGCAGTCGTTGTTCAAGGGTGACCGGGTCTGGATCACTTGAGAAGAGGAAGGACGGCATTGTCTGCGTATAGGAATATGTTATTGTGACAGGCTCAGGGGGAAGTAGTTTAAGAAAGGACTAAACAGCAATGGGCTCAAAATGGACCCTTGAGGAACACCAGTGTTTACATTTTGACAGTTGGACAGAGTGCTGCTGATTTTAACCTGCTGAACTCTTCCAGAGAATTAGCTACGAAACCAGCTTAGCGAGGTACAGGACACGGTAGATTCCCCTAGTTGATTTAGTAGGAGTTCATGACTGACTGTGTCGAAGGAATTAGTGAGGTCAATGATGGTAGCCCCCACTAAGTGCCCCCGGTCGAGGGTGTCATGTATAAAACCTGTAAATTCAACTAGGGCTGTTGTACTATGTTGTTTTCTAAAGCCGTCTTGTTCCTTACATTGTAGATGGTACTTGCCTAGGTGGTCAACAAGTTGATCATAGACAACATGTTCTAGGGCTTTAGAAATTGGAGGTAAGATGGAAATTGGCCGGTAGTTAATGTGTACCGTCCTGTCCCCATTTTTAAAAACTGGGGCAACTACCGTGGCTTTCCATAGCTTTAGGAACTGCCCAGTGATAAATGAGAGGTTCAGAATACTCGTTAAAGGAGCCAGGATAACATCTAGGGTGAGTAATTAATTGGCGACCAAGGCAGTCACCGGTGTGCCTAGTTTTGCCTAGAACTTACAGTAGTTTTTTTTTGATTCAGAGATAGTGGTTGTCTTCAGGTAGAATGGGGGACATGGTTGGGGGGCTTGGACTCGGTGTATTGCTATGGCCACCACTAACTGGGTTTAGGTATTCCAAGGGAAGCACTCCACTGATGTCTGTGAAAGTCTTGTTGAAGGTATTGGCAATGGTCATTGGATCTTGTGTTATTTTCTCGTTTAGATTCAGCATAGTCGGTGGCGATTTATTAGGTTTCCCTGTTATTGCCTGTATATTATCCCAGAATTTGTGGCCATCACCCCAGGAGTTGTCAAGTTCGGACCTAAAGTGGTTGGTTTTGGCCAGACAGATGGCCTGGGTGCATTTGTTGCGGGCTGACCTGTAATTTTGGAGGTCTATGTGGGAGCTTGTACTTTTAGCCTTATGCCCGAGGTTATTCCTGGCACGCATTTGGGTAATGGGGGGGGGGGGGTATCCAGGATTTCTGGGAACCACTAACCTTCACTGTGGTGGTGGGGGCGAATATATTGCAGGCAGCACTGAATTTCTGAATGAAGCAGTCTAACGCAGTATCGATATTAGCTGCAGAGCAGATTGCGGACCAACTTAGCTGACTTAGGTATTCTTTTAAGGGACCTAGTTGCCCTTTTCTTAAGACCCGGGTACTAACTTTTTTTCAGGTAGTTTTGGAGATTTATTAATCTAGGTGCAGAGTGTGGGGGAGTGGTCGCTTATGGAGTCAGGGAGAACATTCATGCTGGTGATATGTTTCGTGTGGTTAGTTAATAGCCAGTCCAGTAGGGTACTGGACTCAGGACCCTAGTTGATGCGTATGGGGGATGCTACCATCTGGCCAAAATTTATAGCTGCAATGGTGTCTCTGTAAGGGGCAGAGTCAGGAGACAACCAATTTATATTAAAATCACCCACCACAATACTAGTAAGAACATGCCTGTACACAATGATGAATATGCTATGTGACATGAAATGGAATGTGACTGTCAAAGCTACTAATTGCTGAAAAGTGTTTTTTTTTTTTTTTTAATGAACACAATAAAAAAAAAAAAACTTACTGAGTGGTCTTAAACACAGAATTCAATTAAATGTTGAAGACACTAATAACCTCCCTCAACACCACCACATAAGTATCTACCCAAAATATCAGAGGCTCACTCCCTAATCAACCAAGGAACCCCGATACTGCACACCTTTGACCCCCAGCCCATCGGGAGAAACAACTTTGTGAATGAGACCCCTCCCACCTTATACCACGAGGGTAGAAAGACAAATGTTCCTGTTACTGAGATGGCAATAATAGACTGTAACCTTATCCAGTACCTCATACCTGTACCTATATTAATGCTCTATCTGAAATACTTAAGAGAAACTACCTATTATAATAAAAAGCTTACAGACACTAGAGTTACATCAATTATGTTTTAACTTTATTGTTTTTTATTTTTTGTTTTACTTTCCCCTGCTACTGGTCTACGTAATATTGTAGATAATGCAGCAATTATTTCACTGAGTCAAAATGTATCTGACTCTCCCCCAGCTAACCACACAACTGTTGTTTGCCACATCGCAGTCTGTTGTCATGGTGAGCACTAGGATGTCATAAACCATGGCACCGTGAGGTTAACAGGTGATGGGCAGATGTTTTCAAATCTTTCTATACAGACTTTTTAGATGAACTACCAAGATGTGCTGTACATCTTGGAAAAGAACATAAAAATGAAAAAAAAATGTATTCTCTAGTAAACTGCAACAGTTAAAAACATCTTCTTTATTATTTTATTGACAAGGCCCCTTGAGTCGAAGTATCTCTTTACCCTGCACACATACCTGTTCACTCCCCTGACCCTCTATTGATGAGGCCCTGTGTTGAGGTATCTCTCACCCTGCACACATACCCCTTACTTTTCACCGTGCCCATTCCTTGAAATATTGGCATATATTATACATTGCCTGCATTGTTGTTATTCTTTCTGTTGTTCTGCAGTTCTATAATGTATAGCATTGTACGTCTAGTCTTTGAATTACCCGTTTACCTGTAATACCAGCTGTTGTCACTGTTACTTTTTTACTTGTCGCGGAACCTATTGTAATGATCTTGTTCTCAAAGGTATTAATCTGAGATCACAATAAATAAATATATTTATGAAAGCACATGTTGAAGTGCAGAGTTGCTCTTTAAGTGGCGTATTTTTGTTGGACATTAAGTTAGATATAAAAATCAATAAAAAAATTATTTAAAAGGTTTGAAAGAGTCAAAATTGTCCTGGGGAATGCTGCAGTGTCTCTTTAAAGGTTGAATTCAGTTCTAGAAAAAAGTGAGGAAGGAGTGCTATTATGTAAATGTACCTCCTACGTGCATAAAAGTGCACCAAATAAAGGGACAGAAATGCAATATTTTATGGAGAAACATGTCCGACACTCCCTTCCTATACCAAAGGGGAGGGTGACACAGTGATTTATTTCCATTTCTACCACTGAGTATGACTTGAATAGAAGTGTCCAGGACCTGGGATTTGAGACAGGAGTGCAAGCAAATGGGAACTCTGAGAAGACAAAGGCCTTACACAGTGCAGAAGTACTAAACCCACATGTGCCTTCTGAAAGAAAAACAGCACTCAGTAGCTCCGCTACCCTTTCATTACATATTTCAACTAACCCATTTGTTTTTCTTTTAAATACTTGGCATTTCATAGTCCCTGGCTCTCTGCCAGTTTAAAGACAAGAAAAAAAAATGCAAAAAAAAAAAATCTCTCACTCTGCGTAGCACAGCAATCAGTGTGGGTTGTAATGCATTCCTGACTCTCATTCTTCAGTCACAGAGCAAAAAACAAGCATTTGTCAATGCTGAATGCTTTCTTGCTTGCTCGTATCTGCTGTTTAGCTGCTGGGCACAGCGCGCAGAGTCTCCCCGAGAGCCTCCCACACACATGCTCTCTCACGACAGAGTACTACACAGATTCACTGCCCCCACAAGTCCCACAGATACAGGCAGTATCACCCCCAAAAAAAAAAAAAAAAAACTAATACATGGGGTTGTGGTGATGATGATCCAGACAGAGCGAGTGTGTATGTGGGGGGTGGGGGAAGGGTACAGTTCGTGATCAGACAGTGTGTGGTTGGTGCTGGCAGCTGACAGTGGGGTGAGAACAAAGAAAGGTGAATAGAGTGAAAGTGTTTCTCTGCTCTCCTTTCTGCCCCCCCCCCCCACCAACCACAGGCAAGCTTGTCAGGAATTATACCAAACACACACCCTCTGTCTGGCTCATCACCATAATCTGTGCCACCCCAAAAGTCAGCATTGCTCCACTCTCCACCTGGCATTTTTGACAAGAATGAGTCTCTCCCTCCCCCAAAAAAATAATCGCTCTGGTGCATCATTACCCCCACACACACATACCATCTCCTCAAAAGAAAGAAAGAAAGAAAAAAAAATAAACCTCACTCTACTGATTACGTCTCCACCCTTTGCGGATCCCAGTCGTTTAGTGCTGTTGCCAGTCCAGAACTGTGCAACCATTTGTCAATGCCGAACAAGTTTGCTTGAATGCTGTTCCACTTAAAGAGCCACTGACGCCTCGAGAAGAACTTTCAAAAACATAATATTGGGACACAAAGCAGGTTATTTTTCTGATCAGCTCAGTATTTCTTATCCCCATTACTTATTACTGAGGTCATTTGCTTCAAAAACAGGACAGTTGTTACTTGAGAGTTCATCAGTTCCTCTTCCCAACCTGATGTCCTAATACTCTGTTTGTGACATCAGTTATTCCCATAGCGACAGACTGTGATGTCACAACAGGGCATTATGATTTCAAGTAGGGATTAAGCTATAGAGACAGATGAGCTTGGAGGAATAAAGATCTTGTTTTTGTGGGACTATCTTCAGTAATACATAATAGGAGAAATCTGTGTAAGGTACATGAAACACAAGTTTGTGTCTAAATACAGAATGTTTTCCAAAGTGTTCCGAAAGGTGTCGGCTGCTCTTTAAGTTACAATAATGAAATTGTCATGACTGGAAAATGAAGAACATCACACATAACACTGTCTTCTTTGACTGTGGCCTTGAATTTGGAGACAGTAGTGTTTGGGGCAGTGAGGCAGATTGCTCCTCTTTTGGATCCAGTTCAACTGCCAGCAGTACAGATCACCCAGCCACCCGAGTTTGGGGTACGGACAGAGACTGACCAGTTCTGATACCGGAGACAGTGGGGGTTGGGGGCAGGGCAATGAGAGAGAGATCTGCACTTTTTGATCCAGTCTGACTGCCAGCAGTACAGACAGCCTGATCCACCTCAGTGTGGGGTATGGACAGAGACTGACCGGTTTTGGTAATGGGGCTTGTCTTGTAGATCAGTGGGATTTGACCACCAGTAGTATGAGTTAATCTTCCTTCGTGTGAGGGAAGGGACAGATACTGACAGGGTCCGTACTGGCAACAGCGAGCTTGGGTGTGGACAGTGAGGTGGACCTGTGGTGTACAAACAATAATACAGTTGAACAAGTTAAAGTCATATGGAGCAGTAAAGACGCTCACTTTTTACAGTAGTACGCATATACAGGTGATAGACATCACACATTAGTTGGAAGACAGACATCAGTATAGTGCTTGTGCTGGAACCATGCCCAAAACTGTGCAATTTTACGAACATACGAACACACGAAATTTGCCAGCAGATAAAGGCCTAGAGGTCTATCAAGTCTGCTCGAATGTGCAGCTAGCACTCCTTATTCTGCAGCTGCCCCTCCCTTCCACCCTTCCCCTTCATTAACCCTCTCCCTTGTCCTGTCCCATCCTCGTTTGAAGCAGTCCACTGTTCTACTGCATACCACTTCAGCAGGTAACGCATTCCACCCAGCCACCACCCTCTCTGTGAAAAAGTGTCTCCTCATCTCTCCTGAGCCTTCCTCGCTCCAGTCTCATATCATGGCCCCTGGTGGCCCTCCCCTCCCTTACTTTGAACAGCCCCTCTGTACCCATCTTGTTTATTCCTTTCATGTATTTAAAGGTTTCAATCATGTCACCCCTGTCTCTCCTCTCCTCCAGTAAATACATCTTCAACTCCTTCAACCTCCTCTCATATGATAAGTCCCCCAGTCCCTTGATCATCTTTGTCGCTCTGCACTGCACCCCCTCCAGTAACTTAATGTCCCTCTTCAGACATGGACGCCAGTACTGTACGCAGTACTCCAGGTGTGGTCTAACTAATGACCTATACAGTGGCAGAATCACCTCCTCTCTCCTCAAGGATATACCCTTGCAATACAACCCAGCATTTTGTTGGCCCCTTGTAGCTGCTCTGCCTACATTGTGCCAAGTTGTTCACTGACCCTGTAATGAGCACACCCAGATCCTTCTCCTCCTCTGTCTGGGCTAGCTGCACTCCCCCTTGCTGGTAACTCCTCCTTGGGTTCTTCACCCCAAAATGCAGCACCTTGCACTTTTTGGCATTACAGCCCATTTGCCAGGTGTCTGACCAGGTTTCAAGCTTTGCCAGATCATCCTGCAACCCCTGTCATCCCCCTAGGTCATCCACCACCGCGCCTACCTTGGTATCATCAGCAAACAGACTGATTTTGCTCTTGATGTCCCATGATATGTCTGCAATGAATATCCCAAACAACACTGGTCCCAACACTGAGCCCTGTGGAACACCGCTTGTCACTGCTCTTGGGTGTGAGAGCTCCCCACCCACCAGCACCCTCTGTTGCCTTCCCTGCAGCCAGTTTCCTACCCATCTCACCAGCTTTGCACCCGCCCCTCTGCCTACTAACTTCCTTCCCAGCCTTCCATGTGGCACTGAGTCGAATGCCTTACTGAAGTCCAGATACAGGATATCCACTGCATGGTCCCTGTCCAGTTGCCAAGTTACCCAGTCATAGAACTCGACCAGGTTGGTTTGGCAGGATCTGCCATGTATGAAGCCATGCTGTCTGCTGTCCTGTAGTCCTTTGGCCTCTAGAAGGGCCACCAGCCTCTCCTTCAGGATAGTCTCAATCAGCTTACCCACGATGGATGTGAGGCTCACTGGTCTGTAGTTTCCCGGTTCATCCTTGGGGCCACTCTTGTGGAGGGGCACCACATGAGCCATCCTCCAGTTCCTGAGGTACACACCCCGAATTTTGAGAGTATTTGTTAAGGAAGTGGCAGGCACTCGGGAGAAAAGAGGCAAGTACTATATAATATCGGATGGGCAGATAGTCTAGGTTAATTTAGTATGACAGGCTGAGGGTCGGGATAGAGAGAAAGAGGGGGCAAGCAAGGAACTGTCTAGAGGTGAGAATACCAGCCGACTAATACCCATTGCAGCAGCAGAGGTCTGAACTCTGCAGGGTTTCTGTGTGCTGTCTGCGACCCGGTTGGGGAAGCGCAGATTGGCTTAATACAATAACTCAGAGGCAGAAGCACAAGGAAAGTAAGTGTGTAGCGAAGGTGCTGCCATGCATGGGGAATAAGGTTAGCTAGCGTGGAGCAAAAAATCAGAATATAAAACTGCACATACCAAAGACAACACCAAGACCTTTTTGCCTATGTTAACAATAGCAGGAGTAGTGACAGATGGCTCTATAGGGCGAATCATCTGAAGACACCCAAAGATCAGAGAACCAGTTGCAGTCTCTAACACACTGTCAAACCCCTTAGGCCTCAAAATGTCTTTAGTTTAAAATGACCGGCCGCATTATGTAAAGATTACTGAAATAACTGGTAGTTTAATTCTGATTCACCGTACTGATGTTACCACACAAAAACATGCTTACAAATTTTAATCAACACCCACTGCATCTTTCCTGTATTTCGAAATACCCCAACAGAGTCAAACCACTTATGATGCAGACAGAGAACAGTGATTATTGCATCACGGGTGGCTGCCGTGTTTGGGGGTGTTTCTAATGTACAGGAAGTGTGCAATAAGAGTAGGGGATTTGAAACAAGACACAGTTGGGTACGATTACACCATTAGCATGTATTTCAGTTCTGCTTAGGAAGGAAGCAAATAAAACATTTTTTTTAATTTAGAACACTTTAACCATCAATAAATTTTAAAGGTAAGCAATTAGAAAATGTGGGTTTCAACTACAAATAATAGGATGCAATAACGGTTAACAGTGTCCCTTCAATCAATACTTTTGCTCTGTTAAAGAAGCCACATTATATAGCAGCAAGTCAATAAGCCTTCCGCCAAAATCATACTCGGATTTATTTGGTAAGGCGCGGAGGTTACTAACCCATGAAAGAAAGTTACAACAGACAAATCAGCAGTGCCAGACATGATCCACCCAAGGTTACTAAAGCAGCAGAGTGATTAAACAGCGGAACCAATGACAGCATTGTAGAAATCCTTTAACACGGGGGATGCGCCAAGAGACTTGACATCAGCTATTGCGGTCCCGATATTTAACAAACTCTGGTCAAAGCCAATACAGCTGCAAATGATAATTCTTGATGGTGGTGGCATCCTAGCTGTTATATCCTTTGCAAATTCTCATGGGGCGATGTCCACTCTTTCAAATAAACCATTTGGCACCTGCAGCTAAGACACAACTATCATCAATAACATAATTTTATAGCCATACTGGCTCTGACCAGAGTTAGTTTCTAACAGCTTTTAACTGGCGTGTTCTTCAAAGTACAATAGAGGTGCATCGTACTCCTTCCCCTAATAGTCCAACACAAGACACTGTGCAAACATATGTAGGTTTTATACAGTACATGCTGCACAGCACAGCTTCTTAGAATAGTGGTGACCTACCCCACCAGCTGCTATTTCCACTGTATATCTCATTCTTCTGGAAAAATGTTGCTTCTGTAATTGTCAGACAAGCAATTTTTGGAAACATTGACAGCCTACCGCTTGGCTTGTATTCTGAACCTATACAAAGCAGTAGATCCAAGTGCCATGACTTTGAAGCTGAAGACCCATGGATGGGCCAGAAGTTGGCAGTTGAGTGGTTATATGGGCCTTCTGTGGGGTGGGTGTAGCATATTCCTTAAATTTGTGGTATATGTAATAGATAAACCACTCTGAGGTGTGCGGTCGCACTCTGATATATGCATGCCTCGGTGTGCGTTGTTACGCATTACCGAGGCTGCAGGCGAGAATCATCAACCACGGTGTGCGATATCAGAGCGCATCATGCACTTCAGAGTGGTTTATCTATCTTATAAATGTAAAATTGTTTTAGAGAGGGGTAAAACTGCAGGTGTGCGGTCGCGCTCTGATATACACATGGTCATGTGATGCTGTTCGGTCAATAATATTGCTGCAATTTCCCTACCCATTTTATAAATTTTATAAATACATATACGCACACATGTATGTGTATAGATATATATATATATCTATACACACACACACACACACACACACAAGATTTCCCTTTAAATGGCATAGGATAGCAATGAGGTATCTTGGAATCAAAATTACTAAGCACTCGATGCATGCTGGCCGGCTGAATTTCAAGCCACTCACCCAGCAACTGTAGGAGGATATCAGAAGGTGGACACAACTCCCACTAAGTTTCATGGCTTGGATGGAGGCCCCCCCCCGATCAGTCAAATATATAAGGCACTTATGACAGGGGCGACAGACTCTACTAGCACCATACGGGAAGCCTGGGCACAGGAGCTAGAGGAGAGTCTGCTGGAGGGGCCATGAGAGGCACACTCCTTCCCAGCACTCAAGGTCTCAGGGTCACCAGACTGGAAACTGTGGACTAGGTTCTTCCGCACTCCAGTGCTGGTGGCTAAATTCGCAACAGATACACAAGCTAGTAAAGGAGAGTGTGTGATCAGGTCAGAGCGGACCAGGTACACATTTTTTGGGACTGTCCCATGCTGGCATGAAATAATACAGGACATTATAACCATATATGAGTGCCTGGACCTTCTCACCCCCACATACATCCTAACAGCATCCCCCCCGCTAGGAGTCAGGGTCAAAAAGACCACCTTCGGGCCCGGTGGCACTGAGGGTTGAGGCACTGGACGTCACACCTCGCGTCATGCCAGCAACCTGAGTTTGGGAACGAGCCGGGATGTCGAGGGTTGGCAGGGAGGGAGAGGATTGAGTGTCCAAAGACAGCTCTCCTCTCCAGAGGGACTTGCAGCAGTGTCTGACTGGCCTCTGGCAGAAGCCGGAGGCATAGCAGATATGGGAGCGCATAAAGGGGTTGGGGAGGGCTGACGTCGGCAGATATGCCTTGACATCAGGGCAGAGGCCACTCCCATGGAACATCGGAAAAATACCTTATAGCACTCCCACACAGACGGAGCGCCAGGCCCAGATCCCCAATACCCCTACCTGCACCGGTGACCGGCGTCCTGATGAGATGAGGAATTTGGGGTGCTTGCCTCCCCCCACCTTGTCCCCGCCTGGGGGGTAAGCCAAGGCTACATGGAGGACGGACCGCCATGGGATCCAAGTAGGAGGTGGGGACTAGAACGGCCATAGGTGTCTCCCAAAGAGAGGGGAGTGCCGTGGGAGGAAGGAGCATAAATAGAAAGTAAAAAATAAAAAAAAAGACCACCTTCAAACAGACTAGTCTACTGATCCTGGCAGCCAAAATGTGATTACAAGACTATGGCTTACAAAAACAACACCTACCAAGCATGCCTGGAATTCCTTGGTCTGAGAAATATATACTCTAGAATGCTTAACAGCTAGACTAAGAGACAGAATAGCGACATTTTATAATATCTGGCTTCGATGGCGATGGGTATAACACCAGCTGGAAACATATCCCGATTTCACCACATGAAAACAGTTCAAAAGTAAATGATGAGGTTTTAATTATTTCTTTAGATCCACTACCAATGGCTAGCTAGGAGAGTGCCTGATGTGGTGAATATAGTGACCAAATTGATTGAAATGTGAATAGAAATCTTGTTGTGTGCCACTTGTGAATTCATTGTACAATAAATAAGTCATTTTATATACAGTATGTACTGTAATATGCATCTGTTTATTATTTATATTAACAAAAGTTTAAATATAAAAAAATATATATCACACGACAAGCAGACAAAGAAAATTACTGCTCCAAAGTCAAATTGCTAAATAAAACATATTTATTTGAGGGTTGCCGGCATACAGGCAAGCAATAATACCAGACAGGGTGGGCGGTATTGGGCAATACCAGACCGCCCAGGAGTGTAATGAGGCCCGATGCCGTAGGCGGAGAATGTATTTTGAGACAGCTTGTAGTGAATGGGCCAATATCTCTCGCTAACCGAGAGAAAAAAAAATGGCAGTGATTTCAAATTTATTTCGATGTTTTAGCCAATGAGCAAGCTGCATGGGCAGAGGGATACCTGAGTGGGTGAGAGGGTACCTGGGCTGGTACTTTTTATTTCCTGGGCATCTACTGAAAGTTAATGTACCCCCCTGGCAAGGGTACTAGCCAATCAGATGCCAGGAAATAAAAAGCCCATTTTCTAAACAGGCAATAAACTTCCTGGGGCTTTGAACCCAAATGGTTCTTTCTCAAAGGGTGAGGTCTAATCGTAATCAACATGCTTATCAATGCAAATCTTAAAAGGCATAGACCTCATTTTTGGCGCAATCACACAAGGACTATGGTCCAGCTGACTCGATTGACCCCAACATGTCTGAATTTCAAATCACTCTGTTAGACTGGGTCCTCTCATCCCCACTGTATTGTGAATGCAGGAATCCTTCCTGACGCCCTGGTGACCATCATATAGTTTGCAGTGTGTGCAAGATGCATCATCCTAAGGCCCCCTTCAACTCATCTATCTCAGGTACTTTAGGGCTCTGGACTTGTCCTCCTTCCTAGCTGACCTATGTGCACCTGATTGGTCCCCCCCCCGCAGCCAATGGTATACATTTTTCCCTCCAGTACTTTCAAACCAAACTTACTATAGTAAGAGATCATTATGCACCCTTCAGGAAAGCCAGAGTAAGGGGCTTTCATCTTCCCTGGGTAACAGTTGAGCTGTTAGCTTTCCTCCATAGCAGAGACTATGCCTGGCGATCCTATAAGATCACTGGCTCCCCAGCTGCTTTGGCCAACTACTGGCCTCTTCCCAATGCCTGTACCAAAATCATCAGCCTTGCAAAGTCCAAGTATTCTGCATCCACACTTCAGAACATTGAATCACCCTTCCAAGTTAAAATTATTCATTCCCTTTTCTCCCCTCTGACCCAGTCTCCCTCATCTCTGACCCTTCCACTGTTGCCTTTTCTTTTAACTCCTACTACACCACCTGTGCTCTTTCTCTTATACTTTCTTCCCCCTCCACCATTTCTTCCCTCACTTTACCCTACCCCCTCTCTCTTCTTCCTTCTCTTCTACCACTCCCTCTGCTTCCCTTAAAGGAAAGCCGTCATCATGCCAGCCTCCACCCTCTGAAAAGTCATACCCTCAGAATAAGCCTTTTAAGTATGTGTTGTGGCATTCCTCCCTGCCACAACAGACTTTATTTTAACTACCAAAGGTCTGCTACCCAAGTATATAGAAGGACGCGTGAGTGAGCTCCATTATGTTAAAGGTGCGATACACTTTGCAGTGGTCCTCTAACACAAAAGTATTGAAGTGCGTGGTGTGCTCCACCACACCTTTACAGATAATGGAGCCCACCAGCCTCGCCATACTTCTGGGGTAGGACTTTGCAATTAAATAAAGTATGTTGTGGTGGGAGAAAAACGCCGCAATATACTTAAAAGGCTTAACCCCGTCTACCCTCCTGAAGTATCTCCTATGCTAGGCTGTTGAACAGACTGCTTACCATTTCTCAATTCCCTTTAACTTTGTTGTATCCTGTAGTCTCTTAATTGTATGTATGAGCCTGAGTTTGATTATTGATGTATTTTTTTATATCTGTTATAATAACTGTAAATGTTCCTGAGTTTGTATTCTCTGTAACTAATTCCGGGTCGCCCCTGAAAAAGGGACCCCAGGTCTCAGTGGGCTTACCCTGTTACCAAAATCTAAATAAATAAATAAACCGGTAGTGGGCCTGGCAGCACTGAGGACTGAGGCGCTGGATGTCTTGCCTTGTGCTACGCCGGCGACCTGCGTTTGGGAACGAGCATGAGCCACCAGGGGTAGGCAGGGGAAGAGAAGGACCGAGCGTCCGTCGGACTGCTCTCCTTCTCCGGGGAGGGTCCACAACAGTTGGCGCCTGCTGGCATCCACTGGCGGAGGCTGGGGACAAGGCGCTGCGCTGTGCCATCAGGGGAGAAGCTTGGGGCAGGCGCCTGGAGGGAGGCAGCGGGCGGTGCGCTCCCTCCCTTCAGGCGTCACTGCACCGCCCAGCTCTGGGGATAAAACTAGCGTGAGAGGGAAGGCTTATCCAGAGGGTAAGCCTTGCAGGGGCGGGAGGCTAGCATGAGGACAGCTTTCCTTTAAGGCCCTGCTTGCCCTTAATGCTCACAAGGGAGGCACCCTGATGGCCTAGCTCTGAAGCTTCTGCCATCACACTGCCTATTCGCACACTCTTCAACCTCTCTTGTTCCTCTGCCACTGTCCCTGAAGCCTGTAAGCAGGCTACATACCTCTCCCTAAAGGTGGTGATCCTCCTTCTCCTTGGAACTACTGTACTCTCTCTCTCTTCTTCCCTCCCTGGCTAAGCTACAGAAACCCCTTGTACTTTCCCAGCTCTCTTCCTTCTTTAACTCTTCCTCATTCCTCACCTCTTTCCAGTTTGGTTTTAGGAAATCCCATTCCACTTCCATCTCCCTCCTCCATTTCACTTGACTCCATCCCCTCAGGTATGGATCAGAGACTGATCACCTCTGCCATATCTTGTGATCTTGCTAAAGTTTTGACACTGTTGCACATTCCTTCTTCTAAGCAAAGTTAAAGCAGCAGGGCTATCCAACTTTGCAGTCTGTTTTGTTCTCCCCCCCAACTTTGTTTCACTCCCGTCGTGGCTCCGAGCTCCTCTCAGGCATCCCATCCTTATCCTGCCCGCCTGAGGATCCCCAAGCTGTGCCTCCTCTCTCCTTCCTCGCCGGTGCCGGCACCCCCGGCTAACCCTATCTAGGGTGGGTCGCCCCTCTCCTACTTGGGGCGCTCTTACTAGGCAGACTCCGGCATCGTATGAGTAGCAGGCCCGAGAAAACTGAAGGCCAGCCAGGGAAGCCCGGCATGGGGCATGGGGGATAGGTGTCGCCTGATCCCCGGAACCGGTGTTTTCCTTTGTTTTGGTTCACCCCCACATGGGGGCGAGCATGCCGTCCAGCCAAGCTGTGAGTGCTCCCACCCGTCAGAAAGACAGCTGCCAGGCGTCGCCCCTGCTGTCGGCTCATGCGCACAGCAGTGCTGCCGGTCTCCACTGGGGGCCGCTGCTGCACCGGGCTACCCCTGGATCCCTCCCCCGAGAGAGGACAGCAGTCCCTTGGACGCTCAATCCTCTCTCCCCTGCCGACCCGGGCTTGCTCCAGTCGCCGGCATGGCATCCAGCTCCTCAACCCTCAGTGCCACCAGGCCGGACAGTCTGTTTTGTTTTTAACCTAAGGGAAGGTCACAAACTGTCCAGACAGGAGTCTCCATTTCCTATCCGCTCCCTATCTACTCGGGCATCTCTCAAGCGTCTGTCCTGGGTCCCATTCTCTTTTCCATATTCTTGAATGACCTCCCTTCTGTCTGTTCCTCAGTGCCCATCCATATGTATGCTGGTGATACAGTACTTTTTACATCTGGCTCCTCTTCCCATAACCTTACCTTCCAGCTACAGCTCGATTCTGACAACATTCGGCTCTGGTTCCAGTCTAACCAACTGTCCCTCAATGCCAAAAAACAGTTTCCATGACTTTTGGCAGCCCACAGAGGCTTACCAGACCTGCCTCCCTCCCTATATTACACACCCTTGATGGTGCTACAACTGAAGATGCATCGTCTTTTAAGTACCTTGGGGTTGGCTGGACCAAAATCTTAAATTTCTCAGTGCATATTGATGGCATACACCAAAAGCTCCACCCCAGGCTTGGTGCAACATACAGGGAACAAAGCGAGTATCTCGCTTCCTGCTCACTGAGAGATTGTTTTAAAGATTTTCCCTGTTTTTTACTATGGTGATACAGACTACAGTTGAGCTTCCAACTCCTCCATTGCCAGACTGAACCACCTCTTTCACTCTTTTTGCCTTAGACTGCTCTCCTCGTACCCATTACTGCACATTGCAGTGTCAGTGGCTCAACAGGCTGCACTTGCCTCTGAGGCTGGAAGATCAGAAGGCTGTGGGTTCTATCCCCACACCAGGCACTTCGGTCAAACCTTTACTGCCTGCCATCCCAGCGACCAGGATACGGATGCAGAGCTCGGTCATTTGCTTGTCGGCTGGGGGAGAGAGGATCGTGTCAGGAGGGGAGGTGGATTCAGAGAACTGCTTTCCTTTCTTGTGGTAGTGGTGGGTTCAGGAGTCACACTGTCACTGCAGCCACCTGGTGGAGACCAAGTGGTAAGTGAAGCAGCGACTGCCTCAGTAGGGCAAGGTCCATCCACGACACAGATGTGTGTGAGTACAGAGGAAGGCACACACGGTGCATCACTGCATGCCGGTGACCCAGGGGAACACACCAGTGGGACCCGTTAGGTGACTCTCTGGCCCACCACAGGCCCTGCACCATCGATGACTGGTGTGGCTCTGGATTGGGATTTGGGCACTGGTGATGGGGAGAGGCTGCCCTTCCCCACTGACCCCACTAAGGGGGCAATCATTGGGGACTCACTCCATATCTGGATTTGGGCAAGGTGGAAAATGAAGCCCCTGACCCCTGGCCCCACCATGGGGCAATTCTTGGAGGATTCATACGAGCCAGTAAGTCCCAGAGAAGGTGGGTGACAGGGCTGGGTGGCCAGGGTGATGGGGTCAACTGGGAGGTTTCTTATACCTTAGCCAGGTGTTTAGCTATTCCTCTTCCTCTGTAGGCGTCTGGGACTTCTGTGTGCTGTAGATCTACCATTCTTTTCCCCACATACTCGTATAAGAGCACCGCCTGGTCATGACAACCTGAAAAAAGAAGGAAAAGGAACAAATTACAAAGAGGTTGTGTCAGTCGACAATCTTCATAGCTGCCACATTCAAAATGAGAAAAATATGCTATTTTGTTTTCTTTTTTCCTAAACCTTCCTTCCCTCCTGTCTATCCTGTATGCTTACAAGATTAAAACCATTTCAGATAAAGAATGTTACTGGTTTATTGGCTTCTGCCAATCTCTTTTTTCCTATTACTGTTTCTCCATCCTCTGTAAAAATCTCCCCTTCCTGAAACTTTCTGCACTTCCTAATTTGATGATAAGCAAAGGCCTGAGTGCCAAGAAAGACCGGTTCCAATCCCACCACAGCCTCTTTCTGTCTATGCAACCTTGTGCAAGTCACCTGACCTTCCATGCACCCGCGGACCTGGCGACAACAGTTCATGCCTCTGTCCCTCCTGGGCTGGACTACTGCAACACTCTTGAAAGGCTATCTGGAGATCTGATGTACTGCCTGCCGCTGGTTCAGAATGTAGCAGCCCAGCTGGAAGATCTTGGAACAAGCACATCATGCCAGTTTTACACTCTCTGCACTGGCTGCTGATAAACATAGAATTTGACGGCAGATAAGGACCGCTTGGCCCACCTAGTCTGCCCATTTCCCCATCCGATGGATAAGCTGCAGATTCTAGTTAATCAACAGCTTTCTTCCTCCTACCCCCCCAACAGAATTGCCTTATGCCTGTCCCATGCATTCTTGAATTCTCCCACTGTTCCTGACTCCACAACCTCCTCAGAAAGGCTGTTCCATGCATCCACAACCCTCTGTGAAAAAATACTTTCTAACATTACCTCTGAGCCGTCCCCCTCTATCTTCAAATTGTGCCCCCTTGTTCTTGCACATCTCTTCTTCTGAAAGATGCTACCCTCTTGTACTTTGTTAATTCCCTTGAGATACTTGAAAGTTTCTATCATGTACCCCCCCCCTTTCCTCAAGGGTATACATATTAAGCTGCTTTAGCCTCTCCTCATAAGTGTTCTGGTGCAGACCCTGCGCCATTTTGGTTACCCTCTTCTGAGCAGCATCCACTATATGTCTTTGCGGAGATGGGATCTCCAGATTCACATGGAATTCAGTAGTGCATCAACTTCGAGGTTTGATTGATAACATAAGACCCTATGTAGTCTGAGTCCTGACTATCTAAAAGAGCCCCTGTCTCCTTACACCCCTTCTGTCCTCTCCACCTCACAGATACAGGCTTGCTAGCAGTCCTCTAATCCCACTTCAAGCTATAGGGGACATAGCGTTAGGGTTGCTGCACCATTTTTATGGAATTCTAATACTTGCAGTATCAATCTGGTCACTCAGTGGAGGTCGTTAAGGGGGCTTTAAAAGTGCATTTTTTTTTTATTTTTTTTTTTTTTTTTTTTTACATACCTGTTGTTTTAGTTTGCTGTTTATAATAATTATATCTGTATTTGTTTTCTTTATTAATATTGCACTTTATTACTGTGTCCTCCCTGTACAGCTCCCTGTGCCTTTTGGAAAGGGCACCTTACAGGGTTCAAATAACCATGTGTCTGCCAGTTCCAGCCACTTGGTCATCTCCAAGGACAGCTGGCTTCATTTCTCTGCCTGTTCCTGGGACACCCACTAAGTGAAAAAGCATTAGCGGGCTCTAAGACCCTGGAGATGCTGCCCTCTGTACGGCTGGGCCACGAACATCCCAACAACACAGTGTCACATGTTGAGAGATGTCCACTCAACTCAATGTCCCGTGATGGGCTCTTATGTGCAATGAAGCAGCAGAAATGAAAACAGTGCTGTGGTAGGAATAGAGTGTGCATGTGTTTCTTGTAGTCATGCATGTGCAGTTGCCTTTCTTCCTTCTGCTTTCCCTGTGTGTTGTTATGTACCTGCAGTAGCAGCCAAAGACTAGCTCTTATTCACAAGCAGCAGAGTTTTGTGAATGGAAATGAAAAACCCTTTTCAGGTTATGTCTACTACATAGAAACATAGACTTTGACGGCAGATAAGGACCACTTGGCCCACCCAGTCTGCCCATTTCCCTACCTACTGGATAAGCTGCAGATTCTAGTTAACCAACAGCCTATTTCCTGCAACCCCCCCCACTATAATTGCCTTATGTCTGTCTCATGCATGTTTGAATTCCTCCACTGTTTTAGACCCCACAACCTCTCCAGGAAGGCGGTTCCATCGTCCACCACTCTCTCCGTGAAAGAATTTCCTCACATTACCCTGAGCCGTCCCCTCTAACTTTAAATTGTGCCCCTTGTTCTTACACATCTTTTTCTGAAGATGCTACCCTCCTGGACATTGTTGATTCCCTTGAGGTACTTGAAAGTTTCTATCATGTCCCCCTGTCCCTCCTTTCATCAAGGGTATACATATTAAGCTCTCAGTCTCTCTTCATATGGTTTCTGATGTAGACCCTGCACCATTTTAGTTGCCCTCCTCTGGACTGCTTCCATCCTGTCTATGTCCTTGCGTAGATGGGGTCTCCAAAACTGCATAGTACTCCAGATGGGGTCTCACCAACTGTCTGTATAGAGGGATAACCACTTCCTTTTCTACTTGTGATGCCCTCCCATGCATCCCGTATCCCCTGGCTTTCCCTACTGACATCTCCATTGCATACCCACCTTTAGGGTCATCTGATATGACTACACCCAGATCCCTTTCCATTATTGTTGTTAGTACCTCCCTGCTATTGTGTACTCTTCTCCTGGATTTTTATTTCCCAGGTGCATTACTTTGCACTTCTTTGCATTGAATCTAAGTTGCCATATGTCTGACCATTCCTCCAACCTTGCCAAGTCCCTTCTCTTCCCTTCTACCCCCCTTGTTATCAACTCTGTTACAGATCTTTGTGTCATCCCCAAGAGGCATACCTTTCCTTCCAGACCCTCTGCAATGTCACCTATAAAGGCGTTAAAGAGGACTGGACCAATACTGAGCCTGAGGTACTCCACTAGTAACCCCCTTTCTTCAGAATGTGTTCCATTCACTATTACCTTCTGTGTCCTGTTGTGCAGCCAGTTTTCTACCCAGGCTACCACCCTGGGACCCACTCCCAGGCTGGCTAACTGATTATTAATCTTTGTGAGACTGTGTCAAATGCCTTGCTAAAGTCTAGGTAGACCATATCACAGCCCCTCCTGGTCTATTACTTTGGTCACCCAGTCAAGAAATCGATTAGATTTGTCTGACATGACCTTCCTGCTGTGAATCCATGCTGCTTTGGGTCCAGTGCTCCGCTAGCCTCTAGGTACTCAACAATTCTTTCTTTCAGAGTGATTCCATCATTTCCCCACCACTGAGGTCAAACTAACAGGTCTGTGAGTTTCCTTGCTGCCTTGCTCCCACTTTGTGAAGGGAATCACATCTGCCCTCCTCCAGTCCTCAGGTATCACCCCATCTTCCCATGATTTGTTAAAAGTGTGGTTAGTGGTGTCACTAATTCCTCCCTTAGCTCTTTTAAGGATTCTAGGGTGAATCCGTCTGCCCCGTTGCTTTTGTCCACCTTGAGTTTAGAAGTTCTTTCAGTATTCTTTCTTCTTTAAATGGACTGGTATCAACCCTACTATCGAAGTGCTTCTACAGGTTTGGTTCAGGTAACTCCTCCTCTTCTTCTTTTTGTGAATACTGGGCAAAAGTATTCATTCATTATCTCTGCCTTTTCACTGTCTCCCTCTGCCCACCTCCCTCTCCTTTATTAATCTTCTCTATCCTCCCTTAACCTTTCTATGTTTCCTAATGTACCTATAAAGGTTTATCTCCCCTTCTTAACTGAGTTGGCTATCCTTTCCTCGGTTTGGGCCTTTGCTTTTCTGACTGCCTTCCCCACTTCTTTCTGCTTTAATTGATACAGTTCCCTGTCGTGCTCTGTCTGTGATTCCTTATACTTTTTGAATGCAGCCTTTTTCTCCTTAACGTTCCCTGACACTTCTTTTGAGAGCCATAGTGTTTTTTTATTCCGCTTTGTTTTCTTTATTTGTTTCACACAAAGGCTTGTTGCCTCCATGATGGCAGTTTTGATTTTTCTCCATTGTTCTTCCACCCCTCCTTTCTGGCCATTTGCTAATGCATTCCTCAGGTATTCACCCATTTTGCCAAAGTCAGCCGTTCTAAAGTCCAGTATCCTTGTATTTGTATGGCTTGTCTCCATGGTTGTGTTTGTTGTGAAGCACACTGTTCCCAGGTGTCTACTGACTTCTAAGTTTGTGATCCTCTCACCATTTGAGAGTACCAGGTCTAATATTGCTCCCTCCCTCCCAAGTGGGTTCCACCACTAGCTGTCTAAGGCATGCTCCCTGTAGGGCATCGAGAATGGCCCTGCTCTTGGATGTGGCTGCAGTCCATGTTGCCCAGTTAACATCTGGCATATTCAGGTCCCCATCAACAGTACCTCCCTTTTTCAGCCATTTTGAGAATGCCCTGTAGCATTTTCTTGTCCATTCCTCCCTTGAGACGGGGTCTGTATACAACCCCTGTGCGGTTGTGATGCCATTCCCTGTCTCCAATGTGACCCAGAGTTCCTCTTGTCCTCCCCTATACCTTTTTGGTCTGTTACTTATCCCTTCCCTTATGAGAGAGCTACTCCACCTCTTCTTTTACCCTCCCTGTCCCTTCTGTAGATTGTGTACCCTGGTATGTTGACATCCCAGTCATGGTTCTCCGTGTACCATGTTTCTGTGACTGCCACAATATCCAAGTGTTCACTTCCATCAGGGCTACTAGCTCTGGAAGCTTGTTTCCCAGACTACGGGCATTGGTACTCATTGCCCTCCATTTAATGCTGGCTTTATCCTTTTTACCCATCCCTGCTCTTGTGCCCTTGTCCATTTTCCATTTACTCTGTCCTGCCCTCTGTCAAGCTCTGTACCTCAGTGTTCACCCTACTACCTGCCATGCTTTGTGGGGGAGGCTTGAACTTTCCTGTTTCCTATCAGCACCTCCCCTTGGCTAGTTTAAAAGCTTGCCAAGGAGCCTTTAAACCTGTCACCTAGGGCGTGTTTCCTTCCTGGACAGATGCAGACCATCACGCCAGTATAGACCTTCATCTCTCCAGGTGGACCCCCAGTCCCCAATGAAGCCAAAGCCATGTGCTCTGCACCAGTTTTGCAACCATTCATTAAACTGCATGGTGTGCAGTACCCTAGCCTCACCCCTGCCATGGACTGGCAGCACCTCTGAGAAGGTTACCGTGCTTGCTACCTGTCTGAGGCCCCTCCCCAACTCCACAAATTCATCTGCACTGCACTGATTTCATGCCTAGCTAGGTCATTTGTCCCGAGGTGGACAATGATATCTAGTTTCCTCTCCTGTGATGCTGCTTCTGCAATCCTGAGGATTCGGCTTCCTGTCCCTCCAAGTCATGGCACCAGGCAGGCTGCCTTACTTCCTCTCCTCTCCCTTCCCCAGGTCTACACCTAACAATTGGAGTCCCCTATCAGAAGCAGTTTCTTTCCCTTGTGTTGTCCCTTGCCACTCTTTTGTGGGTCTCCTTGTGGATGTCCCCAGCATTCTTCTTGGTCTCCAATGAGGTGTCATCATAGAGGAACCTTGATTTGCCAGACCGACATATGATTTGTGTAGAGGTGCAGCTGGGACTACGCCTCTGTTCCACCACCCTCACCTCCCAGAACCTACTGTGGTCCATCTGCTCTTCACACATGGCAACCTCTGAGGCAGTGGTTGTGAACTGGTGCTCTTTGGGTGGGGGAGTCCTCCTTAGTCCTTGCCAGTTCAGCCTGGAGGTGGGCAACCTTCTCCCTCAGAGCTGACAGTTGCCTGAAAATAGGGCAGTAACGCAGGTTCCAGAATGTTTCCCGGAAAATTGCTGCCCCACAGCCAGTGCATTGCACCACTCCCCGCATGTCTCTGTTCCTTATAATATACAACATTTTTTTTTTTTTCATGTGTGTATACTTACGCTTTATGCACTGTGCTGGGTAATTAAGAATATGACAGTTCTGCTCCAAGACCTGTTGAGGAAGTGATTTCAGAGACCTTGGCTATAAAGGAAATGCCATGCCTGGGGTGGGTGGGGTGAGGGGGTAGGGTGGGTAGGTAGGCCACAACCACTGGTGACTGTTAGAAACAATCAATTACACCACTGCTCCACCACCCTGGTGAGTACTGCCCTTTATAGTAAGTCAACCAACACCACAATGTACTAGACCACTGCTCCTACACAAACCACTCTACTGAGTCCAGGGATAAAAACAAACTCACTGTTCAGTAAGCAGGACACTTCCAAAAAATTGCACAAATATCCTTCCAAATCCTATGTGGCTAGCACAGAAATCAAGCAACTTCAGTTGTATTACAACCCCTCTGGTTATAAAATTACTACACTTTAATGGAATCCTGCAATTCTTAATGCCAATAAGAAAATAATGAAACTTTCTGTAGAGTTATGTTTTACCAAGTTACCAGTTCCTCAAATGCGTTCTAGTTTGTTCTCTGCAGTATAGCCAATTTCTCAGCTTCCAAAAGGAACAGGCAGGTCCTCTGACTGACTTTACTCTGTGTGATATGCCTAAACAGAACAGTGATACAAGCCCCACCCAGAATCAATTGATTGACTAGTGACACCTGTGATGTAAGCAGGCCTTTCAGTGAAGACAGTTTGCTATGTCTGCTTCTAATACACACACAAACCCTTTATCTGAAACCAGGGATAAACTCACTGCTTAGCCAGCAGGACACTTCCAAAATATTGCACAAATATCCTTCCAAATCCTATGTGTCTAGCACAGAAATCAAGCAACTTCAGCTGTATTACAAATCCTCTGGTTATAAAATTACTACACTTTAATGGAATCCTGCAATTCTTGATGCCAATAAGAAAATAATGAAACTTTCTGTAGAAAGTGTAGCTTACCTTCCTAGTCCCCTACAATATTATGTTTTACCAAGTTACCAGTTCCTCAAATGCGTTCTAGTTTGTTCTCTGCAGTATAGCCAATTTCTCAGCTTCCAAAAGGAACAGGCAGGTCCTCTGACTACTAACTAAGAGGGGCCTGGGTAAGGCTGATTAAAAGCCATTGTAAGGGCCAGCAAACCATATTTGAAAGCCCTTTTCAGGGCAGATGGTCAAGGCAGAAAGAGGGGGAGACTCGGTATTTGGAGATTAGGAGGGCTGAGACAACTACATAAAACCCCTGTCCAGTCAGGAAGGGCTTCAGAGACAGGACATGGGGAGGCTGATTAAAAACTCCTGTCAAGGTTACTAAGTAGGGGAGACTAAAGGCGCTTTTACACACAGGCAAGTACAACGGAATAGCCGTTACCGGTGTGCCACCGTTGTACTCTGCTCTGTTTGTGGTTCACTTTACACGCAGAGGGTATTCCGGCAACCCCCTCATCTCCGTTTTCTGTATTTGTGTTTCGGCTCCCCCATGGAGTGTGGTGTTCTATGGCTGTTTTTTACTGGTGCCGGAATGGCTGTTATACACAGCCAGATGAAACTGATAACAAAGGGACGAACTGAGGTAGGAAGAGAGTGAGGTTCTGGTGAACATTCACCGATATAACAGAAGAGATGCATTTTACACACAGGGGACGTAATGGTATACTGTTTCCGTAACAGTCATTCCGTTACAGAAACCTGTGTGTAAAAGCGCTATAAGTGTCTGGGCGATACACAGGGCAGAGGAAGCTGACTGGCTTGTCAGGGTAGAGCAGAAGGGAGTTAATCAAGGGCTTTTGTCAGGGCTGCTACTGAGCAGGAGGGGGGGAGTAAATTAAAAACCCTTATCAGAACAGTGAACGGGGGCACACTTGTTAAGTCCTTTTCAGGGCTATGTACTAGCCAGTGGGTAATATTTAGTAGTCCTTTTTAGGGTACCATACAATGGGCACCATCAGTTATTTAGCACTTTTCAGGGCACTGTAGCAGTTTGGGGGGGGGGGGGGGATACGCTAGTTATTATTAGCTCGTATTCCGAAACAGAAAAGTAAAATTAGTTAACAAAAATCAACAGGACAGGTAAGAACTGTGGAACAGTCAAAATGGCTACTGCACCTGTCCCTTGGACAGACATTCCAAAAAAATGATATCTAGTCCTGGCACCTTAGAAATAAACGTTGCCTTGCCTTACCCTATATGCTTCAGTCCTCTAGCTCACAAAATAGGAAAAAAGCGAAAACCCCATGAGATGTTTAATTTTAGCTAGTTATCTGGGGTAAATGAATTGCATTAAAAAAAAAAAAAAAAAAAAGAGAGCGCCGGCTCATCGAGCGCAGTGGTTAGTTTCCACTTGCGACCGGGTTGAGCGGACATCGGGTCTCTGCAGAAAACCGGCAGGGGAGATGGCTGGAGGCGTCCGTAGACAGCTCACCTTCTCCGAGAGGAGGGTGGGGATGTGGTGGGCACCTGCTATTCTGCGTGAGGCAGGAGCACAGCAGAATGTCAGGCTCAGTAGCTGGGTGGAGGCGGAAGTCGGCGCTTGCCATGACGTCATGGACGTCACTCTCCGGGGAGAAAACCGGAAATTCGGCTCTCCGGCTGGTCAGATGATGGCTCCTGGGCCGCCTGGCTACCGTCACGGCCCCACGGCCTCCCGCCCCAGCAGCACCTGGAACTGACACCACAGTGCGCTGGTTGCCCCCCTCGCCAGCGCCTTCCCTCTCGGAGGAGGAGGACCCACCCGGCATAGGGTTACGCCATGCTACTCCAGGG
The DNA here is from genome assembly GCA_016271365.2 of Neoceratodus forsteri. Taxonomy (NCBI): domain Eukaryota; kingdom Metazoa; phylum Chordata; order Ceratodontiformes; family Ceratodontidae; genus Neoceratodus; species Neoceratodus forsteri. Next base: position 400,667,581 of record JADMNL010000025.1, read on the forward strand.
GGCTGTGATCTGGGGTTGTGGCAGGTCGGGGGGATGGCGGGGAGTCCAGGGCAGGTCCTTGAGGGGCCTGAAGGAGGTGCTGGCCGGAGGAGCAAGGAGGAAAAACAGAAGGAAAAAAAAGAAAAAAAAAAAGGAAACCCCCTATAAGGGGCCCAGTTCACCAGTTCAAGGTCTGCTTACCATGGACCCCCAGGGAATTCCAAACCGCAAGCACTGCAGGTTTCGTTTCTGTTCTAGATAGATGTCTATCCATCCATCTGCCTTAAACTGGCTCCAACAGTACTTTCCGAAGTCCGAGGATGCCACTGCTTAACCTTAGTTCAAAGTGACACTTCAGACTCAAAGAGTTAAAACATCTGCTCAAATCCCAGTAACAGAGTAATTTAAGGTCGGAGACACACTAGATTCAACAAGTTCAGCTCCGCGTCATAAGAAGGGGCCTCCATGTGTGCTGTGCAAACATGTAATTTTCCAGGGATTTTCCATCTACCCTACAAGCCAGGGTACCCTGTAATTCCCATGGTAAGCAGAAATTTGTTCAGGATCCCCTTAAAGGCCTGTACTCAAGGCCCCCGGAATTCTGCGATTCTGCGGTTGCGGAATTTCCATAGAATTTGCATCATGCCGCAGAATTCATATATTACTGCAGAATTCATTGTTTTGAGTGAATTGTCATTCAAATATACAGTTTTTCCATAGTGCCAGGCTCCCGTACCCATCTGGTTTATCCTGAAGCCCCTCCTTTATGCTTGGCATATGATGTCATCAGTGACATCACATTGTATTTTACCCAATGGCAGGACTGCATTCTGCCACAGAAATGAATAAATCATGCCGCAGAAATCAGAAAATGCTGCCGCAGAGCACTAGGGGCCCTGCCTGTACTGTCTTCATGTCTATTGTCTCTGCTGGTAGACTGTTCCATACGTAAACCACCCTCTGGGAGAAGTGCCTCCTAAGCAGGTTGGTTATTTATTTATTTATTTTTTTTTAAACATTACTTGTCCACAGACAACATGGTTCTCAAAACTGGTTGTCAGATGAGAAAATACAGTCGCTCCATTGAAAAAAAAACAAAAAGCTGTTAACATAAGCAAATTTGGGAGCCAGCGTTCATGCTCCTAGGCTGGGAGATGCACTACAGGCAGCATATTCCAGCAAGGGGTTTGGGTGGGGGGGTGGCATGCTCCAGTGACTCCTGCTGGCAGGTGTGGAGCTTACTCTCCCAACAGGAGCACACCAAGTGCATCTAAACCCACCCCCTCCGCCCACACACAGTGCATACCATGGGGAAAAGGGAAGATAATGGAGGAATTTTAGCAGCTCAGTGGCATGGTGGGCTGAGGTGGTGAGTGCCACACCATCCATCTAACCCATGACCCAGGTTTGGGAACAGACCAGGGGTCACTCTGGGGTCAGCTGGGGGAAGGTGGGTCGAGCATCCACAAACAGCTCTCTTTCAGGGAAGGGAGACCATATGTGCTGCTGTTTGACTACCACCCGGCAGAAGCTAGGTCGTACAGCAGCAGCCGTCTCTCAGAGGGCCAGCTGCAGGCGCGGAGTGCATGCAGCATCCTTAAGCTGCATGTCTGCGTCATGGCACATGTGCCAACCTCAGGGAACAGGGCATAAATCTAGGAGGAAAAACCCCACCAGCCAGGACGACGTCTGCTGGCCCACCATAAGCTCAGCACCACCAAACGGGTACTGGCTTGAACCAGGCAAGTCTCAGAGAAAGAAACATAGAAACACAGAAACCGTCAGCAGATAAGGACTGCTAGACCCATCTAGTCTGCCCGTAGGCCCTATACATTGTATGTGGCCACTGACCCTATGTGATCAATGGCTTTTCATTACTCCCTCCCCTGGTGGGTGACAGATCTGGATGGGTGGTGACACAGAAGCATAAACAAATGATGAATAAAAAAGGAAAGAAAATAGAGGAAAAACCCAACCAGCACAAGATGGAAGCCACCCTTCCAAACTGGCTCTGCACCACCGACCAGGTAAGGGTGACCTTGAAGGCCCCACAGAATGAAGCAAGCCATGGGAAATGGAGGCCAGGGTGAATACCTCGGGAAGGTGAGCGATGGTGCTGTCGGGGCAGGGTGGAAGGGGTAAGGCCAGTGAGATGAATCCAAACTTGAATTAAAAAAAAAATAAAGCAAGATATAACCTTCCCCCTAACATTTTTGGTCTGTGGAGTGGACTGAGTGAGTCTGTACACCAGGTCATCACCGGACATGCCCCAGACCCCACCCCTAGAACAAATCCTGATGTCTGGGAACTAATGAAAAGTATGCATACCAGTACAAACCGTCCCTTTTTGTTTCCATCCCCTCCTCACTTGGACTGCAGGTCCCCCTTTGTGCTGTGCCTCTCCACCCCACCCCACTAGGCTAGGCTCCCCGGAAAGGATACCGGTCTTAGCCACTAAAAGGGCAAATTTATAATGTTACAGCAGTACTAGACAATCTTTAAAGAGCTACTAACGTCTCAAAGAAAAAACAACTTTTAAAAGCATAATAAATTAGGTACAATTCTGCCTGCATTCCAATGATATTTTATATATTTTTCCTCATTAGGAATTATTAAGGAAATTTGCATTAACATATGATCTTTGTTCCTTAGCGTTTCTTAAGAGTCCATCTGCCTCTACAGTGTAATCCCTACTTCAAATCATAATCTTCTGTTGTGACATCACAATCTGTTGCCATGGGAGCAACAGTGATGTCACAAGCAGTGATCTATGACTTCAGGTAGGGAGAAAGCAGTAGGAATAGATAAACTGGTCAGGAGCAAAGATCCTGTTTTCATACAGATTACCTCAGTGATAAACAATGGGGAAGGAATAATACAGCACTAATGGAAACCACAAGCTGGACTGTGTCTAAATATTAGGTTTTGTTAATGTTGTCCTGAACGTGTCACCAGCTCTTTAAAAATATTTTAATAGCCAAAAAGAGCCCTAAAAGGACTTTTTCAATCCTCTAGCTCTCCTTCTCTTTCTGCAGCATACTATAACTTTCCTCTCTACAGCTGACCCAGGTTGTGGCACACTGCAGAGCGCACTCACGGGATGTGCTCTCATCAGCGGGGGGGGGGCCTGTGAGGGCAGTATCTCAAATGGATACACACCCAGTGCCCCCAACCCATCCACGCACACTGTTACAGGGTGCTTAGGACTACTCCTTGCTGCCATTAGTTCCATCTGCACTACTTCACTGGCTGCCAGCACCTCAATGCGAATGCATCTATTCGACTGCTGGCATAGGTGCAGTCAGTACTCCTTATGTCCCAGAGCAATCATGCATGCACACGGTTCTATGTCACGTCCCCCCGGGGGAGGAGGGAGTAAAACTATCCAGGCTGTGCCTGGGTGTTTCATGAGTAGCTTGCAACTGTCCAGGCTGCCATTTCTATTTCCTCAGGCTACCGTGCAACAGGATCCTTCCCAGACTGCTCCTAATGTTACCCCTGAATTTAGCAGCTTTGAGCTTCAAGGTTTGTCCCCACTTCCTGCTGGTGCACACCAGATCAAACATGTCCATCTGTCGGTAACCTTCAGTACACGAACGACTGGGATCCTGCACCCCCCATCCACCTCCTTTTCCTCCCAAGGTGAACAAGTTAAGGGCTTCTACTCTTTCCTCTCTGCTTCTGTCCTCCGTACCCCTGATCATTTTGGTCGCCCTTTGCTGCACTTTCTCTACTGCCTCAATGTCCTTGTTTACTGGGGAGCCCAGAACTGTCTGTGCACCGTACTCCAGGTGGGGCCTGAGCAGGGTGTTATAAGGTAACAGAATTACTTTCCCTACTCTCCTGGGGACCCCCTTTTAATGCACCCCAACATTCTTCCAGTCTTAACAGCAGCCACACACTGCTGGTCATACTTTAGCCCTCGTCTATTATGACACCCAGGTCCATCTCCTCCTGCATCATAGCAACAGGAGTTCACACAGTGGGCAGATCCTACCTCCACCCCCCCCCCCCCCAAAGTGTAGCACCGTGCATTTGGCTGCATTGAATCTGAGATTTAAGGAGTCTTATCCAGCTTGTTCAGGAATTGATCAGAATCAATACAAGGGTTTCAAGGCATTATTCCCCATGAGTCGACCACAGATGATTGTCAGATGTTCACTTTCCTCAGAGGAAAATAAGTGGGTCACCACCCTGGCTTACTCCAGCCTCTGTTTACAGTACACAGTCCTGCTGCCACCCACCCATAACTCTTGACCCCCTGCCTCAACATGAAGGACTAAGCTTAAACCCAGCGATCCCTTTAATACAACATTTCGCATCCAGGACACAAAATAAAACATTTAGATGGAAAAATATTTTGTCTTGGGTTCATGGGATGCACAAAGTCTCACAGGGTCAAGTTCACAAATTAACAGCACTATGCATGCGCAAAGGAGGGAAAATCCTCCCGCTGCACAACTGGCGGCAACTACTGTGACAGCATGGCGAAGCAGTTTTCAATCGCACGTTTTTCTGGTACGCAAGCAGTATCTTCTGGGGATCCTCCTCACAAAGAATGTGATCAGCCGTCTTCTACCACCAGTCAAACTACTACTTCTGCAGAAGACGAACTTAGTACTGCTGTTGTAGTTGCCGAAGCAAGCAGTAGTAATGGAACAAAAAAAAAAAAAAATGCCGGTCCTATAATCCTGAACGGGAGAAGAAGTACCCGTGGCTTCTTTTTTGGGATGGCAAGATGTACTGTCATGTGTGTGAAAAAGCAGCTGGGCACAAAAGGCCTTGACATGTGGCTGCATGGACTTTCAAGAATCCTCCCTGAAAAAAGACACAAACACAGTGATGCTGCTGCTATTATTGGTATGCAGGAAAAGATGAAAGCACATGGATGAAGGCAAGAAACAGTGCTAGGAATCACATCATTAGCATGCAGATGATCTACTGGATGGCACAAGAAGCAAATGACCAGTTCTCTTCCCTAATGCAACACCAGACTTTAAATGGAAACCTCAAATTTGATGATTTGTACAGGCATCGTTCATCTGTGTCGAACATGTAGCATGCTCTAGCTGACTGTGTGAGACACAAAATTCTTCAGGAAATACATGCCAGTCCTTAAACTGGCATTTTGGCTGATGAAACAACCAACATCAATGTAAAAAAGAAACATCATTTATGTTAGATATCTGAAGGATGGCAAAGCCACTTTTCAGCTGATCGAAAATGTTGATGTGCTTAATGGGACTGCAGAAACTGTAACAAATACAATTTTGACTGTTCTGCAAGAACATAATATTCCAATAGAAAAAGTCCTCAGTTTGGGGTCTGATGGAGCTCCTGTCATGATAGGAAGAGTATTGAAGGTGAGCACTCGTTTAAAACAATTGAATCCCAGAATGACATATGTTGCGTTGCTCTTGCCTCTGCAAGTGCAGCTGCAAAAACGAACAACAATAACCAGTATCGGTAAACAGTCTATGCTGTGTTCAACTACTTGAAGTACTCCGCTTGCCGCTATGAAAGACTCCAAGAAGTAGTCGGATTCTTGATGAGGGGGACTTCAGAAGTTTAAAAAGAGCCACGCTCAGTGCGGTGGTTGTCACTTAGAGCTGTGGAAGGAATCGAAAGTAACTGGCCTGCCCTCATACTGCAGTTCAGTGAAAATGGGCAACAGAACCCGACTGCAGAGGGTCTGCTTAAACAAGTCTCAGCCTATAGTTTTGTAGCAACCATGTACGTGTTACATGACGTGATGCCCATTAAGGACAGACTGAATAAAATCTTTCAGTTGGAAGATAGGAATCTTGGCCTAATCAAGCAGTCAATAAAGACTGCTTTAGATCTGCTTGGCGATCTACTAAATAATAATGGTGTCAGAGAAGCAGACTTTGAGAGAGAAATCACTGACAAGCACTCCAATGGACACAAATGTACGTTCTCTGGTCAGGCAAATGTACAGAACTACAAAGCCATGAGAAGAGACTTCATTGAACAGCTCAGGGCAAACCCAGAAAAAAAGTTTCCGTCTGCAGAAATGGACATGGACAATGCTTTCGATATAGTGTTTAGCCCAAGGGGATTTCCCGATAACGCAGGGGAACTACATTACTATGGAAAAGAGGCTTTGGAACAGCTGATTCATGTTTTTTGTGCAGATGCCCAAGGCATACCGCCGGTTACAGATGCAACTGACCAAAGACAGGAATTTCTGCCATTCAAACGTGCTATGAAGAACCACGATGGTTTGAACTTCACACATTCTTGTCAAGCTTTGGCAACAGACTATGCTATTTTCCCTCAGTTTTCAAAGCCTGCAACCATGGCCCTTGTCATACCCATTTCTACAGTGCAGTGTGAATGTGGGTACAGTGCTCAGAATCGCATTCTCAACTCCAAAAGAAGCCATTTAACTCAAGAGCACGGTAAAACTTAATGATTCTATCGCTGGAAGGGCCTGACACTGAACATTTTAACTACAGATAAGTGATCAAAATCTTCCCTAGTACTACAGACAGGTGCAAATTTTTTTTTTTTTTAACGATTAACTTTTTATTGAGTTTTCAAAAGTCATAACAGTAGATTAACCATTTATACAAACAAGGACAGAACATAATGGTCCACAATAACTAAGAAACATATGACAAAATTTAGTAGTTATTAACAAATATAGGGATGATGTAGGATTATCTTTCAACAAGTTTAGTAATATAATTATTAAATGAAAGTATGCATAAATAACTTATAAAATTGTGAGTTTAGAAAAGGGCTCCATATTCCATAACATTTAGAGAGCAACAGGCCATTCTTTCATAACTGACTCTTGTGGAGAGCTCTTTAAGCCATTCCACAAAGGTTGGGGTCTTAGACTGTCTCCAATATATTAGTGCTTGGCAGAGATCAGAACAATATGTAAAAATAATTTCTTACGTAACTCTATATGAGCGAGGTCCGTATCTATGCCAAGCATTATAAATTTGGGTATGGAACATTACACTCAAGGATAGTTTGACATGCTATCCAAATGTCCTCCCAAAAAGGGGTTAATTTATTACAGTACCAAAAGATAAGGGATATAGTGCCCTTATCTGAGTTACATCTCCAATATTTAGAGTCTGTTAACAAACCCTGATCATACAATTTCACTGGAGTGTAATGCCATCTATGTGCTATTTTGTATTGAACCACTCTACCATTTGCCTCTTTGCATGCTCTCAGTGTAAAATTCAAACTATTATTCCATTCATTAGATGAAATATTAGTTTGGAGTTCCTTTTTCCAACTCTAAGAATGTCAATAGTATTTTCTGATTCATCTATTCAGGCACAAGTTCCCGGCAAGCTTCCCTCAGGTGACAAAGCACCCAGTATCTCTCACCCTACCTTCTACCTCGAGAGTTGTTTTTTTTCCCCTTTAATTTCTTTCTCCTTCATTCCCTATGGAGCTCTCTCTTGCCAGGACGCCCAGCTCCGTCTCCCGCCCGCAGCATTTCTCCCTCGCTTTCCCCCATGGCTTGCCTCTTGCGGCAGGGATCCCTCAACCCGCCGGTTTGAATCTGGTGCGAGGGGCTGCTGCTATCGTGGGAGCGGGGCCTGCGACATCCGCAGTCTTCCTCCTGAGGCGCCATTTTCCGCTCCCCCGAGTGGCACAGTGACGCAATGCCACCAATGACCCCCAGCCGCGCACGTTCCCGCACGCAACACGTGTGAGCCACTGGTGTTGACCCTCAGCCTTTGCTAGGGGTCAGGCATGCAGCAGACTCTGCCCCAACCCCTCCTCGGGTGAGGAGAGCTGTCTTCCAGATGCTCGATCCTCTCCCTCCCCAGCCGACCCCCGACAGCATGCTTGCACTGCGAACACGGGTTGCCGGCGTGGCAGGAGGTAAGGTATGCTGCCTCAGCCCTCCATGCCACTGGGCCGGCCCACCTCAAGAGAGTTACTATAAAGGAGGCAGCATTCTACATAAAAAAAAGTGCTCAGGAAGACCAGAATGGGTACGATGGAGTAGACATGAAGCTGGTATGTCAAACTCTTGACGTGCTCATCAAGCCTATTACAAAACTATTCAACAAATCCCTGACCCTGGCACAATTCCCGGCCACCTGGAAGCAAGCGCTGGTCACTCCTGTCCACTGAAGTGGGGACAGGACCAATGTGTCTAATTACAGGCCGATCTCAATCCTCTCCCCCATCAAAGGTCCTTGAGAAGATTGTGGTGGACCAACTAACAGACTACATCAGCAAATACCAACTGCAATGCCTCAACCAGCACGGGTTCAGGCAGGGGCACAGTACCACAACTGCCCTTGTAGAGTTCACTGACAATGCTCACAAAGCTAGTAGGGGTGGTGTTCATAGACAAATGCCTTAGACACCGTCGACCACACCCTCTTACTGGTCCAGCTTCAAGCCTGGGGGTGGCTGCCAATGCAACACTCTGGTTCCGAGACTACCTGTCCCTCAGATCACAACTGGTAAAAATAGGACAAACAGTGTCTGACCCAGGGAAGTCATGCTGGGGGTTCCCCAGGGATCCATCTTGGGACCACTGCTCTTCAGCCTGTTCCTAAATAATCCCCCTCAAGCCTGTGATGCCAAGATAATCCCATATGTGGACTATGCTGTCATCCTCAATAGCAACTCTCGAATTGAGCCACTCCAAGCAGCACTTCAGCACTCCTTCAGTAAAACAGAAGACTGGTTCTGCGAGCACAAACTTCTGCTCAATTACTAAAAAACCAAGACCATGCTCCTATCCAGCCCCCAGCTCAAGAAAAGGTTCCCCACCATAAACATCACCAACAATGTACTCGCCCCCTTGGAACAGGTACACTCCTTCAAACACCTTGGAGTCACCCTGGACGACACCTTATTCTATGCTCAACATATCGACCAGGTGGTCAAGACAGTCAACACCAAGCTTGGTGTGCTTTACAGGCACAGAAAACACCTTACCACGGCAGCCATCCACCTATCAGTCACGAGTTCCATCCTCCCCACCATTGACTATGGCCTGGCCATCTACAGTGCAGCAACAGACTGTCTCAAGAGGGTGCATGTAGCTCTCAACAAGGCCTGCAGGCTCATCCTGAATTGTGATCGAATGACCCACACCTGTTCCCTCTACGAACAGATACACCCGCTGTCTCTTGGGTGCAGGACTAAATTCCTTACATGCCTCCTAGGCAAAAAAGCATTATTGGGGAAAGCCCCCCCCCCCGTGCATAGCAGGCATCTTCTTCCTCCCAGGCTCAGAATATATAACCAGAAACAGAACGTAGGGGGCCCTTGTGGTGCCATTCCGGCCGCACAGCTCTCAAACAGTGCACCTTCTCCTACAGAACCCCTCTCTGGCTTAACGAGGTACCAGAGTCCATTCGGAACACCACTAGCCTGTATGGCTTCAAATCAGACCTTAAGCACTACCTGACCTCCAGCTCTGTGTGCACCTGCTTCTCCAACAGCTGATAGACTCTGGATGACCAGGCCTGGCTCTGCTAACAGCAACTATTCTCAGCACAAGACAGAAGTCACCCTCCCACACGCTCCTTGACAATGCCTCTGAATCACTCTAAGGGGCTGCTCCAGTACACTCCTTCCCCCGCTCCCTGTCTCCACGCTAGGATGCGTCTCTGCCTCCCCGGCCTCAACCCTGCCTCCTTGACCACTTTCACTAGAGGCCCCCCTCCTCCTCCTCTACCAAAATACTGTCCTTACTGACCCTCTGCCCAACCTAACCTCTAGTGTCTCTGCACCTTACCTGCACTTGTAATCAACTAAAGTTGATGTCCATATGCTGTTCAGTTTTTTAAATGTCTAAGAAACTCTGTAACCTTTTCCTGATTGTTGTGCTGTTCAGTGTCTCAAATGTCCTAAAACTCTGTAACCTTCTTGATTGAATGTCTATACTTTGTTCACATGACGTGGAACCTTTGTAAAAGAGCCTTGGCTCAAAGGTTATTTTCCGAATACAAATAAATTATAATCTCTAGTTCTGATTTTAAGACTGCTGCAGCCTGCATTTTTCACCTTCTCTTTAAATCTATAATGACCAGGAGTTGTCTTTTTTTTTTTAACACTTCCTTTTTTTTTTTTTTTTTTTTTTTTACTCCGAATAGTCACTAAAAAGTGGTACTGGCTTATCCGCAGGCCCACTGATGCATACATACTTTTTTTTATTATAACAACCTGCGTATCACTAATTCAATATTTATTTAGCCTCCATGGTAAATATCCGAAGCGAACATTTGTTGAGACTTGTTTAATGGTTTTATCGCCTCCAAGGCAATACCTTTGTTTGAGACAAGAGGACATACATTTAAATATAGAACGAAGCCCAAATTATTACACTTAGTCTTTTACTAGTAGTTCATTCAGACTTTGACTTCATTGCAGTAAACTTTCTTACTCGATTTGCTGCTTATGGGTTTATTTGCAGAATCAGGGCTGAGACGGGACACGGGAGCCTGTGTCAATTATATGAGACGCTGCATGTGTCTGCCTAGATCATTTAAAAACCAAACAAAATGTACCAAAATGCACACCCCTCTCTCTTTGTGCAAACATCTGGATCATTTTAGTTTTGAAACACAAATTGTGAAGGATGGGACGCAAAATTTTTGGCATGTACATTGTAGGGATGCAGGAACAGAAAAGCTTGCTCGACCTCTGCTTAAACCAAATCCAGGGATACAGCTAACAAGCGGCCAATATAGAAACATAGAAACATAGAAGTTGACGGCAGATAAGGACCGCAAGGCCCATCCAGTCTGCCCATTTCTTTTTCTACCTTATAAATGTGCCATCGGCCTTTGCTCTGTCAGTGACCTATCTATTCATAGTCATTTGTATTGCTCCCTTATGCCTATCCCATGCCTGTTTGAAGCCCTGCACTGTATTCATAGCCACCACTTCTTGTGGTAAGCCATTCCATGCATCTACCACCCTTTCTGTGAAAAAGAATTTCCTCACATTCCCCCTTAATCAGCCTCCCTCTAATCTCATGCTGTGTCCTCTTGTCCTGCTATTTTTCTTATATTTAAACATGTTAGACTCCTTCACCTTGTTTATGCCCTTAAGGTGTTTAAATGTCTCGATCATATCACCTCTCTCCCTCCTTTGCTCAAGGGTATACATATTGAGCTCCGTTAATCTGTCCTCATATGTCTTCTGATGCAGTCCCTGCACCATTTTGGTTGCCCTTCTCTGGACTGCCTCAATTTGGTTAATGTCCTTGTGAAGGTGTGGCCTCCAATACTGCCAGTACTCCAGATGGGGCCTAACCAATGTCTTGTCAGAGAGGATTATTACCTCCCTCTTACGACTTGTGATACCCTACTAATACAACCTAACACCCCTAGCCTTACCTACTGCTTTAGAGGTCTGCTTGGATGATTTTAGGTCATCAGTGATGATGATGCCCAAGTCTCTTTCTTCCTTTGTGACTGCTAGCAACTCCCCTCCCAGCCTATAAGTGGCTTCAGGGTTTCTCTTCCCTATGTGCATGATTTTGCACTTCTTTGCATTAAATCCCAGTTGCCACTCTTCTGACCATTCTGCTAGTTTATCCAGATCTCTTCTCATTCTGCCCACCCCATCTGGATCATCTACTCTGTTGCAGATCTTGGTGTCATCTGCAAACAGACAAGCCTTACCCTCTAGTCCATCTTGAGGTCACTAATAAAGATGTTGAATAGGACTGGCCCCAGGACTGATCCTGAGTACCCCACTTGTGACTTGCATCTCTTCCGACTGTATACCATTTACCACCACTTCTGTTTTCTCTGCCAGTCAACCAGTTTGCCACCCAGTTGACCAACTTCTGACCCACCCGAGCCTACCTAGCTTATTTATCAATCTTCTATGTGGAACAGTGTCAAAAGCTTTGCTGAAGTCAAGGTAGGCCATCAACTGCTCCCCTTGGTCCACCACTCTGGTTACCCAGTCAAAGAAATCTATGAGATTAGTTTGACAGGACCTTCCTTTGTAAACCCATGCTGTCTTGGATCCTGTGCCCCTATGGATTCCAGGTGTTGCACTATCCTTTCCTTAAGGAGTGCCTCCATAATCTTGCCCACTACTGAGGTAAGACTGACGGTCTGTAGTTCCCGCCTCCTCCTGCTACCACTCTTGTGGAGTGGGATCACATGAGCCCTTCTCCAGTCTTCTGGGACCTCTCCTGTGCTCAGAGACTCACTAAACAATTCTGCTAATGGCTCTGCTAGTTCCTCCTTTAGCTCATAAGTACCCTGGGATGTATGCCATCAGGTCCCATTGCCTTATCCACCCTGAGCTTAGCAAGCTCTTGTAGGACCCTTTCTTTTGTGAAGGGAGTAGTGCTCACCTCCCTCCCCCTGTGTCCATGATGCTGGGCTGTGGGCCCTGCCCTACCTTCTCTTCAGTAAATACTGAGCAAAAGTATCTATTTAGGATAGATGCCTTTACAGGGTCCTCCTCCTCACATGCTCCCTTTTCTCCATTAAGCTTAGCAATACCCTCTCTGGACTTTCTCCTTTCACTAATGTATCTATAGAAAGTCTTGTCACCTTCTTTTACTGTTCGTGCTAGTGTTTCCTCAGTTTGGGACCAATATCAGATCAAGAAGCCGTTCTAGCACGTGGCTCAGCATGGAAAAGCACTTTCTGAAGGAGAACAAGGCTATAACTGTAATGGATGGCATTATTTTATGATTAAAATCCCTGCTTGTCAATGAAAGAAATGCCAAGTTTAGGATGAATGGAGAACATTTCTAGAACAAAATTGTGGACGTCCATGAAAATCATGGACAGCTGTAAGGTGCGGTGCTACCATAATTTCCCACCGCATCTCTATATCCCCCACCGCCTCAACATATCTCATAGAAGATAAAGACAGCTTACCAAAATATTGTTTCTTCCAGGGGATCCCTCATTATGCTTACACTGCACCAGCCAGCTTGACAGCTTCAGTTTCCCTGGAGCACGTGGAGGACCAATTTGAGTATCCAAACTAGCCACCAGGAGAGGCTTCATGCTCTCGGAGGTGTTATGCTGCACAGCTTGACGGCAGATCTATTTCAGAGACGTTGAAAGCAAAAACACAAACCTAACAACCTAACCTATAACAGAAAAAATATTTAATTAAACTAACAAGTGAATAAAACAGATTGGCCTCCTTGCCCAGTCTATGGCAGGTTAACAAAATGCATAGACAACTGACTGTAGAAAAAACAACAACAAGGAATGCTCAAGCAGAAACTTTAATGGCAAAGAAAATGCTGATTCTTGGAGAACCTTTTCCAGGTTCTGGAAGGGGAGGAAGGGCAGTATGTGTAAGCATAATAAGGGACCCCCTGGAAGAAACAATATTACTATGGTAAGTAATTTCTTTTTCAAGCCCTGGGAATCCCTCACTATGCTTACACTGTAGCAGACTACAAAGCAGTACCTTGGGAGGCTGGGTACCGAACCTATTGAGGGAAATGGTTCTGCAAGACAGCAGTGCCAAATCTGGCATGCGTTCTAGACTGTACATACAAGCAGTAGTGGTTTGTAAGGGTATGCACAGTTTTCTAGGTAGCTGCTTTACAAATTTCCAGTAAGGGCACATCCCATGGAGCTGCCACCGAGGCAGCAGTGGCACGAGTGGAATGTGCCTAAGACCTTGTGGAGGTTGCTTGACAGCCTTGCTGTAGCAAAACTGTATGCAAGAGACTATCCAACGAGCAACAGTTCTCTTGGGCCAGCTTGCCCTTACCCACTTCTCCATTCGTAAGAAACAGCTGAGAATGAGAAGATCCGAGAACCTTAGTATTGTCCAGATAGAACCTGAGTGACCTTTTGATGTCCCGACTATGAAGCCTTTGCTCACCAGAGTTGGACTTTGTTGTGAAAAATACTGGCACAGTATTGGACTGGTTCAAATAGAATTCTTTAACTACCTTAGGGAGGAATTTCCTGTTAGTCCTGAGGACTACCTTGTCCTTGTGGAAGATGATGTAGTTAAGGTCGGTGCAAAGGGCCTGCAACTCACTCCCCTTCTGGCCGAAGTGATGGCCACCAGAAAAGTCATTTTCCAGGAGACGTACTTTAAGTCTGCAGTAGCCATGGGCTCAAAAGGGGCTTCATGAGCTTGGCTATGTATAGATTCATATCCCAAGGAAGGACTGGATCACGAACAGGAGGATACAGATGCAGGAGGCCTTTGCAAATTTATTGAAAATAGGGTGGAAAGCAAACATTTTCTCTATGCCTGCAGAGATAAAAGCCGAGATAGCCGCCAAGTGCACTTAAAGGGTTGATGGACTAAGACCCAATGTGTGCAGGTGCAACAGGTAGTCCAAGAGCAGCAACAGGTCTACCTGCAGAGGGCTAAGCTGTTTAGAAGCACACCACAGAGAAAACCTTTTCTACTTGAAAGCATATAGCTTTGTGCTAGCAGGCTTCCTGGAAACCTTGAAGACTTTGCCAACCTCGTCTGAGAACTGAAAAGCAGAAAACTCTAGCTCCTCAAGAATCAAGCCCTGAGGCAAAGTGACTCAAGGTCTGGGATGGTCATCCTACCCTAGGACATGGTCAGCATATTGTGTCTCCAAGAGAGATGAATGGGCTGTTTGGTGGAGAGGAGCAGGATCAGGGGACACCAGGGCTGCCTGGCCCAATCTGTGGCTACAAGAATCATGGTTGCAGACCGGCTCCTCAGTTTGAGGAGAACCTTTTGAAGCAATGGAAAGGGAGGGAAGTCATACAGAAACGTTCTTGACCAATCAAGTGCCAGGGCATCTATAGGTATTGAGCCCACTGCTGGAGGCCTACAACAGAACAGAGCAAGCCTCTGGTTTTCCTTGGACCCAAACAGGTCTATTTCAAGTGTGCTGCAACTTCTGAAGATTGCGGCCAGAACCTTCCTGTTTGGGGACCATTTGTGATATCCCTGACTGATTCTGTTGAGGGTGTCTGCTAGGACACTGTCCTTCCCAAGGAGATGGATTGCAGATAGTTGCATATCCATGGAATAAGCCAGACTCCAAATTCTCATGGCTTCTGTGCACAGTCTTGGAAAGATCTGCTGCCCCCTTGTTTGATGATGTAAAACATGGTGGTGGTATTGTCCATCCTGATATGTGCAGATTGATCTTCTACCTAAGAGGCAAAGGAGCACAGGGCAAGATAAATTGCTCTTAGTTCCAGCAGATTGGTATGCTGCTCAAGTCTGAGAGCAGACCAGACCTCACTTACTGTCTGTTCACCTAAGTGTGCTCCCCAGCCTAGGAGAGAGTCATCTGTTGTAAGGACCACAGTGAGGGGTTGCCATTGGAAAGGAACTCCCTCCCTGAGGTTGTCCCTTTCCTTCCACCAATCGGGAGGAGCTTGTAACTGTTTTTGAGAGAAGGTGTCTTTTCTGAGAGCAGTGGCACTTTCAGATGGTACTGAATGTTACTCATCTGGAATCTGGCACTTGGAACCACACGTAGGAAGCCATGTGACCCAATAATCATAGGAAAACTCTTGCTGACCTGAGCTGATGCACAACAAAAGAATCTTCTCAGCTTAGGAGATTTTCTACCCTTTCCTGCATAAGGGATGCACTGCCTTGGAGGATATCTAATTTTGCTCTTATGAACTCCAACAACTGCACTGGTTCTTTCTGAGGTTTTGTACATTTATGAGGAATCCCTGTGATTCAAGGGTGCTTCAAGTTAACCACACAGAGTCCTTGACCCGCTGGTATGATTTTCCTGCAACCAGCCAGTCATCCAGGTAAAGAAAAACCATCATGCCCTGCTTGCGAAGATGTACCGCCACCACCGCCAGGCACTTTGCAAAGACTCTGGGAACAGAAGAGAGACTGAAAAGAAGGACCTTGAACTGATAATGGCCACACAGAAGTCTGAACCTTAGGAACTTTCTACGACTGGGCCTGACAGATGTGGAAACAGGCATCCTTCTGGTCTAGAGGAAAGCCATACAGTCCCCCTGCTGTAGGGAGGGGATGACTACGGCTAGGGTGATAATCTTTAACTTGGGTTTCCTGAAATGCCTGTTCCAAAAACATCCAAAACTGGATCGCTGCTCCCCATTTTTCTATGAGTGAGGAAGTGTCTGGAGCAGAAGCCTTTCCCTCCGTTGCTCTGGTGGAACCCCCTCTACTGCATTTGCCTGCAATGGTTTTTTGTCCTCCAACTCCACAGTATCCTTTCTGTTGGAGTGTAAGGCTTGAAGAATCTGCGGTTGTGCAGACTGGGAAACTTGCAGAACTGCAGAGTAAGGCCTTGGTTCACCACTTCCAGTACCCCCGTCTGTGGTGATATTTATCCTATACTGAAAGAAATGAGTCAATCTTCCTACTGGCAATGGACAGGCGACCTGGGCAGGATTGTCAGGGGCTTTGCTTGGGCTGGTCCCATTGGCTGGGGATGGATCAGACAGGGTGATGTTAAAGATTTGTCTCAGTGTGGTCCTCCAAATGAGAGGAGCACGGTAAATCAAAACTGTACCCTAACATTTGTGCTCCTTCAGATCTTGGCCATGTTCCTACCTGCTTTTTATACACAGTATATTATCCAACAGGCTTTCCCTCGATGCATGCAGGTTTCTTCTGTGTACTGACAGTAAAACATACAGTCTTTCCTTTTTTTGCTCAGTCACCTCATTTTCATTTAACTTTTGGCCCATGGTTGATATTGTCATTCCCTCCTGGCTATCACTCCACACAAAAACACTTGTTTCCCACCCGCCTGCATGCTGTGTTATAGTGAAAGAGTGTACATACATTATTCCCTGCCTGCCGTGACGGTACTTGTCCACACACACACACACACACACACACACACACACACACACTTGTTTGCAACCTGCCTATAAAAGCCCTTGAAACCACAGCCGCTCATCCCCTACCTGCTGCTCTCATACTCTGCCTGCCCATGTACATACTAGTCTGTGCTGGCTGCCAACATGCTTGCTCCTTGCCAGCATGCCACAACGCACAATAACTTTCTGGCCCACCTATTAACTTGACGGCTTCCTGCTCACCCAGCAGCTTGCCGATCTAGCTTTGAACTCTGCCAAATTAATAACAAAAGCATGATCTGCACCCCAATATCCCTTCTGGACTCCCCACCCTCCCACTGCCTGGAACTCATACCTCGAACTGTGCTCCAGAAAGATAACAGAGGCAAAGGTAACTGAATTTCTACAAAGAAAATGTTCTCCTGTAATCACTTACTGTGTGCAGAGCACACCCTTAATGCTACCCCTGGGATCAGACTGTTTGAAGGGTCTCCTGACTCTGCCTCTAAAGAAACCTCTCAGAGTAGATATGGGCATGGGATAGAAAAGACGGGGAAAGCACCCCTACCCTTCCTTCCCTGAGGTCTGTAGAAAGTGGAGGCCTTCTCTTTCTGGGCATTACTTCTGTAGGTGGACTTGTACTAATCCACCTTCTTGTGTAAGCCTCTGTCTATCACCAACAGGGAATTGTTCTCACATGTAAAGTCCATAGCCAGGCAAATCTATGTAAGGGAACAGCCCGAGTCATAACCCTAGAGGCAGTGTCCTTCACATCTACCACCATGTGGAAAAGGTATTTGGTGGCCTCGATGGTAGTCCTGGCCAACTTCATCAGGTCTTGTGCGATATCTCCAGATATCTTGTCACTGCAGGCCAGGGCAGAATTCCAGAGTGACTTTTTGATACTGGGCTGAATAAGCTATGTGAGAGGCTTGCCTCAGCCATAAAGATGTAGATGTGAAGACTTTCTTGCCCATACTGTCCAGCTTTTTGGAGTCTTTCTCTTGAGGCTTGGCAGGAAGGGCCACCTTGGCCTTGTCACCGGTGGCCGCCTGGTGTACCCCTTCATGGTCCGGGTGGACGTAGAAGTAATCAGCATCATGCCTGACCAGCTGGTACTTCTTCTCAACTTTTCTTTTTTTTTGTGTACCTCTGGAGTCGAAGTTTTATACACAGGGAAGGCAGGTAACCCCATCTTAGAAAAATAGTTATGCTCCTCTTCGTTCTCCACAGCTTCTTGGGTGGAGGGAAGAGGATATTAGCCACTGCCTCACGAAAGTATAGTGGGAAGAAAAATCCTCTGACTCATGAGAAGAGAAATCAGATTCATGCTCCAAGGAGACCACAGGGTGCATGCAGACCGCACCCCCTGAGACATTGGGATTGGGTCAGAAACAGCAGCTGTATGGGGTAACTTCATAAAGGAACCCATGGCTTTAAAGGGTTTAAAAATGTGCCATAACTTAGACATGTCCTCCACAGAGGGCCTTTTGATGATGTCTACTGCAGACTCCTTTGCCTCTTCCTCTTTTTTGTTTTTTTTGTTTCTGCAAGTCCCGAAACTGGAACCTGCTCCCGTCTAAATTTCTGTCAGAACAGCTATATTCATTTAAATATTTGGAGGGTCTTCCCTTATATTTGTTATGAAAGGAAGGACCCCCCACACTAAGTTTAGGTGACACAGAGGCAGATTGAGAAGCCACAGGATAGTTGTTACAACACACAGTCAGCCAACAGGGAAAAAAGGATCCAGGACAACTCTGCCCTCACCAGGAATGAAACATTAATACATTTTAGCCAGAATCGAGATTAGTTGAACAGTGGCTTTCATTTTTCATCAAAGGTTGTTTTAAAGTCTGTAAACACATTTTTAAAATGAGCCCCATGGACTTGTATGTGGCGCACCCCCACACTCTCCCTGGTTAAACTTCACAAAACGTTGGATTGCAGGGGAGGAGCAGGCAGACCAGGAAGTGGAAAGGGATAGGCAGCCGTCAGTTCAGCCAGAGTTACGATCCCTTCTCTCCCTTACTGGACAAGTGAACAGTAGTAAATTTTATAATTCTGGCACAGATTGACTATCGCTGCACCCCCCCCCCGGGAAACGGGCTATGAAGCCCAAAAAGGTATGTCACACATTTACTCAAGAGAACTTTGCAAGGCAAACCCAGCATTCAAACTCTGAGACAGAAGAAACCCGATGTGGCATTTAGAACTGTACAAATGTTTTATCTTCTACATCAATATAACTATTCTGAATTGTTGGGAGGTTTTACCTCCCTTGTACTTAAACGTTTGTGTTTCTTCAACTGCCATATCTGTCTGTTAATGATACTAGTTTGTAACTGTTTACCGAGTGTCCCATAGCTGCCAAATAGTGTATTAGATATCACCACGCTGAAGGCACTGATGCAGGTCACAGCGTAGTTTAAAGTTTAATTATTAAACTGGACTTTCTGCCTCCTCTCTGAGTGGTGGCTGTGACCCTTTGGCCATTGTGTATCCAGAGTCCATCTGATTAGCGATTTGACAGTGGGAGCCCTGGTCGCATATCCCTATGGGGCACAGAGCCTCCACTGTACAGCTGAAGCCAGCTACCTATTAAGACATCTTTCACTGTGTCAGGGTGATTTGGGGGCTGAAAGGCACCATGAAGGTGTTCTGTGACTCCCCCAACCCCACCAAAGCTGGTTTTTGGCTTTCTATTGCCTTTTTTTTTTTTTTATATAAACACACCCGAGGTGAGTGATGAGCCATACACCTGTTGCTGGGCAGCATGCGTCCTTCCACTCCCTCCTGCCCTATCATCCCCTTCTTTAGGAATTACCCCCATGTGGGGCTTTGGTGTGGGGAGACCCCTCAGAACACTGAATCCAGCAATGTGGAAAGCACCTTGCTGGCAGCATGTGGGGTTCAAGAGCGGCAAGCATCATCCTGTGGCCTGCCCTATTTTTCATGTTCTTCTCTCCCTCTCCTTGGACAGCAGTGTGAACGTGCTCCAACGCGCACAAAACAGGCACGCACAGAGTGAGCCACACATCTCCCCCCCCCACCCATGCTGATCCATGTTTTGCCTCTACTTCCCATGTGACCACAGGAAATGCTGGCACAGGGGTCTATGGACCACTTCCTAACCCGAGGAGGTGACTGTCCAGTGGTATGCTATATCGCTCGTCTCCCTCCCTCCCCCCACACCAACCGTCAGGCTTCCTGGGCTCACTTCCAAACCCAGGTTACAAGCCCCGAGTGCCCGGCTGAGTGATATTAAGATTTTAATTACTTTAAAGTAGCTGTTTATAGTTATTTACAAAATCGGTGAACAAATGCACAGGTTTTGGAAGCATGAATTAAAGCATTTTATAAAATGGGCTTCAGAATCCTAGCAACTTCATCGATCTTCTCTGACTCAGTAAGTGACCACGCTCCAATTTTTGCAATCTGGAAGAACAACTTTGAAAAAACTCCCACCTAGAACCTTCTGAACCAGGGATTTCTCCAGCTTCAACCATGGATCCTTCATTGAAGCACTAAATGAGGTGAACTGGGACCCACTAAGGTCACTACCTATGCTGAACGAGGCCCTGGACTTTTTCCAAAACATCTTCATATTCACAGCAAATAAGCATGGCCCCCCCCCAAAGCAAATTAGAGTTAGAGGGCAGGACTCAAAATGACTATCCAGGGAGCTGAAAAAAAACTCATTGCAGAAAGGGACAAAGCCTAGGCGACCTTTAAATCCTCAAACCACCGGAGCAACTGGCAAGAATACAGAACACTGCGTAACAGATGCAAAAGTAAATTAAATACCGCCAAACAGTCTTACCTCAGAAACCTACAAGATAGGAATCCATCGGACCCAAAAAAGTTCTGGTCCCAAATAAATGCCCGCCTAAAGGGCTCAACTAAGCACACTGACTGTGAAACATAAGCTGGGGATAAACGCTGTGAGAACTCCAGTGACTCAGCTAGGGAGCTGAAAAATTTCTTTACCAGTCTAGACAGGTTCAAGACCCATCCTCCAGATCACCAACCAGAAAACTCCAGACCTACCGAAAAGGCCTCTAACCCACCCTAATTTCCACCTCAGGCAAGTGTAAAGGAAAGAAGTACTGGAACTCCTCAAGAGACTCAAACCAACAGGTTCTGTAGACTACGGTAATCTCGATCCTAAACTACCCAACCTCGGAACACCAGCGCTTGCCTCTCCCACTGCAACTATATATAACCGATCGATCTGTGAAGGTCAGTTTCCCTCCACCTGGAACATGGCCTTGGTGACTCCAGTCCATAAAGGAGGCGAGAAAGAGAAACTCAAGAACTACTGCACAATTTCCATCCTCTGTGCATTAAATAAAATTACTGGAAAGGCTAATATATGACCAAATCACTGATTACATCGAACAACTAATCTACTCACCATAAACCAACTTGGGTTCCACAAGAACCAAGGGATGGACATGGCTTTAGTCCACCGGACCATGGACCTTCTGGAGGGACTAGAAAGAAGTCTCAAAACAGGAGCAGTATTTATAGA
This sequence comes from Neoceratodus forsteri, assembly GCA_016271365.2. Taxonomy (NCBI): domain Eukaryota; kingdom Metazoa; phylum Chordata; order Ceratodontiformes; family Ceratodontidae; genus Neoceratodus; species Neoceratodus forsteri. Next base: position 400,688,857 of record JADMNL010000025.1, read on the forward strand.
CCTTACGAAGGCCTTCGATCTTGTGGATCACCAACTTCTCCTCTCGACGCTAGCCGCCCTAGGCCTACATAACTTATCACTATGCTGGTTCTCGGACTATCTGTCAGACAGGGTGCAATTCATCAAATGGAAAGGGCCCCTTTCTGACAAGCATCCAATCAACGAAGGAGTCCCTCAAGGCTCAATACTGGGCCCATTATTATTCTCACTATATATCAATGAGTTGTCTAATAACTGTGCGGGTACCAAGTTATTGCTGTATGCTGATGATGTGGTTATCTATCTTCACTTAAGTGATGTCAACAAACTGAACGCTATGCTCTCAGAAGACCTACTTAAGCTTGAAAACTGGCTACTAACCAGCAAATTGGTCCTCAATAGGATGAAAACAAAAGCCATAATCTTTGAATGGAAAAGTCTAGGCCTCCAAAGAAAAAACCTGCTAAAAGCATCCTTCTCTGACAGGTCCCAGATTGAGGTTGTCAACTCAGTTAAGTACCTGGGAGTCCTCCTAGACTAAGAGTTAACTTTTAAGGATCATGTAGTTAGCCTAACCAAGTCCCTGGCCCAAAAAAACTGGGCTCCTGTACAGACTCAGCCCTTACCGCTCCAATGAATCGCGGCTAAAAATTGCAAACTATACTCTCCTGCCCACTCTACTCTATGGCTCCTCTGTTCTGCACACAGTCAGAAGTGGAAAGCAAGGCAAACTAAACTCCTTATACCAGTAACTGGGTGGTTTACAGATAGAGTGACCCCATATGATTACCATTGTCGAGTTCTCTAAAACCCTTAACTGGCCTTCACTTGATGGTAGGATGGAATACTCTGCCTTATCTGTAGCCTTTAAACTCAGGAGTATCAAGGCCCCCCCATCTGAAAGACCAACTAAGGGCCAAGACAGACAGACACCCTCTCAGGCCCTCAAGTCGTGCACTCCTCAGCACCCCCCAAACTAGGACACATGCAGGGTCAAGGTCCTTTTTTTCTCCTCTTCAATTGTTCAACCAGGAGTGGCACACTAAGCTGAAAGCTTGTTTACAGGTGCGATCTGGGAGCACAGGGAAGTTAAGTGACTTGCTCAGGGTCACACAGAGTATGCAAGTGGGGGCTGTGGGATTCAAACCCAGGTCTTCAGATTTGCAGCTCAGAGTCTTAAACCACTGCACTATATGGCCTCCCTTTGCCACAGCAGTCCCAACTATCTGGAACGCTCTACCTGCCAAGCTACAAGAAAGCTCCTCCTTGGAGGTCTTCCAAAAAGGACTTAAGGTGCACTTACTTGAACAGCGCTCCTGTAACTGCACCCACTGAAAGGTCCTCTAAGCTCATATATATGTGTCCTCCTGAAATGCCCCCCTCCCCCTTATAAAGCTACAAGGTAGGCAACAGGGTCCTTCTGACCACTTAAATTATCTTAGATACCAGGGGACCTGGTACCACTTGTCTAACTAACCTGGTCTCCTTGATTTGACTGCGCTCTCTTCATAGGCCTTGCAATGTATATACCAGTTTTTGTACTGTATTGTACCCTTGTAACTAATCTAATTGCACTGTATGATTGATAGTCCTTTTGTTCTGTCTACTGTAAACTGCCAATATGTGACTATTCTTTGTAATTAACCCCCGGGTCGCCCCTGAGAAAGGGCCTTTAGAGGTCCAGTGGGTTCACCCGGTCAACAAACTTTAAATAATCATTCATCTAACAATTCATTACTCCCACTAAATGCATGGCTGTCACTAGCCTAATTCATCTAGCAACATCCTAACTAAACCTAAATTAAATCTTTTTTCATAAAACAATAAAAATACTTTCTGTTTTTTAAATGACAGGGCACAAGTTTCTTCAAAATGAATGTACTTCCTGGGTGAATTTAAAGGCATTCCTCCATCGTTGTCAAACTCACTTATTCTACCTAGCAACAGCCTAAGTACACGAAAATGAAACCTTTATCCATTAAATGTTTGTCCTCACCCTTTTTATAAGCATAATAGACCACATCAGGACATGCATTTCTTGAGAATGAATGTATTCCCCATGTGTGTGTTGAAAGGCAGTTGGCTGTTGGCCTTGTGGCTTTCAATCCACCGAGGGCATGCATTAGTTCTCTACAAACACATGCCCTGTCATGGATATGTATTAGATGTTACATTTAACTTTTAGTCCGATTACTATATGTATCGAATTTTAATTAGGTCGCTTGGTTACTATCTCAGTTGGAACCCCTCGCAAATGAGATGTTTCATGTTGAGGCATTTATTAGTAGGTGGAGTGGGAAAATGTAATACTTACATAAACGAGCTCAGTTACAACAAGAGATAAAGACAGACACAGCATGAAAGCGAAGAACAGAAAAAGAAAAACAAACAATCAAGACCCGTCATTCCTTGCCCATGTGATGTAATCTCTGCAAGTTCCAAATGGCAACATGGACACAGCTGGGGGTCGAGCAGGGCAGGCATCCAGCCCTCCGCAGCAGCCAATCATCACTACATCCCTTGGCAGCCCCTCCAGTAGCAGACCCTGTAAAAGACACAACAGCTAACCAAATCTGCAAGTGGGCGGAGTTTCGGGAGCACACCGATTTTCAAATCCATACTCAGGACTTCTCTGCTACTCTGCAAGTTCCTGACAACGACATGGACACAGCTGGGGGTCAAGCAGGGTTTCAAGCATTGCCACCGAGTACCCCCCTAGCAGCCAATCAACTACACCCCTTGAGAGCCCTTCCTGCTACCGGTGTGATGCAGGACACTGATACAGAACACTATGACGTCATACATCCAGTCCTTCCAGCAAATGTTGGTTAGAGTGTCCACTGGACCTGATCCCAGCCCACTTCTGACTGGCCAAAAAGGTCTTCCATCACATTCCGTGTCCAGCTACGTGGGGCGGTGGGACACACGAGTGATGAAAAATAGGTAGAAACACTGGTGACACTCAGATGGAAGATGCCACTCTGTCTACCCAGCTGCAGTCCTCGGACTCATAGGTCCACTGCCCACACCTCAGTCAGGAAAGTTCTGAATGGCTCTCCTCCTTGCCTACCAGCCCCACCCAGAAAAGTAAGTCCGAGATGGTATATAAAGGAGCAGACAGTGGGGCCCCAGTCACTGATAATACCGGTGGCAGTATAAACACGAGTGCAAACAGGCTCCCTGGTGCACCACCAGCACTATGTTTCACTATGAAAAACTCACCTTAATCACAGAGGGGAGGAGTCTGCCCTATGACCATGCTGAAATGCAATTGAGGCCACCAGAAGTTAGCGGACACAAGCAGAGATTGTCTAGTGACACCCACAGAGTGCTTTGCATGGCATAACTCTGGCACTATGCCATTCATACGTTACTCCAACCACCCACCCCGTACCTTCAGGGCCACTGTATTTGATGTTTCTTGCCTGACACCTGCATCATGGTCCGCTAATCAACCCTGTTGTGCAATGGAACCCCCCCCCCCACCACCACCTTAGCCCTACTCCCCTGAAAGGCTTTCTGTAGCCAGGTGCCATGATGCTCTCTGTGCACCACTGGCTCTTCTCTGTCCTGTCCCAAGTTTGAGACACACCTACTTCCTGCCTGTGACAAGTCTTTGGGAAAGGGGTGTTACAAAGCTCTACAACAGGGTCAGCGAGGGTTGCTATGCTTTGGCCGTGGTGATGTGGTCCACTTTTGGTGACCTAGCAGCCTTCTTCACATGGTTGCAATGTGTTTAGTGACGGTGCTGGGAAAGCTAGTGACTGTGGTAGTGCAGAGGGGTGCAAGACAAGGGACTGTCACCAACTGGCTCTTGCCACCACTTCGCTGTAATACACTGCCACTGTGTACCGGGCTCATGTTTTACATAGAAGTTGACGGCAGACAAGGGCCACAAGGCCCATCCAGTCTGCCCATTTTTTCTACCTAATGAATGTGCCATAGGCCTGTACTCTGTCAATGGCCTATCTAGTCATACTCATCTGTATTGCTCCCTTATGTCTATCCCATGCCTGTTTGAAGCCCTGCACTGTATTCATAGCCACTGCAGGCATCCAGTGAGAAAGTTCTTAAAGAGGGGTGGGGGCTGAAAATGCACACATACCTTACCTTCCCAGGGCCCACCTATTCTACAGGATAGTAAAACTGATGACCCTGGTAGGGATATGTGCAGAGTTCCACGTCCACCCCGGGTTCACACAGCTTCCAGCTCGAGTATTTGTGTTCCTGACGCTAGCCAGGCAGGGACCCGATGTGGGAGGGAAATTTCCAGCAGGCTGAGGATGTGTCTCCATTTTTCACAGACCACCCACCTCCCTCACTAGCGCACGCACACAGCCATGTCCGGGGAGGGTGCACAGCAGGCATGCAGAAACTTAACTGCCTTCCTGGACATCTGTGAACTTTCTGTTATAAGTAAGTGGGTGTTTTTTTTTTTTTGCTGGTTAGGAAAAAATAAGACAATTACTGATTATTAAATAAAAAATAACACAGATGGACAACAATTACCAACGTATAAAAGTTGCAATGACTTACAGAGAGAAGCATCTATTTCTTTTGAACATACATACAAACATACGACTTAGTCAGCAGTAAGCGTCCATTTGGTCTGTCTAGTCTACTTGAATGTGTAGCTCCTGATCCTCAGATCACAGTGGGCCCACTTCCCCCCTTATTGCTAACCCTGACCCTCCCCATCGTCCTGGCCCACCCTTTTTTGAACCACCCCATTGTCTTCTGACTGACTACCTCCGATGGGAGCTCATTCACTCTGACCAGCTCTGTAAAGAAGTGTCTCCTGACCTACTTCTTGAACCTTTTCCACTCAATTTATAACTGTGCCCCCCGTGATCTTGTTTTCACTAAGACGGAAAAGGTCTCTGATATTCACCTTATTTACACCTTTCAGGTACTTGAAGGTTTCAGTTATGTCCACTCTCTCCCTCCTCTCCTTGGGCGAGTACATACTCAATTCACTCAGTCTGTCCTCATATGCCCTGTCCCGCAGTCCCTGAATCATTTTTGTTGCCCTCCTCTGAACTGCCTCAAGATATGCTTCTCGAGTATTGCACAATGTACTCCAGATGAGGCTGCACCAGGGACCTGCACAGCAGCTCCTCCCTTCTGCTCATAAATCCTCTAGCAATATAGCCCAGAATTCTGCTAGCCTTGCCTGCTGTCTTACTACACTGCATAGCCTGCTTCGGGTCACTGGTAATGGCTATACCAAAGTCCTTTCCCTCTTCTGATACACTGATCTTGACCCCACCCTCAGACTGTACTCATCCCTCAGGTTCTTTCCTCCCATGTGCATGACCCTGCACTTCTTAGCATGAAACCCATGCTGCCGTATGCCAGACCACCTCTCCAACTTTGCTAGGTCTTCTTTAAAGGTCCTGCACCCCTTTATCTGTGTCCACCTTCCCATGGAGCTTAATGTTGCCCGAAAAGAGGCAGATTTAGTCTTTGGTGCCATCTTCAATGCCATTAATGAACACACTGAACAACAATGGACCAAGCACTGACCCTTGCGGGACCCCATTGGTACCTTCCCTTATTCTTGAGAACCCCATCATCCCCACCTTTTTGTGTCCTACCACAGAGCCAACTCACTATCCAACTTTTAAATTGGCTTCCTGCCCCAGGACCTCCAACTTCCTGATCAACCCCAAGCAGGGCACAGAGTTGAAAAACTTGCTGAAATCCAAGAAGAGTATATCAACTGCCTGGCCCTTGTCTGCCAACTTCATTACCCAGTCAAACAAGCTGATCAAGCTGGTTTGAAAGGATCTTCTTGACATGAACCCATGTGGCCTCTCATCCTGGAGCCCACCTGCTTCCAGGAACCAGACCAGCCATTCCATCAGGATGATCTCTATCAGTTTACCCACCACAGAGGTCAGACTGACTGGCCTGTAGTTCCCAGGGTCACCCCAGACCCACTCTTGTGAAGTAGTACCACATGTATAGTTCTCCCCTCCTGTGGTACCACACTCCGTATCTGATGAACTGATCTGCCAGTTCCCTCAACACTCTTGAGTGCATGCCATTCAGACCCGGGGTTTTTGTTCACCTTCAGAGACGTAAGCCCTTTCCTAACCCTGTCTTCTGTTATCCTATCCTAAGTCATGTCCCTCCTCCTCTCCCCTTCCCCCCATCCTCCCTTGTGGCACTGGCCCATCCTCCCTTGTGGCACTGGCCCATCCTCCCTTGTGGCACTGGCCCATCCTCCCTTGTGGCACTGGCCCATCCTCCCTTGTGGCACTGGCCCATCCTCCCTTGTGGCACTGGCCCATCCTCCCTTGTGGCACTGGCCCATCCTCCCTTGTGGCACTGGCCCATCCTTCCGCTTGGTAAAGACCGTGCAGAAGTATTTGTTTAACTCCTCTGCCTTCTCTTTACTGCCCTCAACCCACGCTCCCCCTTTTTAGCTTCACTGTGCTTGCCTTTGTGTCCTTCTTTTCACTAATATACCAGAAGAAGGCTTTCTCTCCCTCTTTGATCTCCTCTGCAGTCTGCAGCCTGCAGCTACTTCCTAGCCTTGGCCTGCCTGCCCCCTTACTAGTCTCCACAGCTTTCTCCAAGTAGGACCCCTCATCCTGGTTCTTTTGGGTCTTCCTGTATCAGCCCTTTTATCCTTCTCTGCCAGATTCACCTTCCTGTTGAACCAGCTAGATCTCCTGCCACTGGAGTTTTTCCCCCTTCTGCCTAAGGCAAGTGTTAGTGAGTGGCTGCCGCCATCTCTGCCCTGATCACTGTCCACTTTTTTTTTTGGTTTTTATATTCACTCTTTATGCCCCCTTCCTCGCCACAGCTTGCTTTCTTCCGGGACTTTCTAGGCAGACTGCGATCTTCCGCCTCATGTAACTCCAGGGCGGTCAGTGGACCATCCCCCATCCAGCCTCGGTTTGCCCCATCACTGTCCACTTTTGATCCACTCCCAGATCAACCTTAAGGATAACTAGGTGGCCCCTCAATACCTTCCTCATCTTACCAAAGTCTGCCTTCCTAAAATACAGTGCTCTCATCTTTGTGCTCGACATTTCCCTCCCCATATCAATTCGGAACCACACTATTCAGAAGTCACTGCTCCCCCCCACAGGCTCCTCCACTTTGATGTCCCAATGTGATCCGCATTCTTAATACCAGGTCCAGGAGGGCTCCCTCTCATGTCGGTTCAGCCACCCCCCGAACCCGGATCAACTGGCTTCTGGCACAGGCAGTAGACAGGACCCTTCGATCCACCTGGAAATTGAAGTTCCTCATTACCAGCATTTTACCCCTTTCCACTGCAATCTTGATCATGGTACCCAACACCCTATCCTTGTCCTCGTCTTGATTAGGGGCCTATAAACTACACGCCGCCTCAATTTCCTACCTGCTGCCGTTTGGATATGAACCCACAGTGCCTCTACTTTTCCTCCTCCCCGTTTCCTCTCTAGCGGCAGTTAATGACAGAAACAAATCCACAGTTTCTCATTTAAATACTTCAGACCCCCAGTGGTTGGAATTTTCTGACGCCACATTATAGTACTAAAATTCTACAAAATTATTTTTACTAACCTGCTAGTTTCATTGCACAAACCAATTATTATTACAGTAGGAAATTGTTTACTAACACATCAAAACACAGTTCATAGCCAACTGCCTATTTACCAAACGGGAAGGGATCTGGGGACGGATTCTCAAAAGTGAAAAAACTGTGCACGTGCAGAAATAAAGTTACGCAAGGAAGGGTTTCCTTGCGCAACTGCAATTTTTCCACATGCACTCAATTTTCAAAAAGGTTGCCTTTTGTAATTTACAGCAGCCTGTGCTATTCATTTTGCTCTACTGAAAAATGCTACGCCTGGTTTTAGACTTTCTACTGTTATAAAAACTACTAATACAAACACTACTGCCTATTTGGCCTTTAGTAAAATCCACTTATGAAAGCCTTGGTTTACAAATTTATTTTGAGGGGTAGCATTTTCTCTCACCTTCTGCTTTTATAATAGGATGTGTGTGCTCTACATAAGCAATCACCAATTCAATGCATAAAACAGAGTATGCTTTTGTTTTTCCCCTATAGCTCACTCAGCATTTGGGAGCAACAAACCGAACAGAAACATAATTTGATGGCAGATAAGGACCGTTTGGTCCATCCAGTCTGCCCATTTCTCCCTACCTACACTATTACTGCAGATCATGCTCGATCTACAGCTCTTTCTCCCCCCCCACTGTGATTCCCTGGTGTTTACAATGTATACCACTGGGACGGCAGTGAGGGGCAAAAGACAGGGTTGTGTATACAACTGGGGCCAAAATACAGTACTGTATACAACTGGAGGTGTCCGCTGTCATTAAGACCTCTTTATTCCATCTGAGGAACAGCGCCTGGATTAAGTGCCTGGTCCTGCCTGGCGACCTTCCATTAGTCCATGCCTTTGTCACCTGACGTCTTGATTACTGCAATGCCCTGTACCTAGGGCTAGCAGGGGCTGATGTCCGCCGACTGCAGCTAGTGCAGAATGCGGTGGCCAGGTTGTTGACTGGCTTATCGAGATCTTGCCACGTCACACCTGTGCTCCACAGCCTGCACTGGCTGCCAGTACATTGGCGGATCACCTTCAAGGTCGGGTTGCTGAAAAACCCTACACGGACAGGGTCTATGCTACCTGCAAGATCTTCTCTGCCCCTACTGCCCCCTCCACTCACTCTGTTCCACCGGCGAGGGATTGCTAGAAGTTCCCAGGGTGTGTCTGAAGAACTCTGGGGCCTGCTCTTTTGCTTTTGTGGCCCCTACCTTGTGGAACTCTCTACCTGGCCAGGTAAGATAAGACAGTGCCTGACCATCGAGAGATTTAAGACCGCCTTAAAAACCTATCTTTTTGGCTTAGCTTATCCAGAATTTAAAAACAGCTACCTTGCTGTGGTTTTATCTTTGATGTACTGCTGTTTTATCCCTGATTTATTTTAATTGTGTGTTGTTAATAATTATATATTTTGTATTTTTTTTTTCTTTTTTTTTTCGTGTGCACATACAGCGCTGTGGTCTTTTTGGAAAAGCAATTTAAATAAATATGACTCGACTTGGAGGCAACAAATATGGTTATTGGGAACAAACTGGTCCATTGTTTTCAAAAAATTCTCTCTAGCTGAATCTGTACTTGAAAACACATTCTGCTGGCTGTAGCAACACACACACACACACAAACAGCATACGACTGCAGCTTATTCTGAATAAAAATTATACATATGCATGCCACATATATCATCTCATTTTTCATGCCAGAATATGTTCCAGGTTTTTCACTGCTTCAGTGACACAATCATCCTCTTCTTTGGAAAGAGTACAAACATCTCTTATTCATGTTCACTGCCCGCAGTTCACATTCACAGATACCTGCACTTACTGTATATGGTTGTACCCCAGGGGTAAACACCGGCTATTTTTCCACACTCCCCTCAGACTACAAACTCTATTGTTTCTGTCATATTTGCAAAAAAAAGTAATTAAGCTAAAAATAAATAACTGACTGTTTTGTGTTAAGACAAGGATATAGATTAAAAGAAAGCTATTTCAAGACTCCAGGAGTGAAGTGTGCCAGTATGAGAAGCTATGAAGATTCTAGGAGAAGAAAGCTTTCATAGTAACAATCAGAAAATTAAACTATACAGATGTGGTTCTTTTTTCCTTTTTTTAGAGCAGTGTAGGGGGAATGGATTCAATACATACTTGTCAAGGAAAACAGCGGTCCTAGTGTTTGGAAACAAGAACTTGGGCTGTCATTAGAACATAAATTAAAGCAAATCTCAAACACCCACTGTTTAAGGGTATCACATTTTCCGCAATAAAAAGAAAAGACCAGTGCATTTCATTTGGCTTTGGAGATGAAGCAGTAATGTTCTGAAGCAGAAGCCCTGTCATAAAGGGGCAAAAATCACACCAATTAAAAAAAAAAAGAGCATGGCTTCTCAAGAGTTACTGGGACTCTGTGGCAAATGAAAATGAGTTCTAGTTTGACTGGAAATTCAGCTGTGTTTTGGACACTGAGGAAAATGAACATACAGGGCTATTTATAGATCTACAGACTCAGCAGTGGTTATTAGGGTTTGTAGGAGAAAGCTTTATGTTTTGTCAAACTGTTCACCTCCAGGGCATTCATCTACCTGCCACTGAACTCGTTTCACCATTTCCTCCATTCATTATAGCGACAACAAAATACACAAAACTGTGCCGGTTTATGTAGATTATCAGGAAGTTGGTGTCAAATGGCACTACACAATGCTGTGCAAAGTAATGGAGCTGGCTTGTCCCTTTCCTGCCTCTTTTCTCAGCACTTTGTAAGACTGTGCCTCTTTCAAATGTGAAACCTGTGGAGTCTGCCTGTGTGTCATTTAAGGGTCACTGACGGTAGCATTTAAGACTTCTATTTTCAAAATTACAGTCTAGAATCACCTGTTAAGCCCCCACAGAAGTTTATCGGGTGGGGGAATAGTTAGGCAGGGCTTTTCAGTCACTCTCTGTTAAGATTATGATGCTGTACGAGTACTGTTCTGGGTTTGGGAAAGGAAAGAAAAAGAATTTTATATCATTCCCTTTAAAATGAGTTTCCGACATAGCGGAGAGCAGCTACCACTCACATACTGTGGTAGCTGCCCTCAGCAACAGTCATTCCAACCTGGTGCTAAAAATTTATTTTATCCCATACCGTAGTTATTTCCCTTGTAATTTTCATTTTAGAGCAGCCAGCCCGATCCTTTGACAACCCGGTGATACTGACATTTGCATCCAGAAATGCGTAATGACTAGGGAGGTATGCGCTCCCATTGAAATGAATGGGCTAGTTTTCCTTACATTGTTAAGCTTTAAGAATGACCAGCCAGAGATTAATGAAGGTCACTTGACTAAGAGGTTGGGGGACAAAGGTGCTGCGTTGTACCTTGGGGAGCAGTTTGGGGCAGACGCCTGGAGGGAGCGGGTGCAGACAAGTGCGCACTCTCCTCCACTGGTGTCACTGTACACCCACAGCTCCAGGGAAATAAAACCTAGAAAACTGAGGAGTGTGCATCCCTGGGCCAGTGGCTTGATGGCCGTCCTCAGGCACCGGCTCTGGGGGGCGCCAGATCTGGAACCATTTGGGGCGGGTGAGTTGGGGACTCCCCGCCACCCGGCTGTGGGGGGTAAGCCGGAGGGGACATGGCGTGACCTCCAAGGAGTGCGAGGGCTTGGACGGCGGCTGGAATCCTGAGGTGGCTGCCAGAATACTGGAGCAGCCCAGGTATGTCAGGTGGTAAAAAGGATAAAACAATAATGGCCAGTTTGTGATGAAATGTGGGCACTGGTTGCCTAACAAGGGCCACAAAAATGACACTCTGTGTCCAACTTCCCCCTTTTTGCACAAGCCCTAAACTTTTAATGTTTTGAACAAGGTATTCCGTTTCACTCACTGCCAGTCTCCTAGACACAGATCCAGTTCTCGCTCCCGCTCAAAAGTCCGCCCAGTACACACTGAGTGCTTATACCATCTTTGGATTCCATGCCCCTTCCCCTCACCCCCACTTTGCCGTCTCCTTTAAATACGTGCTGCAACAACCCAGAAGTTGCTATGTAAAATGCACATTACCGACACCACAAAAGTCAAACCACTTTCTTTTTCTTCCTCAACGATTCTCTGGTTTGACAACTGCGAAACAGGAAACGACCGTCTATCGCGGCTGTGGAGGAACATGCTTGTTCGGGAAGGGGGACATTGGACACAGAGTGTAATTTTTGTGGTTTCTCAGCTGGTGCCATCATTCTCCCAGTGCAGCTGTTCTGGTTCCCTCGGATGCTAGCTAAGGAGCTGCAGTGGGAGAGTGGTGGCACAGATTGATTTCCCCATGTGCTGCGTCTTGGTTGGCACAAGTAAGGCCTGTTGTAACGTTATGTCCTGATAAGGACATGGCTGGAAAGGGCTTCCAGCCAATCCGTATTCAAGATTTGATTTGCCCATTTTATAAATCTGATTACTTCATTCACCATCAGTGACCCAGACAACAAAGAAGGAATGGCAGAATGCCATGAGGGTGGACTGTTTTAATTCTCTGGAAAAGCACATCAAGATTAGAAAACTACAGCCCCACAGGGAGTGGTGGTGGGGGGGGGATGAAATAATGACACCCACATTCTTTTTATGCTGTAGGATTTTTGTGTCCATTTTTTACCATTTTCAACTTTGTGTTAAGTTACTCAGGAATCCTGAGTAACTTATAACATTGGTGAGCCTGCTGTCATCTTCAACGCCCTGCATGAAACCTCATCTAGACCAGTGGTTCTCACGGCTTTAATTTATTTATTTTATTTCTAAAATGTTTCACCAGGAAAGACAACATGAGCTGTAAACAACTTGTTTCCAGAAGCATACTGGGTGGGGTACAAGAATTGGGAGAACAGGCAAACACATAGCAATTACAAAGCAATACAACTACAATTACTAAAACAAAACAGCGTAGTACAATTGCAGAGCAGAAATAACCTAGATCAACTGGCCAGGGTAAACAAAACCATAAATGCTTGGTGTCCTCAAAAGTTCAGCCAAGGGAACTTACTAGTGGCCTCACCTCTCACCTTATTTGTTTAACCCCAAACTCCTTGTTACACTACAAACCCCTTGTATAACAAATTTATTTTCACTCATTAAGTCCCTGACGTATTTTAGTAGCATCTCCCATGTTATTGAAACGCAAGACGTGGAACCTCTGTAAACGAGCTGCTAGTCTGAAGGTGTTAGAGGCAATAAAACATAGGATAAAGTATGGGTCTCGGTGTATGTAGCAATTTTACACCCAAGGGGTTTGGGAAGGACACAGTGGCGAGAGTCGAGCATGTGCAGTCACGGAAAACACATTATGCGTATTTGCCATTATAAGCAGCTCCTTTATAACAGCAAATTATGCCACAGTTTCCCAATGGGAAAAAGGGAAGCCCATTAATTATATATATAGGATAAAGTATGGGTATCTGTGTCTAACGAGAATTTACACACACTCGAGGGATTTGACGCTATACAAACCCCGACAGCGAAGCTCGAGGGGTTTATGCACAGCATCAAACCCCGAGGGTGTGTGTAAATTCAAGTTTACACACCGAGACCCATATTTTATTTTATATAATTGTTGGGCTTCACTTTTTCGCCTCAGCAATTACATAAAATAAAAAAAAAATAAAAAAGACTGCTGTGTTGGCGCAGTCAGATTACGTCAGCGCGCGAGGTCTGCTTTCACTTTATTTTAAATATTGTTAAGGGGTCCATCCAGTAGTTGAGTGGAACATCTGAAGTAATTAAAAAAAAAAAAATTACTTACTGTTGAGTGTCCGTGGCAGTCTCTCTCTCTCCATGGTGTGTTTGCGGTAGGGGTTTCTTTCCGGTTTGGGAAGGACACAGCGGCGAGGAGTTGAAGACACGTGAAAAGGGAAAACTGGCAGGTACATGTTTGCCATTATAAACGCTCCTTTATAATGGCAAATTACGCCACATTTTCCCCAATGGGAAAAAGGAAAGCCCATTAATTACTATAGAATAATTAATGGGGAAGTGTGGTTAATGAGACTTTTATGCACACCCGAGGTGTGTGATGCCCCCTTCACCCTCAGGGTTTATTTTGGCATCACACACAGAGGTGTGCATAAAATCCGAATTTTCCAGACTTCCATGTTTAAATTTTCTATATTTACTGGTTGTTTGAGAATTGCAGATTTCTGTGTTACATGGAATGATTAGTGACACAACACTATTTAACTGTTTTTTAAACTGCAATTCTCAAAGAACCAGTAAATATAGTAAATAAGCAAGAAGAGGTTGACATTTTTTTCGTGAGATTTATTTGAAGTAGTTTTTGCTGTTTATTTTGTGGTGCCCGACATGGAAGCTGTTTGCCGGTTTCTCACTGAGGCACGAGAAAGTTGACAGTGTCTCAAAGCACAACGCAAGTCTTTGCAGTACTTCAAACTGACACGGAAGCTGATTGCCGGGTTCTCTGTGTGGTGCGAGCGAGCTGACAGCACGATGAGAAGGCAGCCGGGGAGGCATAATCAGCTGGTTTCGGATAGGCTGGCACAGGATTTGAATTAGGTACTTGGGCAAACTCCGTTATTCACGGTTCGTTATTCACATGTGTGAACAATTAAGTTCGCCAGCCAGTGCCAGTTGGTGATAAACAATGTCTGCCAGTAAATATTAAATAAATTAAAAAATAAAAACAACTTCAAATGTAAGAAATTGCTTGTTTCATTACCTTTGCAATTGGCCCCCTAAAGAGTTCTGTGCCAGCATAACATTGAGCTGGTGGTGGCCACATTTGAGAAACACTACTCTAGAGTTTTACCATGACTTCAGTATCATGTTTTCTGTTACCGGCTGTATTCACCTCCCGAAATTCGACATGTCAATATATCTGGTAGGGAACAACTACCTCTCAACTGTCCCTGATTTTGCCTCAAAATTTTACTCTGTCCTTCCTAAAATGTGTGTTTCCGTGGCTAAACAGTGGAAACTGTAAGCACAAAATAATATCAAGCATTAAAGTTGCAGACTTGTTCGTAATTAGAAAAATTCATTCTGCACGAAGCCCCATGTTCTACCACCCTTCTGGCTGGATCTCTCTAATTTTGAAGATGTGTCCCTGATTTTGGTCCTTTGTCCCTGATGTTTTTAAGCCTTGTCCCCGATTTGTGAGGCGAGAGGTATAAATACAGGTCTGACCCAGAAACTGCGCCCGCTCCAGCTGGTAGCACAGTACAGTAAGGGGGCACATCGCATGCCTTGCTGCCGAGTCCTGCATAATAAAATACAAAAGTAGGAGATGAACAGTGCGAGGTTTGCTAGAAGTCCACTGTACGTTACCATCGAGTCGGATAGTGAAGTGCCTCCTTCTCCTATCGTGCTCCACCTTGATGGGACAGCTCTGTTCCAGGACGCTGAGCTGGAACATTATAAACTACAATAGCCTGCTCCTTGTTGTGGCTTTTTTTTTTTTCTTTCCGGACCGCTTATTTGGAGCAGGGCCACCGCGACGACAGGGAGTTGCTGCCGCCGCTCCGAATACAGCAGGAGAGGGACAGGACGGGGTTCGCCAGCAGAAGGTACCGGGTTGGGGAGACAGAGGGAGCGACCGCGGAGAGCTCCTCCGCTCCACAAACACGGCGACGGCGACAGCGACAAATTGTGCTACAAAAATAAGTTACACACACGCAACATGACAGAGAAGTACTCTTGAACACATCATACGCACGTGCACAAAAGCCCAGGAAATCAGCTGTACCTAACCGTCAGGGCAGCAGCCAATGAGAAGGCGCGCGCGCGCGCTCTCTATTCCACGCTAAGCTCGAGGGGAGAGGCTCGCTCCATCACCCGCTGAAGCAGCGCGCGCTGGCACGTGGACTGCGCATCGCGCATGTTTATTCGTTTGGGAAAGCGGAGGCGTTCCTGTACTTAGCTGTGCATCATGTGAGGGACATCCCTGGGTAGCGGTTTGTGCACGTTAGAAGTATAGCTACCAGCTGTCCCTATTTTCCCAGGACAGTCCCTGTTTTAGGCAGCATGTTCCAGTGTCCCCACAAGTGTTGCAAAATTTCACTTTTGTCTCAGTTTTTGCTTACTTGTCCCGGTTTTGTCCTCTTTTGCTTTCTGACTGCTAACCCGTGAGTGACAGTTGTTTCAACACTACTGTGGAGCTGCTTGGGCTGGACAGCAGTTTGCAACTTCAACCCCTGAGCCCATATTGCACTGTAAGCATGTCAGTGGGAACACAGTAAAGCATGTTCCTTCCTGTTAGCTTAGAATGGGTAGTAGTGCAAACAAGCACATGTAGACTTCTGCCTGCCAGCAGCTTAGAGGGACTCCAGACAACAAAAAGACTGGCAGCAGGGAACTGAGGTACCCAAACCTGATCAGCTGTAAGGAAGTGTGTGAAAACAATCTGGCCTAGTGGTGGGAGTCACTGAAGTGAAGTTTGCTCAGCAAATGAGGTGAGTGTAAGTGGGTTGGATGGGACTGTCAGGAGGAGCAATACATGCAGCTTGAATGTCTGATCACAATTTAATGCAGGTTTGCTTCTAATTAACTTTCTGTACATCATGGTTTGGAACTAGCGGCAGCAGATTGATGTATTGTTTTAATCTAAATGTTTGCTACTGGTGTTACTGTGGGGTGGCATGGCCAGAGCAAGCAGCAAAATGTAAGTGATTGTGCGCAGCATTGACTGCGGCGGTGTCCATGGGAGTGACAGGGGAGGGGTGTCATGATCAGGATGAACTGTCTCAGTTTTAGACCTCAGAAAGTTGGTAGCTTTAATTAGAAGTGCTCTGTCCCAAACTGAGAAAGTGCTGCAAACATAGAAGAGATGCTGTAAACTCAGACTTTAAAAGCTGCTGACGCCCCTTGGAAAACTTTGAAAAAACATAATATTTAGAAACAGTTCAGCTTGTACTTTATATATCCTGTAGATTTATTATCCCACTTAATTATTGCTTAGGACAATTGCATGAAAACAGGATCTTTATACCCTGGAGTTGGTCTGTCCCTACAACTTATTCCCCATTTGAAGTAACAATCCTCAATATAGTGGTTATAATAATCATCACAGTCTGTTGCCGTGGGAATAACCGTGATGTCACAAGCAGAGTATTATGACATCAGGGGCTAGATATTCAAAAACAGTAACAAGTGGGGAGCAAAGCTTTGTGCTGTGTTTGACCCAGAGGTTCACTACATTTAGTCGGTTACTGGACCAGTACTATCCGGCTGAATACCAGCCTGCATCGGTGCAGCGACGTCAGTCGGTGCTGCCTACCATGGATCTGGGCTGTATCCAGCTCACAAGGAATTGCGCCCCGGGATCAGATAGTACCAGGAGCCATAGTGCGATTTTCAGCAACACCATGCAAATGAGTCCATTGGGCATGCAAGGCATTAAGAGGCTATTTGCATGCTTATTATGGGCTCATTTGCATAGGAAGCGGTGGGCCTTTTGCGCGCATCCCATGGGCGCCTGACACATTATCCCTGGTGTTTAGCAGTACTCCTTCGCCCATGAACACCTGTCCGGGTTCTACCAACGGTTTCGCTGGTGTCTAGTGGCACCTCTCCCCCACCCTCTGATCGATCATCCCAGTTTTGATACCCTGTGCCCTGATGTCTTGTGGTACTCTGCCCCAGAAAACCCATCTCATACATGTTAATTCTGTCCCTGATGTCTAGTGGCACCCCCATCCTCCAAGCACCCATCCCAGTGAGTAACAACATTTCACTGGTATCTAGTGGCACCCCCAATCCCCTGTCCCAGGTCTAAGAAACATTGCCCTGGTGGCTAGTGGTACCCCCCCCACACTCCGATCACCCATCCAGTGCTGAGACTGTATGCCTTGGTGTCTAGTGGCACCCCTTCCACCCTCCAAGCACTTGTCTTGGTTCTGATAAATCATTCCCTGGTGTCTAGTGGGTACCCCCAATCCCCCGTCCTGTATATACCACCATATCCCTGGTGTCTAGTGGCACCCCCGATCTCCCAGCTCGTGTAACTAAAATATTCCTAGTTTCCAGTGGTACCCCTGCCCCCTCCCCCAGTGTTTGCCAGTGTGTTGGTCGACCAACATTCAGGGGGTGGTGGGGCTACAACTGGACACCAGGGACATTTTAGGTTACACAGGCTGGGAAATTGGGGAGTGCCACTAGACACCAGGGCAGACATTAGCAGAAGAGGGGCAGGTGCTTGGAGAGTGGGTGGATGCCACTAGACATCAGAGACAGGATTAACATGTGTGGGAGGGGTGTACGTGGGGGCAGTGGGTGCCACTAGGCACTAAGGCAATGTTTCCCAGACCCAGGATGGGGGATCAGACGGTGGGGGTGCCACTAGACACCATGAATGAGGTTAACATGTAGGGGATGGGTGTGTGGGGGGTTGCTAGTAGACACCAGGGATAACTGTCAACTATACAGGCTGGATGATGGGGGGGGGTTAGGGGATGCCACTAGATACCAGGGAGCTGGCTGACAGTCATGGGACAGGCGAACGGGGCAGGCAGCTGCAGTACAGCTGTCTTGCCATCGGTAGAGTGGGAACATGGGCTTAGTGCCCAATTAAGTTGAGGTTGTCATGGGTGGTAAATAACACCTCTTTGGGTGCCATTTACTGCTAATGCAAATCTCTGAAATTGCCGCTGCACCCGTATGCAGCTGCTGCACCCATATGCAGGAGGGGACCCCTCATTTGCATGGGCACAACATTATGTTACCACCTTTTCTGTAAAATAAGACTTCCTCACATCCCTCTTAAACCCCCACCCCAACCACCACCTGTTCCCACTCAGTGCCTCAGAGTCTTGAATTTTTGCTCCTGCTAAATAATTCCCCTTGTTTATTCCCTTCAGGAACTTAAAGGTTTCTATTACATGTAATGCCCCAAAGTTGGAGCATCCCAGAAAAACTAAAATAAATAGATAAACTAGGGGTTTACAGGTGCCCAGGGTGCCTGCTACAGGTGTAGACTGCAGAGTAAAGGTAAAAAGGGGCCCCTCTTAAGTGAATTTTTCCTCCCTGTAGTGGAGAAACTGTAAAATAATAAAGAAAAGTACCCTATGCACTTTACAGCATTGTCAAAAAGTAGATTTAATTGCAGCACGTCACAATGGTTTGGATGGAATGCTGTGCTGAGCTGCTCATGCACAGCATTCCAGTCCAAACATTCTGGAATCAGAGGGTTTTTCGTTGAAAATTAAACAGTTTTTCTGGGGAGTTCCTGCCAGGCTGTGAAGAAGAGAGGACACCACAAAATAAGGGGAAACCTGTATATGGCTTACCTGGTGGTTGAAGCTGTTTCCCTGAGGGTTTGGTGGTGTGCCTGCTCTGGTCTCCAGCTGGTGAAGACCCCATGAAGATCCGGTTCGGTCCGTGGTGCCATCGAGGCACCAAAAAATAAAGTAAACGGCCGTTTGCCGCAGTTTGGGCTGGTGAGCCCCAGTTTGTTATTTTAGCCCCCGAGTTATTTAAAGTTAAACCGGTCCTCTGCGGCATAGAAGAGCCGCATCGCGACTGTCTCCCTGTCGGCCGTCTGAGGCCCCTAGTGATCCCCCCAGCTGCCTGCAACTCTCCCTCCCACTGCCAGCTTACTGCCCGCCTCCTGAGACCATCTTCAGCCCTCCAGCAGCTCGTCGGAGCGGTGAGTCAGTGGCAGAACACACTACGTGCTGACTGCCTGTGCGGGAAAGGTTTTTTTTTGTTTTAAAAAAGCGCATTAGGCGTAAAGAAAGGTGGCCGAGTGCCGCAGGGGCATCGGGTCTATAGGGCCCTAATCTGGTATGTGGGGGGGGGGCAGGAGTAGTGACACCCGATAGGAAGGGCCAGCAAAGCAAGGCCAGTTAAGGGCCTCATAAATATTCATAAAGGGGGCAGGATTCGGGGTGGCGATCTGCCGAAAGAGTGGCAGCAGTCTCAGAGAGCCTTTCAGATTTAAAGGGGCCCCGCCACTCCTGGTCCTATAAAGTCTTAAAGGGGCCCTGCCAGAAGTTAAGTGGGCACAAGGCCCAAGATAATATAGGGCTACCGGGCCCAGAATAGAGTGGGGCAAGATAGGTCCACAGTAAAGAGGGCACCAGGCCCATTTTGAAGGGCACTAGGCCCACAGTAAAGAGGGCACCAGGTCCATTTTGAAGGGCACTAGGCCCACAGTAAAGAGGGCACCAGGCCCATTTTGAAGGGCACCAGGCCCAGAATAAAGAGGGCACCAGACCCATTTCAGAGGGCGCCAGGCCCATTATAGTGAGAGCGTCAGGTCCAGAGGTACAAGGGCTATCAGGCCCAACGTAAATTAGTGGGCACCAGGCCCACAGTATTTAGGGCGGCAGGCCCCAAGTAATAAAGGGCACCAGGCCCGAGATAATTTTAGGGCATCAGGTCCGAGGTATGGTAGGGCATCAGGCCCGAGGTAATGGTAGGACATTATGCCCGAGGTAAAGCAAGGTTCCAGGGCAGCCGCCGGCCTAGTAGATTAGGTCAAGCCAGCCTAGTGGTAGTAAGGGCAGCCCCGGCCTAGTGGATTAGGGCAAGCCAGCCTATTGGTAGTTAGTAGGGCATATAGGCGCCATAACACATAAGGCATTTAGGCCTTTAGCGTTCCGGGCGATTGGCATAGGGCAGGTGGTACCCTCAGTATAGTGGTTAGGGCATCCATAGCAAAATGTTCAGGGGTAGCCAGATCCTATTCAGGAAGGCCCTACAGTCAGGAAAAAGGGTCCATCCAAGGGTGCTTAGCTCACAAATACTGCAAAGTCACTGTAACAACTGTATTGTTCATGCAACTATTTATTGCTAAAGTATCTGAAAGACTGTGAGCTTGCCAAGAAGCACCAAGACTGTAGTGTATATGGATTGTGGTTATTTGCTCCTGGTATCTGAACTATTGCCCAAAGCATCTGAACTATTGTCCTAAGCATCTGAACTGTTGCTCCAAGCATCTGAACAATTGCCCCACCTGTAATAAGTACCCCTAAATTTATAATTTGCCCTTCCTCTGGCAAATTATCTGATCATTCCGCAGTCCCTTTGGCATTGCAGAAAGGTGTATCTTCTAGCTACATTGCTACCAGCGTGTGGAGACAGTCTCAATCTTCTACCACACTGCAGTCTCATGGTGTGGTCTGTAAGACTACATACTCAGAATCAGTCTCTACGCAGAAAGGGATGTTTATTCATCATCCTTCACCCAAGTGGGTTTGACCATCAGATCATCTCCTCCATCTGTGTTGTCCTCCGAAGTTGAGTCCATCAACAGTCGTATAAGTCATACCCGCTGTTTCTTGTTTTCCACAGCTCGAAGTTACGTCCGCTGAAGCGAATCACGACAGCCGTGCCAGTGTCATTTCGTATGGTTCCTGATCTGGATGTCCCGAAGTTGGTCACCCTCCACAGAAGAGTGTGCACATCCTGGAGAACCTGGCCTGTGCCCTGGTCGTTCGCCGAAAGTCGCATCCATCAAAGCCCAGTTTGGGACATGTCCGCCATTTCTTTTTTTTTGTTCTAGGTTCTGGTGACAAGATTGCAGAATCAACCATCCTCTCTACAGATGCTTCTGGTTCCTGGTCCTATTGGAGATCCTTCAGAGTTTAGCTGGCCCTTGGAGTGTTGCAGCATCATTCAGGTTGTGGTAGTCCTCGAGTGGATTCGTCACCACACAGATCCTGTTTTCTCCTCATCCTTGGCGACCCTGGAAGTGGGTTTTAGCCAAGAAATCCTTTGTCTTCAGTTTGGAATCTGACAGCCTGTAAGTGGGTTCAGGAACCATTTGCTCTGGTTCTTTCTTTCCGGCAGCCTTGGCGAGAGTGGGCTTTTGCAGAAGAATCATATGGTCTGTTTACAAAACCTCTCACCACCCAATGGCCTTGACAAGGTCCCTGCTGGGAACTGTGTTTAGTATCAACTGTTCCGTTTGCTCCGCCTTTGTAGCTACAATTGTAGAACGGCGGTGTGCAAGAAGACATCAGATTTCTGGACTCCTGTGTCATTTGGACTTCAGTAGAATTGTGTGATTATAGCTAAACCAAATATTGTTGTGGGTAGTACATATTATCTGATTCTCGCCTAAGTTTAGTAATAAGTACAGGAACTGTTGAATAATTATAGAAGTATAGTGGCAATAGGCCGTGGTGCACCCAAAGAGAAGAATAACATAGAGTTTAGACATTTTAGAGTTTTGTTGTAACTGTTTAGATATCCATAATGCTGTCCATACTCCCTACTGTTTTTGTGGTTGGTTTGTTTTTGTACGACCATGTCGTCCGTCCCCTCCTGTCTAATAAACGTCTTTGCTTCATCCAATCTCTGTGAACGACTCCTGCCTCTCCTTGTCGGGTGATTCCACCAGCCCAACGCCATTCGGACCTTAAGCGGCCCCTTGCCATCCCACCTGTTGAGGGTGTCGCCGGCGCTGCTGGTAGTGAGATAGTTCCCTTCATCACTCCGAGTGAAGAACCCCCGAGGTCTACCAGTTCAGTGACCATCACATACATCCCTGCCCCAACCTGGTCTCAGTGAGCACATGTTCAGCGCCTTGAGATTACCCTCATAAGATCTGCCCTATTGGTCCTGAATCATCTTCGTCACCCTGAATTGCACCATCATAATCCTGTCCCTGTTCTTCCTCGGGTGAGGATTCCAGAACAGAGCGAAGCGTTCCGGATGCAGTTTCACCAGTGACCTATGTAGAGGTAGTAATACTTCCATCTTCCTGCTGTCATTATCCCTTCCAGTACATTTCGGCATCCTATTAGCATTACCATAGGCCTTGTTACACTGGCTTGACTGTTTGAGTGAGCCACTCATGATGACTCCCAGCTCCTTTGTTATGTCACAGTGCTCACTCACTTTTACTCCTCCCTTCTAGTACTCTGTACTAGGGTTTATTGCTTCCTAGGTGCATAACCTTGCACTTTTTGGCATTGAACTTCAATTGCCAAACCTTAGACCACCTCTCTAGCCTTTGTAGGTCTCTGTGCAGCTCCTTGATCCCTTTGTCACTGTCTACCCTACCACAGAGCTTTGCATCATCTGCAAAGGGTCACAGCTATCTCTGGACACCCTTGTCAGTGTTGCTGATGTACATATTGAAGAGGATGAGACCCAGGACAAATCCCTGTGGTACCCCACGCACGATCACCCTCTCTTCTGATTTGACCCCATTTACCACCACCCTCTGCTGTCTCTCCTTCAGCCAGTTTCCAGCCCATCTGACTAAGTCCCCAGCCGTGCCCAGGTCCTCCAGCTTCTGCAGCAATCTTCTGTGTGGTACCAGGTCGAAAGTCTTGGTGAAATCGGAGTAAATCCACAGTGCAGCCCTTTTCTATCAGGTTGGTCTGACAAGAACTCCCTGCCACAAACCTGTGCTGATTACTCTCCTTTATACCACTGCTTTTTAGATAGTTCACAAGGTCCTCTTAAAATAGTGACTTCATCAATTTACTCAATACAGAGGTAAGGCTGACACATATGTAATTGCCTGGTTGCTTTTTTGTTCCCCACTTGTGTAATGAGACTTTGTCCACTACTAAACAGTCTTTTTGAACTACCCCTGTCTGAACTTGAGCTATTGAAATCTTGAAAAATGCAGCTGTTCACTGTTGCTGACAGGGGGCTCGCAGTTAGCGGCCCTGGAAGGAGTGGGGGCTTGCAGTTGGGGGCCCTGAAGACTCAGAGAAGTTTTTCAGCTGGGAGAGAGGCTTACAATCGGCGGGCCCACAGGAGCTGAAGGAGCACAGTCAGGGAAAGGAGGAACTGCCCCACAGGAGGATTTTGTCCGATCGGGACGCGTGGTGTGAGATTGGAGTGTGCGGCCAGGCCTTAAAAGACCCATGGCCGGGCTGATACTCCAAATCTTGGAAAATGCAGCTGTTCACTGTTGCTGGTGGGGGGCTCACAGTTAGCGGCCCTAGAAGGAGCGGGGGTTTGCAGTCGGCCCTGAAGACTGAGAGAGGTTTTTCGGCCCACCCGCTTTCAACAACCCTGACTGCTATTAAATGCAGAAGGTGGGAGGAGCCTGCAGTCTGGCAGTCTTTGGTTGGTCGGAGGAAGATGGGCCATCGGTTCAATCAAAAGGGGGCATTCATTGGGAAGAGAGTAGTTTGATCTGCAGTATTCAGGGAAGGGAGGCACTCCTGGTAAAGTGGCATTACTCTCACTTTTTCTACCTAACCTTTAAGGCTTTGGGAGACTTCGTAAAAAGTTTGCTGGATTGAAACTGACACATGGGAGGAGTCATCAATTAGTAACAAATTGGTAACTTCTGGGAAATTGTTGGACTTCAACTGACTAATGACTGGCTATACTAGAGTTTCAAGTTTGTGTTTTAACCTGTCATGCAGGTCTTAACAAGGCTGGCTATGCTAGATGCTCAAGTTTGTGTGTAAACTGTCATGCAATTTTGGGTTTAAACACTGTCATGGTTAGCTTCTAGATCTATGATTGCATGTTATTGTATCCCCCTTGTCACCCGGGGTTACTAGAATCCCACTTAGATCTAGTAGCAGGCAGGGAAAGGCAGCTTGTGAGACACCAGTTAAATGGGTTTCACACTGTCTCACTCTGTCCTCAGTCTCAGCTGAGCTGGAGTGATGACATCACTTAGAATTCTCGCAGTAGCATAAGCCACAGTGGAATGTTGCAGCAGGGAGTTAGGTTAGAATGTTGGGGTTTGCAAAGTCAGTTTAGTGGGAGACTCAGTGGAAGGAGGAGGTGCACTGCAGTTGGCAGCCCTTCAGAGCCTAGCTCTATAATAGAGCTACCACAGGAAGAGGGTGTGTGTTCTTGCCCTAGAGAAGGACACAGAAGAAATCAATAGAAGTGGTTGAGACCATTCACTGGTTTGTTCCAGTGCCCTATCCCTGGAGGGATGGGGGGAGACCAGTTTTCAGGGGCAATCCCCTGTCCCTGCTGGAAGAGGAAAAGCTGCCTGATGAGAGAATTTGTATTGAAGTACCAGATGTGTGATTTCTTTGTGAGAAGCCCTGGGGCACCTGCAAACCATGGCGAGTCTGCTGTCATAGAGCCCATGTTTTCACTGAGACAGTTGTGTAAAGTATCTGTTACTGTGGGGTCAGGAGAGGACAGCCAAGTACAGTACATGAAGTTATGTGTATGGCTTGAAATGCATCTAATCAGTTGGGGTCTACAGGGATGAACATAGCCACTTAGAGAACGTTGCAAGTCAGGACACCAGTTACATGGAAAGCAGACTGTTAAATGTGATATACAGTTCGAGATAGCATTCTACAAACAGAGAGCTGAAAGGAAAGGTGTTGACTCCAAATGAATGGCCGGGTATGGATTTGGGGACAAGAAGTGGGAGGCCCCCCATCTAGAGTAACCAGATTTACCTCTATGGATTCACTTTGGGCACCTATAGCTTTCTCCCAGGCACTTGGCCGGTGTCTGCAGAAAGTACCCAGACCTGTGATTAAGTTGTGTTTTTCCCTTTAGAGCTAGAAGCGCTCATGGGTGGTTGAGGGAACCACCACCAAACGTCTACTAGTGCCAGCCGAGGGCCACGCCAGGGAATCAGTGAGTGAGAGTACCGGTTCGGGTATGGGAGCCCAGTGTGTTCAGAACCTGAGGGTTGTTGTGATGATGAAGAAGATGTGCTATGACCTCTATAGATCTGCATAACCAGTGAGTTTAGTCCCGTGGGGGGGCCATCTTGCTTTGTATTCTTGTGTTGAAGTGAATAAAAGCCCCACTTTAGAATCCCACTCCTGGTTTGGACATTTACAGTTATTGCTTCCTGTGTCCAGAATTACTTGGGTGCCCCTGACCAGAAGTGCAAACCTAGCCCTGATGCCAAGCGAATGTTTTCTCACCCGAACCGAAGCTAACCAGGTAATGGGTTACAAATTGGACGCACCGTGCTAATAACATCTAATAATAACACCCTACCCGGACCCTGGTTACACTGTGCGCTGCAACCAACAACGGAATGAGAGTCAGACTGGGGGGGGAGTGAACTCTGGGGGTGAGGATGCAAGCTTTGGTGCAGTCAGGTTTAGGGGGCTTGTTAATGTATTTTAGGGCCTGTATCTGACTTTGATGTGTATGGGCAGTTTTTCTACTACATCTGTAAAGGCAGTCTTTATTTGGTAGCCGGCCCAACGGGCATCGGTGAGGGGTTCAGACGTGCTTTAGCACTGTTAGTACAATTGGGGATGGGAAAGCCGAATAGGAGAGAGATGTGGCAGGGTCCACAGAGCACGAGAGCTGCTATCTTTGGAAGGGTAGTGCAGTGCGTAGGATGTGGGTCAGCCATAGTGCTAGCCCTGGCCTGGAGGATGGGGGTTGTATGTGGCAACAGTTAGCACATCTCAGGGAGAGCATCAAGTGGCTAACATGGGTGTTGGGGAGAAGGGGGGTGAAAAGGAGGGTGGCTCTGTGGGGGGGGTTGGGGGGACAGCTGGGAGGAAAAATGGTAAAATGGCAGTGGGTCCAGGTGAGACACCCCAAATGGGAGGGAACAGACAGGAGAAGGATGGAACGAGTGCAGGGGACTGCACTACCAAAATGAGGGGTGTGGGAGTGGACCCTAGAGGAAGGAGGGGAGCACCAGGGGGCATGGGTTGGGGTGGCCCGGAGCAAAATAAGGACCAGGGGGACTGGCACGAGGTTAGGAGAAATAAGAAACAGGAGGCCTGGCAAGAGGGTAGAAGAAGAGCGCCAGAGTATGGGCAAAAAATAACTGATAGGGGATGTGAGACAGCAGGGGGAGGCCGGACAAATGGCATAGAGCATAATAACAGATTCACCCCCTTGATACTGACAAGCGAGGGAAGGGAATATGGAAAGGTGGAGGCTTCTCTGGAGGCAGGGAAGTGAGGGATGGAAATGGGCTTAGCAGGCAAAGGAGGGGGAGGAGAGACTTCCAGGCATAGAGTCTCGGGGGGAGGGGGACAGAATACAGAGGATGTTCGAGCACCAGCAGGAGAAAGGGAAGTCAGGTCACAATGAGAAAGGGAGGGGACGACAAGGAAGGGGGACCTCAGAGTGGGGAGACCCCGTGGGGGGAGAGGGGACCTAGTAAAGGAAGTGGGTATAATACAAGGCAAAATTATGCAGGAGGGAGAGAGGCAGGTACTAAGGAGGAGGAAAGGGGGGTTAATGCATTCTCGGTGGGGGGGGTCCCATGTTCCTGGGGAAAATACTGAGTGTGGTCTGGGTGCAGTAGGAGGAGGGGAAGTGGTGGTGGAGGAAGGATAGGTCTGAGAGGAAAAAGAGCAGGGGCAGGGGGGCCCTTACCCCGGGGGAGATACGGAGTTGGTCCTGGGCATAGTAGGGGGAAGGAAAGTGGCTGAGGTGGACAGGTCAGTGAGGAGGAGGAGGACCTGGGAGCAGAGGGGGGGGCCCCTTGCTCCTGGGAGAAAAATGGGATTGGACCAGAGTGCTATAGCAGGAAGGGAAGAGGCCAGGGAGGTGAGGTCAGTGAGAGATAAGGGTTGGAGTGAGAGGAACAGGTTGGAATTTGGCGTGAGGGGGAAGGGACATGCATGGTAACGCAGGGGGGGGGACAACTGGGATAGCAAGCAGGTCTAGGAAAAGGAGGCTGTAGGAGTGCTTCCTCTGGGGGACTCCATGATTAGGGGGATCAGGTGGAGAGGGGGGAGGGACTTCCTATAGTGTTAAGTCCAGGAGTATATCTGGCTTGATGGTGCATCAAGCAAAACATCTGGTTTATTCTCTAGTGCAGGAGTATGGTGGGACCCCTGACATATTAGTGCACCTAGGTACAAACGATATAGAGGGGAAACAGTGAGCTGGAGATTCAGCCTAGGTTTAGGGAGCTGGCCAGGGTCTGTCAGGACGTGGGGTGCTCAGTCTCCTTCTCAGAGATACTACCAGTGCCTAGGGCTAGAGTGGAGAATAAACAAAAAATAAGGGATGTAAATGTGTGGCTCAGTGAATGGTGCTAGGCCAGGGGGTATGGGTGGTGGGGTACTGGGATGCAACTTGGGAGGACAAGGAATTGCATGCAAGGGACAGGCTCCACCTTATCTCAGAGGGGAAAAGAGGTCCTGCAGCTTAGACTGGCAGAGTTCATCTGCTCCAGGTGGGGTTTAAACTTGTGAGAGGGGGACGAAGGTGGCTCCCTGGCAGGCCAGGCCAGGAAGGCCCTGGCCTTCTCCCACAGGTGAGGGGGGGCACAAGGCAGGAGCACCCGGTAGTGCACAAGGGGTCCTTGTAGGCTGGGAACAGGGAGATCTCAGGGCAGGGGAGGGGGGCAAGGGGGCACATTGTAATGGGTCCTGATTAATGCCAGAAGCATGGGAAACAAGATGCCTGAAATTCAGCTGCTGTTAGTATGGGGGGGGGGTGGATGTGGCAGCTGTCACAGAGACTTGGGCCACTTCCAGACATGATTGGGACCTAAACCTACTAGGGTACACAATGTGCAGAAGGGATAGGGTGGAAGGATGGGGAGGGGAGGTAGCATTTATTATTAGGAATAGCATAGGGATAAACAAGGTTGAGGAAGTTGGGATCAGGTGGAGGCTTTGTGGGTCACCCTGCAGGCTCCAGGGCATAAGCACGTGAAGATGGGGGTAGTATATAGACCACCGGGGCAGGAGGAGGAACAGGAGGAAGGCCTGGTGGCTAACCTTAGGGATCACTGTGGTAGGGAAGAGGGCAAAACTGTGGTGCTGGGAGACCTGAATATGCCAGGAGCAGACTGGGGAACTGTGGTGTCCTCATCGGGCAGGGAGCAGTGCCTGCAGGTCATCTTACAGGATGCATTCCTTGCCCAGTTGGTGACTGATCTGACAAGGGAGGGGCGTGTCCTGGATGTGGTCCTGTCAGATGGTGAGCTCATCCGGGACCTAGTTGTTGGGGACCCACTGGGGGGACGCGATCCTGTCATGATTTGGTTCTCCATTGACCTAAGGGGCAGAGTAGAACACACAAAAACAACAGTGGTTGATTTTAGAGAGGCGGATTTCGGAGGGATGGAGTGGATCCATAGGGGCTACCTAGATGAGATTAGGCCAAGCATGGGCACGAAGGCCCGGTAGGGAAATTATTACAAAGGGGCCCCTGGAGGCTACGAAGGCCTGCACGAGGGAGAGACGCAAGTGGGGCAAAGCTAAGCAGCTGAGCTGGTGAACAAGGGAGGTCCAGGATGCGGTGAGGGAAAAAAAGGCTGCTTATAGCCCATACAAATGTTCTCGGAGGGCTGTATCCGAGGGGGAGTATGATAAGGTAGCCAGGAGGGTCATCAGTGTGGTGAGGTCGGCCAAGGCGGAGGCAGAACTGAGACTGGCACAGGGGATTAGAAGGGGGGGAAAGGTTTTTCAGGTATATCAGGGAAAAAAGAAAAGGGAAGGGGCAGATTAGTAGGCTGAGGATGGAGAGTGGGTGGGTGAAGGAGGTGGGGGAGAAGGCGGAGGTACTAAATGACTTTTTTGCCTCGGTCTTTACCAATGAGAATGGGGGCTGCATTGCAAGGGGAGAGGGGAGCGGGACCGGCAGATGAAGGGGAAATGAATGTAGAAATACCCTGCAGAAGGGTGTGGGACGCCCTCAAGGCCCTAAGAGGGGGATAAAGCACCAGGCCCAAATGGGATCCATCTCAGGGTGCTTAAGGAGCTGGCTGATACCCTGGCCACACCCCCGATGGACCTTTTTAACTCCTCCCTGCAGTCAGGGTGGGTGGGTACCTCATGACTGGAGTATGGCCCATATCATGCCTATACACAAGGGTGGCTCACGAGAGAAGCCGGGAAACTATAGGCCGGTTAGCCACACATCGGTAGTGGGCAAAGTGATGGAGGTCATCTTGAAGGAGAGGCTGGAGGGGGTTCTGAAAGGCACAGGGTCACCTAGGTGATCGCCATCATGGCTTTGTTAAGTGCAGATTGTGCCAGACCAACCTGGTGGAGTTCTATGAAGGGGTGACAAGTGCGCGCTGGATCAGGACAGGCCAGTGGATGTCCTCCTTCTGGACTTCAGCAGGGCATTTGACTTGGTGCCACATTCCGGGCTACTGGGAAAGCTGGAGGATATGGGGGTGGGAGGGTAGATAGGTAGATAGGAAACTGGCTAGTGGGACGTGTGCAGAAGGTGAGGGTGGGGGGAAGGTCTCATCCTTCAGGAGAGTCATTAGCAGGGTCCCAAAGGGGTCGGTACTTGACCCATTCCTGTTTAACACCTATACCTCAGACATCAGAAGTGGTATCAGGAGTGGGATGAGCCTCTTTGCCGATGACTCGAAACTGTGGGTGGTAGTGGAAGAGGAGGAGGGGAAGCTGGCTTTCCAGGAGGACCTGGAACTCTGGAGAGGTGGTCACTGTCACAAATGCACTCCACAGGTCAGGCCGTCTTCTCCCACAGTGCCAACCTCAGAGCACAATAGTGTGAACAGGTAACAGACAGGGTAACCCTCCTATCTGTTTTGGGTCTGAATCACCTTTAGCCTTAAGTTCTGGGGGGATTCAAACTGTGAACTTTATGTTAGTGTACCCAAATGTACAGGCTCAGATAATATTCTCTTCGGGGGGATGCAATATATTTTTCACCTAAGGGCACCTAACCAGGAATCCAAAATGAGCCCTTAAAACTCTATAAGAGACCTTAGGTATATTCTTACTTTTTTCCAAGTTCAAGAACACCATCAAGCCTTTTAAACAGTTGTCAGACTTAAAATACAGGCACTTCACATGCGAAAAGAACTGGGAAGACACAGGCAGTATTTCAAGAAAATGTGATTTACTAGAAGATGATGTAAATATGTAAAATTAAACAGAGAACCATGTATTATACAGCTTACAATCTATAAAACAAAAAAGGAAAATTATAGAACCAAAACTCCTACCACAATACATTTAGAGCTTTGCTATCTAATGCATTACCTCTGGAAGTGCTTTCAAGTTAGAGCGATGTTACTGTTTTCTTTCAGAGCCCAAGATGATATATCTCACAATACCCAGATACAATGTTACATTTTAACTCTATCTTCCCACCCCCTTGATGAGTCAGCTAGCTCCTCCTTTTAGAATTAATTCTAGCATAATTTCTACCGGGGGTATTTTTAATTAATGGTAACATCAGAAAAAAGCATTTGCTAAATATAACAGCCTTTGATCAACCAGTTCCTTTGAAGTTTACAACCCTGCAGTCTGTCACCCAGGTGTGAGATAGCCAACAGGAATCAGCTAAATGACACCCTTTCCTGTTGTCATAAACTTTATATTTAGTTTCAACTTCAAAAGCCTAGACAGGTCATAAAAAGGTAATAAAATGCCATTTGGCAAGTAAGTCAACTAAATGTTATCTTATAAGTCAGACTATTTCATCTGTATTATTGGTTTAAATTACTTACTGTTCTCCCGCTACCCTGCAAAACACTCGCTAGACGAGCATCTTTGCACGCAGTGACCACGTGCTCGTCCGCTCGTGTTCGCTCCGTTCGCACAGAGCGCTGTCTTTAAAGCCCTGGACAGGACCTCCTTGTGAATGAGCTTGCTCAATGGAGTTTTCCTGCAATAAACTTGAACTAAACTTGAACTATCAGGCTTCCTAGCATCACGAGAACTCCAGCACCGCTGCCAGTACTGTCTCACACCAATGGTGTCTCACAGCGTGTGGCAAGAATAAGCTGAAACTACTCGGAGTGCTGTCTTTAAAGCCCTGGACCCGGAAGTCCAAATTAGCAGATGTGTTAGCGGGGAATCAAGTGATCAACAGATCGCGATGCCATTCACTATTTTAAAAGTGTACACTGCTCTAACCATGTAGTTAAAATCAGATACTGCTAAAATCTTAAAAGTGGGTCTCACTATCCTGACAACACCATTGAGGCAAAGTTGCACAATTTTTTCCCCTGTGCTCGCCTGTATTGCAGCTCCCCACTTGCTAGATAATTTCACAATTAGATGTTATATCAGGCTTCCTAGCAGCACGAGAGCTCCAGCACCTCTACCAGTACTGTCTCACACCAACGGTGTCTCACAGCATATGGCCAGAAGAAGCTGAAAC
Source organism: Neoceratodus forsteri (assembly GCA_016271365.2). NCBI lineage: Eukaryota > Metazoa > Chordata > Ceratodontiformes > Ceratodontidae > Neoceratodus > Neoceratodus forsteri. Next base: position 400,720,359 of record JADMNL010000025.1, read on the forward strand.
TACTCGGAGTGCTGTCTTTAAAGCCCTAGAAATGGAAGTCTAAATTAGCAGGTATGTTAGTGGGGAATCAAGCGATCAACAGATCGCAATGCCAGTCACTATTTTAAAAGTGTACACTGTTCTAACCATGTATTTCAAGTTTTGGTACATTTTATGTATTCTTTCTGTCAGTTATTTTCATGTCATTACTTTTTTGCTGGGTTGTAGACCAGTAACTAATTTGACAAACGGAGGCTGTTCAACAATGTTGAATGACTGTAGATCTTCAACTACAAACTGAATAATGAGCTTATCAATCTGAGACTGACTTATACATGAACTTTCTGTAGAATCAAATAATTGTTATTGGATGAAACATTTCTTCATCTTTCTGAATGTTGAGGATGCCAGTAGCAATGAAGTCCTGCTGCTGTTGAGCTGGAGAATTCATCTTCCACCTCTTCTTCTTCTTCTTCCTGCATCCTTTTCTGACCAAGGCTGCTGATGGCTGCTAGTTGCCTAAGCACAGAAAGCCAAGTGCACTCACATGCCAGTTTCATAATGAAGGAAAATGCAACCCAAGATATTTTCTTCAGTCGTTGCTCCTTTTTATTTATCGGCATAAAACAGCATACATGGACCAGGCAGGCCCCGCCAGGTACAAACACCTCAATATTTCCCGTTTACATGCTTTGGCAAGAGGATAATAGCACACCCAAGTGGTACACATAAATAGTACTCCCTTAAAGCTATAGTACACCATTTCATATTATATGAATTGAGTTCATCAGTGCTCAGATGTGACAATATTAAAAAAACCAAAAATAACATTTGTAATAATACATTTTATCACATAAATGAATATGACACAAACACAATTATTTGCTCTAGTCCCTATTACTACACTAAATTTATTATTTTTAATTTTTCAATTTTTTATATATATTTATTTTATGTAAAAAACAGTGTCACTGCTATAAACCATGTAAGATGGATTATACACTCTTCAAAATGTATGAATTTAAACTTGCTATTAATACTTATTAAAGTGCTACAGTGTATTTTATAAAACACTATAAATAAGCTGAAATTTCAATTTTATCATTGAGACCTGGCAATCTCATAGTCTGGGTCTTAAAGATCCAAAACTGTTCTCTTTGTGCCAGTTTACCATCCAAATTACCTCCTCTATTGCCCATACATACTCTTTCTATTGCTACAAATGACCACTCATGTTTAAACACATCTTGCATTTTTTCCATATCACACAAATACATTGCCGTCACATAATCCTTGTTTTTTACAAGGATAATCCTTATATGGTCACCTACTCTTTCTTTAAATTTCCTTTTTGTGCGACCTATGTAATAGGCTCCACAGGTACAACTTGCCATGTAAACAACAAAAGTTGTGTCACAATTAATAAAATTCAAGATGTGAATAATCAAGTCATCTGCCCTGTTTACAACTATATTTGTGCATGTGATATATTCACAAAATTTACATCATTTGCAAACAAAACAACCCCTTGGCTATGGTGGCAACCAACTTCTACTAGTTTTAACACCTTTGTAGTAACTGTTCACTACCCTCTCACCTATGTTTTCGTTCTGTTTGTAAACAAACCTGGGCAAATTACTTACAAAATGTCTTAGCTTCTTTTCAACTTCCAAATGGGCCAGTTCTTTTTGATAATATCTTCCACTTTTTTAGCCTGAATGCTGTAGGTGGTGATAAAGTTTATTTTTAATTTTGTTCCTACTCTGCTCGTTAAGCAATATGTCCCTTTCTAAAGTCTGAAGTTCAGAACCTGTTTCTACCAACAAGGATTTTTTATATCCCCTCTCAATAAATCTACTAGTTAGCTCATCAGCTTGTTGTCCAAAGAAAGAATCAGTACTACAATTTCTACGTGCCCTTATGAATTGGCCTTTCGGTATTGCATTCACAATGTGCCGTGGATGGCAAGAATTTAGCCAATAACACAACATTTTTATCAGCTGGTTTTCTGTACAAAGTCGTATCAACTGTCCCCTCAGTATTTTTAATAGTACATAAATCCAAAAAAGAAATACTTGATTGATTAACTGTAACTGTAAACTTTAGACACGGATTGGTGTTTTCTAAATATCTGACTACATCATGAAGCTCTTCTTTTGTGCCTGACCAAATGAGTAAGCAATCATCTCTACAATGACGATACACACTGATTTTTTCATAGAATGGATTAACTGCTCTATCATAAATCGCATCATGGTCCCATATACAGGTTAACGAAACTGGGTGCAAATTTGGAACCCATAGCTGTTCTGCTAACCTGTAAATTGAACTCGATTTCAAACATGAATGCATTACACCTCAAAATGAACTCTGCCAGTTTTACAAGGAATTCTGTGGAAGGGCTCTGAATGCTGCTTTTATTCCAAAAGTGCTCCAAGGCCGTGAGACCCACCTCTTGCGGTATCACGTATATAAAGAGGTTACGTCAAGTGTGACTAGCAATTTCTCTGGCCCTAGAGGAGGTAATTTGGATGATAAACTGGCACAAAGAGAACAGTTTGGGGTCTTTAAGACCCAGGCTATGAGATTGCCAGGTCTCAATGATAAAATTGAAATTTCATCTTATTTATAGTGTTTTATATAATATAGCACTTTAATAAGTATTATTATCAAGTTTCAATTCATGCATTTTGAAGAATTTATGATCCATCTTACATGGTTTATAGCAGTGACACTGTTTTTTTGCATAAAATGATAATTATATATATAAAAAAATTGAAAAATAAAAAATGATAACTTTAGTGTAATAATAGAGACTAAAGCAAATAGTTTTGTTTGTGTCATATTTATTTATGTGATAAGATTTATCATTGCAAATGTTATTTTAAATTTTTTTTTTAATTTTGTCACATCTGAGCACTGATTAACTCAATTCATATAATATGAAATGGTGTACTATAGCTTGAAGGGAGCACTATTTATGTGTACTGCTTGGGTTTGCTATTATCCTTTTTTCAAAGTGTGTAACCGTGAAACATTGAGGTGTTTGTACCTGGAGGAGTCTGCCTGGTCCACGTATGTTGTTTTATGCCGATAAATAAAAAGGAACAATGACTGAAGAAAATATCTTGGGTTGCATTTTCCTTTACTATAGAACTGGCGTGTGAGTGCACTTGGCTTTCTGTGCTTAGCTGAATTTTTGCCAGAGGCACCACAGACTGTAGAGCAGCTTTTTGAAATTTTGGACGTTGCTGCTAGTAGACTATCACTTCTACTGCTGCATAGCTTTGTGGACTTCTCTGAAGATGCTGGATGGATGAATTCCATATGTTTTTTCAAGTTCGACATACTATTTTGTGGATGTTGACAAAAGTTTCAGTTTCGGCATACAGAGTTTACACTAAACTGAAATATTATCTCCCTTTTCTGAGTTGGCATCAAAGAGCTTACCCAGATACCATTTTTGAAAACCTGACACACTCTGGAACGGTGACTCGGTATGCAGCAAGGAACATGTGGTGGAAGAAGAGGACTGGAAGGAAAAGGATCCAACTTGAGAGATTTCAGGAGCAACTCCAGTAGTGTCTGTTTCTTTTTCCTTTGAGCCATGCTAGCTAGACACCAGTGCCATTTACATTGTTGTACATTATAAAACAGATAAAGTTTGTGGTAGAGTATTCTGTAGATTAAATTAGTTGCAATACAACACAGCATGGTTCAGGTTTCTGTTTTGTTTGTTTTTGCCTTGTTTGTTCAACGAAAAAACAACATCAAGAATCACATATACCAGAAAGAATGTAACTATGTCTGACTCCACAGTAATCTGTCATGATATACTGAGAAACATATATTCATGTAAGTTAAGTACAGTTTAAAAGAGTTCTGATACAACCATCCTTTAACACATTTCATGTGCTTGGGCCGGGGGGGGGGAGGTTGTTGCTGAGTGACTTACTGATAGTGGGTGGTACCGTCGTGACACTGCACACAGACACTGTAAGAACAAACTGTATCAGACCATTAAACAGCATCTTAGTAGGGCTGCATAATGTGGTTAGTATTTTTTATTTTGTTTTTTAGACTAAATATTTATTATATTTTCATTCGCAAAACCATAGGACAGTTTTTACAGTATGTAAGTTAAGACAGCACATAACTACATCAGTCAGGTACGTAGCAATACATTATTCAAAGGTCTCAGGACAACTTACATACTTTATAAAGCAGTTCATATAATGAGCGTTAAGACATTTACAGAAACCATCATCAGGGTCAATATATTGCTAAGGTACAAAAGTAGGATCTAAGGATGAAATATATAGAATCCATTTCCTCCATTTAAGCTCAAAGGCAGACCATTTATCTGTGCTGTTGGCTATTAATCTCTCTAATGCGTAAATTTCTCCCATTATTGCCCTCCAGCTCTGAATGTTTGGGGGCATCTTCTTTCCCCAGTTTCTAGTAATTGCTTTTTTAGCTGCCAGTGTATAAGTGATTAACAATGATCCTCTGGGTATTGGGAGATCCTCTGGCAGAACTGAGAGTAAGACTGGCTCAGGAGTCAATACAGCTTCCACATCTACCAGTTCTTCTAATGTCTCTAAAATATCTCTCCAGAAACCTGCTAACTGCGGGCAGGCCCCAAAAACATGGAACTGATCCGCAGATATTTCTCCACAATCTCTCCAGCAATAGCTTGGCATTCCAGATGAGAACCTGGCCAGCCTTGCTGGTGTATAGAAAAATCTATTTCTAGCTTTCCTGGCAAATTCTCGATAATAGGGGGCTCCCAAAAGTCCCATTGAGAAGTTAGTATACTTTTCCCAAGTGGTTAGTATGTTTCACCGTATCAGTTGAAGACAAGTATTATAACTGAATTAAAGTAGAAACCATGAGGGAATAATACTGCTTTTACACTGAACTTGTAAAAGATCACTCATAGACACTCTGGCCTGCTTGGATGATAATAATTACAATTTATACTGTGTGTTGAGTTGGCTGATATCAATCAATCAAAATCTTTATTTATCCAGGTGAACATCGTTGAGCAAAGGTCATTTACAAGATGGACCTGGTTAAGGCCGGTCAAAATAGAGTTACATACAACAGTGACAATATATTATTAAGGCAACAGATAAATGCAGACCTCATTTACAGAATGGGCCTGGTTAATACCAGTACACAATAGATTTATATACAACAGTGACAGTACATCATATGACACAAATAATACAAGGTAGGTGCTCAATGCAGCTGCAGAATAAAACAGAAGGGAATAGTGATGGTGGGGAGCTGGGAGGGCATGGTGGGTACAGGAGAGCTTAAGGGAGGGAGGGAGGTAGAGGACCTAAGCCGGAAAACAGGTAGCTAGCGTGCAGTTGCAACCTAATTGGGCAGAGAGAAATTAAAGGGTTTGCTCACAACGTGAGATGGATCCATAGGGCCAGCAGTGCTCTAGTCTGCACTGAAGGCAGCTGACAGCTGGGTGCCTAGGTCTCAGGATAGGTTATGGAGTGAAGGAAACAGTTACAGTGTTCCCTCACAGTTCGGGCAAATAAGGTCTTGAAGGAATCCAAGCTGATGGGTACGCTTAATTTCAGAGATTTTTGCAATTTATTCCATAAGGTGGGCAGTACAAAGCTATGATATGATGCAGCCATATTATATCATAGTGTCATATAAGTGTCAGTGGCTCAGTAGGTAGCACACTCGCCTCTGAGGCCGGGAGATCAGAGGGCTGTGGGTTCAGTTCCCACATCTGGCACTTGGGTTAATATCCCAGTACTGACACTGTAGTGCAGCATAAGAGGGGTGCTGCACTTCTGAGGTGCCGTCTTTCAGATGAGACGTTAAACCGAGGTCCCATCTGCCTGGATTGGTGGTAGTTCTGGTAAATGTTAAAGATCCCATGGCACTTGTCGAAAAAAGTAGGGGAATCTCCCTGGTATCTTGGCCAAATTTTCCTCATTCACTAAAAATACCACAAACAGCTTACTCTGGTTCAAGGTCAGTTGGCATTCATCTGTTTCCCCCTTCCCCGAGTCGTGCCTGAAAATAGGCAGGATTTGTCTAGTGCACTTACCCGGTCAACAAAAATAAAATAAATAAATAGTTTTTTTAACAAGATTTGATTCAAATCTATAAAAGTCAAACAGTTCTTCTTGCAACAGTAGAGAACAGGTATAGTGTAAACAAACAATACTTTAATTGATTTGTTACTGACCTGGGCCCGCTGGCCTGTTGTGGACTGTGGTGACTGCATAAATGCTTCTGCTTCCTGCCTCCATTCTGCTATCTGTCTCGTTGAGCTGATGCTGCTGATGGACTGGTGGTGGACGAATTCACATTTCACCTTAGTGCTACCGTGGCTATACTTGCACATACTAATCAAAGTCAGTTTAGCGGTCTTCAGCTAGCCAGTGACCACCTAGGCCAGAAGTGTCTCCTTGTGATGAAATCTTTTTTCTTGCCTAATGACCCCTCCTACTGTCTCTTCTTTGTCTCTGTCATGAACAGTTCCTGTAAAAGAACAAAAACAACAGCTCATTTGCAGGCTCTGGACTAGTGCACTGTTGCACCATATCCACATTTCTACATTCTGTTTGTAACTGTGTTATGCAGTTTGCCTAAAAGTGGGGAAGAAAAGGTGTTCAACAGTGGTCAGGAGGAAACGATGCTCCAGCCTGTTGTACCTGCCCCTAGACCATCTAGTACTCAATTACTTGCACCACCCCCCCCACACACACACACACACGCCCCAACATCAACACCGGATACCACCCATTTAGTGGGGCACATTTTAGCCCACTCCCTAGTCCCTCCCCAGTCCCAGCGGGGCACCCCAATAGGGCAGGAAAGAAATAAGAGGGAGGAAGATGGAGGCATGCAGTACAAGGTGGAAAACAATCCCAGTGGCAGGATGAGCCATCGTACCACCACATGCTCTCTGTTTTTACTCCACTTCAAGCCTCTGAATGCTTTAGGGTGGTGTCTTGAGGCGGGGGACATTGTGGGCAGTAACCCCTCCCCCTCTTCCTCCCCTAACTGTCCACCACAACCCATCGGGGTAGAATCATCGTTCGGGATCTTCCTGGAGCAGGTAAGTCAAGTGAGAAAAGAAGTGGCTGATAGCCTGGTGGGAGTGCGGGGCTAGACAATCTGATGCAGTGGCTGGGTAAGGGAAAGGGGGGCCATCAGGTGACGAATCACCAACACCAAGTAGATATAAAACCTAGGCTCCATAGAAAAAAAGCATCACTTTTAATGCTGGCAGTGGGGAACAAGTTCAGCTAAAAAAAACAATGCACTGGCACTGTCAGTGTCATCACAGTGTCAGTAAAATATCCTGGCAGGGTCATCATCATTACAAACATCAAGACTAGGACTTGGCAGTGATAAACATTCATTTTGATGTCTGACCCTGTCTCACCCACCTCTTACTCACTTCTGCTATGCTGTGTGTCTGTCAGATGAGTTGCCTGATCCAGACATCCGGTTCCCCAACGCCAGTTCCAGTCACCTTCAGCTTCACACATTATCATGTGACAGGATAGCAATGCACCTGATCCAGACCGAAGTGCTAAGAAATAAAGGAATTTAACCCTTGGAGGGCTGCAGACTGATGCATCAATCCAAAATTCTTATACGTTCGAATTCTGTTGGCAGCCTAAGGGTTAAAAATGGCGTGAACAGCAGCTGCTGCATCCTTATCAGAGACCAAGACCATCACTCCTCACCCCCCAGACAGAGGCCACTGTGTCTGCTGCCCCCAACCTCTACCCCATTCTGGCACTGTGGCAAGACCTAGGCCAGGCTCCAGCTCATATCTCAGTGCATGGGACACCAAGCCCCCAACCCCACCTGCACCCAGTTGCCCACAGTCACTACACGGCACATGGTGACAGGAGGAGAGGTAGTGTCAGACAGACAGACAAAAGCAGAGTAGTAGGTGTTGGAAAGAGCGAAGCAACAGCATTACAGTTGCCCAGTTGGCCATTTGCAAGTGTAGCAGTGAAGACTGACTGACTGCTATGACTGCTGCCTGGCTGTCTTCTGCTAATGCTGACCCTATCCCTCCCTAGTCCCTCCAGGTTCACTGCTTTGCCCCAGCCTTCCCCCATCACAGCAGGCCTCCGCTCTGACTCCAGGTTCACACAGCTTTGCCAAACTGCCCCACCCCCGATCCCACAGCAACACAGCAGGCCTCCATTCCTGCTCCAGGTTCACAGCTTTGCCCCACACCCCATCAGATCACAGCAGAGCTCCAGTCCCACCCAGGTTCCCAGCTTTGCCCCACACTCCATCAGATCACAGCAGAGCTCCAGTCCCACCCAGGTTCACAGCTTTGCCCCACATCCCATCAGATCACAGCAGAGCTCCAGTCCCACCCAGGTTCCCAGCTTTGTCCCACACCCCATCAGATCACAGCAGAGCTCCAGTCCCACCCAGGTTCACAGCTTTGCCCCACACCCCATCAGATCACAGCAGAGCTCCAGTCCCACCCAGGTTCACAGCTTTGCCCCACACCCCATCAGATCACAGCAGAGCTCCAGTCTCACCCAGGTTCACAGCTTTGCCCCACATCCCATCAGATCACAGCAGAGCTCCAGTCCCACCCAGGTTCCCAGCTTTGCCCCACACCCCATCAGATCACAGCAGAGCTCCAGTCCCACCCAGGTTCACAATTTTGCCCCACACCCCATCGGATCACAGCAGAGCTCCAGTCCCACACAGGTTCACAATTTTGCCCCACACCCCATCAGATCACAGCAGAGCTCCAGTCCCACCCAGGTTCACAATTTTGCCCCACACCCCATCAGATCACAGCAGAGCTCCAGTCCCACCCAGGTTCACAGCTTTGCCCCACACCCCATCAGATCACAGCAGAGCTCTAGTCCTGCCCAGGTTCACAGCATTGCCCCACACCCCATAAGATCACAGCAGAGCTCCAGTCCCGCCCAGGTCACACTTTTGCCTCCAACAGTGGACTCTGCTCTGGCACCAGGTTCACACAGCTTTGGCCCCCACCCAAATCAAAGCAGGCATCTGCTCTGGCTTCAGGTTCACACGCTCCCCCAATCACAGCAGGCATCTGCTCTGGCTTCAGGTTCACACAGCTTTGCAAATTGTCCCTAGTGCGCCCCACAACAATACAGGAGACCTCCACTCTGGCTCCAGGTTCACAGCTTTGCCCCAACAGTGGAATGCCCATCCCACCCACAACAACACAGCAGGCCTCCACTCTGCCTCCAGGTTCGCACTGCTTTGCAAAATCCCCCCCCCCAAAAAAAATAACACAGCAGGCTTCTGCTCCAGGCCAGCTCCACACACCCCATCAGATCAAATCAAATCAAACTTTATTTTTATAGCGCCTTTCCAAACCAAGGCGCTGTACATAAAATCAAATACAACAAATATAAATATGAATTAAAATGACAATAAAACAAATTAACCATAGTTAGGGAAGGCCAAAGTGATTAAATAAGTTTTCAACTCAATTTTAAACCTATCAACGGTCAGGCATTCTCTTAACTGACGAGGTAGAGAATTCCACAGGGTTGGAGCTGAAAAAGAAAAAGCACGAGCACCAGATGTCTTCAGTCGCACCCTGGGAATCTCCAGCAATCCCTTGTTGGCGGAATGGAGAGGACAGAGGGGGCAATAGGGTAACAGGAGATCTTTCAGGTAACCGGGTCCCTGATCATGTAGGGCTTTGAAGGTTAGCAAACCAACCTTAAAGGTGATCCGCCACCAAACAGGCAGCCAGTGCGGCCCACGGAGCACAGGCGTAATATGACTGGAACTAGAGGGCCCAGTCAAAAGCCTGGCCGCTGCATTCTTCACCAGCTGGCCTCTGCTCCAGATCCAGGTTCACAGCTTTGCTGTCACCCCATCATCCCCAGCACATAAGCAAGCCTCCACTTCTCTGGACCCAGGTTCACACAGCTTTGCCAAGTTGCCCCCACACTCCAACAACAACAACACAGTAGATCACAGTGGGCCTCGCTGTGACCCCCAGTTCACAGTCAGCTTTGCCCCAACAGTGGAGTGCCCACTTCACCCACAGAACAACACAACAGGCCTCTGCTCTGTCTCCAGATTCACACAGCTTTGCCACAACTCCTGCCCCCCCAACACAGCAGGCCACTGTTCCTGGCTCGGCTCCAGGTTCTCAGCTCTGCCTGGCTGCCACCCACCTACCATCACCGTAGCAGGCTCACAGTTTTGCCTGCCCCCAGTGCCCCTCCAACAGCAAAGCCTAGGCCAGCCTAGCCAATGAGGCCTCATCTGAGGACCTCCGTGTTCGGAGATTTGACTCCCCCACGCAGCGCTGGGTGGGTGGCATAAGTTACAACTGCCTGGCTGACAGTGGCAAAAGTGATCCCCCCATCCAGACCACCCAACCAATCCAAACATAAGAAATAAATAATATTAATGTATGTTTAATAGTAATAACAGGTCAAGAATTAATTGCAATTGCACTTACTTATTGTTTTGGTATGGTAGGCAGTTTGGGTCCAGTTGATGCTGCTGCTGGCTGGCTGCTGACTGCGAACATTGATCTCAAATCCTCCAGCTCTTCCAATGGATCCTCTGCAAATGGCATGTGGCCTTGGGTGGTGCATGGTGGTTGATGGCAGTGACAGTGGACGGTGATGGTCATCTCGTCTCGGGTGTGGCCCCCAGGCCTGACTGGTGCGTTGTTGTTGCTGCCTTGGTTGGTTGCACAGTAGCAGCCTTTTCTTTCTTTCTTTCTTTCTTTCTTTTTTTTGTGATTCGTCCAGCAGATGGTCACAGAGCCTACCACCCTTCCATGAAATTGCCAGCAGTGTGATGGACCTGGCGCAGGACTGCAGCTCCCTACCTCGGTGCTTTCTCCTTGACTTTCCTACCCAGTTAACGGTGGTCGGTAATTACTTGCCGCAGCTCAGTTGTGCTCCCCCAATTTTTTACTTTTCAGTCGAATTACCACCACACTCCCAGTCCGTTCAACACTACTTTCCCTGGCAGCTGTTTCGCTTGTTGTCCCTTCCCCCAGAAGTGGCCTAGCCTGCGGCTGTCTGTACCATCCCTTCCCTGCACACACCATGATACGCGCAAACAGTCTGGAGCTCAAAATGACTCCAAGCCAACTGCACAAGTCGCATGCTGTGTGACCAACCAATGGCCCTCCCTGTCAGGACTCCTCCTCTCTAAGCTGAGCAGGCAGATGCACACACTAAAGTAGTCAATCAAAATATTGGCCTATCATGTTACTAGTTATTGCTGACACCAACAATCGGTCAATCAAGTCAAAATCCTACCTAAACACATAGCAGTTCATGTATTGGTAAAAAAAAAAGAAATTCCTTACCTGCCCCACACAGTAACGCATTACTTTTTTTTTTTTTTTATAATTTATTTTTAATAATTTTTATGAAGTACAGCATACACCATACAGCATATAACAGGTGAGATAGCAGTTGTTATACATCACAGTCAGATCCAGGTCAGCAGACACTCGGAATATGCAGTATTATTATTAATTCTGTACTAATGATTAACAATCTCAGTAAGACTAAGGAATTATTCTCTGGCTAGATAATAAATGTAGGACGTAGCACTCTCACACATCCTATACCATACAAAACATTTCACCATTATTTTAGCCCCTCGTAGGAATTAAAAGGGAGGGGGGACTGAAGTGTCCTACTAAGGGAGACAAAAACTAGGATATAACTAGGTTGCCTGGGCTCAATTAAGTTGCTTAGCACCCCTATCACATATGTCAGACCTGCTAACATAGGGAAACAGGTTATTGAAAAGGAGCTTGCAATTAGTTCACAAATAGAGTGGGGTAATATATCCCCTACATTTATTGTAGCGCTTAATAGTAAGGAAAGTCAGCAATAAGTTTTAAATGTACTAGCACCAACATGACTTAACTAACAGAGATCGTGAATTTGAGCAAAGATCAGACATATAGGAAAAACAGATACTTGCTTCTCTGAGTAAGTTAGCATTGAAGGGTAACATCATATCAGACTGTCCCAAGTTCGATCATTAGTGTCCGATTCAGAACTCAAGTCCAGGGCATCTTTTTTCCCCTGAGTTTGACCCTCGATTAATTTGGAAGTCAAAGCAGTGGCAGCATCTGGGTCCGTCAAAATATAGATTTTACCAAAGTACTTAATCTGGAGCCTTGCAGGAAAGAGGAGTTGGGCCTCGATACCATTTTCCAAAAGGAGTTTCTTTGTGAGTTGCAATGCCTTTTTCTTGGTCTGGGACTGAGAGGAAATGTCAGGGAAAAAGGCGATCTTGCTGCCTTCCCAACCAAGTCTCCCCTTTGTCTAGCAGCCAGCAACAGCAGGATATGACTTTCAGAATTTGAGAGCGTAGCAATGGCAGTCAATGGACATGTACTACCTGAGCCACTTCTGGAGCGCATGGGAATGGTGAAGGCTCTAGTCACTGTAATCCCCGAGTCAGCAAGCAATAGTACCAGGGCAATAAAAATTAGTCTGTTAATCACTGTTAGGATTTCAGTAGAAGAGGCAAATCACGGCGGAAAGTCCACTATACACACATTTGATTGTCTCTGTGTGTTTTCAAGGGCTTCTAGCTTAGCCCGGAGAAAGGTCAGGTCCTGCACGAAGGTAGTGTGTTTTGCTTGCTGGTGACCCTATTCTGTTTTGAGTGCTTGTATATCTGTTGCACTCACTTTCCCATCAAGGTCCTTAAATCTGGATTCCACCACTGCCAGTCTATGGTTGGTTTCTTCACCGTTCTCCTGGATTTTGTGTAGCAGTGCCATGATCTGGGGATTCGGAGTTTCACTCGCTCGTGGCTCAGATGACACAGAATCCTGTTCCTCTCAATGTAGGTGTTGTGGACAAAAAGGCTTCTATATGCTGGGCAGTATGTTTATGGTCCTTCTTTGGACTCATTTTATGTTCAATTGCCCTTTCGACACAGGATCTTGCCTTTCTAAATGATCAACTTTCCCAAAGAAGGTAGAATTTAGGCTTTTAAATCCGATCCTTGCAGGAGATAAAAAACTAAGCAGCCACCATGTTGGGTGCTCAGCAGCGCCCCCCGGAGGTCATTAACGCATTACTTAAAAGAAAATGTAAATAGTAACTGCACCAAATTGCATATTGTTATAAATAATCAGTAACTACTGACTGTTACCTTGAAATGTAATCTGATTACAGTAACACGTTAGTTGTAATGTGTTACTACCAAACAAAGACCATTACAAATATGTGATAACAGCATCCCACTACATTCTGAGTATGACTCTAACATGTACATTGAACAGGTAAGCTCAAAGGAAGAGATTTTTAGAAACTGCAAGTGGTGGTCATGTTTAAAGTGAATTTCAAAGATATGCCTATGGGCATTGTAGGCCGTTACCTTATGACTGTGAAAGTCATTCCCTGCATGAACTTGAAGTTTTTGTTCAGTCTGTTTTGGAAGGGAAGGGATCATATATCTCGCTGAACTGGCGCCCACCCGATCCCTTCCACTTCCCTGTACACCTGCCCAGCCCCTGCGCTTAGACTTTTTATGATGTCTAGCCAGGGAGAGTGCATGTACGCACCCATTGTAGCCTATGGGGGGGGGGGCATTTTAAAAAACATTTTTATATATGTTAAAACAATGTTTTATATAAATGAAAGCCAGCCCTCAACTGATAGGAACCCTACTGGTATATGTAGGGTTACACTATGGTATATGTTACTGTTATACTAAAGTTCATTTACAGGTCTTGCGTGGCATGGCAAAGGACATCCAACACTGAGTGCAGTCCTCTCAATCAGCTGCAGCGGATTTAGCAATGCACCAGTCTGTCACTCTGAAGTAATGTTTCTCAAGTTGCATTCAACTCCAAAAGTCTCAGCTGGAACTTTTCAAGTTATCATCAATATAGAACTTCAAACTTTGCTAAAACTCTATCACTAACATCAGCAAGTGCATATAACAATTTCTCGTATACTACAGAAATTGTAGTGTGATGCAATGTTTTGCACTGGGGATCAAGCCCAGGCTTGTGTAGGTCTGAAAGCCTACGTCAGGACTTAAAAACTCTATCACAAACACACACAAAGAGGCAGTATTCAGAATTCAGTATTCAGCAAGGGTGCCAATTACTACCAACTGATGGTTTTGTGATGTGGACAGCTGCCCACTGGGAGTTAGACTGAGATCACCACAACTCATTTCATATAGGCCACTGAACAGCCCTCAGGTGATAATGGCTTTTGACCACTGCAGGGTGTTCTGGGGTGTACAAAGTGGAGTAATAAGTTGTGAATGCCTCTACAACATCATTAAGGTTACTCAGAGGCCTACCTCCCACTGGGTGGCGGATGGTTGTTATAGTGGCCAATTTCCTTTGTTTTCTGGTTTGATATGCTAGCAATCTTGTGGCTCTGGGACCGACTTCATAATACTTCTGGCGAAGGAAGGAAAGAGCAATTTCCATCTGCTGTAGGGCCAGTCTATCTAATTCTTGTTTAATTTGCTGAATTTGCGGAAGTATAGAGGTGTCACCTCGCTTATGCAACATTTGGAGGAAATGCAATGCTTCCTCTAGTTGGTTCTTGTATTGTTTACAGTCTTTTGCCTTTTGTGAAGTGTAGTTTATAAGGTGACCACGTAGGACAGTTTTAATGGTGTCCCAGAGAATACCTGTTGGGGTACCAGAGTCAAAGTTATCGGCCAGAATTTCAGATATTTTATTTGTGACAAACTCCTTAAATTGGTCAGATTTTAAATAAGTAGGGTTTAGATGCCAGAAGGAGTTTTTTTTGTATACCCATCTTTCAGGAGCTCATTACAGGTGTGTGATCTGATAGGGTAATATCCCCTATTTGTGTATCACTTAGGTAATCTAAGTGTTCTACTTGAGTGAAGGTTAAATCAATTCTTGAATAGGTCTTATGGACAGCAGAGTAGTGTGTATAATTCCTAGAGTGGGGGTGCATAAATCTCCAGGCATCAGCCCAGCCAACTTGAGATAAGAATCTACCAAGAAACCTCTGTTGCTGGACACCTTCCAACCCTCCCCCGGAGAAGGAGAGCAGTCCCTAGGATGCTAGATCCTTCTCCCCCCGGCCAGCCCTCCGACTCCTGAGTCCATCACCAAAACTGGGATGTCAGCACCACAAGCAGACACACTACCGCTGTGCCAGCAATCCGGCTAGAATGACCCTATCCTGATGACCCCACTCTGTGTGTGTGTGTGGTGGTGGGGGGCAAACCACGGGGATATGTGATGTGGGATAGCCATGTTGCTGGAGTATTGGATGGCCTCAGGGCCAGAAATGGAAAGAGAAAGAAAGTTCCTGTCATGCCTGCTGACATAGACTGTGTATAATAGGTTTGTATGCATGCCCTGCCTATGCCAACAAGATGGAACCTGTCCTCATGTGGCGTCTAGGTTAGAAATCTCCATGAATATAATATATAATCACCTAAATCCAAAACTCTATCACAGACACACACAAAGAGGCAGTATTCAGAATTCAATATTTAGCAAGGGTGCCAATTACTGCCAACTGGTGGTTTTGTGATGTGGACAGCTGCCCACTGGGACTTAGACTGAGATCACCACAACTCATTTCATATAGGCCACTGAACAGTCCTCAGGTGATAATGGTTTTTGACCACTGCTGACCTGTGCTGAGTTAAAGCCAATGACCTAGAGATGAAAAACTTCTTAACTTTCTACCAGTCCACCGAGCCATCCAGTTCCTCTTGTTGGGAGTCTCACATGAGAGGCCAAGGATTGAGTGGGGATGCAGTCTGAACTGCCCTCTCACCTATGGGGTGGTCCCTACACGGCAAAATTTAGGCATACTGGCAGGACAGTGTGGGGAAGCTTGCACTGTGATCACCCATGCTGTACCTGTCATGTGGATAAATGGAGGATTTCAGGTTCCAGTGCTGTCAATCCAGAACCTTTCATGAGCACTAAATTCATACACAGAAAAAACAGCAACAACAAAAAAATTAAAAAAGGAATTAAGCATTCAGAACAGTGAAAAGTGAATCTGGCAGCAAATAAAAATTATTTGGAGAAAGCCATTTTTTTCTAGTCAGTGAGGAGTCAGTATTTACTGTACACGGAAGCTACAGTAAAAGCCATCCCATGCCGAGCACAAGGATTTGAGCAGTGTGCACGGAGATGGATCTTTCGGAATACTATCGTTGAGTGCTCCGAACAATAGTATTCCGAGCTCTTACGAGAATCCAAGTGTAGTATTACAGGCTTTGAAGTGTGCTATTACGGGGAATTTTTTACATGGATTTTGAGAGTATTATATGGCTTATCCATATAGTACATTATAGTTGATCTGTTGTAGTTTGGATGAAATAAGAAATAAATGTCTTTCCAATCTTGTTTCATCACAGTTATTCCCAGTTCCTGTCCCAGTTTTGTTTTAAGAGATATTAAGTTAATAATAATCTCTGTAAGTAAAGTATAGTAAATTCTAAATAGTAACTTAGGGGATGATGGGTAAGGCGATAGTAAATTATATATCAGCAAAATAACTGGTATATTAAGTGATCCTTTTTTTTTAATGAACATTTTCTCTCAATTGAGAATATCTCAAGAGATGTTGCATTGGTATGGTAAACTCTTGCAATTGAAAGAATATTTTGAGAAGTCCATTGTTGTAACATGGTGATAATTTAGTCAAGCCTTGATTGTACCACAGTTTATATTCTGGTGAGCAGACTGAGGGATTAAAATGGTAATGTAATATGACTTCAGTTTATTCATCTATTTAATTTTATTAAGGATTTGTGACCAAATAATGGATGAGTATGACCCCATCCTTTTTTTGTATTTTTTTGCCTGGCCCTACCCCCGATCCTCCATTTGGAGGTCAGCCTTGCCCTGCTTGCCGTCCCCCCATGCCCAGGCTCACCCCCCTGGGCAGGGTCGCCGGGTGGGCTCCCCCCCATGGACACTGTAGGCAAGCCCCGGCTTACTCCCAGGGTCGGGGCCATGGGAGCGGGACCCCCCCCCCGGTGGATGTAGGAGGCAGTGGAGATGGCAGCAAAGCAGAGCCTCATGCCCACGGTCCGTTTTTTGTGAAGGCTGGATCCTCAGTGGTGGGGATGTGTAATGACATCCAGGGTGCGCTCTGCCCTCCCAGATAACGGTACCAGCCACAGTGGTACCCCCAGCCTCCGCTAGAGGTCTGTAAAATGCTGGACACTCTTCCAACCCTGCCCCGGAGAAGGAGAGCAGTCCCTAGGATGCTAGATCCTTCTCCCCCCGACCAGCCCTCTGACTCCTGAGTCCATCACTGAAACTGGGATGTTGGCACCACAAGCAGACACACTACCGCTGTGCCAGCAGTCTGGCTAGAATGACCCCATCCTGATGACCCCACTCTGTGTGTGTGTGTGGTGGTGGGGGGGGGCAAACCACGGGGATATGTGATGTGGGATAGCCATGTTGCTGGAGTATTGGATGGCCTCAGGGCCAGAAATGGAAAGAGAAAGCAAGGTCCTGTCATGCCTGCTGACATTGATTATGTATAATAGCAGGTTTGTATGCATGCCCTGCCTATGCCAACAAGATGGAAGCTGTCCTCATGTGGCGTCTAGGTTAGAAATCTCCATGACTATAATATATAATCACCTAAATCCAGAGGCAGGGGCACCATTAGGTATGTGATGTTTATTCATGAAAAATCAAGAGAGGATATAATATGAAAGCAGCTGAGCATTTCAGCATAACATTCTGTAAATTACCTAAGAGTGCCTAAGTGTCTAACAGTACCCCTATTCATGATTACTGTATGCAAATGAATGTTTCCTGTAAATGAGAGATTGTGAGCACTGTCTTCTGTGCAGGGGAGGGGTTTTCTGGGGAACTACAGTCAGGACAGGAGCTTCTTACTACATTGGTTGCAAACGGTGTCCCCAACCGGTAGCACGTCAATTGAACAAAGTTATATGAGCGACAGGACTTGAGCAAATGTATTTGGGTGACTACAATAAGGGCAACTGGCACAGTATAGCAAATGGTGGAACACAGCGACTGTGAATTACAGCAACTGAACATTATGGTGACTTCACATATGGAGCTTACCCGCAGGGTCCACGGTGTAGTAATCGTAAAGATGCGGGGGAGTCCAGGGGCACAGTCCCCCATGGGGGGGGGTGCACGGGAGCAAAGCCCCCCTCTGTAACAAGGAGGGATAAGAGACTGCAGCTGTGGATAATTAGGAACAGGGTGTAGTAATGCAATAAAAAGGGTGGGTCCCTGGGTACCTACATGACAGCGGTGGAGTTTATCAGAAGCTAGAGAGGTATGCCAATGTTGGTGTATGGTGGATTCATCTACAGGAGAGATTTGTTGAGTGTATGCAGGAGGAGGAGCAGCAGATGGTAGAGGTCCACATGACACAGGTTTTGTCTGGGGCAGCAGCGCCAAACAGCCGTAGGAGGTATCGCGATCTGATGGAGTGTCTTGTGCAGGTAGTAGCTGAATACACATCTCGTCCCTGTACGGACTACCTGCTTGGTTTAGCATTTAATTTTCAGCTGCAGATGTGATTTGATCGCTGGAATGTGCTCCATTGATGTGTATGCTTGCTAAAATTGACGTTGCAAATATATATTCGCTAAAATTGTCGGTCGCTATAATAATATCGCTCAGTTGACATGGAATCTCCCCAACCTGTGTTCTCCAGGGTCAGTTGGCGCCTACCCCCTCCATTCTGGGCTCTTCTTGTAAGGAATACCCTGGTGCATTGTGGTACTAATTTCTCCTCAGGTTATGATGTGACTAGTGGCACAGTTCACATTACAGCTGATGAAGCAGAGCTGCTCAAACATTTTTGAATAAAGATTAAGCTGTCTGCCTTTAGGCTGTAGCCTGGTGTTTCCCTTACTTGCCCTCTCTGTGGATCGTTCCTCCCAACTGTGAAATGAATAGAAGCAGGACATCACTGTAAATGAGATGTAACCATCTCAACTGGGCTATCCTTGGTAAGTAAATTTTAAAACAAAACACCCCAAAAATTCACTTGAACTGTAGTTTAGCTGAGGTGAGATAAATTCAGGGAAGAGAACACTGCTTGCAATTAAGTAAACTATTTTGTAAACAGAAATGGACAGCGTTGGGTTGGCCCACCTTAAATCTGAAAATCTTTTGCTGCCCCCCATGGGGACCCCTCCTCACCTTTAAAGTGTTGACTGTCTTTTCATATAATATCTATTTTCTAATTAAATGAGGTTTTATTAACACTGCAAGTTGATACAAAATATAGACACAGAGCCAGTGTACCACAGTGAAGTGGGATGCGTAAGTATAACAACCCAGGGCCTGCAGGCCCCAATTTCCAGGTGGGCTTCAGGTACCAACCTCCAGGTGGGCCCACTGCCCCACAGTCCGTCACTTCAAAGGGACTCTTTCTTGCCTCCATTCCCTGCCTCCAGCCATGATGAGCTTGCACGCAGAGGAGCAGCAATTGGGAACTTGCAGAAGCTACGTCAGGAACTGCCATCTGTGCGGACTCGAGCACGATCATCTAAGAATGCAAACCAGTCCACTGTCATTTTTGGACAGCACCAGATGTTACGTATCGATAGTCAGTAGGAGACATTAGAAAGCTGTGGTATGTTTGAAGGGTTGCAGGGTTGGTTACCAGCTATTAAAAAAGTGCTTGAGTTGCAGTTTACGACTGGTGCAGTGTCAATCATTACTGCTGAAATACACCCTCTCAGCCTTGTCTCTTTTATTACACAGTGACGGAGGCACCACAGGAAGTAAACAATTGACACTTCAAGTTTCCATTACATAAGTACAAATATTTATTCAAGCAAAAATGAGCTTGCCTGAGGGGGATGGGAAGTACAGGCTGTTGTGTAATACTGCCCACTGCTAGAAACCTTGGATAAAAAAAATCCACATGATCCACGAGGACTCATGTTTTTTTTCTTAAGAGTGCAACTATTCCTGTTTGCTTTCAATAATGTATAGAGTCTAGCAAGTCGTTGCGCTCCTTGCAGTCTGCCTAGTTGTGAATAGTGGATTTGGGTTAAATGTGTTCTTTTATTTGTACTTTAAAGTAAACAGATGTTTTTAGCTGCCCTCATCATCCCTAACAACCTAGGCTTCAGATTAAATATTTACCTTCCCCCACTGCTCAGTGGGAAGTTTCTTTTTTTTTTTTTTATATTTGAATCAGGCAAAATGTTCCACTCCCTCCTCCTACTCAGCAGTCACTCAGGTCCCAACAGTCTAAATGCAGGAACCCTTGTCCAAAAGGAAGCTACCTGATGCTCAAGAGGGGACAGATGTGATAAGGATATCATTGCCATGCTAGTTTAACTCATGGGTGGCCATACTGGGTCGGGTTAAGCAATGCATGGTTTGGATGCCGTATGGTGCTACTGGAAGGAAGGAATGAGTTTCAAAATATGCTTTACTGAGCCAGCATAGTAGGGACAGTGGAAGGCTCCCTATGCCAGTGACCTGAGTTCGGGAGCAAACTTGAGCTATCGGTGGTTGGCTGGTGGTGAGAGGATCTAGGATCTGATGGACCCCTTCTCTCTCACGTGGTGGGTGGGTCACATTGCCACAGTGTGCCTGACACCTGAGCAAAAACCAGTTGTCACAGCAGCCGAGAGGCCCAGAGAGGTGTGGGATGCTGATGGGTGCACTGAGTCATTTCACGATGGACATCCCAGGAGAGGAAGTCAGTGGAAAATCCCTTGCTGGGAAGGATAGTGGATGGCCCCCCCTCCGAAGGCCTGGCACCGCGAGCATCCCAGCTGGTTCCTGCCTTGGTGGAACATGGGCAAGCCACTTCATCCTCCCCATGAGGAATTAGCCACAGGAGAAACTGGGGTAAAGTTCTGGGGATGCTGGGTAACTGGGCTGGGGCAGCATCAAGGCAGCAAGAGAAGAAACTACAATAAGGAAAAATATAAGTAAGCCCCTCAAATGGGGCTTACCTTTATGGGCCACGTGCCACGAAAATTAAAAGCAGTCCTAACACCAAGGCAGGCAGCAGAGCCAGAACAGGAATAAAGCAGAAGCCAATCAGAGATGCAGGACCAGACATATTTTCATTCAGTGCAGCAAATTCAATTCAGTGCATTTCACTTTTGCGTAACAAGACTGCTTTGCAGTTGTATGTGAGCTTCCCGAACAGACCGGGCAGAGCAGCGCGTCACAGTCTGTGACGTGGGTAGCAAGTGATGTCATCATGTCATTCATGCCATGCGCTGCCCGGAGCACTGTTCTTCAAGAAGAAGAGACTGGTAGGCTAACAGCCAGAATATAATGGTGGATGTGACCACGTGGTGAACGTCAGAATAGAGCATTCGTGAGGCACTAGGTGAGCTTTTTGTAAGCATATCAGGTTGCAGTTTTCAGAATAGAAACAAAATACTTTATAGAATAGGGTGTAATCACTCCTTGTATTTGCATCTTTGTTCATGTTTGCAGGAGAACACAAGTGAAACAGAGAACAGTGAGCTAAAGTAGGTTTGCCATGTGAAAGGAAACATTTAGACTGAAGTAGGCATTATACATCAATGTGTGTAAAAAAATTATTCTTTTCGGTAGTGAAGAGGCCGAGTGTTTTTTAACATGATATCTGTCATTATGAATATGAAGAGAAAGAGCATGTTAAAATACATTGTATTTTAGGAAAATTTAATATGTATATCCTCTGAAACTGGGACAAAGGATATTTCAGGAGATTTGAATTCCCCAGTGGATAACCACTTAGAGTAAGTGTGGGGATTTTATTGATGACACTTGTATTTGATTTATACAAAAACATCTATTGATTATTAATGTAAGAACATTTATTCATTGGAAATTTTGATCTGTAGGCTTATGGTACGTTACGAAATAAGCAGGTGAAGTTTGGATTAAGCCACTAACTGCAACACATGTTAGGTACATTGGAAAGTGAATCCGCTCCATGTTTCAACATTTTTAATTATCAATTGATGTTAGAAATTGTTTATTGAACAGCAGCAGATACTGATACACCTATATATATATATATATATATATATATATATATATATATATAGCTATACATCATATATCTATACACACATATATATATAATATTATTGACAGCCAGTACCCTGAGGAAGAGATCATTGGGAATCTTGAAATGTTGGTCTTTTCATTCTGGCACCGAAATAAATCTTTTGCACTGAATGAAAATATGACTGGTCCTGCATCTGATTGTCTTCTGAATAAGTCCAGCATTGGGAATCACTTTTTAGAAAGTTGAAAAGGATTCACAAGTTATCTTGAAACTGCTTTCATTGTTCAGGAATAAAGCTGCCCTCATGGGTTAAAATAGAAGCAGCGGAGGCTGAAACGAATGAACTGTAGGATGTAAACATGCTGGGCTATATCCATGCAGTTCCAGGCCTCTGGCTCCACAAAGACTGCTAGAAAATGGGTTGGCGGTCACAGATCTCCAGCCCTGGAATTTGGGCCAATCATCTTTTTTGTAACACTTCAGACTCTGCATACATGCTTTGAATGGCCAGATTGGCATTCCAGAGCTTGCCATCCTGGGGATTTTTAGACCAATAGGGTATCAAGTTCATTAAATATAAATGGGAACTGAAGTAAACAAGCTAAGCTCAGCTAGTTCTACCAGTGTAAAAGAGAGCTAGGAGGTGCGAGTTGGTGAGTTACTCTCTGGCAGGCACTGCAGGCCTGACAGACGAAATGTATTTATTTATTTGCGTTTGTTAACCGGGTGAGTGCACTAGGGGTAGAGATGCCTATTTTCAGGCATGACCCGGGAGGATACAAGTCAAATACAAAACAACAAACCGCAATGTGATGCAGCACATGGAATGGGTCGTACAATGCAAAGGTAGTCAGAAAAAGATTTACAAACTTGCAAAACTATATAATAAATGATCAGACACAGTAAGTAATATGACAAAATACAGGGATCATTCAGAAGAATGAGACAAGTGCAACACGAGTTCAGAAGTTGGTACCAGTCATTGTTGCGGACAGTGTACAGTAAGTGCCAATTAGCAAGACAAAATAAACATAGTAGAAGAATAAAGGGGCGGAGGAAGAAGGGAAGGGATAGAGGAGGAGGAGGAGGAGAGGTAGGTTAGAGTGTGTATAGGAAGGGTGGCAGTAGGAAGGTAGTGCAGAGTGCGAGATGAGCTTAAGGTGGATGGAAGCAGGTACAAGGACTTACTACAAGTAGGTGTTCCCGGTGGAGCTTCTTAAAGCCAGCATGCATAGGGGCAAGATGAATAGCTTGAGGGATAATATTCCAATATTTAGGGGCAGCATAGGAGAAGTCTTGTGCACCAATTGTGGTCTTGCACCTAGGGATGTAAAGAGGAGTCTGGTCAATTGAACAGAGCCCGTAGGAGGGGGTTTGAGGGTGTAATAATGAGGCGAGAGATTGGGGGAGGCCTGGTCTTGTTATACTATCTATTAAAGCACCATAGGATAGGAGGTGGTGAGCAGCAGGACTAGACCAATTTAGATCAGCATAGAGCTGACAGTGATGTTTGTACCGAGGAGAGGCAGAAGCATGACGGCAGATGTTATTATAGGTAGTATCCCATGTATGGAGGGAGGTCTTAGTTGCACCTAGGTAGGTGACTGAGCCATAGGCCAAAGATGGGAGCAGAAAGCCTTGTGCCACAGCAAGCCTAGCCGACGGAGTGAGGGCATAGCTAGTGCGGTAGGCTCCTCCGATTTTTGCATTGACAGATTTGCAAGTAGCAGTGATGTGGGGATCAAACTCCAAGAATTCATCAAGAAGAATACCCAGGTATTGGAAGGAACTAGTGGTAACTAACAGGGAATTGTCAGCACAGGATATTTTGAGGGAGTTCCGATTTAATTTTAGTCTAGCTGGAGAGCCAAAGAGCATAGACTGAGTTTTACTAACATTAAGGACAGGGTGATTTGCAGTTAGCCAGGATTGTATGTTTAGGAAGTCAGAAGATAGTGAGTTGTTTATGTCCGATACATTACTGGCACTCTGGTAGAGGACAAGGTCGTCTACATAGAGCTATTCAGAGCATGTAGGTGCCCAGGATGGAAGGTCGTTTATGAAAATTGTGAAAAGTAGGGGGCCAAGTATGGATCCCTGCAGGACACCAACATGTATGGATGACAGATCAGACATAGCTGAATTAAAGCTACAGCCTGCTGTCGATTGGACAGATAGCTGTCAAACCAGTTCACCGATTCAGCTGAAAAACCAAGGGAGAAAAGTTTTGTAAGGATAAGGGTATGGTTAACCAGGTCAAATGCCTTGGTTAGATCGATGAACATGGCACCTGTCAAGAGACCAGAATCCATGGCGGCATAAATGTCATTAGTAAGTTTCAGGAGGGCAGTAGAAGTACTATGGCCTTTTCGGAAACCATGCTGGGAACCAGAGAGGAGGTTGTGTTTCAGCAGATACCTATGGTTTGACTTGCCATTAATTTTTCAACAATTTTACTGAGCACAGAGAGTATAGCAATGGGTCGATAATTAGTCATATCTTTAGGATCACCTTTTTTAAGGATGGGGATTATCCTAGCTATCTTCCATACATTAGGAACTACACCAAGACATAGCGACAGGTTAAAGATTTTAGTTAGGGGAGAGGCTGTGAGCGGGGCAGTGGCTTTCAGAAGCCTGGGTTCCAGACTGTCAGCGCCAGAGCTAGTAGTGTCTGAGATTGTGAGTAGCAGCTTAAGGACTTCAGTTTTAGTGACAATCCGAAACCTAAAGAGTGGACGGGAGAGCATTGGAACCATAGGCACAGGAGTGAATGTAGGATGGTCTGTGGGGAAGGAGGCTGAGTAGCATGAGAGAGCCAAGAAATGACAGTTGAAAGAGTTGGCAATGGTCACTGGGTTGTTACAATGTATGCCGTTTAGCAGCATGTCATTTGAGGTGGTCGGTTTATTGGTACCAAGGAGAGTTTTAATAACTGACCAACATTTTTTCGAGTCTCCTACAACTTTCATTAGTTAATCTTTACAGAAGGAGCTTTTAGCTATGAGTATGCCTTTTACAGGAGTTTCTCAAGGCCCTATAGTGATTGTAATCCGCCTGCAGCCCTGAGGCCTTGAAACGCCACCAACTTTTGTCCCTAGTACGGAGCTGGGTAAGAAGATCCTTAGTCAGCCACTTAGTTTGTGTACCCCATATGCGGCGCGTGACATGAGGAGCATGAAGGTCCTGAATACACCCAAACTTTTCAAGGAAGTAGTCTAGGGCAGACTGCATCAGATGAGGCAAAGATAGGTGACCAGTCGATCAAAGAGAGATCCTGCAAAAACTGTGCCTGATTAAAATTGTCCAGGTTTCGGAAGGTGATTAATTTCGGAGGAGGAGATGATTGTCTAGCGGCACGCCAGATGCAGAAAATTAGGGAGTGGTCACTTACAGAATCAGCTAGGGTACCAGCTGAGACAAGAAGTCTGAAATCCCAGCAACTGATTTTTTTGTGCAGAAAACTACAGTTTTTATCAAAACTAACAGTTTGAAGGTGAGGACTGGGATTTTTTTTCTTCCTTACCAGTGATTTTCCACTCTGGGGAACCAGCTCCTTCGAGGAGGACAAGCTCCTTCGAAGATTGACTGACCCAGACAGCCACTGTCTAGTTCAGTGCCCCTGAACCCCCTTCACATGCAGCCCTAGACCAACTGTGAGAGAACTGAGACTGGTGAGTGAACACCAGACAACCTGAGGGAAGCATGCTCTCCAGCTGGAAGCAAATCCAGCGGTCTCATCTGTTCTATTATCAGACACCAACGGTATCTGAGAAGCTACAAAGCAATGAATAACATCAGGGGTTCAGCCTTGCACTAGGGGAAAATTGCGATTGTGCTAGGACTGAGAGAGAAGCCCTTGGTGGGGCTTTGCCACTTTGATAGTCCCAAGCAAAATACCTGTGGAGGCCATTTGGCCACCCATTTGTGTGTGTGTGGATTACAAATAGGGGCCCCTTTTCTTCAGTTTACAGTTTAATTGTTCAGCAACAGTTTGGGTTTTAAAGTGTGCTTTGCCTGCAACAATTAAAGCATGCCATCGAGCCTCTGTCCTGGTAGCAGCAACTGCATCCCCACTGCAGCTAAAAAGAGAACTCTTGCCCATGGCCTTTGGGGGGATTTAAGTCAGGTGCACCCCACTTGGGGGTGTAGAAGACTCCCGGGGGGGTTGTAGACTGTGTCGCACAAATAGTTGTTATAACTGCATAGAATGTAAGAATTGTACTGCTTCCCCATTGCTCCCATTTTCTTCTGTCCTCCTTGTTCTGTCTGTACCCTTCCCTTTTAAATAATTTATTTAAACTGCATTTCTTGGTTTGGGGCTGTTATTACTGTTAACAGTGTCATTTACTCTGGGGGCAGAACTGTGTGGGCTGGTAATGCACTGTTTCCTGGGGGGGGGGTAAACAGCTTTGTGTGACAACATCCAGGTACCCCATATTGCTACCCAAGGTGGAGGCACCATGCCACTTTTTGTTCCAAGATCCCAGTGTAGTACAACTTTAGGCAACCCAGGATGGCCCACTCGGAGGGTTTAGAGAGGTGAATCCCAAGGGCCCCAGGTAGTCTGCTTCATTGGAGGCACTGCTGGGATTACTGCACCACACAGATAGTCCCCAAACAGTGACTTTGTGAAAAGAAAATACCCCCCAAATTCTGAAAGTTACTTGTATGACTGTACCAGCCAAAACATGACTGCCTTAATTGAGAGCGATTCAGAAACTGATATGAGCAAACTACATCCCACACTCAGCCCTGTACGTTCAAAAGGTGTATGGCACCTATATGAGGGGGAGTAGTCCACCTTCCGTTCCCCCTCCACCGGCAGTGCAGTCAACAGATTGGATGACAAAAGTCAAGATGTTATTGACTAATGAAGGAAAGACTGTGCAGGACGTTCAAGTATTGGTGACAAGTGGCAATCTGAATTCTTCTCCCAGGGGCCCCCATGCCCCAACAGATTTTTTTTTTTTTTACTTATTATTTTTCCTACGCCTGCTGTCCCTCAACCTCCACTCCTTCAGTCTCCCAAGGAGTATCACTCTCCCAAGGAGTATCACCCTCCCGACCCTACCGACACTCAGGGTCTGCCCCAGAGTACCACACTCACTGCCATCGGGGCCCTTGACAGCATGGATTACCCCCCGGATGGGGTGAGGAGAGATCCCACCTTACCTCCCTCTATCCCCTGCAGTGAGCTGTACAGCGAAGCCTGCCCTGTTCAGTCGGTGGGTGGAGAGACTGGCTCCGGAGGACATCATCTAGGTAGGCTGGAGGGCTTTTTCCTCTGAGATGTATTTCCCCTATGCTGGTGTGCAAGGAGGAGCAAGGCTGCCAGCATGTGTGGAAACGCACATCGAGGCCGGTCCTCTGCCAGCGTCTACCCTTTGCGTCAGGTGCTCCTCAATAGCACCGACCACCCTGAGCATCCCCCAACAGGTGGCAGTATTGTGGCGGAGAGCATGGTCCCCTCTCCCCGGAGAAGGAGAGCAGCCGTTGGGCGCTCAATCCTTCTCCCTCCCGGGTTGCCGGAGTGGTACGAGGTGTGGCGTCCAGCGCCTCAACCCTCAGCGCCATTGGGCCTGCTACTCCAACAGATTTTGAAATGAAATTTCAATCCTTTCTCAGTGCAGAAGGAAAGATTGCCAAGGATGTGAGTGACTTGTTATGGAAAGACAGTGTGACACTCCATGCTTCATGGAAATTCTGCAGTTGTAGGACAAGGATAGGGAGCCTTTCCCATATCCCATTACAACACCATTTTCTACAGAAGATTATGGGTAGTCTCAGGTCCCATCCCCCGCGTTCAACAGGGAAGAGACTCTACAGCTGAATGAGTCAAGCAACACAGGTGCTCTATGAATGGAAATGCTCAGAAGATGAGAAAATGAAACGAGTGATGGAAAGTCTTTCGACAATGCTTTGGACATTATCTGGTCTCTATGCACAAAGCAGCCAAACTGTACCCTCCAGAACTGCCTGGTAACACTAAAGAGCACCTAGGGACCCATCGAGAGTGGTGCAGTGTTGCTGTTCCAGCTGCGTGCAACCATCCAGAAAGGGGGAGAGAAAGTGTCCGATTACCTGATCCATACGGAGACTGTTATCTGCTGAACAGTTGAGGCAGGTGGACTCACCCCTGACCAAGCTGACAAGCTGAAAGGGGCCATACACTCGCAGATGACTGTCTTTTTGCTTCAGATGAAGGATCAGAAAGTAAGACAACCCAACCTGAAACAGCTACTGGAAGAGATGTGAGAAGAAGAGTCCCAAACAGAATGGAGAGAATCACTGAAAGTGTCTACAGGGAAGCCACCCCCCTCAAGTTACAAGCCACTGCCATAATATCTCAGATGGATGCCACTGAGCTAGGAGCGCAAATAAAGCAATTGCTGGAGCAAGTAAAAGCATTGGCTACAGCACATGAACAGTGAACAGGAGTTGACTCTGGGCCTCCCGGTAGAAGAGGTGCCACCAGATTTTCCACACCCCCTGAAGATGAGTCCTGTGTCAGACCTGAAGTGTTGCAGTTCAGTGCCACGTTGTCTGTTGGGAGAGAACAAATAAGCTGTGAGTTTGTATCAATTTTTTTTTTCTCTGTGTTTTCCTTGGTGTACAGCCTTCTCTGTGTGTTCATATAGTTCCCTCCAAATTTTCTACTGACCCTCGGCATGGGCCTCAAGCTCCATCTCGGCCCAGAAAAATGCTATAGATATGGGCAGGCTGGACAAATAGCCCGAGGTTGCATTCACCCAGCAAATCCGTGGCTTGTGAACCAGAAATGGGAAAGCCAACTGCCCTGGCAGGGAAACAGCAGTGGAGTCTGATGAAGGTGTGACCAGGGTCTCCGACAGTGGAATGCTCTGTAAAATGGAATTACCCTGAAATCCTCCAAGGGAGCAAGTTGCCCTTAGGACTACTGGGCCCCAGAGCTGACATTCCAGGCCTCATTGAAGGAAAATTATGAAACGCTTTACTCAACAGTGGGTCACAGGTTACCATCATCCACCGTTCATTCTACAACAGCCACTTAAAACACCTGTCTCTGATGCCTCTGATAGGGCTCACTGTGTGGGGCCTAAGTGATACCAGCTACTCCTATGGTGGTTACAGCACTGTACAGTTTGAGTTGCCTGGAGTGAGCAAGGGAGTGTTACAGGATTTATGCCATAACATTGATATGTCCAGAATGGTATCCCATGATTACAACAACTCAATTATAGTGAGTCAAGTTTGGGTGAGGTAACAATAGCGATTGTGAAAAGGGAGATGTGCTTTGAACAGCACATTCTAACTATAGTGATTTTGTTTCAGTTGGGAGTGAGTCGGGGTGGTTATTGCTTAAAGTACGTAGGTATTTGTTTGGCAGACAACTTCTGAGCTGGCCGTCTGGTGCTGTGGTTAGAGTCACTGCCTATGTTACTGGTGGATCTGGGTTGGGAACTGGCAGTGGGGAGAATTTTTTGTTTGCTTTTGCTATTGCTGTTTTTTAAGTTTTTATTTTCTTCTTTAACTCCCATTCCACCTGCCCTCCTCACCTTGTTCCCTCCTGCCCGCAGGTTGCCCACCCCCAACATTCTCCACCTCTCGACTTGTGTCCCCCTCCCCAAGTTGAATCCCCATGAGTTTTTCCCCTTCCCTGAAATACATTCCCCATAGAGTTGGTTATCTTAATTTGGGGGTGGGGAGGTGCGGGAGGCACAGCCCCCCCCCCACATAAAAAGTCAGTACACATTGCCCCCGGCAGAGAAAGTTAGGATCTGTCGCTGTTTGCGAAGCACGCTGTAGTGCTCATCACCATTTTTGTCTTTGTTATTTTGTATTCACTGTTGTGCTTGGTGCTATTTTGTGTTCACCGATATTACATAGAATCATCCAGAATCTAAGAGCACCAATGGCACTCCAGTGTTGATCGGTACCAATGCCAATAGGTTTGGGAAGCTGGCTCAAATGTGTCAAGCAAGAGGAGGAGCACAGAGTCTACAGAGTCCACCACTGCAAGGAATTGTAAAAAGAGTGAGCCTGATACTTGAAACCCTAAAGCCAGTGGTACAGGAGGAACCCACTGGAGTGATCTGCTGTGTTGACACCTGTGAAGTGGATTTATCGCTCGATGTGATGTGCTGTGTGATTGGGATTGCTGAGTCCAAAAGTCAGTCAGCAGGACCTGCTCTCATTATTGATGTACCAGTTGACGACAGCTTACCAGAGGGACTGATGGAGGAATTATGGCTTTAATCTAGGCAATATTGCCAAGATGGTAAAAGCAACTCCAGACAACTGACAACACCTGAGCCTCAAATGTCAGTCTATCATCCAGAAAGACCCCTAGAATTTCCATCTTAGCACAGGCAGTAAGAATGGAGGAGCCCAACATTACATCAGTTACCTCCCCTGCCTCCTCCGCACACTGCTGGTGACCAGGTTCACTCACCAGCACCTCAGTTTTGTCTGGGTTGAGCCTCAGCCAGTTAAGGGTACATACAATCCTGGATCTCAGCCAAACGTATGCTCAGTACCTCGACTGCACCATGTGTCCCAGGTGCAAATGGCATATGCAACTGGGTGTCATCTGCATAGCAATGAAACCCTATCCTGTAACATCTGATTATCTCTCCCAGGGGAAGCACATACACTGCGAACAGCATGTGTGAGAGGATCAAACCTTGAGGAACTCCACAAGGTAGGGGCTTCGGGAGTTAAGAGAAATTCCCCATCACCACCCTCTGCAACCTACCTGTGAGAAAAGACTCAAACCAGTGGATGACAGTGCTGGTGAATGGCTACTATAAAATTCTCATGACAGAAGAAGATAAAGAAAAGACTGCATTTATTTTACCCCTGGGGTTCTACCATCTCAAGGGGACAAGATATATCCTGGGCCCCTGTACTTTTCAGAGGTTAATGGAGAAGGTGGTGGGACATATGCACCTGCTGGAGGTGGTGGCACACCTAGATTACCTGATCGTGTTTGGCTGAACTCTAGAGGAGCAGGAAACTTGACTCATGAAAGTGCTGGACGGATTAGAAGGCTTTGGTTAAAAAGTTTCCTTTGACAAGTACCAGTTTTGTCAGCCATCTGTTAACCATTAGGATACCAACAGACATAGAATGTATAGGAATTTTGGACTGATACATCAGTAAGTGGCTCTGCAAGGATTAAATATGTGGGGCACATTATTTCAGCAAATGGAGTACAGACTGACACTGCAAAAGCAGAAGCATTACTACTTGGCCTAGACCACACAACCCAACTACAGTCGTTTCTTGGATTCTGCTGCTACTACTACAGGTGGTTTGTAAAAGACTATGCCATTGTTGTCTGCCCTCTGAATGACCTCACCCAGGGGTACCCACTTACCCACAAAAAAGAAAGCCTGCTTTGGGAGGGGAGATCCCTTCACAGAGTTCTGGAAGGTGCACAAACCTTTTGGTACCAGGTGGAATGAACAGTGTGAAGTGGCATTCAAAGAGCTAATCAAATGTCTGAGTGAGGCGCCTGTGCTGGTATCTGCTGACTCTACCAAACCATACATCCTGCATGCCAACACTAGCTTAAATGGCTTAGGAGGTGTGCTGTACCAAGAGCACCATGACGGACTTCATCCCATTGCTTTCACCAGCCAAAGTTTGAAGCCTTCTGAAAAGCAGTATCTAATACTCATACTGGAATTTCTATCACTAAAGTGGGCTGTCACTGAAAAATTCTGTCAACTTGTATGGGGCCTAGTTCACAGTGAGAACAGGCAATAATCCTCTCAGTTACATAACTACAACTGCCAAATTAGATGTGGCAGGACACCAGTGGCTTTCAGCTTTATCCACCTACAATTCCAGACTGCAATACCGCAGTAACTGAAGCAACATTGCTGCTGATGCCTTATCCCAGCGTCCACACCCCGCTCAGCCAAATCAAAGTACTTCAGTTCCAAGTATAGCAGTAAAGACCATGCGTTTGAAATCTGAAACAACAGATTATGCCACTCCTGCCACTCAGTACTGAGCAATTGATGCACTGGGGGCCTCTCCAGATGCTATTCCAGTTGCATGCCTCAATTTCATTGGATTGGACCTTTCATCTTTGCCCTAGCCTAGCCATTCCAAACTCAAACAAGCCCAATGGGAAGATTATGTATTACATGGTGTGGTACGTGCCGTGAAGAAGAGGCCGGTTGCAAGCCAGGTACTAATAAATCACCCAGATATTCCCCTGGTATTGTGAGAATGGAACAAATTGTCTTTAAAAGATGGAGTGCTCCTAAGAACAAGTCATGACAGTGCACACCCTGAGTTCCGGCGTCATCAGCTGGTATTACCCTGGAAGTAATGAACATCTGTCATCCAATCCCTACGTGATGACACAGGTCACTTGGAAGTGGATCGCATTCCTTATGTGGTGTGGGCCTCTTTCTAAAATGACAACAGAGGTGGAGCGACATTGCAAGAACTGTCTCAGGTGTGTCAAGAGAAAAACTTTGTCTAAAAGAGCAGCACTGTTAGTCAACGTCAAACCAGTGGGCCACTTGGAATTAGTCTGTATGGACATTCTTTCATTGGAGCCTGATAGCAAGAGCATTACTAACATCCTAGTCCTGACCAGTCATTACACATGATATGCTCGGGCATCCCCGATGAAAGATTAAAAGGCCACCGCTATTGTCAAAGTACTGCAGCAATATGTCGACCATTATGGCATCCCTCAAAGTATTCACTCTGACCAAGGGAGGGACTTTGAAAGTCGACTTGTGAAAGAGTGTCTGGCAACCTATGGCATCTGGAAATCAAGAACCACTCCTTATCACCCACAGGGGGACCCTCAGCTTGAACACTTTAATAGAACTCTGCTTGAAATGTTGGACACCTTTGTGTCAGCCCAGAAACCAATGTGGAGCCAGAAAGTAAGTTCACTGGTAGATTCTTACAATTGTTCCAGCAAGGACACTGCCCAAAGGCCCCCATTCTACTTAATGTTTGGCAGATAAGCTCACTTCCCAGCTGATCTCTATTTCAGAGTCTCAGCCAATGGTACACCAGAGCAGACATTCTCAGAATACACCAGGTGATTGTGTCTACAGTTGTAAAAAGCCTATCAGCTTGCCTATGAGGCTGCCACCAAGAACAGCCTTGGCAACAAAAATCATTGTGACAGACAAGTTCAACACGAGGTGTTTCACACTGGAGACTGTGAGCTACTAATAAACCTGGGCCTACAGGGAAAACACAAAATTCAGGACCAATGAGCACCAGAATCATATGTCATAGTTCAACAGACACCTGCCTTTCCAGTCTACAAAATTCAGCAAGAACAAGGTAGTGCCCCAGAAATGATTGTACAAATGAACCACCTCCTACTTCTTGGGGAGACTGCACCTGAACCTGCACCTGAAATTGAACTCCCAGTGGCCAGGAGTCCAAAAACTCAAAATCACACCAACCAAGAAAGAAATGAAACACCTGCACCTGAAACCAATATGCCTGCTGTAGCACCTGTGCAAGAGCCAGCTGAAAACAGTTCTGACGAAAGTGATGATGGCACTGTGTGGTGCACTGAAGTACCTGGCAGACCCAGGACCTACTGGGTCATAATGTCACATGCTTAACAGTGTATGACATTATGGCTAAACTGGTACAGTGCTGTGCCTGTGAGAGAATGGTGCAATACCGCGTATACTGCTGTACACAGTATTGCACCATTCTCACTCTTCCAGGCAGAGGATAAGACCTCTGCTGAGAGTGGGTTCTGCTGAGCAGCTGCTGTGGCTCACTGGACTCAGCCACAGCAGCAGGAGCCCAGGTGCTGTGTCTGGGACCAGGTTTGATTCCCGGTCCCAGAATCTTTTATTTTATTTGGACTTTGTGCGCTCCTTGAGGTAACCCCCGAGTTGAGAATCTTTATTGGGGTGGGTTTGGGGGGCACAATCCCCCGTAATGGGGTGTGTTTTGGGTGGTGCCCCCCCAAAAAAAGACTTATGCCTCATGCGCTGTATTGGCAGTGCGATTTTGCCATGTAGCATAATGTCTTGCGACATTATGACCCCGTGCCTACCCAAGAATGAGCAAGTTCAACTGATGGAATGGAGAAGTTCTGAACCATCAACTAGTGCATTTCAAGCAATGAACTTTCACACAGTTTGAACCCAGATGCAGCACCCTTTGTACTGGACGAATTGGCAGTTGATCATCCTGAAAGCTCAGTTATCGACAGTGATGTGGAGTTTGATTTGGAGGAACAAATCACAGAGACTGATGGAATCCCTATCATTCCTGACATAACCCCTGTGGTGGACACAGAGCTGGAAGAGGAAAGCATGCAACCTGTTCCTGTGGAAGAAAAAGGGTAACCTTGCAAGTCTAGATGGGAGACCAAACCTATCATCAAGCTCTCATGTGACACCTTGTGCCTCCTCTAATGCCCCATCCTTGTGGTTCATAAGCATATTGCCCCTGTGGTATACTTCCCAATGTGTTGCACACTGGTTCAGGTGGGGAAATGTATTTGTATGCCAAATGAATGCTCTGAGTAGAGAGGCATAAATTGTCTAGCAAGAAATGTATACTGTGTAAATGTGTATAAATGCATGGAGTAGTTAGGCATCAGGTGTTAGACAGAACTGCATATATCGTTGATAATAATGCTTATGCCACTGCCACTTGAATCTTGGACATATGGGCATTATTTTTATGAGGATGCCAAGAATCTGGCAGGAGAAATATATAAGCCCTGGCAAAATGAGGTTTACCTTAATAGGCTGCATGCCACGAACATTAAAAGTAGTCCTAGCCCCATGGCGGGCAGGAGACCCAGGACAGGAATAAAGCAGCCCTTGCATACTAAAATAAAAGCAGCAAAGGCTTTTACTGAATAATGCAGAAAATTGATTATTATGGGTTAAGGGCAAGAGCCAGGCTGTGGATGTGGTGCTACAGGATGATGTTCTCTTTCAGTTTCTAGTGACCAGGGCCAGTAGCGATTTTTCTGCAAACATAATGGAAAAACATAAAGCTTTCAGTGATGTTAGACATTATCTCCAAAAGTTTCAGGTCCCCTACTATATGAAATACCCTGCAACATTGATGATTGTGTTAATGGGATACCCCCATTTGCATGTTCCTCAACTAATGATGCTTGTGACTACATTCATTCTTTGGTACCACAGAACACAAACTAACAGCAACAGCCATTTTTTCAAATCTGATCAACATTCTACTAGAGCTCATGTACCCTCAGCACAAGAACATTTCAATAAGTCTCACGTTGAGAACTTTCAAACACTGCCAAATTCTAATGCTAAAATAGTAGGGTGCTCTGCATACAACAATGCCACCTCCTCCCCAATACTGGAAAGACTAACAGTGATGTTGTGCAGGGGAAAGCTGATACTGACAGACTGATACATAAGAGCGAACCCCCTACCATAATGAAATTTATTTTTTATTTATTTAGTTTTTGATGACTGGGTAGGTGCACTAGCCATAGCAAAGACTATTTTCAGGCACGACCCGGGACGGTACAAGACAGAAACAATCAGTACTCCTCCAACCTGAAGTCCAGTCCAAAGAAACAGAACTGCATTCAGAGCCAGGAAAGCAGGCACAATTCCGATCCTAACTCTCGCTCCCCTCCTGAACCAGTCCATACAGAGGAAAAGCAAGCACAGTCTCAAGAGGAAGCCCCTCACAGTTAATTTCCTTGACAACAGTGATCATATCTGCATAGGACTATGGGATGGTTTACAGACATCACTTACGGTTTCCGGCTTCCAGTTTTGAAAGTATGGAAACCCTTTGTAAACTGAAGATTGATCTGAGAGCGTTTGTTTCATTATCCTCACCCTAGGGAAGCAACTGAACATTTATTGATAATTATGAGTACTGCTGAGACTTGTGAACACTCAAGTGGATCTATATTTATTCTTGAAAGTCGTGGTTTCCGAATCGGGGTTTTCAGTTGCCTATCTCAAGCTCAACAGCTAACTCTGGCTTACTAATACTGGTGCTGAAATCTGAGTGATAATGCATTGCTTTAACTATTATTTCATCTTTCTAAACACACTTTTATGCAATTTCAAGAATAATTTACATGTTGTTTTTTTTTTGGCGGCATCCCCTAGCCCCGCGAATGGGCTCACCAGGCTCCAGCAACCTGCCCCCTCATACTCAGGGATGCCCCCCCGAGTGGGGCTGGCAGCGATGGAATTAATGTGGCCAGAGGGGATGGCACCGGAGCCGGCTCATTAGCGGGGGCTGGCATTTTCTGCTGTAGTTCCCTCGGGGGCGGGGAAGTGTGATGACGGCCCACATCAGCCCCGCCCCGGTGCATGCAGGTGCCGACCACTGTGAACCCCTGGCCTTCACTTGGGGTCCATAGTGCATTGTACACTCTACCCCACCTTCCCCTGGAGTAGGAGAGCAGTCCAGTGGATGCTCTATCCTACTCTCCCCGGCTGGCCCTCCAACTCCCGGATCCATTCCCGAACCCGGGCTGTTGGCGTTACAGATGGCAGCCATGCCTCTGCGCCAGCGGGCCGGCGGTATTTTGCATGATTATAGTTTCATTTCATGATACTGGAGTCTAAAAAAATTTAAGCTGTTTACCACTTCTGTTTTTCCCTCCTTCATGGCACCTAATGAGAACTGCATATTGAACTTGGAGTATTGTTATTTAAACGTCAAATAAAATACACTAGGTTTTTTTTTTGCTACCATAGATTTGGGATGCTAAGTGATCTTTTTTTTTTTTAAAGAAACAGCCACTGTTAAGGTACTGGTTTTACCTTTAGTGTCCTGAAGCTCATCAAGTATTAAGGTTGTAGTTCTTTTATATAAGTGTATACTCTTTCATGGATTGTTATGTTTGCAGTGTCAGTGGCTCAGTAGGTAGCACATTCGCCTCTGAGGACTGGAGATCAGAGGGCTGTGGGTTCAGTTCCCACATCTGGCACTTGGGTTAATATTCCAGTACTGACACTGTAGTGCATCATGAGAGGGGTGCCGTCTTTTGGATGAGACATTAAACTGAGGTCCCATCTGCCTGTTCTGGTGGTAGTTCAGGTGGATGTTAAAGATCCCATGGCACTTATCGAAAAGAGTAGGGGAATTTCCCCAGTGTCCTGGCCAAATTTCCTTCATTCACTAAAAATATCACCAACAGCTTAATCTGGTTCAAGGTCAGTTGGCATTCATCTGTATCCCCCTCCCCCGGGTCGTGCCTGAAAATAGGCAGGATTTGTCTAGTGCACTTACCCGGTCAACAAAAAATAAATAAATAAAATGTACCATTGAATTGCTGTATTTTTCTTTCTATGTTTGAATTCTTTTGCACTCTCAGTAAAACTTTGAATTACAAAAAAAATCGGACTGCTTCAACAAAGTAAACTGCAGCAGCAGGCAAGTAAGTTAGAATGAGGGATGCAGGTGCCCCCCGATCAACCACTGCCTGACACCTGTGCTAGGTAGATTGTTCCAGGCATCCACCATTCTTTCAGTGAAGAAGTTATCCTCACATCCCTACTAAACTCCCTCCCCCACCAGCTTCAGTGCATGCCTTCTTGTCCTAGTGCACATGCTCTTCTGAAAAATACTCCCCTCTTGTACCTTGTTCGCCCCCGTAAGGATACTTATAGGTCTCTATCTATAGGTTGAAAAAGTAAAACTCACTCATCATACTAAAATATTTTCTTTTCCTAAGGGATTAGAACAGCCAGTCAAATTTGTACATCATCTTCCGCTGTTGTACGATGCCCCAGAACATAGAATGTTTTTTGAAGGATGCTCTATGCGCTGTGCTAGTCTCGAGCCTCCCAGCATTCCAGCGCCAGATCTGTGAGCTGCAGAGGCTAAGAAGACTCTGGACCTAATTTGAAAAATATTCCAATAATAGTAATTATATATATATTTTTTTATTTTGCATTGTAAAACACCCAAATGATTCTGAAGAACCTAATTACCCTATTCTCAAAAGGAAGGGAAGGGTAGTTTGACTGGCAGTTCCAATCCATTAAAAAAAAAAAAGTTAGTCCCATGGCGCTGAGGGTTGAGGCGCTGGACGCCACACCTTGCACCGCACCAATGACCCGTGTTTGGGAACAAGCATGGCCTGCCGTGTGTTGGCAGGGGGGAGATGGATCGAGCGTCCGATGGACTGCTCTTCATCTCCCGGGAAGGGGAAGACCTGCAGCCGGTGCACGCCTGACCCCTAGCGGAGGCTGGGGCTCAATGGCACAGATGCTTGATGTGGGTGCGCATGGGAGCGTGCATGACCCCCATCACAGGCATCATGGAATGCCATGCTCCCGCAAGGGGAGAAAATAGAAAATAGAAAAAGTGTCAGCTAGGATGTGTGGCTTGATGGCCATCCACCAGCGTGCGGCATCTCCACAGGTGCCACCTGATCCGGATCCATGCCTTGTGGAGGAGTTGGGGGCTGCCTCGCCTCCCCACCATGGGGGGGTAAGCCGTGGGGGGGTACAAGGTGGTGGCCCGGGAGTTCAGAGTGGGCGGACGGTAGCCAGAGTAGGAGAAGAAGAGAAGTAGGAGCCAACCAGGGGCCAAAAGGAGTAAAAAGTAAGAGAAAAAAAAAGATGTTCCTATGGTGAGTAACTTTTCCTGCTGATATGAATTAGAACAGCCCTGTCAAATGTGTGCAGACAACAAGCAATACCCTGGGTTGGAGGGGTTTTAGGATTTTTTTGGAATAGGTTCTAAAATACAGAACTCTTAAACCTAGCATCCTCTCTTGCCTGTAATAGTGAGCTGTGAATGTATGGGCTGGGTAGCAGCTTTGCAATCTCTGCCAGTGGTAAATGTTCTCTAGCTGCCACTGGTGCTGCTGTACTCCTAATGGAGTGTGCCTTAATGTCATTCAGAGATGCATTCCCTGCTTTGGGGTAACAAACCCCTCCTACCAGTAGGAAGCATGGGTTGATTACCACATTGCCAGGCCCAGAACCTACTTTATAGTAGTGTCTCTGATATAGATAGCCCAGTGGGAGGGGCTTAGTACTAGAAAATAAGCCATGAGACAAAAAAAAAAACGGAACCATCATAGATTCATAGAAGTAGCCAGCAGATAAGGACCTTGTGGCCCTCATAGAAGTAGCCAGCAGATAAGGACCTTGTGGACCACCTAGTCTGCCCGTGGGAACCCCCAGTGTGCCATCTACTGGGGGGGGGTTGCCAACCCTGCCCCTCCCCACTCAAGTACAGATTCATAGATATCATCATCAGAGACTGAGTTGTGTCCTGTTCTTGCAGTTTTGGGATTTTGGTTATTTTGGACTGCACTGTCCTGCCTATCTTTCAGTGTTTCCTATAGAGAATTGGGTCCTTCTGGTGTTTTTGATCCAGGTTACTCACAGTTGCCTGGAGCTGGCAGACCTCCATCTCTGGCTGCAGTACTGGCAGGATTTGCCCACTCCATATTACGGTCCAGTTTCACACCTCTGACAGCTTTCTTGGCTCTCCGTTTCTGGTTGCCGTCTCTGGCACCTCACATGATTCATCTGGGCTCTCACTCTCTCAAAGGGATGTTTTAAGGATCTCAGACCTCTGCAGCTCAGCTGCTGTTGCAGTTTAGCATGGTGGCCTTGGGCTTTGCTGGTTCTGTCTCTACTTAACCCTCTGGTCCGTGTCAGGAAGGGTCTCCCTGGCTGCTTGCCAAGGCTCAGCTGCAGAGTGGCTTACCTTTACAGGCCAATGCTTTCAGCTGCAGACTTCAGTTTCTCTCTCCTTCAGTGCTGGGAGCTGCAGTCTCCTCCTTGGTGACTGTATAAGTGCACTTGTCCCTTCAAAGTCTCTGTGCAGCTCCCTTCTTGCTCCAGCAGATGAGAGAGCTGCTTCAGTCATACGTCTCAAGTGTCACACATTGCGAGGTATGTCACTCGTTTCACCACTGAGAAACCCACTTTCCTTCATGAAGAAGGTAACATTCCACATTGCCCACTGAGATGTTAAAGCAGAAATTCATAATAGTTTATGACACTCAGTTTACCCATTTAACACACATCTTGTCACACGTTTGGGCAATAAAAGGTTGAGAGGTATGACTTCTGTCCAGTGTCTCTTCAGGCTGAAGATGTGCTGTAAGATTCCTCAGTGAAAACCCTGACAGCCAGTCTCCCGGGTGGCCAAAACCTCCTGTCAGTCTCCAATGAGGATCTGTCTGGCTGTCAGTCCAAAGCTGATTGACTACCTAATTTCTGGGCAAATAATTTTATGTATTCATTTATTACAATCTAGGAAAATATCCTTGAGTCAGGGACTCGTTTACAGAGGTTCCACATCATATTAGAAACACAGTAAGACAAAACTGTTGCAAATACAGCGAGAAGGACATATTGTACATCACATAGAATAGCACAGTAGACCAGAAAGCTGTCATATACAGGACTTGGTACAATAAGTTTTAATCAGCCAGAACATGTTTATGAGAAAATGATAGTTCTGTTGTCAAAGTGCAAGGCGAGCAAGGTGATACATACATTACCTCAGGTTATAAAAAAAAAAGCTTTAGAGGAGGACAACTAGAGGTACTTAACCGAAGCATGGGGAAGATGGAGAATAGGCAGGTTGAGGTAGGGTGGGAGATAGAGCTGGGAAGTGGAGACAGAAATAGGAGGGTGAAGAGGGGAGGTAGGTTTGAGAGGGATAAGGGAGGACATCACTGGCAGGAGGGGGGAAGGCAAAGCAGGGGGATGAGGTAGTGGAGGTGGAAATCATGGCAGAGAGAGAGAGTGAGGGAAGCCCTCAGGTCCCTTAAGATGGAGAAAGCACCAGGGCCTGATAAATTACATCCCAGAGTGCTGAAGGAACTGGTGGATGTCCTGGCGAAACCCTTGGCGGAGCTTTTCAGCATCTCTCTGAGGACAGGGTGGGTGCCCCAGGACTGGAAGCTGGAGTATATAGTGCCTATCCACAAGGGGGAGGATCAAGGGAGGTGGCAGGGAACTACAGGCCCATTAGCCTGACATCGGTGGTGGGCAAGGTGATGCAGGGCATTGTCAAGGAGAGGCTAGGGGAGACCTGGAAAAGTCGGGGTGCCTGGACGATGGACAGCATGGATTCGTCCTGGGAAAATCATGTCAGACAAACCTTGTGGAGTTCTATGACTGGGTGACGAGTGCCTTGGACCTGGGTAGACCGGTGGACGTCCTCTTTCTTGACTTCAGCAAGGCATTTGACTCTGTTCCTCATGAGGGCCTGTTGGATAAGCTGGGAGGAATGGGGGGTGGGGAACCAGATGATCAGATGGATAAGCAATTGGCTCCAGGACTGGAGGTTGGTGGGTTAGTCTCATCCCGAAGGAGGGTCATTAGTGGAGTCCCTCAAGGGATCGGTCCTTGGGCCCCTCCTGTTCAACGCCTAGGTCTCTGACATAAGGAAGGGTATCAGGAGTGAGATGAGTCTCTTTGCAGATGACTCAAAACTGGAGGCGGTGGTGGATGGGGAGGAGGGGAGGAGGGGAGGGTGGCCCTACAGGGAGGTCTGGAGGCTCTAGAAAGGTGGTCTAGAAAGTGGAAGCTAAGGTTCAATGCAGGGAAATGCAAGGTACTGCACCTGGGAGCCAGAAACCCGGGCCAAGTGTACACCCTGGTGGGGGAAATGCTACAAGTCTCGATGGCTGAGAGGGACCTGGGGGTGGTGGTGGATGTCCAAGATGAACAACTCGGAGACTTGTAGGAGGCAGCAGCCAAGGTCAGCGGGATGCTGGGATGCATCGCTGGGGATCCTCAGAAGGAGGAAGTGATACTCCTTTGTATAACTGTGGTGAGGCCGCACCTAGAGTACTGTGTGCAGTTTGGAGGCCACACTTAAAAGGACATTGAACTCCTGGAGAGGGTCCAGAGGAGGGCAACCAAAATGATCTGGAGCTTGGGGACAGGACCTATGGGGAGGCTCAAAGAGCTAAATATTTACACATTGGAAGAGAAGGGACCGGGGAACATGATAGAGGTCTTCAGGTACATGAATGGGGTAAATAAGGAGGAGCAGTCAGGTGCTCTGAATGAAGAGGGGCAACTAGAGGCATGGGTGGAAGCTGGAGGGGAGATTCAGGGAGAAAGGAGGAGATGCTACTTCACTGAGAGGGTGGTGGAGCCATGGAATGCGCTGTCCAGGGGGCTGGTGGAGGCAGAGACAGTGGAGGGGTTCAAGAGGGGGTGGGACAGGTACAGGGGAAGGGTTCTGGAAGCAAAGTCCAGTGCAGCGAGAATATCCGGGACTGGGAAGAGAGAAGCTGGAGAGGGCAAGGGGGGCAGCAAGGTCAGCTCCCAGGGTGGGGGCTGACCAAACGAGCAGACACGAAAGACCATTAGGCCTGTTCTGCTGGCATTTTAGTATGTTAATATGTTGGTAAGAAGCAGTAGGAGCAAGGGGTGAAGAAAGAAAGAGGCAGGCGGGGCAGATAGAGAAAAAAGATGAGGCCATCGAGGGAGAGTATGGAGGGAGGGGCAGGGATGGATTGAGCAAGGACAGAGGACAAAAGTGGATAAGGGTCAGTGGAAGATCAGAGAGAGAGAGAGAGAGATCGAGAGAGAGATAGTACCAACTAAGATCAGCAGAAATTACCAGTCTTAAGAGGCTCTTTAAATGGAAAAAATGGGGTGATAGTGGGGAGTGCCCATGGGGAGGGGGGATAAGGTATAAGGAAGAGGGAGGAGGAGTAGTGGAAAGGATGATAAGGTTAGGAATGACTGGGCAAAGATGGGATAAAATGAACCGTGGAGAGATGAACTGATGGAGGGGGGAGGGTTAGGGTTCACAGTCACAGACACTGGCAAGAGCAAGTAGAGATTGAAGTTTTGTTTTAAATGGGCCTAGTTTGTCTTCTCTAAGGGAGGCAATATAGTGCAGTGGTTTAAGGCTCTGAGCTGCAAATCTGGAGACCTGGGTTTGAATCCCACAGCCCTCGCTTGCATACTGTGTGACCCTGTGAAAGTCACTTAACTTCCCTGTGCTCCCAGATTGCACTTGCAAACAAGCTTTCAGTTTAGTGTGTCTCACCTGGTTAAACAATTGGGGAAAAAAAAAAGTTCTTTGCTGAGAGAGCTGAGCCAGGTAGGTGCTCGATATTAATAGGATCTTTGACCTTGTGACATCCTCCGGAACAGGACTTTCAGGGTTTAGTCATTTTGACCCCTAGTACATCTGGGTGGGTTTTGGGGAGTTAGAAGATCCCGTACTCCAGAAGGTGTAATTCAAGTATTGATTTTTTGGCAAGCAGGCACGTCTGGTATCGGATTCGGCAATCTAAGTTAAGCCAGCTACTTTGAGTGTATAGTTCACACGTGTGGACATGACGTTGTGCACCCAGCACTAGTCTACAGGCCTTGTTGAGGGTCATTTTACTTCTTCTGAGAGCCGTTGGAGTTGCTGCGCCATACACAACCAGGCCGTAGTCAATGACTGAGAGCACTGAGCTTGATACTGCTATCTTCGGGGCCATGTCAGTAAAGCTAGGTTTGCTTTTATAAAGTAATCCCAGTTTAGCGTTTGCAGTTTTGGCAACTTGGTGGATGTGTCGAGAGTAGGAAAGCGCACTGTCTAGCATTACGTCCAGATATTTAAAATGGTTAACCATCTCAAGGGGGGAATTTAGGTTATTGACATCTTGTAGCTGGAAATTCCCGTGTACAATGCGATTGGTTGCAAAAATCATGGTCTTTGTTTCGTTATAGTTTAGGAGCAGTTTTGAGTCCAAAAAACACTTCTCTGCCTGGGAGAAATTGGCCTGCATTTATAATTCCAGCTCAATGGGGTTTGAGTCGTTCGAGTAAAGCACAGCATTGTCAGCGTACAGCAATGTTTGATCACTGACTGCTAGAGGGAGCCAGTTTAGAAAGAGGCTAAAAAGCAGGGGTCCAAGGATGGAGCCTTGGGGTATGCCAGTTGTGGCGCACCAGTAGTTTGAGCAGACATCAATTATTTTAACTTTTTGTAGTCTACCATGGAGGTAGCTTTTAAATCAGGAAACGGATTCACAGGATAGACCCGTGGCGGATAATTGGCCAAGGAGGAACTCATGGTTAACAGTGTCAAAGGCCTTGGTGAGGTCAATATATGTAGGCCCCACCAAGAGCCCCCAATCCAGAGCACTATGAATATAACTAGTGAATTCTACTAGAGCAGTGGGATTTTACCATGTCGCAGCGACAGCGGCTCTGGAGACATCCCCAACAGCGACAGCCGCCTTGCCGAATGTTGGCAATGCAGCGTCGGGGATGCCTCCTGTTTTCATCGGGGGGCTGTACCCCCCTGAACTCACCCATATGGGGGGGCTCCACCCCCACACACCCCCAGCCTCTAGGATTCCAACTCCGAGTCGGAGTTGGACCTAGGGGGGTGAAACACCCTTCGAGGCATTCCCCTGGCTGTGCAGGGACCATCACAACGACAGGTGGATTTTGGCCAATTCCTGTCACTGTGGTGGTCTTCGCCATGGCAGAGTCACTGCAGCATCAGTATACGGAGCAGTGGTAGTGCTATGTTGTTTCCGAAAACCGTGCTGCTGATGGCATTGCAGCTGATATTTGTAGAGGAATTCAACTAGCTGGTCAGAAA
Organism: Neoceratodus forsteri; assembly: GCA_016271365.2. NCBI lineage: Eukaryota > Metazoa > Chordata > Ceratodontiformes > Ceratodontidae > Neoceratodus > Neoceratodus forsteri. The sequence continues at coordinate 400,764,919 of JADMNL010000025.1, forward strand.
CAATGCGTTCCAAGACTTTCGACGGGGGTGGGGACTGGAGATAGGGCAATTAGTTAGTGTGGTTTGCCTTATCATCACTTTTGAAAACTGGTGTGACTACTGCCTCCTTCCATAATTGTGGGAACTTTCCAGTTACAAGGGATAGATTCAGAATTTTGGTGAGGTGGGCAAGGACAACATCAAGTATGAGTTCTAGGAGCATTAGATCGAGTCCATCATTACTGGTCCTTGATCTACTGAGCACCGAGGTGATATATATATTGGCCTGAGATGGGGTAATTATTTTAAGGTGGAAGTGGGGTACGGGGCCTTGTCAAGAGGTAGTATTAGGGACAGTTTGTGTTTTTGGAGGCAGAAAGAAGTCAGGGGGTAGAACACCACTCAGGTCAGTAAATGCTTTGTTGAAGGTCTCAGCGATGGTCCTAGGGTCCTGGGTGGGAGTACCGTCAATATTTATTAAGGTAGGGGGAGACTTGTTTGGTTTTCCAGATAGGAATTTGATATTTCCCCAAAAACGTTGGCTGTCTCCCCAAGAGTTTTCAAGCTCCCTACGAAAGTGGTAATTTTTAGCCTTACGGATTGCCAATGTACATTTGTGACGTGCCTCCTTGTATTTCTAGATGTCAGTTACTAAACCTATACTTCTGGACATATACCAAAGGTTGTCATGATGTTTCATGAGGTCAAGTAATTGCGGACAAATCCATGAGTTTTGATGGCCCTTGGTCTTTCGCTTGGTGAGTGGGGCATAAATATCACAAGATTCATTCCATTTCTGGATAAAGAGTTTTAGGGCATCATCAGCATCAGCAGTGGTGTTCAGGAAACTCCAGTCATGGTTGCTTAGATGCATTTTCAGTGCATCCAGCTTACCTTTTTTAGAAGTCTTGTATTGATGGTTTTGGTTGGGACTTTAGGGGACTTATTAGACCAGGTGAAGAGGATTGGGGAATGGTCACTAAGGGAATCGAGGAGTACTGAGATATGATTTATTCTATTCGGGTGATTGGTGATCAGCCAGTCGATGAGGGTACCTGTTCCAGTTTGGTAGTTTATCCGACTGGGGGTGCTCACTAATTGGGAGGCATGTAGTGAGGATAAAGCATCTTTATGGGGACCTATATCTTGGGAGTTCCAATTGATGTTGAAATCTCCCACCAAGATAATTTCAGTGTTGGGACTGCTCCTTGCAAGGTAGTCAGTTACGACTTTGAAGCCACTATCTTGGGTCTTGGGTGGAATGTAAATGGATACTACTGCTAATGATTTTCCATTTTTACCAATTAGTATCCTTACCGGCAACAGCTGTGTGTAACACTTGGCAGTGATGTGTGGCAGCATTTGCCTTTTAAGATGTTCCTTCATATATAATGCACAGCCACCCCCGTGCTTTCCAAGCCTATTAAATCTGAAAGAGTTATACCCTGGGAGTTGTATGGCAGTGTCCGGGATCCTAGGACTCAGCCATGTCTCCACTATTGACAGGATATCCGTTTTTTTGTTGGGTGACTCACACATGAAGTGTGTCAAATTTCGCCTGTAGACTACAGATATTGATGGAGGCTATTCTTAGTCCTGATTGTTGTTTTACAGCGACCTGAGAGTGCGACATGGGTCCAGGGTTAAGGTGGACATTACCCAACAAGAGCAATAGTAGGAAGGCCAGTCTTATTATCTGCCATTTTATAAGGTGGAAACGTTCCCCCCTGTCTTTAGGGGTGGATTTGTGCATTTTTACTTTTATACATGTTAAGACAAAGTTAGTTATAGGTGGGGGGAGGGGGTATGTATTTAGTCTCTTACCACCCAGATAGATTCTGTATAAGGGCACGTACTTTAAGCTTATGGCCATAGCATTTGAGGTGGATTTATGACACATCTGAAAAGGCATAGATACATAGACAGTGTCGGCAGATAAGGGCCTATGGCCCACCCAGTCTGCCCATTTGAGCTTGTAAGTTCAGTTTGTTTTCCTAGAAGTCTGTTGCACCTTACCCCTGACCTCCAGAATTCCTTTATGTCTATCCCATGCATTCTTAAATCCCGTGATTGTTTCAGCCCCCACCACTTCCTCTGGCAGGGTGTTCCACTTGTCCACCACCCGTTCTGTGAAGAAATTCTTTTTCATGTTTCCTCTGAATCGTCCTCCTCCAACTTCATCCCATGCCCTCTAGTCCTGGAACATCTTTTTCGCTTAAAATAGTGTTTTCCTGCACCCTGTTCCTCCCTGTAAGATACTTGTATGTCTCTATCATATCCCTCTCCTCCTCTCCTCCAGGAGTACATGTTCAGTTCCTTCAACCTGTCTTCATAGGACTTGTGATGCAATCCATGCACCATCTTGTTGCCCTCCTCTGAACCTTCTCTACCCTGTCTATGTCCTTACGTAGGTATGGTCTCCAGAACTGTACACTGTACTCCAGGTGGGGCCTCACTAGTGTCTTGTATAGCGGAATTATGACCTCCCTTTTCCTGCTGGTAATGCCCCTGCCTATACATCCCAGCATCCTATTTGCTTTACCTGCTGCCTTGTCACACTGTTTAGCTACCTTGAGGTCATCAGAGATGATAACCCCAAGATCCCTTTCCTGCTTGGTGCATACTATATCCTCACCCCCCCAACTGATATATTGTGCCAGGGTTTTTGTGCCCCATATGCATTATCTTGCACTTATTTGCATTGAATTTCAACTGCCAAACCCCTGACCATTCTTCAAGTTTCTGCAGGTCGCTTCTCATTCTGTCTACACCCTCTGGTGTGTCTACTCTGTTACAGAGCTTTGTGTCATCAGCGAACAGTGAAATTCTGCCTTCTAGGTCCTGCGCCATGTCACTGATGAAGATGTTGAATAGGACCGGTCCCAGCACTGATCCCTGTGGTACCCACTGGTCACTCTTCCCTCTGTGGAGTGACAGCCATTTACCACCACCCTCTGTGTCCTGCCACCCAGCCAGTTACCTACCCACCACACTACTGTCCTGCCCACACCCATATTCCCCAGTTTGTGTAATAGTCTTCTATGTGGCACAGTGTCAAAGGCCATGCTGAAGTCCAGATAGGCCATGTCCACTGCCCTCCCCTGATCCACCTCCCTAGTCACCCAGTCAAAAAATTCAATGAGGTTGGTCTGACATGACCTCCCCCTGGTGAAACCATGCTGCCTTGGGTCCTGTAGTCCATTGACAACCAGGTGTTCCACCAATCTCTCCTTCAGTAGTGCTTCCATGATCTTCCCCACTACCGAGGTGAGGCTGACTGGTCTGTAGTTCCCTGCTTCCTCTTTGTTCCCACTTTTGTATAAGGGGACTACATCTGCTGTCCTCCAGTCTTTGGGTACCTCCCCTGTTTCCAGTGATTGGCTAAACAGGATAGCCAGAGGTTCAGCCACCACCTCTCTTAGTTCTTTAAGGACCCTGGGGTGCACCCCATCTGGCCCCATTGCTTTATCAACTCTTATTACTTCCAGTTCCTTCAGGACCCTTTCTCGTGTAAAGGGACTTGTGTCCATTTCTGCACCATTCTCACCCCTTGTACTCCCTTCAGACCCATTACCCTCCTCTTCCTCAGTAAAGACTGAGCAGAAATACCTGTTCAATATGTCAGCTTTACTGTTGTCATCCTCCACGCGGCCCCCATCCTCCCCCTTCAGTCTCACTATCCCTCCCTTTGTCTTTCTTTTTTCACTTATGTACCTGTAAAAGGTTTTGTCCCCTCTACCCACTGATTTTGCAATGTGTTCTTCTGTCTGAGCTTTGGCTTCCCTTACTGACCTCCCTTTGCTTCTCCTGGTACTTCTCCCTATCCCCTTCTGCCTGTGTCTTTTTGTATTGCCTGAATGCAATCTTTTTGGCTTTCACTTTCTTTGCTACCTCTTTGGAAAACCATAATGGTCTCCTCTTCCTTTTCCTCTTGCTAACCTGCTTAATACATAATTCTGTTGTTCTTGTAATCCCCATTTTAAATACCGCCCACTGTTCCTCAACCCCTGATTCCTGTCCCATTCCCCTTAATGCCTCTTTCAAGTATTTGAAGTAGCATGATTTGGGAGATGTTATAAACTAGGGTGAGAAATGGTAGGGGGTGGAGATAGGTTGGGAGGGGGCATACAGCTGACGTGGTGTTAAAAGGAGAGAAGGAGCACAACCAGGAGTGGGTGCTTTCTGAGAGTGGTTCATTTGGGCATAGGAAAAAAGGTGAAATACAAACAGGTGTAATAGGGTCAGGCAAAATGGGGGAAGAGGCAGTGACAGGACCCTGAGATGCATTGACAGGGTCTAATAGGAGAGGGGGTATGGTTGAGGAAGTACTAGATAGGTACTGTAGATATGTAGCGATAAGGTTAATGTGATACATGTTTATTAAACTGTAGTGAGCAGACTACGGGGGTAAAAGTGGTGAGTAGAGCGTTTGTATGATCAATTTGTGGAATTAATGGAGAAATGAGTGAAGCAAGCTGAATTGCCAAGTAGTAGGACAAATCCACACAGATAATTCCCATAGGTGAGGGCAGATATGAACTGTTTTGCCCAGGAGAAATAATTGCTGTTGCTGATAGTTAACTTAGAAAAAGAAAGAAAGTGGAAGAAGGAACTGTTGTGTCCACCAATCGTAGTAGAGAGGGGTTTGTGGGCGTTAACCAGTGGGGAGGATGCATATTTAATAGAGGTCGGGGCCAGGGTGGGAGGGTGGAACAAAATACTCAGCCCCCGACAGAACTAAAAGTAGCACACAGTTTAAAATTAAAGCGCCAGAAGCACCACGAAGCACAGACTCAGAAAGATCCAATTAGAAGTAAGCAGTGGATAAGGCCAGCCAGTGAAACGCCTAGGTTTGGCCGAAATTACCAATCGGCTGGTCCGCTTCGTGGCCGGCTTTTCAGAGGTCCCAGGGTCTGTACCTTAATGCTGGAAGTGGGTTGAGGTCCACGAGTGGCCGGCTCAGAGGAGCGCCGGACTGCAGTGCAGCAGTATGCCCTGGTCAGGGGTAGGAGACCTAAGGGAAGAGCAAGCACAAGGTAAGCAGACATAAGGTGCTAGGTTGCAGTCTAAGTAGAAATGAAGTCCTCCTAAATCCCTAGAGTTGTTTGTGGCTCTGAATCAGGCTTCTGAACCTGACGGGGTGTTATGCCAGCCTCTGACCTTGTTGCGATGGTGAGAGGGGTCAGAGGTAGCTAAGATGGCTGCCATATTTTAGTCCAAGGGACACTGGCTCCATCTTCTTTAATTTTGACAGTCTTCTGCCCTAAAAAACAATTAATTGCCCCCAGATGTGATGCATGTGGTTGTGCTGTATTATCTGGTTGGATCAGGGCTGCTGATGGGGACGCCCTGGTCACATCCAGCCTACCAGTCACATTCGGATGTCAGCAGCATGAGCTACCTGTTTCTTGTACGGCTCAGAGCCACGGTACTAATGGTGCAGGAGGTGATAAAGAAATCCTAGGTCTCCTCTTCACTCCACTCCTACTCCCCCTGCTAGTTCAAGTCCTCAAGGCCAGAGAAGGCAAGAACAGTGTCACAAGGTAGTTGTGGCTAAGTGAGGCCAAAAAGTAACCCCCCCATGGAGGGGAGGTTACAATTCTTTGCCCCAAAAGCTGGTATTTGTTAAAACCAATTGAATCCAGTAGTGGTGGAGATGGTGGAAAGATGCTGTAGTGCAGTTCTGGTAATTAAAAAGAAAGTCTGGCTCAGTTTCAGGAAAAAAAAGTGGTAGTGGGTGGTGGAGACTGCTACTGTCTGAGCAAGAAAATGGTAAAAATGAAAAATGAAAATAAAAGTTTGCTAATCATTTTTGTAACCATGGACATACAAGCACTCATCACATAACTCCCTGCATTTATTTACTCATTCATTCATTCATTCATTCATTTTCACTTGTTTATCCAACAGTTCACCCTTGCCTGCTCCTGATCTGGAGAGCCCCACAGCCCATTCACCCACCATCCCTGGGACTCACCCTGCTCCCCCACAATGTATCCCATGTGGCAGGGCCGAAGCAGCTTGCCCTTGCCCCTCTGAGGCAAGATTCAGTTGGTGCCCAGTCAGTGGTCCCAGGCTTGCAGGGGTCCATCTGTCATTATGCTGCAGAAAGAGAGTTTTTCCTCCATTTTCTTGGTCTGCTGGGATGTCGATATTCAAAGGTGCTGAGCATTTGTCACTGTCCCAACCCTTCTGGGTCACCCATCCGCTTTGAAGCAGGGCCTCCACTAGGAGTCAGGTGTGCTGCAGCAGGTCTGATTGCCTACCTTGGGAGAAGAGAGCAGTACCTGGACACTCGATCCTTTCCTTGTCAAACATGGGTCACTGGTATAGCCAGAAGCGGTGCTATTGCTGTGCTGCTGGCCCGGCACCCCCGCATTTATTTTTTCAGATCGCTCTTCTAAACATAACGCTTGCCATGACAGTCTGTTTGGTAAAATAGAGGTTAAATAGAAATATGCTTCATTTTATAGAAAATGTACTCTCAACATTCATAAAAGTGAAAAATCAACAAAGTTTAAAAGTGGGAAGTGTAATTGGGAGCATGTCCTCAAATTTCCCCAATCAAAACTTATGCATTGCCCCAGGGACTTTTTTTTTTTTTTTTGTCCATCACTGATAAATCCCCCAGATTTGAGGGTTCTGATTCTTTTCTGAACTGTTCATTTCAATCTAGTTTTAAAAATTTCAATAGGAAATCCCTTTTGTCACTAAGATAGTTGCAAGAGAGGTACTGTGTGTTATGTATTATGTATTGTCAAACAAAATATCTACGTATTGGAAAAGTGACCAGACCTTACTATGAGCAGTTTGGACTGCATACACAACATTGTCATTTTTGTTCACTAAAACTGGTGAAATGAGTTGGCCTGGTGATGCTGAGGGCTGAGGCGCTGCATGCCACACCTTGCACCATGCCGGCAACCCGGGTTCGGGAGCAAACTCGGGCCACTGGGGGTCGACGGGGGAGGAGAGAATCGAGCGTCTGAAGGACTGCTCTCCTCTCCTGGTGTGGGATCCGGGGATTCCCCTAATGGTGGCAGCTCCTGGTGGTGGCTAGGAGTGCTGCACCACAGAACAGGGACTGCCAGTGGGATCTGGCTGCAGTGGGCACCTGCGGGAGGGGGCAGGAGTGTCCTATCCATGGGCTGACACCATGGCACATCCAAGCCAGAAGAGAGGAACCAAGGAAAAAGGGCCCTATCCTCAGTAGGCGAAGGTGGGTTCAGGGATTCCTCCTCCACGCCCACTGCCAGGTCGTCCATGCCTACCTCTGGTTCATCGTTCACTCAATTAGATTATACATAGAGTGCCAGCAAGGAGATGGTGGTCCAGCCCCAGGGGGCTCAGAGTGGGCGGTCCAGGCAGTGGAGAGTGGCACAGCAGAGGCGGCTATGGATGACTTCAGGCAGGGTTGGAGAAAGCAGAATCGCAATAACCACACCAGAGAGAGTCTGAGGATGGTCTGTGGTGCTACCGATGCAAGGAAGAATGAAACCGTCAGCAGAAATCCCCACAGCGACAGTTTCGACAAGATCCAAAACTGTCGCTGTGGGGACCCGCCATGGATTTACGCCCTTACGCGGCTGTTGCCCCCCCTTCCAGTAAACTCCAACTGGAGTTTACAGTCCTGAAGAAGGGGGGGCATGGGGGCACAGCCCCCCAATAGAAACACATACGATGTCAACAGGTGGAATTTCACCTGTCGACATCAGGGACGTCTCTATGCCGTATGACGACAAGACTGTTGTCGCGGTGGCATAGGTAAACCCGTGAATAGGAGCATAAATAAAGTCGACAAAAAAACAAACCTGGTAAAATGGGTTTACTGGCTCCAGTCTAGTAACCTTTCTACACAGTATGGTCTTGTAAAAAGAGCACTTAGCAATGGTTTTAAATCCCAGCACAGACACTGGCTTATTGTGTGACACTAAGCAGTTTACTGGACGTGACCTCTCTGTGCTTCAGAATCAAGGGTAACTTGATTTTTTTGTATAACCATGCTGGCTGCTGGGAGGGTAGGTGGATTAATTTGGGGCTGGGGAACATATACCCTACTACAGTCCAAAATTAACTGTATACCCAACACATCAAAATGCTGAATTTGTACATTCACTTAAAAGCAGGGCATGGTGTAATAAAATAAAAAAAATCAGCAAACCCATTGGTGTAAATAGGCAAGCCGTTACTGGGCAGGAATGAATCACCTTTGGTGTTAAAAACAAAATCCCTTGGTGGGTCCAAAGGTATGTTCCCTGACATGATTTGTCCCTTTCAGGATTACTTGTCTGCCATCCAAGGCGGGGGGACACCCTCATATTTTTAAAATTCCGTGGGTTTCCTCCCCATCCCCCCATGGTGAGGCCTGGATGAACAAGCCATGATAAGATTCTGGTTAGGAAGGGAGGGAACAGAGCGCCTCCCAAGGAAAGGGAGTAAAAGCCCAGTGGACATTGGGAAGGCAGGCACATCATCTGCCTGAGGCCATTTTTCTTTGCCACCTGACTCTCTCCCATATCTGCCCCCTAGGGGACCCTCTGATGGAGTGCTGGAAGCACAGTGCAACCCTGATGTCCAATGTGCAACAGTGCAGGCAGTCCCAGTTGCACTGCCACCTGTGGTCAACTAGGTGACACCAAAGCAGCAGGAGTCACTGCTGCCCTCCTACCCAGGAGGAGGAAGAGGAGGAGGAGAGCATTTTCTGGAGCTCTCTATTCTCTTCCTGCTGGCCTGCCATGTTGTCCTGGGGTCACAGTGCAAACCTGGGTCAAGACTCACCAGTACATCACGCCACGCCTGCCACTGCTGTAATAGCATGTAGGAAAAGAACAGTCTTCATATTCACTCTGTAAATGGAGAATCGAGGCAGTAACTGCTTTCAAGTTTCATGGTGTATTTATTTATTTATTTAAAAAGTTTTACAAGGAAGAGCATAGTGAGCTACTAACAGCTCATTGCATGATGCATCCTCCAGGAAAGGGAAACAATGCAATATAATAAGCAAGAATTGCAAGAAGTAGGTCACAGTGCAAACAAAATGGTAAGTCAAGAACTGTGATGAAATAAATTCAGTGTAGTGCTGCAGAAAACAAATAGCGACAAACTATGTGCCGTGCAAACTTAAACGTGCAAAAAGGTGTATACTGCAACAATTGTGCAATATACGTACTTTAAGACTAACAAGGCACAACAGAAGTCAATAGAAGGGGAAGTGGCTAGGGATTAGGGGCGATTGCAGACATGGGCTGTATGGTCAGAAAGGTGGGTTTTCTGGATGGAAGGAGAGGGAGCAAAACATAAGAAAAGGGTGGAGAGCGGACATGAGGCGGGAGAACCTGTGGGTGAAAGCTGATTGGCCTGCAGAAGATTTCAGACAGGGGAAGGTGCGGAGGGTTTATGAGGTGGGTAGAGGGACAGGAAAGTAGAGAGCTGAGACAGAGGATGGCTTGATCATGGTCATACCATTAATGTTCACATTGCCCCTATGCACTAATGGGAGGAGTGGCTACACGCCGCGTATCTTGGGCGTGTAGCCACCCCGCACCCATTGCGCCCACTGCGTGGGATGCACCATTGGGAGCACACAGCACCTATGCACCCGATCCCCTGACCACGCAAAGAGCAACAAGCCAGGGGCAGGCCATCACTATGTGCCATGCACTAAAGCGTGTAGTAATGACCACGGGGGTACAGAGGAGGGTGCAGGGTATGACAGGGAGAACCCTGTTGTAAGCCCCCACATCCTGCGCTCACTACAGTGCACCACCCGGATGGGGTGGTCAGCCTACTGTGCCAATGAGACCACTGCTGCTGGACCACCCCATGGCCGCTCGGCGCCACCGAGCACACATCAGTGCATGGCATCTACCTGGTGTGCCTCCCCACCATACCCACACGGGTACTGGCCCATGGATGTTGCCCCCCACACCGAAGAGCACTGCCGGTCAACCCCCGCCCTGGGCCACCCACCAGGTGGACAGGCATGTTGTGGTGTACAGTGCTTCTCCCCCGCACTGCCAATGGACACCCCACTGTGTACCAGCAACCTGCTCTGGGGCCGCATCACGGGAGGGATGGCGGCATTGCCCTCCTCTCAACGCCTCAGCCTCCAGCCTTTGGTCTTCTGTGGGGTACGCTGCCAACTTGCGCTCCACCACAGAGGTGATCCACTCTGTGCCCTGGTCTAGGGATCCGACTGGATGCCCAACTGGGTCCACATCCCCAACCCCGGCCACCCTGCGGAGTCCTGCATGCCGGGGGAAGAGCCGTGGACAGGTGTCCAGCAGTTGTGAATGCCACCATTGCACACCTGTCCCTGGGTGCACAGCTATGCGGGCGGGGTACACACGGATTCCACGTACCCCACCCCAGTAATGTACAGGGGCCATTGAGAACATTTTGAAAATCATGCAGCAAAAGTTTTGAATTCTCTGTGGGCACAGGAACTGATTCAACTTTGAAACCAGAAAACTACTTCTGTTGCAATCACTGCTAGCAACTCTTGAGTATGCTGACATTGTTTTTTGCTATAGAGTTTTTTCTATCCGCAGGGCAGACAGGCGGCTATCAGCCAAGTGCCTACTCTCTACAGCTAGCATCCACCTCTCCCAACCACCAGATATCCCCCGTAGATTACCCCCCACAGTGGGACTAGGAGAGGGAGTGCTGTCCTCCCCCTAGTACTTTCTTATCCAATGTCAATGATCAGGCAGTGGTGCAGGTCTGAGAGCAGTGGGCTCAGCTTCACGAAATCCATCCCAGCCCTTTTCTCTGGTTTTCTGTTCCCTTCCCATTGCTGCAGCATGCATGCTGGCACGTGCATGTGGAGGCATGCATGTGCTGCATCTTCCTGCAGCACCCACCCTTCTTGCTGCTTCCAGTATCGTCCTACCACCAGACTTCCACCTGGTGGCGGTCATGCAGTGGAGCCGATAGCCCTCCCTCCCTTTGAGAGGAGAACAGTCTGTCGGACACTCTATCCTCTCCCTCTCAGCCATCCCCCCAGCAAGCCAAGATCGCTCCCGATCCCGGGTCATCAGTGTGGTGGGTAGTAGCGCTACTGCCGTGCCACTGGGCTGGCGTATGCTGACATTAATTGCTTAGCAAAATTCACTTTGCTTCAAAAGTTGCTGGTAGCCTAAACAACTTCTGACAATTTGTGCTCTGCTGCAACAGACTTAACACATCATTGTGTCCCCATATGAGAGCCTATGACTTCTCCCCTTGCTAGCAGAAGAGAATTCCATTGGGCTGTCACCATCTCCAATTGTACACTGTGTACAAAGCCTTAGATCTCAAGTTCATTTATCTGGTCCCCAAAATTAGGAGGCTTGTTGGAGAAAAGGCATTTGCCTACAGTGCACCAACTAGCTGGAACTTACTACTAGAATTCATAAAAGAACCAGGCAACTTACACCAACTCAAAAAGTGCCCTATTCAGTCACCTCCACAAACCATGCACCTGTTTCCAGTAAGCCGTAATGCACAGTGTATTACTTCACTTTGATTTTACTTGCTGTGCAGTAGTAATGTATCTTATTTACATGTACGCTCTCTATTGCTGTTCTCTCTCTCTCTCTCTCTCTAGGTTCTGACTTAGGAGAATGGTTATTCTGTACTGTGTTCTGGTCTGTTTTTTCTGTTTTTCTCATCCCAGTCACCAGTGCTGCCCTTCCTCAGCCTGGCCACCTCTCAGCCCCATACACCTCCCATCTCCATCATGTATCTTATCCCAGGGGTCCACTGGGGGCATTATCTCTTGATGAAGGCATTTCCCCTGTGTGGTGGGCTCCCTCAGCAGTACGATCATTCACTGTCTCCATTGGGCCTATCAGGTATGGGGATGGATGGACAGTCGGGAACAGTGGGGGCCGAGAGTCTGTTATGCATCAGGGTTTTCTTTTGTACATTTCTTTGTGCAGGGATGCTTCCCACTAGGGCTCCTAGGTGTGCATGCATGACCATGCATAGGAGCCACACAGCAACCCTCCACCCGTCACTCTCCAGCTTCACCACCACCTATGATCACCCAGGTGGTGGAGTTGTAGCAGAGAATGCCACCCTTCCTTCCCAGAAGAGAGTGTCCACTGGCACTCATAATCCTCCTTCCCTTCCATCAGGCCCACTGTGTCCCAGGTGCATTCCTAAACCCAGGTCACCAGCATTGCAACTGGCAGTACTGCTGCTGTGCTGACAGGCCACCCAGCTGTTCCTTTCTGATAATTCCTAACTGAAAGTACTGTACCTGTAACTTTAACTTGTAACTTGCAACTAAATGTACTGCATCTGCAATCTTTGCTGCTGACCACCTCCTGGGACCTTCTTGTAAACTATCTGTTGCACCTAAATGAGGCTATCCCAGCTTGAGAATTTTGTTTGTGTTATTTTGTTATGCTCCCCCAAGCCCTCAGCCAACCACTCCTTCAGGCAGCCTAGGGCCCCGCTGCCAGTCCCCCCTCACCATTCCACCATCAGCGGTGGCCATAGCTATGTGGGGGCCCTGTGCAAACTGTCTTGCTGGGGCCCCATATCAAAACTTGCAAAGCCCCCAAGGAACATCCCTACCATGACCATAATCGATGGGCAGTTCTCCTCTGAATGCCTATTAAATATGGGGTTCCCCAGGGCTCTATCCTGGGCCCCCTCCTTTTCACCCTTTTTATCAATAAGCTCCCAGATGTCTGTAGCAACACCAAAATAGTCCTCTGCGTGGATAATGCTGCGCTGTACTGCAGCAACAGAAACCCAGACGTGATGCTCTCCAGCCTACAATCTGACTTTAAGAATCTGCATTCATGGTTCACCAATAACGGCATGGTCCTAAACTCTAAAAAAACAAAATACATGATTGTCTCCGGTCCCAGGAAAACCTACAACCTAAAACAAACCCTCTCCAATAACCATGGAAATTTCATAGAGCAAGTCTCTGAATTTAAATACCTTAGTCTTCTGCTTGATCCCCACCTGTGCTTCAACCTTCACATCTCTAACATCATAAATAAGGTTCACATGAGGCTGGGGCTCCTATACAGGATCTGTAAGTTTTTAATCCCTGAATCTAGACTCTGTCTGGCAAGCTCCAGTCTCATACTCCTCCTGGACTAGGGATCCATCATTTACGCCCCCTTCCCTGCTTTTCAACTCTTCTGTAAACTTAGGTCTAGCTACAATAATATCATCTGCTTTGTCACTGGACTTCCCTGGAGAACACACCACTGCATCCTATACAAAGCTATTGACTGGCTCCCTCTTGAGGGGCGTTTCACCCTCACAGATCTTTCTTTTCTCCATAAAGTTCACCTGAATAAACTTCCACTGAGCGTGACATCACTATTCCCTAAATCTGCTCCTGCTTGCCAAATCAGAGGAGCCTCTAGCAATGTTTTCAGCATCCCATTCTTTCACACCACACTTGCACAAAACATCATTGCTTATAACAGCATGAAACAGTACAACTTGCTCCCACCTGACTACCTAGCCTGCTGCACTATAAATGCCTTTCAAATGACCCTCAAGGGTCACCTCCAAGAAAAGTTTGCATGGACTTGTTCTTCTACTACTGGCTGAATCTAACTCTGCTTTTTACTCTCCCCCCTTCCAATCCACCCCTTTTCTCCCCTACTGTTTTTCCATCATCCTACCCCCACATCCCCTGCCTCTTTCCCATCACCCCTCCCACCCACCCCCACCAGTTTCCTTTCCTCTGACTTCTTTTGGTTATCCGTGTATGCAAATGACTCTAAACGCTTTTGTAAATTATGTCCTGTAAATAATTATTTTACCTTGCACATTCGTTCTCTCATGCCTGTAATTAAGTTTCTGTTTATAATATATTACCTCAACCTTTATGTACAATGTATACTGTAAATTGTTTCTCTGTATCTTTGTAATTTCATGTACAACTGGACATTTGTGGTAACGGGCATTTTTGGTCACATACTCCCCAGTATAAAAAAAATGTAATTGTTTGAATACGGCAACAAGATTTTTTGTGGTAAGCCTTTTATTGTAATAGTTTCTTTTTAACCCTTCCTACCCATACATCAGCAATCCCCCAACTTTCTCCTGGAACTGAGCCAGATGTTTGATATTACTCCCACAACTGCGTTTCTCCCCCGTTTACCCCACTGTTCTAACCAGTAGTATGCTTTGATCACCTGACAATTTATTCAGACTTTATTTAGGCATGTAATAGAATGACCAGACCACCAGAGGGTGCCACACTAACATTACCTCACAAAAAGGTTAGCAGCGCTCAATGCCTGGGTATATTTGCTTGGAAAGGAAATTTTAGTATTGGTTGATTACAAATGTTATAGTTGGTATCCTGCCATGTAGTAATGGGAACATGTTCTGAAACGTGGCTAGAGTTTTAGCTGCATGCAAGAGAGGAGAGACAAAGATCCAGGAGTCGATTTTCTAGTTTATACCTAAGGAGTGAAACAGACAGTAAAATAAGTCTCTTATAATTTTGGTGCAGTGACAGCTGTATTGCTGGATAACAAAATCTCAACAGAATGTCAACAAGTTCCCATTTATTTGAGAAAAATGTATATCCGGTTTGGTATTCAGTACTGTTAGATCACCAAAGCAAATGGACATTCATTACTGTTAACAGAGGGACTTTGGTAGTAGAGAAATTTTGTTCTCAAATAAGTTACCTTTTTTATGTTTTTCCTGTCCTTGGTACTAATTACTGAGAACAAAGCATTTAATGTAAGAGTTTTCTCCCTCTCTACACAGTTGCTATGTTTACATGCAGTGGGACTCAATTACTTTGGTAATCAGTTCAGTTCAGCCTGGTTGTGATCCTTTTTGTTTACATGTGGTTGTATTGAAAGAATAAACCTAATTAATTACAGTGTGAATTATTCTCACTGCACAGAAACAAACAGCAACTGAAGATTTTGAATCTAACCACATTTCTTGTATTGTGGCCATTGAAAAAAGTCAAAAAAAACGTGGCCGACTAGGTGGTACTGAGGGTTGAGGCACTGGATACCACACCTCACACCACACCAGCGGCCCGGTTTTGGGAATGGACTTGGGCCACTGGGGGTCAGCAGGGGAGGGAAGGAATTGAGCGTCCGGAGGACTGCTCTCCCTTCCCGGGGAGGGATCCGGGCCTAGCTCTGCTCTTTGGTGGTCCTTGGTGGAGATCCAGAGCAGTGCCAGGAACATGCAGTGCAGAGACAAGAGGGTGGAGCGGTAGCTACCTCAGCCTGGCCTACCTCCTGACGCGACCATCCAGGTTCACTCCCAAACCACATGGCAGCATGCCTCAACTGAGGTGGGTTGACGGTGAGCTCCGTGCCAGAGAGCTTGCACCCGCTACAGAGGGATGCGTTCTGTGTACAAGAGACTGACAGGAGGCTGCATTCATGTTGGGGAGGGAGAGGGACCAGAAAATGGAAGAAAAACCCACATCTGTCTGAATGATGGCATGGGCTTCTGCCTCTCCTGGGTCCTAGTGCCTACCGTCACTGGATCCTGGTCCACATGGGGGACTGCCTCGGGGGGAGGATGGCCCTTCCCTGGAGGCCTTGCCATGGAAGGCAGAGCCATGGGGTAGCCATATATAAGTTGAAGTGTGTCAGAGTAATGATTTTAAAAATTTTCCTTGCTTGTGGTATAAAACTTCATTATGTTTTGGGAGGTGAAAGTGCGTGGTAAGATGCCTGAGAAGCAGTACGAGTGAGGTGCTGTACTTTGGATGAAACGTTAAACCAATGTTCCTTCTGCCCATCTCTGGTCACTGTCCAAGTGGAAGTAAAAGATCCTACGACACTTATTGAAGAAGATTAGGGGAATTTTTCTATTGGAAAAAACATGGACCAATACAAAAATATCAAAATAAAGCAGAAACAAAGCAACTCAATAATCAAAAATGATAGAATTTAGGCAAAACTGTTTGGAAAGGAAAATAAAACAAAATTATTCTAATGAATAATCACAGATTTCAAAGCAAGTACATGAGGATGTGTGAAAAGGAAAGGACTGAGTCTGAGAGGCAAATAATAATGGGATGTAATTAGAACAGAAAAAGGAAAAATAACTCATTAAGTCACAAGCTTGCTGGGCCATGGAATCCAAGCCATGTTGTGCCACCTTTATGCTAATAAAGCCGAAGAATAATGCTAGAATTCAGTGCAAGAAATAATACACAATTCAGAGACAATCCTATTGGAAAAATTGAAGTTCAATGTACATTTCTTGCTGTAAAGAGAAAAGACACCCATTGAGCCAAATGAAAATTAGGGGAGTTTCTCTGGTGTCATGGCCAACATCTCCCCAACAATAACACAGGGCCATTCAACCCACTCCCCCAGGACACACGTGGAAGCAAGTTGTTACAGCTTAGTGTGTCTTTCCTGGACAAAAATAAATAAAACTAACCTGTGTCTACAGACTTTGTTTCATGCTTTGTGTAGTTTGTGTAGCTAAGTCTCTTATTTGTGAAAGTATTTCACGTGTGTGTGTGCTTAAAACGTACTCTTTGCCTCCCTGGGTTCTATATCCCACTTGACACACATTTGGCCCATGCCCTACCATTTGATGACTCTCCTCTGTCCAATCATATTATCCCTAACACCCCCACCCCTTCCCCATCCTCCTCTTTCATCCTGACAAAGCCTCCTCAGGGGGCAACTACCCCAACACAATGCATTTTAGTACATCACAGGTGGGATATTCAGAAGGGTTGCACATGGCGCAACACAGTTGCACCATGTGCAACCCACTGATGCGCCCCGGTGCGATATTCAAATGGGTATTGAGCCTGGCACAAATCCCGATGTGCGGAGCGCATCAGTAATGTGTCGTGGTGCAGGTAGGGGGCGTGCCCATGCATACTGCATCCCGATATTCAGCCGGGATGTGTACTGAAAGCTATGCATGTGCAACCCCTACCTGTGCTGCACACAGATAAAACCCCAAAAAAAGGAGCAACAGCTGGCCACCCACAGGTGAGCTGCCGTATTATAGGGTGCAACACGGCAGCTGCCACCTGTGGGTGGCCACCCAAGCTCCGGCTGCATCGTCGTGGCAGTGCCCCCCCATGCTTGATTGTGGGCATACGTAGAAAAAGGATGGTCCTATATCCCTGGTGGTCCACCCGATCACGGGCATATGTTGTAGCATATGCAGTCCTATCTGGTCCAGTGGACCGCTAGCAGTCCGATCGTTTATCTGGAGTTCCTTCGAAAGGCCAGATATTGATGATGTTATGAGGCTTGTTCAGGGCATGCATACCACTAGCTGTAGTTTAGACCCAGGTCCCACTGGCCTGATTATGGGCTGTGGTGAGGTTATCATTCTGGTTCTAGCTAGGATAGTCTGATGCTCCTTAGACTCTGGTGAATATCCCTGCTCCCTAAAAGAAGTGGTGGTGACACCAGTGTTGAAAAAGGCTTCTTTGGACCCAGATTCCCTAGCCAACTACAGACCTATCTTGAACCTCCCCTTTGTGGGGAAGGTTATCGAGAAAGTGGTAGCAGCCCAGTTGGACAACCATTTATCCATCCATAACATCTATGATCCTCTTCAATCAGGTTTTCGGAAGAGACATAGCACTGAGACTGCCCTGGTTCGGATGCTCAATGATCTCCTGATGGTGAGAGACCAGACAAAATGGACCATTTTGGTCCTTTTGGATTTGTCAGCAGCATTTGACACCATAGACCATGAGGTGCTGCTCGAGCACCTGAGATCCATCTGTGGGCTGTCAGGTTTGGTACACAGATGGTTTTCCTCCTTCCTCACAGGTAGAACTCAGAGGGTTGTTTCGGGGATATTTTCCTCTGATCCTACCGCTCTGTCATGTGGGGTGCCTCAGGGCTCTGTGCTGTCCCCCTTGTTGTTTGCGGTGTACATGCTTCCCCTCGGAGACATTGTGAGACAATATGGGCTGGAGTTTCATTGTTATGCCGATGATACCCAGCTCTATTTGTCTTTTGCACCTGACCAGAATAGAGCACTCTCAGTGTTTAACAACTGTCTCAATGAGATCCAGAATTGGATGAGGTCTAGCTGGCTGAAGTTGAACTCTGGGAAGACGGAGGTGATGGTCGTGGATCCTGGCCACCGGATTGAGGGGCCGGGGGCAAAGCAAACCTCAGGTCTATACCTTGGGGATGTGGAGCTCCCTGTCTCTGAACGGGTGCGAGATCTGGGGGTGATCCTTGACGATCAGTTGACATTGCGTGCGCAAGTGTCAGTGGTTATGAAGGTTCCCTTTTACCATCTTAGGAACATCGCCAGGATCAAGCACCTGGTTCCATCCGGCGACCTGTCTACCTTGATCCACGCCTTTGTGACCTCCCGCTTGGACTACTGCAACTCCCTTTACTTTGGGCTTCCTGGGGTTGATATCCGCCGCTTGCAGCTAGTGCAGAATTCAGCGGCCAGGGTGTTAATGGGGACTTCTCATCTTTCCCATATTACACCAGTGCTGCGGGATCTGCACTGGCTGCCAGTTCAGTGGCGGATCACCTTTAAAGTCGGTTTACTGACTTATAAAGCCCTACACGGTTTGGGCCCTGATTACCTGAAAGATCTTCTGGTGCCTTACCGTCTGATGCGAGCGCTCCGCTCAGCCACTGAGGGGTTGCTGGAGATTCCGAGAGTAGTTTTAAAATCTTCCGGTGCCCGTGCTTTTAGTTTTGTGGCGCCGACTCTCTGGAATTCTCTACCTCTTGAGATTCGAGAGTGCACGACGGTGGAGGGTTTTAAAAAAGGCTTAAAATCCTTTTTATGGATTAAAGCATTCGGCAATGAAATGGATTTTAATTAATGCTGTATATTTTAGTTTGCTTTTTAACCTGTTTTTATGAGGTTTTTATGATGTTATTTTGTAATGCGCCTTGATGTCCGAAAGGTGCAAAAGAAATAAAGTTATTATTATTATTATTATTATTATATGTTGTAGAATATGCAGTCCTATATCCCTGGTGGTCCAGTGGACCGCTCACAGCCCGATCGCGGGCATATGTTGTAGAATATGCAGTCCTATATCCCTGGTGGTCCAGTGGACCGCTCGCAGCCCAATCGCGGGCAAATGTTGTAGAATATGCAGTCCTATATCCCTGGTGGTCCAGTGGACGGCTCGCAGCTCGATCGCGGGCATATGTTGTAGAATATGCAGTCTCTATGTCCTGGGTGGTCCAGTGGACCGCTACGCTCGATCGCTGGCATATGTTGTAGTATGTAGTCTGTAGTCTTCGTGGTTCCGTGGAGCACGCTCGCAGCCGGATCGCTGGTGTCGGAAAATAATGCCACACAAATCAACCCTGGTGGACTAAGAGCCTTCACCCCACCTTCAGTGAGCCACTGCCCGCCTTCCCCGGTCAGCGGGCGAGCCACTGCCGCCGCCGGTGACGGGACGACCGCAGGTTGTGCTTATTGGTCTCGAGCCAGCATGAGCTAATGGCTGCGCAGCAGCCTGTAACAGATTGAGCGGTTGAAGCCCAGATATGTGAATGGATCCATTCACATATCTGGATTGTGTAGTACGGCACGGGCTGCACGCCCATTGGCTCACGCTTGTGGACCAGTGGGCTTACAGCCCTACCGTACGGTGTCAGCTTCGGTGGGCGCGGGTGACAAGCTGGTAGGGGAGCCGGGCCGCCACTCCGGACCGGGGGCGGGGCGGTGGGGCCGAGTGGGGGGTGGGAGGGGGCACCACCAGACCACCAGGTTGGATTGCGTGGCATTATTTTTTAATGACGCCCGTGATCGGCTGCGAGCCGTCCACTGGACCACCAGGGATATAGGATCATATATTCTACAACATATGCCCGCGAGCGGTCCACTGGACCACCAGGGATATGGGACTAATATTGTTAGTACATATGCCCGCGATCAGGCTGCAAGCGGTCCACTGGACCACCAGGGATAGTGGACGTGTTTTAACATTTACACATGCCCGCGATCGGGCATTGGGGCACTTTGCCGTGATGTGCAGGGGGCGTCGGTCCCCGACGGCTGCAGCCTGGCAGGGCGCCAGGTGCAAGTCGCCAGAGGATCGGCGTACCTGCATGCAAATAGGGCTATAATGACATGCAAATGGCCCCATTTGCGCCTTGCATACATTATGGCCCCATTTGCATGTGCACTTTTGAATATCGCGGTGGTTGCGCCTATCGCAACGGCACTTGCGCTTGCGCATCCCCCTGCTCCACTCTGGCCTCTTGCGCTGGCGCAGTGCCACTGCACCATGCGCACTGCGGGTGACCAAGGAACGATATTCAGCGATGCTGTGCCATGGCGCAGCTCTGTTGAATATCACCCTGTCAACGCCCCTGCGCATCCAAGTTGTGCTGCGCCCAGGTTTGCGCCACAGCCTGGTGCAGTCTGAATATCCTGCCCCACATGTTTCCATAGCATGATAACTGTGTATTTGCACCCCTAAAACTACTCTGTGCTACACATATTGTTGTTATTGTTACCACACAGCACTTCAGAAACTGTCAATGTAATGTATCATGTGTATTTACTGTTCTGTCTTGTTGAACTTCCCTGTACTCTATGTCTTGTACTGCGTCATAACTGACTTGGATCCTTTGTAGAAGAGCTCCACGGCTCAAAGGTATTAATCTGAATCTGAAATAAATAAAATAAATAAATAAATACCTCCAGTATCTCAGCTTCAATATGCCCACAGATCTGCCTAACAGCATCACGGCTCCAGTGAACCTGCGTTAAGTAATAGAGGTGAGTCATTCTACTAATCAGCTTAACTTCAGAGTTCATTTCATCACAGTAGAGTCTTGTTGGGGGAGTTGTATCTTCAGATTGACTGTTCCAGCCCAACATAAACAGATTAAAGAATGAGGTACTTCTGCAGATGATACTACATAAACAGTGCCTATGTTCATTCCTCCTCCCCCTTCCCTGCCACCCTCCATTTCAGAAGAGGGTGGAGTTCTGCCGTCCTGGGGTGGGGTGAAAGGAATTCCTCACTCTTGACATCTTCTTTGAGCTATTCTTAGCAGAGTCAGATAACACAATAGAGGGGAAATCCAATGCAAGTCCTCCTGATTACTGATATTTTCCATTACCTGCTTGTTTAGGCTCTTTTCTAGTCAATTAGTTCTTTCACTCATTGCTCTCAGATGATAGCAGTAACAATATTGTTTCCTAACTCCCACGCATGTTGACTCTGCTGATGTATGTATTGCAAAGCACTATTTATGGCCCTATCCTGTGCTATTTATAAATGATGACAAAATGTTCCATTCAATGAGGTCATTATCTTGCTACAATGTCTATAAAAAATAAAACATTGCCAGATAAATAATGAATACATCGTGGATAGCGGTGGAATAACACATTTATCTCCACTAGCGGTGAGTAAGACCCACAACTCATGAGTGAAGCCACAAGTTAGTTTTGAAGGTTTTACCACTCATATGTGAAGATAAATGTGTTATTCCACCACAGCCCATTACATATGTAATATATACCACACTATTTGTATTTTTTTTTTTAAGTTTTTTTTACCTTGTGTTCGCTTAAAACTCTTTTTCATTCCGTGGTAAACTTTCTAGCAGAGCCACTGTTCTCTGTTTCATTTCCAGATTCTAAATGAAATAACATTTTTTTTTAATTCAGTTTTTATTAATTTTATGCAGGGCTCTGTCGTTACATCCAGACAATTAAGTACACTTGGATTACAAGTACAGCAAAGGTTATTATGAAAATATATAAAATCTGTGGTACTGTTTACTAACTGTTATAATATAGCATGATACAAGTTTCTGATCTAAATTTCAACCTAAGGGGCCATGAGGGGAGACCAGGTCATATGCCTTATAAATAATTTGCAGGGTCCCAGAATCGGCTCATAATTAAGCTGTCAAAGAGCAATAGGGGAAATTGTGCCATTTTCTCTGGCCAGCAGAGCCACTATTCCCTTTCCCTCCCTTATTCTCCTTAGCTCTCCTCAGGGTACAAATGCAGGTTTGCTCTGCGCTATATACAGTAACCATCCTGACCATCTGTCCATTAGTAATGGAGTCTCGTCGCATAAGGAAGCTGTCATTGCCTCCATTTTATATATATATCATATGCGGTATCTTCCCATGATGTCCGGGATGCAGCTCTGGGTACAGCCAGGGATGAGTTATGGCTTTCTTTGCTGCTGTGAGTAAGATGCTTAATATATACATATATATTTAGTGTTTCTGTTTAAAAGTATTAGGGAAGTATAATAGTATAGCCATCTCTGGTGTCAGACTTCCCAATGAAGGGAGTAACTCAGTTAGGGTGGTATCTACATGTAACCCCCCCCTACAAATGGGGGTTCCTAAAAACCTTCTTTGGGTGTGCCTGAATGCCCACTGCCAGGCTGGTGTTATGTGTCCTAGCAATTTAGAAGTGCCTGCATGCGAGAGCCCTGTTAGCCTCTGTGCCAGTCTCTTTAAGATCTGCCTATTTTGTGGTATATAATTGATCTGGGTAGGGGCCGAGTAGTTTCAGGCTCGAGTCCCGCCCAGGCTGCAGTGTTATCGCTGCATTCTGCCATCGCTATTTGCACAGAGGGAGCCCTACAGGGATCTGTGACTATTAGCTGTTTATCTGCCTTATTAATAATGATATTGTAGTTTGTCTAGCCTGCCTTTTTTGCAGCATGGACATTTCTGCTATGCACCACCATCTTGGTTCTGGACTGCCAGTTTGGACCCATCAGTATCTTTGGGGACCCTAAAATGGAATCCGTCCCCAGGGGCCTTGTGAGAGTGAATTTCTGTAGGAATTGTAGTTTTTGCATTTTGGCATCTAAATGGACCTGGAGGGGGGGCCCTTGCTGTGACAGACAGATGGATCAACCAACCGAACCATTTGGATCAGAGGGAAATCCCAGAGCTGCCTACAGCAGTGAGGCAGAAGTGAGTTGGAGCTGGAAGAGTGAGCAGCTCGAGCTTGTCGAGCTGCTGCCCCATGCGGTAGCATGGGGAATTGGCAGGAAGGCTGAGTCTGGCCTGCCTGCCTCTAGCTCTCTATAATAATAAATAACAGGTAAATCATTATCCCAAAATAGCATTGTTTATCATTATTCATCACAGGTATATGTGTACTGTCCATTTAGTTTCACTAATGGAGAGATTTGTGCAACCGTAATTCGGACTTTTCTCCGAATACTTCGCTGTGCCCTGAATATTGCGTACAGCGAGTCAGTCTGAGTTTGGAGTTGGAAGAGTGAACAGCTCAAGTGATTTGAGCAGCTGCTCCTGCGTGATGCACAGGGGAAATTGGCGGGAAGGCTGTGTTTGGTCTGCCTGCCACCATCTTAATAAGTGAAGAGACCTTGAGCCTGATAACGGACTTCTTCCGAATTTGCAGCTTTTGCAATTGAATCCTGATTTGTGACAAATTGAATCCTTCTGAAGTGGACCGAAGATTTGCCTCGGTGCGATCGGCCTGTCAGGACTTGAAACTGCCGCAGAGAGTATGTTTGCGCAGAGGCTCTGTGAATTGCAACCCGACTGTCATCCGAACTGTGGTATTTGCCTTGCTTTTACTATAAGTGTGCTGAATGCTGATAGTGGGTTGCAATTTGGTTCCCCATTGCCTGATTGTGTCACTCTTGCTGGAAGCTGCATCCAGCAACTACAGGACCTTTCTCTGAACTGTTCATGGGCCCTGCCACTTCGGCCCAGACAGCCACTCATGCCACAGAGAACCCACTGAGGAGAGACCCACCTGGGGATTCAGCTTCCTGTTCAACACCATAAACAGGAACAACACTACGGTGAATTGTGTGGGCCCTGCTTCTCCTGGCAAACCAGCATTTCATCCTGAAGTCTCCATTTCGTCCATCCTGTGTCCTGTACTGGGTAGTGTGAGTAAACACCAGGGTAGCTCCCTGCAACAACAGCTGAATCAAAGTGTGTCATCTGATTTAATTGTTTTGCCTGATTATCACAAACTGAGCCATCTGGCTCTAGATTACAAATATTGGGTTCAAGTGCATGTTGTGTTTTCTTTTTCCTAAGGGCCCCAACAACAGCTGCAATGCTGGCCTACCCCAGGCAATGCTTCGGGCTAGCCTGTAACTCCAACTGGGTACCCAGAGTGTGTATGTAACTGTGATAGTGGGACTCTTAGAGGCATGCATGCTTAAACCTGATTTAACCAGTAATAGAATCAAACACCAGATTACGTCCCTTCCTTGTTCGAGCCCCCAAATAAATCAGATCTGAATCTTTTTGCACTTAAACTGTTTGTGGTGTACCTCTGTACAGACATCATTGAAATACTGTTGGTTGTTGTGGCAAATCTTATTTTGCAGGGGGTCTCCAGGGTCGAGCCAGCTGAACCAGCCCTGGTTGTAAGTGCAACAAGTGTGGGATTAAAACTGTTGTCTGGGGTAAATTGCAATTGTGTATTCTGTGAACCATTTAGGCCACCAGAGGTAAACAGGGGGGGGGGGTAACAGTGCCCTGGAGGGCTGTACCCAGGTCAGCTATGCTACAACTAACCGTGTCCTCCGTGTGGAAGCACTCGTTTTCAGTACCCAGGCCCCTCAACCTGCACCTGGTCACACAGGCAGAGGTACTATCCCTTGGGGTAGTGCCACCTAGGGGTTACATACATCTTTCCAGAAGGGGGCAAGTATGGGGCAAGACCAGAAAATGTGTGCGTGAGTTGCCAGCTCACATCCACGTAATCTCCAGCATGCTGAATTTCTGGAGGCGGAGAATTTGTCTGTGATCTGTGGCGTTCGAAAGTAGCGAGTTGCCGCCTTCCAACTGAATTCTCTCCAGCTATAGGAGCATGCAATAACATTTTAAGTAAAATATCGTGTTCCAAGCGAAAAAGATAATTATCCCAAAATAGCATTGTTTATCATTATTCATCACAGGTACATGTATACTGTCCATTTAGTTTCACTAATGATGCTTTTGGAGTGAAAGTATAGAGGATTGTGTACGATCGCTCATACACAACAAAAATATTTTTCACTCAGGAGGTTTCCATGGTAATCGGGGACTTCAACAGCGCAGATCACAAGGTCTCACTACCATGAAAATCTCGAGAGTTGAAAAATATCCTTGGAGTATATGAGCAATCATACACAATCTTTTCTAGTGTGTGGTCACTCATACAATGGGGGGTGTCATTACTTTTTGAGGGTTTTATTTGCTCCTTTTCACCTCCTGGGACTGCGTTCACTGCCACGGCCGTTCCCCGAGGATCGCAGGTCACCTGTCCACACATGCGCGCCCACTTTCTAAGTTGTTATGCTGCACTAGCTACATAGCTACAGCAGCATAACAAACTAGCTGGCGTAGCTTGTGCAGCATAACAATGTTTTGAAATGGATGGATTTCCATCTATAACAGCATTCCACCATGCATTATAAATAACTTATTGCCACTTCGGAAGCATCATCAGATTCCAGAACTCCTGTCAGAATTCCTAAATGACATAAGTCCTTACCAGGACTCACTTGGAATGTTTGGAATTCTTCATTCATTTTAATGTGTTCATAAGGCTGCTAAAGAAGTTAGAGGATCTGGGAGCAACAATGGACTTAGTTAAACTGGTGGGAAGCTGGTTGGGGGGCAGCAGAGGGTGGTGGTAAACGGGGTCAAATTGGGGGAAAGGGAGGTCCCGAGTGGGGTGCCACAGGGGTCAGTCCTAGGACCTGTCCTTTTAAATATGTTCATCACTGACACAGGGGAAGGTACACCCAGCAAGCTGTGTCTCTGCAGACAACACTAAGCTCTGTGGCAGGGTAGACAGCGAGGAAGGGGGAGAGGGAGTTGCAGAGGGACTTGCAAGGGTCAAAGAGATGGTTTGGCAGCTGAAATTCAATGGCAGAAAGTGCAGGGTGGTGCACACAAGCAGTAGGAACCTCAGTACCTGGGAGTCATCATAAGCGACTGCCTAAAACAAGAGCAATTGAGATGAGGCCTACAGACAATGGAATCAGAATGCTAGGGTATTGAGAAGGGATTCAATAGCAGGAGGAAAGAGGTAATGCTACCTCTTCTCCATGGGTGTAGAGTTTAGGTTTTTTCGGGGGGAAGGGGCTCAGGCTCAAAACTGTTGGCCGAAACAGTTAGCGTATTGTTAGACTACCCTATCCCGGGGGGGAGGGGCCTTGAGCCTGGAAGCCCCCCCGAACTCTACGCCTATGCTCTTTTCAGATTGCTGTTGGGGTCCCTCTGGAATACTGTGCCCAGTTCAGGAGTATCCTCCTGAGGAAAGGCAAAGACAGACTAGACTGGAGATGGTGCAGTGAATGGTAATCAAGACATCAATTCGTTTCTGAAGGTTGATAAGCGGACTCGCTAATCAAAAACAAAATTGATAGCAATCAGTCAGTTTTGAGGAGCTTTTTCTAAACATAGTTATTCTTAACTATAGCTTACACACTAGACAATTTTTTGAGAAATTTTCTGTTTATTTTGCCTGAAAGACTTTTTCTTCTTTCTTCTTGGTGCGGTTTTCTGCATTATTTTGCAGTCATGGAGGCAGAAAATGAATATGTGGAAGAAAGTTTTGATTCCATTACAGAAGGCCACAGGGGTACACAGAATTGCAGAGCAGGGCGCATAACTTCAAGGGTAGGGTTTTGAGACAGCCGCATTTATTTTATTTATGTAGATGTCTGATATCTGCCCAGATAGTTAGACCACCTACAAGGTGGTCTAACTTCTGGGCACGATTGCCCAGACTTGCATCCTGATAATGACGCAGACCTCTAAATTTGATGCATGTACCTTTTTTTAAATTTTTTGTCAGAACAAGTGCTAAATGTCACCAATACATTGGTGAGTTTATAAATAAGCTGCAAGCATCCTGGTACAGCAGGCATCCAAAATACAGATGTTTGTGCTGTGGCCAACTCTTTAAAAATCCCACTGAAGTCTTTAACCACCCTAATAAAGTTCCTCCCTCCCACATGCAGTTTACAGACACAAACACTTACATCAGTCTCTCTGCATTTGCAGGGTACTAAGACTTTATTTGAGCATCCCCCACCACCAAAAAAACACACATAATTGTAGCCTTCATTTGGGCCTGCTCCACATACTGACTTCACTACTCGCCTTCTATGTCTCACTAAGCATGGAAACCCACTCACTGTAACCTACCAATGGAATGCACAAATCACAGCATGCATAACCCCCTGGCCTAACTGCACAAGTCATTTTAGGGCATGATTACCTACTAAAGTTATTACTCCAGCACACATTGTTGGGTCCCTTATGTCTGAGGTAGCTGAGTTTCACCTAGGGGCTAAATTCTACCTGACCGTGGGCTAGTCATTGTCGATCACTACACTGACTCTGGACATCTAATCACCTGGACACTCGCAGATGAACTTATGACAGATATCATGTTCCTGA
Source organism: Neoceratodus forsteri (assembly GCA_016271365.2). Lineage (NCBI taxonomy): Eukaryota > Metazoa > Chordata > Ceratodontiformes > Ceratodontidae > Neoceratodus > Neoceratodus forsteri. Next base: position 400,792,257 of record JADMNL010000025.1, read on the forward strand.
TCTCCACACGTACTGTTGTTGGATCCTGCCTCTCTCCAGCAAATGCCTCTGCATAGTGCTCTGGTGCTGCTGTGCTTGGGAGTTAGTGTTGGGGGAGGTGGGGCATTTGATACAGATGGCCCAAAGCAGTTCAGGGGTAGGGACATAGTCAAGACAGTAAAAAAAAACAAAAAAAAAACCAGCAGCAGCATTTAAAAGCACAGCCTGGGACAGAAAATCAGTTAGCAGTTGTGGCTAATTAAGAATGAAATTGAACTGCAATTGCTGGTTTTTGTATCACAAACTGTGATGCAAACTTGCTTATTTTATGCCTTGGTATCCACAGTGATTCAAGGCCAATAGGGAAGATCTTATGAAGAATGTTTTTGAGCACTGAACACACACTCACTGGAGGCCAGTAGGGAGAGGGGAGTCATGACCAGGGCCACTGGAAAATTGCGCCCGCAATGTTTCCGCAATTTTCACCCTTCTCCGCAAACAATCCACAATTTCTTGCATTTATTGAATTTTTGACTGAAATTGTATAAAAATATTTAAATTTTCAAGGAAATCTACTCAGACATGCTAACAATTTAGTAAACAGACTTGGATTTGACCAAAACAATACAGTGTGAAGTGAGACGGGTCCCAGTGTGACTCTGCTTTCATGTGATTCACTTCCCTGCTTTGGTTTCAAAATCCTCTGGCCATGCATCTGTAGACTTGAGCACTTAAAATCTGTGTGAAAGCAGACTATTCAGAGAATGTTTTGCTGATACAGAGACTGAAACATAAGTGTGAGAAGAGGTGCAAAGTGCCACATTTGCCTAAATGAAGCATTGACCACAATGCTTACTTCTGAATGGTAGGGTAGGTTTTCCTTACATAAATACTTTCAGTCTGAAAGGATTTTGATACAAATGTGTGAGTAGTTTGGATGGCCTTGCTTTTTTTTTTTTTTAATTTATGCTTTATTCCTCCTTCGCCTAGCCGCCGACCGCCCGGGACTATCAGCCCGTGCAGCTTCCACCTTCTCCAGAACGGCCTCGAACCCTCCGGTACCCCGCGGCTTACCCCCCGCGGACAGGGCTACGGGGAGCGGGGGAAACACCCCGCAGACACTAATTTTTGAACCGGAGGGCCGGCCTGGAGAGGCTAATTGAAACCGCGGCGTGTTTATGTAGGCGGCCGACAGCCGCCCATTTTCTGGTTTTTCCGGGAGGCGGGGCGTGCAATGGCTGTAATGATGTCTGGCCGCCTCAAGTCCTCTTAAGTGTCGGTGGTTGTGTGGCTCGGCCTCCGCCCGGGTCGCAGTGCTCCGGATCACTGACCCACCTTCCCTGGAGAAGGAGAGCAGTCCGTAGGACGCCTCCCACTCCTTCTCCCCTAGCCGCCCTCCGACGATCCAGGTCCATTCCCGAACCCGGGTCGCCGGCGTCACATGCGGAAATCCCACCGCTGCGCCAGCGGGCCGGCTCTGGATGGCCTTGCTGATTATAAACTTGACTGTGCTTTTTTTTTAATTTCATTTTTATTAAGTTTATTACACACACATTTAATACATTATATCTTGAACAGTTTACAACATTGCTTCAGTTACTAGACTAGGAATAGAAATCTCAATTACAGCACATAGAGGTTCACCTTGTGTGAAAATCATTACTATGTTAAGGAAGTGACCACTAAGTTCACTCACCCCAGTCCTAAATACAATGGTCTTGAAGCTGACCATTAATCAATCATTCCCCAACTCAAAAACTTGATGTTACAGATGAAAGCTTACAAAGAAATTGAGCAGTTATTTTCTCTTTGCTCTGCTTCCCCCAGATCCCCCTCCCTCCCACGGAATCCTCGTTCCTGCCTGACCTCCAGTTAAGGGGAGCAGTCAGGGTCAACCAAAGCCTGATAGATGGCCCATTTCCACCACTTTTGCATATAGTTTGGCCCTTTATGTTGCATTTTGGAGTTGAGGCTTTCAGTATAATATATCTGTTTCAGAATAGATCTTCAGTCTGAAATTGTAGGTATTTTATCAGTCATCCATCTTCTAGTTACAGCTTTCTTAGCTGCTAGTAAAAAGATTGGAAGAAGTGTTTTTCGCCAAGGTGGAGAGTGATCAGGGTGAATGGACAGCAAGACCTGTTCTTCTGTGAGTTCAATATTTTCATCTAAGCATCTGGTAATTTCAGCTTGAAGTGAAATCCAGAATGGCATCAGATAAGGGCATAAGAAGATGTGACCTAGTGGGGCACGATGACAGCCACAGTTGCTCCAGCACCAGCCATACCTCTAGGGGGGATAATGTCTGAGAACTGCTGGTGAGCATAAATATCGCATATGGCACTTCCAGGCAAAGTCGTGCCACATGGGGAAAGAGGTTATTTTAATGGCAGGGATGGTTGCCTCCAACCAGGCTTCCCAAGGAACTTCAAAATCAAGATCCCTGTTCCATTCCATCAAAATGGAGTTTGTGTTTATTGCTGATCCCTTCCTCAAAGCCCTGTAGAGGTGCCCAATAAGATGACTCTCCAGACTTCCCTGTGTAGTCCATCAAATAATTTTAGTAGCCCAATGAGTGGGTTCGGCAAATTAGGTTGGATATGTGAATTTCTTAGAATATGATTACGGACCTGGAAATAGCGAAATTGGTCTGAATGACATAGGCCAAATCGAGATTTTATAGAATTAAAGGGGCTAATACCCTGGGGTGACAAAAACTGGTAGAAGTGTGAGAGACCAAGTCGCTTCCACCTTTTGAAGGAAAGATCAGTGGAGTTTGGGAGAAACTGACTCTTCCTCCACGATTAGTTTGCAGTTTTCATAAGTGGAGCATATAGTTTTAGTTCTTCTCAATCTCTTCCATATCTGGTATGTATGGGCTGTTATTTTAGTAAAGGCACTGGGAGATAAAGATCGGCTCTCTGAGGATAAAAGTATTTTATGTATATCAAATAAGTCAATGATTTGAAATTCAAGAGTTTTCCAGGGCGTCTGGCAGTCCCTTGCCAACCACATCAGTATCGTCCGAAGAAATGCTGCTTTAGCATATAAAGCGAGGTTGGGTAGCGCCACCACTCCCTGAGCCAAATTTGACTGTGCTTCTGAGGGGGTTGGTGACAGTGATTTCTTACATGTCAGTCTGCCACAACTGCATACTCGCATACAAAGCCTTAAAAAAGCAAACATTTCCAAAAACATGTTTAACAGGTTAAATATATTTAAACAGTTACCTTCAAATATACAAAATAATTGCAAATCAAGTAAAATCACTGCAAACCAAGTAGAACAAAAGTGCCATGTATCAGAAACATTTGTATGATGTAGTGAAAAGCTATTGGCATGATTTACTACTTGTATCATGTGATTTTAAAATGTACTTACAGTGCTGATTAAGAACAATAATTATTTTAACAAAATAAACATTGTTTTTATTAGAACTTTATTAGGCACCCTGGTTATCATTTTTTTTGTTGCACCAAAGCAGGTAGTTGTTAAAGAGCAGGTACCTACTGTCAGACACCCAGCTCCCCTCAAACATATACAATGATAGATCTGCTCTACTGTTGAGGGGCATTAAAAATTATATGCGCGTCCCTCTGGTTAGAAAGTTACAGCACCCCAAATTTGCACCCCCATAAAAACAAAGCCTTGTCTGACACGCCTCCTTTTATGATGTCAGAAAATAAATACTGAGGGTGCAAGTCATTAACCTGTATGTATGCGATATGTCTATGGCGTTTAGTACTATTTAGAGGTGCCACGTAGACAAATCAAAGCAGCCGCTGGAGTAACAGTCCCTTTATACTGGAGTGGTCACTTTCATTGTTCCAAGTGGCAACTCTAAATAGTACTAGACGTCATTGACAAATGGCACCAATATAGATCTATGGAGCACACACAAGCAACCTTCATTTTCTGACATCACAAAAGGAGACGTGTCAGACAAGGCTTTGTTTATATGGGGGTGCAAATTTGGGGTGCTATAACTTTTAAACCAGAGGGAAGTGCATAGAATTTTTAATGCCCCTCAACAGTAGAGCAGATCTGCTATTATATATGTTTGAGGGGAGCTGGGTGTCTGGCAGTAGGTACCTGCTCTTTAAACAGGCTTCATTATTTAACATCTAGAAACTGGCAAAATATGTTGTTTCTGTATTTATTCAATACGGACTGAGTGTGAATTGCTAAATAAAATCTAGTTAGCACTGCATGACTTAGATGTCTTTAGATTTTTAGAAGATATGCTACATAATGATTAATTTGTAGTGCATTTCAGAAACGCACACCTTTCTTCATATTGAAAGCATTTACAAGTGGCAATACATTTATCTAGCAGGTCATGTGATCAATACATGCTGCAGCAAACAATAAAAGATTTATTTGGGGCAGTGAGGATGTATAGTGAACCCCTGCAATTTTTCTGCAATTTCTACAAAAAGTCTCCGCATTTTGGGGTAAAATTTTCCGCAGTTTTCCAGTGGCTTTGGTCATGACCGAAACCTTCAAGTTCCTGAAAGCAATAAACAAGGTAAACTGTGAGGAACTGTTCAATAGGAATAGGGAGCATGACTAGACTCCTTGCAGGGGGTGTTCCTCAGGCAGCTGGCAATGGAACCCACTTGTGAGGGAGCAGTACTGGACCTAGTGCTGAGGAATGGGGACACTGTTGCTGACATCACAGTGGGGGACCACCTGGGGGCCAGTCATCATCGTATGGTGTGGCTTAGCATAAAAACTGGGTTTCCACTGAACCGCACAAGGATGACGGTCATGGACTTTAAGAGGGCTGATTTCAAGACAATGGGAGAATGCCTCAGGGATGCCCTAGTAGGGATAGGGATGCTAGGTGGAGCCGAGGACCAGTGGGCAAAAATTAAAGAGAGCATCGAAAGAGCTACGAATCTCTGTGTCTGGCAGAAACAGAGCAAAAAATCTAGCATCTAAAAAATACAAAAAGGCACAGGAGGAGGAGAATAGGTTAATTTACCAGGAGAAACAAAGGGAGGCAGGGAAGACAGTGGGGAGAGCAAAGGCCCAAACCAAGGAGAATATTGTCCAGTCAATAAAAAAGTGATAAAACTTTCTTTAGATGGATTAGCGAGAAGAGAAAGATCAGCAGGGGGGGATAACAAGCATAAAGGGCAAAGGAGGGGGTCTGTGAGGAAGGGTACCAAGGGAAGGTGTACATATTGAACAGATACTTTTGTTCAGTATTTACAATAGAAGAGGTAGGTGACAGACCAAAGATAATGAACAGGGGCAGAATTGGTAGGGAGGTGAACACTAGTCCTTTCACAAAGGAGGAAGTCCTCAGAGTACTAGCAAAATCAAACATTGACAAGGCAATGGGACCAGATGGGGTTCACCCTAAGATGCTGAACAAGCTCAGAGACATGCTGGTGGCACCACTGGCAGTTTTGTTCAACTTATCGTTGGATATGGGTGGTTTCAAGGGACCGGAGAAGGGCGGATGTGGTCCCATGTCACAGAAGTGGGAATAGGGAGGAAGCAGGAAATTATAAACCTGTCAGCCTGACTTCAGTAGTGGGCAAGATTATGGAATCGCTGTAAGGAAAGGAGAGTGGAATACCTTGAAACAAGTGGATTGCAGGATCAAAGGCAACATGGTTTCACAGTGGGGAGGTCTTGCTAGACAAACTTGATCAAGTTCTTCAACTGGGTGACCAGGGAAGTGGCTCAGGGTGGGGTGGCATACCTGGATTTTAGGAAAGTCTTTAACACCATTCCACACAGAAGACAAGACTGGTGAATAAAGCTGGCCTGTCTAGGAGTGGGACAGAAAGTAGTTAACTGGGTAAGGGGTTGGTTGAGTGACGAAGGTGGTGGTAAATGGAGTCCACTTGGGCGAAGGCAGGGTGACAAGCAGGGGCCTCATGGGTCAGTACTAGGCTCAGTACTCTTCAATGCCTTTATCAGTGACATTGCAGAAGGGTTAGAAAGGATAGTCTGCCTGTTTGTGGATGACACAAAAATCTGCAACAGGGTGGACACACTAGGGGAGGTGGAAAAAATGAGGAATGATTTAACAGAAGTTAGAAGAATGATCAGGTGTTTGACAGCTGGGTTTCAGTGCAAAAAAGTGCAAAATCATGCACTTGGGGCACAGAAACCATGGGGCTACATACCATTCGGCAGGAGAGATACTGTACTGGCAACCACCAAACAGAAAAGGAACCTGGGGTAATAATTCTAATGACATGAAGGTAGCCAAGCAAAGTGAAAAGGCAGTGTGAAAGGCTAGCAGAATGCTGGGGTTCATAGGGAGGGGTATCACCAGGAGGAAGAAGAAAGTAGTATTAGCCCTGTACAGATCACTGGTAAGACCACACCTCATGTACTGTGTCCAGTACTGGAGGCTCCACCTCCAGAAGGACAGTAATAGGATGGATGTGGTAAACAGGCGGACAACCAAAATGGTGCAGGGATTGTATCAAAAGCCCTACAAGGAGAGACTAACAGAACTGAATATATACTCACTGGAGGAAAGAAGAGAAAGTGGGATATGATAGAAACAGTCAAATACATAATAGGTATTAGTAAGGTACAGGAAGGTAGCATTTTCTGTAGAAAGACAGACTCAAGGATAAGGGTCACTCTATGAAGCTGGGGGGGGCAAGGCTCAGAGGGGAATGTGAGGAAATATTTCTTCACAGAGAGGGTGGTGGAAGCCAGGAATGGTCTCCAAGCAGAGGTGGTAGGTGCCAGAAGAGTCACAGGATTTAAGCATGCATGGGACAGATACAAGGGGACCTTGTAAGGAACACAAGGGATGAGGATGACTGGAAATTGTACAAGGGCTGCAGTAGCTCAGTAGGCAGGGAAAATGGGCAGACTGGATGGGCAAAAGAGATCTTTATCTGCTGACAACTTCTGTATTTCTATAAATGCAAACTGGCAGAAGAGGGAGATTAATGAGGGATATGATAAAATGTTACTTCACAGAGAGGGTGGTTGAGCCATGAAACAGACTACCAGCAGAGCTGGTAGGAGCAAAAAACCATAAATGGGTTCAAGCATGGCTGGGACAGAATAAGGGGTCTGATAGTTATGCAGGGGGACTGCAGTGTGGCGAGGGGCAAGGAAAAGGGAAGTGAGAGTTTAAACCCTGTCTAGACAATAGGTCACAAAGTATGGTAGGGTAAAATAGGGCAGACTGAATGCACCAATGGTCGTTTTCTGCTGACAATGCCAATTTTTCTATTAGAATATGCTAATTTTAATGTGCGTGAGTCAGAGGACTGATACATCGTGAAGAGGAAAAAGCCAGAATTAAGGTCTTAAAATTATTTTTTAATAAAATACTAGGATTTGAGCACTTGGGACTTACCTTGCTAGAGAGGTACTGTCACTGTATATACTGTGCACACTTTCTCAGCACTTGTGAAAGTGCAATGTGACAGGCTTGGGTAAGACCCTGCTCCATTTTTTATGCAGAGAGAGTAAAACGCAAGCATATGTCCTGTCCTCTCATTCTGTCACTTGCCCATCTCTTACCTGTCTGATTGCAAAATCAAATATTCCTTGTGGCACCTAGGGAATTGGCCACTCCAATGTCCCACAATTTTCCCTTTTCCTCCCTTCCTTCACTTGCTCTTTCTCCCTCCCTTCCTTCCTTAGTTCCTTTCTTCTCTGTGGTTTATATCTATCTATCCATCCATCCATCTATCTATATATATATATATATATATATATATATATATGAATCTTTATGTGAAACAGGGAACTCTTGGTTTGCAAATGTATACACTTATACTGTTGAATGAATGCAGACAACTCTTTCCATTTATTTGGATCACAAGGGGTTAACCTTGAGGTGCATTTTGACCTCCATAAACTTGTTTGCAGAATTAGCAGCAGGAAATCAGCCCTGAAACAGCATGTCTTAATTGGCTGCACCTGTTAAGAAGAGCAATGTACTCTTCAGGCTGCTCACAGGAAAGAAATTGGAAAAGTCTTAATACATTTTGTGGAACATAGGTGGTGTAATTTACAAGACCTGGATGCTGAATCTAATTGCCAGGGGAAAACATCTTACAAAAGGGAGAGCTAAGTTTTATTTAGAGATAGAGAGGGTCGGAGATTCTAAAGAGACTCTGAGATATTCTGTTTGTTGAACTGCCTGTATTAAGAGCTATCCTGCACAATTTTAATTTTTTTATTGTTATTGATATTATCTATGCTTCATAGCCGTTGCCTCAATGACAGTTGATGTTAAAAGTGGGATTTACTTCATGCATACTGTAAGGCAGGAGTTTTGTGCGTAGGTACTAGACAAGCATAGAAGAAAGGTATGGATCCTGCAACAGCAAGTCCAGCAGTGATTAACAGAAGAATGGCAGCCAAACTAGAAGCAGAAACAAAAGTCCAAACCAAGACTGTACAGCTGGCAGCAATGATGGAAGAAGAACAGGCAGGGATAGAACCTGAAAGCATGTCTGCCTTCTTCAAATGGTGGACTATACAACAAAGAGAGACGAAGAAACAGAGAAAAAGATATGCAGCATCTAGAGGCACAGAGAAGAGAAGAGATGCAGCCACAGGAGCATTGACAGCTCGATGCGTTGCATGTTATCATAGCTGGAGGATGTGGCACAGGCCCAGCAGATCAACAAAACAAAAGCAACTTAAAAGACATTAAAAGTACAAAGCTGTGTCCCTCAGATGATATCAAAGCATACCTGACAGCTTTTGAAAGGGAGCCTGCCAGTGGCCGAAACAGCAATGAGCAACCAGGCTGGCATCTTACCTGGCAGGTAAAGCCCATATTGCCTACAGCAATATGGAGACTGCACAGTCAGGAAACTGTGACATTGTGAAAAGAGAAATCCTTGAAAGATATGTAACCCTGGCACCATTATACCAAGGGCTACTACCCCTGCCTGCTTCCCTAATTGCAGGTTGAGGGGCCTGGGTTCAGAAATGCAAGGTACTGCGGTGTCCCTACCAGCAGTAGAACTACAATAGTGGTGCCTCCACCCAGAGATGTGCTTGGGAAGCTATAACCACCCACAATCCCACCTAGTGACCTTCTGAATTTAACCCCCCCCCCCAAGTGCAATACTTAACAGCTGAGGTACAATGCAGTTTAACCATTGATGATATGCTCATGCAACCTATCAAAGAGAGCTGGAATTAGGGAAAGTGGTGGGCAGTGCACCAAGAATTCCATATAAAAAGTGACAAGTCTGAAAGACCATTTGACTAGCAGTCATTTTGTTGAGCCAGATCGCAATAGAGAAGTAGGCAGAACATGATCTTAGATGTGCCATATTTATAGTATTTGCCTGTATGCAGCAACTGGTCTAACATTTAAACACCCAGTCGCTGGAGAGAAATTAGTCACTAGGTTCAGGATGAGCTGTCATACAACTCATGTAGTCTATGTGGGGCGGTGCACCTGTGGCAAGATCTGTGTGGGAAGGACAATTAGAAATCCGAATGACAGAATTTGAGAACATGTTCAGGCCATTGTGTAAGGGAATCCAGAAAATGAACCTGGTGACCACTTTAGGGCTTGCCAGTGGTACACTACCTTTGCCTTTTCATTCAGACTTCTAGATCATGTACCTATGAATGAAGGAGGAGGCTAAACATGTTATTACAGAAAGAAACTGAATGGATTTACCATTTAAATGCTATGTACCCTGTGGCACTGGATACGGAAATGGATTTCAAACTGTTTTTATAAGGGGTCTGAACCCAATGACTGCAGTTTAGGGTTTCAGCTGCATGCACCTATAGTTTTATTGAAAGTTGCACAAAACATATGAAGCTTGCCCTAGGTGAGCAGCTAGGATTTGCACAAAAAAACAAATTTTGTATGTAAGGCATATGCCCATTTTTGTAACATGGATATACATATGTCTCTACGGGTTCGGGGAAGGATGAGGATACCTGGCACAAGAGACCTAGGTTTGACTACTCTGCACAGGGGCACCCAAGTAAATCCAACTACAGGAAGCAATAACTGTAATGTCCAGAACCAGAATTGGGATTTTTCAGTGTGGCTTTATTTATTAACTCACTGAACATAAACAAAGCTCTGTATGGTCCTCACAGGGCTACGTAACTGTAATGCAGATTAGAGGTTAAACACAGCGTCCATTTGGTGAATGAACACAATACAACAGTTGTCTGGCTTTGGACCCACCAGGCACTCAGCCCGGACTTTGCATGCACATTGGATACATTAGCCCGACTGGCCTGCCCTGCCGGCCACTCGACTGACGGTCCACTTGAAGAATGAACCCAAACTTTACTTGGCAAGACATCCTATCAAACAAGGAGGCTCCCAAGCTGTGGCTCCCCACACCACTTGAAGTCTGCGACTCCTAGAGGGATTTTGTTTTCGTACTTCCAAATCGAACTCCCATCCAACAAGGAGACTCCCATCCAACAAGGAGTAATTTTCCCATCCTGTGGCTCCCCACACCACTTAGAGTCTGCGACTCCTAGAGAGATTTTCTAGTTGCGACCCACGTCTGGGTACCCACCCCATCACTGGCCAAGCGCATGAGGCAAGTAGCAAAAACGCAGAAGAAATCCGTAGAGGTGGACCTGGTTACTAAAGAGGGGGTTTTCCACCTCCAGCTCCACAGCCCATACCGGCTATTTCTCTGGACACACAGAACTTTAGACTTTAAATGTAGATTGACGTGGATGACCTGAAGCACCTCCTCTACAATGAACTTTAAATCCATTGACACTTTAAACAGATGACTGCTCAATTTGTTTGTTCTTGTTGACATAGTCCTCCCAAATAGCAGTCCCAATACTTGAAATCCAACTGAAGAAAAGAAGTTGTTTGCCCCTTCCAATGGGGCCAAACACTCACCCATTCGTTGCAGGTGCCCCACAGGCGAAGAAATGTAACCTTTGCTGTTATACATGAACAGACTGAACTTAAATTAAAACAGGCAGCTTTCTTCCCAAGGTGGGAGAAGGGGATTGCCTGGAACCCACAAAGAACTTTTCCTCACCCCCCCAGAGGGAGGGGGGTAAACAGACACTACTGGTGTCCTTCTTGTTTGCTTAAGGACAAACTGAAGACTGACTTTGAATTCCCAAGGTTCTAAACTTACTTTTAGCTGAAGATTCCAAATGTGGCTCATGCAGCTGTAACAATTCTATTATGATGTCATCCCTCTAGTCTCAGCTGTGACTGAGGACAGAGTGAGACAGTGTGAAACCCATTTAACTGGAGTTTCACAAGCTGCCTACCACTAGGTCTTACTGGGATTCTAGTAACCCCGGGTAACAAAGGGGTTGCATGTAATTTATGATAGATCATCCTGCACATAATTGTTTAAACTGTAGTTTATAATTAAGCAATAAGGCACGACAGGGTGTGGTATATCATGGGATATCATCACGCCTCGGGTGGTTGGGCAAGGGGGCCGCAGGCCGAGTGTGTCCAACTGTCCAAGAAGTGACAATATCCCATGATATACCACACCCTGGAGTGACTTATTGCTGTTATGAACTTGCTCAAAAACATTTTTTCATTAAAAAAAAAATAAAAACAAAATATTCATACCCTTGTGAAAATGAGGTTTTTGGGGTGTTGGATGACTACCTTTCAAGAAAATAGTTCCTGGAAGGGTCTGGGCAGCAGGTGGGCGCTGCTGTAACTGTAACTGACGTTTGTGAAGGAGGTGCAGCTGTGAAGTAAGACTGTACCAACCCTGTATACTGTGGTCAGGAGCCTGGGAAACTGTGTGTGCTTTTATTTTTTGTTCTTAAATACTGTAGACAGGATTTTATAATGCAAGCCACCAGAAGGGGATGGAAGACAGACTGAAATGGAGCCGACTGAGTAGCAGGGATACTTCTGGTCTTTTCAACAGATCAGTAAGTTGCTAGTTGTCAGTAGTTAGCTTAGCAACTGATAGGCTACACACAGGAGTTTTGAATTAAAAAAACAAAAAAGACAATGTTTTTCCAAGCACTACTGTGTGTGGAAAACGGGCGGTTGGTTGAGCAAACGCGCGCCTATGGGGAGAGAGTGAGATGGCAAAGTCACAGGTAGAAGCGGCGAGCGCTTTATTTTAAAAGAAGTAGCGGGTTGTAGTGTGGCAGTACATGTCAGCTAACTGAGGCTGCTACGAAATCTACATTCCTTTGTAGTGGCAGAAACATGGGGTGTTTGTGTGGAAACTGAAGGAACAGGTGTGGATGCGATTTCGGGAGAGTGAGGAGGCTGGTGACTGGAGGTTTTCTGAAGCCGCAATGATGTAGCCTGATATCATCACGGCTTCAAAAACCTCTCGGCCAGTCAGCTTCCTCCATTTAGGATCTCCAGTTCATAATAGGTTTTATATGAGCAGTAATTTATATATAGTTCACTAAATTAGTATATATTTTTTTGTATATAATATGAGGTGTTTTAAATAAGGCTTAAGGTATATTTTTGTTTAGGATTATTATTACTATTATAACTTTTTATCCAGTTCAAACATTGGTGTGTCATAACCAGTGGATAAAATCTTTCTTTTTTTTCCCCTCCTACGTACTCTGCGACCCACCACTCCTTCGGGTTGCCTAGGTCCCTTCTGATCCACCTGTCCCTTTTGAGCCTCCAACCTCACATAGCAGCCACCCCCAGGGTAACCCTGTGCAACCCTTCACTGGGAGGGTCCCTCCTCCTCCGAGGGGGAAGGCAGCAGGAAGGAGAGACCAGTGCAACTACTTGGCCCCAGGGTGCTGCTGAGGTGGACATGGCTCCTTTGGAACATTGGTGGTACAGGTGGACCAGCAGCCGTCATCCAGCCGGCTGTGGAGCGGTTTTCAGATTTCTGTGTTGACATACCTTGCACCACCTCTGCAGTGCTCCTGGTTTCCACCAGAGACCGCTGCTAAGTGACACCACCCGCAACCCACTCCAGGAAAGGAGAGCAGTTCTACGGACAGTCAATCCTCTCCTTCCCCTGCCCGACCCCGGTGTCCCAAGTCCGTTTCTGAACCCGGGATGCTGGCATGGTTTGAAGGACAGCACCAGCACCTCAGCCCTCTGTGCCACCAGGCCAGTGGATAAAATGTTTCTATTTACAGTTGTGACAGTGAATGGCCACAAGGCGTGCACTTCCTGATTTAAAGACCTCCACACCCCACCATTTACTCTGGCATATCTCCACTCAGCCTCCCCTCACCCCCCATTTCTCCCTATACCTTAACGCCCTTCTTCCCCTACCCTTCACCTCCACCGCAGTACATACCTCTCTCTCATACCTCCTTTCTTAACCCCACTGCCAGCTATCCCTCTCCCCCTGAACTACTGGCAAGGCACTTTGTGGCTGCTTATTCCCCAACCCTCATAAAGTGTTTTTCTTGTTATTTTAACTTGTACCTATGTTTTGAGTTATTCTGTAAGTTCAGAATCCAAGCTGTATCATTCACTGTGATGTACCTTTGCTTTCTCCTATTGTACTTTGTTTTGCAATCTATGACATGGAACTTTTACAAAAGAGCTTGCGCTCAAAGGTCTTTTCTGAATCGCTAAATAAATAAATAAAAATAAAGAGAAACAGAACTGGAATGATGAATTAATATGGCATGTGCAGCTTGTTCATAGTGTAGTTGTGTAAGTTTTTTAAAACTATTAACAGAAGGTAAATCAAAGCTATTATCCACTGAGATGTTTAGGCTAATATGTTTCACTTGGTCCAGCTAAAGTATTATAATGAAATGCAGAACTTTTCTCGGTAGCCAAGACTGTTTATAGTATTTGCCCATTAGTTTATGAGTAGTAATGTGCTGATATTTATTTCTGCTTCTCTGGGATATAAACTTCCTATGAAATTAAATCAATTTAAATTGTCACCTGTAGTCAGGGTAATCAACATGGTACAGATAAATACAGTGCATGGTGACTGATGTGCTTTGGTTGTATGGACATGCAACTATGTTTTTTTGATAAGACATAACATTTTTTTTATTTTATAGTAACATTTGTATATTGCCAACCAGTGTGCACTGAGTTTATGGATTTGTTACAGAGGATATACTGTTTCTTACACAACTTTCATGTTTGATTTGGAAGCACGAGGTTACAAGAAACGTAGCACTAATGAATAACAACCCAACACTGCCTCCTGACAAAGCTTTTTTTGGCACTACAAAGGGCTGTTGAGTGTCCAGATAAGTGCATTTGAATAAACCTTTCAATTTTAATTGAGGTTCCATGGTGGTGTGTGCACTGTGACAGGAAGCTCCTGCCACTCTATAAGGACCGACCTTTCCTTAAATATGATGCAATGGTTCTTCTATTTTCTTAGCCTAATCTATCCTTTACAATTTCTAGTCCATAAAGTTGGTCACCTATGGGCACCCCCTTCCCTTTCTTGACTATGCTACAGTGTCCTCTTTAATTTTCCTTTTCCCTCTCAGGTCCTCATACAAGGAGGCTATTGTGATGACCTCCAAACGTATGTAAAACAGGTTGTGTTTATCATTGTTGGATATAGTATGTATCAGCACTATGTCATAAAATACCTTGATCTATATACCTTATGTTTGCAACCTGTAAATGTTGAAAATACCATGGCACTAGGTGTTTTTGATGATGGTAAAAAGTACTAGGTGACCATTATAGAAATTAAATTAGTTGTGCTATTTAAAATGCATATAAATTGCTGTAAACTGAACACGTCTGAAATTTCATGGCGATTTGTATATATCCCATGATGCTTTGCATTATGGAAGTATGTATGATGTTGTATTTCTTTGAAACTTGATTTGTTGCCAGTGCCGTCTGGTGTAACCCTTCTTTCAGTGATTCTGCATTGAGGTTCTTTGTCTATAGCTTGCTTTGTTTTTTTTTTCTTTTTGGGGCCCCACTACCCAAGCAAATGGGGCCCACATAGGGACGAAGGGTTTTCACTGAAAAGTAGTTAGATCACAGATCAGTGTCAGTAGGTGCTGGCTAAGTGCAGAGAAAGGACGTTCATAGTCTGTTGCTGCAAACTGATGTACTGAAGAAGGAATATGGCATTGCAGAAGCTTATTTCCTATATTTTTAATAAACATTACACAGAGGCTGTGTGTTGAACCTGAAATTCGGTGTCTGGTCCATCTGTTATCCCACACCTCCTCCACATGCACCTGTTTTTTTTTGTGTTGTTTAGTGCAGTGTTCTTGTGTAAAGGGTAGCACCTTTGAAAACTAGAGGTGTGCGTGGATTTGTTTAATTTTTCCTTGAGTCGTAGTTTCTCTGGTCTCAGATGTAGGGTTTTCTTACCTAATTCCAGCTTGCTGTGTTCTTTACTCTGAATGCTCTCTCTAACGTGCAGAATCCTGTGTTAACAGCAATCTGCATGCCCTCTTGTGGCTGTGTGAAAGGGTATAAATTTTTGAAGGCCAGTCAATTTGTGATTTTTGTGGGAGTTCAAAAGAAGGTTTTTTTCCCCTACCTGCTGATGTGTAGGCAACAACAACTGCCATGTAGACTTTCAGCACTGAGAGCCTCAAGTCTAGGGACTGTAAGTGTACCATGTAGTCTAGAACTTCAGACAGTCCTTCCTGTATTGGTGTTCTCTTTCTGGGAGCATGCCAGTATAAGAATCATTTCCATTTTGAGGCATATGCCTTTCTTGTAGCTGGTTTCCTATAAACCCTCAGGACTCCCAACACCTCTTGTAACAGACTCAAACCAGAAAATTCTAACTCCTCCAGAACCATGCCCTCAGAGATAATGTTTTGAGGTCTGTGGAAATTATCCTGCCCAGGGATAGGGTCAGTAGGTTGTGTCTAAGTGGCAGGATGATTGGGGATTTGCAGGACAGGGTCAGGAACATTCCATACCATGTCTGCCTGGCCCAGTCTCGGACAATCAGGATCATTCTTGCATTCTCCTTCCTGAGCTTCATGAGTACTCTCTGCATGAGGGGTAAAGGCATATAGAAACTGCCCTGTCCATGTCAGTGAAAGGGCATCCTCTGGAACAATTCCCATTACTGGGGGTCTGCAACAAAATTTTGGAAGCTGGTTGCTGTCCCATGAGGCAAGCAGATCTATCTCTGAAGTGCCCCACCATATCCATCTCTGAAGTGCCCCACCATCTGAAAATTGCAGTCAGCCTTTGTTGGTTCCGAGTCCATTCATGGTTACTCTGGCTCATTCTGCTTAGGGAGTTTGCCAGGACATTGTCCTTACCTGGCAGATGTACTGCAGAAATGTTGGCATCCAGAGAGTATGCTAAGTCCCAGGTTCTCATTGTCTCTGTGCACCACTTTGATGATCTTGTTCTTCCCTGTTTGTTTGTGTAATACATGGTTATGGTGTTGTCTGTGGAAATCTGGACTGACTGATCTTGTAGCTAGGAGGAAAAGAACTGCATTGACAGGAGCACTGTCCTGAATGTGAAGAGGTTTATGTGCTGCTGTGTCTCCTGTGGAGTTCAGATGCCACTTATTGTAAGGTTCCCTATGTAGCCACCCCATGCTAGCCAAGAGTGAGGCATATGTTGTGAGAACCTGGGTTAGAGATTGCTTGAGAACATACCAGGTGAAGAGAGCGAATCAAGAACAGGGCAGTTAAATATCGCGTTGCCATAATACCAAAATTACAGGGACAGAATAGCATAGGCTACATTAGTGCTATCCCTGTAGCTGTTGGCTGTAGAGGTGAACAGGGGAAAGAGTCTGCTGCAGGGTGTGCTGCTGACCAGCTCCTGTGGTGTGGTGTGAAAGGTAGGGTACAGTTAGTGGAGATCGGTGGGATGTCGGTGGACTGGGGTTCAACTCCTGGTCCAGAGACAAGCTAGTTCTTCAATTCAATTTTTTTTGTGTTCCAACATGAGATTTTGTGTTATTCCCCCACTCCACCCACCCAACCAATATGGTGCCTCTGTCTGCCCCCTATCCTGCACATTTTGTCCCCCACCCCTGGGTTGACTGCTGGGTTCCTTCTCCCCCTTAGCAATCCCCCCGTGTTCGCCCTCATCCCCAAGTTGCGATTCTGGGGGGGCAAACACACAGTGTAGCCACATAATTGTGCGTGCCGCTGTAGTTGCGGTCAGTGTTTTTGCTGGGCACTGTTGTTGTTTTCAGCATTTTGGTTGCGCGGTTCTTGACTATGCTGTTCTGGTTTTCTATGTTTTGACCTAGTGCCCTGGAGGAAAAGCATGCCCTCTCTGAGGTTCCTTTTCTCTTTCTACCATTCCAGTGCATGAACAAAGTTTTCTGTGACTGGAAGTGGGTAGGATGAGGGATCTGATCTTCGGGATCAGTACCTTCTTACGTGGTATGGTATGTCCCTCATCTGGAGTTGGGCCCATGGCACTACTGCTGTGTCTAATGCCATGTGGCCAAGCAGTTGCAGAAGGTCCCTTGTAGGCCTTGGCTAGCCTGGGAGGCTTACTTTGCACTGGTAATCAGGTTTGTTACCCTGATTTGTGGATGAAATGCCCTTTCTCTGCAGAGTATCCAGTTCTGCCTGAATAAAGTCCAGCAGGAGAACAGTTCTGTCTGGGACATTTGCAGGTTTATTAGGAAACCCTAGTTGTTCCAAAGTGTTCTTTACCAGCGAGGTGGAGTACATTGCTTCCTTCCTTGCTTTCCCTGAGATTAGCCAGACATCGAGGTATGGGAGGATTACTACACTTCCCCTTCTCAGGTAAACTGCTACCACAGCTTAGCATTTTGTGAACACCCTTGGTGCTAAGATGAGTTTGAAGGGTAAGGCTGTAAACTGACACTGGTAATTTTCACAGCTGACAGCATTAGTGCACCTTGGCCAGCCAATAGGGGGTATGTGAATACTGGGCAGCCCCCAGCCTCCCTTCGTCCCCAGTAGCTGAGCTCCGTAACATGCTCAGTCCCCAGCCTGCCTCATTGTGAATTCTAGGGATGCCAATGGGCCAAATACTGTATCATTCATACGAACTAAAGAAACAGATCCACAGTTAGGGCTCAAACAGGGCAGACATGCGATGAAAAATCTCTGTAGAGGCGATTATTTATTTATAGTTGAGCAGGAGAGGCACAGTTAGGAAGGCTAATTTCCAGGTATGACTTGTGACTAGGGGGAGTCGGGGGGGTCACTAAGGGAGTACAATTACATGCTAAATGACACTGAAATGTGCGAATAATAATCACATGACAATCAGTAAAACAGTGACGAGTTGAAGTACTCTGCAGGCATACAATATTAAAAGTATGGGCAGCACTCCAAATGACTGAGATAGTGTGAAAGTGCAGTAAGGAGAACGACTGTGCAATAAATAACATATTCAGTTGGCTAAAATGGGAAAACTGAAGCTGTAGTAATCAGAAGAAGACAAAGACGTGCATAAGTATTATATGATCAAACACAAGGGTGTAGACAGGCATACTCAGTGTACACATTTGTGTACAGTTTTGTTGAGTGCCTGTCACAAACCATAAGCCACTCTGTTAATATTATCATTCTAATCTGTAGTATTTGGGTTAGTGTAGGCCACTGAGGAGTGTCTAATGTATGTATGACCTCTTTAGAGAGTAGAGGAATCATCTGACAACAATCTGACTTGTTTGGAAGGGGGTGCCATTTCGAAAGGATGTGTACATTTTTTAATGGGGGGGGTGTAGCTGTTGGAGACTGTGTACAAAATGGAAATTTCTGGCTACACTCCTGATCAAACAGCGAAAAGAGAACTGCTAACCCAAACAAACAGCAGTCTGTTTAAATACTTAGAAATGCTTCTCCGAACCCCAATATACCCACATTACCCTTGTCAACCCCATGACTCTCATGTACCCCCAGTATCCATTCTAGCCTGATTACAGCATACCCCACTCCCCCCCCACTTCAACTCCTGTCTACAGTCACTTTTCATCTGCCCAATATTCAGAAGTGCAGTCATAACACACTTCCGATGTAGTACTTTCCAAACCCTGTTTTTTTTTTTTTGTTACAATGGCTGAAACAGCAGGTTGCACCACAATCCAATAAAGAGGCCGACGAAGCTTGCCGCTCCTATACCAACACAGCAACAGGCCTCCTCATGTCGTTCAGCCCTGAAAGGGAAGTGCTGGGAGGGGGTCAATGAACTTTGCTACGCTGACAGGAGAATGGATATTTAGTCCTCAGTGCAGATGGCTCCGGCTCTGTGTCATTGAAAGTTGTTGTCCATGATCTAACAACATTACCTTCGGCTGACTGATTAAGCAATCTGTAGTCCTGCAACGGTATCACTAGACAAAACAAGGGGCTATTTCCCTGTCCATCAACCCTGCCACATTGCTGCCCAACATCTGTGCAAGATGCAACTTTATTATGTCCACCGGGCTAGGAATGTCACTTGGCCCTTTCTTTGAGATGTTCCCTTCCTTTCACATTATTTCCCATTGTCACATTTCATCATTATAATTCGTATACTTCATACAGTGCAGAATTAAAGAGCTGGTTTCATCCTAAATAGCAGGCAGATAATCTTACTATTTTTTTAAGTAATCTGTTATTACCTTTTATTTCTGAGATATTTTTCTTTTTCCAATTGCTTGATAGAAGAGTTTTTACCTGATAGTATTACATGGGATGTAAAGAAAATAATTTTAACAGTAGGCAGACATATCTAGTTCTATTCCTCTTCATGTCTCATCAGCTCTGTAACATCACTCACTGTGACATCATAAGTGATTGTTCTTGCAGCAGGTGATTGGCTCTTCTTGGACAGTTGTGCTGTCACAGACAGTGAGGTCACAGAACCAATGATGTATGAGGAGGGACCAGAACTAGCTGTGTCAGATTTCTAGTAGAATCCTGTTCCACACATCACACCAAGAATTGTCAGGTAAAAAGTCTTCTAATTACCCAAAGGGAAAAGAAAAAATGCTTAAGTAGAAGTAATAGTTCGCTACTTGTGAAAGTCAATATTTAATTTCAGACAATATGCTATCTCTTTAAGGGAAGTAAAATCAATCATGCCAACTGGTGGCATGTAACTATAAAGAGCAGCTGACACAAGCTGGACCTCAGGGTAGGCAACTCAAGTCAACGAGCAGCCTGCCTGAGTAGTTAAATAACCCATAAATTAATTGTTTTTGTACAGAGACTCTTTAGTAATCTAGCTGAAAGCTGTTATGCTCTCACTTCCCAAATTTTCATGCCAAGCAGCTGAGGGGCACCGCAGCCTTGCCCTGAAATCTTTGTTTCGATCGAAGGAAGTAGGGAATGGGGCTGCATTGCATAGAATATATGGAAAGTATGATCAGGGGCACTGCCTTTAACTTTGAAAGCAACTGTATGTGTTAAAGGGGTGGTATTACATTTATATACCTCTTAACATGTAGGCTTGCCTGCACAGTTAAAGCTAGTACTTTACAGGTGGGCACTGCTCCCGACGATGTTGGCCCTCTAGTCTGTACCATGCAGCCCTGTTCCCTATTTCATGTCACTAAAACACAGAGGTTTGGAGGCAAGGCTGTGGTGGTCTTCAGCTGCTCAGGACAGTCTCGGAAGTGAGATCATAACAGCTTACAGGTAGATTACTAAAGAATCCTCTTTGTTTTTTTTTGTCTGGCTTTCCGCTTTTTCTGTGATCAGTCCACCATCCCTACCACCTCGCCCATCCTCTGGGATTTACCTACCACCATGGGAGTGCTTCCTGGATTCCTCCCCTCCAGGTGGGACCATTGGGGAGCTGCCTTCGTTACACCCTGAACAATACCACGTGGAGATGCGGTGGCGGAGTGCCTCAGCCAGCTGCGTGGGGCTTGGTGTGGGAGGCAGATGTCCTCCATGCCTCATCCAGGTTTTCCCTCGTTGTTGCAAGGCGTGGCATGAAATGACATAGAGGTGTGCAGCACGCCAACATCTGGCACACCTCCCAGAACCTACAAGCCTTGGCTACGACACCCCTAGCCTCCACCAGTGGTCAGTCAAGCACCGAATGCTATCGCACCCTCCTCCCCCCTCGAGGAGGAGAGCAGTCCATCAAATGGTTGCTCCTCCTCCCCATGGCCAGCCCTCCAACTCCCAGGCTCGCATCGGAACCTGGGTTGTCAGCATTTACAGGTGGAAATCCAACCTCTGTACCAGCAGACCAGCCAAGATTACTAAAAAATCCTTGTACAAAAAATGCATTTTGTGGCTTCTTTAACTCCTGAGGCAGGCAGGCAGCTCCTTGGAATGGGTTGCCTGCCCTGAGGATGATATAGCTGCTCTTTAAAGAGCAGCTGACACCTCTGAGAAAATTGTTGGAAAATTAATAGACACAATTCAGTTTCTATATTTCATATATTTTCTGTATTTGCTCTCCTTTGCTCTTTCTTAAGAAGGATATGTACATGTAAACAGACTTTTTTAAACTTGTATTTTATTAAGTTTCATAAAAGTGTAACATTTATATGATATCCACAGCAAAAGACAGTAGTATCAAAGAAGGTAGTACCCTAGATTATGATGACTTATGCAAAGTGGTTACATGCAAACAGAATTTTTGTCCCTTAGACTTCAGAAGCTATGGCTGCTTATTCTCATAGAAACATAGACCATGATGGCAGAAAAAGACCAGATGTCCATCCAACCTATTGTTCCTCCAGGGTATTAACCCTCCCCATCCTTTCCCCATTCTCCTCCCTGGTCTTGTCACCCCAGGTGATCATCATGCCCTTCATTCTATCTCATGCCTGCTTGAATCCCTTGACTGTGTTTGCACCCACCACCTCAGCTGACAGACTGTTCCAAGGTTCCACCACCCTTTCTGTAAAGAAGTACTTCCTCACGTCACTCCTGAACCTCCCTCCTGTTAATTTTCACTCGTGACCACGTGACCTCATGCTGGTATTCAGGGTAAATAATTCCCCACAATTTACCTTGTTAATTCCTTTAAGGAACTTGAAGGTCTCTATCATATCTCCCCTCCTCTTCTGGTTTCCAGTGAATACATATTTAGTGCCTTGAGGTGCTCCTCATAGGATCTGCCCTGCTGGCCCTCAATCATTTTTGTTACTCTGCACTGCACTGTTTCCAACGTATCCCTGTCCTTTCTGAGGTGAGAGCTCCAGAACTGGACATAGTACTCCAGGTGAGGCCTCACTAGGGATCTGTATTGGGGGAGTATTACCCCCCAATACATCCCAGCATCCTGTTAGCCTTGGTATGGGCCTTGTTGCATTGGTTCATTTGTTTAAGGGAGTTACTGATGATAACTCCTAGATCCTGTTCCTCTTCTGTAGTGCTAAGTCTCACCCCACCCAGCCAGGACTCTGTCTTGGGATTCTTTTTCCCTTGGTGCATTACCTTGCACTTTTTGGCACTTTTCTCCACCTGAAGGAAGTGAAGACTCACTCACCAAATCAAAATTATAATCTTGATTTTTTTTAATTATCTACAACGTATTGAGCCACACACTTCTCAAGAGCCTGCTTCTTAATAGCCAAAGTTTCAAGGCTAGGCCTCTTCCTCAGGGTTTAAGCAGTAGGACTGTTAGAAGCTATGATAATAATTGTTATATTACATATATAATATTGATGCAAGGGAAACAACATCTAAGCAATCATATATATATATATATATATATATATATAATTTATTTCAATCTTGGATGACAATACTTTTGAGCAGAAAATTGCTCATTTATAAAGATTCCATGTCAAAAGGGTGGGGAAACATACAATGGGAGCAGTACAAGAGTCACTAGCTAAATAGATTATACAATAACAGGATTTAAGCATTCAACAACAGTATGATACAGTAGGTAGAAGAATAATATGCAACACATTTAACGATAGTAATGGCGAATGTCTGGTCAGAAGTGAGGACAAGAGCAGCCATTGTCAGCTTTGTCATATCAAAAGGAAGCGGATACTTGCGCAGTAAGTAAGAGACAGAGGAAGCTCAGTGAGGGGTGGGGAAAGAGGGAAGGGCACTGGAGGGCAGGGGTGAAGGGGGAAAGTGGAGGGGTACAGGTGCCTAAGTAGGGGATTGAGGGAGCGATAGGAGGGATTAGGACAGTAGGGAGAGGTTGGTAGTGAGGGGCAGAGGGGTTTCATTGGGAGGAGCAGGTCAGAAACAGGGAAACGGAGTCTTTCTCAGGTGCAGTCACAGCTACTATTTTCTAGCATATGTTGTCATAATAGGTTTTTGAAAGGGCCCAGTTTTGGTATGGTACTGAGTTCTGCACCAAGGTCATTGAACCAGAGGGGAGTAGAGACCCTAATGTATGACCATAACAGAATTCAAACAACGCTGTCCCAATTTTCAGTATCATTTCTATTAACTTTAGATATATTTAAGTTAAAGATTTGAAATCAAAACACATCGCATCATATGGAACTGCTGTTCCTCAAAAGTGTATGGACTTCCTCACGGCGTGTTATTCAGAGCAACATATTACGCTGTAAACAATAATGACATTTTATTGGACCATTTCACTTTTATACTGATTGCTAGTGTAACACACTTACAAACAGTAGCTACAGCCAGGTTTCTGCTGAGTTCTAAGCTATGTATGCCGATTTATGTAAGTATTAAGATATTTCGGTATGTAATAGCACTGTGGTTTGCCTGATAAAGTTTAAAACCTAAACTAACACTTGATAACTACTAAAATCTGCAGCAGTGCAGCATGCTGTGCCTGTTACTTGTTGGAACTCTGTTATGTACTGTAATAACAATGTTAGCTCTGTTTCAATAAGTTTAGGTTTTAAACTTTTGAATCAATTTCTGGATCCAGCGGAAGAAACAACTGGGGGAAAAAATATTGGTTTCAAAACCCTAACAATTTCTTCTCCATTGTTTTTTTTTTACTGTCCTAACCCCATTTTATAAGTTCAAGAAGACACTCCAGGTTGTTGGTACTGTAGTGGTGCCATGAACGCACTTCCAGGTGCTGAAGGCACTCAGACTGTGGCCTTGAACCTTACAATGCCTCTGGGCATGCACTCATGGCACTACTACCAACGCACTGTTGAGCCTTACTGCTGACTTGACCATTCCTGTATTTATTATTATTATCATCATCAGTAACTGCAACAGTGTATTGCTGCTAGCCATTCCAGTTTTTTTCAATATACAAAAGCTAAAATACAGTTAAAGCAGCAGTGTAACAATTTTTTCCCCAAAAAAGTTAGTTTCAGCTACAAGTAATTAAAAACACGCCATCCAATCTATTTTTCTGGGTACCTTCTAGGCTGCTCACCATAATTTTTTTTATTTTCATGATCCTAACCCTTACCAGGTCTACAAAGGTATTTCTAAGACAAATTTGGTGGCCGTCTTTTTTTGTTGAGAAAAAAGACAAATCCAAACATTTGTAAAATGCTCACATTTTTTTGTGGAACTATAACATGTTGCAACCAAATAAAACTTGAAGGATCCTGGAATCTTTTATAGTGAAAAAAAAGGTAGGGTCAAATGTTTAACTAATGTTGTTACACTGCTGCTTTAAAGCAGGTTGGCCTAGTGTCTGGGCAGACACTGGGCTTTGCATGGGGGCCTCAGAATCCTACAGTGATTAAAATTACGGCTAGATAAAAGAATTCCAACATACCAAGAATGGCTAACAGACATATTAGAAGTTTTAAGTCTCGAAAAATGATCATACGACCTAAGAGGAGCCTAGAATGCATATAACAGGAAATTTGGACACTTGGATGCCCTACTGACAATTCCAGCAGAAGATTAGGGCAAATCAAACAATAACGACAAAAGATCACCTCAGACCACTTTATAAAGGAACTAGTAGATTAGATAGGATTATAACATGGCTAGAAAAAAAAATCCTACCTTTTCATTTCTCAAAACACATCACCTGACTATGGATTAATTCCCAGGAAATCTACAGTTGGCTTGCTGAATTACAAAATCCTGACTGACATCCATGTTAAAAACCCTACTCATAGCACTCCACTAGAGGACATTTAAAGGATGAGTAAACTACCGTTTTAACCAATACATAATTAAAAAATCTGGCTTAACAAAGAGATAAAGAAAGGCTACTGTGACATCTAACATCTTGTTTCCTAATACGAAACACAATATTCTTTTCGATGCAGCTTCTGTTTACCATGTCAAATGCCACCCCCTGCTCGTATACACTTGCAAAATCCATTGAGATGCCTTCTACCCGGTAACTCACATAAAACTGCCAGATTGCTGGTTCCCAGTCCCATGACAAAGCACACCTGCTTGCTTCTAAGTGTTTACTAGTATTCTGGGTACATGGTTACTGAATCCCATTCTTCCCTCTTGGCTGAAATGAGTATATGATGCAGTGTGCACGTCATTTACTAGTGACAGCCAGGAAGGAAGGAAGAATGGTATTTGGTAGACATGCGCTCAGACCACAAGTACAAACGTAGAAGAAAGTGGGTGTGCTTTGTCATGGAACCAGAAACCAGTGACTGACAGTTTATGTGAGTGACCAGGAAAAGGAGTATCAATGGTGTTTGCAACTGCGTCCGGATGGGTTGCGGGCGGGGGGGGGACAGGCATTTGATATGGTAAACAAAAGCTGCATTGAAAAAGAATATTGTGTTTCATATTAGGAAACAAGATGTTGGATTCCACATAATATTTAAATTTAAGTCTACGAGCCTTTAAAGTAAAGCTGGCAAGTAGTAACTGAGCAGGAACTACTGTGCCTGTGAATGGATACACCAATGAAGTTAGCACTTTTCTCTCTCTAAAACATGATTCTATGCATTTTCTTCAACTAACATGATCATACACATGTTATAAGTGAATTAACCCATTACAGAGCATGGGTTTACTAGAGAATTAATCTATGCCTGGGAGGTTGAAGACACTCGGCCTGCAGCCTTGTGCCCCACAACCCTTCCCCTCCAAGGCAGGATTCATTCTCTAGTAAACCCATGCTCTGTCATGGGTTAATCCTTACTTGTGAACCAAGTCTACACCCCTCTGCCCCCCCCTTCCCGGAGTAGAAATCTCACCTAGACAGGACCTGAGATCATAAAATAGTATATTTCTACTCAGTTTAACAGTACAAGAAGAAGCAATAGCAGACAACAGATAGTTAAAATTGATGCATTTGACCTACTGGATCCAATAGGATCCCAGCATGGTTACACCCCTACCCTTTCCCTTCTCTAACACCTAACCTACTCCCCTACCCAATCTCCCACATGAGTCTTACCCAAGTTCCCCTTCCTACCCCCTAAAGAACTAACCTCCCCAACCCCCTATCATATTAAGCATAAATTATTATAAGGGTCTCAGTAATGTTGCAATTTAATAGGTTGTTAGCAATCTGAGACCCTTACGTTAATCTCCTTATTAATATACCTCCAGAACCTGATTACATGAGCACTGATTTTAAAAATGAAGATCTCGGATACATTTCCAGTATTCTATTTTTGGAATCTATGGATGCCATTAGAGCACTGCTGATCACAAGCCAACAAAGACACAGAAATTTCAACATGTCACACTCAAAGTGATTCTAATTCTTTAATAGTACTTTAATTCTCTCCATTAACTAATTAATTAATTAATCTATAGGAAACCACAGGAAAGTTCTCTCTGGTTACAGAAAAAATGCAATATATATTTTTTAGAAAGGTAGCATGACCGAGCTATGTCAATTGTAGTTTAGGACACGTTGTCAGTAGTTTAAAGTAAGGCATGTTGTGCTAAAAAAGTATATTAACTTCTTCTTTTTTTAACTTAAGACAAGTTAGATAAGATAATCTGTAACAAGTCACTGGCTGTAGAGAGGGGGAGGGACCATGTCAACGGCTTCAGTATCCTACATGTAGTATAGTGTGACTGAGTGGTGTCAATTGCAATAAAGGACTTGCTGCTAGTTGTGTAAAATAAGTGACCCTTTGTAAGAAAAGTAAGTTAACTCTTGTTTTTAAGTTTAGATAAGTAAATAACTGTGCCAAATGCCGCTGACTGTAGAGAGAGGTGAACGAGCGAGTCGGCAGCTTCAGAAGGCAAGACGCAATCCAGAATGACTGTTACTATAGCAGCACTCGCTCACGCTTGTGTCTTGCCTTTTGAAGCCACTGACTTGCTCGCTCACCTGACTCTGCAGTCAGCGGCATTTGGCACAGTCATTCAATTTATCTGAACTTAAAAACAAGAGTTAACTTACTTTTCTAACAAAAGATCACTTATTTTACACAACTAGCAGCACAGCCTATACTGCAATTGATATTACTTGGTCACACTACACTACACAAGTAGGATACTGAAGCCGTTGATGTGGTCCCGCCCCCTCTCTACAGTCAGTGACTTCTAGGGTTATCTCTCTTGGGTTGCTTATGTGCCTGTGACATATTTTGAATTTTGTCAAGAAGAATGCTGACGCTTTTAGTAAATAAAAATTCTTAAACATGTGTCTGTGACTAGCACTGAAATATGGAAACTACTTGTAAGGAGGACTAAAAATCAGTCAGGTGAACCCGAGGCGATGAGTCTTCCGACGATCAGTTTGCCATGCTGCAGGCTTGAATGTTATGGTGTGACATGATTTTTACAACTAGTTTGTTTCTGTTGAAATATAGTTCTGCCTGTTCATTTATTTGACTTAGACAATGTATGGCTACAGGTTTTGCCAGATATAACTGAGAAAACTCTTGTTGTCACCTTGCATTGTTAGTATTAGCAGATCCCATACTCGTCTTGCTGATCTCTTTTAATTCCATTTTTTCTTTTTTTGCGGCCATATTTTAGTCAGCCTGAACAATCATGGGGTAAGAAATATCATAAAATACACTGGGGAGATTGCGTTAATTTACTTAACAGCCACCATGTGGCTGTGTATTTCAACCAATTGCCAGCATCAGCTTGAGAGCAGGTGGAGGGGGACTCAATTAACAGTCACTGTGTGCCTGCAAGGCTCATGGTGGAGGAACTATTTTATGTTAATTTGAGATATTAATGTAAAAAAAATAAAATGTGAGCTTCAGTTCCAGAAGACCCAATTATAATAATAGCAATAAGGTACTTCTAGGGGTTAAGCTAATGTTCAGGTTAATCACCCCCTGGGAGCACTATGGCACTCGGCTGCACCTCGTGCCACATTAGACCCCCAGGGTGGTGATTAACTAGACCATTAACATAACCCCTTGTTGTACATTATTGCTTAAAAGAATGATTTCATGTAGAACAATCAGACACACAGATAGAGTCAGTTATTTATTTATTTATTTGTTTATTTATTTCTTTGAAGAATCAGATTTACAACCTTTGAGCCAGAGGCTCATTTACAAAGGTACCTCATCACATAGAGGACATACAGTGAGATATATTTACAGTGGTTCAGTACAATGAATGATCTATAAGTCTTGATACATTAAGTGCACAAATACAAAAGTAGCGTTAGGAAAAGGCATTTACAAATATAGGTAGATTAATGAATTACCCAGTAGAACTGAACTGAGTGTGGTAGAACATGTCCATACTTAGGGGCTGTGGGTTTTACAGCTGGGATCCTATAAGTGCTTACAAGTTATGGCACCCTGATCTGTGCTTGAACTGTAGTAAATGACTGAGACTCATGAAATCTGTATTGATTGTAGTACGCAAATCAAATGACTTTCCTGTATATGAGTATGCACTGTGGAAATTAAATCTTATTAAATACAAAGAATCCTACAATAAGGCTAGCTGGGGGCTGAGCGTATCATGGAGGTGAGGCACTCAATGCACGCTGCCTGGCATTTGCGCACTCCCGCCAGATTGGCTGATCAGTGAACATCACTGGTGTTGGATGTAAAGGTAGCACTCTCACCTGCCTTAATGGCTAGAGGAGGCATGCAGTTGTGATGATTGTGATCATTAGGGGTAAGGGGCAGAAAGAAATAATGAAGTAAACAGGCGGTGGACAAGTATGACAGTGGGTGAGTAGGACAGAGACAGGTTTTTGTTCCTTTCTATCTTTACCATCCCTGCCTGAGCTATGCTGCCTCTTCCAAGCCTATTGCAATGGCACTTTCCGGTACCAGACGGGGGGCTGGCCCCTCTTAGTGCATGTCCACCCTTATCCTCCTCTCTGCCTTACCCCATTCTTCTTCAACTGTCCCTTGTTCCAATCCCTGCTATAAATATTCATTACCAACCCTCGATATAACCCTCTCCCTTTTTGTTCCATGTTGACAAAAGCTGAGACAGCTGATGAAAGTGAGAGTACTTACACAGAATGATGTTGATGCTCTGCCTGGGAAACTCCAGTTCCTGAGTGAAACCCTCTGTGAGGGTCTGTCAGCATTTTCTGTTGCCGCCATGTCTGGCTTGCCAGGTCATGCACCATGCATTTTCACTCATGCTCCCCAGTCCACACTGTGCATAGACCAGCCAGCCAGCGAGGGAGTAATACTGCGATTCCCCAAGGTTTTGGGGGGAGTTCTGTTAGTGGCTGTCCATGCTGCCTGCTCGATTCAGGGATATGAGCTGAGCTGCCATTCACACCACCAGTGATCAGGTCCTGGAATGAACCTGGGTCTCTGGGGACCAGCAGGACAGTGGAAAATTGAGTATCCCAGTGGATGCTCATTTCCTCTGGGAGGCAGGGCATCAGATCCTCACTGTGATAGCACCCCTTGAGTGACCACAGGGGGAGGTGCAACAAGGATCTGTAGGGGGGGAGGACACCATCAGCGTGAATGGGCATGCACTCTGTAGGCACACGTCATGATGTCCTAGCATGCGGTATCCTCATGGGGAGAATCTGAAGGAAAATCCCCCCCCGACTGAAGCAGCATGATGGTCCCTCCGAGTTGACAGGCCTCACACCTGCCTACCTAGGTACTCTCCTCAGACAGCTGGTAGAGATTTCCCGAAGGCTCCTGGCCCAATTGAAGGGCTCCACTGTGGGGTAAGTCACAAGGATAATGGGAACGCTGAAGGAGAAGATGAGGTGATGAGTCTGGGGTATGAAAGAGGGGTTAAAGGGCTGGCTGGATGACAGGAGATAAACAGCAAGCTAAAAAAAGTAAAACATTTTACACCTGAGGTTTTTCTGTTATTTTACTTTGTAAAAGGCGTTACCACGCCATAGCCTGTAGGCTAGGGCTTTCATTTTCATTGGTAAAGTTTGATTACTGTGCCTAAAGGCAGCAATATAATGAAAAATGTTTTTCCTTAAAGCTGTTTTCATCTACAGCTAATAAAAATACCAGCATACACGTCAAATCCACTTTTAGGTTCCTTCCATACTGTACACCATAAAGCTATTTTTATTATTTTCGTTGTACTAACCCTTGCCAGGTATACAATGCTTTTTCTAAGCTAAATGTGGTGCCCATTTTTTTTTTCATGAGAAAAAACTCAATTAAAGCATTTATAAAATACTCAGATTTAGATGGAAATAGAAGATGTCACCACCAAATCAAACTGAAAGATGCCTGGAACCTTTTATAACGAACAAAAAGCTAGGGTGAAATGTTTTGCCAAATTTCGTTGTACTGCTGCTTTAACTTAGCTTGCCACGAACCCAGCCCACCCCTGTCAACCATGCTTGGGCCTTGATGTTCCAAATTCCTGCTGATGCCCTTGTTTTATTACAAGGCTCGTCTATCCTGAGAAATACGCAATGGGATTTCCTAGAAAGTACTGGCATACACTTCACCTCAGGTTTCTTCACAGTCATGGTCGGCAGTCACTTTTGATCAAGGTTAATTGTAGGTTCACAGTAGGACCTCTGATTCCTTCTTAACAGATGAACTTGAAGAATCTGTTGTGGTTAACTAGAGGCTCTTTTGTTTCATGAGTGCAGAAGAACCATGATTATTTGTTCTGTTTAAAGTAGCTTTGGGACTTATCTTCACAGAATTGTCTGCATGCCACTGAAAGCACCAGTTACTTTTTACTAGACTTCACTAATCCCTAGTCTTTGAATAAAAGTTATGTCAACAAACAACTATGACTCAGTTTTCACCATTTCTGAAGACAGTGTTTCTCTTGATTTCTGTTTTAAATAAAAAAGGTGGAATTGCTAAATGAAAAAAGTCAGGTAATGAAAACAACAGTGTTTTACTGTTTACCAGTGGAGTAAGCAAAGGCCTGTTAAATATAAAGATAAAAAAGAAAATGAGAATTAGTTTCAGGTGGTAAAAACAAACAAACAAACAAAAAAAAAACAAGACAATATTCAGTGGAGTGGCACATTTCTGACCGCAGTTTGGGATTCTTTGATCCTAGCAATGTCTGGGGGAGGGTTACTCGCCAGCTCCCAGGTATGTAGTTTTTTTTAGCTGTCTAATGAAAACTGGCACCTGTAGCAGAACTGTATAAATGTAACTATCAGCCAACATTCCTGACAAATCTCGGTTTAATTTAATAGCTATTTTTTCCAATTCTCAACAAAGTTCGAAAAGCTTTATTTTATTTACTTATTGGAAAAGTTTCACCAGGAAAGGCACACTGAGCAATATAAAATTGCTTGTCTCACGGAGTGTCCTGGGGGAAGGGAAACATGGGAGTACAGTAATCAAAAGTACATTTCCATGCAGTATTATAGAAAAGTACATATACAATACTCAATAACACATTTCCAAAGGTAATATAAAACAGAGAACTAACAGAGTAAAAACAAAACAATACATCAGTTAGTAGCATTGGATGAACATTGGGATTTGATGTGAGAGGAGCAAATCAACAGCACTGCAGACTTAATACAAACAATGCAGACAATGGAGTGCAATAAAGCGCATTGGCTTCTCCTCATGTTAAGTGCTAGACTGGGAAAGGGGATGGGAAAGCCAGAGAGGAAATTAGGAGGAGTGAAGAGCCAGAGGGGAACTTAAGAGTAGCTGCAGGGTGGAGAGAGGAAGCTGAGGAGGGAGGACAAAATGGACCATGGGGAGAAGGAGTGCCTGATTTGATGAGGCATTGAGTTCCAGAGCTTAGGAAACCTATAGAAGAATGACAATTGGCCTATAGAGGTGGTGCACCGTGGTATAGCTAGGGTGCAGGAGTCACTGGATCTGAGGGAGAGAGGGGCAGTGGGACAGAACAGTGAGGAGGCAAGGTAAGGTAAGGGAGAAGCGTATCAAACCAGAATTTAGAGGCACAGTTTATGCAGTGGGCTAGACGGCGGTTTTCCAGGGAAGGAAAATCTAGAGAGCGATATAGATCACAGTGGTGGGTAAAGGAAGGGACATCCAGAGCGAAGTGACAGAAAGCATTGACAAGGGTGTCCAATCTGGTTAAGGATGACTTCGGTGCGGCACTCCGGACTACGTCACAATATTCAAAAATGGGTAGTATCATTTTCTGGACAATCTCCCGCCTGGCCTGTAGAGGTAGGCAGCTTTGGTTCCTGTAAAGGGCACCCAATTTGGGGCACAGCTTTTTTTGGATGGAGTCTATGTGTCAAGTGAAGTTTAGGTGCTGCTCTAGCCAGACCCCGAGATACCTAAAGGAGGAGGTGTCCTCCAGAGTAGAGCCATCAAGAGTGCGGAAGGAGGGCAGTTTAGTTAGCCTAGAGAGTCTCGGCCTAGTGCCGAAGGTCATGGAGACTGTTTTCTTGGCATTAAGGGAAAGCTGATGGGAGCTTAGCCATTGCTGAACTTTCTCACAGTCATGCTGAAGTGCGGAAGCCACATCAGTTGGTGATTGGCCAGAGCAGAAAAGGACAGTATCGACAGCATACATATGGATGGAGGAGGAGGAGGTGCACACTGACGGGAGGTCATTAAGGAATATGGAGAATACTAGGGGGCCAAGGACGGAGCCTTGGGGTATGCCAGCACTAATCTGGATTGGGGGGGGTGGAATAAGCAATTTTGACTGACTGTGTCTGGCCTGTTAGGTAGGAGCTAAACCAGTTTGTGGCTGAATCAGACAGGCCAGCAGATCGCAGATGATTTAGCAGGAGGGGGTGGGAGACAGTGTCAAAAGCCTTTGCAAGGTCGACAAAGATCGCTGATGTGATTAGATCACTATCCATACCTAAGAGTATGGAATCGATGAGCCTAAGTAAGTAAGTGGTAGTGGAGTGATCAAGTGATAGTGGAATGATCTTTCCTAAAACCAGATTGGTAAGGAGTGAAAAAGGCCGAGTCGGAGAGGTAAGAGGAGAGTTGGGAGAGGACCAGGTGCTCCTGAAGCTTAGTAAGAATAGATAAGAGAGAGAGAGAGATTGGCCAATAGTTCCCAGGCATAAAAGACCATCTCCCTTGGGTAGTGGGAGAACTACAGCATACTTCCATGGGTCAGGGATGGAGGCCAGTGAGAAGGAAAGGTTTAGTAAAGCAGAAAGTGGTGAACAAATGCCATGAGCAGAGAGGAAGAGAAGTTTGGGGTCAAGGCCATCAGGTGAGGAACCCTTAGAGGGGCTGAGAGCAAGGAGAGCATTTAGAGTATCATGAAGTGAGACTGGAGAGAAGGAGAAGAGGTTGCTAGGGAAGGTGTTTGGTGTGAGTTATTGCGGACAGATGCAACTGGTTGGGTAGGAGGAAGAGAAGCCAGGAGAGCAGCAGCACAAGAGGTGAAGTAAGAGCTGAATTCAGTGGCAACTGAGAAGTGGGCAGACATAAGGACATTATTGACATAGACGAGTGGAGTTCGGGATTTAGAGGAAGAGAGACGAGGGAGTTAATAACTTTCCAAAATGTTGATGGGGTACGTATATTAGCATCTAAGGTGGATCTAAAGTATTTGGACTTAGCGAGCCTTGGAGCAGACGTTTCTGAGGGCTCGATATCTGTCATGGTCAGCATTTGATTTAAAGGCTTTATGAGCCTTCCAAGCCCGGTCTCAAGCTCTCATACATGCCACCAATTCTGGTGTGATCCACGGGAGGTAGTTTCTGCATACTCTAGTGCATTTAAAGGGAGCATGCTTGCTCCAGATGTCAAGAAAATGGCCTTGGAAATAGTCCAGGGCTTCGTTAACAGTGGTGGCAGAGGAAATAGGAGACTAGTCAGTGTGGGCTAGGTCATATAGGAGGTGGATAAGGTCTAGGGATTTATATGAGCGGACAAGCAATGTTTTATGTGGGGCTTTTGGGCGGTGGAGTTTGCGGACCAGGTAGATCATATGATGGTCGCTGAGTGCATCCACGAGGAGGCTTGATTTGATTACTCTGTGGACATGTGAGGTTAGGGCCCAATTGATGACTGCGTGGTTGCCTGATTTAGTATTTAGTCGGGTTGGCTCATGGATCAATTGCATTAAGTTAAGGGCCGCAGTGTTGTTACGCAGTTTGGATAGGGAGGGGTCAGGCCAGTTTTGGTTAAAGTCACCTAGTATATAGAGTTCACCGTTTGATGTGAGGGTAGAAATTTGAGAGAGAAGATTAGAGGCAATAGTAGGGGAGAGGCCTGGTTATATTTTTTTGGGGTACGGGATTACTACATACTGAATTTTACCACTTCCTTTACACTACGACAAAAAGAAAATTGGTTTAATACAGATAAACTGTTTGGGGGATGGATCTAGAATTTTCTCAAGGGGGTAGCAATTTTGTCAGGGGGTAGCACTTTTTCCAAAATATGTAAGATGTTCCTTTTTGAAACTCAGATTAGGCTAAAACAGCTACTGTTGCTGGCCTAAGGGTGTAGCGGGTGCTGCTTCGCTACATAGCTGGACCCGCTAGT
Organism: Neoceratodus forsteri; assembly: GCA_016271365.2. Classification (NCBI taxonomy): domain Eukaryota; kingdom Metazoa; phylum Chordata; order Ceratodontiformes; family Ceratodontidae; genus Neoceratodus; species Neoceratodus forsteri. The sequence goes on from JADMNL010000025.1 coordinate 400,826,747, forward strand.
GAAGCTGTCCACACCTGGTTGGAAACAGACAGAACCGTCAAATATTGTGACATTACTTTACGAACATACGAAATTTGCCAGCAGATAAAGGCCTAGAGGTCTATCAAGTCTGCTCGAATGTGCAGCTAGCACCCCTTATTCTGCAGCTGCCCCTCCCTTCCACCCTTCCCCTTCATTAACCCTCCCCCCTGTCCTGTCCCATCCTTGTTTGAAGCAGTCCACTGTTCTACTGCATACCACTTCTGCAGGTAACGCATTCCACCCAGCCACCACCCTCTCTGTAAAAAGTGTTTCCTCATCTCCCTCCTGAACCTTCCTCTCTCCAGTCTCATATCATGGCCCCTGGTGGCCCTCCCTCCTTACTTTGAACAGCCCTCTGTACCCATCTTGTTTATTCCTTTCATGTATTTAAAGGTTTCAATCATGTCACCCTGTCTCTCCTCTCCTCCAGTGAGTATATGTTCAACTCCTTCAACCTCCTCTCGTATGATAAGTCCCCCAGCCCCTTGATCATCTTTGTCGCCCTGCGCTGCACCCCCTCCAGTAACTTAATGTCCCTCTTCAGATACGGATGCCAGTACTGCACACAGTACTCCAGGTGTGGTCTAACTAATGACCTATATAGTAGCAGTATCACCTCCTCCCTCCTCGAGGATATACCCCTTGCAATACAACCTAGCATTTTGTTGGCCTTTGCAGCTGCCTTCCTACATTGTGCCGAGTTGTTCATTGACCCTGTAATGAGCACACCCAGATCCTTCTCTCCTCTGTCTGGGCTAGCTGCACTTCCCCTAGCTGGTAACTCCTCCTTGGGTTCTTCATCCCACAATGCAGCACCTTGCACTTTTTGGCATTAAACCCCAGTTGCCAGGTGTCTGACCAGGTTTCAAGCTTTGCCAGATCATCCTGCAACCCCTGCCATCCCCCAGGTCATCCACCACCGCACCAACCTTAGTATCATCAGCAAACAGACTGATCTTGCTCTTGATGTCCCATGATATGTCTGCAATGAATATCCCAAACAACACTGGTCCCAACACCGAGCCCTGTGGGACACCGCTCGTCACTGCCCTTGGGTGTGAGAGCTCCCCACCCACCACCACCCTCTGTTGCCTTCCCTGCAGCCAGTTTTCTACCCATCTCACCAGCTTTGCACCTGCCCCTGTGCCTACTAACTTTCTTCCCAGCCTTCCATGTGGCATCGAGTCGAATGCCTTACTGAAGTCCAGATACAGGACATCCACTGCATGGCCCCTGTCCAGTTGCCTAGTTACGCAGTCATAGAACTCGACCAGGTTGGTTTGGCAGGATCTGCCACGTATGAAACCATGCTGTCTGCTGTCCTGTAGTCCTTTGGCCTCTAGGAGGGCCACCAGCCTCTCCTTCAGGATAGTCTCCATTAGCTTACCCACGATGGATGTGAGGCTCACTGGTCTGTAGTTTCCTGGTTCATCCTTGGGGCCACTCTTGTGGAGGGGCACCACATGAGCCATCCTCCAGTCCTGAGGTACACACCCCGAATGTAGTGAGGCATTAAATAGGTCTGCCAAAGGTCCTGCAAGGACCTCTGCCAGCTCCTTCAGTACCCTGGGGTGGATGCCATCTGGGCCTGGTGCCTTGTCCACCCTCAGTGCCTTCAAGCCCTCTCGAACTCTGCTCTCCATGATTTCCCCATCTGTCACCACTTCCCCCCTTCTGCCATTTCTCCCACCTTGGGTGTCACCCCCCTCTTCTCTTTAGTAAATACTGAGCAGAAGTACTCATTTAGTGCTTCCGCCTTATCGTACCCTGCTTCCACCCAACCCCCCTCCTTCCTAATCCTTACTATGTGGTCCTTACAGCTCCTTTTCTCCCTGATGTACTTAAAGAAGTCCTTCTCCCCCTTCTTAATGCCTTGTGCCAGCCTGAGTTCCGTAGATGCTTTGGCTCCCCTTACTGCCCTTGTCACCTCCTTCGATTCTGTCAAGTACTCCTCCTGTCCTCCCCCCTCCCTGTTTTCTTGTACTTCCTAAAGGCAGCTCTTTTCTTCCTTACCTTTTCCATGACCTCCTTGCTCAACCAGCTCGGTTTCTTAGCCCTAGCCTTCTTGCTCTGGGCTTTGCAGCAGGTTTTGGTTGCCTCCACTATCCCCAGCTTTATGAGCTCCCACCTCTGGTTAGTATCCATACTAGATTGAATTCTGGCCAGGTACCCTTTTACTACTTCCCCCATCCTCCCAAAGTCGGCCCTCCTGAAGTACTTTAGGCATAACACTGTATGAAATGATCACTAATTTCCAGTAATAACCTTATCAGCAGAGATGTAGCAGCTACATGGCAACACAGAATGAAAAAATGGGTTATGATCCTTGTATTCAGGAACCTGCTTGTGATGGTGTGTGCTGGCCCCTTAAAGCTCATAACCCCCAAAGAGAGCTTCGGCTAAATTTTCAAAGCCCCATAAAAGTCCACAGCTGCGGTAAAAAACTGGTGCAAGTGGGTCTTCAGTTGTAAAGCTGTGTTTTTTAATGCAGCTGCAGTATTCTCAAAAGTGGAGCTGGTTTACGACCGGCTCCACAATGTATGACCACTTGCGGATGATTTTTCGTTGCAGCTGCGGGCCAAAGCTACGTCTGGTGGGACCAGGTGCCATGTCTCCCACAGCTGTGCTGGCTGAAAATACAAAACTCTGCAGGTGCAGAGGCTTCATCCTGCAACTGGGGCTGCGGGTCAGGACGTAGTCCCCTACCTGTTTGAAAATCCAGTCCTTTATATATATGTAACCCCTAGGTAGCGCTATCCTAAGGGATACAACCCCTGCCTGCATGACTAGGCACAGGTTGAGGGGCCTGAGTTTGGTGAACGTGTGCCTCCACCCGAAGGATTGATTTAAGGGTAGCATAGCTGCTCTGGGTACAGCCCTCCAGGACACTGATACCCCACTCTAACCCTTCCAGTGGCCTACACTGATTAGCAAATAGACAATCACAATTAACATCAATTCAATTCAATTCGATTCAATTCGATTTTATTTATAAAGCGCCTTTCAAAATCAAGGCGCTGTACAGGCATTAAAATTAATAAAATCCAACATTTAAAAGTCATTTAAAAGTCAGCCACAAACTAACAAGGATATGCTAATTCAAACAAATATGTTTTTAAGGCGACCTTGAAATTATTGACGGTTGGGCATTCTCTCAACCAGCGAGGTAGAGAATTCCACAGGGTAGGTGCCGAAAAAGCAAAGGCACGAGATCCTGATGACTTCAATCGAACCCTGGGAATCTCCAGCAATCCCTCGTTGGCGGAACGGAGAGGACGGAGGGGGCAGCAGGGAATCAGGAGATCTTTCAGGTAACTCGGTCCCTGATCATGTAGAGCTTTAAAGGTTAGTAAACCAACCTTAAAGGTGATCCACCACCATACAGGCAGCCAGTGCAGTTCACGGAGCACAGGCGTAATATGACTGGTTCTCGAAGTCCCAGTCAAAAGCCTGGCTGCTGCATTCTGCACTAGCTGAAGGCGGCGGATATCAACCCCAGGTAGCCCTAGGTACAGGGAATTGCAGTAGTCAAGACGAGTAGTGACAAAAGCGTGGACCAATGTTGGAAGGTCACCCGGGGGAATCAGATGTTTCACCCGGGCGATATTCCTCAGATGGTAAAAAGAGGATTTGACAACAGCTGACACCCGAGATTTCAGGGTCAGACCATCATCAAAGATAACGCCCAGATTTCGCACCTGTTCAGAGGTAGAGAGCGGTACACCACCAAGTAATAAACCTGATGGCTGTCCAGCTCCCACACCCATCTCCGGACGACCTGGATCCACCACCAATACCTCAGTCTTGTCCGGATTGAGTCTCAACCAGCTCGAACTCATCCAGAGTCTGATCTCATCGAGGCAGTTGTTAAGTACAGAGAGTGCATCACCCTGACTGGGGAGAAAAGACAGATACAGCTGAGTATCATCTGCATAGCAGTGAAAACCCAGACTGTATCGCCTAATGATTTCTCCCAATGGCAGCATGTACACTGCAAACAACATGGGGGCTAAGATGGAGCCCTGTGGTACCCCACAAGACAGGGAGTGAGCGCCAGGGGAATAAATTCCAGTGACAACTCTCTGAAACCTGCTTGTGAGGTAAGAATGAAACCATTCGAGGACTGTACCAGACAGCCCACAGAAGACCCGCAGACGCTCCAATAGCACTCCATGGTCTACAGTGTCAAATGCAGCAGATAGGTCGAGAAGGACCAGAATGGTATGCGCCTTTCGATTTCTGGCCATAAGGAGGTCGCTCAATACCCCGACAAGGGCAGTCTCTGTACTATGCCTTTTCCTGAAACCAGACTGGAGAGTATCATAGACATTGTGAGATATAAGGTGATCATCCAATTGCAACGCAACTGCCTTTTCAATAACCTTACCAACAAATGGCAGAATGCTGTGTTGAACCCACTCTTGACACACTCACCACTAGGGCTGGGTCAGCTGCACTTGCCCTGGAGACCCCCTGTAAAATAAGACCTGCAATGGAGAAAAGCAATAGCAACATAGTATCCCCTTCACAAAGGTACACAATAGCCAGTTTAAGTGCAGAAAGGCTTGGATCTGATTTGTTCAGGGGACATGAACAAGGGTGGGGCAGCAATCTAGTGTTTGATCTCAGTTCTGATTTAGTCAGGTTAAACATGAATGCCCTAAGAGTCTCTCTAGCACAGTTACACACACTCTGTGTAACCAGTTGTTATGCAGGCTAGCCTGAAGCGTTGCCCATGGTAAGCTGGCTTTGCAGCTGTTGTTGGGTCCCTTAGGAAAGAAAAAACAAAACATGCACTTTTACCCACAATTTGTATTCCAGAGCCGGATAGCTCAGTTCGTAATGATCAACTGAAACAATTAAATCAGGTGACACACTGTGATTTGAGCTTTGTTGCAGGGAGCTACCCTGATGTTTACTCATGCTACCCAGACCAGGATGCAGGATTGACGAGATGAAGACCTGCAGGATGGTTTGCTGGTTTGCCAGGAGAAGCAGGGCCCACACGACACACCATGGTGGTCGAATTCTGTTCAATGCTGCTGAGCAGGGAGCTGAATCCCCGAGCGGGTCTTTCATCGGGTGAATCTCTGTGGCATGAGTGGCAAGCTAGGCCGAGATGGTGAGGCCCAGACCAGCTGAACAATTTGAATGGCAGTCTGTTTAGGTGCTGGGGAACCAGATCGCAACCCACACTACACATTCAGCATAATTATAGTAAGAAATATCAGATACCACAGTTCGGATGACAGTCCAGTTGCAATTATTCATTTATTTATTTATTGAATTGTTTCACCAGGAAAGATATACTGAGCAACTTAATGCTCGTCTCACGGTACGTCCTGGGGGAAAGGGGAGAGGGATGTACAGAGTGAGAGTTCTTAGAAACATACGTAACAGATGGTGAATACATATATACAATTTCAAAACAGGTTCCAGGCAACTGAGTACATAACAGGCTGATGCAACAGTTACTGTACTGGCGGTTCACAGGAGCAGCATACATATAGAATCGGCACAGGGACCAAGCATAGAATGCAAGGGTGACAATGCATACATTGCAGGCAGTTCACAGGTGGTGCAGATGCTGCAAGGGTGAAAACATAGGATCCAGTCACTGTTTTAAGTGCTAGTCTATAAGGGGCAGTATAAGTGCAGGTGGGGTGGGGGGATGAGAAAGAGAGAGGTAGGCAAGGAGGGGGTCAGGTGCAGGTAGGTGTGAGGTAATTGTGTAGAGCAGAAGTAAGAGAATATAGGGAGGAGGATTAAACAGCGTCTCTGCACAAACCGTATGCTCTGTGGTTCTTTCAAAGTCCTGACAGGCCGATCGCTCCAGGAGCAAGTCTTCGGTCCACACCAAACGAAATTCACTCTTTTACAGTTCAGGATTCCACTCACAGTAACAGCTATTTCAGATAAAGTCTGAATATTAGATTGCAGACTTCCTCACATGAGAAGATGGTAGCAGGCAGGCCAGACACAGCCTTCCCGCCGATTCCCCGTGCTACCACGCAGGAGCAGCTGCTCGAATTACTCAAGCTGTTGACTCTCTCAACTCCGACTACACACTGCTGCAGGCAGCTCTGGGTTTTCCCAGTGATCCAAAAGGTTTGGTTGGTTGATCCATCTGTCTGTCACAGCAAGGGCTCCCCTTCCAGGTCCATTTAGGTGCCAAACAGTAATAACTACAATTCCTACAGAAATTCACTCCCACAAGGCCTCTGGGGACAGTCTCCATTTTTTTTCAACTCTATTTTACTCCGGTCATGGCCCCGCGGAGCCTCTCTCAGGCATCCTGCCTGTTCCTGCTCATCTGAGGCCCTCTTGCCTGTGCCTCCTCTCTCCCCCCTAACCGTCACCGTGAAGGCGCTGGACGGTTAGGCGAAGCGGACCGGCGGAGGGAATGGGGGTCAGGTGCCGTCGCCTGCCCCATGGAGCTGGGTTTTTCCTTGTTCTGGTAGCCCTTCCTCTTGCATGGGCACCCCTGACACAATGGTGCATGGCAACCCTGCCTGCGTCAGCCACGCTGTTCAACATGCAGTCCACGCACTGCAGCACCCCCGATCTCCACCGGGAGCCGCTGGTGCCGCAATATCCCCCGCCCCCCAGGGAGTGAGAGCAGCCCTGCGGGTGCTCAATCCTCTCCCCATCCCTGCCGACTCCCGGCACCTGAGCTCACTCTGTGTGGTGTCCAGTGCTTCAACCCTCAGCGCCACAGGGCCGGCCCGATAGTCTCCATTTTATTTGTTTATTTATTAGCTTTTGTTGACCAGGTAAGCACACTAGACAAGAAAATTGCCTATTTTCAGGTACGACCCGGGAGAGTACAAATACAAAAACAATAAGATACAGTAGAACATAGCACAACACCAGGTAGAACCGGGTGGCAACTTATTACATAAACAGTAAAGAATATAACACAGCTGAGTAGGAAAGAGCATCCATTGGATCACATAATACATTTCTATACAAACAAGGACCACCGAACAGTGCATCCAACAAATTTCCACCTAGAGCAGAGAGTATGTACAATATGATACAAACAGGACCTAAGCAAATGAAAACCACCCTCAGGGCCCGCACAGGGGCCGCCAGACATGCAGGGACATAGTAGCCGGAGCGGGAACCATGATTGGATTATGGCGGTTTAGGACAACCACATGCGGAGGAAAGCTTCAGGTGAGTCCAGAGGGAGCTCCGGAGGCATGAGTGAGAGGGTGAGGGGAGCGGACCTTGGGGGGGAGGAGTTCCAAATTCTGGAAGCACATACAGCAAGGTCCCCAAAGGTACCAATTGGTCCAACTGGCAGTCCAGAACCAAAATGGTGGTGCTTAGCAGGAAAGTCCATGCTGCAAAGGAAGGCAGGTTAGACAAACTACAATATTATTATTATTAAAGCAGATAATCAGCAAACAATCACAGATCCTAGTAGGACTTGCTCTGCGCAATTAGCGATGGCAGAATGAAGCGGCTGTAATGCAGCCCGGGCGGGACTCGGGCCTGAAACCACTCGGCCCCCACCCAGATTAATTATAACCCATGAAATAGATACATCTTAAAGAGACAGGCACAGAGGCTAACAGGGCACCCGCATGCAAGCACTTTTAAACTCTTTAGACACAGAACACCAGCCTCGCAGTGGACATTAGGCAAGCCCAGGAAGACATTTAGGAACCCCCATTTGTAGAGGGGTTACATATAGAAACTAGAGAGGACATCACATAGCTTTGGTGTTTCCTGGCTTTCACTTTCCTAATCTTACTGGTGCAGAATAACTTTCATACAGCAGCTGAGCCCCACAGAACTACTGCGTTATGTACCCTATAGTGTTATATATTATTTGTTTTCTATGATAACCACTTTGGGCCACTGATACCCTGTCCCTCTGTGTCGATGAACCCTTGATGGACTCTCTATGATGGGAAAAACCCACACAGGCTCTGTAGAAATGTGCAGAGAAATGTATGCACATTGAACTCCAGAGTAAAAAGGGCTGAAAGTTTTTTTTTCATTTTTCCCGATTGTAGCCTGAAAGGGGTAACAAGGGGTTAAATGTGCAGGTACAAGGGAAAAGGATCAGCGGACTAACTGGAAACCCTTTACTTGCTCTAGTTGCTACCAATTAATCAATTACTCAATCGTTCAATAACTTTGAGTTCTCAGAAAAGGAAAGACCTTTAAACTGATGTTTATTTGAAATGGTGTCCCATTTAGAATGAGCACATGGCAAACACAAGTTGCGATATATTAACTACAGCACAAAAATAAATCCTTACAAACAGCTTAAAGGAAAAGTATATACAAGTTAGTTTTAAAGGTTAAAATACATTTAATCAGTGCCCAAATATACTTTATAAGTTAATACGATCTGGTACCAGCATGAGCACAAGCTAATGCCACGTTCACTGATATACGCTGAGACAAGATTAACCAGGGTGACAAAGGGTTTGAACAGGGCTCAGTCAATGATTTACAGATTCCAACACTTGGGACTTGTGATGGCCAAGCACTGTCTCTTTGCATTATTCTTTTATCCCCGTCACTAGAGCTGCCCACACTTGCCTGATAACCCCCTAGACCAAACCAAATTCTTCCGTGGCACTTACCCGTCCTCACGGAGTTTACAGAGCATTCTGTCCTGTGATACATTCCATCTTGGGGGGGTTGGAAGGAAAGAGACCCCGTTCTAGTCCTGAAGTGCAGAGGACAGTCAGAGTGGTGGGGCCAAGTGTGCCAGCCGCCGTTCTGCCACATTCCAGGGTTTCTTCTCTTCTCTTGAGCCCTACGGAAACAGCTGGTGTAAGGGCTCCATGTTGTGTATGTGCAGGCAAATGCATAGCTGTGCTCCAGACCAGGCTGCATCCTCCCTCCCTCCCTCCCTCAAGCTCCTCCAGCTTCTAGAGCCAGGCTGCACCTCCCTACCTCAAGCTCCTCCACCTTCCAGAACCAGGCTGCATCCTCCCTCCCTCAAGCTCCTCCAGCTTCTAAAGCCAGGCTGCATCCTCCCTTCCTCAAACTCCTCCACCTTCCAGAGCCAGGCTGCATCCTCCCTCCCTCAAGCTCCTCCAGCTTCTAAAGCCAGGCTGCATCCTCCCTCCCTCCCTCAAGCTTCTCCACCTTCCAGAACCAGGCTGCATCCTCCTTCCCTCCCTCCCTCAAGCTCCTCCAGCTTCTAAAGCCATGCTGCATCCTCCCTACCTCAAGCTCCTCCAGCTTCTAAAGCCAGACTGCATCCTCCCTACCTCAAGCTCTTCCATCTTCCAGAACCAGGCTGCATCCTCCCTACCTCAAGCTCCTCCAGCATAGCCAGCCCAGTGGCGCTGAGGGTTGAGGCGCTGGATGCCACACCTCATGCCACGCCGGTGACCCGAGTTTGGGAGCGAGCTTGGGTGCCAGGGGTTGGCAGGTGAGGGATAGGATTGAGCACCCGCTGGGCTGCTCTCCTATCCCAGGGGGAGGGTATTGGGGAGTCCGGTGCTCCAGGGGCCCCTGGTGGAAATCAGGGGCTCTGCAGAGCACTGGGCTGCATGAATGGCGTAGCCGACGCTGGCAGGGTTGCCGTGCGCCAAAGTATTGGAGTGTGCCCATGCAATGGGTAAGGATGTAATGCAGAACAAAGGAAAAAAATGGCTCATGGAGCAGGCGACGGCACAAGTCCCCCATGCCCACTGCCGGGATCTCCTTGGCTGGCCTTCCAGTTCCTCCCTCAGTGGCCCACCTGCAGTCGGAGTCTGTCTAGTGAGTGAGCTCAAAGAGGTGAAGGGCAACTCTCCCCAGGTGGGTGAAACTGGGTGTGCTGGGTGCAGTGGGGGGGAGAAGGCTCAGTCCGAGGGATCCACAGGCGGGCAGGATAAAGGGCTGGATGCCTGAGAGATGGCCCCATGAGCCATGACTGGAGTGAAAGAAATTCAAAAAAAAAAAGCCAGCTCCTCCAGCTTCTTGAACCAGGCTACATCCTCCCTCCCTCAAGCTCCTCCAGCTTCTGGAACCAGGATGTGTCCTTCCTCCCTCAAGCTCCCCCTGCTTCTGGAACCAGGATGTGTCCTCCCTCAAGCTCCTCCAGCTTCTAGAGCCAGGATGCATCCTCCCTATCTCAAGCTCCTCCAGCTTCTTGAACCAGGCTAAGTCCTTCCTCCCTCAGGCTCCTCTAGCTTCTAGAGCCAGGCTGCATCCTCCCTACCTCCCTCAAGCTCTTCCAGTTTCTGGAACCAGGTTGCATCCTTCCTCCCCTCAAGCTCCTCCAGCTTCCAGAGCCAGGTTGCATCCTCCCTCAAGCTCCTCCAGCTTCTGGAACCAGGCTGCATCCTCCCTCCCTCAAGCTCCTTCAGCTTCTGGAACCAGGCTGTGTCCTCCCTCAGGCTCCTCCAGCTTCCAGAGCCACTCTGCATCCTCCCTCCCTCCCTCAAGCTTTTCCAGCTTCTGCGGCCAAGTGCTTTCTCTCTCCCTCAAGTTCCTCCAGCTGTGCGATCACTTTTGGTCACCCAGATGGTGGTACTGCAGTGGAGAATGCTGCCTCCCTCCACAGAGGAACTGAGTGTCCTTTGGGTGCCCAATCCTCCTCCCCATGGCCAGCCAATTACATCTCGGATCAGTTCCTACATTATGATCAACAGAGGGGTACACAGATTTGAGACTAGTGGAAAACTGCAGGTCCTGTCGGTGCAGCAGTAGAGCTACCGCTTCTGATGCCAGCAACTCGGGTTCACGATCGAGCCTGGGTCGCCGAGGGCCAGCCGGGGGAGGAGGACTGAGTGTCCTGGAGGACACTCTCTTCCTCCAAAGTGGGAGGGCCCTGTGCTCTGCTGCAACACCGCCACTTGGGTGGACAAAGATGGCAGTACACTTGGAGAGATGGACGACAGGGGAGGTAGGGAACGTTGCAATGTTGGTATGCAGAGGCATATACTGTGCGCGTTCACGCCTTGACGTCCTGCACGCGATGTTCCATGGGGAACATGTAATGAGACAAAATACCATGACCCCAGCACCTCTGCGACGGAGATGGTCCCCCACAAACTGGGGTCCCCTGCCTCACCAGCACAAGCCCCACCTGATGCAACACAATTTCCGGGGGAGTTCCCACCCAACTCTACCTGGGGTAAAGCCAAGGTCTGTGGAGGTAGGTGGTCGTGGCTGGGAGGTAGAGGGATTGGGAGGTGCCTGGTGGTCCCGAGTTGTAGGGGGGGACTAGTGCATGGGGGCAAAAAGCATAAGTAAAAAAAAAAGAAAACTACAAATCCTGCCTTTTTTTTTATCATGTCAGACTTTTTCACCCCCAGACGGCTCCCATCCAACTGACTCCCCCAGCCCCATCACCCGGAATTACCAGGGCTTACCTTTTTGCCCAGCCCGGGAGCGGTGCCTGTGGGGAGTCAGTTCTCGTCCTGCCGCTGGCATTTTTGGCCTCTGTTTTCTCCCGAGGGCCCTGGGAGAATGGCGCATGTGCGTGGAGGTGCGCATGCACCTTCGGCCCCGGTAACAACCCCCTTCCACCCAGCCCATTTGCCTAACACTGGGCACCCTGTGGCCTGCATTGTCTCCTGGCCTCCACCAGGGAGCAGACATTGCCGAGGGATGCCAGATCCCCCAACCCCAGAGAGGAGAGCTGCCTGCCGGCATCTCCATCCAGCTCCGTCCTCCCCCCCGCGCCGACTTCCGATGACCCGGGCTCATTCCCAAGCCCGGGTTGCCGGCATGGGTCGAGGTAAGGCGCCAGTGCCTCAGCCCTCTATGCCACTGGGCCGGCTACTATTACAGATCCTTCCTGCCTCTCCAGACCTTTAGCAGGTTCAAGATGCACTGGGGAACTTTCTGGGAGATACATCTATGCATAGATGTATGCACAGATACAGAGAATCTGTCAGCAGATAAAGAAACAGCAGTCCATACAGTCTGCCCATTGCCTGCCTGACTGTGCCTGATCTAATGCCAGACCAGATTTACTGAGATGATTACCCTAATGACATCTTGATACCCCCCCCCCCGGACTGTCTGTAGTCCCCTTCCCACAGATCTCATTATCCCCTGTGTCTTTCCCTCTGTGCTTTATCCCCATCACTGACTTGGCTTCAATCGCCTGCTTGGGTAAAATATTCCATTCATCCCCAACCTACACCATTAACAGTTTCCTTTCAGCCCTTTTTATTCTCCCCCACGCCAACTTCCATTCATGTTCCTGGTTATGGACCTCCTGAATAGATCATTGCAGTCTACTCTGTAGTCCACTCAAAATTTTTCTTCTATATGTACTTTGTACTCCTTCTTGGAGTGGGCAGGTGACTCTCGCCCCTCCCTTGGAGGGGACTCATCTCTCCAGCCAGGCATCTCCCACACCCATCTCATCTGGCCTTCCCCCACAGGTTACCCCCCCCCGTGACAGGGCTGGTGGTGGGGGCGCTGGCCTCCCCCCACCCAAGGAAGCCAACATCTAGATTGCAGGGGGTTGGCACGGGCACAGCCAGCCATCATGGAGCCTGCCAGCTCTGTCTTTTTCCTCTGATTTTTCTCCCCTAACCTACGCACATGCAAAGGATGGGTTGACTATCTCCACCTCCGTGGAGGCAGTTTTACGCCCTGTGCATGGGTCCACCCCTCTTCTGAGCATCATGCCTGTGCTGACCCCCAGCTTCTGCTGGGTGTCAGTCTGCAGCACGATGCTGTATCCCCCCAACCCCCAAGGAAGGAGAGCTGTTGGCAGATGTTCAATCCTTCCTCACCCCAGAGGACCCCTATGTGACCCAAGTCCATTCCCAAACCCAGGTCGCTGGTGTGGCACGAGATGTGGTGTCCAGCTCCTCAACCCTGAGGGCCTCTGGGCCAGTCTTTCCACTCAAACATTTGTAAGTCTCTATCATGTTCCCCCAACCTGGCCTCCAGAAGCTACATACTGAGACACTCCAGCCTTTCTTCATACATCTTCTCTTACTGCCCCTGGATAATTTTTCTACCATTCCTCTGGACCCTCTTCAAATGGCTCATATCTATATTTAGGTGGGGACTCAAGAACTGCACTCAGTACTCCAGGTGTGGCCTCACCAGGGCCCTGTACAGGGGCTGCATCACCTCTTTCCTTCTGGTAGTGAATGCCCTACCTATACACCCTAACATCCTACTTGCCTTTCCAGATGCCTTTTTGCATCGGGCCCTATTCCCCTATAAAGTAACCTGTTGTGTATTTTTTTCAATATGCAGAACCTCATACTTCTTGTGTTATGTCTAAGCTACCATATCTGAGACCACCTCCCAGCTTTTCTGCAGCTCTTTTCATTTCCCTTTTTCTCTGGATACCCTCTCCTATGTCACAGATGAGAGTACTGCATAACACATGTCCCAGGACTGATCCCTGTGGCACACCACTCGTGACTTCCCTGACCCCCAGAGAATTTGCCAATAACTACCACTCACTGAGCCTTGCCCCACAACCAGTTCCATATGCATCTGTTGAGATTATTCTGCACCCCCAGATCCTCCAGATTTTTAACCAGCTTTCTGTGTAATCCAGAATCGATGGTCGTGCTGAAGTCCAGATACAGCACATCTACTGCCTGGCCCCTGTCCATTGCCTTTTTAATTCGGTGCAGAGTTTGTTAGTCTGACATGATCTGCCTGCCCTTAATCCATGTTGCCTCCTGTCATGTAACCTGCTTGCCTCAATGAGTTCTACTAGATGCTCTGTTATGAAGGTCTCCAGCAGCTTCTCTACAACTGAGGTCTAACTGATTGGCCTGTACTTACCAGGATTGTTTCTGTTTCCCATTTTGTGGAGTGGCACTACATTAGCCCGCTCCCCCCACCCTCTTAGTCTGCTTCCACCACCCTCGTTGCTAGGAAGTAATTAAATAGATCAGCCACTGGTGCTGCCAGAGTCTGACTTACCTCCTTCAGCATCCCAGGATGAATGCCATTGGGGCCTGGTGATTTATTCACTTTCAGGGTCTTCAGTCTCTTGCACACCCTCTCTTCTGATACCAACCCCACTTCCAGCCTTTGCCCCTTCGCTCCCAGGGCCTGAATCCCAAACTCTGAGTGACTCACCTTCCTCTACTGTAAAGACCAAACAAAAATGTTCATTCGGGATATCCATTTTTTTTGTTGCCCTCTTCTAGCCATTCCTCCCCACTTCTCAATCTAACTATTCCCTTTCTCTCCCTCTTTCACCCCTTCTGCAATTCTCAGCTCTGTATCCACTTTAGCCTTTCTTTTTTTCTTTTTTCCTTTTCTATTATCTGTTTATTCTCCTGAGCCTGGCAGGTGGCTCCGGTCCCTCCCTCAGAGAAACTCAGGTTCCAGCCACACTGTTCTGTCACCTGACACCCCATAAATCCCCCATGAGTTCCCACCCGTGGCAGGGCCAAGGCGAAGGGGCACCGGCTTTCCCCTACCCCAGAGGGAAATCCAGACATCATGGGCCAGACAGGGTATTGGTGCGGCATCATGGAACCAGCTAGCTCCTTTTCCTCCAAGTCCCCCCACCGATTATGTACAACGGCGATGTGCCTTCCACTCACATCTCCCCCTGGTTGATGCCAGAGGCGATCGGACGAGTGGAACAGCAAACCCTCTCTCCCTGAGAGAGGAGAGCAGTCCTCCTGACGCTCAATTCTTTCTGTCCCCAGCCGACCCCCTGCGGCCCAGGCTCATTCCCAAACCCGGGTCGCCAGTGTGGCGCGAGGTGTAGCGACCATCGCCTCAACCTCCAGCACCACTGGGCTGGCTCCACCTTAGCCTTCCTGACTATTCTACTGGCATCTTTAGTCTTTCTCTGATGATCTCATTTGTTCCCTCTTGTGCTGCTCATTTTCTCTAACTGCCTCCCACCCCCTTTGAGGAGTCAGGTTGTTTATATGCTTATAGTTTATTTATTTATTTTTATTTATTTGTACATCGGTTTACAACCTTTGAGCCAGAGGCTCGTTTCCAAAGGTACCTTGTCACAAAGAGGACAAATACAGTACAACATTTAGTTACAATATTGCGGTTACAGCTTACTGTACATCATTGCGGTTACAGTTTTGGTAGATACAGGCAGTTATATCTTTGTTACAATTTATGTGTTACAGGTAGGGTATTCACAAGTTATTACAGTTATATGGGTACAGATTGAGCGATAAAGCATACATTGGTAATGCGGATAAGAAGTCTTGAGCAGGGACTGCTAGAGGTGAATAAATTCAGGGGCTATGGGACACGGTTTGTGATTAGTTTGGGTGAGGCCCCACTCAGAGAGTTTTGTCAGTTAGTTTAGGTGAGGAGCCACTCAGAGAGTTTTGTCAGTTAGTTTAGGTGAGGAGCCACTCAGAGAGTTTTGTCAGGGCATATTGAACTAGATCACCTAGAGACAGGAACAGCTACGCACGTTAAATAGCTGACTCCGAAGTGAGATTTTGAAACAAGAGATTGTAGGGGTGTCAGACATGGAGGTGGGGAGAGTGTTGTACCAGGAGGGAGCTCTGTAACAGAAGGACCTTTACCCATGTGTGGTCCTGGACCTAGGGACTAGCAGGGTGGCCTTGGAGGAGTTATGAGTTTGGACTAAGGGTTGTGCAAGGTGGATAGAGGCTGTCAGACCAGGTGGGGATAGTCCAAGGAGGATTTTTTCATTATGAGGCAGGTTTGGTATCTGAGCCGTTTGTCCAGGTTAAGCAGCCTAGCCATGTCATATAGCTCGCAGGTATGTGTTAGCCTAGGGGCTCCCGTAATTAACCTACAGGCCTTATTCAAAGTGAGGCGAATTTTATTGAGGGCGGTCATGTCCGCAGCACCATAGACTGGCTAGCCATAGTCCACAAGGGACAGTATTGAGGAGGTGACTGCTAGTCGGAGGGCATTGGGGGGAGGAGGCAGTGCTTGTAGCGGTAAAGGATTCTTAGCCGAGCGTTTGTAGCTGAGGCTAGATTATCTGTGTGGTCGTAGAATGTGAGGGCTGAGTCAAAGGAGACCCCGAGGTATTTGTACAAGCGGACTAGATCAAGAGGATGCTTGGAACCAGGGAGGATGCGGAGTGGGAAATTTCTGGATTTGTTTTGGGGATGGGCAAAGAGCACAGTTTTGGTTTTTTTTAGATTGATTACAAGTCTGTGTTCTTTGTACCTTTGTACCTGCCTCATACAGGTATCGGTCACTTCTGTTATCCCTCTCTTAATAACCCCCATTTGGTATCTACCCCTTCTGCCCTCACTACTTCTGCTTATCTTTCCCTAAGCAACTCCTACATCTTCCTGAAGGCCGCCCTTCTGAAGTCTAGGACCCTTGTTTTAGAGTTGGAGTGGTTGGCCTCCAGGGTTATTTGGAACCACACTGAACTGTGGTCACTAGACCCCACAGTTTCCATCGCCCTGACATCTCTAACAATATCTCCACTAGAGAGCACCAGATCCAAGCTAACCCCCTCTCTGGTAACTTCCATGACCCACTGCTCAGGAAAATAAACCTGTATAACTTCTACAAATGCCTGACTAAGCACTCTTGGCCTCCAGATCACCCAGTCTACTTCTGGTAGGTTATGGTCTCCATTTAGCACCACATCACTCTTTGCTGCTGCCTCTCTGCTTTCATCCTCCAATACCCTATTCTTATCCTTACTCTGATTCAGCAGTCTATATCCTACTCCCACTCATTTCCTCCACCCCTCCACTGTTGCCAGTTACATCAGGTTGACTCCCTCCACTCGCATCTCCCATTGATCTCCAAAGGCTACCATATGACACACTTCAAGGTTCCCGAAATGAAAAAAAACATTATGGAGATGACCCCAGCTCTCTGTGTCAGCTTGGAGGGATCAGGGCAGCCATTGGCAGGAATCAACAGGCCCCAGAATAGACAGATCGGCTCCACAGAATCAGCAGTGCCAGAGGAAAAATCGGGGGTGTTCCTAAGAGGTTGGCTACCCCAACAGTACATAGGATCCAGCAATAAGGGGCACACCATCCACAACAGGGTGAGCAGCAGACTCAGAAAATTCAAAAATCCAAGCAAAGTTCCAAGCAAAAATAATTTTATTTTAAAGAGTCAGATTCTAGTCACCAAACAGAAAGCAGTTAGCACCTCACCACTTCGCCTGTTAAACAGGCTTCATCGGGAGGTGCTACTATTTTCTGTTTGGTGATTGGAATCTGACTCTTTAAAATAAAGTTATTTTTGCTTGGAATTTTGCTTGGAGTTTCAAATTTTCTTTTTTCCCCATTATTTGCTTAGCGTTTTTTTTTTTTCCTGTTTTTTTGTCCACCCTCATGTCCTTGGCATGAACGCACGTGTGGAGGCACTCGTGTATCATGTACTGTTGGACACCCCCACCCTACTGGTCGTCCATTACCTGCCGGCGCCACCACCAGACTTCCACCCAGAGGCAGCAGGACTGCAGCAGGGTGACCTCCCTCCCAGGAGAGGAGAGCCACCGTTAAGCAGCTTGATCCTGCTCCCACCCTCCCTCCCAGTGCCGGCTCCCCGACGACCGAGTCCATTCCCAAACCTGGGTCACTGGCATAGCATGGGATGTGGCATCCAGCACCTCAACCTCAGTGCCACTGGGCTGGCGATTTTTGAATTTTCTGAGTCTACTACTCACACTGTTGTGGATGGTGTGCTCCTTATTGCTGGACCTGGAATGAACAGGATGGGGCTGTAGGGGGTTTGCTCACTGGGTTGGCATTATGGTGGCCCCCTCAGTTGCATAATGCTGCTGATCTCTGCTCACCATCCCTAGCATGGATACTCGTTTGAGTATCATACGGAGGTGCACCCCATTCCTGCCCCTGATCCAGCCACCCACATCGACACAATGACGACTTGGGGTGTGGTGCAGAGGGGGCACACATCTTGTTTTCTGGATTCCGCAGAGTTCACTGCTGTTGCGCGTCTTGCACCAGTGGAGTGCTCTGCATCTTGTCCCAGCCTTCTGAATGTGCAGAAGGGCTAGGAGACCGTTGCGGATCAGGCTCTGAAATGGTAGGAGTGACAGAAGCAGGGCTCTAAAATATGTTCTGGTTGCTTCCTGACCCCACTTTGCCACTCTATGGGACTGCATGAGATATTCTCAAGGGAGACAGATCTTGTGTAAAGTACAATACAGTTCTGCCGAGACACTCACAGAATACACAGAAGAAGC
Organism: Neoceratodus forsteri; assembly: GCA_016271365.2. Taxonomy (NCBI): domain Eukaryota; kingdom Metazoa; phylum Chordata; order Ceratodontiformes; family Ceratodontidae; genus Neoceratodus; species Neoceratodus forsteri. Next base: position 400,844,871 of record JADMNL010000025.1, read on the forward strand.
ACTTAACATATTATTAACATACATCACCTACAGTGAAAAAAAGGATTTCAGAACACATAATTACTATGGATCTCAATTATGGATTTAAGTCTGTAAGATTATTGCAGTTTTAATTAAAGCAGAACTATTGCATGCAGACAAGCAATTATATTAGCATGAGTGAAAACAGAAATCTTATTTAATAGATGTTACACCTGCTGAATTTTACAGACCCTCCCTGCCAAGATTAGATCATTACTGGTGCAGGTTATCATCTCTGTCGTCTAATTCACTGTGACTTTTGCAGTACGAAACTGAATCCCTGTATTATAGCAACGGCCTTAGGTCTTGAAAAGATAATAGCTGCCTTCACAGAATTCATTATCTCTGTGTAGAACTGCTTTTTATAATATTGCTTTCCCAAAACTGTGATGCAGACTATTTTGAGCAATTCTAAGGGTACTGGTCAAACAGGAATGTCTTCTATTCAATCAGGTTTTACATTACAATTGCAAAAAGTCCCTAAATAAGATTATAGACATTACAATATATTCCTTTTTTTTTGCAACTCTTTTTATCTCTCATGGCCCAACAGCAGAACTTCCTTCTGCTGCTTGCAGGTGCTGCCATCATAGAAATATGGAAACATGGGGCCTGGTGGTGCTGAGCGTTGATGCACTGGACGCCACACCTCGTGCCATGCTGGCAACCCGGGTTCGAGAATGAGCCCGGGCCACCAAGGGTGAGAAAGGATTGTGCATCTGGAGGACTGCTCTCCTCTCTTGGGGAGGGATGGATAGCTGTCCCACCCATTGATCACTCTCTAGCGATGACTGGAAGGGAATACGGATCGGGAAGCTCGAGCCGACGTACAAGTCGGCGGGGGGGGGGACCAGGAAATTGAGTCTGGCAGGCTTGATGATGGCCTGCCACTCCCAGGAGCGGTCCCAGAGTCTGGATTGGGTCTCCAGAGGGAGGGAGAAGCCAACAACCTCCCTCTGGCCCCGCCGTGGGGGACAATCCACGGGGGAATTTCCGGGGCCACTTAGTATGGGAGTGGCAGAGCCAGAGAGAAAGTCCCTCCGTTTGGAGGGCCGAAGCCACCTGCCAGGGCTCAGAGGAGTAAAACTATATATGGGAAAAAAAAGAAACATGGAAACATAGACAATGATGGCAGAAAAAAGACCACATGTCCATCTAGTCAGCCTGCAGTTCTCTATCTGCCCCAGGACCTACTGTCCACATGGGGTTTTATCCCATACATGCTAACACTACTGAAATGCCAAGTGACTTTCTCTGCAAGGTAGCCTCTATCAGATGACCCTCTGAGGTGGGGACTCCAGTGCTTCACACAGTGATATCCAGTTGCTCCAGTGGCAAGCTTCCTCAGGTGACTGCACTCCAATGGGTTTCTTCCTGTTGACTCCTCACAGAATGTAGTATGCCTGAGGAGACCACCAGGGCTGTCTCTGGAGGTGGCTGGCTAGAACCCGCTAAGGACATGAGGAAGAGGTAGAACATCATCCTCTATGCAGTGGCCATTCTTCCCATTTTCTCCCACCCCTTACAGCTCAAGATGTGACATTACTGGATGCTGGGTGCCCCTGCACCAATGTCTGTATGCTCTCCCCTCCCAGAAGTTTTCTGTACTCCCAGATGCACCCTCATCTGTAATTGCCTAAATGGCGTTATTGCAGAGGGATGCACAACCCATCCTTCACAGAGTACAGAGCATCCGCTGGGCTGCTCAATCCTTCTCCTCCTCCTCCTCCTCCATAACCTCCACCCACCTCCCCACTGATGGCTCGGGCTTGTTCCTGAAGCCAGGTCACCAGTGCCACAAGTGGCAGTGCTGTTGCTGTGCCAATGGCCTGGTTTAACAAATTAGTTTTTTAATTCTTACTTATACTGTTTAGTATTACGGTGGCATGGTAACGCCTCTATAGTTGGACTTGGGAAGGCACTTACGGCATATACAAAATCCCAACATTTGACACCTTATATCTTGGCCAGCTCTTAACAAATGGGCACAAAAGTTAGAAGACACTAATTTTGGGCCAGTATTTCTGGACTTGCCAATTTTAGTGAAATTTGTTTCAGCGGTTGTGATATGCAGTGGCAGCAAATGTTAAAAATATGAAGAAAGTGCTTCTTCTTTTGCCCATCAACAACAAGAAAACCCTGGGATTTGAAACATGAAAATTGTAAGTTCATTAGATGCTTTCTCGAGGGTGGTACTTTTGGCATTTTAGAAATGAAATTATTTAAAATAAAGAAGTTATAAGAAAAAAACAGGATTTTAGTATAATCATTTAAAAAAACATCATCTTTAAAGGGACACTGTCAACCTTTTTTGCATCATATTATTTGTAGGTAAAAACACACATTTTAGCTAGTCCTGTGGCACTGAGGGTTGAGGAGCTGGACGCCACACCTTGTGGTATGCCAGCGACCCGGGTTTGGGAACAAGCCCAGATGCTGGGGGTCGGCAGGGGAGGGAGCAGGATCGAGTGTCCGGAGGACAGCTCTCCTCTCCCTGGGGTGGGTTCAGGGTCTTCCCGGTGCAGTAGAGACCCCTGGTGCAGACTGGAGGTACTACTGGCACGGGGACAACATCGGGGACGAGCGTGGCGGACACCTATGGGTTGCCATGCTGGCATCATTGCATGGCTGCGCTCAGGGGGCAAGAAATCAAGGAAAAAAATCTCCTTCTGTGGGGATAGGTGAAGATGCTGCCGTACAGCCCACACTCCCAATGCTGGTCACCCTCTCTGCTCCTGGCACCCCACTCTGACCGGCACTCTATATTCTAGATAGAGCGTTCTGGGAGGATAGGGCGGCCCTTCCTTGTGGAGGTATAGATCTGGGGGATGTGTCGGTCTAGAATGAGGAGCAGAAGATGAGCTTCACAGCAGGAAGTAGAGGTTCGAGAGGCAGTCGCTGGAGAGAGTTCCCTATGGTAGGCGCATAAACATAGTTAAAAAAACCCAAAAAAACGCACATTTTATGATTGCATACTTCCTCTAAAATTAATTGATGTTGCTGGTTGTTTTACCTACCTTCTTGCTTATTAGAACCAAAATCCCAGGTAATGTATAGCTACGCCCAACTTTGTTTTGCTTCAGATCATCAAGCTACTCTTAGTGTACTCCCTGAACATCAGAAATACCCTCAACCAGTGCAACCACTCATGATACAATAGTCTCTTGTACTCCCACTACATATTCAGTGGCTAGATTGTGTTGGGAGTGCTCCTGAGTCCAGGAATGATGCAGTGAAAGCTGGTCAAGGAATGTAAACACACATGTTTTAGTGTGGTAATATTAGTATAGTGGACTGCCAGTTTTTCACTTTTTAAAAGAAAAAGGGGATCTGAATCAGACTACCAGCTGCATTAACAGTCTCTATAGAATGTGAACAATCATAAAATGTGTTTTTTAAACTAGGGATATTGTGAGGCCTAAGGGGGTTGACGGTGTCCCTTTACGTCACAGAAAGATAATTCACATGCCACAAATGCTGTCACATTCACTCCTGTAACACTGGAACCCTTCCTCCCCTTTCCCACTTGCTAATCTGTGTAAATCCTACTTTCACACTTGCAGAACTGTGTTATGTTTGAGAAGGCATTTACACACAAAACCCTAATTTTTATTTATCTTTATTTATTAGATTTTGGTAACCAGGTAGACTCGAGAGACTTGCTCTCTTTTTTTCAGACGTGACCTGGGCTGCCTATTAGTCATCCTCCTCAGATCCGCTAGCCATTGCTGATGCCTTTAACCAGGCCTTTAAAGACCTGTCCTCAGTGCTGCCTCCAGACTACCTTCTGCCTGTGGAGGACCAAGGTTGCACCAATCTGCTCATAACTAACCACCCAGCCTTCTACTTTAAGAAGGTGGCGGTGAAGGAGGCCCTAACGATGGTCAGGAAAGTCTTAGGCAAAACCAGATTGAGGAGTGACAGGCTAGATGTGAAGTTACTGTCTCTCACCCTTGATATTCTTATTATGCCCATAACAATGCTATTTAATAAATCCTTGGCCTTAGCTCAATTTCCAGAGGTGTGGAAGCAAGCCCTGGTAACTCCAGTGCATAAGAATGGCGACAAGGCGCTGGTGTCAAGCTACAGGCCAATATCTGTCCTCTCCCCACTATCCAAAGCTTTGGAAAAAATCACGGCAAGTCAACTCACAGAATACCTCAATAAGTACAATCTGCTCTGCCCAAACCAACATGACTTCAGGCAAAAACAGAGTACCACCACGGCACTGCTGGAATACACTGACTATGTGCACAAGGCGCTGGATGAAGGCAAATTGGTGGGGTCCATCTTCACTGACCTCACCAAAGCCTTCGACACAGTCCACCATTCTCTACTAGTACTCTAGCTCCAAAGATTGGGTGTGGCACCAAATGCTGTAAATTGGTTCAATGACTACCTAGCACACAGGAACCAGCGAGTCAATATCGGGCAGACGTTATCCAGCTCCAGAGATGTACTCCTAGGAGTCCCTCAAGGATCAATTCTAGGGCCCCTGCTTTTCAGCCTCTTTGTAAATGACCTACCCACAGCCTGTGACACCAAATTTATTCTGTATGCGGACAATGCTGTGTTGCTGAGCAGCAGCACCTCTCAGGTTGCCCTACAAACAGAACTACAGATATCTTTCAATAAACTTGAGGACTGGTTCAGTAGGCAAAAGCTGCTACTAAATTACAAGAAAACCAAGGCCATGCTACAGTCCAGCCCCTACAACAAACACAAGCATGCTCTTCTCGTAATCACCAACAAGGCTGGTGAGCAGATTGAGCAGGTGCACTTGTTCAAGTACCTTGGAGTCACCATTAATGACTCTCTCACTTATACACACCACATAGACTCCCTTGTCAAAGTGGTAAACACAAAGATCGTGGTCCTCTTTAGGTATAAGAAATCCCTCACCCCGGAACCACTCCAAATCTCAGTCTCCAGCTCCATACTCTCCACGATAGACTACGGGCTGGTGGTCTATGGAGCTGCTACTGATACAGTGCTCAAAAGGGTCCAAAATGTACTCAATAAGGCATGCCGCCTCACCCTGTGTGCAGATCACTACACTCCTACTTGCATCCTGTATGGGCGTACAAACTGGCTTAACCTAAAAGACAGGATCAAATACCAAACTTGCCTCCTGGGAAAGAAGGCACTCCTCGGAAAAAACCCACCCTGTACAGGAAACCTGCTCGAGGCTTCTCTCTCAACACACATCACCAGACGGAGGAAGAATGGAGCACTGTCCATACCATTCCGCCGAACCTCACTAGGGCCCACACTCTGGATAAATGAACTCCCAATGAAATTACAAACAAACAACAGCCTGTCTCAATTCAAAGTAGGCCTCAAACAGCATCTAATGTCTAACTCAAAATACACCTGCTTCTCAGGCCCCACTTGATAGACAGGCCTACCCCCAAGGTAACACCCAGCAGGGCTACCTAGAAAACCCTGCCTCAATTCCAGCCTAGCCAAGGGCTTAAATAAGCTATCAGTCCTCTTTAAATGCACTTGGTACTGCACCTCCCAACCCCCCACACACACACCATACTCGACAAAGCCCTCTGGAGCTGCTCCCCCCCATCACAGCCCCCGTTTCACTATTCCTCCACCTCTCACTCTCTGCGGTTGGTTTCAAACCCAGTCCCCCTTGTTTCACTGTCACCCAGCCTCTCGCCATCTGGGATAGCGTTAAACCCTATTCAGTTACTCTGCCATAGTCTATCAACGGAATTGGAGGTTTCCAGGGGTGTGCTACATAGGGCAACTGATTAGATATAGCTTAGTATTCAATTATAACTGCTCAGTTTTTTTTTCTCCTATTTGTCTAATTGTCATGTAATCGCTCTTTAATACCTAATGATCAGGCCACTGTAACAATTGAATATGTGTATTGTCTTATTGTCCACCCTGATGTGGAAACTTTGTAAAAGAGCTCACATTCAAAGTCTTTCCGAAATACTAATTAAACAATTAAACTAGCCAGTCTCCTGGCCTCAGAGAGGGAAGAATTGTTCCCAGAGTCCCCATTCTGAATGTTGGCTTCAGTAGGTGCTTGTTTAGGTATCTTAGATCTAGGATGAGTCGCCACTCCCCTGTCTTTTTTGCGGTAAGGAAGTACCTGGAGTACAGACCTTTGCCTCTGTATGGGATAGGAACTCTCTCTATGGCTCTTAAGGCCAGTAGAGAGGCAACCTCTGCCTCTAGAGCAAGGGTTTCTGATGTATTTGCAGGTAGAAAGGATCTGGTTCTCAGTTTCGGAAAATTTTTGAAACTGAGAACCAGCCCCTGGCTTACAACCTCCAGGACCCTCTTGTCTGAGGTAACAGACATCCAGTCCTGGACAAAGTAAACCAGCCTGCCGCCTACCGGAATGGGGGAATCAACCCGGGCTGACACATCAAGGTGTCTGCTTGGCAGGAGCCTTAGGCTGAGGGGTGGATGCAGCTCTGCTCATCCCCTTTCTGCCTCTCCCTCTGAAGAACCCCTTCTGAGAAAAGGAAGAAGAGGCCTGCGCTTGGTAGAAAGACCTGTGAAAAGCCCTGCCCCTGCCCCTAGCTTGCTGCCTCTGAGGAGTTGCCTGCCTCTCTTTGGCCTGGGCACTCCTATAAGTGGTCCTGTACTCATCCATTTTCTTCATGTAATTCTCTGTCTGCTCCCCCAACTGAGAATTACCCACCACAGGGAAATCCATGGCCTTAGCCAGGGTGTCCTGCAAAAGGCTAATACATCTGAGCCAAGCCATTCTCCAAAGAGCCACAGATGTAGCCATGACTCTTGATGACACATCATTGGAGTCCACAACAGCATGAAATTGAACCTTTGATGCCTCGATCCCATCAGCAGCCATCCACTCCAGCTCCTTGGCTAGCTGGGGGGGAAGCCTGTTTAGCCAGTGCCAGTACAGTGTCCCACCTGGACTTCTGGTACCTGGCTGTATAGGCCATATAGTTAGCCTGCCTGGGTCCCAAAGATGATGCCATGTACTGCTTCTTTGCCATGGCATCTATCTTTCTGGAGTCTTTGTCTGGGGGGTGTGAAGCCAAGGGAATGTTTGCCTTGTCACAGGCTGCAGCCTGCACTACCCCAACATGGCTGCATTGCTGATAGAAAAACTCCATATCTGAGCCTGATAAGGTGTATCTGTTGTCCATTCTCTTGTCAACAGGAGGTACAGAGTTAGGAGACCTTAGAATTTTTTGTGTCTATTTCCCAAAGGACTTATGGAGGGGAACAGACAATCTCTTAGACTCTGGGATGTCCATCATCTCAACAAAATCAGGCTCCTCCTGATCCTCCACAGTCTCCTCCATAGGAAGCTGGAGCGTTTGAACTACTTTTCTGTAAAACAGAAAGCCTAGGAGGGGAAACACCAGAAGGTCTGTCTGGGGAGATGTCCGGTTCCACAGGCACATCCAGACTTTCACCATCATAATTATCCTCTTCAAAATCCCCCTCCTCATCAAACTCCGGTTCGTAAAAATCGTCAGGGGAATAATCCTGAACTGTGGGAACCGACCGAACCGAACCCCTGCCAGAAGGCGCCGGATCAGTTGGAACCGAACGAAGCGATTCAACAATCCGAATTGCTCTGGCTGTTTCTTCGGCAGTTGGAACATGAAGGTCTGGATCCGAACCGGACGATTTATCCTTGCGCTTTCTTTTAGTAGGAACCGATCCCTCAGCATCAGCTCTCCTCTTGCCCGAAGAAGTATCGCCCTGGTCAGAGGTCACTCCTTCTGGTTCGGTAGTAACTGAAACGGGCTGGCCTTCCGGGTCAGCAGATTTCTCATCCTCCTTATCCCTAAGTCTACCTAACCTTTTATCCAAAGTAGACTTAGAGAAATTCATGCAAATTTGGCAGTCTGAATTGAGGTGGTCAAACCCCAGAGAGTAAACACAAGTGGTGTGGGGATTGGCCTTAGCAAAGACCTCCCCACACACACTGCAGTGTTGAAACCCCGTGGGTCCGTTTTTTTTCCTGGGTTTCTCAGACATTGCCAACCTAACAAAACTTACCCTTTATACAGCATCTGCCAGGCAAGACTTCCCTATCGGTTTCTCACCGTGTTAGGGGTGTTGGAAAAAAATGTTCAATTCATGTTTTTTTTTTTTTTAAAACCGATACGGATCAGTAACCACACACTAAACTTTTTCACAAAAGATTTTTCTAGAGGATCGGTTCAGTCAAACCGACCGAAAAAATACAGTTTTACAATTTCCACACAATAACTATCTTAAGTACTTACAGTACCACAAACAGAGTCCTGAACCGACAAACGGAACTATTTGCAGACTAAAACCGACAACTTTAACCAACTTTGAACCGAGCAGAAGGAGAAATCTCCGGAGTGACTGTTCAGTGAGGCGGAGTATAGAATCTGATGGTTTGGTTTCAAAGTAATACAGACAGAGTTTTCAACCGAGCTCGAGCCCAACGTTCTATGCCTGGCATAGAATTTTAACCCTTCACTCTCCGGGGCAGTTCAAGTGCTGGAGCTTACTGCAATTGTCAGAATACATCAAGACTTCATGTTGTTTGAATAGATATTACCCCTGGCATTAGGACAATGCCTGGCTCGGATATCTCATAGGTCGGGGGTAGAGCACAAAACAATATTTCTATTTTACCCAGGTCAGGGAAAGAGGTGCCAGAGCTATGGTGTGTCTCTTATCTGTGGGGCCCCCAAAAACATCACACAAGTCACTCAGAGATGGATTGTCCACAACCAGAAATTTGGGATGTTACTGTATGACTTTCATTCCTGACACAGTGTTAACAGAAATGATGATGATGCCCCCAGGGCTTGAAGCTGTACAGACACAGATGAGACATTTTGTAGCAGGCAAAAACATTTCCAGACTCCTGCAGGCAGTATTAACCTCTTACACAAACATTTCCCACAGACGTCTAGCCCTGTGCAGGGAATCATGGACTTATGAACCGCGAGCCTTATTTCAGGGGTACCTGGACTATTTCAAGCACCACTAGGCGATTTAAGGTAACACCTAAGACCATTCCTCTTGTAACCAGTTAGGTCTCCTTGGGACCTGGAATGAGGGGATAGCTCACTCTGGCCAAAGCTACACTCTCTCTGCCATTACTTTTAGGAATAAAGGATTCCATAGCCGCACAGAGGCTACAAGACACATCCTACTGCATAAACTTTGTTCCAGGGTATTGAGTACCTGTATCTGAGAAGGCACCAGGCAACCCCATTCAAACACTGTAATTGCTACATCTTGTACCCCTCAGGACACTTGTAAATAACACTTGAAATCCACAGATCTCACACAAAGTCCATATATCTAGTTTGTACACACACAGTCTCTACATTCTGGGCAGTTCTGATAGCTCTTACAGTCTTTTATGGGTTGCCCCAAAGTACTCACTTACACTTCAGTCCCATTCCTTTCACGGTGGAAAATCTTCACCCCCTTGGTGCTTCACACGATCTGGTAGCCACCATTTCCCAGGAAACCAGCTGTTGGTTACTGAACTATGGCAGAAAAATAACAAATGAGGGTCCTTCGCTCTAGCAAGTGATCTCTAGGCAGAGCACCACTTGCTCTAGAACTCTCCACTCAAACTCTGACTTTTAACTAACTCATAGCTCAAAAACAGCTGCTTATGCTGCTGTGAGAGTTCTAAATTCCATGACATCATCCCCTGCCTCAGCAGAGCTGAGCAGATGGTGATATAATGTTTTTACAGAGAGCTTTTAAATCCCCGACTGCCCAGGCTATCTGCCTGATCTAAAACTGATGGGATTCTAGTAACCCCAGGAACTGGTCAGTTATACATATAGATATACTAGGATTTGATTTGAAGCAGGCCAGGAAGGTTTTGCTATTATCATTGATGTCAGTAAAGTGTTACCCTATTCACCTAAGTTTTGAGATGGATTCTGTAAGTCGATTATACATTTCAGTATCTGCATCATGTAAAAGACTGCACAAGGCTAATAAAGGGAGTAAAATTATAATTTGTGAAAATGTCCTTTACTGTTTTCAAGCCCTTAATAGTCCACTGAATCTCTTTTTGTCTCTGGGTTTCACAGCCAATGTTCGGGTTGCTGAAGAGGGGCTGTGATTTAGATTTATGTAGGTTCAGGTTTAGCAAAGTAATCCACATCTTGATAATAAAAGCACTATCAGTTATGATTCTATTTATTGGATGTTCTGAAGAACTGACAAAGAGAAGGGCCAGTAAATTACAATTTTGTGAAGCAGTCCAAATAGTCTAGAGAAAGCCACTCTGGGCTATTCGGATTATCTAGTTCAAGTGAAAACCATTTAGTAACTTGAGACATCCTACATGCCAAGTGGTAGTAGCATAGATCTGGAACCTTAAGCCCACCATTGTTTTTGGATCTAGACATTTAGCAAAAGCACTTCTTATGGGACCAGATAAATTGTGAGAATAAATCTTGGATCTCCCAAAAAAATCTTTTAGGTATTCTGAAAGGCGATAACGTAAATATATTGCTTTGGGCAGAATACTGATTTTGTTTGAATTAATTCTCCCCCAAAGCCCTAGTGTCAAGTTATGTCATTTGCTAAGATTTTCCTGTATGCTAGATTTTCGATTACTAAGATTTTTAATAATCACTTTGCTAACTGACCTACATTATTTGATTCCTAAGTAATCTATAAAATCAGGTTTCCAAGAAATACCTAAGTCAGTTATATCCATAGGCAACTCACCAGTATCGAATGGCCACCCATCTCCTCTGCCCCCTCAATTGATATAGCTCTGTCCTTCTTTACTTTGCAATTCCTTTCAGTCTGGGCCCATCACTCCCCACTATGAAATACAAGGGTCTGAGGTAGCCACCTGCCCTGGGTCTCTGTAGAACTCATTACCTGTCAACGAGTGCAAGATCAAGCATGGTCCGCATACAACACCTCAGGCACCCAGTAAGACCTTCTGCACCACCGCACACTCCGGAATGCCCGTACCCATGCCATTCACCTCGCTAGGGCGGACTATTTCAACAGCTCTTTCCATGACAACATAAATTCCAAATTCTGGAAGTTATTCACGCCTTGTTCTCCCCACCCTCCCAACCCCCTCACCAGTCCTAAAAACTGGGCCCCATTTAATTGATGATCCACCTACCGTGGCTGCAGAATTCAATAGCTTCTTTACTACCTGTGCCTCCTCCCTCCTTGCTGCTCTTCCACCAATAGCTCTCCCCCCTCTAATGCACCCCTGTACTCACAATCCCCTATCACATTGTGCTTCACCTTTAAACCGGTCCACCTTGATGACACCCTGTGGGTATTACTTGCCCCAAATTCCAGCAAAGGAAAGAGTCCTGATGGGCTGGACCCCAAGCTTCTACACCTTTCCACCTACGCTATTGCCCTCCACCTGACAAATCTCCTGAACCTCTCCTTCTCACATGCAACTGTACCTAAGGTTTGGAAATCTGCCACTGTGGTCCTTCTACCCAAAGGGGATGACCCCTCCAATCCTAGCAATTTCTGCCCCATATCTCTACTACCTAGCCTAGCTAAGGTTCAAGAGCACCTGGTGCTGCAGCAACTCTCTACCTTCCTTGACTCCTCCTCTTTCTTCACCCCCTTCCAGTCTGGCTTCCATAAAAATCACTCCACAACCACCTCCCTACTTCAGATCACTGACTCCATTCTCACAGGGATGGACCATGGATGCATCACCTCTGCCATCTCTGTCGACCTGGCCATAGCCATCGACACTGTCACCCACTCCCTTCTTCTCTTCAAGTTGACAGCTGCTGGCCTTGCTAATACAGCTATTGACTGGTTCCAGTTATACCTCATTGGCTGGTCCCAATGTGTCTCAAAGTCAGCAATTCAACCCCCAACTCACAATCAAAACAGGTGTCCCCCAAGGCTCAGTACTCGGTCCCATCTTATTTTCCATCTTCCTGAATGATCTTCCTGACACCTGCTCATCCACCAGCATACACATTTTATTTATTTAGTTTTTGTTGACCGGGTAAGTGCACTACACAAATCCTGCCTATTTTCAGGCACGACCCGGGAGAGGGGGATACAGATGAATGCCAACTGACCTTGAACCAGATTAAGCTGTTGATGGTATTTTTAGTGAATGAGGAAAATTTGGCCAGGACACCAGGGAAATTCCCCTACTGGCTGCTGGTTGGCGGCTAGTTTGGGAGTCTTGCTGACGTCACAGAGGCAGAATGGCAGACTGCTCTCAACCTCGAGAAGAGATGGAGGTCGGAGATAGTCGGTATCTGAAATGCATACTACAACCCTTACGAAGTAGCTGGTGCAATTTTCAGACCTTCCCGATACAGGCATCGCAACGGAGGTAAATTTGAGTGCAGATTTGGTCCCTGGAGATTTGTCTGGCGATTGTTTGCAGGAAGCTGTTTGTTCTTCCCTCACATCGGAAGTGGTTAGTGCAACACAGAAATTACAGGGCCGTCTGAGTCCCGAGCGGAACATTCTGAAAGAACCGCAGTTTCTGCGGATGGATTTGAGCGAGGACGGTACTTCCTCTGTCTTCAGACAGCAGTTTGGACTGGGAGATGTTCACCCTGGTGGTAACCTGGCCTGGTCAGAGGAGATAGCGCTAACGGAGGCGGGTTGGAAGCGGTCAGAAGCAGGAGTCTGGGCGGATTCTCCGTGGACCCCAAACATGCATGCCAACGACAGCCATACTATGACTGAAGGTACAGCTGTACTGCTTAATAAGGGTACTTTAAAAAGCGATACCTGGGAGTGGGGGGCGTGGCTTGGCTTTTCTAAGCCAAGTACCTCCGACACTGTTTCAGCTGATTTACGAAAACCATTACACCTGTTTCCTTAGAACAGCCACAGAGACCTCCATGTCTGAACTCTTTAAAATAAATTAGAACACGCTCCTCTAGAAATGCAGTCAGGATTAGGTATAAAGGAGGTTTGGCTGAACATCCAGATAGATATTTTGTTTTCAAGCATTTATTGAAAAATTCTATGGTTTTTGGCTAAGGATATTTATGCTCTTATTCATGTTTCTGGTGAAGATTCATTTGATGTTAGTTTCAGACTACTTCACTTATGGAGCGTTTTGGGAAAAATATTCTATTCAAAACTACCTCCTCATGGACATCCTTTTCGCACTACCCTTTCAAACCACTAATTCGTTTTGTAACAATTATGTTTAGAAATGAAGGGGTAAATGTGAGCGATATTTACCATTGGCTTCAGTCAAAATGTGATATACTAAGTCCCCTGAAGCCCTGTTGGATGTGGAAGGTATTTGGGCGGGAGGGTGGAAATTTAAGGTGAAGCTTTTCAAGTCAACTCGGATATTGTCCATTTACCTAATAGTTTTTTCTTAGGCAAGGACAGGGGGGTCTGTTTTTATGGGGGGCAGCCTCGGGCCTGTTACAAATGTGGGGATAAGACACATATCAGTAGTGTGTGCGATGTTTTAAAATGCCCATTGTGTGGTGGGTTTGGTCACTCTACTGATATGTGTACTAATATCTTTAAGTGTAACCTTTGTGATGAACAAGGTCATGCTTTCCATCAATGCCCCTGGGCACGGAGGAATTGTGCAGCGGGTCTTGATCATGATGAATTGCTGCGTAAAGCCCAGGCTAGTAATAAGGGATTTAATGAACCTGGTAATTCACATACCTCTGTGGTCTCCCCTACCCTGCCTCCAAAAAATCCTGCTGCTTCACATAATGAGGTGTTAAGTCTTTCTGAGGAACCTCCAGCCTTAGTTGAGAAATTAGTTTCAAGGCCTTCTGTTGTTAATAAAAATTCCTCCACTTCAATTATGCCTCAGCCCTTTGAGGTAGTTAAAAATAGGCGTTTCACAAGAGCTTCTTTGGAAACAACCTACGCCGCCCTCTTTCCACTGAAAATTTTTCACCCTTACAAGATGATACCAGAGAGTCTGATCTTGAATCTGATACCTCACATATCTCAGAACTCATCACAGATGATGAGGATAGTAAGACTCAGAAGTGTAAAGGAAAAAAAAAAGGAAAAAAGGTAAAAAGCGGAAAGTGAGTCAGAAAAATAGTGTTTAGTTAACTTTAAATGGCCACATTAAAGCTAGCTACATATGATGTATGTAGTTTAAAGGCTTTTAAAAACAGCTACCTATTTTCTTGTATTTAACAACTTTAAAGCGAGACATTATTTTTACAAGAAACTAGGCTTTCTTCCTTTGGGAAGTGAATCAACTAAAAGAAAATGGGTATTAGGCCCTTCTTTTTGGACTTTTAGCTCTAGCGTGCAGATGGCCTTGGAATCTTATTTTGTAATTCTGCTTTCAAGATTTCTAAAGTAATTGATGTACATCCAGGTAGAATTTTAATTTTAGATTGTTCACTTCATACTTATTATTTTCGTTTAATAAATGTTTATGGATCCCAATCAAAAACAGGCCGTATTGAAATGTTTGAGGATATTAAACCTTTTTTATATACTAAAAGACATATTATTTGGGGAGGTGATTTTAATTGCTCCATAGATACTGGATTTATTAAATCTAAAGGAAAAAAAGTCTACTGTGACTCGAATGCTCTTATTGACATCGTAAAAGATGCTAGTCTTAAAGACGCTTATCGAAGCTTGCATGCTCAGGCTGGTGAAACATACCATCGACACACTTTTTCGACCCGCATTGATATGGTCTTCATATCTCGTTATTTGTTTTCTAAATTTTGTTCAGTTACTCCTACAGAATTTTCTGACCATTCTATTTTACTTTGTACTTTTCTTTAGAACATTTACCTCCTACTTTGTATAACGGTTTCTCAATGGAGACTGAACACTTCCTTTTTAAGTGATTCGGTCTATTTTTCTAAATTAGAATTGTTCTTTGTGGCTAAATATTCTACAATTGACTTGTTTTCGTCACCTTTTGAGTGGTGGTTACAGACAAAGCAAGAAATTAAAAGACTTTTTCAGGGTTGGGGTAAAAGGAAAGTAGATTCTGATTACAGGAAATATTTACTTCTTAGAAATCGACTTTACAAGTTAATGTCTGTTTCCCCTCAGCAACGGGTTGTTTATACTTCTCACATAGCTGATATTAAAAATCAAATGAGAATATTCCAATATGATAGGGCTAAATCTTTGGATTTAGAGTTTCGGTTAGCACAAAACATTGTCAAGCTCTGATCCTTATCAGGCGTGCAAATTAAGATTGGCTGACATGTTTATGACAGGCTTATGTGATTTGCAAAATAATATAAGTAACTACAGATTTGGACATGCTGGCAGTAGTGCAAAGACATTTATCTGATTTTTTCCTGTCAAGATACACTTAATTTAGAATCTTTTCCGTTGGAACAGTTTAGGACTTTGCCTTCTATTCCGGATAATTTGCTATATTGTTTAACCATTCCTATTACCTCACAAGAAGTCATAGATGTTATAAAGGAATTGAACACTGGATCAGCTCCGGGCTTGATGGTATCCCCAATGAATTTATAAAACTTGCATTTCTTATATGAGTTACTTCTTGCCTTTAGTTTATAATTCTTTTTAGCATCAGGAAGGCCTTGTAAAACTTTGTCCCTTTCCTATTAAAATTTATTTACAAAAAGGTGATAGAACTTTATTAACAAATTGCGCCCTATTAGTCTATTAAATAGTGACTACAAGATTTTAGCAAAATCTTAAATTTGAGACTAGAAAAGTGGCCAGAATCCTAATCCATCCTGCACAAACCTGTGCTATCTCTCAGAGGAAAATTCAACATAACCTCTTTTAATTGAGATTTATTTGCTAGTAAGAATCATTTTCAAAATTCGGAAATGGTAATAGCATTAGATCAAGCAAAGGCATTTGATGCAGTGTGTCATTCCTATCTTTATTTTATTTTGATACATTATGGGATTCCAAGGACCTTTGTAAATTGGATTCTAATTTATATACTCATGCTGTTACCATTCCCATTGTTAATGACTTTCTTGGTGCTGAGATATTAATAAAAAAAGGGGTGAGACAGGGTTGTCCCCTTAGTCCACTGTTATACACATTTGTTCTAGATCCAGTTATTAGAGGTATTATTTCAGACATTAATATCTTTGGTGTTGCTCCTTCCCCTGATTTAACTCCAATTAAAGTTACTGCTTTTGCTGATGATGTTACCCTATTATTGGCTGATAGTAACTCATTACAAAGAGCCCTGGATCTTTTTTCTTTTTTTGGAAAATTTTCAGGGGCTTCCCTTAACTTACAAAAAAGTTTTGTTTTACAATTAGGGCCTAGGGTTCCTGATCTATCTTTCTGCTATAATATTCCCATGCTTTCTTCACCTCAGAAAATTTTAGGAATATGGTTTGGGATGGAAGATATGGCACTCTTTAATTGGGAAAAACAATTATCGGCTGGAGACCTTAAGGTTGCCCAGTGGAAACATTGGCGTTTTGGGAAACAAAAAAGAGTTTTGATTATTAAAAAATTTCTCCTCCCACTTTTTATTTATGTTGGTCATGTATTTCCACCCCACTTTCTTGTGAAACCAGACTATATAGTGTTTTTTCAAATGCTTTGGAAATAGACTTAACCCAGTAAAGGAATTCACCTATCTAAAAAACAGCATGGAGGTTTAAGTATGGTTAATCCTGTAGTTTTTTCATTCCATTTCTCTGTTTTCTTCTTTTCTTTTATTTGGAATTGTGAAGTTTTACCATGGCATTTTGGGTTAAGTCTATATGGCATAAATATTTTTTAGTGGTCCTTTTCCCCTAGAGTATTAGCTTCTGATGGTCTTCCATCATATGGTATATCCACTTTTAAAAACTTTTCAGTGGAAAATTTCTATACAACTAACTTCTTTGAATAGAAAATCCTTCTATAATTACATTGTATTTGATTTATTGAAAGTTATTCTCATTTTTCCTGAGTGTACTCCATCCCACATGAAGTATGCTTTATGCAAACTAAAAGATGGTAGAATTCAACTAAAATTTGGGATATAATATGGATGTCAGCACATGGAAGGCTAGGAGTTAGAGAATTTGAAATATAAACCCTTGAGTGATGGGTATTGTTTACGGAATACTTGTATTAACATAGAGGAAAGTCAAATACATTTTTTTTAGACTGTATGCATAGTCAAGACTTTTGGAACTTTGCAGCTTTGCATTGGCAAATGCCTCATTTACATTTGTCTTATGGAACCTTGGTTCTTGGAAATTATACAGGGGTGTGGGATATTTATCATAAAAGTACTTTAAATGTTTTCTTTTCCCTTTTAAAATTTTTTTTATGGCAGGCAAGATGTAAATTTGTTATGCAACAACTGTGTACGCCTCATTCAATTATTGTATCCTCTATTGAAACAGAGTTGAAAGAACTGAAAAAAAGAGATAGATTGCATTTTCTAACTCCGAAAGTGAATACCTTGTGGAAGAATTTTGTGTTTATTCCTTAATGTGATTGTTAACTTGATGACAAACTTTTCTTTGTGATGGTTTTGGTTTTCTTGTCAATAAAAATTCCCCTACTCTGTGTGGAGAGAGTGCTGCTGGGTAATCCGGAGGGGTTGCTCAGTAGGCTCTTGGTCAAGCATGGAATCGGATGCTGTGTTGTCTGGCTCAGTGGAGCCTACTATGGAACGGAGACCAGAGCAAAATCCCTTACCTCGAGAACCGGGAGAAGTGCTTAATATCCAGGAGAAGCCTCAGACTGAATCGCGGTCTGAATTGGGAGCTGCAACTAATTTGTTTCGATATCAAGTTTCTGTACCTGTGGAAATCGCGATGTCGGCTGACCAGGTGACTGATTCGGTCGGGCCATTTTGCAGGACCACCGCAGAAAATACAGGAAGGGACTCATTTTAAGCGCACCAGACAATGGAAGCTGCATTGGACCTGGGAATACTACCACTGGACCCTTGTTCTACACCTCTCGACCTCACAGATTCTAAAACAACAATTTGGCTTGCATAATAGAAAATCATCCTACCCTACTATGGACTGGTCATCGGAGGAGGTTTTAAAAGATGCTGGATGGACAACATCACAAACAGGCATATGGATCCCAGACCCTACATGGAAGGACAGTTCTCAGTCTTCCACCATGCATGCCAACGTTTCTATAAACCTGAGCTCAGGTATGGACATTCAGACTTCTGGGGAGGAAACTATTAATGATAATCAGAGCTCTGAAACCCGTCCTTCGGCCATACCTGGGCCGAGTTCTGGGGGTATAGGACTTGTACAGGATTTAGCTCAGACAGGGGCACAGGCTGGCTTGCAAAAACCCAGAGCAGTAATGTCTGACTTGTTTAAAAACAAATTAGAACAGGCACCTAGAAGAAACGCTGTCCGTTTACGTTATAGGGGTGGCCTTCAAACCCACCCGGATAGATATTATATTGCTAACTCGCTTTTGAAAGGTTCCATGAATTTTCTTCCTGTTGATATTTTTGCATTAATTCACATCTCAGGGGAGGATTCTTATGATATTAGTTTTAAATCCTTTAAAGGCTTAGAGAAATTTTGGGATAGATACTCCATTTTGAAAAATACCCCTTTGTGGGTTCCATTTTATGCTATCCCCCTTACTAAACCAGTGTTTCGTTACATTACAATCATGTTTAGGAATGAAGGTGTCAGCGTAGGTAATATTTACCAATGGTTGCAAAATAAATGTGAGGTGATGGGACCCCCTGAAGCTATCTTAGACCTAGAAGGTATTTGGACAGGGAGCTGGAAATTTAAAGTGAAGTTACCCCAAATAAATGGTGAAATTATCCATTTACCGAACAGCTTCTTTCTAGGGAAAGATAGAGGTCTGTTTTATAGTGGTCAGCCTCGGGCCTGTTATAAATGTGGACCCGTACTCATTTAAGTAGCTCCTGTGACCTTTAAAATGTCCACTGTGTGGAGGGTTTGGAGCATGTAGCAGAAAGATGTCAAAACATCTTTCAGTGTAATCTTTAATGGTGATAAAGGCCATGCCTTTCACCAATGCCTACAGGCCTCTCATAACAAAGCTGGAGGCTGGGATTCTGATGCCCTAATTAACAAGGCTCAGGGAAAACAGTGATTGATCCTGGATCCTTCACACATCAGCGAGTCAGGCTGATCCTTCACCCTCTTGGTGGACAAGCCTTCCTGCTCAGAGACTGAGGTGACTTCTTTGGTTGCAGATGTATCTATTTCATCTTCTCCACCCGATATCTCTGACTCTCAACAGGCCTCTTCTTCTATCCCCCCTTTGAGATAGTGAAACCCGTAGAGTTTCACGAGCTTCTAATAAAGCTTCTCTACTACTCCACTCCAGTAGAAAACTTTTTCCCTTTGCAACTGGAAGGTAGGGACTCAGATTTAGAATCTGATACTTCTCACCTATCGGAATTGATTTGGAAGAGGAAGATAGCAAAGCCACAGACTTAGCAAAAGAAAAAAGGAAAGGAAAGGAAGAAGGAAAACTAGCCATTCTGAAGTCTGGAACTTAATGGTACTATTCTGCATCATGGCGACCCTGAAATTAGCCTCCTATAATGTCTGCAGTATAAAGAACTTTAAGAAGAGACTTGCTGTCCTTTCCTTTCTTGGTACTTTAAATGTAGACATTATTCTTTTACAGGAAACTAGGCTATCCTCCTGGCTGAAATCAAACAAACACAGAAAAGATGGGTGTGGGGCCTTCCTTTTGGACTTTTGGGCCTGTAGCGCAGCTGATGGGATTGGGAGTTCTCTTTACTTCCACGGCCTTTAGAGTTCCTAAACTGAGTGCATCTGTCCAGGGCGTGCCCTGCTCCTAGATATTTCCTGGCATGATTTTGATTATAGATTATTAAACATTTATGCCCCTCAAGTTAAAACTGCGTATTAAATTATTTGAGGATGTTAAGCCCTTTCTATATATCAAAGACACGTTATCTGGGTAGGGATTTTAACTGTGATATAGATACTAAATTTAAAGGGAAGTCCAGAAAAAATATATTGTGATTCTTTAGCTTTAAAACAGATTATTAAAATGCTGGACTATTGGACGTTTATAGGTCATTACATAGTACAGGTGGTTCTTCATATCACAGGAACATATTTTCTTCACGTATTGACTATCTTTTTGTCTCTAAGTTTCTAAAACCTTCCCTTACATATATTAAACCAACTGAGTTCTCAGACCATCACCTTTTAATTGGGGTTTTTTAGTCTAGCAGATATTCCCCCTAAACTATATTCAGCTAGCCCCAGATGGCGTCTAAATGTGTCCTCCTTGGAGGACAGTGATTGTATTTCGGAATTACAAAATCTATTTTTTGCCCGTCATTCTACACTTTGTTGTTATGAGAACCTTTTTTTCTGGTGGAGAGACACTAAAATAGAGATTAAATCCCTTTTAAGTTCTAAGGGGGGAAACACAAGGCCAATTCACGATATCTTCAATACCTACATTATCGGGATCAATTTTACAAACTGATGTCACTACCATCGAGTGACAAACTCCCTTTGTTGTCTCAAATCTCAGAATTAAAAAAACAGATGGTTGAATATCAGTACAGTAGAGCTATATCACTAGACATGGAATTTAGATTTGGGGTACAAGCCCAACCAACTTCAGATCCCTATTTGGCGTGTAAGGAACGCCTTGACGGACTTTAATGTCTAAATTAACCTCTTCCGAAGGTAAAATAGTAACCTCCGAGAAAGATATGATGTCTGTTGTACAGCAATTTGTTTCGGATACCTTTGGGGGAGAACCCGAGCTTAGTGGGAATTTGCCTGAAGACTTGTTGCCTTATCTTCCAGTGATGGACACCACATTTCAGGCTCAATTATTGAAACCCATTTCTCCATTGGAAGTGGAAAAAGTTATCCTATCCCTTAAACTTAAAACATCCCCTGGTTTGGATGGCATTCCGAATGAATTTTATACATGATTTCTCATCATTTCGTACATGTGTCTTTTTCTTCCTCTTGTGTTCAATTTTATCTTAACCTCCACCTCCAGGTTTCCAGAATTTAATGTGGCCTTATTGAAATTTATTTTTAAAAAAGGGGATTCCTCCTTACTTACTAACTGGAGGCCGATAAGTATCATAATAGTGACTATAAGATCTTTGCTAAAATCCTCACAAATAGATTGTCCTCAATTTCTGGTCCCTTATTCATCCACTCAATCCTGTGCAGTACCACATAGGAAGATACAACATAGTTTATATTTGTTAAGAGACTTATTTGACAACAGTGATAGGGAAAAGGGTCGGTTTTATTATTGCTTTGGATCAGGTTAAGGCCTTCAACAAAGTGTGTCACTCTTACTTATTTAATATACTATTAACCTACAAAATTCCTAAACTCTTTGTATACTGGATTTCGATTTTATACTCGGAAGCAGTGATACATCCTTTAGTGAATGGAAGAATGGGGCCTGCGGTTCCTGTAGTTAGGGGAGTTCGGCAGGGTTGTCCCCTGAGCCCTCTTTTGTATGTGTTTGTTTTGGACCCTATTATTCGATATATTCAGGGGCATTCTGAGATTATGGGTTTGACCCCTGATGTATCCTTGCCAAGGGTTAAAATAACCGCCTATGCAGATGATATTACACTTTACGTTCAGGATAAGCCTTCCCTTCAGAAAACCTTGCATTGTTTTCAGATTTGAAACATCTCTGGATCTGAACTTAACGTTTCAAAAGTTTTATTTTTCTTTACATCCTGAGCAGGATACTCTCTTTGATACTGGGGTATTCCATTCTCATCACAACCTAATAAAATTCTAGGAATTTGGTTTGGGTTAGGTGATATGGCTACTTTTAACTGGGAAAAGCAGTTAAAATAGGGAATCTAAAGTAAATGTCTGGAAACAAAGGAAATTTGGGAAGCGGAAAGGGTTTCTATTGTTAAGCAATTTTTGATTCCCATATTTTTATACCTTAGTTATTTATACCCGCCACCTGTTTCATTAGAAACACGATTGTACAGCGTCTTTTTTCAGATGATTTGGGGGAATCGTTTAAATCCAGTTCGCAGGG
This sequence comes from Neoceratodus forsteri, assembly GCA_016271365.2. Lineage (NCBI taxonomy): Eukaryota > Metazoa > Chordata > Ceratodontiformes > Ceratodontidae > Neoceratodus > Neoceratodus forsteri. The sequence continues at coordinate 400,866,846 of JADMNL010000025.1, forward strand.
ATTTCCTTTACTTATCAGTTAAGAAAGGTGGATTGTCCATGATAAATCCAATTGTTTTTTTTCATTCTATTTTTTTGTTTAATTCTTTTAGTTTCTTTTGGAATCACACCGGTTCCCTTTGGCATTCGTGGTCTTATTTTCTATGGAGTCCTTACTTCCAGAAATGGACAACGTACCCCTAAATTGTTAAAACAAAATCATTTGCCCTGTATGGAATGCCTTCTCTTAAAAATGTAGGCAGTGGAATTTATTATTTAATGACCTTATTTCACATACTAGGAAATCTTTCTATAACTATATTGTTTTTACTGTACAAGGCTCCATTTTGCTTTTCCAGACTGTGTGCCAGCAAAATGTCTTTTGCTTACGTAAATTAACTGACTATAGAATACCATCTTCTATATGGGACATTGTGTGGATATCTTTACATGGGAAATTGGGGTGGGGGGAATCTTAAATACAAACTGACAACTGAAGAATACTGTTTAAGGTCTTCTTGTGACTCTATTGAAGAAGTTTATCTCACTTTCTTATTGATTGTCAGTTCATAAGCGATTTTTGGTGTCTGAGCATCTGATCATTGGGGTTCCGATGCTGCAGCAGATAACATATAATACTTTGGTCTTAGGGATTATACAGGCATATGGCAGTCTTATCATCCCAGCACCTTGAATGTTTTTTTGCCTTTATTCAATTTTATCTTTGGCAGGCCAGATGTCAATTTATTTTCAGCAACAATTAGTTCCTATTTCTATAATTTTGTCACAAGTGGAGACTGGTTTATCCTCTGTTAAAGTCAAAGATAAGCAAAATGTTCTGCTGTTAAATTTGCTTCTTTTGGAAATCTTTTTTGTTTGACATGTATATTTCTGTGTTCAATTTTGTATTGTTGTGTAAATATGTTTAACTGGTGATGTTATGTTCTTTTCAATAAAACTTCCCTACTCTTTCGATAAGTGCCATGGGATCTTTAACATCCACCTGAACTACCACCAATCCAGGCAGATGGGACCTCGGTTTAACGTCTCATCCGAAAGACGGCACCTCAGAAGTGCAGCACTCCTCTCATGCTGCACTACAGTGTCAGTACTGGGATATTAACTCAAGTGCCAGATGTGGGAACTGAACCCACAGGCCTCTGATCTCCCGGCCTCAGAGGCGAGTGTGCTACCTACTGAGCCACTGACACTGTTGATAACACTGTGATATTCTCCTCTGGGAGTTCCCCTGCCGATGTGACTACCAGTATTCAACTGGACTTTAACAATGTCCAGAGATGGTTTAGTGCTAACCAACTTTCTCTGAATGTCAAAATTACGGTCTCTATGACCTTTGGCACCAGACAAAAGCTGTCTAAACTGGACGCCACCCCTAGCTTTCATACTCTGACCGGTTCCAAACTGGGCGACATCTCTTCTTTTAAGTACCTTGGGCTGTGGCTAGATAAAAATCTAGACTTCAGTGTACACGTTGATGCCATTTACAAAAAAGTCCTCCCTAAACTGGGTGCCCTGTACAGACACCGCAGCTGCCTGCTCATGCTAGCCAGGCACAAAATTGTCCAAAAGATGATTCTTCCAGTCTTTGACTTTGGGGATAGTGTCTACAATTCTGCCCCTAAGACCACCTAGCCAGGCTGGACACCCTCTTCAATTCCTTCTGCCGCTTTGTCCTCAGCTGCCCTCCTCTCACTCACCACTGCAATCCCTATACCTCCCTTTCCTTCCCTCCCTCACTGCCAGGAGCCTGTCCCACACAGCTATCTAGTAGGTAAGTACTGGCTAGGCTCTCTGCCATCCTATCTGTCCTCCCTTTTGCCGATCCCCCCACCTCCTGTTACTCACTTCAATCCTCAACATACAGAACGCTCGCCCTTCCACCACGGCGTGCATCAACTAGTCGTAATGCATTCTCCTGTTTATCCCCTTTCACTTAGAACTCTCTCTCTCCCTCGAAATTCACTCCATCCAATCTCACCATTCCCTTGCACTCGTCCTTCGAAAGCACACTGTTGCAGCTGTAACTAATCTCTATCCTACTTCAACACCCCTCCCCTTGCAGCATTCTCAGCATCCTGAAGGGGTGAAACTTCGGCTTACCCCCTCTCCCTTTACATTCTCTAGTCTCAAATTCCTCTATTCATTCCTACTCATCTAGTCTGCTACCCTTCCACCCCTCACGTTGACCCCCGCTTTCTGTCTTTCTCCCCCTACCCTCTTCTCCATTTTATGCTCCTTGTCCCATGCACCCCCTTGCAGGCTTCTCAGCATCCTGAAGGGGTGAAGGCCCTGAGTACATGTTCCCCCTCCTCCTTCACTCCCATGGTCCTTTTCCCCCTTGCAGGGTTCTCAGCATCCTAAAGGGGTGAAGGCTCTGGCTACAGCTTCCCCCTCCTTCCCCATCTATCCTCCTTGGCTCCTTCTCACCAAATATTCCACATAGGGATAACACCTGGTGCCTAGTAATTCTCTCCCCCCTTATACAACTCACTTCCATCCCTTGTCTGTCCTATCCTCCTTAGCTTCCTCCCATCACCTATTCCACAGAGGGATAACGCCTGGTGCCTAATAATTCTCTCCCCCTTATACAACTCACTTCCATCACTTGCTTGCCCTCACCCTATAATCTACCTCTTTAACTAGTAACACTGTTCTCAGTTGCCAGTCCTCTCTATCATCAAAAACTGGCTTTGTTACAAGGATTAAGTCCATTGGTGTGTCCAAAAGAAAAAAATTACTCACCACAGTAATCTTCTTTCTTCCAAGGGGTCCTTTAGCATCAGTAACTATAGCAGTTAGCTGGCTAGGTGCAACTGCCCCGGAGGTGTGCCCTTAAGAGAAATTTAAATGAGCTTAGGGCCACAGCCAATCAGAAAACATGAAAGGGGTGAGCCGAGTGACAGCTGCAGAAGGTGTCAGAATTTTTTCAAAGGAAAAACGAGGGCACATGCCCCGAAAAAGAATCAACAGGATTCAAAAAACATGGAAATGTCCACAAAAAGCGGAAATAGACACAACAAAACACGAGTTAAAAACTCATCAATAAGAAAAACTCCAAATTTGGTAAAAGGTGAGATAAAGAGCCCTTCTCCAACAGGTGAACCAGGGAGGAAGGGTGGGAGCTTACTGATGCTAAAGGACCCCTTGGAGGAAAGAAGATTATTGTGGTGAGTAATTTTTTCTTCTTACCCCAGGAGTTCTTCAGCATCAGTAACTTTAGCAGACCACCGAGCAGTACCAAGTGGGAGGTGGGCAGAGAAGCTACTTAGGAAAGAGGCTCTGCAGAACCGCCCTGCCCAATTTGGCATCAGATCTGGTCTGCAAATCCAAACTGTAGTGTTTCACAAAAGTGTGTACAGATTTCCAGGTAGCTGCTTTGCAGACATCCAGTAGTGGAATATCTCTTGCTGCTGCAAGCGAGGCTGCAGTGCCCCTGGTGTAGTGGGCCCTGAGTCCCACTGGAGGTTGGTGACCAGCTTTCTCATAGCAGAATCTAATACAAGAGACCTACCACAGGAAATAGTTCTCTTGGTAGCTGGTTTTCTCCTGCCTACATACCCGAGTCTCTCCGAAGATCTAAGACAAGCAGCTGCATCAGCAAGGCTGACCAGGAAAAAGAAAAAAAAAACATCATAGGGAGGAGCCACCACGTCTCACACTGCAGAAGTGTAGATGCACAACGTGCTCTCTGGACATGTGTGTGTGTGTGTGTGTGTGTGTGTGTGTGTACGTGACTCCTCGATGTTGTGTGAGACGTTGGCACGTGGAGGGGGATGCGTGCACACACAGGGACGAGAAAACAAAACGATGAAATGGCTGTTGGAGTGAAAAACAACTTGTGCCCAATGGAACCAAGTGGTGAGAATAGCAGAAAACCAAGCAGCCCAAAGGAGCCCTGAAATTTGCCACCCAAGCCACAATTCTCAGCCTCCTGTCCTGTGAATCAGGAACAGGACTGAAAAAAGGACACATAAAAAAAGGCAACAGGAAATAGGAATACAAAGTTAAGAAACCTGGCACATATATGCAAAGGATTCCATAACAGATGAATACAACAGACACTAGTGCTGTCACAGTTACATATCCAAATCCCTACATATCAAGAATAGAAGCAATAAACATTACCAAACAAACACTACAAAACCTGGGAGGGGGGGAGGAGGACCGAGGCAGAGAGGTGGAGGGGATCCCCCATGAATGCTCTTGTCTAGATAAAAAAAAGTAGACCAGTACTTACCTGAGGCACCTTTTTTTTATTTTTCATTATCAGAGCCCTCAGAAAAACAAACACCCCGAAAAAGTGAGGCAGATATGGTTCCCAACTCAAGCATAGGCAGTGGAAATGGGGAAAGCAGATTAGCCAATTTGAAAGCTACAGCTTAACAGATACGATTTTAATTTAGGGGTGCTCCCTTTTACGAGGTAGCCCTAACCTGCTATGCAGAATTGCAGCCCCAAGACCAATAAGGTGAATACCTTCTTCAGAAAAACTTGATAGGGATGTTTCCCCTTTAATGGCACAACTGTGACTGTAGAGTTGCTGCTGTCCAGAATCCTCATATGCTTAACATTCTAAAGCTTTGAGTTGTGCCATGTCCCCTAGTAGGGGTGCACTATACACAGTTGTAATGATTACTCGCTGACAATGAGGAGCGCTACAGACAACCCAAGGGCTATGCATAAGATGGGGGAAAGGTACTTACAGTTACCAAGCAAGAGAGGGTCCTTGGGGTAATCATATCTGATGACCTCAATCTGGCAGGGCAGTGTGACAAGGCAGTAGGCAAATGATGGGGTGCAGAGGCAGGGGGATTTCTAGTAGGAGAAGGGGGGTGGTGTTGCCTCTCTGTTGTTCACTCGTTAGACTCTACCTGGAGTACTATGTCCAGTTCTGGCAGTCGCACTTCTGCAAGGACATCGACAGGGTGGAAGCGGTCCAGAGGAGGGCTACCAAAAATGCTGGGGTTTACATGATAAACCTTATGAGGAGAGGCTGCAGGAGCCCAATATGTATTGCTGGGAGAAGAGACCAAGAGGGGTCATGACTGAGACCTATAAGTACTTCATGGAGATGAACAAGATGCAGACGTGGAGTCTCTTTCACAGTAGGTGGAGTACCAGAACACGGGGACATGCTATAAAGCTGGGGGGGGGGGGGTTAAGAGGGATGTGAGGAAATACTTCTTTACAGAAGGAATAGCGGACACATGGAGCAGCCTGCCAGAGTAGGGGCGAAGACGATGGGGAGGTTCGAACATGCATGCGATAGGCACATGGGTATAATATGTAGAAGTAAGGGAGGAGGGAGGGACAACTCTGACCAAATAAGGTTCAGGGTGTAGTAATAGGCAGGGAAAATAAGGCAGACTAGATGAGCCTGCCTGTCCTTTTCTGCCAACACATTCTATATTTCTTTGTAATGCTGCCTGGGGAGATGCCAGCCTACCTCTCCTAGATGTGGTACCAGGCACCCACTACCTGTCCTTCTGCAGCAGGCAAAATGGTAGGGGCCCTGGCCCTTAGGCCTACATTACCACACCACAAGTTCCACACCCACTCAAGGAACTGGACCTGCACCAAACTTTGCAGTGCAAAGGGGTGACAGGCAACCCATGGTGTCTGAGGTTGCCACAGGTGCTTTTGCCCACCTTCTTCCAAGAACTGATCCTCATGGGCAGATGGTCCATTATCAAATTACTTTATTCACACGCTAAGCCCTAGTATCGGGGGATCCAGCTGGAGTTACCATCAATTCAGAAGGGCAAGAGGAGATAAGCACCCTCTGGGGGGCTGAGCCCACCAGAGGAGCTACCTCCCACCCTCTCCCAAGAACTGATCCTTGTGGGCAGCAGATCCCTGGCCAAATTCACTCTCAAAGTACCATACTTCACAACTCTGTTGCCCGATGTGGTGGGGGGGGGCACCACTGGGTGCCTTAACAGTCCTCTTAGTTCAGAGTAAAATACAGTTCACCTCAGATTTCCAGTCCATTCTACCAGTTTTTATCTGTCTCATTCTCTGAGGCAAACCTTCCCTCAGGTTCCTCTTTCTTCTGTCATGGGTGTCAGCCTCCACTGAGGCATCTGTCAACTGCAGCTGCCATGACTTCCTGTCGAATTAAAGTTGGTCCTACACTCTGGAAAAGTACTTCATAGATGGGAGCAATGGCACTCCTTGTCAGCCATGCGGCTTCCTCCAGTGATGCAGTTTCAGCTCTGCAACCTCAGCAGTTGGCCACTCCCCTTTGCAACACTGGCACAGTCCTGCTGGCTCAGCCTCCAAAGGAGCCAGGAGTTAACTCTTTGTGGTATGGATGCCCACATACTAAGCTATAAATGCTTTAGTAGTCCTAATGAGCTGGGCTCTTTTTTTTTTTTGGGGGGGGGGCCCGCGTCATGTGTATGAAGTCTGATAGGAGAAAGTAAGAGCCAAGCTGTAAATTGCACAAGTATTTAAAATGTAGAAGAGTAGCAAAGGTCCTCCTGTATAAATATGAGGGTCAGGACGAAGGTCCTCAGTCATCTAGAATCACAGAGAAATCAGAGTCATGGTAAAGTGTACCGATCACAGTAAATGTTACTATCCATTTACTGTGGAATCTGTATGGGAACGGTGAAACCTGTACAGGTAAATAGAAACTATTTAGAGACTTAGAACTATAGAACTGTACCCAACTGGGGTAGCTTGCAGCCCCCAGAAATGGCTGGACTGAAACTAATGTGTACTTTCCCAAGAAGCTGTGGGATTAAAGTACAAACTAAAATGTGAAAAGATGTACCTGCAAGAAAAAGACATTTAGTGTTGGTCAGGAAATGCTCATGAGCTGGAAGAATGAAAAGGGATCCCTGTTTAACACTGTTTGGACAGTCACTTCTTGTGTGGAGTTATTGTTGCAACTAACCCCCTTGCTTTCAGCCTTGCACTGGCCTGAAGAGTGTCCGAGCTGCTGGATGTCACCCCAGATCTGGAAGGTCAAGTAAGTGTTTTTTTGCGGGTTCCCTCCTTTAAAATGAATTGGGCTATCTGTACACCCACAGATCTTGCAGGATCGCTTACACAACTAATTAACTTTTTTACAGAGATCTGATAAAAACCATTAACACTTCCCAAAGCATCGATTTTATACAAACAAGATCCCCCCTTCCGCAGTGGCACAGCGGTTTTAATGCAGCCAGTATCCAGACCCATTGGTGAGAGTGCCTGAGAGTGAGTTTCAAATGCTTATACCATACTTTTCACTTTGCTACTAGTTACACCTAAAGAGAGCTAATAGCCTGTAATACAAGCCTCCATTTGTCAAAGTAAAACAAGGCACCAGGGAGAGATGGGATGGGGGAGGTTGGAAGATCAAACCAGAATCAATCCAGAACTGGAATGCATCTGGAACAATACCAGTTTGCTGTTTGGCATGACCCCCATTCAGTCTAAATGACCTCTCACCAGCCAGAAAGACTGGACAGGACAGGCTGGACAGGAGGCAGGGGGCAGTATAGTGCAGTGATTTAAGGCTCTGAGCTGCAAACCTGGAGACCTGGGTTTGAATCCCACAGCCCCCCACATGCATACTGACCCTGAGCAAGTCACTTAACTTCCTTGTGCTCCCAGGCCGCACCTGTAAACAAACTTTCAGCTTAGTGTCTCTCTCCTGGTTAAAAAAAAAAAAAAAGAAGTTCCTCCCTGACACGTCATAACAACACAATTCATGACCTACCTGACTGCATCACTAAGACCAGCTGTATTCACCACCCCCCACCTGCCACAATGTCCCTCCAAAAGGGTGGTGGTGGGAGGGGGAACATTCAGGCAGGGCAAGGTCCAGGTGTGATGGGGAGGGTTCTGGTAATTTGGGTGGGGGGTTCTTGCAAGTTGGAGTAATGTCATTCAGCAGGTTGGGGCAGACATTCTGTTGGGTCAGGACTGTATCATTCTAGTGAGGTGGGGGCCATTTCAGCATGTTGAGGGAGTCACTCTGGTGGGTTGGGAGCATTTTGGTGGGACAAGGTTGGCATTCTGGCAGGTGGTCTGGGGTGGGTCATGCCAAAGGAAAACTGGAAATCATAGGTGCCAACTCCATGGGTGCTGAAGCATCCACAAAGCTGACTAAAGCACCCTCAATGTTTTGAGGACACTGCAAAAAAAAAAAAAGATTACTAGGGAACCTAGCAATAGGAAAAATACTACCTACTGGTAATGAGCACCCACAGTTTATAAAAGTTGGCACCTATTACTGGAATAGCTCTAGTTCTGAACATGCTCCATTTTCACCCATTTTTGAGCTAAATCCCAATTTTGTATTTAATTCTTTGATAACTGTATAAGGCCCACTAAGAACAGGTGTCTGTTTCAGGGAGGACCTGGGGTGGTTAAGTGACTTACTCAGAGTCACACAATATGCAAGTCGAGGTAGTGGGAATTAAACCCAGGTCTGTCTGCTGGGTGTACAAAGTTCATTCACAGCTCGTTACTCAAACCTCTAGGCTATACTTCCAGCCAACCGGTGCCTCAGCTACCTGGTAATGGCACTCACTCAAACTATTAAGTGGCACCCATACTTGTCTGCATTTTTGAAAAATAAAGTTCCACTATTCCTTATTTTCCCCTATTTATTCCTTCTTGCTGCTAATTTTAAACACCCTCTAGAGTACCGCTCTTCACTGAAAATGCCTGCCACCTCCAGGCTAGGGTTACCACCTTTTAAGACGCTCAAAGTGGGACATTTTTTATTGAAACATGATTTTTTGCAGGACAATATGTAACCTGGACCAATGCAACAGACGTGTTTTCTCTAAATAATCAGAATTAAGACTAAGTGTTGTAGTTTTTCAGTTGCTTCTAGTGTTTCTATCATTTTGAGGTATTTTAGTTAAGGTATTATAGTTTTTTGCAACATTTAGAAGAAATTCAGAACATATTTTTTTCTGCTATAGTGTCAGGACATATAGGGCCAGAATTCAAAGCACAATGCGCCCCAGTGTGATATTCAAAAGGATGCCTAGCACAGCACAAGTCCCGATGTGCATTGTAAACGTATGAAAGCACCAAGTTATCTCGTTGGCGAGAATGCCAACCTCCCCCACAGCGACAGCACAATACCGACACAGGTATTGTGCTGCCTCTTCAATGGGTGTTTTTTGTGGGGGGCTGCGCCCCCCCATGCGGGGCGCTCTGCCCCCCCACAACCCAGGATTCCAACTCCAGGTCAGAGTTGGTCTGGGGAGGGCCAGGACTGCTTAGGAAGCGAAACACAGAAAAGGATCATTACCGCGAATGCCACCGTAATGGTCTTTTCTGTTCGCCCGTCAAAGATGTCGACAACCAGGGTGATCATTAAGCGTATGTGGCGCAGCAACTGCAGGGGGCGTGCCCATGCATATGCGGCACATCCCGATATTCAGCCCAGGATGTATGGCGCATATGCTGGCACAACCCCTACATACCCCACACACTGGTGCTCAAAGTTGAGCTGAAAGTAAAAGGCTGAAATGCTGGCCACTCACAGGTGAGCTGCTGTATTGCAGGGTGCAGCACAGCAGCCGCGGGTGGCCACCTGCCCAGAAAGACCACCATCCATGATCACCCGAACCATCCCTGACAGTCCAGTGGGTCCCCCCTCCCTGCCCGTACCACCATCGCGGGACATAGTAATGTAAAGGAGTCCTGGTAGTGTAGTGGAACCCACCTCCCGGCCTGTACCATAGATCATGGGTACACAGAGTTGTCGATAAGCCCTGGTGGACTAGTGTCTCCTCCCCATCCCGAGCCTCCAATCGCCATTGTATAATGTAGCAAAATTTCCCCAGTGGTCCAGTGGATCCTCCCCTCCCACCAGAGTCCCCGATCGCCATTGCCGTACATAACGTTGAATCCCTAGTGGTCCAGTGGTAACCCCCAGAACCCCCATCCCACCCAGCTCCCCATCATCGGTGTGTGGCTGCAACCCGCCCCACCGCGCACTGCCCAGCCACCTGCCGAATGACGGCGTACAGTATGAGCTGTAAGCCTATTGGTCCACAGCATGGACCATTGGGCTTCAGGCCATACTGTACTGAACAGAACAAATATGTGAATGAATGCTGTCATTCACATATTTGTCTGTCAGTGCAAGTATAGCACCTAAGTCCATTGGTCATGCTGCGGACTAATAAGCTACAGCCCATACTGTAAGCTGTCATTCGCAGTGGCTGATAATGGGGAGCTGGTGGGATGGGGTCCTGTGTGGGTGGGATTACCACTGGACCACCAGGAATTCAACGTTATGTACGGCACCGGCGATCGTGGACTCGGGTGGGATCCACTGGACCACCAGGGATATTTTGCTACATTATACAAAGGTGATCGAGGCTCTGGATGGGGATACTAGTCCACCAGGGCTTATGGGCAGCTCTGTGTACCTGCAATCTATGCTACGGGCAGGGAGGGAGGTTCCACTAGACTACCAGGGCTCCTTTTACATTGCTATGTCCTGCGATTGTGGTACTGGCAGGGATGGGGGACCCACTAGATCACCAGGGTGTTCCCTGCATCATTTTTACCATGATCGCGGTTGTGGGGCGGGGGTGCCCCAGGACCGTTAATTCCTCACACCATTCTGTGTGGTGTGCCAGAGGTATGTCGGTCAGGTTGCCCTGCTGAACTCATGCAAATGGCGCCATAATGACATGCAAATGGCCCTATTTGCACTTTGCATACACTATGGCACCATTTGCACACCCTCGTCTGAATATCTTGGGTAATCCACCCAGCGCAACTACAGTTGTGCTAGAGCATTCAGGGTCCTCCCTGTCTGGGGAATGCGCCGGAGCATTGTGTATGCGCCTTGCATATTCTGTGCTATAGTTAATGGTTTTGAATAGCCCCGTCTTGACCCAGGCGCATCTCGGTTGCGCTGCGCCACCCCTTGCGCCATTGCCCAGCGCAGCTTGAATATCCGACCCCTCTTATTTTTCTTTTTTTTGCAGAACACAACCGCCCAAATCAGGACTGTCCTGCGAAAATCAGGACAGGTAGCAACCCTACTCCAGGCTCAACATAGCTATTTACTAAGTGAGGTGAGCAGCAAGTCGCTTTATCACTGCTTTAGACGGTTCAGAATTCGCAGAAAAGGTGAATTTCTCAATTCCTTTGGATGGCTTGGCTCTGCATTCTAATCTCAGAGGTGGGGCTTTATTTGCATAAGGGCCAGTGGGCAGGCACTCGCGCAAAGTAGACAGTTGGCTCTGGCCGCAGAAGGGGGCCGGTTGTTCTCGCTGGAACTGTAATTGTTTCCCAGACGTGGGCCGCCTCTCCGCCCGACCGGGAAACGGTGACGCGAAGTGGTTGGTTCAAAAGCTGCCAGTCTGGTCTGACGAGGCTGCCCTGAGTTAGCATCGCGCGCGTGGTATCCGGTATCCCGTCCCAGTAACTGCGAGAGACCCGCTTATTCTTTTGGCGGCATTGCCGAGCTCGCGCTGCGGCCGTTTTTTTTCCCCCCTTTATTTACTCTCCTCCCCCCCTCCAATCCCTGCAGGACTGTCGCGAGCGACTCCGACGCTTGGCGCCGCCTACGCGGTTCTCCTCCACACGCAGAGGAAGCAGGGGCAAGGCTGCCGGGACGGTCTGGGAGCCGCAAGTAAGGAGGCTCTTCACAACGTAAACTTGGCACCGCAGCTGCCTACAAGCCTGCAGCCCTCGTATAACTGCTGCTGAGTTTCCCCAGTGCCCTGTTTTCTGGAAATAGAGGCGGAATTGCACAAAAAAAGTTGCGCTTTGTGGTGTTTGGACCGGCTGTAATCCGGGTTGAGCAGCGCTGCCGGTGGCACAGGAGGGATTGCCGGGCGCCGTGATTTCGTACCCGAGGACTGGAACTTGGGGAAGCTGCTTGTCTTTTCGCGACGTGTGGAGTCGCCTTTTTTGGGGGGAGTTATCCCTTCGGAATGTGGATTGTGGTCAGTGCCTGCAGGACACCGGTTTAAGGGCCCCTCTCTAGCTTGCTGCACCGACTGCGGACAGTACCGGGGGTACCCGGGGCAGGTGGACCTGCTCTGCAGCCAGGAGCTGACTTCACAGGAGAGCGGTTTTGTTTCTGTTGTGGGTAGCAACATGTCTCTTACAAAAGGTAAGGTGTGCGTTTTGCTTTAATATGTCGCCAGCAATCACTCCCCAGCACGCTTTTATAGCATATTTCTTCAAGACTGATTTAATTATTAAGCATGCATTTCCTACTAGGACATGCCGTTCTCTTTGCAGCGTGTTTTAGAATTGGGTTAGTTTCATTTTTAAACTGGCCAGTCTTTCCTCTTAGCATTTCAACCTTTTGCATTATTTATTTTATTTTTAATTTGGGCTCCTTTTTATTCCACTTTGTTGCACCTTCCCTCCTTTTTCTATTACCCTCTAGAGATTTTCTTTTGTTAGCAAATCTAGCTCCTAGTTTTGTCTTTTTTTTGTTCTTTGAAATGCATCCCATCTATTCAGACCCCCACACACACGGCAAGATAACAAGTTGTCCCTTCACAGCAAGGAGTTAAAATGTAATAAAAAAAAAAAAGGCTATTATTGTGCATCTTTCCCCTGTGGAAAAGCAATTCCAAGAATTTCCTTGAATCACACTAATGAGACACACAGTTTCTGGCAGGGAGGACTTGTCCATGAAAGTTGAAATCTGATAGTCTTGAGTTTATTAGGAAAACTTTTTCTTTGCATTCAGTTTTGTTTGTATGTTTAGTGGATAATAATGTCTAATTGGGAATTGCCAGAAGATGAGCTCATACAGTTCGGCATCTCCTAGCAACACAAGTAACATCATTATTCTGTACTAAAACGCGAGTCTGCTGACTGAAGTACTGTATGAATATGAAGCTCTATTTGTTGCTTCATTGTGGTCACTCGGATGCAAGGCTACCCAAGCTTTTAGCAGTACACCTTAGTCCTGATGGCTTGGCCCACTTCCTACCTGGGTGGTAGCATGCATTTCAGATTTTTGTCTTATGCAGTCGGAGGCCTCCCTCTCTTGAACAGACTGTAGCTGACTGTCCTAATGTATTTTGTGTACCGTGAACTTACTAGACTGTAGGCAGGGGAAAATGGGCAGACTAGGTGGCCAAGTGGTCCTTGTATGCTGGCAAATTTTCTGTTTCTTTCACCTTGTTTACATGCAATGTTTAGCTCGATTACTGAGTAATCAGTTACTCAGTAATCAAGTATTTGGTGCTTGTAAACACCACAAACCTCAGTCCTGCTGGCTTAACTCACTTCCTGCCTGGGTGTTCGCATGCATTTCAGAGTTTTTCTTATGCAGTTGGCGGCCTCCCTTTCTTGAACAGACTGTAGCTTACTGTCCTAATGTATTTTGTGTACCATGAACTTCTTCATTCACCTTGTTTATGTGCATTGGTTGGCTCAATTACTAAGTAAGCAGTTACTCACTTACTAAAATGCCAGCAGAATAGGCCTAACAGTCTTTCGTGTCTGCTCGTTTGGTCAGCCCCCGCCCTGGGAGCTGACCTTGCTTCTCCCTTCCCAGTTCCTGATATTCTCACTGCACTGGATTTTGCTTCCAGAACCCTTCCCCTGTACCTGTCCCACCCCCTCTTGTACCCCTCCACTGTCTCTGCCTCCACCAGCCCCCTAGGCAGTGCATTCCATGGCTCCACCACCCTCTGTGAAGTAGCACCTTCTCCGTTCTCCACTGAATCTCCCCCCCCCAGCTTCCACCCATGCCCTCTAGTTGCCCCCTCCTCCTTTCTTCGAAGCACCCTGACTGCTCCTTCCCTATTTACCCCCTTCATGTACCTGAAGACCTCTATCATGTCCCCCTGGTCCCTTCTCTCTTCCAATGTGTACATATTTAGCTCTTGAGCCTCTCCCCATAGGTCCTGTCCCCAAGCCCCAAATCATTTTGGTTGCCCTCCTCTGGACCCTCTCCAGGAGTTTAATGTCCCTCTTTAAGTGTGGCCTCCAAAACTGCACGCAGTACTCGAGGTGTGGCCTCACCAAGCAGTTATACAGAGGGAGTATCCGTCCCTCCTTCTGGAGGTGATCCCCCTAGCGATGCATCCCAGCATCCTGTTGGCCTTAGCTGCTGCCCTCCTACAAGTCTCAGAGTTGTTCATCTTGACATCCATCACCACCCCCAGGTCCCTCTCTGCCATCGAGACTTGTAGCATTCTCCTCCCCCTCCCCCCCCAAGGGTGTACACTTGGCCCGGGTTTCTGGCCCCCAGGTGCAGTACCTTGCATTTCCCTGCATTGAACCTCAGCTTCCAATTTCTAGACCATCTTTCCAGAGCCTCCAGGTCCCCCTGTAGGGCCACCCTCCCCTTCTCCCCATCCACCACCGCCCTGGTGCATATTTGGTGCATATGAACACCACAGTTGAGTATCCAGGAACTGAATTGTAATCCAGTTGAAGTGCACTGATCCCCTTGTTTTCGGTAGTTGGTAACTTGTAAAACCGGGTCGGTGCGCTGTATCAGTCCTTCATGCATGCATAATTTAGTTTGTGCATGTCACTTTGCGCTTCCTGCCCCAAGTATTTGATCCTTCAGTTATCAGTTTCTGTGGTGCATTTAAACTGAAGCGAATTACAACCTGAAACTTGGCATCGATTATCAGGTAACTGAGTTTTGGCGCATGTAAACATAGCAATTAATTAGAAATGTTCGGGATTTGGTAAAATCTGAGCTCAAAATGATAAAAACTGGACCAGCTGTTCTGGCCGGGCCAGCCGGACCAGGCATAACTTGTACGGTCCAGCTATTCCGGTCGTCTGTTTTTCATCATTTTGGTTCGTCTGTTCTTGCTTGTCTGGATTTCATCAAGGGTGAGAGTGTGGGTGAAATTCGGACCTGGACTGGATCTTTAACGTTTTGGTCCTGTCCAATTCTGGTGGTCCGGATTTTTACCCATACCCATTACCCAATATGAACTCCAAGCCAGCTGGAACAGATGGACTAAAACTGAGAAAACCGGACCGACTGGTCCGGCTGGAGTACCTAGACTGGAGATTTGGAAACAGTGTGCACTAACTGAAGGAACCTTGGTAACAAAATTCCAGGCCTGGAAGTCACCATGACAGAAGCTAATCTAGATGTAGTGGCTGTGACGGAGTCATGGTGTACTGAGCACCGTAACTGGGAAATAAACATACTAGGCTACACTCTCTCTTCAGGAGAGACAGAGTGAGGAGGAAAGGAATAGGGGTTATATTAGAGGAAGGATATCTAGACCATAGAGGTATAGAGGCACAAAGAGCAAAATGTGTGGGCCGGCCCAGTGGCACTGAGGGTTGAGGCTCCACACTTCGTGCCACACTGGTGACCCAAGTTTGGGAACGGCCTCGGGTCGCTTGGGGGGTCGGCTGGGGGTGAGGAAGGCCTTCAGTGTCCCGACGGCTTTCCTTCCTCGGGGGGAGTGGGGGATAGTGCAGCGCGGGCTGTAGACTGGCACCCAGCGGTGTCTGGGTGTGCACAGGTGCGCTGCCCAGGATGGGGAGGGCCCACGCTCAGGGTGTTATACTGCTCCGCGGGAGGCAGATGCGGTCACCCCGCCCACTGCATGTTTGTGGGCCCTGGGGCGTAAAACTGGAGGAAAAAGACGGAGCTGGTAGGCTCCATGGTGGCTGGCTGTGCCTATGCCGACCCCCAGAAATCTGGATGTTGACATCTGGGGGGAGGCCGACGCCCCTCGCCACTGGTCCTGTTGCGGGAGGAGGGGTTACCTGTGGGGGATGGCCGGGTGGGTAAACCAGGGCATATTGTCACTACTGAAGGCTTTAGAAAACTTACAGCTGGTAATTCAGTCTTACATGCCACTAGTGCACATCCCCCCCCCCTCCATTGTACATTCGATTCCCTTCAGCCAGTTTTTGCGCTTACGACGCAGTTGCTCCTCTGAGATTTGTTTCCAAACAAGCAACAGAGATGTATGAAAGATTCTTTGATAGAGGTTATTAAAGTTTTTTAAATGATGCATTACATTTAGCTACATGTGTTGACAGAAATGCTTTGCTTCAGCCCAAAACAAAGAAAATCAGTCGGAACAGTGTAATTAATTGCATTCTGGAATATAATGCCATAGCACCACAAATAAAAAACATTGTTCTAAAGAATTGGCATTTGTTAAAACAAAGTAGCGCCATTCTTTTTTTGGGACCCCAAGAGTATTTTATAGCTGTGCCAATAATTTGGGCAACTGCCTAAGCCACAGCCATTATATTGTTCCTAGTAGACCTCGCACTTGGTTGCCTACACCACCAATTGGCTGTTACAGATGTGGCCACTGTTTGGCCTGTGTATGTTGCCCAATGCTCTTGTCCACTGGTTTATGTTGTGTTTAGCTAATACAGTTAAGTTACTGAATTATGAAGTAGTTCCAACAGTTCTAGTATCAGATTTAAAGATATTTAGTATTTGAATACACAGCAAAACTATAAAGTATGAATTATATGTTGGTCAGTATTTATTAGTCTGTCTTCTCGTTATGATCCTGCAGTTGTTTCTTCGGTTTTTGTAACAGTTCATATTGTTGTATTTGTTAATGCATGCCTTTAAGTGGCGCAGCATCTTAAAATAAATAAATTTTTAAGCAGTTAGCTTCTTTAATTATGAAATCCACCAAAGGATTCAATAAAAAAAAACAAACAAACAAAAAAAAAAAACAAATTACAATGGAGAATACTTTAATCTGTATTTCTCTCTCTCTGCAACCTGATGGTGTTACAAATTGGTTTTTAATTAAATAGAACAATCTTCAGGTTTTTTTTTTTTTTTGAATAATTCAATTTTGATTCGTATGTTTCACTTTAAGTTCACATGTCGTGTGTATATAATGTAATCAAGTCACCTGTATATATATCACAGGTGTGTGAACCTGACTCTGCTTCCTGAAAAAGAGGGTTTAGATCCCTCGAAGCACCGAGGTTTGTGTCTGTTTGGAAGCACTTCTCCAGTAAAATTACTTATGTTTTGAAGATTGTGTGAGTGCTTTTTTTTTTTTTTTCTTTGATTCCGTGGGTGTGGGGAAGCCTGGCCGGAAAGATGAGTTCCCTCCTAGGGAGGGGCCGGAGCGCCTGCCTACTCTGAGGAGGAGCAGAAAAAATGCATAACGGGGGAAAAAAAAAAAAAGCAAAATGTGGGGATGAAATTACTACGGGTCAGTCTGGAGATGGGCTCTGGGTCAATTATAGGTACTGGAGTAGTGTACGGACCTGCAACACAGAGCAAAGAGATGGCTAAGGCACTTGGGGAAGCCATCGGTAACATGGCAAGTAAGGGAGGTGCTGCAGGTTGACGACTTCAGTCTGCCAAATGTAGAGTGGAGTCTTCCAGCTGTGGCTTCGGTAAGAAGGAGCAGAGCCACTCTTGACTGCCTGCAAGGTGTCTTCCTCCGGCAGTTAGTCAAAGAACCCACTGTGGACGGGGCAGTGCTGGACTTGGTGCTTACAAACGGGGACAGCATTGAAGATGTCACGTGGGCAATGCTGTTAGTACCAGTGATCACTGCACAGTGTGGTTTAGCATAAAGACAGGAGCATAGGTAACCCAATCAAGGGCAAGGGTTTTAAACATTAAAGGAGAAGTGTGCAAATACTGAGCTGCCCTCCCCTGACAGACTTACCCCCCCGATTAAGCTTTTTACACTGAACCCCCCCCCTTTTTTGTTTCTTCATCAGGCACTTAATTTTTATTTCGTGAAGTCCATAAACTGGAAATATGGCGGACTGCGTGCGCAGCTCCATTTGCTGTAACAGTGTACTGTTACAGTAAATGGAGCTGTGCATGGTTCACCATATTTCCGGTTTGCGGACTTTACAAAATAAAAATAAAGTAAGTGCCTGATGCAAAAAAAGGGGGATTTCGGTGTAAAATGCTTAATGGGGGGGTAAACCTTTTGGGGCGGGGAGCTTGGTATTTGCAAAGTTTTCTTTTAAGAGGGTGGATTTTAAAGAAACGGGCGACTGCTTCAGGAGCTGCCTAGGAGGGGTGGAGGAGTAGAAGGCACAGTGGTGAAGAAAATGGTGGGCATAACTAGAGCAACCAACCTGTACATGAAGGAAATAAGCAAAAGCAGAAGGGAAGGGAAACAATTATGGTTCTCCAAGGAAGCGGCAAGGGTGGTAAAAGTAAGAAGGCTGACATTTAAAAGATATAAGGAATGACCCGGTGGTGCTGAGGGTTGAGGCGCTGGAAGTCGCACCTCGCGTCACACCGGTGTCCCGGGTTTGGGAACGAGGCTGGGCTGCCGGGGGTCGGCAGGGGGAGAGAGAGGATCAAACATCCAGAGGACTGGGGGATCCAGGGGACTGCCCGCCACTGCAGTGGCTCTCTGCCACCGGAGGCACTGTCACCCTTACGGGCACTGCTTAGAGGGAGGCAGAGCTGCGGCGGATGTGTCTGGCGTCATTGCACGCCTGAGCTCCGCCACGGGGGGAGGAGGGAAGGGACGTAACTAAGAAAATCCCCGCTCCCGGGGATAGGCGACGGCACCACCCTCTCAGCCATACTCCACTGGCCAGACTCACTCAACTCCTGGGCCGAGCCCAGCCTGGCCTGAATTCTAGCTAGAGCGCCCTGGACGGATGGGGCGGCCCCACCTCGGGTGGGGGGGCTTAGAGCCGAGGAGATAGCCAGTCTGGTGCCAGGAGGAAGAAGAGTTTCAGGCCCGGAGGTAGAGCTGAGGGTAAGTAGATGTCTGAGAGAGTTCCCCAGGATCAGAGCGGACTCATAAAAAGAATGGGGGGGGGGTATAAGGAAACACAGAGTGAGGACGGGGAGGTATACCCAGGAAAGCAGAAGGAAGCGGGCAAGGCAGTGACTGGAGCAAAGGCACAGCCAGAGAAAAGGATTGCCAGAGGGTTTGCTACAGGGAATAAGACTTTCTTCGGGTGCATAAGTAAGGGTAGGGATAGTAAGAATTAGAAGGGCAGAAGGGGGAGACTATGCAGAAGGAGACCAAGAAAAGCCGACATATTAAACGGGTACTTCTGCTCAGTCTTCACAGTGGAAGGGATGAACAGCCAGGGAGAAGCAGGGATAGGCTGGAGAGGGGTGTGGATACAGGTCTATTTTCTGAGGAAAGTGTGCTGAAAGGACTTGCAGCCTTGAAGGTGGACAACTAAAAGAACTGTGGGAGGCTCAGGCTGCCCCACTGACAGCCTTGTTCAACAACACCCTAGAAACGGGAGTGGTTCCAGAAGACTGGAGGAAGGCTGATCTTCTTCTTTACGTAAGAGCGGCAGCAGGGAGGAAGCTAGCAAATATAGTCTAGTCACTTTCATTTCGGTAGTGGGGAAATTGATGGAACCACTGCCGAAAGAAAGGTTGCTAGAATATCTTGAATCCAGTGGACTGTAAGACCACAGTCAACATGGATTTGGGGTGGGTGGGGGATGGTCATAACAAATGAATCTTATTAGATTTCTTTGACCGGGTGACCAGGGAAATAGATCAGGGGAGAGCTGTGGACATGGCCTATTTAGACTTTCACAAGGTCTTTGTTACAGTGCCTCATCGAAGGCTGATTAGGAAGTTGGCTAACCTAGGAGTGGGGTCCATAGTGGTAAACTGGGTTACAAACCTTCTGTTAAGTAAATAGCTGTTTACTCACTCAACAGTTGTGGCTGTGATTTAAATTATTTCTAAGGTATTGCATAGTTTCCACTGGCTGAGGCAAACTCTGTTTAGAATCCACCACCCGAGAGACACACTACCAGGCTTTGATCTGTGCAATTGCGTGTTGACCTCCCAGTTCTGTGCAGGTGGGAAGATAGGTGCTGGAGGACCCAACTGGTGGCAGCAGATACCCAAAGACAGACACCTCTCTGCAAGCTAGTACAGCCGAGACAGAGAGAGACAGAGAGATATGGTTTGTCACAGGGTGTGCCCCATTTTAATGAATGTGATTCAGTTTCCATTACTATTTAATACATTATGATGGCGAGTTGGAGATTAATGAAGGCCACCGCTCAACTAACAAGGCCGTTGTCAGTCAAGCTGTGGCCTTCATTAATCTCTAATTAACTATTATAATGTATTACATCATAATGAAAATTGAGCCCGATTCATTTCAGTGGGGCACGCCCCCACACTCTCCCGTGCTGAACATCATAATGTGCCTGAGCGCGGAGGCATGTACATGAGTAGCGAAATGGAAGTGATTGTCTGGCCACCGTTTTGGGGCCAAACTGCGATTCCTTCCAGATAAATATAGACCGAGAATAAAACTTTAAAAGTGACAGAAATGGACTATCGCCAACCTAAGGTGCCATATGTTGAAAGTGGTACCTGTACCTTAGGATTGGGAAATCACTTTAAAGACCTTATGGTTTAGCCTGGCATTAACTGCTTATTATAAAGTGGGCACCTAAAATAAATAATTTTGACTGGCTGAGACCCATCACATGATCGTTTGGCAATCTAGCTCGGCACAAGGTCATCCTGGTGCTTAGCTTTATTACAAATCAGTACGCCACTGTCAGATTTTTAAAAAGTTTGGCAGCCATTTTTTTCCTCGCTAACCACGCACTGCACTTTTGCGCCCAGTAACCACATATGTAATCCACATTCCCCTCCTATCATCAACCAAAACAAAAGTAAAATAGTAAGCATAATTGTTGTAGAAGAACTGCCGTTTTGTCCAGAATTAGCCTCAGCAGCACTTCTCTTTATATTTCAAAGCTGCATTGTGGCAGTGTTTTTAAGTTCCGTTTCAGCTGTGTCTTGCCACATGCTCCTGCTCGTAGTTTGAACTGCACCTTCACTCGCGGTTCTCCCGCCTGATTTAACATGTGAATAAAATAAAAAATCAGCTGTCCGTTATACCTTCTAGACGACAATCATTTGTAGAGATGGGGGGGGGGGGTCCCAGTCCTGATCCCACAAATGTAGTATGCTCCGGCTCTACAATGCTGCTTCCGAAAATCTCCTCACTTGCTCTGTCACTGTCTCTCCCGAGTGGCTTACTGTCTGTCACTCATGCTCTCTTCCATTCACCAAGGAACACACAACCAACATTACCAAACTGCCAGACTTAATTACCAAACTGCAATTTTCATAGATCATGATGTTGGGGGAGCAAAAAAAAAAACCCACAAAAACTGCAAGTACAGATACAAATTTGGGTCAAAATACCCAACTCAAAGCTGTAAATGAAAAAAAAGTTCCAGTAGGGGAAAGGACTGTTAAGTTAGAAAACCCCAGTAATTCTAACTTTTACATATCTTAAAATAATTTTTTTGTAAACATTATGCATTTTTAACCATTAAACTCCATTTTATAAGTGCAGTAACACACTCCAGGGTGTGCGTTATGCTAGATCGCTGCACTTCCTGGGTGGTTGAAGCGGCCTTGTGCCCCACAGTGTACCCCGGGGCGTGTGGCGATCTAGCATAACGCACACCCATGTTGTGTGTTATTGCTAGCATGTTAGCGTTAATTGCTTGGAACAGTCCCCAAGTATTTCCTGTTTTATGAATTGTTACACACTCTTTTATTGGTTGTGTCTAGAAGGATGCATTATAAATAAAGTTTCAGTTGAGCTTCTGACGTAAAGGAAAGTCTGTCAGGGTGCCCACTATCTATCCTTTGCGAGACCCCTATCCCTTAAAGGACAAAAGCTGTTTTAGCACTGAGAAGTTTATAGTTTAGAGTGGTTGCTTGTCTTTAAGAGATTCAGTGCAACTTAAAAAAAAAATGCACATGGAAGACCCTGTATTGGCATAAGAGTTTCTGCATGGCTGCAAATAAGTTACAAGTGTAGCTGGTTGCTTTGCTTCTGTGACATGCTCAGACTGTTTGACTCTTTCTTGGCCATGTTGCAGAACAGTATCTGTCAAAAGACACAAAATTAGATTTTTTTTTTTTTTGTCTTGGCACCCTGCAGTAACTTGGATGTCGGCACTAAGTGACACCATATGTCTTTGGAAATGCTGGATGAAACTCCCTGAAAAAAGTTTTGAAGAAGTTTCTATTTATGAGGTCGGGAGAGATTGAGAAGGTGTCTAAATTTAATTACTGGGGAAGACGTGTGTCTGTTGGAAATGAGACTATAAATAACAGCTTGTGTCATGGGATCTCCAAGTTTCAGCACACTGGCAACAGATCGTGTTTCATTGCTTTACATTTACAAGCTTTCTGGGTTCAGTAGCAAAACGTTTTTTTTTTTTTTTCTTCTTTTCCTATTCTGATTTACATTTACCTTTATTGGAGATCGTACAGTAGTGGGTGGGGATAGATGCATGCATACGTACGTACATGAAAAAGATGTAACACTGGGGGGTGCTGTGGAGCCCGAGCAACGTGCAGCAGTTTTTGAGAGCTCTTTGTGAGTTTAATTTCGAACAGCCCTAATCTACCTTTTTGGAGGCTCTAAATCTGAATTTTGACCAGACCAGTGGAAAGAGCATCTTCAGAATACCTAAAATAGGTAACCCTAAGAAGGAGTAACAGACCGGTGGCAGTGGTAAAAGCAAGAGAAGTGCTGGGGCCTTGCGGTCGGAGGAGCCCTCACAGCTTGAGGAAGCAATGGGTTCAGGAGAGACGATTGCTGCTTTGTGCCATCAGTTACAGCTGTTAATACAATCCATGACTGCTCTTAATTTAAAAGTAGACTAATTTATCGTCAAAGTGGTGCTTCTGGAGAATGCCGTTCATGGCCTGAAAGTGGTTATGAAGGACATTAATAAACAAGCGAATGCCTCAACAGGCACTACCGCGCTGATGGTGAAGGAAAACCAGCACCTACGGGCAAGACTTGAGACATCTGAGAACCAGACAAGAACCGTAATACACGACTCATTGGATTACCCAAAGGATGTGAAGGAGACAATCCTTTAATGTTCATCAGAGAATGGCTTACCGAAAAATTGCTGCCTGAAGGGGCAGTGGAAACATGGGGGATTCAGAAAATCTATAGGATCACCCCACGCAGCAGGGCTGCGACCTCTGAGGAGCCCCTTACTTTAATATTGATTTTTTTTTTTGGGAATTACAGAAGGTGGTAAAAATCTTAAAATATGCTAGGCGAGTTGCCTTGCTTTTTCAGGACAACGCACATGTGCACTTCTTCCCTGACATCAGTTATGCCACATGGCAAAGAAGAAAGCACTTTGATGGAGTTCGTTGGCTTCTCACGGAGCTAGAGGTGCCTCACACCATGATTTTTCTGGATTGCTTTTCAGAGCAGGATATATATTTTTACAGACCCCGTTGAAGCGGGCAAATGAGCCGACCGTAAAGCAGCCGGAGCAGCGTACTCGAAAGGATGGCGCGGATGAAGAAGAGAGACTAACTCCTACCTGATTTGTCCTGAGTGACTTTGGGTCTAACTTTACTATACATGGATCCCTTTAACCTTACTGGTACCCTTTACATATTTGTTACATGTTGGTCATTTGGGTTTTGTTTTACGGTGAGGTGGGACAAGGTTCTTAGTTTGAGCAGCTCAGGGGTACTTTGTGTGTAGTACCCACTGCAGTTTCATAATTGGTCTGTTCACGTAGGAGGGATTAACAACAGTTTTATAACTTCTCTGTAAATGGGGCTCTGAAAGGGGGAAGCAGGCTGTTTGCTTTATTGGCACATATTGAAATATTCTATGTTGCATATACCTTGATGTGATATTTCATTTAACATTAGACATGGCATCATTTTATCCCTCATGGGGGATTAATTGTTTATTTGGACTGGATTTGTGAGACAATCCTCTCTCATATTTGTTATAACCATGTGGCTCATGGACTTCCTCAAAATACATTTGTTCCTATAGACGCAATATGGCGTTGGAACTATCCATTGCTAGATCTAACCCAAAATGGCCAACGGGAGCAAATGAGTTAAGCAGCAAACATTGGGACTTAATTCAGCAATTTTAGTATAGTTTCCCCTCAATGTTGTATCACTATATGGCACACGCATATTACTCCTATGTCTGAGAAAAGTTTCTCAATGTTGGAATAATCTTTTTGGACTGTTTGCTCTATGTGTCATGATCTAATGTCATATTTATGATAAATTATTAAAAAATTTGTGTATGTATGTATATATATGTGTACATATGTGTGTGTGTGTATATGTGTATATATATGTGTGTATGTATGTGTGTGTGTATATGTGTATATATATATATATATATATCTCTTCAGTCAGGCCATGTCATATTTTGTTTATACAATGTATGCTTTGCGCCCCATAATACAACTCACCACATGCCCTCTCAATGCAATGGGTGATACAAAGGTGATGGCCCTAGCAATACAACCCCACTTACAGAAAAGCTGCCAAAACAGCAGATGTCATTTATTGTTTAAAAAATATCTGGTGGATCCTGTTGTTTATGGTTAGTTTTAAAAGTCTTATCTGGTTTATCCTGCCATGTCTCCCCCAACAGAGCTCCATGCCCCCCAACATAACAGATTACATAGGGTTTTCAAGTATCTGGTTGGTCTTGTCATTTTAAATTACTAAAATATCTGGTTGATCCTGCTATTATTTTTGGGAAAAGTGATTTTTTTAAATGCTTATCTGGTTGATCCTGCCACTCTGAGCACTTTCAGTTTTCCTGTAATTGTAGCGTGACCGAGCGCTATCCACACTGACGATTGGTACATTGCTAAATGTTTTCTAGGAGGTGCCCCGGGTTCAGTAACTGAGAAAACGCTGTGCTTTATGTTTATCTTGCTGTCTCTTGTTGAAAAAAAGCTTCCGACTGCACATAGAGTGCTGCAGTGACCGAGCCGGCGGCTTTTGAACAGTAAAAGGTAGCGCGAGCGTCTGTTGCCTGTGGGCCCCTCTGTTCCCTTTTATCTGTTCTATCCAGGTTTAAACCCCTCACAGTTTTGACTTCGACCACCTGTCAGGGCAGTATAATCCATTCACTCGCCAACCATTCCATGAAGAATTTCTCCACTGTGAATAAGCTTCTGAAGAAGGACTTGTTGGTCTGAAAGCTAAAGCCATATCTCTCAACCTCTTGCCTCATGAATCGGGTACAATGCTTAAAAAAATTGGGGACAAAGACCCCAAATCAGGGACACATCTTAAAAACTGCTACTATTCACTCAGAAAGCGAATGGAATAAAGGGATTTGTGTTAAGATACATTTTCTGAAGAAGAACAAGTCTGTACTTTAATGTTTGACATTATTTTGTGCTTTTAATCCCCGCTGTTCTGTCACAAAAACACAGATTTTTTGAGGGACAGAAGAAAATTTTGAGGCAAAATCAGGGACAGCTGAGAGGTATGGCTAAAGCTGTTTGTTCTTTTTGTAACATCCTCGTTGGTCCAATAAAAGGTATCAAACCTGAATTTCCACCTTTGCCCTCGTTCTTTGTGAAGAGGTTTGTTTGTTTGTTTGTTTATTTATTTATTTTATTTTTGTTGACCGGGTAAGTGCACTAGACAAATTCTGCCTATTTTCAGGCACGACCCGGGGGAGGGGGATACAGGTGAATGCCAACTGACCTAGATTTACAACAGCAGACCTGTGATATTAAGTAACATTCCCGATCCAGTGAGCACTAATGGCTACATTTACAGTTTAGCAAATACTTGAGGGCTAATCGAGTTGGTTATTATGTAAGAAAACAGCTAAAGTCTTTACTAATTATATAATTTACGATTTAGGGTGACTTGTGTGCTTTTTATGGCTGTGTGAAGTTCGATGAAATGAAACGTTTTAAATGCAAAATATCTGCTCTTGCTGGCTAGACCAGACACACACATATACAACAAAAATATTGAATTAGACATATTTAGTAGAGGCCAAAAAGTCAGGCTTCTATCTCTAATACTTGCTGAAGCAGTGGTCCCAGACGCATCACTGCCACAACCGCCACATGGGACAGGAGGTACTTGGGGAGGGGGGCTTGCTAGGATGGAGATCCCCAGGGGCCATAAAACTACCATATAACTTGCAGGCTAATTT
This sequence comes from Neoceratodus forsteri, assembly GCA_016271365.2. Taxonomy (NCBI): domain Eukaryota; kingdom Metazoa; phylum Chordata; order Ceratodontiformes; family Ceratodontidae; genus Neoceratodus; species Neoceratodus forsteri. The sequence continues at coordinate 400,892,743 of JADMNL010000025.1, forward strand.
AGGAAAAACTCTTAATAGCACACAAAGGGAAGGACACATCAGGACTACACACGCAAATCAAAATACTCTGCACAACAGGTTTTTGCAAAATCTGGCTGTACTACTCCTTTAAGGCAATACAGCCAGCACGCCACCCCCATCCCCAGTTAATTAAAAGGGTGACAGTGTTTTGTTTTTTTCTAATATAACATTATTCTGGCTCTAAAACCTTGAAATAAAGCAATTATTAAAACTCTGATCACACTACCTTGCTTCCAGCATAGTTCATGTGCCAGAAGCTGGCTCAATACAAGAGAGAGAGCACTGGGCTGGATTCAGGAACCCAAGCCACACCGCCATAATTAGCGGTATAACTGCCACTGTCTGCCCACCGTGGTATGCAGGATTCAATGCCCTGATGGTGGCAAGCAGCAGCAGTCTGTCCATGTATTGGACTGGGGGCCGCTCATGAATATTCCTGCGCCGATGGAGTGTCTGGCGAGACCACTAGCTCAATGTTCTCCAGTGCAGTGAATACCATGCTTCGGCCAGACCCTCCGGCAGTGCACACTACACAGAGCTAGTCATTCACAGATGATAATATGAACTATGAACAAACACAAAAGCTGTACAACGACAGGTAACATGGCAGGTAAGCCTTCCCATCCCTTCCTAGTGCACTGTCTGCATGAAGTAACGGCATCTTGTCAGCCCCCTGCACTGTTCCAGTGTACTTTTTCAGGTGCTTCAGGGGGATGGGGTTCAGGCGGCAGCAGTAGGCTGTCAGAAATATTTTAAACTCCACTAATGCTCCCTGGACTGCTAGCCAGCCTGCCCTGCATGCCGCCCTTCCTCAGATGGGAAGCGCAGCAAGTTTACAAATGGGGCCGACGGTTCCCCTGATGCAGTGCACCTCTTCTGCCACCCTGCATTGTGCCCCACACCACAGCAGTAGTAATGTAATGGTGCAGGGCAGAGACCTGGCCCTTTATCAGGTGGGACTTACCGACCAGCAATGTGTTATCACCTGCTGTTACACCGCCGATGGTAGGTACCCTGCATAGAGCCACTATGTTTTTGGTGGAAAACACCAATATGGCACCCCTCTTTATTATCAGGGCTCGTCTGCTTCACAGATCAGTTCCTGTTACGGTCAAAACGAGGAAATAGGCAGTGTTTTGTGCCATGGAAGTCCTCACAATCTACCATGTTGATCCTTTTGAAACAGAATCCAGATCTCTTAAAGTTACAATAATTCTTTTTAGGGTTCTGTGAATTTATTTACTGAGCTTTATAAGGGCAAAAACTAAAAGGAATGAATTTAATGTGTGTGTTTTTTTTTTTTTTTTTCCTTTTTTTTTCTAGCTGTCTAGTCAGTGTGGCTCCACTGGTAGCAAATCTGCCTCTGGGACAGAAAGTGATGGCTGGGTTCTAGTCTCTCAGCAGGATTTGGGATTATAGTATAAATAAGGGCGCATGAATGCTGTAGTGTTGGGTTGTGCTGTCCTTTGGATGAGATGTTAAACCGAAGTTCCCGTTAGAGACTAGAACCCAGCCATGACCTTCTGTCCCAGAGGCAGTGCCTGTTGGGGCATCTGCTTGTTTGTTAATGTCCGTGTGTGTGTGTGTGTGTGTGTGTGTGTGTGTGAGAGAGAGATGGCTGCCACTGCATTTTCACAGTCGCTTCACTACCAGTCTCTGATTGCTTGTAAAGTGCTTTGGGTATGAAATATAGAATAATGGGTGGGTGGGTAGGTGTAACCAGAATTTTGCACACAGTTTAGGTGTGGGATGCTACATAAACCCCGAGAGCGAAGCTTGAGGGCTTATAAAAGCATCCCACACTGAGAGTGTGTGTAAAATTCTGTTTTTACACCCACTCATATTTTATTTTATTTAATTTAATTGCTGGTCATCATTTTTTTTTTTTATAACATTGGGTTGACTGAGTTGGCGATTTTGAGAACAGTTTGGTTAGCGCGCGCTAGATTGACAGCCACTAATTACATCCGACGGGTTGTAATGCAGACTATCAACTGGGTGGTCATAACGTGGGGTAAAACTACTGTTATCCATATTATAAAAAATTATGATCAGTAATTAAAGTACAAAAAAAAAAAAATTACAGCAAATTTTTCGTTGTTGTCTTTGGCAGCTGCTCCCAAGTATTGGCGTTCTGAACCAGCTTTCTCTTATGAGTGTTCCTTGGCTGATCAGTGGGGGAGTGAGAATTCCCACTGAATGGACTGAGACCATATCCTTCCCACAGGCAGGCATGTCACATTTTGATACTGTACCTGTGAAAAGTCTAGAGAGATGTTTTATAACTAGAGAGATGTTTTATAAACTCCTATGCATTTTCCTGCGTTAAATCTCCTGCATTTGACCTCCATAGCTCCCATTAGCCATGTGGTACATAGGCTTTTCTTTATTTTACACCCTTCTCTGGTTTTCCCAGGAACCTCCCATCTCTCTGTGGCGCTGAAGCATCTGACTGCTGGCCTTGTACACTGCAGCACACTTGAGCATTCGCCACCCCTTGCGGGGGAGCAAGATTCCTTGCCCACAGTGAGGGGCTGTTGCAGCTATGGATGTCCGGTGCCTTCCACCTCAGACCGGCTTGTGCTGTACTCAGTAGCCCTCCCCAGCCCTGGACCGCACCGATCCAGCTCCCCAGGCTTGCTGCCAAACCCAAGCCTCTGGCATGGAAATGCTGTGTGCTTTTGCTGGGTCATTGGGCAGCCCCTAATATGTTTATATATACATATATATATATATATACACACACACGTGTGTGTGTGTGTGTGTGTGTGTGTATGTATATGTATATATATGTGTATGTGTGTGTGTGTGTGTGTTTTTTTTTTTTCCTTTTTGTTTGTTTTGAGGACAGTGGGTCACAATTGATATCTCTTGAAGGTTGGGTACAGCACAGTGGATTTTAGATTGAGGAACTGCGTGTGTGTCATACACACATGCTCTATAAACTGGCCTGTTTTGGGGGGTTTATATTTTTGTTTTTACATTACTGGTCTCAAGTCAGTTATATGTTAAGGCTGCTGAGGCTACACTTCAAGTGCAAGAGTGCTCTTGCTTACATAGCTTAGGGTACGTGAACCCTACAAACAAATGTGAGACCAGTATTACAACAGTACGAGTGGCCATAGGCAGCTATCTAGTCAAGTCATATAGCAGCTGTCACAAAGCTGGTAACTTCACAGTAGCCCTGTATTTGTAATGGACCTTAGTTTGCATGTTTTAAGTTGAGGCTTAGCATGCAAAAAGAAACCGTGCTATGCTGCTAATACAAGAATTGAAATCACTTCTTGATTTGGCTGCCTGACATGGCTTTTGTTGTGCACCAAGCCTCGATGTAAAACCACCAGGGATTAAGGTCCAGTTCAGCTGCACATTTCACAGCATCCTGGAACACCCTGGTTCGGGAATGGACTCTAGTTCCTGTGCTTCAGTGGAGGCTCGGGCATGTTCTGGAGAAGGGTGTATTCAGACTGCGGGTGGGGCGTGTTCATTGGTACTGCTGTGCTGGCTGAAGCAGCAATTTGATTAAATTGATTTTAGTAGTTGCCTTAAAAATATTCACCGGGGGTGCAAGTAGTTTCATATTAAAATCCTTCGACTTCGGAGATAACAGTAGTATTTTTGGATAGTATACTGTTTAATTTATGCAATCTTGCTTCCTAGATTGTCAATATCAGCTCAGCAAAACCTCGAATGCAGTTTCATTTACTGCCACTTTTGTGATCAAAGTTCATCAACTACAAGTATGTGCTTGTATGTGTAGTTTTGCTGTCTTCCTTAATAAAATTGAATACAAATAAAAAATCCTTCGACTTTTTGAGAGTTTATTTTTTTGTTTATATAATTTTTTTGGCATTCTTCATACTTGGGACTCAGTCTAGTTTGATAATGAGAGAGTTAAAAAGCATATGACCGATGTTGTAATAATGGAGTGTTCTGTATCCACGTGTGAGTTTTTTGTAAGCCTTGCTTGTATGATAAGGTCATGTTTTAATGGTATTAAGGTAAGATCTTTGTTTCCTGTTGTTGGTGGCTGTGTAACTAGGTTATGAATCATCTCCGATGTAATACTACTGAATGGAGCTGCTGACTCATAGGCAGGGCATCCATGCATGTGCGTTGTCACTGGCTCCCTAAAGTGAGGGGGTGGGCTTATTCATTTAAAATGGCAACGCAGCAGAAGTTCAGGGTCTGAATTACACTATGGAGGGCCCAGAAACTAGGCATTTCTGCAGTTTGGTGTAAGAAATAAAACCAGTGCTGCATAATGTACGTTTTTTTTTTTTTTTGTTTGGTTTCTTTACAGAACTATTGTTCAAATAAATGCTCAGCTTTGCTAGTACTCTTCCACTTTGCAATTTCTGTATTTGATTTTCAGCCCTTTATCCCTTTCCCCATCCCCCCCCTTTTTTTTTTTTGTGCTCTTTCTCACTGGTGCGGTGATACTTGCAAGGGTCTACAGCTTCTCTACGGTGGCACTGTGATGGTCTTGACAATGGTGAAACTGCAGCAAGCTGGGGAGTTCAGCGCATGGTGAGAGTTCGCTCCCGTTTACATCCTCCACATCACCCCTAGCATGAGTGTAGCCATTGTTGTACTCATGCATGCACAGTGTGCCTCTGCAGAGAAGCAAACATCTTGGCCCTGCGCAGTGCTAAAACCTGGTGGCATCCCTGCCGATGCTGAGGTGCACTGCTCGTGTCAGCTGCCCCAGCCCTGGCCTGCAAGACACTTGTAACCCACGCTTGCAACCCGAGATCTTCCCTTGTCAATCTTCACCATTCATTACTGCTTGGGTAGTGCCGGAAGGAGGCGCGCACCCACTACGGGAGATTTTTTTTTTTTTTTTTTTGGAGTTGGCTCCGCGGCGCCGCCCACGAGAGCAACGTGCTGCGTCATGCGCGAGGGGCCGCCATTGGGTACCATAGACTCCTCCTCCATCTCAGTTCTGTTTCTCCCGCCGTCGAGGCTGTACCTGCTGTGCGGTTAGGATTTCAGTATGCTAGGCCTAGTTGTCGTTCATCGACACCGTATTCAGACTTCTCCTTCATCCTGCCTTTTTCTCGACGCCGTCACTGATGAGACCGTTCTGTTTTTTTTTTGTTTTTTTTTTCCCCTCTATTATTCGCCGCTGAGAGCTGTGCTTTGTTTTTGCCTTAATTGTTTTGCATCATGTCAGGTTCAGGGGCAAAATGTAAGTCGAAGGCGGGCTGCACCCCATGCGTCGTTGCTCCTGTGGCCGGCATTTTTCCGCACGGACCAGCATGATGTTTGTCTCCATTGCCTGGGACCCAACCATAATGTGGATGCGTGTGACGCCTGTGTCTCAATGGACTGTTGTGTCCTGGAAGTCCGCATGTTCAAGGTCAGAAAGGCTCCGACGACTTCTGGGGGACGGCGCCACTCCAGGGATTCCCAGGTAAGGTCTCTAGACCCTTCCTCCGGGTCCCCTCTCAGGCCTATACGGTGTGGAGAGGAGGAGGCCTTCTCACTTTCTCTTGCCGAAGAGGAGGCCTCTTTCGCCGCGTTGGAGGAATGCCGGGGTCCCTCCCGGGCCGCAGTGGGAACACCGCCTCGGCAGTCACCTCCTCGGAGGTGCAGGCTCCCCCAGTGTTGAGGCCCAGGTCTGCTGGGCCTGGCATCGGTGGACCCTCAACACCGCCTTCCGGTGCCGTTTTGGATCCTGGCACTGAAAGTGGTGCCGGTGATGGAGATGGGGCCGTTCACGGCGCTGTGTTGGCTCTCAATGCCGCCTGCAGGGCCGTGGGCCCGGCCGGTTCTTCTAGCGGTGCTGAGTCGGGTCTCGGTGGTGCCGTGGGTCTGGCCGGCGCCATTGGGGAGTCAGGGCCGGGTCTCAGCGTTGCAGGGGGTCTGGGGTCATCCGGTGCCGCTGCTAGCACCGGCGCCGTTCGTGGTGCCGTTTCACTGGAGACCCCCGGGGTGGCCAGTATTGTGGTCCAGCTGGTCTCTTCCTCCTTTGAGGAGGATGATTCAGATGTGGACCCGTCCTGGCGCCCTGACTCTTCGGAGTCAGGATCTCCGGTGAGACGAGGTGTTAGGTAGCCCAGCGCATCTATTCCTCTGTCTCCTCTGCTGTCCTCCCAGGCTGGGGGTGGTCTGGGGTCCCTGGAGGGGGATGGCGTGCAGGCGGAGGGAGGGGCTCTCCCTCCTGGGGTGGTTGTGGCAGCTGCCAATCCTGGTGCAGCTGCACCACCTTGGGGTGGGGTGTCACTGGGGTCGAGGGAGGGCGTTCTTGGAGTCAGGGGTCGAGACTGGTTCAGGCACCTCGGTCTCACCTGCCACCTCGGGCGGGCGGGTAGGAGCTGTAGTGCCGGGCCCCATCTTTTCCCTCTTGAGCCCCAGGGACCCTTCTGGTGGCATTGCTGTGGGCTGCCCTTCTGGACCCATGCAGCCCCAGGTTCGTCACAGGGGAGGATCCCTACTAAGCTCTTCCAGGCTTCACATCCCCAGGGTTCCGTTCTGCAACCTGGTCTGTTGTCCGGGATCCCGCCAGCTTAGGCCCCGTTTTCTGGATTTCAGAGCCACAGCAGAGGACAGTTGCCTCACCGTAGGTGCCCCCTCCCATTCCTCTGCAGCCACCCCCCTCTCTCCCAGGCCATGTCAGTCCTACGGGCCCGTTATCTTGGGAGACATTCAGAGGCTCTGCGGCGGCCTTCCCCTCATACGTTAGTTATATGCATGAGCAGGTGTTTCACCTATCCCCACTGCTGCAGGAGTCCTCTGGACATTCGTGCTCTCCATCATCCTCGTCTCCCTCCTCGGAGGGAGAGGAACCCACTGCTCATCACTCCTCTGCTGCTGATTTCACTCAATATCAGGGATTCCCTTATCTCCTGTGTTAGGCGAGACAATACTGAACGGGAGATGCGCGAATTCCTCGGTGAATTCGGTGCCCAGCATTTGGTGGTACTGTCCTGGCCTATTCCCTTCCAGGAGGTGTCTATCTGTTCCTGGCAGTCGCCAGCCGCCCTTTCTCCAGCCCTGGCAGACTGCGGAAGAAGGTATTGCGCCCCATCGGAATCTCTAGGTACTCTTCCCCAACCCGCCTTCGGGATTGGCATACCTAGAAACTCCCTCCAGGCGCCGCCTGGCGCACGACTGCCCACCGGACTCAATTCCCTACAGTTTGACCGGTGGGGGCGAAGAGTGTTCTCTTCCTCTCGTGCGATGTTATGCATTGCATCACATCAGGCTCACCATGCTGCCTACAGTAGGCATTTGTGGTCGACGCTCTCCTAAATCTTAGCATCAATGCCTGATACGGAGCAAACCAGACAAGCTATTGCTCCCTCTGCTATAGGCCTGGAGCTGGCAAGACACCAAGCAAGGACATCTTATGATGCCAGTGAGGTGGCTTGCAGGGACAGCGATCTGTATTAGACGGACGGCATGGCTTCGTCTGTCAAGGTTGTCACGCCTGGCCCGGGGGACCCGTCTTTTTTTCCTCCAGAGCTAGGAGACTTCTGCAGGGGCTTCCTCCGTTTCCCCGTCCTCGGGGGACACCTCTTAGCTCTCCTCCACTGTAGACTTCCCACCTGATTAGCCCAGGGTCTTCCCCTCCTGTTTCCCACCAACAGGAGGCTGGGGTCTTGTTCCCTCAGGGTTTCTTTATCCCCCCCCTTGGGGGAGGGGCTTGGTACTATCCCAAGCAGTAATGAATGGTGAAGATTGACGAGGGAAGATATGAAAATTACGTACCTACCGTAATTCTTGATCTTCTCTTGTATCTTCACCGTTCATTACTGATACCCGCCCACTTTCCCCTCAGTGGCCTCCTACTGCGGCATCTCCCCCTCTCTTCTCATTCCTCTCCTTTCCTTTGGCCTTTATGCAAAAAAAAAAAAAAAAAAAAAATTCCCTATCCTGGTTTCCGTTCTTCTTGGATGGATCTTTTTTCCTCAAGGTAAAGGGAGCAGTAGGACTTGTTTCCTATCCTGGGGGAACTCTTTCTGACTGCCCTAAGTGTGACCTCTGGGCTCCTTAGCCACGTTATTCAGTTCACAGTTGAAGAGACCGTCCCTTTATGGCTCGGCCTCAAAATTCAGGTTCCCCCTGGCAGGCGTTAGTTGTCAACTTCTTCTGGTTGGTGCTTCTGCACTTCTTTAACCTTGAACTGCTGTCCTGTCCTTGCCTTCAGGGAGTCCGATTGAGTTCCCACTTTATCCTTCATACAAAGCTGCCTTTTGTAGGGTCTAACCCCTACCCACACACTTTGGTATTAGCACTTAACAAGGTGCTAAGGGGCTTATCCCCCTCATAGTTGGGCGCTCTCCTTCCGGAACAGATTTCTGTCTGGGCAGTCTGTGAGCTCTCAGCTAGAGTGTAGGGGGTTGGGATGATGAGACGATAGAGAATCTGCCCTTTGTGTCCAATCGATACAAGCGGTTCAGTTGAACCTTTTCTCAGCCCTATCAGGAGGGAATCTTGCTCCCTTGGTTCTGGTTCCGAGCTTATAACCCTCTGAACCAATGTATCTATGGGCAGTGTTCTCCCTTCTCAGCATCCCTCCCTTTTTCTTCTTTTTCTTCTTCTTTTCTCTTATCTGTTCCTCCCTTAGAGCCGCCTCAGGAGGGAAGCCCTGCGGTCCCTTAGGGTAAGTATTCTTCCTCTTCTATCTGCCCTTTACTGGCTTATTTCTTCTTCAGTTTATATACTTTCCTTTTTCTGTCCCTCTGCTCTCTTGCCTCCCTCTCCCTTTTTTTTCTGTACCCTTTATTTCGCCTCTCCGGCTACCAGAACTGAGATGGAGGTCCGGCGCACTTACGGCGCCCTCGCATATGTTGTAGCGTCACACTCGTGGGCGGCGCCCGTTGAGCCGACTCCCAAAAAAAAATCTCCCGTGAGCGGTGCGCACCTCGCACTACGCAAGCAGTAATGAATGGTGAAGATACAGAGAAGATCAAAATTACGGTAGCGTAATTTTCATTTCTCTCCTGAACCAGGGTGGCTTGTAAAGCAGCGTGTGTGCGTGTGTGTGCGTGTGTGTGTGTGTGTGTGTGTGTATATGTATATACCATATATAGAGATAGAGATATATATATATATATATATATATATATATATATATATATATATATATATATATATATATATATAGATATATATATAATATATATATATATATATAATATATATATATATATATATATATATATATATATATATATATATATATATATATATATATATATATATATATATATATATATATATATATATATATATATATATATATATTATATATATATATATATATATATATATATATATATATATATATATATATATATATATATATATTCCCCGTATATTTTGAAGTGGCCTTTGGCACCTTACTTTTTGAGTTACTGATGTGGTTCTTGTGGTCTGTTTGGATGATGTGGTTGTGTGAACCCTTGTACAGTATTGTATTGTGATTACTGTGGCTAACCTCATTTGGTTACAGTTGATTGTTACTTCAAATGAATTTTTCTTCAAATGTCTGACACGTTTAGTGTTTGCTTGGTAACAGGTGTGTCTAAGAGTATGAAACTTGCAAACTGAAGACGGTGCTTGAATGTCCTTTAAGGAATGTGACTATGAGGTAAAGTGTCTTTCCATAAAAAAGCAATCTTGGTGGATAATCATTTATTAAGGAAGGCCTTGGGTTGAAGAATTGCCCCGGCACTTGTTCCTATCTTGATCTTGCCTTGCCGCCTCCTCCTTCCCTTGGTTCTCCTTACGCCCACTATCCCTACCTCCCCTTCCTTTTGATAGTAACACGCTTTCCCCTCTCCTCCCATCCCACCCTTAACAAAAATGGAAAGAGACCTGGGGGTAGTCTATCTGAAGACCTAAAGGTGGGCAAGCAATGTGAGAGGGCAGTAAGGAGGGCTGGTGAGATACTGGGATGCATAGGGAGAGGTATCACCAGTAGAAAAAAGGAAGTTGTTATCCCTCTGTACAGACAGCTGGTGAGACCCCATCTGGAGTACTGCGTGCAGTTCTGGAGACCCAGTCTCCGCAAATACATAGACAGGATGGAGGTGGTCCAGAGGAGGGCAACTAAGATGGTGCAGTGTCTGCACCAGAAGGCTTATGAAGGGAGACTTAAGGAACTTAAGATATATAGCCTCGAGGAAAGGAGGGAGAGGGGAGACATGATAGAAACTTTCAAGTACCTCAAGGGAATCAACAAAGTCCAAAGAGGGTAACATCTTTCAGAAAAAGAGGTGTGCAAGAACAAGGGGGCACAATTTGAAGATTATGGGGGGATGACTCGGAGGTATTTTTCACGGAGAGGGTTGTAGATGCATGGAACAGCCTTCCTGAGGAGGTTGTGGAGTCAAAAACAGTGGTGGATTTCAAGAATGCATGAGACAGTCAAGGCAGTTCTAGTGGGTGGGGGTAGGAAAATGTAGGCTGTTGGTTAACTAGAATCTGCAGGTTATCCATTAGGTCGGGTAAATGGAGAAAGTGACAAAGGCAAGAAGGACAGGGATGGGGCAAAAGGGAGTAAGGCCGTTGGGAAATGGAGGGTAATGAGTACCAATGCCCGTAGTCTGGGCAACAAGCTCCCTGAGCTGATGGCCTTAATAGAAGAGGGATGCCTGGATATCGTAGCAGTCACAGAAACATGGTACACATAGAACCATGAGTGGGATGTTAACATACCAGGGTACATAACCTACAGGAGGAGAGACATGCAGGAGAAGAGGGGAGGTAGCTCTCTATGTGAAGGAAGGGATAAAAGCAACTGAACAAAAGAGTAAACAGGGAGGAGAGGAGGCACTGTGGGTCACCTTGGAGACTGGAAGGGCACCACAACCGCACAGGGGTTGTGTACAGACCCCATGTCAGGGGAAGGAATGGACAAGGATATGATAGAAGGCATTCTTAGAATGTCAGAGAAAGGAGATACTGTTGATGGAGACCTGAATATGCCAGATGTTAACTGGAGCACATTTGCTGCAGCCACATCCAAGAGCAGGGCCATTCTTGATGCCCTACAGGTGGCAGGCATTAGACAGCTAGTTTCGGAACCCACTCGTGAGGGAGCAATCTTAGACCTCGTACTCTCAAACAGGGGCAGTGAGAGGATCTCGGATCTAGAAGTGGGTTGCCATCTGGCGACAAGTGACCATCAAACAGTGTGGTTCACGTTAAACTCAGCTACAGAGTCAAGCCATACAAAAGAGAGGGTACTGGACTTTAGGAGGGCTGACTTTGGCAAGATGGGAGAGTGCCTCAGAAAAGCACTAGCAAACAGGCTAGAAGGAAGTGTGGAGCAACAATAGGGAATTATCAAAACTGCCATCACAGAGGCAACAAGCCTTTGTGTGAAGCAAATAAACAAATCAAAGCGAAGAAAAAGCCACTATGGTTCTCAAAGAGGTGGCTGTGAAAGTCAGGGAGAAAAAAGAGAGCATTCCGGAAGTATAAGGAAACACAGAAGGAGCAGGACAGAGGCTGTACCAGTTAAGGCAGAAGGAAACAGGAGGGAAGTCAGAATAGCAGAAGACCCAAACTGAGGAAAAGATAGCCAACTCCAGTTAAGAAGGGGATAAAACATTTTATAGGTACATCAACAAGCGTGAAAAGACAAAGGAGGGATAGTGAGGCTGAATAGAATGAATAATTGGGTGGGCAGAGGGGACAGTGAAAAAGCAGGAATACTGAATGAATATTTCTGCTCAGTATTCACAAAAGAGGAGGGAAGTGCCTAATCCAATTAACAAAGCACTCTTGATGGGGAGGTCGATCCCAGTCCTTTCACAGAAGAAAGGGTTCTGCAAGAACTCCAAAAACTGAAGGTGGACAAAGCAATGGGTCCTGATGGAATTCACCCCAATTCTAAAAGAATTAAGGGAGGAACTAGTGAAACCACTGGCTACTCTTTTAATAAATCATGGGAGGATGGTGTGGTACCCGAGGACTGGAGGAAGGCGGATGTGATTCCCTTCACAAAAGTGGGACCAAGACAGAGGCAGGAAACTATAGACCTGTCAGTCTGACTCTTGAGGTAAAGGATGGAGTCACTTCTGAAGGAAAGAATAGTTGAGTACCTAGAGGCCAGTGGAGCACAGGACCCAAGGCAGCATGGGTTCACAGCGGGAAGGTCATGTCACACGAATCTAATAGATTTCTTTGACTGGGTGACCAAAGTAGTAGACCAGGGAGGGGCTGTGGACATGGCCTACCTAGACTTTAGCAAGGCATTTGACACAGTCCCACACAAAAGATTAATAGTCAGATTAACCAGCCTGGGAGTGGGACCCAGGGTGGTAGCCTGGGTAAAACATTGGCTGGACAACAGGACACAGAAGGTAATTGTGAAAGGGGGTTACTATTGGGGTACCGCAGGGTTCAGTATTGGGTCCAGTCCTTTTTAATGTCTTCATTAGTGATATTGCAGAGGGACTGGAAGGAAAAGTATGCCTTTTTGCAGATGACACAAAGATCTGCAACAGGGTTGATACACAAGGAGGCGTGGAAAGGATGAAAAGGGACTTGGCAAGGTTGGAGGAATGATCAGAAGTATGGCAGCTAGGATTCAATGCAAAGAAGTGCAAAATAATGCACCTGGGAAACAAGAACCCAGGGGAAGAATACACAATGGGTGGGGAGGTAGTAACAACAACAAAAAAGGAAAGGGACCTGGGGGTAATCATATCAGATGACCTTAAGGTTAGCAAGCAATGCAGAAGGCAGTAGGGAGGGCTGGGGGTATACTGGGATGTATAGGGAGAGGCATCATCATCAGAAAACAGGAAGTTGTTATCCTCTGTACAGACAGTTGGTGAGACCCCATCTGGAGTACTGTGTCCAGTTCTGGAGACCCCATCTCCATGAGGACATAGACAGGATAGAGGCAGTCAGAGGAGGGCAACTAAAATGGTGCAGGGTCTGCAAGAGAAGCCATATGAGGAGAGACTAAAGGAGCTTAATATGTATACCCTTGAGGAAAGAAGGAGAAGGGGACATGATTGAAACTTTTAAGTACCTCAGTGGAATCAACAGAGTCCAAGAGGGTGGCATCTTTCAGAAAAAGAGACTTGCAAGAACAAGGGGACACAATTTAAAGATAGGAGGAGGGCGGTTCAGGGGCAATGTGAGGAAGTATTATTTCACAGAGAGGGTAGTGGATGCATGGGACAGACATAAGGCAATTCTTGTGGGGGGGTAGGAAGAAATAGGCTGTTGGTTAACTAGGATCTGCGGCCTATCCTGTAGGTAGGGAAATGGGCAGACTGGGTGGGCAAAGCGGTCCTTATCTGCTGTCAAATTCTGTGTTTCTATGCTAAAGTACGTACGCTTGTCTTTACACGGTCTGCACCTCCCCGTACCTCTCCCTGTTACACACTTTCCTATCCTACCTCCCCTGCCTATTCTCTCTCACCCACTATTTATTATATACTTTTTATTTGAGAATCCAACACTATCAGTTTCAGGTACTGTTTTTCTTATGTAATTTCTGCTAGTTGTTATCATTAGCTAAGTCGTTTCAGTTTACAGTAATATTTCTGTGTCTGTCTGTCACCCTCCCACCACAAACTTTTCTTGGGTTTCTCAGACATGGCCAACCTAACCAACTTACCCGTTATATGGCAACCGCCAGGCAAGACTCCCCTATCGGTTTCTCACCGTGTCACGGGTGATGGAAAAAACTGCTAAAATTACGTTTTTTTTTGTTTTTTTTTAAAACCGATACGGACCAGTAACCACACACTAACTTTTTCTTTTTTAAGATCTTACTACAAGATCGGTTCAGCCGAACCAATCGGAAAAATTTTACAATTTCCACACAACAGATACCAATCTAAGTACTTACAGTACCACAGACAGAGTCTCGAACCGAAAAACGGAAAGAAAATCGGACTAAAACCAAAACTTTAACCATGATAGAACCGAGCAGAAGGAGAAATCTCCGGAGCGACCGTTCAATGAGGCGGAGTAAAGAATCTGACTGTTTGGTTTCAGAAGGACACAGACAGAGTTTTCAACCGAGCTCGAGTCCAGCATTCAATGCCTGGCATAGAATTTAACCCTTCACACTCCGGGGCAGTTCAAGAGCTGGAGCTAACTGCAAATTGTCAGAATATAGCAAGACTCCATTAGAAGAAACACAGTTACTAAGGTGAGTAATTTTTTCGTCTATGCCACTGTACTGTGTTGCGGTTGTATTATTCTGTGCCTGACTCTGGCTTCATTTTTGAGTTCATCGTGGTGTGCAGGCGCAGACAAACTCATTGCTATAAGAGGTGCTATACATGGGTTGCCCAGTGGAGAGCTCTGTTTCTAGGGGCAGGTCAGCGGCAGGCGAATCAGTTGGCAGGCTGGCGATGACTCCATTTCAGCTGTTGGGGCATAGTTGGACAACTTTTCAAAGGATGGAGCCACACCAATAGTGGCGCGGCTTGGTCCTTTGATGTAATTGCATTTCTGGTTGCGCGTTCACACTGCTGTAGCTTACAGCAGTGTGAACGCACTGAGCCCAGGCTGTTGGCATACCCCATTGCAGTTAAAAAAACAAAATGATGGGGGTGCCTAATCCCCCTGTCGGCATGCCCCCATCCAGTTTATTTGCCGACGGAGGAGCCCACTCCACATCAGCATAATGTCCCCCAATTTGTTGTGTGCCGAGGAGTGCCCAGTCCCCTCTGCTCTTGTCTCCCCCAACACTTGGTGTGTGCCGATGGGGTGCCCAATCCCTGTTGGCTACAGCCCCCCACCAACAAACACTGAGGTGGCATGCTGGGAGCCCACCCCAGCCTGCCAAATGTCCCTGTAAGAAAGAAAACCTTCCCGTGGTGTTTTTAAATTTTATTTATTTAGCACCCCACACCCCCCTCACCCCATAGTTAACTCTGGAGCTCAGCATAACGATCTTCAGTGGACTGGAAACACGTCTGCACTCTTCAAAGCTGATCGCAAACTGAAAAAATGCCGGTAAGCTGTATAATGGCATAAATGTGTTTATTTTTTTTTCTTTCAACTTCCGTGCATATCTCTCCCATGTTTCAAGTTCAAGCTTATTGCTTAAACTCCGTTGAGCAAGCTCATTCACAAGGAGGTCCTGTGACATGTGCAGGCAATTACATATTGCAAAATAACAAACATCACAGTAATTAAGTATATAGTAACAGACCTCAGAGTAATTAAATACAGTTTCAGGTAGTATGATACATATTGATCAATTTAGGGAATGAAAAAGTGGGTACAGAGAGCATAGGACGGTAAGAAGCATTGGGGTTGAGGGGGTTACTAGCCGGCAAAATAAGATAAATAAGAATACGGGGGGAACAAGAAAAAGGGCTAGGGGCCAGAGGGCTAGATGGAGTGAGGGGGTGGGGATAGGATATAGTGTAGGAAAGGATGTAGTCAAGGAAGAGGGAAGGTGAGAGAGCAAGGGGGGTATAGTATTTAAAAAAAGAGGGGGCAGAGAAGAGCGAGGAGAAAGGATACACAGTAGATACCATTAGGGTTGGTTTCGGGACTTTTTTTTTTTGAGCAGAATGGGCTCCGGCAAATACTGAGCGGATTCCGTATGGGCTAGAGCTAGTGACAGCTAGTAGTTCATGGGCAGACTAGGTGGGCCATGCGGTCCTTATCTGCCATCAAATTATATGTTTCTGTCATGTTCTATGTAGTGAAGGCATAGGGTGAAGCAAAGGTGGAGAGGTGGCTTAGGAACAGCTGCAATTATTTTTTTATTTTACATGTAGCCAGCCTTTTGAAAAAGTTGACAGAAACAGTGCTGTGTAGTTTCAGTGTGGACTGGAGCTGATTCCAGAGGGTTGGAAGGGCAGTTGATATGGCAAGTTTGCCAAAGGAGGTGCGAGTCCTCGGTACGTCAAGGAGGGTGAAGTCAGATTTCCTGAGGGAGTACAAACTGTGGGAAATGTGGATAAGAGATTTGCGAATTTTGGCACCAGATTTTCAACATGAGGCTCTTGGGACCCCACCTCATGAATTCAGTCACTGTCATGTGGTTATTCGGTCCTGAAAGGTGATTTTGCGGTCACTGCATGGAATCACCTTTTGGGACCGATTTAACGAAACAACAGTGTCACTGTTCATGAGGTGGGTTCCCAAAAAGCCTATGTTGAAAATTTTGTGAAAAAATTCCAAAGAAATGACTGTTACGAGCATGCGTTGCGCAGTTTCAACCCACTTGTAATGTCACGAATATGTAATATTGTCAATTCAGATTTTCTACATTGGTATTTTTGTACAACTGTCATTTTCAACATCCTGGCGAATGTGTTTTTTTTGTACTTCTGGCACAGAATACCGCGGTTGCTGTGGGAAATGTGTTTCAGACAGATTACGAAAATCACAGTGACATTGTTCATGAGCGGAGGATCCAGAATGCCTATGTTGAAAATTTGTGACAAAAGGGAGGACGAGCCAGGCAAGTTTAGCAGATGGGGGGACCAGTCATGAACAGCGACAGGGGAGGATACTCGGGAGGAGGAGAGCATAGGATCAGAGGGACGGGTGGCCAGGGTAAATAAGGGAGGCAGGCGGGCAGGGGCACCCAGATAGGGGGAGGAGGAGCAAGGAGCTGGCTGGGGGAGGGGCGTAGAAAGGATGGGGACATGGAAGGGAAATGGAGGAAAAGGGTGGTCAGAGTGATCCTGTTGGGTGATTCCATGATCAGGGGTATCAAATGGTATAAGCAAGGAAGCCTGCCGGACAGAACAAATGCTTCCCTGGACTAACGTGCTCAGGGCCAAGCATGAGGTATATCAGCTGGCAAAAGATTGTGGAGGTTCACCGGATATACTGGTCCACCTGGGTACTAATGACATTGAGGGAAATAGTGAGCTAGAGATACAGGCAAGGTTCAGGGAGCTTGCCAGGATCTGTCATGACATAGGATGCGCGATTTCCTTCTGGGAAATCCTGCCGGTGCCAAGGGCTAATGGGGAACACAAGTGGAAGATTAGGGAAATAAACCAGTGGCTCAGGGAGTGGTGTGGGGCCAGAGGGTATGGGTTGATGGGGGATTGGGGGAGACCTGGGAGTATAAGGGACTGTATGCTAGAGATGGGCTCCATCTCAATTTGGAGAGGAGGGAAATCCTTAACTTGAAAATAGAGGGGTTCATTGGTGAAAGACGGGGTTTAAACTTGTGAAGGGGGGGGGATGGGAGAGAAGGCTGTCGGGGGGGGGGTCCGATAAAGGAGGGATTTTGTCTCCACCCCCCTGGGAAGCTGGAGGAATGCGGGAAAAGTCTGACTGGTAAGATGCTGACCGGGGGAAGATGGAATCCACATGGGAACGCAAGCAGGGGAAATGGAAGTATATGGAAAGGGTGGAAGGTAGTCCTGCTAAATTCCAGGAGCTTGGGCAGTAAAATGCCTGAGCTCCAGGCGATGCTAACTGAGGGAGAGGTGGATGTGGCAGCAGTCACTGAAACCTGGGCCACCGCAGGGCACGACTGGGACCTGAACCTGGAGGGTTACACCATGTTCAGAAAGGACAGGGGGGAAGGGAGGGAAGGGTAGGAGGGGTAGCAATAATAGTCAAAAACTGCATTGGCATAGGAGGAGTGGAGGAGGCAGAGGGAACCGTGGAGGCGATTTGGGTCACCTTAATAACAAATGGGGGCAAGAGAGTAAAAATAGGAGTGATGTATAGACCCCCTGCGCTGGCAGAGGAGCTCAAGGAGAGTCTGGCAGATGTTGGGAGACGCTGCAAATTGGGCAGGGGAAAGGTGGTGGTGCTTGGGGACTTAAACATGCCAGGAACGGACTGGGAGACTGACATCCTTGGTGGCCAGGGAAAAGAGGTTGTTGGATGTCTTTCAGGATGCGTTCCTAACTCAGCAGGTGGAGGAACCGACCAGGGAGGCGCAGATACTGGATGTGGTCCTGGCAGACAATGACTAGATTGGGGGCTTGGAGGTAAGGGACCTGTTGGTGGGGAGTGACCATGCCACGGTCTGGTTCTGGCTGGACCTAGGAGGGGTAGAAGGCTGCACAAAGATGGGGGTAACCGACTTGAGAGGGGCGGATTTCAAGGAAATGGGAAGGATCCTTAAGAAGCATTTGGATGGGATTGGGCCAGACATGGGCGCTGACAGTAGGTGGGGAAATCATCAGGAGGAGGGCTGCAGGATGCTACCAGCACCTGTGCAAGAGTAAGACGAAAATGTGGTAGGGCCCGTAAACCCTGCTGGTGGTCCAGGGTGGTTCAGGAGGTGGTGAGGGGAAAGAAGACGGCTTATAGGCATTTCAGGTGCTCAAGGAGTGAAAGGGATAGAGGGGAGTACGAGCTGATGGCCAGAAGGGCCACTAGGGTGGTGAGGACAGCTAAGGCAAGGAAGGAGCAGAACCTAGCCAGGGAAATTAGGAGAGGGAATAAGGGGTTCTTTGGATACACTGGGGAAAAACGAAGGGTGAAGGGGCAGATTAGGAGAATTAAAACGGGAGGGATGGGCACAAGATCCGGGGGAGCAGGCTGAGGTACTAAATGAGTACTTCGCCTCAGTTTTTCGTTGGGTCTGGGGAGAGGATGGGCCATCACTGGCAGGAGGGGGGAAGGCAAGGCAGGGGGACGAGGTAGAGGAGGTGGAAATCACAGCAGAGTGAGCGAGGGAAGCCCTCAGGTCCCTTAAGATGGAGAAAGCACCAGGGCCAGATAAATTGCATCCCAGAGTGCTGAAGGAACTGGCGGATGTCCTGGCGAAACCCCTGGCAGAGCCTTTCAGCATCTCTCTGAGGACAGGGTGGATGCCCCAGCACTGGAAGGTGGCGCATATAGTGTCTGTCCACAAGGGGGGATCAAGGGAGGTGGCAGGGAACTACAGGCCCGTCAGCCTGACATCGGTGATGGGCAAGGTGATGGAGGGCATTGTCAAGGAGAGGCTGGGGGGGACCTGGAAAAGTCGGGGTGCCTAGACGATAGACAGCATGGATTCGTCCCTGGGAAATCGTGTCAGACAAACCTTGTGGAGTTCGATGACCAGGTGACGAGAGCCTTGGACCTGGCTAGACTGGTGGATGTCCTCTATCTTGACTTCAGCAAGGCATTTGACTCTGTTCTTCATGGGGGCCTGTTGAATAAGCTGGGAGAAATGGGTGTGGAGAACCAGATAATCAGATGGATAGGCAGTTGGCTCCAGGACTGGACCCAGAGGGTCGTGGTTGGCGGGATAGTCTCATCCCCAAGGAGGGTCATTAGTGGGGTCCCTCAGGGATCAGTCCTTGGGCCCCTCCTGTTCAATGCCTACGTCTCTGACATAAGAAAGTGTATCAGGAGTGAGATGAGTCTTTTTGTGGATGACTCAAAACTGGGGGCGGTGGTGGATGGGGAGGAGACGAAGGTCACCCTACGCGGGGACCTGGAGGCTCTGGAAAGGTGGTCTAGAAAGTGGAAGCTGAGGTTTAATTCAGGGAAATGCAAGGTACTGCATCTGGGAGCCAGAAACCTGGGCAAAGAGTACACTGGGGATGCTACAAGTCTCAATGGCTGAGAGAGACCTGGGGTGGTGGTGGTGGATGTCAAGAAGAACAACTCTGAGACTTGTAGGAGGGCAGCGGCCAAGGCCAACAGGATGCTGGGATGCATCGTTGGGGATCACCTCAGAAGGAGGGAAGTGATACTCCCCCTGTATAACTGCTTGGTGAGGCCGCACCTTAAGTACTGCTTGCAGTTTTGGAGGCCACAGTTAAAGAGGGACATTAAACTCCTGGAGAGGGTCCAGAGGAGGGCAACCAAAATTATCTGGGGCTTGGGGGACAGGACCTATGGGGAGAGGCTCGAAGAGCTAAATATGTACACATTGGAAGAGAGAAGGGACCAGGGGGACATGATAGAGGTTTGAGCATGGGAGAGGACCAGAAGCAGACAATTGGTGAGTGGTTGCTAAGGGAGTTGGCTAGGACGTGAGCAGACTTAATTTTGTGTGGGCGGTTTGTGAGTACTATATCTAGAAGGGAGCGGGACCCACTTGGTTGGTTAAATCTAGTGGGTTGGGTGACTAACTGAGATAGGTCAAGGGCCGTGAAGTTGTCCTTAATGTGTGTTTTAGTGGAGCCAAGCCAGTTGATGTTGAGGTCTCTGAGGATGAGCTGTTCAGCCTTGTGTGGCAGGATAGAGAGATAGTGAGAGAGCGGATAGCTAGACTTTGTGCCCTTGGGGTTATGTAGGTGGTTGTGAGGTAAAGAGGGCCACGGCCCGGGTCCGGGGTGATTTTTAGGGTGATGGCTTGGGCCCCGTGGTCGAACTTGGGGGTAGATAGTACGTGACCCAGGAGGGAGTCACACAGGTGACTGCACACCCGCCGCCACGCTTACCCAAGCGATCTTCTCTAAAAAGGGTGAAGCTGGGGAGGGAGACAGCAGAGTCTGGAGTTGATTGGGAGAGCCAGGTCTCCACTATGGCAAGAATGTCGGACGTGTGTTGGGAGACCCAGCACTGGAGTGCAGCCGTCTTCCTTGGGAGACTGCAGATATTCATAGAGGCAATGCGGAGGGCATGTCCAGTAGGGGGCGATGGTGGGGTAGCGGGTCCCGGTCCTGGGTTAGGGTGGACATTCCCAGAGAGCAAGAGGAGTAAGGTGATGAGGCGGAGAAAAGGACTACGGCGGTTGTGGTAGAGGTGCTTGGGCAGGTGCAAGGATCTGGGGGGGCAGTGCAGGGGATGGGTAGGGAGTTCAGGGCAGGAATGGCTAGGACAGAGAGGGACTACCTTCCACTGTGTACTGGGGGGGTGGACTTTGGGGGTGGTGGGGTGGTGGGGTGGTCCAGCGTGAGAGGTGCATTAGTGGTGAGTGGAGAACAGATGGGAGGGCTAGGAGCAGCAACTCTAGGGGGATGAGCCCGAGGAGGCTGGTATTCTGGCAGATGTGCACTTACAGTAGTGCTGGAGAGGTTCTTTGCAGGAATAGTGGGGGGGGGGGACAGGATCGTGAGGAGTAAAGCAAGTATAGAGAACACTACTAGAGACGTGTTGGTGTATGGGATGAAGGGAGGGAGATCAGTGTTGGCAGGCAGGATCCCCCTAGTGTTCAACGAGTATAATCTGCAGGTGGTAAAGTGGGCTGATTGGTTCTGCAGCCTCATGTGACACCACGTATAAAACAGAGAGCCATGATACCACATATAAACAGAGAGCCGACCAAGGGTGGTGGTGGGGGCGGTGGGGAGCCGGTGTGCAGCGCGCGGTAGGGCAAACAAAGTGCCCTGTGCAACAGGCTGGCGCTGCTCCTGCCAGTGGTGTTGCAGGGTCCGTACCTTTGGTAGTCCTGGGGATGGGGGCGTCCTTGCGAGACGATGTGAGGGGAGGGCAGGCACTTCTTCAGCCCTCATGACCCTCAGAGCTTCTTTTGGTAGTCCTTGGGGGTGGGGGGCGTCCTTGCGAGGCGATGTGAGGGGAGGGCAGGCACTTCCTCAGCCCTCACGACCCTTGGAGCTTCGTTTCGTTATTTTAGTATGTTAAGAGTACCTGCTATCGGTCACTTACCTTACACTAACAGAAAGAGCCAACCTGTCTGGGTTATCACTGACTGGCACTGCTGGGCAATTTGTGTATGTGTGTGTGAGGAGAGGGAACTCTCCAGCAATCAATCGTGAAGGTACCATCACTGTTGGTAAAAATTAAGTCAGTTTGTATGACTTGCAGTAGATTATGTGGTTGCTAGAAGTCCACCTTGAGTAGCTGATTGGGAGAGCAGTTTTTTTTTTTTCTTTATTCTGTGAAGAGCATTTATCGATTGCTGCTGGACAGCATCCATCACTTAGTGTCACCCAATCAGAGTCAGTTCAGTGCACCCTTCTACTTAATGTATTCCCTTATCTTGCCCCCAGTTTGAGTGCCACCCTCTAGTTATTATAGATCGTCTAATGTCTTCTTTCCGTGGGATCAGTGCCCTACTATTCATAACGGGTTTAGATAGAACCAGTGTTAGGCTGTTACTCCAGTCCAATCTTATTTTGCAACATCCTCCCACCACTGGAAACATCCCTTTGATGACCAAAAAAAAAAAAAGTGTTTGCCAAATTTAAGTTAAGCAGTAACCCCCCGCCCCATTCAAACATTGTAAAAAGGGATAGTTACCATGAGAGTTGATTAGAAAGCTTGATATCTGAGATGACGACAGTGCGAACATTTTGTTTTACAGTTTCTCATCCTGACTTCTAGACATTGCCTATTTAAAACTTTGTCGGGCAACATGCTTTTCCTGTTCTCTCTCTCTCTCTCTCTCTCTCCCTTTTAACTCTTGTTTCCTCCCTTTCTTCCATTGGCTGAACAAGTCAGTGGTCATAGAAACCAAAAAAAGCAACACTATAAAACGTGGATTTTAGTGATGGTGTTCACAGTGCAGCAGAGTGGTGTCAGTGTAGCACTTGCTGGGTGGTGTGAGGACAGCGTTACTTTTAACATGACTAGCTGTGTTTGCTCTGCCAGTTTAACAGATCTGTTTTGCTAGGTAACCCTTTCTCTTTCTGTAGGGGATAATTTCCTAAATCTTGTTATGATGTTGTGTTGTCAATCATGTCCATTTGCTCTGAGGGGTAATTCGGAATATATAGAATATTGTATGGTCAGTCATACACAAGTGTATGTTTGAAAATGGTTTTCCCCAATAAAACTGTTTAACTGCGAGAAAAAAAACATATACAGCAAGGCTGTGTTCCCATCGAGGGGTGCAATCAGCACATACAACATACTGGGACCCTACCTCAACAGCAGCAGTCCAGCCCTGGTGCTGACATTTTCCTTGCTCTGCTCTCACATTCAAGACAACTGTATTTTAAAGGTGTTTTGTTTTTGTTTTTTGTTTTTTTCCTTCAATTGTCTTCATTTTCAGCACTGTTTCCTACTCGCCACCACCAGTATGCGGCTTCATCTCCTGACCACACGAAAAGCAGACGGACTGTGACAGAACGGAAAACATTAACTTTTTTTTTTTTTTTTCCAGTGGTCATACTTCTTATGTGAAGTACCTGCTGCTTCCTCCAGTCTAACCAGCAGTCTGGGTACTGAACAGCGGTTCTGCGGCCTTGTGTACCTCAGCGCCCAACACTAAATTACAGCTCCAATCTGAGAGGCAGTCTCTCTCCCGGTGCCCCGCTAGCAGCCTCTCTCCCGATGCCAAGCTAGCGTGTGAGACCATTGTCTGCTGTTACTAAACTGCTGCTTGTGTGCAGCATTAGTGCCACCTGTTGACAGACTTAAGTTGACAGCTTGCTTGAACTTGCACTATTTTATCTATGAAACCTTATTTTAAATGGCGAAAAAAAGTTTTTAAATATAAATAACAAAACTCTTAAAAAAAATTAATTCAGTTTATTAATAGGGACCCATTTCATTATCACAGTAAGGCCGGGGGTGCGTTATGGAGGGCTAATGGCCCATCTCGGGTGGTGGAAGCACTCTGTTTTGCCTCTTGCTTCAGCCTACCCAAGGCGAGCCGGTATTCCACCATAACACCCCCCACAATCGTGTCTTATTGCTTAATTGATACCTGAGGGATCTTCAGTATAGGTAAGAATGAGGAATCTCAGGATTCTATTCTGTTGTACTACAGTTGCTATGTCCTTATTCTGGCATAGCAGTATTCTGACATCACTGCTGGGGCGCGAGCATTCTGACATCACGTGTGCGCGCATTCTGATCACTGTTGGCGCGGCAGCATTCTGACATCACTGCCGGGCGCGGCAGTTATTTCTCCCTGACATCACTGCCGGGGCGTGGCAGCATTCTGACATCACTGCCGGGGCGTGGCAGCATTCTGACATCACTGCCGGGGTGTGGCAGCATTCTGACATCACTGCCGGGGTCCGGCAGCATTCTGACATCACTGCTGGGGTCCGGCAGCATTCTGATATATGTGGATTTCCATACACAACAGCAAAGAGCCATATACTACAAAGTACTTAAATATGAATTGTCTGAAGTAGTCGGGAAGCTTGATGGGTACTTTTATAAAGCAGAACATTTTGCACATTTCCCTTTTCTCTCTCCTGAGCTGGTCTCCGGGCTTCCTTATGCCTGGGCTGTACCTCCTGCTGCTGGTTGGAGGCAGGATTAAACCTCTGCAGCAGGGGGACATCTAGCCCTCCACATCCGGTTGTCTTCGTTTACTTCCTGCCTTCACTAGAGGAGGTATTCTGCAAGCAGAGCTCTGTCACAAGTGGCAGAGCTGAAGACAGCAGATTGTAAGTTTGATGGTTAATTCTTATTTTGGACACTTTTTCTTCTTGGGAACATTATTTGGAGCTACTTTCATTGCTCCAGAGTGGGTTCCCGTCTCAGCCGTGCAAGCTGCACAGACTGGCCCCACTCCTCCGGCGCATTTTCCCACAGTTTTTGGGCAAAGAGGACTTCATCAGGCAAGGGACCAGGGCCTGATTTACACTCGTGAGGGGGCAGAATGGGAGTTCTCAGAAGATTGCAAATTATCTCCCCTCACCAGCACTAGTCTCTCCCGCCAACGGCCAACTTCTTGCCTGCCTTAGTCGCCCATCGATGATGCCACTCGTCGATGGTAGCATTTCTTGTCGACGAGTGCTGCATATCCACTTGCCGATGCTTCAGAAACAGGAGCGCCATCATCCTCTCGTCGATGAGCACAGCACTCCAACAGAAACAGCGTACTGTCATCGACGCTCAGCCCAACGACTACACAGCAACAGGAGCACTAGTCAGGGCCTTCTGGCCCCCCCCTCCTCCAAACTAAGGGGGCTTGAGGAAAGGAGTACATCATTAAAGGGACTGCTTCAATTGAATAGAATTTCAGGGGCATAGCTGAATAAAGCTCCATTGCTAGTACATCAGGAACTCTGGCATTGGCTCTTAAAGGGACTGCTTCGGTTCAGTAAATAAAGCTCCATTGCTGGTATCATGGCTTTGGACAAGCCTGCCGGGTCAGAAAATGCCAACGCTGCAAATCCCTGCTCCTAATTACTTTTGCGGACTCGCTTTGCCTCACATGCGAAAAGGCAGCGTCTGCTCAGTGGGAGGAACAACAGATATATCCCCTTCCTCGGCTCTGATGGCTGACCAAGACAGGCCTGAGCGAGCGACTGCCTCCAGATCAGAGGGAGCAATGGCCATCAGAGAGACCCAGCAGGCCGCGCCCCCATCTCCGGACCCAGACCTCATAGACAAGTTAAATAGGGCTTTTGCTCTGGACTCTGCATGCTTCAACTGGCAGCCTCCAGGGTCACCATATATAAGACCTCACAAGAAATCAAAACGAAAAAGGACCCCCCCCCCCTTTTCTTCTTCTGATGAGAGGCAGGTGTCACCATATTGCTATAAGAAAAAACAAAAAATCCAGATGCAGGTACAGATCATCCGAGGAGGAAGATCACCATTCCTCTCGCAACAGGAGGAAGAAAAGGCCTCATTCCCGGAGTAGATCCAGGGATACGCACTAGGGAAATCGTCGCAGGGACCATTCCCCGGACTCCTCAGATGGCAGCTTCTCCCCTGAGGAGGGTGAGATTGTAGACTCTGATGACTCCCCATCCAGAAACTTTGACCTGGACGACCTAGATTCTTTTCATCAAAAAGGTTGTATCCGAGATTCACTTGGGAACTTCCCCAGTGGCTCCTTCCCAGCTGAAACAGACCTTTCGATTAGCCTCTGCCTCTAAACCAGTCACAGCCTTCCATATCCCTTCAGCCATAGAAGAATTGCTAAAAGGAATGGCAAGGTCCCAAAAGCACGTACCCAGTCCCCTGTCCCCTGACTGATCTCTAAACTTCTGAAGTTTGACAAGCAATCTGAAAAGTGGTTAGACTACCCCAGAATCGACCCCTTGATTTCTAACCTAACCAAGAAAACAGTCATCCCAGCTGAAGGAGGGGATTCTCTAAGGGACCCAGTAGTCAGAAAAGTGGATTCCTCGCTCAAAAAAGCCTTCCAGGCTTCGGCGACTTTTCTCAAGGCAGCCACTGCAAACCTGTTTTCGGCCAGAGCCACCTTATCTTGGGCCTCTGATCTAGCTTTTCAATTTGCAGAGGACCCTGAGAAGAACTCTCTGATTATCCATCCGCTACAGTTAATGAGGTTGGCCTCTGCCTATGCAGCAGGTGTGTTGGAGGAGGCGGTCAGGTGTGCTGCACAGACCATGTACTATCAAACCTCAGCTCGCCGCAACCTTTGGCTTCGGGGCTGGCAAATGGACACCTCCTCAAAGAGCCATTTGGTGAACATGCCCTACAAAGGCAATCTCTCTTGTTCGGGTCAGCCCTGAAGAAGGCTGTGAAGGAATCCGGTGAAACGGCTAAGTTGCACATGCCCCAGTCCAGGGGCTGGGGCAAAGCATGGTCCTCAGGCTCAAGATGCAATTTTCGTGACGGAGGTTATAACAAGGGGCAAAACTCCAACTTTTCTGGATAAAGAACATGGTTCTTACGTAACCAGCGTAATTTTAGAGGGATGGATCTGGTGGAGGTGGGAGCATCAGTGATACCGGAAACAACAAAAAGAAATCACAATGAGGCCATCCGGGCTCATCCTCGAGTAGGGGGCAGACTTTTAGAATTCCTCGAGGAATGGGTCCATACCACGTCGGACAGATGGGTTCTAGACGTTATCAGCAAGGATTACATGATAGAGTTCGATTTCAAAACCCACTACCTCACATTGTGCCTTCCCCCATCTTGAACAACCCATCCAAAAGACAGGCGATTTTGCAGGCTGTCAAGCAGGTTCCAAAGCAGAATACCAGTGCACAAACCCCAACCCCCAAAAAAACATGGCACATATTAGTATTTAAACAATTTAATAGCTTATTGGCTTTACTTACTTTAAACTCCATGTAAAAAAGGGGGTCCTCTTAGTTTTCAGATTGGAATTCCAAAGTGAGCAAACTATACCACCTCTTCCCGATGGGACCCTTTCTCGAAGGTACTGGTAGCAGTGGTAGCTCACCTTCGGAACAGAGGGATCCAGGTTTTCCCTTACCTGGACGATGTCCTCATCAAAGCCCCACAGCTTAACCAAGCGGTACAGGCAGTGGTGGAAGTAGTCCAGTGCCTCTTGGCGCACGGATTTGTCATCAACCATAAGAAGAGTTCCCTAACCCAGAGGCAGAACTTGAACCACCTGGGGTAGGCTTCTGGACACAGGCCAACAAAGCTTTTACCCCAGAGACAAAATTTGGGGACCTGCTGAGGCTCATCAACAAATTTCAAATAGCTGTTCAGCTGCCGGCCCAGTCCTTTATGCTATGCAACTAATCGGGACTCTGTTGTCACCGGCAAATTCGGTCCCCTAGGCTCTAGTGCACATGCGACCCATTCAAGCACATCTGCTCAGGCTGTGGTCCTAGTCCAGACACAGCCAGCACCAGCTCATCCCAGTTTCTCAGCAGACAAAAACCTCCCTCCGATGGTGGCCTCGTGCAGATGTCTTGAAGGGGCAGAAGCTGGGCCATCCGCACCAAATCAGAATCACGACGGATGCAAGCCTCAGGGAATGGGGGGCCCACCTGTATCAGATGTCGGCAAAAGGCAAGTGGTCAGAATCCAGGTACAGCATAAACATCCTAGAGATGAGGGCAGTTCGCTTAGCCGTGATGCACTTTCAGCAGCATGTATGCAATCAGGATGTGTTGATTCTAACAGACAATTGAACAACGATGGCTTACATCAACCATCAGGGAGGCACAAAAAGTTCAAAATTACTTCAGGAGTCACTTCTCCTCTTTCAGTGGGCAGAACAACACCCTGGCAAGTATAAGAGCCGTGTACATACCAGGACAGGGAAATGTCAGTAGACTGGCTAAGTCGCCAAGATGTCCTTCCAGGAGAATGGGAGCTGAAGGACGGCGCCTTCCAACTTCTAACAGAGCAGTGGAGCAATCCCCAGATAGATCTGTTTGCATGCCGGCGAAACTCCAAGGCAGAGCAATTCTGCTCCCTGGCCAGGGACAAGCTAGCAGTGGCTCAGGATGCCTTTTCCCTAGACTGGGGTCAGTTCGGCCTCCTGTATGCTTCCCCCCCCCCCCGGATTCCACTGCTATCCAGGGTCCTGCACAAGGTGGCCTGGGACAGGGCAGAGATGATTCTAGTCTGCCCCAGGTGACCTCGCTGTCCATGGTTCCCAGCTCTCAATCAACTGTCAAAGGGACCGCCTTTAACCTTCCAGCTCAGCACAAACTTTCTTCATCAGGGTCTGGTCATGCACCGCAATTTGAACAATCTGTCCCTCTCGGCCTGGAGATTGAGTGGGAAACCTTCAAAGAGTTAGGCTACAGAGCTCCAGTTATTGGGATGATGGTGAACTCATGGCGCCCCTCTTTCTTTAAAGTGTATTACAGAATCTGGAAAAAATGTTTGTTCTGGCTCCAATCCAAAGATATGTAGAATCACCCAATATCCTTACTAGGGCTACTGCACTTTCTTAACGAGGGGTTTGACAAAGGGCTGCAACCAGCCACCTTACGAGTTCAGGTCCCTGCACCGGGGGCGCTTTTGTTAGTAGATGCGGGGGACTTGCTGGGATCACACCCTCATGTCAGGAGGTTTCTAAGAGCAGCAATGTTAAAACGCCCCCCAATCAAGCCAACGGTACCACCTTGGAGACTTAATCTGGTTCTCAAGGCCCTAACTCAAGTGCCTTTTGAGCCTCTGAAGAAGACTTCCCTCATGCATCTTACAATGAAGATGGTTTTCCTCGTAGCTATTACTTCAGCCAGGAGAATCGGCGAACTGGGGGCGCTGTCCACCAAAGAGCCATATACTGTTTTTCATCAGGACTGTGTGGTGCTTCGTACAGATCCAGGATTTTTACCTAAAGTTATGTCTCCCTTCCATTGCAACCAAGAGCTAATCCATCCTTCCTTCCTTCCTTCCTTCCTTCCTCACCCGAAAAACGAAAAGGAAAGGGAATTTCATGCACTAGACTTGAGGAGAGCAATCAAAAGGTATATTAAGAGAACAGAGGCTATTCCCAAAACGTCAGGTTTGTCCATTTTAACTGCAGGCCAAAATGTGGGTAAAAAAGCTTCAAAAGAGACTATAGCCAGATGGATTAGATCAGTAATCATTAAGGCTTACGATCAGGCTGGAGTATCTCTACCTGGCCCAGTGAGAGCCCATGTATCTCAGCAATGCAAAAAATCAGTTATTAGAGCGCTCACATTAAAAAATGAAGTACCTAATTCTTATTCACTTTTTAAACTAATTTCTAGAATTGTTCTGCTTTTTACTTAACCTCGGGTCAAGACCATTTTTTATGCACAACACAACATTCCATGGTGCAGGACCAGAAGGGGCCCTGGTCATCATTTATGATACTGGGTTTTTTTCTGTCTTCCACCTTCCCACGGTGCCTGCTAGTGGCTACGTTGGGGTTGGAGGCAGCTGTGTGTTCAGGGTAAGAACTTTTTTTGTATAGCATAGATACTGTTTTTCTGTACTAGTAAGTTGCATACATTTGCACATACTAGCACTTTATATGGGCCTTTGACGGCAATTAAACACTGTTTGCACAAGCAAGATGGACTCAATAAAACATCTTTTGAATTGCTTAAAGTGAGCTGTTGAGTTTGAGTCCTTTTAATTTGCCATCTGTTTTTGAGAGTGCAGTATAATATAAGCTACTACTCTGGGGTGCTTGTTCATTTTGTGTCACAGTGCCCCAAGGATGACCACCCCCATGTGAAGGGCTGCCAGGAGTTGGGTCCTTGCTCCCTGGACAGAGTTGCGGTGTTGGGTCTAGGAGCAGAGATTACAGTCACTGGTGCATTGTCTGATGTGGATGGCATCCTGCTTGGTCTGGAGATTTTCCTTTATTCTGGTCCCCACCCACAGATGTCAGGAGACCTGGTCAGCAGTGCGTTATGCTGCTGATGTCCCCCTCCCTCAATCCTTGGCTGCAGCTTGCATCACCAGCTGTGGTCACCCAGGTGGCGTTATTGCAGCAGAGTCCAAACTCCCTCCCACCCTGAGGAGGCGAGCATCCATGGGATGTTCAGCCGTCCTCCCCCAGCTGGCCCTCTGATGCGGGCTTGTTCCCTAACCCGGGTCGCTGGCATCACAAGCGAGTGGTCTTATGGCACCGGCAGGCCGGCCATTCTTTTGCTTTTGTTATCAACTGTCTTGGAGAGCTAGCTACGTTCTTAATGTAGCACCGTCCCAGCACCATGCATGCAGCTCCGCACCTGGAGGCAGTGGAAGTGGCCACATTGGACCCTCCACATGCACAGACAACAGCCTGTGGGAGGAGCTAGCTTCCCATCCCTCCACAGATGTCGCTGGACACCATCCCTCTCCAACTGGTAGTGGGCAGCATCTCCCAGCTTACCCTGGGCAGCTCGGCTAGCTCCCAAGCCTGGGTTACCAGCACAGCAGCAAGTCAGCTATTGGGTGGCCCCATAAAAGCTCTTTTAAGGGCTTTGGGAATAAAATCGTAATCTTTCAAAGGGTGGTGGACAGCAAATATTTTACTTAAACGTTCTAAGGGTGGACTGGGCAGCATTTACTGTATATACACTGGCGTATAAGTCAACTTTATATACTAGTCAATCCCTTTTTTTCCACCTGTGTTTAGCTGATTTATAGATCTTCCTCATGTACAGGGTGATCCCGCTTTGACCACGCTTACCATACTGTCAGACTGGATACAGTACCCATCCGGGGATCTTTGTGAAATGTTAGTTTCTGAGCATTTGATTGAGGTTGCTGCATAAAGAGATAAGGTTTTGAAGTAGTGGATTCACATGAGGGCATAAAAAAAAATAAAACAAAGTGGTTCATTCTGGTTTGTGTTCGCATAAAAGTCGGCCCTAGGTAAAATGAGTCTTCAGTCTTTATTGCCCATTTCTGACACTAAATACTTGCCTGATACATGAGTATGTACGGTAAATTGTAAGGGCTGGGGCTACAGTGAAGAGCATGCAGAAGTTATAAAACAGCCTTTTGAGGGCAGCATATGTCTGGGGTGGGGCAGGTTGTAAGTTTATGGGCATGTATTTTTAAAACTTAGCTGCCAAAGTGGACAGGTAATTTTTATATGAATTTTGTGTCCTGGACCCTGAAAGATTTAGGAGATGATAAAAATACTTGTTGAACCTTGAGGGTTTAACTTGTCCTTCCTTTATTTTTTTTTTAGTTTGTGTTGTGCATTTATTTAGATATTTAATTTTCTTTCTTTTTTTTTTTTTGTTTTTTTTTTTTTAACTGTTTTTATTCTCGTGTGGTAACCTGAGCCATTGGGAAAGGTGCCAAACAATTAAAATTGCGTTGCTGTATTTACCAGATTATCATACAGATGACACCAAGATCTGCAACAGGGTGGATACACCAGACGGGGTGGAGAAATGAGGGGGGTCCTGGGGAAGCTTGGAAAATGGTCTGAGGTATGGCAACTGAGGTTCAATTCAAAGAAGTGCAAAATAATGCCCCTGGGATGAAGGAACCCTGGGGAAACCTACAGGAGACAAAGGCAGCAGGGAGGGCCATTGGCATGCTGGGATCCATACGCAGAGGTATCACTAGCAGAAGGTGGGAGGTGGTGATACCATTGTATAAAACACTGGTGAGGCCTCACCTGGAGTGCTGTGTGCAGTTCTGGAGGCCACACCTTCATAACGACATCAACAGGGTAGAGGCGGTCCAGAGAAGGGCGACAAAGATGGTACAGGGCTTGCACCAGAAAACATATGAGGAAAGATTAAAGGACCTCACTATGTCCTTGCTGAAGGAGAGAAGGGATCGGAGTGACATGATGGAAACATTCAGGTACCTTAAGGGCATAAACAAGGTGCGGGGGGTTGGGGGCATCTTCCAGTGGAGGAGTACAAGAATGAGGAGGCATGATATGAAATTGGAAGGTGACAGGTTGAGGGGGAATGTGAGGAAGTTTTTCTTCACAGAGAGGGTGGTGGACACATGGAATAGCCTGCCTCAGGAGGTGGTGGGAGCAAGGACAGTGGAGGGATTTAAACATGCCTGGAACAGGCATAAGGGAACCGTAGAGGTGGGAAAGTGAGGTGAAAAGCCATTGACCAGGTAGGGTCATAGGTGACATACAAGTGTAGGGGCTTACAGGCAGACTGGATGGGCCTAGCGGTGCTTATCTGCCGACAGTTTCTGTGTTTCTATATAGACATGAGACTGCCAACAGAAGAAGGCCCTATAGTCTATGTAGTCTGCTCGATGTGGGCCTCTTTGCATTGTTTACAGTGGGTCCCACCAGCGTTAATCTTGCTCATTTCAGTGGCAGAAGGTTGAGGTGTGCTACCCCACTCTTAAGTCCTCCAACTTCTTGATAAACCTCTTGTGGGGAACTGATTTGAAGGCTTTACTGCAATCTAAGTACAGTATGTTTGCTGTCTGCCCCGTCAGTAGCCTTTGTTACCCAGTCAAAGAAGTTGATCAGGTTGGTCTGGCATGACCTCCCTACCATGAAGCCATGCTGCCTCTCATCCTGGAGTCTGTTAACCTCGAGGAATTCAATTGACTGTTTGTTCAGGATGGTCTTCATCAGCTTGCCCACTATAGATGTCAAACTGACATGCCTGTGGTTCCTATGTCATCCCTAACCCTGCTCTTGTGCAGTAATACCACATGCTGTGTTCTCCACTCTGGCGGCACAACCCCCATATCCAGTAAATAATTATAATATGTTGATGGTCAGCAGGGGAGTGTTCTACTGTTATTCCAGCTGGATGAAAGATACAAGTTGTTTCTGTCATTATAATTATTAAATTTAAGGCTGTGAAGGGAAATTTTTTTTAATTTTGAAATTTTACTTGCCATGACAAGAAAATGTCCAAAAATATCAGAGCAGACTGTTTAAAAAAACTTTCTGGGGGCTGCCATCTTTATTGCAATGCAACACTAATTACTTTAATAAAAACATTTAGTTGAATGGTAAGGTATGACTTTGAAACTTAACAGTTGAAGCAGTGCAAGATATAGCCCTAGTGCCAAAGTTTTCTAGGATTTGCCATTTTTTTTTTTTTTAATCCTGTTGGCAGGAGAGCCATCATGATGGACATGAGCTGTAGCTCTCACCCTACACGGTGCTGTGTCATCTTGCTTCAACTAGGGGAAGAATGAGTCTAAGAAAATGCATCATTCTCCTTGTCTTGGCGAGGTGTATATGGCCTCATGCAACTAAAAATAGAATAGCTCCTAAATTCAGTTGATTTTTACCCTCCCGTCGTGACCAGTAACTTCCCACAACTCGAGTGCTTCTGTATCTTTACTAAATGCTCTGTGCCAGCATAATAGTAATGCATAGTGCTGTTCACACGGAGCTAGTCTGAGCATGTCTTAGATGACTTGTGCAACATTTTGCAGCCATCAACGTGTAAGTCACTTTATTTGGGGATAGATCTGAGCCCAGATACAATAGGTTGAGAAGTTTATTATTTATTTATTTGCACATTGGTTTACAACCTTTGAGCCAGAGGCTCATTTCCAAAGGTACCTCGTCACACAGAGGACAAATACAATACAAGCATTCTTGGTTCCAGGATATTGGTTACATAGTTTGCAGGTACATGTGATGAAGAACATGACAAGTACATATACAAGCATTATGGGTTCCAGGATATGGGTTACATAGATAGCAAGCACATGTGATGAAGACAATTATACAGAGAAGCCAGTTTGGTTACAGTGTCGCATATTAGTACGCCAGTATGAGCAGTCAACAGAGTAGTAGCAGTTTAATCAGAAGTGGTACATGCTTGCACGGAGAAAGGGCAAGCAACAGGAATAATGTCAGTACAAGCAGAAAAGGGGTAGGATTTAAAGAGGTGTGGTAAGGATGCTGCCCAGTGGGCATTGTCAGGGCACAGAGTGTTGCGCCTCAGATTATAGACAGGTGCAACTACGCGTGTTGAATAGTTCGCTTCTGAGTGCAGTTTTGAATTTGGAAATCGTGGGGGCATCCGAGATGGGGAGAGGGAGCTAGTTGTACCAGGAAGGGGCTCTATGGCGGAATGACCTCTTTCCATGGGAAGTCCTAGATCTTGGTACCAGAAAAGTGGCCTTGCAGGAGGTCCGTGTACTGACCAAGGGTTGGGCTAGGTGGAGGGATGCTGTCAGCCCGGGTGGGGATAGCCCTAGAAGAGTTTTTTTTGCTATTAGGCATGTTTGATATCGCAGTCGTTCGTCTAGGTTCAGCAGTGTTGCCATATTGTAGAGCTGGCACGAATGTGTGAGCCTAGGGGCCCCAGTGATTAGCCTGCACGCCTTGTTTAGGCTGAGGCGGATTTTGTTGAGGGCAGTTGTGGCGGCAGCACCGTAGACCGGTTGTCCATAGTCAATCAGGGATAATATAGAGGATGTCACCGCAAGCCGGAGGGCAGCGGGGGGGGGTGGGGGACAGTTTTTGTAGCGGTATAAGATACCTAGCCGCACAGTGGTAGCTGAGGCAAGTGCATCAGTGTGGGTGTGGTAGGTGAGGGCTGAGTCAAAGGTGACCCCAAGGTACTTGTAGGAGTGTACTTGCTCTAGTGGCTGTTTTGAGCAGGGGAGGATATGGAGAGGGAAGTTGCTGGATTTGTTTTGGGGGTGGACAAAGAGCATTGTTTTTGTTTTTTTGAGATTTATGACCAGTCTGTGCTCTTTAAACCAGGTTTCGGCATCATTATAGGAAAGTTGCAGGGAGTCCTGGAGGGAGGTAGGGTTACGGTGGGTGGTAAAGATGACGGCGTCATCTGCATACAGCAGAATTTTCCCAGTGCATGCACTGGGCAGGGTGTTTAGGTAGAGAGAGAAGAGTAGGGGTCCCAGGATGGAGCCCTGAGGAACCCCTGAGCGGATGGGACAAGTTTTTGAAAGTGTCCCATTAATTTTGACACGTTGGGAGCGGGCAGATAGATAGCTGGTGCACCAGGCGAGTGGCCCAGTAGCGAAGCCAGTGTGGCAGAGGGCATCCAGCAGGAGGGGGTGAGAGACGGTGTCGAAAGCCTTAGAAAGGTCGATGAACACTGCCCTGGCTAGGGAGCCAGAGTCCAGGGAGGAGTGTAGGAATGTTGAAAATTCAACTAGCGCCGTGCCGGTACTGTGTCCTGCACGGAAACCGTGCTGTTCAGGGCAGAGGATGTTGTTTGGTCAGGTACTCAGTGATTTGCGTGGCAACCAGTTTTTCAAGGGCTTTGGAGAGGGGCGGGAGTATGGAGATAGGCTGGTAGTTCCCGGTTGAGGACCTGTCACCCCCTTTGTGAATGGGAGTAACAATGGCAGTTTTCCATGCAGTAGGGAATTGCCCCAGGCAATCCACAGATGCTTGAGAAATTTAAAAGGGAGCTGGGATGGAACTGATGAGAAATCCTGGAATTTTGTCTCCTAAGCTGGTCTCCAGGCTTCCTTACTCCTGGGGTGTACCTCCTGATCCACAGGCAGGAAACAGACCTCTGCAGCAGGGGACGCCCAGCCCTCCACTTCCTGTTCTTCTCAGTTTACTTCCTGCCTTCAGTCTGGCAGGTACTCTGCAAGCAGAGCTCCGCCATGTGGCAGAGCTGAAGACAGCAGACTGTAAATTAAACAATTTTTATTTCAGTGAGGATCAGAAATCACTGCTGTATGTTGGAATCCCAGGGCGGGTGCCAGTCTCAGCCTTGCAAGCTGCACAGTCTGGCCCCATTTTCACTGGGTTGTTTTTTTTTTTTTTTCTTTTCCCCTGCACATCCTGCACTAGGCCTGAAATGTTACTTAGTGCAGTGGAAAGTGTTTCTCAGGGAATCAAAACGGGCACCGGAGTGATTTGATTTTCGGGGAATCAGAACGGGCCTGGAGTGCTCAGTAACCCGCAACATCTATTTTTAGGGGGTCAGAACAGGATGGGCCCAGCTCTTCGTGAGGCTGTTTTCCCCGAGCTTTCTAGGGTGTAAACGGTATGAGGAATTGGGGAGAATGCATCTCCCCTCAGCTTTTGGGCAGAAACTGCGTGTGTGTTTTGTTTTCTCACGCTTACTACCTGCGAAGGATCACACAAGGGAATAAACGGCACAAGGACTTAGGGAGGCTACATCTCCCCTCAGCTGGCAGCCCCGTTTCTTTTCCCCATATTTTTTCTCGTTATCCCATCAACAGCATTCTGATTGAGCCACTCGTCGATGGTGGGTCGGCAGCTTGTCAGCAGCAACTTGCTGACGAATCACTGCTCGACAAAGCACTGCAGGGATGAGGAACTCCAACGAGCACGCAAGGGGCTTAAATTATCGTATATGAGGCAACCGTCATTGGCGGGCAATCGGATTACCTCAGCCGCTCGTCGATGGCAGACCTGCAGTACAGCTTGGCGACTCCACTGACGAGCACTACAATGCGGGAGGAGCGCTATTATGGAGCCTCCATTGACGAGCACTACAGCACAGGAGGAGCGCTATTATGAAGCCTTTTGTTCACCGTGCTGCGACCCCCCCCCCCCAAAAAAAAACCGTCAAGAAGTGAGCCAGCTGCCTAGGTTTTTTCAGATCCCTGCATATTTTTAGGGGGAGTAAAATAAAAAACCTTAGAAAAAGGACTACAGCACAAGGGCAGCTCTGATGGCCTTTACAGGACCGGCACAATTCTTAAAGGGCCAGCACACTTTCTACCTGCTTCAGCAGCAGGACATCAGGAAGGGGGGAGTAAGCTGAATTAAGGGAAGTAGGGCCTTTTGTGGTATTATGGCCTCAGACAAGCCTTCTCGGGGCAGAAAAGGTCAGCATGGCTAGTCGCCCTCTGGTAATGACCTTGGCTGGGTAGCTTCTCCTATAATGTCCAGAGGGCAGCGTCTGCGAATGGGGAAGACGTCACGGAGGAAGATCCTCCTCTGCTCAGTATCATAGCCCACGGATCAAATTAACTGACAGCTTCCAGAGGGACTCCGCAATCCGCAGCCCCCTCTGACACCACACCTCATAAAACGGTTAAATACAACCCAACAGTTAAATAAGACCGGATATGAGACCTTTCTAGCGGATACAAGAAAATGGACCATCCATATTCTCACTCCTTTGTATTCTCACCCAGAGAGGCAGTTGACCTGGGAGGATCAACATTGCGCCTCGTAGGAGAAAGATAAGGTATAGAGGGTAACCTAAAGCATTGCAGGGGGCATTTCTGGCACTCATAGGACCCCAGGTTATCTTCTGGAGGGGGAGTGAATGGCCAAATTTCTGTCTAAATAGAGGTCACTGTCTAGATTTCCCTTGGTTCTCACCCGGCGGCTCCCAGCCAACAAGAACGCTTGTCATCTGCTGTCAAACCGGCCACAGCTTTTCCCACTCTTCCTACCAACAGGGAAATGGCCAAAGGAGGAGTGGCAACTCTCTAAGCTTCCTCCCCTATCCAGTGCCCCAGCAGATATTAAGCTTTTCAGGCTCCGAATGCAGCAATGGGAAAAATGGCTAAAACTGCCGTAGAAGCTACCCTCTAATTTCAAACTAAACAGTGAGTTACTGGACAGGACTGTAGAGGCCTTGCTTATGCAGCAAATCAGTCAGAAGAGGCTGCATGGGGTGATACGCAATCCCTGGCTTGCCACAACCCCTGGCTTTGGCCCTAGCAGGCAGGGTCCTCTCCCAGGAGGTGTTTGGTAATGCATGTCATAGTCTAGGGCAAGGGTAATTCAGGGTCCCGAGACCCCAGATGCAGAATGCATGGCCAAGCTTATAACTAGCATCAAGCTCAACTTCTCGAGGAAAAGTGAGTACGGGTCTCCTTACCTAAGCAATGTAACCTCAGAAGGGACGAATCTAGTGGAGAGGGTGACGGCGATCAACAACAAGTAGTCACAAGCTATCCTGGCCCATTCTCGAGTAGGGGGCAGATCTTTATATTTCTCGAGCAAGGGGTCCAAACCAAGTTGGTCAGGTGGGTCCTATGCATCACCAACAAGCCCCTGCTTCATGTCATGCCCTCCCCTCTCTATGGAGGCTCATCCAAAAATGCAAACCCTCTACAGTCCGAGGATATTGTACAAAGTGCCCCCTTGAACAAAGTGCAGTCACAGAGATTAACTAAGGGACTGCTCCTTATTCTTCATGGTGCAAAAATTATATAGGGGTTTCAGGCCCCTCCTACATCTCAAAGGATTGAACAAGCAAGAGACCCATCGGCAGATTCCTATTCAGGAACTACACAAGCACCAGTTCAATTTCAAGGTGGGGGAGCAGTTCTATTCAAAATTCTGACATCTTGAGTATTCCCAAGACCCATGGGCATTATTAACGATGCCATCAGTGGAAACAGTCCACTTAAAGGCCCCACAGCTTGACAAAACAGTACTTGCAGGGGATTTTCCGGCACCCATAATTCTGCAAGATGCCTGTTGCTTATTCCCATGCAGTAATGGCGCACGCACTATCCCAGATTCAGAGTGGGAGAGCAGTACTTCCAAATCAGACTTTACCATTGCTGTCTTTTCAGACCCATGGACAATATTTAAGGTGCTAGTAGTGGCTATAGTCCACTTTTTTTTTTATTTAGTTGTTTAACCAGGTGTAGCACACTAAGCTGAAAGCTTTTTTACAGGAGCGACCTGGGAGCACAAGGAGGTTAAGTGACTTGCTCAGGGTCACACAGTATGCAAGTGGAAGCTGTGGGATTCAAACCCAGGTCTGGTCTGCTGGATGTCACCAGATTTGCAGCTCAGAGCCTTAGACCACTGCGCTATACTGCCTCCACTTAAAGGCTCCACAGCTCAATCAAGCATTACAGGCAGTGGCAGAGGTAGTCAGGTCCCCCTATGGCACATGGTTTTCCCATCAACTGGAGAAAGAGCTCCCCAATTCCAATCCAGACCTTGATCCTCCTGGGGGACTCGCATCATGACACAAGGTTTTTTCCACCCGAAAACTAGATTTTGGGATCTGTAAATGCTCATCAAGGAGTTTTGTAAGCTCCTCAGCTGCCTGCTTATTTTTTCACACAGCTCATTAAGACGAATGAAGCCCTTCCTCCAGGGACGATCCCAGAGGTCAGAGGTCATGAAGGGCCATAAGTTAGGACATCTGCACTAAGTAGGAATCGTGACCAATGCAAGCCTCAGGAGCTGGGAAGGACTCACCTGCATCAGCTGTTGGCACCGGGCAGGGGATTGCTGTTGGACACATGGTACAGTATAAGCATTTCTGAGGGGGAGAACAGTAGGCCATGCCCCATGACACGCTGAACAACAATTCCTCAGTCAGGCTAGCCTGATTCTAACTGACAATGTGGCAACGCTGACATACAGCGACCATTAGGGTGAAACGAGAAGCTCAAAGATGCTGAAGGAATACCTTCTCTTTCAGTGGGTTGAGCACCACTGAGCGATGTTTGTATCGGGACAGAAAAATGTCATAGAATGTCTCAGTCGCAAGGTGGGTTGACCAAGGGATCGCAGCTGAAGGACAGTGCCTCCCACATTCAGACAGAATAGTGGGGCAATACTCAAACAGATCTTTTCATCTGCTGGCAGAACTCCAAGGTAAAGCAATTCCGTTCCCTGGCCAAGGACGAACTAGCGATGGCTCAGGACACCTTTTCCCCATAAACTGGGATCTGTTCGGTCTCCTGTATGCCTTCCTCCAACATGGCCTCTATTAGGAGTCCTCCACAAAGTTGCCTTGAACAGGACAGTCATGATTCTAGTCTGTCCCTTATGGTTTTTCCGCACTTAGTTGTTTCTCATTCATTGGTCAGGGCTACCACTTCGAACATTCAGGTTCAGCCTGGGCATTCTCCATCAAGGTCCAGTTCTGCACCCCATTTTAACAACTGGTCTCTCTCTAGACCTGGAAAGTGAGTGGAAAAACTTTCAAGGAGCTATGCGGCACAGCTCCTGCTGTTGACATGATGGGGAACTCTTGTGTCTCTTCTTCCTCCAAAGTGCATTATAGAATCCAGAGGAAATTTTGGTTCTGGCGTCATTCCAGATACATACAGAACGACGCAGTATAATCGCCTGTACTACTGCAGTTCCTTTAAGACAGATGGACAAAGGACTGCAACCAACCACCTTACAAAGTAGAGTTTCTGCACTGGGGGCACTCTTGACGGACCGTGGGGAATTGTTGAGCTCATATCCCCATGTCTGGTAGTTCTTCAGGCAGCAGCATTAAAACATCTTCAATCCACCAAAGCTATCACCTTGGAGTCTTAATATGGTTCTCAAGGTCCCCTTTAGAGCCTCTCAAGTCATCCATCATGCATCTCAAAATAAAGGTCCCCCTTTTTTCTCAAAGTTATTATTCCAGCCAGGAGTTTCAGCAAACTAAAAGCATTGCTTGCCCAAGAGCTGTGCACTCATTCATCAGGCTGGAACAGTTCCAGTTTTTGTTTGCCAAAGTTATGTCTTCCATCTATTATAATCAAGGGTTCATTCTTCCTTCCTTCTGTCCACTCTGTAAAAGCAACAAGGATGGAAAATTTCATACACTAGACCTGGGAAGAGAGAGAAAATGTACATTAAGAGAGAGGACGCTATTCACAAAACTTCAACCATGTTCTTGCCAGCTAAAGGTAACAAATTTGGGGGCAGCAAGGATTCAATAGGCTCTATAGCCAAACGGATTCTATCCGTTACCTCTACGGCTTATGATCAGGCCAGAGTAACTTGCCTGGCCCAGTGAGAGTCCATGGCCCCCTTCGTGGGCGTAATTTAGAGAAGCATCAACAGCACACTCACACTGAGTGGCCTTTTTGATCATCCATTCACGCACTATAGTGCAAAAAAAAAAAAAAATTCTCACTGGGAGTGATGTCCTTGGCAGAGGTATCCTTTGACCGCAGAGTATTTCAAGCGGTGGTGAACCCTTATGGGCTTTTGACATTCTTCCCACCCGGGACATCTGGGGACGTACTGCTTTTATATATCCCAGGAGTAAGGAAGCCAGCTTAGGAAAGAGAAATTTAAATTTAAATACCTGTAAATTTTCTTTCTCCGACGGCTGGTCTCTGGGCTTCGGATTCCCTCCCAGAATGTGTATAGTGGCTGGCCTCACGGCCATATATGCCTTAAAATTCTTGTGTTTTGTTCCCAAGTTCTTGTAGTATTACCACATTGGACTGCTTTAGGAAGAACTGAGGAGAACAGGAAGTGGAGGGCTGGATGTCCCCTGCTGCAGAGGTCTGTTTCCTGCCTGTGGATCAGCATCAGGAGGTACAGCCCAGGAGTAAGGAAGCCCAGAGACCAGCCGTCGGAGAAAGAAAATTTACAGGTATTTAAATTTCGATATGTGTGGTAGTGTGCTAACAGGAAGCAATCACTTGAGTTTACCATTTTGGGAGTAGGCTCACGTCAATGAGACATTGCTCAATTATCTGTCTTAACTAGTGCTGTGAGTGGGTGGTATAATCTTGATGTAGAGTACTAAACAATGTAACACAAAGCTGCAGCTGTGCACAGGGTTTGTACTGGCTCCGGTACATAAAACAGTAGCTGGTTCTGTTAAATAATGTAAAGGAAAAAAAAAAAAATCTCGGAGATTGTTTCTAATGCACTGCTTCATTTATCAAAATAAATACACATATTTTTCTAAAGCGTGCTTTTGCAGCTTTCCTAGATTAAGATTTAGGACCTTGAGTGGTTTTTGCGAGAGGAGTGATTTTGCTTCCATTTAAGAGCAGCTGACACCTTCTTTTGGCTGGGGCAGGCAGCTTATGTCCAGTAGCTGCCTGCCCAATGACCTAAGTTAGCTATATTTTATCAGTTTTTGTTTTTTTTGTTCTGGCAGTAAGAAGTTATAAGACTTGAAATACCGCTGTCTCACTTCCTTGTACAACCGAAGCTGCCCAATGCCTGCCGGAACCCTGCCCAGAAAATATTGTTTTGATGATGTGAAATGGGGTAGGAACTCTAGGGCTATAGATCACATTATAATGCTGTTGGGGGCAGTGGCGGTCTTTGAATACTACTGAAGCTTATAAAAAGCACTTGTTAGACAGGGGTCGAAACTGGCACCAGCCCACTATCCAAATGCTAGCAGATTTTGCATCATGCTAGTAAGATTTTCCTTTAACTAGCCCTGCGGGCGTGTACTGGAGAAGGTAACATTTCAAGAAGTGCTTCAGCTGGGCCACTGGAAAAGTCTGTGGGGCTAGTGGGTTTACTCAGTCACTAGGCCTGCTGGCTAGTAGCTGCAAAACTTAAATTCGCCCCCTGCTTGTACATGTTAAGGGGGGTTGTACAGGTAGTACTGCCCCCACTTAACATGTACGAGTGCCTTTTTATAAGTTTCATTAGTATTCAGAGGCCACCACAGCAGGGGTCGAAATTTAGTTTTGCATCCAATAGACAGCAGGGCTAGTGACTAAGAAAATTCACTAGCCCCACAGACTTTTCCACTGGCCCAGCTGGTGTATGTATTGAAATGTTAACTTTTCCAGTATTAGCCCACAGGGCTAATTGAAGGAAGATCTTACTAGCCTGATACAAAATCTATGTCTCCACAAAAGAACCATGCACTCGGCAACAGTGGTGCTATCAGCTAAATATTGAACAATATCTCAAAAAGCTGATGCATTCACTAACCCCAAATATAGTCGAACCCAGAGCTACTATTTTAAATATTCATTGCACCAACTAGTCCACCTGACGCGTTTCAGACACAAGTCCTTTATCCCCTTTGGGGAACTGGGCCACCCCAGTGCTGAGATCTCTGCTACATGCGTGGTCTACATCGGTGGCTCCCTTACAGGCTTCGGGTGTGGCCCCAGCTCTTGACGCTTATCCGATGCCGGTGAGCGAGGTGGCTCTGCCACTGGGTCCCCTCCTGACACTGTCCCCGGTGCCTGGATGGGTAGAGTGTCTGGAGTTGCTTGTCATGGGATCTCCTTGGTATCCTCCCCGGAATCGGTGGATAACCAAGATAATCCGTACTAGCAACCAAGTTGCCTGAAACTTAAGATGCTCCCCGGACTCTGCAGGAGATCCCTTTCTGGTTCATGCTCTGAGGCCGACACTGTATGTGGCACTGCCTCACTCTGTGTCAGTGCCGCGGAGATCTCCGGGGTGGCAGTGCCGCACTGCCACAGTCGCTGTTGCCTCCGAGGATGACGCCACTTTTGAAGTTGACACTACCTCCGAGGTGTCTGTGCTGCTTTTGGTGATGGCGCCATGGTTGGCGCCGTGGCCGATAATGGTGCTGTGGTCGGTGCTGCTTCAGATGACGGCACTGCCTCCGGGGCAGTCTCCGTCGTTGATGCCATCTTCGGCACCGCATCAGCAGTCAGTACCAACCCAGAGTTAGAGGGGGAGTTGGAAGCCGACCTGGGTGCCGGTTTTACTCTTCCCCCTTCCCTCAGAGTGGTGGCCAAGGTAGGGCATCTCTCTGTCTCGAGGGGCAGGTCCTGGTCCTGTAGGTCGGATGGGGTGGGGCCCTGTTCTGTCCCAGTGGCCTCGGCCACCCTGGGACGGATTTGGGGCACCAACCCGGGCTCCCCCTCTCCAGCTAGGTGCCGGAGCCATACTGTGGGTGGTGGTAGGAGCCACCTTTCTGGGCCTGTACGGTTCCGATCTCCTCACCAGGGGTCTTCCCCCCCTTAGGGCTTCACACTGCTGGCTCGGAGAGAATTGAGCAGCAGTCAGTGGCTGGGCAGCACAGCCCACTCCCTAGGGAGGGGTTCCCTGTTTGCTCCCACAGCTCTGGCAGAAGGATGTCGGTCTCACAGGACCATTCTGTTCCCCCCCCTTCCTCTTTGCCTCCTCCTTCTCTTCTCCCAGGTTTTTCTGGTCCTTAGGGGGGCCCCTCACCTGGGAACAGTATAGGGTGATGATGAGTGCGTTTCCTGTTAATTTTAGGGCCATACACGAAATGGTTTTCCCATCTTCTTCCTTGGGTTTGTCGCATCCTATGCAGAGCCCTTCCGCATCGTCGGCTTCCTCCTCTGAGGAAGAGGACTGTCCATCTTACCTTTCCTATGATGCTGACTTCAGTGAGTATCAGTGATTCCTCACAACAATGTTGGAGGAGTTCCATCTTCCCCAATTAATGCAACGCAATCCTGCACGTGCAGTGCTGGCATTCCTCGTGGAATACAGCCAAAAATCCATAGTGATCCCTCCATGGCCCCGTCCTTTCATGGAGAAGTCGCACAGTGCCTGGCAGCTTTCCGCTTCCCCATCTCC
This sequence comes from Neoceratodus forsteri, assembly GCA_016271365.2. Lineage (NCBI taxonomy): Eukaryota > Metazoa > Chordata > Ceratodontiformes > Ceratodontidae > Neoceratodus > Neoceratodus forsteri. The sequence goes on from JADMNL010000025.1 coordinate 400,936,790, forward strand.
AGCCCCTCTGGACTGCCAGCACAGGTTTTGCACCCCCCATTCTCCAGGAGCTGCGCCCCATCCCGAGTTGGGGTGGAGTGGCTGGATATCCCTTCAGGGCGTCTTTATCTGTCAAGAGACTGCCCCACAGAGACTGACTCGGTGGAGTTCGATCACTGGGGCAGAATGGTCTTCTCCTCAGTGCGGCTCTTGCTCTCCAACTTGGCACACTAGGCAAGCATGGTGGCCTGTGAAAGGCACCTGTGGGCTATGCTGGATCAGATCCTGGTGGCCATGCCTGATAGTGAGGTAATCAGGCCAGCCATCACCATTTCTACATGAGGCCTGGAGCTGGCAAGACACCAAGTGAGGGCATCTTATGACGCCAGCGTGGTAGCCTCCAAGATTGTAGGAACAGCAGTCTGCATTAGGTGTACAGCATGGCTCTGCCTTTCCCTGTTGTCACCCTTGGCCTGGCATAGGGTGACTGCCTTGCCATTCTGGGGGCCTGTTTTTTCTCCTGCAGGGCCAGTCGAGAGTTGTTGGGGGCATCCTCCTTCTTCTGGTCAGGAGCCTTGACCTGACCCTGACCAGTAGCTGGTTTGGCCAGACAGGTGATGGGCCCCCTCCTTTTATGAGTCGTCCACAAAAGGCTGAGGAAAGGTTGAACCCTCAGGGAGGTGCCAGTGCCACAGTCGTGGTGCTAGATACTCACCCACCAGTGATGAATGGTGAAGATTGATGCAGGTAAGATATGAAAATTATATACCTACCGTAATTCTTGATCTTCCTGTATATCTTCACCATTCATCACTGCTTCCCACCCACCATCCCCTCTTGGGCCTTAGCTTCCTGGGCAGTGCCTTCTCCCTGCCTGCCTTCTCCCCAGTTGAGGACATTTGCGAACATAGTCTCGCTGGCACCTCTGGGTCCACTGATCCTCCTGTGAAGCAGCAAGGATCCACCATGGAGGGGAGAGCAAGCAGGAGCTCTTGCCCTCTTTGGCCTGAGGCTCCTTGGAACTCTGTATGGCCTAGCCAGGACACCCTGGGGATGGCAGCTCCCCAGAAGCTCTTCATTTCTGGAGACTCCTCTTTTCTTAAGGGCCCTTCTTGCCTCCTCCTTGGGTCTCTGGCATTTTCAACGGAGCTCCGGGGATCCTCCTGTTCTCCCTTTAATTCCCCTTTCTTTTATACAAATTGCTGTGGGGCCATGCATGACGTTTCATATATGCCAGAGGGCGTCCAGCCTGGAATGCCCATGGTTTACTACCTCATGTAAGGTACATTTTCTGCTTGGTGGGGTGCTTGAGTGCAGGCAGCCCTTCTCTTGGTCTAGAGAGGGGTCCTTCTAGCAAGGCGATTGCCTCCAATCTTAACCGGTGGAACCCTACCCTGGGATTCACCTCTTATTTTTCCCCTCTCCTTAAAGCGGTTAGGGAAGGGGTGGGAGAGAGGGAGAGGAGGGAGGAGGAGGGGATTGGTTGGACCCCTTACTTCTTGAAGTGGAAATTGCATACCTCTGAATTATCCTCTGTTTGCCCTCTGGGCTTGTCTTGGCTCCGAATCTGATGACATAGTGGGTCTCGGTTTAAAAATAAATGTAAGTAGAGAAGGAGTTCTTTCCTTGCTCCTCAGCCAGTTCAGTATCTCCCCTTGGTAAGTTGTCCTTTGGGATCCACTTTTCTCCTCTTCTCTCCTCCTTTCCTCTGCCTCTATATTTTCCGGTATCTTCTCTCCACCCCTCACTCCCTCCTGCCTCTGTATCCTTTCCCTCCCTTTCTTACCTTCTCCTTCCTCTCCCATTTTCTCATCCCTTTCGCTTGCCCAGTTGTTGGGGTCCCTCTCCCCTTCCTCTGGTCAACTTATTCCTTTTTAAGTTTATATCTTTTCCTTTTTCTGTCTCTTGGGCTCCCTTTCCACCCTTTCTCTGTTCCTAGTTTTCTCCCGATGAGCAGAACTGAAGTAATGAGGGGCCAGCGTCTGTTACTGGCCAACCCGCGAGCGTCTCGTAGTACTGTTTGTCGACCTTGAGGGGGCACCATCTCTGACTGTGGTCCCTCTTCCAGATAGGAAGAAAGCTTTTAAGCTTAAAAGCTTCCCGTGGGGTCCTAGTGCTTCTGGCTTGAATCCACCAGTGATGAATGGTGAAGATATACAGGAAGATCAAGAATTGCAGTAGGTACGTAATTTTTATTTCACACTATAAGAGGTTGCTGGGGCTGAGTGCACCTTCAGCTCTAGTAAGAGCTGAGCTTGGCCAACTGCCAGTAGAATGTATGATTAAGGGGAAAGTGTATATTGGCGTATGGCCTGTATTATGAACGAAAGAAGGCTACCTAGAAAATGTGTGGCAGAGGGAACTGTCTCTAAGTAAAAATGTATGTTTTCTGAGTATAAAATTTATAATGGAACATGTCAAACATAATGGATTACTCTCGTGCCTCTCGGAAGTCTCGGTGTAGTCTTTCAACAAAATAAATTAAGCAAAGATTTATGGACATTTATAGTCAAAAAGAAATTGATATTTAGCAATTTAAAATTAGTAAATGGTTAGCAGTTAACAAAAAGCAAATATTTGAACTATACTTAAATTTGGTAAAAGATCCTCAAAAAAAAAAAAAAAGGAAATTATAATATGGGGTATGATTAACAAGCAAGGCAATGGTGAATCAGCATCACCTGACCCTGCATTAATTGTCAATATATGCACAGTGGCTGTGAATCAGTGGGCAGAGCTGGACTGGTTGTATACTTGATGGATGCAGACTGAAAGGCAGTCATTACTGAAGTGAGAGGAGTGACAGGTACTGAATGACGTGTAAAATCTTTGTGTATGAGGTGGATTAATGCACAGTCAGGTGAGGCTGATTCAGCAATTGCCTTGTTTGTTTATCATACCCCATATTTTTTTCCCTCCCATCCCATCCCTCAGCATTTGCAGCTGCCATGCCCCTTGGTGACTTTTGTTTCCCTCGACACGTCCTCCTGAAGCATTGCTCTCCACCATTCCTGTTGCTATTTGTGGTTGTCCCATCCCTTGCTGCAGCATTTGTCTCCGTTGTTAATGGATGCAGCCCTTCAGTGATAAGCAGACATTGACAACACCACCACATATAATGAAAAGTTCTGCGGTGTCCTGTCTGCGGGTCCCAGTTGTGAATGGTCAGCTGTCTGTTGCACTCCCCCCCCCCCCAGGCGTTCCATATCTCCTCCAGTAGTGCAGGTCAGGAGGGAGAGAATGGAGTCTCCGACATGTCCACTCCCCTAAACATCGTAAGTATGTCACATAGAGCAGAGAGCAAACCAACTGCAAAGTCATTGGGACGCAACCGCTGGATTGGGAAGGAGGGAAGAAAGACAGGGTAGAGCACTGCACTGTGTGATCTGTTGGGGGTTGGAGAGAGAGGGGAGAAAGCGAGAGAGGAACAGTCAACGATTGGGTACGAGGAGTGTGTGTTTGTGTGACGAGGAACGTGTGTGTTTGGGGGGGACAGAATAAAACGAAAGCATGTTTCTATGTCTTGCAAATTATGTTATGGACAAGAAGTGTCAGAAATCATCATAATGGTATATTTCTTGCATTTCTGTGTTCACAACATCAGTGCAGTACGCATTACTTGTTTGAGACTAATTCTAAAGTTGGCAGGATATAGTTAATTCTTGTGTCTGTAAAGGTATAAAACCCTTTCTGTTAATTAATTAATTTATTTTTTTAACAAAGACCCCATGTTATAAGTGTTATAACCCACTCTAGGGTATGGGGTTATTGGGGATTAATCAACACCCCGGGTGCATAGTGAGGCACAAGGCCGCAGGCCGAGTGCTCTCACAGCACCTGGGGTGTTGTTTAATCCCCAGTACTTCATACCCTGTCGTGGGTTATTGCTTACTTAATAAATACAAATTTGAATACTACAAAAAACATAGACTTAAAACATTTTGTAATAAAGATGAGACTACTGTATGTGCTGTGCAATTGTCAACCAGGATCAGATGATTTAATGCACATATTGATGTTATGCCCCCCTGTACAACCCTTATAGGAGTAAATGTTTAGGCAAGATCTTGGCGAACATAGAGTTGGAACCAAGCCATCAAGTTACTTATTTATTTAAATCACACTGTGATCCAATCCTGAACTCTGGTCTCTTTCCTTAAAACTGTGGACCAATTCAAATTATATTTTAAAGATGAATGATTTAAACGTCTCTAAGGAGGACAGGAAATTAAATAAGTAATCGAAACCCACATTATGTGTCATGTTTTTATTTCTAATAGATTGTTGTTTATTAGATATGAAATTTAGTCATTTACTTTCTTTTGCCAGCACGCTTTAACTGTAAACATGGCTGATACTGGTGCTGCCCATTTCTCATTTCCTGTCTTCCCACAGACACTGTGGGTGAGCCTACTAAATGGTGGTGTTGCCATTCGTGCATTCTATGGCAACAGCCATGACTCGTGCACTGTGTGACACTTTCTCGTGAAACTGGCAGAAACGGACATCATTCAGGAAGTAAAGCCCATCAATATCATAGATAGTGCTGTTTGGTTTAGTGTTTGTTTTTTTGTTTTTTTTGTACTGTTGAGATCACTATATATGATCACTGTGGCAGAGGGGTGGCATTTTTAGCTGTGATGGTTGGGTGAGAACAGAAAGACAGGAAATTTGCTACTGCGATAGTCGGGTTGAAGGAGTGTGTACGATGTTTGGATGAATACCGTAATAAAGTAATTACTAACATACTAAAACGCCTGCAGAGTTGACCTAATTATCTGTCATGTCTGCTCGGTAGCCAGCCACCTAGTGGCTGTTAGGCTCTTGTATCAATTAGGCTGTTTTTATCAAGGCTGCCATGGGTACATTATGCATTATCCTACAATGTTCGTTGTGCCACTCACTGGTTGTTCAGTGCTCGTCCCCTGCTGATTGTTTAAAAAAACCAAACAAACAACAACAGCAAAAAAAAAAGGATATTTCTTGTGGCTCCCCCTTCCCCTACCCCGACAGTGGAGTTTGGAGTGTAAACCTTGACTGGGCTACCCACTGATTAACAGATATGCTCAAATGTCATGATTCGTCCCTCCAGCAGTCTCGATAGCTATGTTTTCTTTGGATGTGATCATTTAGTAATATTTATTAAGCACCTTTCCATAAGACATTATGCTTCAAGAGGCTCAAATCATTCGGGAATTTGTGTAGGGTTTGTGCCAGCAGAGTGCTGAAATCAGCACCACGGATGTCTTGCCATGTAACTAGTGGGAAACAGTGAGTGTTTAGTTGTTGTATGCTAAATGCACGTTGCTTGCAAACCTTAATGGCCACACTGAACTGCACAAAAACCCGAAAGCCCTTGCCAGTAGTCATGTCCCACCACCATCCACTCTGCCCACCAGTGCAATCGTGTAGCTAGGGTGCCAGATCCAGTTTACAGTGCATTGTAAATGTGTGCACAGTGGCAGAATGTTGCCTCCTGTCTTAATGACCGAGGGATGCAATTAAACATTTTTGCCATGTCATCCTTTGTATGTTTTGGGAGAAGTATGCATCAGCTGTTATCCACTCTCACCGGAAAATATTAAGATTTTTGTAGATTTAAATATTTATTGATAATCTATCTTTTACATGTTATGATTGTTCATATTTGCTTTAGCCTGAGTGCCTAATTTTAAGAACAAACAGGCAGCATTGGGGCTGATATGTGGAGTGCTCAGAGTAGCGCTGTATTTAAGATTGTAATGATGGAATTAAACATGTCTGCCATATGTGCCTAAGTAAGTCACATCTCTGGCAAGAAAGCTCTATAAAGAATGAATATTTCACTGCATGCATACCATAAATAAGGTCTAATATTTTATGCCCATGACAAGACACAGCTTTTGCATAATGATCAGACCATGGCAATGTGTTATTGTCCAGTCCAGTGTGCGTATCTGCTTGCTTCAGAATGTTTTATATTGCACTGTTATAACTTTGGCTGTTACATGTTACGGGCAGAGTGTGGTGTGGGAGTCGTCAGGTAGCCTAATGTATGTTTTTAAGATGGCTCTCAGCTAGTTCTTTCTTATAGCATTAGTTTACTGTGAAATAGGAAAAGAATAGTGAATTATAAAAAATTAAAACATAAAGTAAGTGACACTGTGAGCCTTTTGGCTAATTTTGCAAAATGTACAGCAGGTATTCAGTGGAGTCCCTCAAGGTTCAGTATTGGGACCACTCTTGTTCAATGCCTACATCTCGGATATAAGGAGGGGGGTAAGGAATAGGTTGAGTCTCTTTGCCGGTGATTCAAAACTGGGGGCACTGGTGGATTGTGAAGAAGCGAGGGAGATGGTCCAGAGGAGCTGGATACCCGGGAGGGGTGTCAAGGAGGTGGGGACTGAAATTTAATGCTGGGAAATATAAGGTACTTCATTTTGGGGTCAAAAACCTGGGCCATGAATACACCTGGGGGGTCACACTACAAACCACATTGGGAGAAAGGGATTTAGGGGTGGTGATAGACGTCAAAATGAATAACTCTGAAAATTGTAGAAGAACTGCAGCCAAAGTAAACAGGATACTGGGCTGCATAGCCAGGGGAATTACGTCCAGAAGGAGGGAGGCGATCATTTCTGTATATAATGCCTTGGTCAGGCTGCAGCTCGAGTACTGTGTGCAGTTCTGGAGCCCTCATCTGAAGAAGGACATAGCGCTGCTGGAAAGGGTCCAGAGGAGAGTGACCAAGATGATTCAGAGCATGGAGGGGAGGCCTTATGAGGAGACACTGGAAGAGCTTGGGCTTTACTCACTGGAGGAGAGGAGGGACAGGGGAGATATGATGGAGATTTTCAAGTATGTAAAAGGAATAACCAGGAGTGGAACCAAGGAGCTGTTTAGGTTAAAGGGGGGAACAACTAGGGGCCATGAGTGGAAGCTGGAGGGGGAACTACAGGGGGGAGTGTAGGAAGCATTTTTCAGTGAGAGGGTGGTGGAGCCGTGGAATGCGCTGCCTGGGAGGCTGGTGGAGGAGGGCACAGTGGAGGGCTTCAAGAAGGGGTGGGACAGGTTCAAGGGGAAACTGAAACTAAAGAACCCTCTTGGGGGCTGGGGGGTGGTAAGGCGAGCAGCCACAAGATCGCTGGCTTTCAAGCAGACAAGACAGACCATTTCGCCTATTCTGCTGGCTTTCAGTATGTTAGTATGTTACATACTGTACCAAGTTCACTCGCACTGCGTGTGAGTTTCATTTGTTGTACTACGCTCTTCAAACTTGTGAAGTGCCTCGAAGGCCAATATTCTGTAAGCGTTTCTTTGAATGTGCGCATACTGTGCCTCAAGCTACAGCGTGCAAGCTTTTGCCTCGACAACAATCAGTGCCTTTCATGTAATGATTAGCATTTTGGTCAAATTGGGACACTATCATCACGTTTGTTTAAATCACACCACACTTCCCCTCTCTTGACACTACTTTTTTTTTTTGTTATACCTTTATTTGGTTTTGTTGGCACTGTATTGTGTACAAACCCTCCAAATGCCTCCCCATCCACGCACCAAATACAAAGTCGTGGAGCATTGCTTGCTTATGTAGTTTGTTGATGTCCGCTGTGACCACTGGTATCCTTGGAAACCAAGATATGAAGCATCTGCTTGTTGCGCACATCTGTAGTGGGGACGGTGGCAGAGGTACTGGTAGGGATCATGGTCACACTCCCGTCCCCTGTCCCCCCCCGCCTTCCTTTGCATTAGCAGTCGTGGGTCACAATGGCAGTGTTTGGGGCATGCAATTCATGCCACTGCTTGGTGCTCAGCAGCTGCGGGTTGTACCGGCCCACACTGTCTGTCCTGACTTGGATTACATTGAATCGGACTGATTATCAGATGGTGCCACCAAATTGTGTCATTTGCCTGTGCAAATCAGTGACACTTACTACCTGACCGTGAACGGTGGTAATTCCAACCCAAGGACCATAAAAAAACTGTGTCCTATCCGTAGTTCTACTTTTGGATCCTACATATTGCTGGATTTATGTGTTGTTGAGGCTCACATATGCTGCAGTGGTGTAGGGATGGTGTGTGGGGCTTATTGAGGCTGATAGCGAGGAGCGTAAAGACATTATCTGCATTGATGGTTTACGATCTGTAAACTTTATATTGGGAAGCTTAGATGCCAGCTACTTTTGCAGCTGAAGCAAGTGACTGTTAGGAAACCTTTTGGTTATAATTACCAGAGCTGTAAAACATTTTCTGTTTAAAGTCGCTCGTTTCCAGTGGGCACTGTGAAACAGATATGGAAGAACCTACCTTGAATATTTACTCGCTGAGGAGATGAGCTATGGTTGTTTTTGACTGAGTGGTAGTGTTTTTTTTTATTTTAACTTACCAGTTTATATGCGTCTCTTTCACTTTCCATCGCAACCACCAGCCCCCTTCACAAGCCATAATGCCATTTCCTTTATGTTTCATGATCTGAGATAGTTCTGTTTCTAGTGAACTGTTTTCGGATCAGCTTATTTGTTTTACATTGCTATGTATGAATAACCAAATTCCCCTACTGGTCCTTAGAACTACAGTGGTATCTTTAATGTCCCCCTGCATACATCCATATACACACCACCTCACAAACGGCAGTAGGAACATCGATATTACATATCATCTGCCGGATGCCCACCCTCACAGTACAACATCCTACTAGTACTGCATTTGGGTGCCCAGGTTAATGGTATTAGTCTGGGTCGACCCTGAAAAAGGGACCATTACGGTCTCAGTGGGCCTACCCGGTCACCAAAATTTAAATAAAAATAATAAATAAAAATTAGCCCGATTCCAGTGCGGACAAGAACCCATAATCTTCTGTCCTAGGCGAAGATATGCTACCGGCTGTGCCATGCTGATATACAATGGGCATTACTTTTTGAGCGGATACGCATATATATGACTTGGGTTTTTGTTTTATTACCAGCTCTATGTGCAGTTAATGAAGTGTCGGCTATTTGGGAGTCTTGTAAGGTGTGCATTCCTAAGAGATCCACTGCGTGCTGATCTGTCTCTGATACACTTCTCTCCAACAGTTTATTTGGAAACAAAAACACTATCTTGACATGCATTCCTGACAGTGTGCTTGTCCATGTGTCACAACACAGTGTATTGATGAAGCGAGAGAGACAGTCCAGAAGGATCTGGATACCCTGGAGGGTGGTCAAGGAGATGGGGTTTGAGGTTTAATGCAGGGAAGTGTAGGGTGCTGCATCTGGGGGTCAGAAACCCAGGCCACATATACACCCAGAGGGGGTCACGCTGCAAGCCACATCGAGCGAGAGGGATCTAGGGGTGGTTGATGATGTCAAAATGGATAACTCTGCAAATTGCAGAAGAACTGTGGCAAAAGCAAACAGGATACTGGTCTGCATAGCCAGGGGATTATGTCCAGGAGTAGGGAGGTGATCCTCCCTCTGTATAATGCCTTGGTCAGTCCACATCTTGAGTACTGCGTGCAGTTCTGGAGACCCCACCTCAAGAAGGACATAGCACTGCTGGAGAGGGTCCAGAGGGCAACCAGAATGATTCAGGGCATGGGAGGAAGGCCCTATGAGGAAAGGCTGGAAGAGCTTGGGCTCCTGGAGGAGAGGAGAGACGGGGGAAGAGGAGAGACATGATAGGGGTCTTCAGATATGTAAAAGGAATAAACAAGGGCGGAGCCAGTGGGATTGTCAGACTAAAGGGGGGGGGGAGAGACAACCAGGGGGCATGAGTGGAAACTAGAAGGGGAAACTACAGGGGCGAAAACAGGAGGCATTACTTCACTGAAAGAGTGGTGGAGCCATGAAATGCACTGCCCGGGAGTCTGGTGGAGGAGGACACAGTGGAGGGCTTCAAGAAGGGGTGGGACAGGTACAAGGGAAAACTGAAGCCGAAGATTACCCTCTTGGGGGCTAGGAGGTGGTGGAAAAGTGAGTACCCACTAGGAGGCTGGCTGCCGAGCAGACACGACAGACCATATGCTGGCTTTTAGTATGTTAGTATATTATGCATCACCTTACCCCAGTTACATGATCTGGGAAGTGTTGTATTACACTACCATTATAGTGGAACCTGACAGCAGGTAACTTTTTTTTTACTTGCCTGCAAGTAACCATCCAATCACAACATTTTATTTTAAAAAGGAAAACTTATATAGGATTGAGATCAGATGCCTCACAAATCTGTAAAACAAGACTGCAGGAGCGGAGAAAGTTAGTTTCTTATAATAGCACCTGACCGCACCATACAACAAACTGTCTGTCTACACTTATGAAACATCCTAATCTTCCGAAACACGGTGACCACTGAAATCATCCTCATTTATAAAAATGCAGCAAATATTAGTAAGTTACCAAACCGTACCCACCAACAACGCCAAGCCGAAAATTAGTTGCACAATTGCAGAACTCAAATTAGCATTGAAACACCTTGCTGATAATGGTTATTTAAGCTCGGATACCCAAACGCACAATGGCTTTTGCTTATTTGTGTTCTGATACCGCTCAATCAAACATACTAACACACTAAAATGCCAGCAGAATAGGCCTAATGGTCTTTCGTGTCTGCTCGTTCGTCAGACCCCACCCTGGTAGCTGACCTTGCTGCCCCCCTCGCCTTCTCTGGCTTCTCCCTTACCAGTTCCGGATAATCTCGCTGCATTGGATTTTGCTTCCAGAACCCTTCCCCCTGTACCTTTCCCACCCCCTCTTGAACCTCTTCACCGTCTCTGCCTCCACCAGCCCCCTAGGCAGCGCATTCCATGGCTCTACCACCCTCTCAGTGAAGTAGCACCTCCTCCTTTCTCCCCTGAATCTTCCCCCCCCTCCAGCTTCCACCCATGCCCTCTAGTGGCCCCCTCCTCCTTCCTTTGAAGCACCCTGACTGTTCCTCCCCTATTTACCCCCTTCATGTACCTGAAGACCTCTATCGTGTCGCCCCGGTCCCTTCTCTCTTCCGTGTACATGTTTAGCTCTTCGAACCTCTCCTCATAGGTCATGTCCCCCAAGCCCCAAATCATTTTGGTTGCCCTCCTCTAGACCCTCTCCAGGAGTTTAATATCCCTCTTTAAGTGTGGCGTTACATTATTCTGGCATTTTTTATTTTAACTATTTTGCCATATCACTTTCAAACATAACCAAGTGGTTATTGCAATTTCAGTTTGTTCACATTTCATTCATATACTGGACTGGCTGTATAGTTTTCAGTGTGGTCGAACTTTCCAAAAGATACATCTAGTAACTGTCTGTGCTGATTTCAGTTCGAGCGGCACTAAAGTAAACAACGGTCTGATACTGCTGTTTTCATGTTGGATACTTCCCAATACCAAATACAGGGTTTGAATAATTTGATGGCACCAGACTAAAAAGGACAACATCGTACACTTATCCTTCTTCATTACACATTTTTTGTTTTGGTTTTTCAATAAAAAAATTGTCAAACATATGGCACGTAAAAAAAAAAAAAAAAAAAAAAAAAAAAAAAAATTTAAATAAACAAATACTGTGGGAATTAATCTTTTTTTCTAAACTTGCAGCACCACACAGATACACACTCCTGATTCCTGATACATGAAAACAGAGAAAAAAGAAGCATAACTAATACTTTGCCAGTATGCTGACACTCTTAAGCTTGAAAGTTATTCAAACACCATGGCACTTACAGGTATTACTAGCAAAACTGTACAACACAGAAGTCTGTACAGCTTTTAACCAAGCTTCAAGTGAAACCGGCAACAGCACTGAATGCAGGAACGGAGACGTAACAACTCTGCACATCCGTTCAGACAGCAGTATCATTCACATTTATGCCAAAAGTGATCAAAATTTAAATGACACTGGTTTGTAGAGAAAATGTTTATTTACATGTTACAAGATTAAACCAACACAAAAATATAAGAATGAGTAATTCCTGTCCCCTTTAAGATCGATATTTGTATGTGATACGATCTTATTTGCCGTATATATGTATGTGTGCAATATATGTATGGAAATGGATTTTTGTATAGACATTGGTATGAGTTTTTTGTTGATCAGTAAATGAAACTGAATTATTATAGCCTTACCTAGGATAGAATGGGACCCCAGCCCTCTTCCAGGGCTCTTAGATCCAAGAAAAGAAGGCATGAGTGCATCCAAATTGTTTGGGCATTCTCTCTGTCGCCACAAATGATAGTGAGAAATTAAGAGTTGTGAGCTACCTGAGCAACCCCCCCACCATTTTTTTTTCTGTAACCCTAATTATCTTGACCTGCCACATAAGCCCTGTTTACTCTGGCCATTTCTGCACCAGTGGAGATTGTCTGCTTGGAGAGCCACACCAGTGTACATTTGCATGTGTAAATTGCGCAGGCATCAAACTGGTGTGGCTCTTCTGCCTCCTTCCCAGACAGAGGAGCTGAACTAGTGTAGGTGGTTTCAAGCGCTGTATAAATGGTGGCCACTTTTCACCTCACTGTCTGAGGGTGATTTAGCATCACAACACACGGGGAATTCCTTGCAGGATGGGTCCCACAGTGCAGTTGCCTCCCAAAACACTGGTGTGGAAGCCAGTAGCTCTGCACTGACCAAGCTGTTAGACACTGGTGCGACTCACACTGGTGTCAGTCTGCACTTGGTCATTTATGAAGCCAGTGGTGTACACCACTTAGGGACATCTGCTACCACACTGGTGTCTTGGTAACCGCATTGTGGGACCCATCTTGCAAGTAATTCCCTGTGTGTTGTGATGGTAAATTACCCTCAGGCAGTCAGGTGAAAAGTGGTCACCGTTTACACAGCACTTGAAACCACTCACACTAGTTAAGCTCCTCTGTCTTGGAGAGGAACAGGAGAGCCATATCGTTTGGTACCTGCCCAGTGTGCACATGCAAATGTACCCCATTGTGGTTCTCCGAACCATCTACACAAGTGTAGAAATGGCCAGTGTAAACATGGCTGGCTTCCTAAACGACCAAGTAGACTGACACTGTTGTGAGCCACACTGATGTGTAAATGGTGCTATAGTACTATGCTTCTAGCCTAGCCAGCTGATCCAAAACTGATGTCCCTTCCACCTGCTCCAGAAAGTCTGTAAATGGTAGCTGTATTTTCTTAAAAGTATCTGTGCTTAGTCATATCCATGCCATAATTTGTTCCACTACCTGGATTTCCTTACACTTTGGTATTCAGTCTCCCCATGAGGCAGGTTGAGGAGTGAGACTTCTGATTGTGACACTCTTGCAAGAAGCAGTTGTACAAATATTCTCCAGTTTCCTCAGGGAGCTCCAACACAGCTGGGAGGTGGCAGCTGAGAGAATAGGGTATAGGGGATGGGAGGACCAAATGTTGCTGGGGCGCCAAGCAGACCAGGCCCAGAGGAGGACGGGGCCCTTTACTGAGGAGAGGACTGGGGAGGGGGAAATCACAGAGGGCAGTGTGATTGCTGATGGGTGATCTGAATATGCCAGATGTTAACTGGAGTGCAGTTGCAGCTGCCACTTCGAAGAGTGCAGTTATTCTAGATGCCCTACGGGGGGCATGCCTTAGACAACTAGTACTGGAGCCCACTCGAGAGGAAGCAGTATTAGACTTGATTCTCTCAAATGGAGATGGAGAGAGGATCACAGATGTAGAAGTGGGTAGCCATCTGGGAACTAGCGACCATAGAACAGTATGGTTCACAATAAACACAGCAATAGAGTCAAGCCATACAAAGACAAAAGTACTGGACTTTAGGAGGGCTGACTTTGCCAAAATGGGTGAGTGCCTAAGGAATGCACTAGCAAATGGGCAGGAAGGAGGGGTGGAAAAACAATGGGGAATAATAAAAACTGCCATCACAGAGGTAACGAGCCTTTGTGTGAAGCAGATAAACAAAACAAGACGATGTAAGAAACCACTATGGTTCTCAAAGGAAGTGGCAGTGAAGGTTCAAGAGAAAAAGGAAGCATTCGGGAAGTACAAGGAATTGCAGAAGGAGCAGGACAGAGAACTGTATCAGTTAAAGCAAAAGGAGGTTGGGAAGGCAGTCAGAACAGCAAAGGCTCAAACCGAGGAAAAGATAGCCAACTCAGTTAAGAAGGGGGATAAAACCTTTTATAGGTACATCAGGAAGCAAAGGAAGACCAAGGGAGGGATAGTGAGGCTTAATAAAGGGGAGGGAGGGTGGGCAGAGGAGACTGTGAAAAGGCAGAGATACTAAACAAATATTTTGCTCAGTATTTACAAATGAAGGGGAGGTACATAAAACAAACAGTAGAAACACTCTGATACAGAAGTTGATACCAGCCCATTTACAGAAGAAAGGGTTCTGAAAGAACTCTTAAAACTGAAGATGGACAAAGCAATGGGGCCTGATGGGATTCATCCCAGAATTCTAAAAGAGCTAAGGGTAGAACTAGTGACACCACTGACTACCCTTTTAACAAATCATGGGAGGATGGGTGGTACCCGAGGACTGGAGGAGGGCAGATGTGATTCCCTTCACAAAAGTGGGAGCAAGGCAGAAGCAGGAAACTATAGACCTGTTAGTTTAACCTCAGTGATAGGAAAAATGATGGAATCACTTCGAAGGAAAGAATTGTCGAGTATCTAGAGGCCAGAGGGGCACAGGACCCTAGGCAGCATGGATTCATAGGCGGAAGGTCATGCCAGACAAATCTGATAGATTTCTTTGACTGGGTGACCAAAGTAGTAGATCAGGAGGGCTGAGGACATGGCCTACCTAGACTTTAGCAAGGCATTTGACACAGTCCCACACAAAGATTAATACACAAGTTAGCCAGCCTGGGAGTGGGTCCCAAGATGACAGCCTGGGTAAAGAATTGGCTGGAGAATAGGACACAGAGAGTAATAGTAAATGGAGTCCACTCAGAAGAAAGGAAGGTTACTAGTGGGGTACCGCTGGGTTCAGATTAGATCGGTCCTCTTCAATGTCTTTATAAGCGACATTGCAGAAGGACTGAAGGAAAGTATGTCTCTTTGCAGATGACACTAAGATCTGCAACAGAGTTGATGCACAGGGTGGGGTGAAAGGATGAGAAGGGACTTGGCAAGGTTAGAGGAATGGTCAAATGTATGGCAGCTTAGATTCAATGCTAAGAAGTGCAAGGTAATGCACCTGGGAAACAAAAACCCAGGGGAAGAGTACACAATGGGGGGTGAGATACTAACAACAACAAAAATGGAAAGGGACCTGGGGGTAGTCATATCAGATGACCTAAAGGTGGGCAAGCAATGTGAGAGGGCAGCAAGGAGGGCTGGGGGGTTACTGGGATGCATAGGGAGAGGCATCACCAGTAGAAAACAGGAAGTTATTATCCCTCTGTACAGACAGCTGGTGAGACCCCATCTGGAGTACTGTGTGCAGTTCTGGAGACCCAGTCTCCGCAAAGACATAGACAGGAGGATGGAAGCTGTCCAGAGGAGGGCAACTAAAATGGTGCAGGGTCTGCACCAGAAGACATATGAAGAGAGACTTAAGGAGCTTAATATGTATAGCCTCGAGGAAAGGAGGGAGAGGGGGGACATGATAGAACCGTTCAAGTACCTCAAGGGAATCAACAAAGTCCAAGAGGGTAGCATCTTTCCAAAAAGAGGTGTGCAAGAACAAGAGGGCACAATTTGAAGATAGAGGGGGCGGCTCAGAGGTAATTTAAGGAAGTATTTTTCACAGAGGGGTTGTGGATGCATGGAATGGCCTCCGGAGGAGGTTGTAGAGTCAAAATCAGTGGTGGAATTCAAGCATGCACGGGACAGTCATAAGGCAATTCTGGGGGGTTGGGGTAAGAAGAAGTAGGCTGCTGGTTAACTAGGATCTGCAGCTTATCCAGTAGGTAGGGAAATGGGCAGACTGGGTGGGCCAAGCAGTCCTTATCTACCGTCAAATTCTATGTTTCTATGTTTCCTGCGGGCGCTGAAGACGGACGAGGCGCCAGGACCGGATGGGCTGCATCCAAGGGTACTGAAGGAACTGGCGGATGAACTAGCAGCTCCTTTAGCTGTGCTGTTCAGTGCTTTTCTCCAGACAGGAAGGGTGCCTCTGGATTGGAGGCTGGCTCACGTGGTGCCCATCCACAAAGGAGGGTCTAGGGAGGAGAGGGGAAATTACAGGCCTGTCAGCTTAATGTCAGTGGTAGGCAAACTAATCGAGGGCTTCATCAAAGGGATACTCGGGAGGCAACTGGATAGGCTGGGAGACATGGATGACAAACAGTATGGTTTCGTCCGAGGAGATCGTGCCAGACCAACCTCATAGATTTCTGAGACTGGGTGACGGGGACCCTGGACAGTCAGAGCCCAGTGGACGTCTTATACCTGGATTTTAGCAAGGTGTTTGGCTTGGTACCCCACTTTGGGTTGTTGGCAAAGTTGGGGGAGATGGGGGTGGGAAGACGGTTGCTTAGATCGGTGGAAAACTGGCTTACAGATAGAACACAGAGGGTGGTGGTTAGAGGGACTGTCTCCTCCCCTAGGAGGGTCACCAGTGGGGTGCCCCAGGGTTCGGTACTGGGACTGTTCCTGTTCAACGCCTATGTCTCCGATATAGGGGCAGGGGTTAGGAGCAGGATGAGCCTCTTCGTGGATGACTCTAAACTAGGGGCTTTGGCTGACTGAGAGGAAGCAAGGGTGGCAGTCCAGGGGGACCTGGACACCCTAGAGGGCTGGGCAAGGAGGTGGGGGCTGAGGTTTAACCTGAGAAGTGTAGGGTGTTGCATCTGGGGGTCAGAAACCCAGGGCATGTTTATACCTTGGGAGGGGTCCCACAGCAAGCCACTGTGAGCGAAAGGGATCTCAGGGTGACAGTAGACACCAAAATGAACAGTGAGAATTGCAGAAGAACAGCGACAAAGGCAAACAAGATACTGGGCTGCATAGCCCAGGGAATAACGTCCAGGAGGAGGGAAGTGATCCTACCTCTGTACAATACCTTGGTTAAGCTGCACCTTGAGTATTGCGTGCAGTTCTGGAGGCCGCACCTTAAGAAGGACATAGTACTGCTGGTGAGGGTCCAGAGCAGGGCAACCAGGATGATCCGGGGCATGGGAGAAAGGACCTATGAGGACAGGCTGAAAGCCCTTGGGCTGTATTCATTGGAGGAGAGGAGAGATGGGGGGGATATGATTTGAGGTTTTCAAGTATGTGAAAGGGATTAACAGGGGTAGAACTAAGGAAATGTTTGGCTAAAACAAAGTGGCACAACCAGGGGGCATAAATGGAAACTGGAGGAAGGCACCTATGGGGAGAATGTAGAAGGCATTACTTCACAGAGAGGGTGGTGAAGCCATGGAATGCATTGCCTGGGAGTCTAGTCGAGCAAAGCACTGTGGAGGGCTTCAGAGGGGGTGGGACAGATGCGTGGGGGTGCTGAAGCCAGAATTGACCCTTATGGGGGCAAGGAGGGGAGGAGCGAGCGCCCGATAGGGGCTGGCTACCGAGCAGACACAAAAGACCATCAGGCCTATTCTGCTGGCTTTTACTATGTTAGTATATGAAGGGTATTTCCCACCAGCTTGCACCCCCTCCAACAGAGATTAGCGTAGGAGGTATTGAAATGTCTGGTAAACACTGGGGTTTGAAAATAACCTCTGCACTATTTGAACTTGGTCGAAATCCTGGCCACCATTGTGGAGTGAATTGCTGAATAGGTTTTAGACCAGTTCTGTTCTGAGATCACCTGCCCAAGTTCCTCTTGCCAGAAACTTTGTAGCTGCAAGTAACAATAGCAGTGCTTATTTGGCAAATGAAATTCTTGCTGCAAGTCATAGAGTGAGGGAAGCATCTCTCATTGATACAGTTGGCCAAATTAGATTAAGCCCCTGCTACTCGAGGTTGAAAATTGGGATCTATGGTGGCTAGCTGAAATTGAGGACAGTATTGGATTGGTGTCAAGTTAGATATGTTGTTGGAAAGGAAAGGTTTAGTAACCGGATGCCATGCTAACAAAGTGGCTCACGTCCACGGATTAGAAACTGACCAGATTAATTGGGGAGATAATGGGATAACCGGCAGGGAGGCAGGAGCCATAGGACTGGGCGTTGAAGTTTTCTGGGTCATAACTAGCCATTTTCTGGAAGTTTACAGAGCATATCTGGAATGTCGGACAGTCTCACTGCTTGGCTTGAACGTTTGGAGTCCTAGTCACCCTTTCGGGCACACAGAATGGACCAGCATATGCATGGTTTCTTGCATAGCCAAATAAATCCAGAGATGCGATCCCGGAGCTTGACCCAGAAATATTTTGGCAACAGGATAGGAAATGACTGGAAAGGACTGGAGTCAGGAGTAGGAGTCAAGGTAAAACATCCATACATATTGATTTCAGCTGGCTGAAGAAACTGGCGGATGTCCTGGCGAAACCCCTGGCAGATCTCTTCAGCATCTCTCTCAGGACAGGGTGGGTGGGTGCCCCAGGACTGGAAGGTGGCGCATATAGTGCCTATCCACAAGGGGGGGATCAAGGGAGGTGGCGGGGAACTACAGGCCCGTCAGCCTGACAACAGTGGTGGGCAAGGTGATGGAGGGCATTTTCAAGGAAAGGGGGGGGACCTGGAAAGGTTGGGGTGCCTGGACGATAGACAGCATGGATTCATCCCGGGGAAATCTTGTCAGACAAACCTTGTGGAGTTCTATGACTGGGTGATGAGTGCCTTGGACCTGGGTAGACCAGTGGATGTCCTCTTTCTTGACTTCAGCAAGGCGTTTGACTCTGTTCCTCATGGGGGCCTGTTGAATACGCTGGGAGAAATAGGGGTGGGGAGCCAGATGATCAGTTGAATAGGCATTTGGCTCCAGGACCGGACCCAGAGGGTTGTGGTTGGCGGGATAGTCTCATCCCCAAGGAGGGTCATTAGTAGGGTACCTCAGGGATCGGTCCTTGGGCCCCTCCTGTTCAACGCCTACGTCTCTGACATAAAGAAGGGTATCAGGAGTGAGATGAGTCTCTTTGCGGATGACTCAAAACTGGGGGCGATGGTGGATGGGGAGGGTGGCCCTACAGGGGGACCTGGAGGCTCTGGAAAGGTGGTCTAGAAAGTGGAAGCTGAGGTTCAAGGTACTGCACCTGGGAGCCAGAAACCTGGGCCAAGTGTACACCCTTGGGGGCTGGAAATGCTACAAGTCTCGATGGCTGAGAGGGACCTGGGGGTGGTGGTGGATGTCAAGATGAACAACTTGGAGACTTGTAGCAGGGCGGCGGCAAAGGCCAACAACATGCTTGGATGCATCACTAGGGAGATCACCTCCAGAAGGAGGGAAGTGATACTCCCATTGTATAACTGCTTGGTGAGGTCGTACCTAGAGTACTGCGTTCAGTTTTGGAGGCCACATTTTAAAGAGGGACATTGAACTCCTGGAGAGGGTCCAGAGGAGGGCAACCAAAATGATTTGGGGCTTGGGGGACAGGACCTATGGGGAGAGGCTCAAAGAGCTAAATATGTACACATTGGAAGAGAGAAGGGACCGGGGGGACATGATAGAGGTCTTCAAGTACATGAAGGGGGTAAATAGGGGAGGAGCAGTCAGGGTGCTCCGAAGGAAGGAGGGGAGGGCAACTAGAGGGCATGGGTGGAAGCTGGAAGGAGGGAGATTCAGAGGAGAAAGGAGGAGGTGCTACTTCATTGAGAGGGTGGTGGAGCCATGGAATGCGCTGCCCAGGGGGCTGGTGGAGGCAGAGACGGTGGAGGCGTTCAGGAGGGGGTGGGACAGGTACAGGCGAAGGGTTCTGGAAGCAACTTCCAGTGCAGCGAGATTATCCGGGACTGGGAAGGGAGAAGCCAGAGAGGGAGCAGCAAGGTCAGCTCCCAGGATGGGGGCTGACCAAACGAGCAGACATGAAAGACCATTAGGCCTATTCTGCTGGCATTTTGGTATGTTAGTTCTGTACCACTGTTTCCCCCATGTCCAGGGAAGAAGGGGCCATTGATTCAAATCTGACTCCCAGTTATGTTAACATTGGTATATAGTTATCCTCGTATAGGTTGGTAAGGTCCACTTCTGTGTTATGACCCAGATATCTGAAGAAGATGGTTGTCAAAGGAAGAGCGATCAAGCAGTAATTGTCTAACATACTAAAATGCCAGCAGAATAGGCCTAATGGTCTTTCGTGTCTGCTCGTTTGGTCAGCCCCCACCCTGGGTGCTGACCTTGCTGTCCCCCTCACCTTCTCTGGCTTCTCCCTTCCCAGTTCCGGATATTCTTGCTGCATTGGATTTTGCTTCCTGAACCCTTCCCCTGTACCTGTCCCACCCCTCTTGAACCCCTCCACTGTCTCTGCCTCCACTAGCCCCCTAGGTAGTGCATTCCATGGCTCTACCACCCTCTCAGTGAAGTAGCACCTCCTCCTTTCTCCCCTGAATCTTCCCCCCTCCAGCTTCCACCCATGCCCTCTAGTGGCCCCCTCCTCCTTCCTTCGAAGCACCCTGACTGTTCCTCCCCTATTTACCCTCTTCATGTACCTGAAGACCTCTATCATGTCTCCCTGGTCCCTTCTCTCTTCCCAAGTGTACATATTTAGCTCTTTGAGCCTCTCCTCATAGGTCCTGTCCCCCAAGCCCCAAATCATTTTGGTTGCCCTCCTCTGGACCCTCTCCAGGAGGTTAATGTCCCTCTTTAAGTGCGGCCTCCAAAACTGCATGCAGTACTCCAGGTGCGGCCTCACCAAGCAGTTATACAGAGGGAGTATCACTCTCCTTCTGGAGGTGATCCCCTAGCGATGCATCCCAGCATCCTGTTGGCCTTGGCTGCTGCCCTCCTACAAGTCTCAGAGTTGTTCATCTTGACATCCACCACCACCCCAGGTCCTTCTCAGCCATTGAGACTTGTAGTATCCCCCAGCTGCAGTACACTTGGCCTGGGTTTCTGGCCCCAGGTGGAGTACCTTGCATTTCCCTGCATTAAACCTCAGCTTCCACTTTCTAGACCATCTTTCCAGAGCCTCCAGGTCCCCTGCAGGGCCACCTCCCTCCTCCCCATCCACCACCGCCCCCAGTTTCGAGTCATCTGCAAAGAGACTCATCTCACTCCTGATTCCTGTCCTTATGTCAGATCGTGGCGTTGAACAGAAGGGGCCCAAGGACTGATCCCTGTGGGACCCCACTAATGACCCTCCTTGGGAAGAGACTATCCCACCAACTACGCACCCTGGGTCTGGTCCTGAGCCAATTGCCTATCCATCGGATCATCTGGTTTCCACCCCCATTTCTCCTAGTTTATCCAACAGGCCCATGTGAGGAACAGAGTCAAATGCCTTGCTGAAGTCTAGAAAGAGGACATCCACTGGTCTATCCAGGTCCAAGGCACTTGTCACCCAGTCATAGAACTCCACCAGGTTTGTCTGACACGATTTCCCCGGGATGAATCCATGCTGTCTATCGTCCAGGCACCCTGACTTATCCAGGTCCCCCCAGCCTCTCCTTGACAATGCCCTCCATCACCTTGCCCACCACTGATGTCAGGCTGACAGGCCTGTAGTTCCCTGCCACCTCCTTGATCCCCTTGTGGATAGGCACTACATGCGCCACCTTCCAGTCTTGGGCACCCACCCTGTCCTCAGAGAGATGGTGAAAAGCTCTGCCAGGGGTTTCACCAGGACATCTGCAAGTTCCTTCAGCACTCTAGGATGTAATTTATCCGGCCCCGTGCTTTCTCCGTCTTAAAGGGCTGAGGGCTTCCCTCACTCTCTCTGCTGTGATTTCCACTCCAGTACCTCTTCTCCTGCTTAGCCCTCCCCCACCTGCCAGTGATGCTCCCCTCTCCCCAGACCTGCCGATTGTAAGGGCCCCCTCCTCATTATCTCTGTCTCTCCCATGTATGATGCAGCATCCCCATTTTCCCTGGTGAAAACTGAGGTGAAGTACTCATTTAGTACCTCAGCCTGCTCCTCTGGGTCTTGTGCCCATCTCTTCCCTGATTTAATCCTGCTAATCTGCCCTTCACCTTCGTCTTTCCCCAATGTATCTAAAGAACCCTTTTCCCTCTACTAATTTCCCTGGCTAGGTTCTGCCCTTCCTTGCCTTAGCCACCCTCACCACTCTAGTGGCCCTTCTAGCCATCAGCCCATACTCCCGATCCCTTTCACTCCTTGAGTACTTGAATTTCTTATAGGCTGCTTTCTTTCCCCAAGACCACCTCTTGGACCTCCCTGGTCCACCAACAGGTTTTGGGCCCTACCCATTTTCGTCTTACTCTTGCACAGGTGCTGGTAGCATCCTGCACCCCTCTCCTGATGATTTCCCACCTACTATCAGCGTCCATGTCTGACCCAATCCCATCCAAATGCTCCTTAAGGATCCTTCCCATTTCCTTAAAATCCACCCCCCTGAAGTCGGTTACTTACGTCTTTGTGCAGCCTTCTACCCCTCCTAGGTCCAGGCAGAACCAGACCGTGGCATGGTCACTCCCCGCCAATGGGTCCCGTACCTCCAGGCCCCTAATCTGGTCACTGTCTGCCAGGACCACATCCAGCACCCGTGCCTCCCTGGTCGGTTCCCTCACCTGCTGAGTTAGGAACGCATCTTGAAAGACATCCAACAACCTCTGTTCCCTGGTCACAGAGGATGTCATAGTCTCCCAGTCTGTTCCTGGCATGTTTAAGTCCCCCAACACCACCACCATTCCTCTGCCCAGTCTGCAGTGTCTCCTAACATCTGCCACCAGACTGTCCTCCAGCTCCTCCGCCAAGGCAGGGGGTCTATACACCACTCCTATTTTTACTCTCTTGCCCCCCCTTGTTATCAAGGTGACCCAAATCGCCTCCACGGTTCCCTCCGCCTCCTCTACTCCCCCTATGCCAATGCAGTTTTTACTATCATTGCTACCCCTCCTCCCCTTCCCTCCCCCCTGTCCTTCCTGAACATAGTGTAACCCTCCAGGTTCAGGTCCCAGTCATGTCTTGCAGTGGCCCAAGTCTCAGTGACCGCTGCCACATCCACTGCTCCTCAGTTAACATCGCCTGGAGCTCAGGCATTTTATTGCCCAAGCTCCTGGCATTTAGCAGGACTACCTTCCACCCTTTCCCTATAGTTCCATTTCCCCTGCTTGTGTTCCCTTGGGGATTCTGTTTTCTCCTGGTCTGCACTTTGCCAGTTGGTCTTTTCCTGCAATCCTCCTGGTCCCCAGGGGGGTGGAGACAGAGTCCCTCCTTTATCGGCAGATGTCTCCAGATGGTACTCCGCTAAGATGAAGCATCTCAGGCATTTTTTTTTTCTGTTTGTGCCCCCTTCTGTCTCCACAACCAGCCTTCCGTTCTGAGTTCCCTAAGGCATCCTACCGCTCTGCCCGAGCCCAGGTACCGGTGGCTCACACCCCCATATTGCCACGGTTAAACCCCGCCCCGGGTGGGGAAGGAGGGGGTCCACTCATTGTTGTCCTAATGGTAATTGTGTCGGATCGATGTCTACAGGTCCTGGGCCAGGTCCTGGCTAAGGCACGAGGGGCTCATCATCTGGCCTGGCTGTAGGACCATTCTTTGTTTTCCGTACACCCCCTTCCCCTGACATCAGCCCGCAAGGAGCTCAAGGGAGAGTGGGCATGTGGAGGCATGTCCAGCCTTCTCTGGAACCCAGCCAATTTCTTCCCTTATTTACTGTGTCCCCAAGCTGCACTTCCTCCGTGGTCACCTTGGTGGCGGTATAGCAGTGGGGGCGATGAAACTCTCTCCCCCCAGAGGAGGAGAGCATCCCCTGGGATGCTCAGTTCTCATCCCCTCTTCCGTCCCTGACAACCCTAGTCCATTCCCAAACCCAGGTTACCGGTGTCAGGAGTGTCACCACTACCGCTGGGCCGATGTGTGCGTTTTTTTGTTGTTGTTTTAGTTACTTAAAACCAGAAAAATGTCCATATCGATTTTTAACATCTCAAGCAAGCAGGGAAAGGGGGATCTCCTGGTTTGGGATGAAAAGCAATGCATCGTCCATATACAGATCTATGCGAGGTATGAATCGGTTAGCTCTAATGCCTTGTAAAAAGTGGATTGTCTGATTAGTGCTGGCTGTTTGGATATGGCAGACAAAAGGGGAGAAGAGAGGAAAGCCCTGACGTGGTATGGGTCAAAACAGTGCACCAGGAAGAGCACTGTAAGAAATGCACTGTGTAAAGCGCGAAAGGGTTTAGAGCGACAGAGGTGTAATAGCGATAGGGAATTATCGCTATCGCTGTCGTTCTGCTGCCTGTAGAGTGATCAAGCAGCTGTGTGCTGGGGAGCTGGTTGAGCTACTGTCATGGTGGAGTGGCTAGAGCACCAGCACACAGCAGAGCAAGAGACCTGGGACCGTGGTTCGGTTCCTGCAAGGTCTTCTCCTAACATGCCAGCAGAGGAGGCCTGTCGTTCTTTCGTGTCTGCTCAATAGCACCCATACCGGGCACCGATTTTGCTGTCCCCCCGCCCACCCCCTCAGGTTTCTCTGTTCCCAGTCCAAGATGATCCTCTTGTATTGACTTCGTCAGCTTCACCCTCCCCCATACCTGTCCCAGTCTCTGCCTCCACCAGTCCCTTGGGCAGCGTATTCCATGGTTCCACCACCCTCTCCGTGAAGTAACACCCCCTCTCCCCCCGAGCCCCCCCAGCTTCCACCCATGTCCTTTAGTTGCCCCTCTTTCCTTTGAAGCACCTCAACTGAGCCTCCCTTATTGATCCCCTTCATGTACTTGAAGACCTATATCATGTCCCCCCCGTCCCTCCTCTCCTCCAGGGTTGTACATCATTTTGATTGCTCTCTTTTGTACCCTCTCCAGGAGTGCAGTGTCCCTCCTTAAGTGCAGTCTCCAAAACTGTACACAATATCAATCAATCAATCAAACTCTTTATTTATCAGGCAGGCACCATTGAGCAAGGCTCATTTACAAGGTGGACCTGGTCATGAATACATCAAAGTAGAGTACAGAAATAGGTATACAAAAAGCAATAATATACAAGGAAGAAAAAGTATATACAGTGTATACAGTACAAGGTTGAAATAAAAAAAATACAGCATTATTTTACAATTGAAGAAGTCAGCAGATGTACAATCAACCATAGGCATACAGAGGTTATAAGCAGAGATCTTTTGAGTGAGGCAGCTGGCAACTACACATATAGGGGAAAGAGGCCATGTATGGGGTGGCAGGTTAGAGAGGTAAAGAAGAGGAGGGATATATTACCGATGACTGGGAGAAAAATTGAGCTAAAACCACAGAAAGTGACAATGGCTGTCGTGTACTTGTTTGTTATGATAATGACGGAGGAGGGGTAGATAATTGGGACACTACTATGGATGGGGTGGGACTTTAGCCAGGCTGGAGTGGACAGGGAAGGGTGGGTGCAGCAGGAAGAGTTAATAGGGAAAGAGTGAGAGCCAGGGGTAGAAACATGGCTAGCATCAGGATGGAAAGGGGGAGTTATGGAATTAGTGGGCTAGCAGTGAGGAAAACATTTGTAAGGTGCTTTCATGTAGCGATCGTAGAGCGCCTTGAAGATATTCAGGCTAACAGGGCAGCTCGGCTTCAAGTTCCGTTGTAAACTGTTCCACAGTGTGGGTAAAGAGAAGCTTAGAGCAGCTTTGCTGAAACGAGTTTTGACCCTTGGAACTTGGAGGGCAATTAAGGAATAGCTCCTTAGAGCGCAGGTGCCTAACACACTCTGAGGAATACAATCTGAGACATATGAGGGGAGCTTGTTGGTCACTGTTCTGAAGGCCCATAGGGCAGCATTTCTATTCCTTCTATAGTGAAAGGAAGTCAAGACTAACGATGAGTACAGGGAGCAGTGGTGTGTGGAAAGTGGAAGGCCAGTAATGAACCTGATAGCTCTGTGGTAGAGGGTGTCCAACTTAGCCAGTGCAGAAGCAGTGCAGTGGCTGTAGAGCAGGTCCGCGTTATCTATTAAAGATAGGAAGGTAGCTTGAACCAGTTGAATATTTGCCTCCTTTGTGAGCAGGTGGTTAATTCTGTAGAATAGTCCTGATCTTTGCCTTAGTTTCTTCTGTAGTTACATACTAACATACTAAAATGCCAGCAGAATAGGCCTAACGGTCTTTCGAGTCTGCTCGATTGGTCAGCCCCCACCCTGGGTGCTGACCTTGCTGCCACCCTCGCCTTCTCTGGCTTCTCCCTTCCCAGTTCCGGATATTCTTGCTGCATTGGATTTTACTTCCAGAACCCTTCCCCTGTACCTGTCCCAACCCCTCTTGAACCCCTCCACCGTCTCTGCCTCCACCAGCCCCTAGGCAGTGCATTCCATGGCTCCACCACCCTCTCAGTGAAGTAGCACCTCCTCCTTTCTCCCTGAATCTCCCCCCTCCAGCCACCCATGCCTCTAGTGGCCCCCTCCTCCTTCCTTCGAAGCACCCTGACTGTTCCTCCCCTATTTACCCTCTTCATGTACTTGAAGACCTCTATCATGTCCCCCCGGTCCCTTGTCTCTTCCAATGTGTACATATTTAGCTGTTTGAGCCTCTCCTCATAGGTCCTGTCCCCCAAGCTCCAAATCATTTTGGTTGCCCTCCTCTAGACCCTCTCCAGGAGTTTAATGTCCCTCTTTAAGTGTGGCCTCCAAAACTGCACGCAGTACTCAAGGTGTGGCCTCACCAAGCAGTTATACAGAGGGAGCATCACTTCCCTCCTTCTGGAGGTGAACCCCCTAGTGATGCATCCCAGCATCCTGTTGGCCTTGGCTGCTGCCCTCCTACAAGTCTCTGAGTTGTTCATTTTGACATCCACCACCACCCCCAGGTCCCTCTCAGCCATCGAGACTTGTAGCATTCCCCCAGGGTGTACACTTGGCCCGGGTTTCTGGCCCCAGGTGTAGTACCTTGCATTCCCTGCATTGAACCTCAGCTTCCACTTTCTTGACCATCTTTCCAGAGCCTCCAGGTCCCCTGTGAGAGCCACCCTCCCCTCCTCCCCATCCACCACGCCCCCAGTTTTGAGTCATCTGCAAAGGACTCATCTCCTCCTGATTCCTGTCCTTATGTCAGAGGCGTGGCGTTGAACAGGAGGGCCAAGGACTGATCCCTGTGGGACCCCACTAATGACCCTCTTTGGGGATGAGACTATCCCGCCAACTACGACCCTCTGGGTCCGGTCCTGGAGCCAATTGCCTATCCATCTGATCATCTGGTTCCCCACCCCCATTTCTCCCAGCTTATCCAACAGGCCCATGTGAGGAACAGAGTCAAATGCCTTGCTGAAGTCTAGAAAGAGGACGTCCACTGGTCTACCAAGGTCCAAGGCACTCGTCACCCAGTCATAGAACTCCACGAGGTTTGTCTGACACGATTTCCCCGAGGCGAATCCATGCTGTCTATCGTCCAGGTACCCTGACTTTTCCAGGTCCCCCCAGCCTCTCCTTGACAATGCCCTCCATCACCTTGCCCACCACCGATGTCAGGCTGACAGACCTGTAGTTCTCTGCCACCTCCCTTGATCCCCCCTTGTGAGATGGGCACTATATCGCCACCTTCCAGTCCAGGGCACCCACCCTGTCCTCAGAGAGATGGTGAAAAGCTCCGCCAGGGGTTTCGCCAGGACATCCGTAAGTTTCTTCAGCACTCTGGGATGTAATTTATCTGGCCCCGGTGCTTTCTCCGTCTTAAGGGAGCTGAGGGCTTACCTCACTCTCTCTCTGCTGTGATTTCCACTTCCAGTACCTCTTCTTCCTGCTTAGCCCTCCCCCCTCCTGCCAGTGATGCCTCCCCTTCTCCCCAGACCCGCCGATCGGTAAGGGCCCCCCCTCCTCAGTATCTCTCTCTCTTCCCATGTATGATGCAGCACCCCCATTTTCCTTGGTGAAAACTGAGGTGAAGTATTCATTTAGTACCTCAGCCTGCTCCCCCGGGTCTTGTGCCCACCTCTCCATGATTTAATCCTGCTAATCTGGCCCTTCACCCTTCGTTTTTCTCCAATGTATCTAAAGAACCCCTTGTTCCCTCTCCTGATTTCCCTGGACAGGTTCTGCTCCTTCCTTGCCTTAGCCGGCCTCACCACCCTAGTGGCCCTTCTAGCCATCAGCTCATACTCCCATTGATCCCTTTCACTCCTTGAGCACTTGAATTGCCTGTAGGCTGCCTTCTTTCCCTGCACCACCTCCTGGACCTCCCTGGTCCACCAGCAGGGTTTTCGTGCTCTACCGCATTTTCGTCTTACTCTTGCACAGGTGCTGGTAGCATCTTGCACCCCTCTACTGATGATTTCCCACCTACTATCAGCATCCATGTCTGACCCAATCCCATCCAAATGCTCTTAAGGATCCTTCCCATTTCCTAAAATCCGTCCCCTGAAGTCAGTTACCTCTGTCTTTGTGCAGCTTTCTAGCCCTCCTAGGTCCAGGCAGAACCAGACACGTGGCATGGTCACTCCTGCCAATGGGTCCCTTACCTCCAGGCCCTAATCTGGTCACTGTCTGCCAGGACCACATCCAGTACCAACGCCTCCTGGTGGTTTCCCCACCTGAGTTAAGACCGGCGTCTTGAAAGACATCCAACAATCTCTGTTCCTGGTCACAGAAGATGTCATAGTCTCCCAGTCTGTTCCTGGCATGTTTAAGTCCCCCAACACCACCACTGTTCCTCTGCCCAGTCTGCAGTGTCTCCCAGCATCTGTCACCAGACTCTCCTTCAGCTCCTCCACCAGGGCAGGGGGTCTATACACCACTCCTATTTTTACTCTCTTGCCCCCCCCTTGTTATCAAGGTGACCCAAATTGCTTCCATGGTTCCGTCCGCCTCCTCTACTCCCCCAATGCCAATGCAGTTTTTGACTATCATTGCTACCCCTCCTCCCCTTCCCTCCCCCCGTCCTTCTTGAACATAATGTAACCCTCCAGGTTCAGGTCCCAGTCATGTCCTGCAGTGGCCCAGGTCTCAGTGACCGCTGCCACATCTACTGCTCCCTCAGTTAGCATCGCCTGGAGCTCAGGCATTTTATTTCCCAAGCTCCTGGCATTTAGCAGGACTACCTTCCACCCTTTCCCTATACTTCCATTTCCCCTGCTCGTGTTCCCATGGGGATTCTGTTTTCCCCTGGTCTGCACTTTACCAGTCAGCCTTTTCCGCAATCCTCCAGCTCCCCAGGGAGGTGGAGACAGAATCCTCCTTTATCAGCACCCCTTGACAGCCTTTTTCTCCCATCGCTCCCCTTCATAAGTTTAAACCCCACTTTTCACCAATAAACCCCTCTATTTTCAACTTAAGGATTCCCCTCCCCTTCAAATTGAGATGGAGTCTATCTCTAGCATACAGCTCCTTATCCTCCCAGGTCTCCCCCCAATCCCCCATCAACCCATACCCTCTGGCCTCACACCACTCCCTGAGCCACTGGTTTATCTCCCTAATCTTCCTTTTGTGCTCCCCGCTAGCCCTTGGCACTGGCAGGATTTCTGAGAAGGAAACTGTGCATCCTATGTCATGACGGATCCTGGCAAGCTCCCTGAATCTTTCCTGTATCTCTTGCTCGCTATTTCCCTCAATGTCATTTGTACCCAGGTGGACCAGTATGTCCGGGGAACCCCCACAATCCTTTGCCAGCTGATATACCTCGTGCTTAGCCCTGTGCACCGTTAGTCCAGGGAAGCATTTTGTTCTAACTGGCCAGGCTTCTCCCTCCCTATCCCATTTGATACCCCTGATCATAGAATCCCCAAGAGGAGCACTCTGACCGCTCCTTTTCCTCCATTTCCCCCCCTTCCATGTCCCTCATCCTTTCTACCGGCCCCTCCACCCAGCCGGCTCCTTGTTCCTCCCCCTATCTGGGTGCCACATGCCACCCCCTCCTTATTTACCCTGACCACCCCCTCCCCATCAATCCTATGCCTCTCCTCCTCCTGAGTATCCTTCTGTACCTTGCTAACTCCCCCCTCACTGCTCGCAACTGGTCCTTCTCCCCCATCTGCTAAACTAGCCTGGCTCGTCCTCCCTTCCTTGCTGTGTCCATTTAGTCCCCCTTTGCTTGTTGTGCTCCCTTTACTAAATCCTCCTTGTACTTCTGGTCCTTCTCCTTTACCTTTCCTCCCAACTGGTCCTTCTCCTTGTGCTTTCCTCCCTCTTCCCCCTGCCCCTCCTGCTCTGATTCACTGCTCCCCCCCATTTTCCTGCATTCCAGGTTCCCCCCTGTTCTTCCTGCTATCTGGCCCCTGCCCCCCACTCCCTTTCCATCTCTAACCACCCCTGTCATGGCTACATCACCCCCTTCATCCTCGAGCAGAAGAAGAGAATTGAAGCGGTTACTGGGTGTAAGATCTGATCCACCTCCTCACCTTGCTTCCTTCTGTCCAGCCCTGGCCATCTGCCTATTTCCCTGAGAATGTTGTCCCTTTGTCCCTCCTTTGTGAGGGTCCCCAGTTACCTGCCTGCTTCCTTGGTAGTGTCCTTTTTGGACCCCCTCTGCCAGGGTCCCTATGTGACCCCTGAGTATTCTCCTGCACTCCTTTCCCTATGCCGCTGCCCCCAATGCTTGGTGCAACCCTGTGGGAGATCCCCTGCCCCCTTCCCCAGCCATACCTTCCCCCTTCCCCCAGCTGTCTCCTAATCCCCGCAACCTCCTCCTTAAGCTGTGCCAGCTGGTAGCACACTGGGCAACCACCAAACTTCTAAGCCCAGTCCAGTATCATGGCTGCTCCACACCCTGTGCACCCTACCACCCTCCCAAAGATG
This sequence comes from Neoceratodus forsteri, assembly GCA_016271365.2. Taxonomy (NCBI): domain Eukaryota; kingdom Metazoa; phylum Chordata; order Ceratodontiformes; family Ceratodontidae; genus Neoceratodus; species Neoceratodus forsteri. Next base: position 400,967,369 of record JADMNL010000025.1, read on the forward strand.
CCGGCCCTCATGCCATGTGGTTCCATCCCCTTCCAAGTAGGTTTCCTTGGGTGAGCCACCAGGTTCCCCCCAGTCCAAGATACACCCCTACTGCCTAATCAAGTCACCCACTAATCTTAGATACAGTCCCACAGTACACCAGTAACCCTGTTACTAGGTGCAGTACAACACAGTAAACTTATAAAGGAAATGAACAACTCCCTAAGCTCCTCTCTCCCGGCCTTTAAATCCAACCCCCAGCGGCTAGAACTACATGAGCTGCACCTGCAGCCTTTTCCTCCAATTGCAGGGCAGGTGTTCCCCTATAAATTAGCAGAACTCTGGGAGGGGTGGGTGGGTCTTGGGCAGACACCCGATTCGAGAGAGAGTGTATCAGCCCTGTGTCTCCCCTCCAAGCCCAGCAGCCAAATACCCAGGCCCAAGCAAATCCCACCAAATAGGTTTTAAATCAGAAGAAATAGGCCTCCACCAGCGCAGCCTGTTACACGGTGAAACATCCAACAAAGGAGCCCGCTTACAGCCACCAAACCAGTTTTCAAACTTCCAACAGCCCCCACAACAATACCCTGCTAGCCCCTTAGAAGTAAGAAAGCAAAGAAATAACCTTCTACCAAGTAAAATCCACAAGAACCCTGTAAAAACAACAAGCAGCAGCTACTGTCCTGGAACACAACTAATCCTGTCCCCTTCCAGTTCCTTCTGAGGAGACAAAGCAGCCAACACCACAAACCTGATCCAGCTCTTCTCTTCTTCGAGATGGTCGGCGAAGGAAAGTTTATGATCGAGCCAAACTCCTAGATATTTGAATTTAGCTACATACTCTAGTGTTTCTCCAAGAACAGTGGTAATTTGTGGGATAGCTCCCCCCCCCCAGCAGGAATTGCCACATGCAATTGGGGGAGAAGAGCGTGGCTTTTGTCTTTTTCGCATCGAGCAAAAGCTTTTTGTTTTTGAGCTGGTATTGTAGAAGGTTAAATTCAGCTTGGAGGTCTTCACAGGCTGCTTCCGGCGTGGGACGACTCAAGTACAGTGTCGTCCGCGAATAAGTGGATGTTGGCTTTTTTGACGGGGTCATTGATGTTGTTAATGTAGACTGCGAAGAGGAGGGGACCAAGGATAGAGCCCTGGGGCACACCGCTCAGCATAGGTTTTAATGGAGAAAGGTCACCTTCAGCTTTAACATGTTGTTTCTGTTCTCCGAGGTAGTCTGCAAACCAGCACATAGATTTATGGTCCAGGCCTAAGGTGCTTAGTGAGGAAAGAAGCAGGCTGTGATCGACTGTGTCGAATGCCTTACTGAGATCCAAGAAAACGGCACAGACGTGCTTCTTGTTAAGGTCTAGGAGCCAATCATTGGTCACCTTAGCTAGGGCTGTTATGGTGCTGTGCTTTGCTCTGAATCCCGACTGAACCGGGTTTAATAGGCTTCTGGATTCTAAGTATACCCCTAGCTGGCCACACACCATTTTTTCTAGTAATTTAGACAGGATGGGGAGGAGGGAGATTGGTCTGTAATTATTTAGATCGCAGGGGTCACCTGCTTTTAATAGAGGGATGACATGGGCTATTTTCCATTGAGGGGGGAGGCTACCCTGGGAGAGTGACATGTTGAATAGGGGGTGACTGGCACTGCAAGGACATAGTGGGCACATTTCAGATAGTATGGCTCTATGAAGTCTGAGCCTACTCCCTTCCTGGTGTCCAGTTGCAGCAGTAGGTCTTCCACCTCTTTTAGAGAGACAGGCAGAAGGGGGAAGGCCTCCTCGGTAGAGGGGGACTCGTGGGTTGGTGGGCCCTGAGCTTTGCGGAGATCATTGGCAGGAGACGTATCAAATGCTAGCCCTACCGTTGCAAAATGGTTATTGAGGGCTTCCAATATCTCCGATCGGTTCGAGATAACGCTGCCACCAGGCTTAATTTTTGCTGGAATGGAATTACCAGGTGCGTGTCCAGACATGTCTTTTAATGTTTTCCAGATCTTTGAAGGATTTCTTGAGGCAGAGGCTAGCTCCGAACGATAGTAGGCGGCCTTGGCTGCTCTGACCAACTTGGTGCACTTGTTACGTGCTCTTGTAAAAAGACGCCAATCTGAGTTGTTCTTGCTTCTTTGGGCTTTTTTCCATAAAGTATCCCTTTCTAACAGGGAAGCTTTGAGCTCAGGTGAGAACCAATGGCAGGTACTGCTCCTGACCCGCACCTTAACCAAGGGTGCATGCTTATTTAAAGCCTCACTTAAAATATCGTAAAAAATAGTATATGGCCTGTTAACCGTTTTGGCTAGGAAGAATTCCTGCCATCGCTGTGAATGTTTCAAGTCATGGACATAAGCAAACAAATCAAAGTTGCGTTTGCATCTCTTGATAGAGAACTTTGCCACAAACCGTGGGTTTTGCACAGATCTAATGATGGTGATTATAAAGTGATTGCTAATGTCTGAGAAAAATGTTCCGACACAAGAGAACTGGTGTGGTTTGCTAACCAAAATTACATCTAAGAGGGAGCTGTTAAGGTTCTTTTTATTTGGGCGAGTAGGCTCACCAATGAGTTGCACCAGCCCTAGAGTGTCACAGAAGGATTTCAAGGGAACTGATGCACTTGATAGCCAATCGTAGTTCAGGTCGCCAAGAATAATGGTTTCCAAGGAACTGAGCCCCACTACGGAACTGAGGTGAGACAGGAGATGTGGCCCAGCAGAAGGGTGCCTGTAGCAGCCTATTATATAGAGTGCACTGGAAGGAGAAAGTTCGATCTTTAGGATCAAGCACTCAAATTCTTTGGGGGAGGATGATGCGTCTATGCATGCGGCTGAGTATCTGTCCCTTACATAAGTTGCCACCCCACCTCCTCTTGATTGCCTGTCCGCTCGGAAGAGTAAATAATTTGGGATATTGATGTCATTGTCTGGGGTGGCTGGCCTAAGCCAGGTCTCAGTGATCACTATGACGTCAGGCAGGGTGTGGCTCATCCAAACCTGGATAAGGGTGAACTTTTTCAGCAAACTACAGGCATTAAGATGCATAAAAGACATTGCTTTGATACCTGCCAGGTCTGATGGAGAAGCAAGGGTGTCTAATGGTCCTGGGTTGAGTTCGACATTGCCCGAGCACAATAGTAAAAAGAAGCAGGATTCTTTTTAAGGCAGCGAACTGTAATTTGTAAACACTATTTTTGGGGCGATAGGGGAGGTGGTGTTGATGGGTAGGCCTGTACCCACTTCTGGTGTTATACTGGCCTAGTGTTGTAGCCACTAGTGTCCTGGTAGAAATTTGCCATGAGTAGGAAGTCTCAAGTTTGGATGGGGGAGTAATCTGCAGAGGCAGCTCGGGAGATGTCCCACTCCCCGGCAGAGACAGCTGAGAAGCCCAGTAGTCCAGAATGGCTACCTGAAAGGAGCTGTTGGACGAAGGACAGGGAGAAGCGCAAGGGTCATTCCACTTTAGGGAGGGATGAGGGTTCCGAAGAATTGAGCTGAGCGCTAGTAAAGCTAGTGACACACCGAGGAACCAGCTGTAATTTCCCATGGTAGATCTAAACGCCACAACAGCCGGCAGTAAAAGCCACTAGGAGCCTAGACCAGTCGGCGATCAGGTGTCATAAGTTCAAAATCCTTTTGCTGGCTGAGAGGCGGTTTTGGCGCTGAACGTACCTGTGTAGCAACTCTTTGCAGCTGAGCCAGTGAGGTGGTTCAAGGCTGCAATCCTGTGTGGCAAGATTGGTCTGTAGCTTTCGTTTCTGTTTCTGGCCCTGCTCCACCAGTACAGAATGGAAGTGGGGGAAGGCGTTCAAGTCTTGCAGCCTTAGTGGATGAGCATAGTTCGGCCTGAGAAACGGGCAGAAAAACCCCAGGGATGGTCCTCGGAAAGAGAGGTATCCCAGGTCCACTAGAGCAGAAGAGGAAGTAGAAAATATGTGTTTCATCTTTAACAGAAAAGACAGCTGTTGTAGCCGTCTAGTGGCTATGTAGTATAATTTGCAAATGAGAAAGTGAAAAAACAAAAACAAATGAAATTCTTGCTTTACAAAAAAGGATTGTCTCCCAGGGTCAGCAGCGCTGATAAACGTCTCTAATGAAGCAAGGTAAAATGGAGACCAGCAGGAAGAAGTCAGTGAGGCTGAGATCCTCCAATCAAAGTGTTGGTGCTGAAAATTCAGAATGTCCAAAGGCACCAAATACCAACGTATACGGCTTTTGGCTGTATCTGTAGATTTCTGGGCCCTGCAACGAACCGGAGTTCGGAGGATCCCGGGCGGCAGTTTCAACAGGGGAAGAAAGCCTCAGGGTCTGCTAATTTGCAGTAGCAGAATCGTGGGTTGCTTCCCAGGACAGGCTTGTAGCTTTTCCTCTGGCGGCGAGGTGCGAGCCCCAGGAGGGCACGGCACATCTGAGTGGGAGAGGAAAGGAGATGTATTAAGTAGGGGTAGGCAGGGGAGGTGTGGTTAACTCAAACAAAGAAACAGGGTGGTCACTATTGTTTGGAAGGAGGAGACTAAACTACAAAGTGGGTAATAGAAACAGGGAGGAGACGTAAGTGGGTTAGAGGGCAGACAGGTGGCAAAGCGAGAGGCAAGGATTGGGCTTTAAATTTAGAATGCTTGGCAGTACACTGAAAAGTCTGGTCAATTTAAAACTACAGCTTTACACAAAAAATTAATTCTAAAAAGGATTCAGCTGTTCACTTAGAATAATAGACAGTGCAGTACAGGTCTAATAATCTTAAGACTCTACAGTTTTACACTCAGAATTAATAATAAAAAGGATTATGCTGTAGTTTCAGGATATTAAGGAGTGCAAAAAAAGGTCAACTTAAAACTTTTCAGCCTTTCGCAGAGAATTAATTCTAAAAAGGGATGTAATCACAGTGCATTCAGAGCAGGTAAATCACTTTAAACAATGGCAGTGTAACACTGAATGGCCTAAGCTGGATTGAAAGATGAGGAGAGAACAGTGGGGGGTGGGGGGCTTTCATGCCATTCTAGGTTTACAAAAAAAGAACAATTTCTTTACAAAAAAAAAAAACAAAAAAAACAAATGAAATTCTTGCTTTACAAAAAAAGGATAGTCTCCCAGGGTCAGCAGCACAGATAAATGTCTCTAATGAAGCAAGGTAAAATGGAGACCAGCAGGAAGAAGTCAGTGAGGGTGAGATTCTCCAATCAGAGTGTTGGCGCTGAAAATTCAGAATGTCCAAAGGTGCCAAATACCAACGTACCTGAGGGGCTATATGGCTTTTGGCTGTTTCTGTAGATTTCTGGGCCCTGCAACGAACCGGAGTTAGGAGGATCCTGGATGCAGTTTCAACAGGGAAGAAAGCTCTGGGTCTGCTAATTTGCAGTAGAATCGTGGGTTGGCTCATTGTATGCTTGTAGCTTTTCTCTGGCGGCGAGGTGAGCCCCAGGAGAGCACGGCACATCTGAGGGGGTATATGGCTTTTGGCTGTTTCTGTAGATTTCTGGGCCCTGCAATGAACCGCAGTTAGGCGGATCCCGGGCGGCAGTTTCAATAGGGGAAGAAAGCCTCAGGGTCTGCTAATTTGCAGTAGCAGAATCGTGGATTGCTTCCCAGGACAGGCTTGTAGCTTTTCCTCTGGTGGCGAGGTGCGGCCTGACCAAGTAGTTATACAGACAAAGGATCACTTCCACCCTTCTAGAGGTAATCCTCCTAGTGATGCAACCCAGCATCCTATTGGCTTTTGCCGCTGCACTCCTACAATTCTCAGAGTTATTCATTCTGACATCCACCACCACCTCCTGGTCCCTCTCGCCCTCTGAGACTTGCAGTCCCCGGTATGCCCTTGGCCCGGATTTCTGGCCCCCAGGTGCAGAACCCTGCACTTCCCTGCATTGAACCTCGGTTTCCACTTTCTCGATCACCTATCCAGAGACTCCAGGTCCTCCTGCAGGGCCACTCTCGCCTCCTTCCCATCCACCACTGCACCCAGCTTACAGTCATCCACAAAGAGACTAATTTCACACCTGATACCCTTCCTTATGTCAGAGGCATATGCGTTAAACAAGAGGGGCCCTAGTACCGATCCCTTGGGAACCTCACTAATGACCCTTCTTGGAGATGAGACTACCCCCCCAACCACTACCCTCTGAGTACACGCTGAGAGCCAGTTTCCTATCCATCTGATCATCTGCATCCCCACTCCATTTCCCCCAGCTTAGCCAGCAGACCACCATGAGGTAATGAATCAAACACCTTGCTGAAGTCTGGAAAAAGGATGCCCACCGGCCTACCCTGGTCCAGGGCACTCATCATCCAGTCGCTAAACTCCACAAGGTTGGTCTGACACGATCTTCCCAGGACGAAGCCATGCTGTCTATTGTTTAGGTACCCCATTTGCTCCAGTATCCTCCCTAGCCTTTCCTTGACAATACCCTCCATCACCTTGCCCACCTCTGACGTCAGGCGAAAGGGCCTGTAGCTCGCTGCCTCCTCTCTTGATCCTCGCCTGTGGATAGGCATGATATGGGCCACCCTCTAGTCTTGGGGTACCCACCCCATCTTCAGAGATAGTTTAAAAAGCTCTGCCAGGGGGACCGCCAAGACATCTACCAGTTCCCTGGGATGTATTTCATCCGGCCCTGGTGCTTTCTCCATCCGAAAGGACCTGAGGGCTTCCCTCACTCTCTCTCTACTGGAATTTCAACCTTCACGTCCCCCTCCTTTGCTCCCTGTACAGTCATCCTCCCGCCTGATGGTGCTGGCCCTTCCCTCTCCCCAGACATGTTGGGGCTCCATGTCTCTAAGGGTCCCACCCCTTCCCTGGATTACCACCTGCTACCACGGTTTGTTTTGGGTTTTTTCTTGTTAAAAAAAGTAATTTCCTCCCTCCTGATTTTCTCCCCATCCTCGAAGTCCATGACTCCCCCAGAGTTGATTGTTTTAAGTCCGGGGAGTACAGCGGGCGAAGTCCCCACGTTTTGGGGGGGGGGTACAGGGGAAAAACAAGTCCCATTATTTGCAGTGGAACTTTGCTGTTGTGGTTGGGTCGCTGTTGTATGTGCCACTGTTTTCCTTGCGCCATATATTGCTGCGCGGTTTTTGTTTGAGGTGACATGACCCCGTGCCCCCTGACACATGCTCCTGGAAATTCTGAGCCACTGGGTGAATGTTCCATTGAACCTGACTCTGGCCTTGGCGTTATAGTAGAGAGATTGGAGTACATCACTGAAGCTATGGATCTCTCTCTTTCTCTCTCTCTCTCTCTCTCCCCCCTTGGTAGAACAACAACTCAAGTTGACCTGACATGGCGTCTTGTTGTTTTTTGATGACTGAGGTTGTTGTCTGCCAAGTCTCGTGAGTGAGGAGAGTGGGCACGGTTCATTTTCTTGCTGTGGTGACGTACATGATGTTCCTCTTTGTCTGATGAGGGGAGACAGAGTTGGTTTTCAAGTGGCTTTCTTGCAGGCATGGGTTGGTGGGGACCCAGGGGGCTACAAATCAAAGCAGGCTAGGTCCAGGGCAAAAGCACAATTTTTCAATTAAGTCTGGAGCCAGTTGCAGAGTGGGTTGCTGTTGGACCTTCTGTGGGTGAGAGGAGGCGGTGGCAGTCTCTTCCATGGTGGCAGAGTCCAAATTGGCTGCTGCCTCACATTTTAAGCATAGGGACTCAGCAGAAGTGGCTAATAAGGTGGACTTGCATTTTGCACATTTTTTGCTGCTGGAGGATTTGTCGGAGGACTTGCTTGAAGCCTTATCTGAAGACATTGTCACCTAAGACAGGCAGAGAGTCCCACAGGTTGTAGGAAACAGTCCTGAATGCTGCACCTGTGAGAACTCGTGGCAGACCAGAAAGGGCTCCCTGCACCAGAAATAAGGCACCTTCTGAGGTCAGTGAGAACAGAGCTATCGTGCTTCAGCCCCTTAGCCGCTAACCCAATGTTTTATGGATGGCTCCCCACCCCCTTCTCTTTTTTTCCCCCCCGTATGACTCCAAGGAGCTCCTGGAACTTCACACAGTCCCGGGAAAACCTACGCTGTCACAGTCACCCTGACTTGTGCATGAGCTACTTGATTCTCTGGAGAGCCACAGTTAAGCTAGGCAAAAAATCCCCCGTTACTGCTGAAAATGCCTGATGTGTGCTGTGCAGCCTAGGAAAGGTAGCAACAGCTAGTCAGAGCGCTGCTCAAAATGGCCGCTAACGTGATATTGCTGCGCTCCTACCTCTGTGCAGTTTACCACAATGCCACCCATCCCCCCACCAAGATTGACCATGAGGATGGTACTCACTGTGCTTCTCTAGCACTCAGTCGGTAGTCCACCAGGCAGGAGAGAAGGAATTTTAAGGGACCCCCGTGAAGAAAGTGATGCAAACTTCATCGTGGCTGTAGACAGCTCTGTGGGTGGTCTGCGAGTCGGACGGCACTTTTGGCAGTTCTCCGGCTGGTGTGAACTCATGATCTTGTGCGGTAAATCAGAGGGGCATGCTGGGGGACTCAGTGTTGATCTCTGTTCAGCCGTCCATGGGCTCTTGCTCCCGACTCCCCAGTTCTTGGTTGTGGAACTCTCCTGAATGGGGATGGGGTGCCAGACTGTGAAGCATGCAGGGCTGAGTCTGGAAGGTCCCTTGATGTAACATTGCTACAGTTTTGGTTTCCTGCCTAATGCACATCGGGAGGAGAGCCCAGTGGTCCTAGAGTCCTGCAACCAGCACAAGTAGGGAGAAGACATTAGTTTAATAAAAATGGCTAAGGAAGCAGTTTCCCTCCTATTATATAAACTTTTCAAAGGGGAATCCTCGGCTACCCTGCCTTAATAGTGCAGGACCTAGAGGTCCCAACAACTTAAAGAGATCATTTTAAACTGCTGACAGGTTACATTGCTTACTTTATATCTGGTTGATCCTGTGTCCTTTGGCCGCCATGCTAGCAAACTAACAATCTTACTGTCCCCCGTGGCCAGCTCTGTGATGACATGAGCTGTGCCGGTACTTAGTAATGTATGTCGATACTCTGTAACAGTGCATTTTCACGCTTAATCTACTGGTACCAATTGAGTTGAGTCTGCATGATGGGTGCCAGTAGACTAGGTGCAAGAATGTGCTGTCAGAGTATTCGCATACATTACTGAGTGTCAGCACATGGACGTTCCCCGCAGCTTAGCCTATCACTTACATCATCACAGGGTTGGCCGCGGGGGACAGTGGAACCGTTTGGCAGCATGGCGGGCAGAGGGACACAGGAACAACCTGATGTAAGATATCTAACCTGTCAACTGTTTAAAAAAATTATTTAGGTTGTTTGCTTAATCAGGACCTCTGGGTCCCACAGTATTAAGGCAGGGGAACTGAGGATTCCCCTTTTTATATGTCTTTACGGACAGCTGTGGTGCTTGTGGTTTGGAAGCAGGTGGCTGTTGTCCTATACGGACATATGAAAATGCCAGCAGAAGTAAGCCTTACGGTCTGTCGAGTCTGCTCAATTGTGCAGCTAGCACCTCAGCTTGCAGCTGCCCCATCCTTCCCACCCCTCTTCTTCAGAACCTCCCCCTCACCCTGTCCCAACCCCTCTTAAAGCCGCCCACCGTTCTACAGGGTACCACCTCCTTGGGCAGAGCACTCCACCTGTCCATCACCCATTCACCCCCAAATCTCAGCTGATACCCTCTCATATCCCTCCCTCTTCTAAGATGGAGACTCTCTTCTGTATTAGCCTTATTTATCCCCTTAAGGTATTTAAAGGTTTGAATCATATCCCCTTCCATCCCTCCTCTCCTCCAGGGAGTACATGTTCAGCTCGCCCAGTCTATCACCGTAGGACTTTCCCTCCAATCCCTGGATCATCTTGGTCGCCCTGCGTTGCACCCCCTCCAACAATTTGATGTCCTTCCTCAAGAATGGGCGCCATTACTGCATGCAGTACTCCAGTTGTGGCCTACCTCCCTATTTCTGGAGGAGATTCCCCTTGCTATATACCCCAGCATCCTGTTAGCTTTTGCTGCCACCTTCCTGCACTGAACTGAGTTGTTCATGCTGCCTGTTATAAGCACCCCCTATTCTTAAGTCGGAAGAAGCTATGGCAGAGAGAGATCACTGGATCTCATTGCTTTCTCCTTTATGAAAATGGAGAAAATTGTCTAGAACCAGTTAACATCATCTCGTTTTGTAGTACCCTTTGGCAACACTTGTGCAGCTCCTTGACCTTTCTCTCGAGGGTGTTCTGATACATTATCGTGTGAGGCCTGGTAACTGGCAATATGAAGGACATCCAACTGAGGGAACTGAGATGCTTAGGTGCCCTAGACCTGTCAGCAGCATTATGGGGGTTCCGTTCCTGATCCCCTTCCCTATTCAGATCCTCAACACGGATGCTTCGGGGCTAGGCTGGGGCGGGGCATACTTGGGTCCTCATCAGACGCAAGGCACATAGACTATGGTGGAGAGCACCTTTCACATTAATGTTCTGGAAGTGAGAGCCATTCTGTATGGACTCCAGGCCTTCCAGAACCACTTGTCGCCAGGTCCTGTATTAATACAGATGGACAGTGTCAGTGTAATGCATTACATCATCAAACAAGAGGGTCTCATTCCTATCTACTGTGCAGCAATGTCATGAGGGTTTGGTATTAGGCTCTGAAACACAGTCTAGAACTATAAGCAGTACATCTTCCAGGGGTCCAAAATGTCTTGGCAGACAAGCTTAGCTGGTCACAGTTCAGAATGCACGAGTGGGAACTGTTGACCCCCATGGTTGACCTGTTCGAAAAATGGGTTGTCCAGAGTTGGATCTTTTTGTGTCCTCACACAATGCAAAACTGCCACTTTTCTGCTTGCTCTAGGGTCCAGAGTTTTCTGGCAAGATGTGTTGTCCCTCTTTTTGAAAAGGAGGTTTCTGTATGCCTTCCCTTCCTTTGCTCTAATTCAAAGGGTACTACTGAAGCTGAAGATGGAGGGGGCAGTTCTGACACTGATTGCTGCTGCCTGCCAGATCTGGTTCTCCCTGCTGCTGCAGTTGGCAGTGGAATCCCCAGTACCTCTGCCCCTATGCAAGGGTCTACTGTCCCAGGAACAGGGAACCCTGGTCCATCCAGACCAGAAGTAGTCTTGTGCATGCATGGTTCCCGAAGACATACTTATAGCCTGCTTTTGGGCTTCCCAAAAAGTGACCAGTGTTTTGGTGGCTTCTAGAAAACCTTCCACCAGGTCTACTTACTCCATCAAGTGGAAGCAGTTTGCTTTATGGGATGCTTCTCACCACCTGGATCTATTTATCTATCCAGTTAATCCGGTTGTAGAGTACCTGCTGTAGTCACTGGATTCAGGTGCACAGTATTCCTCAGAGTGCACCTGCCTGCCATATCAGCTTTCCTTATGCTTATAGTTGGTCATATGGTAACTCAGCAGGAGGTAGCCCATGCATTCTTGAAAGGGAATTCTACATTCTAGGGACATGGATATGTTGTTGAATCCACACTTACTGGCAGGTTCCTTGCCATTTTAAATCTTGCCAGAAGGTCTTCAAGCTGGTTCCTCCCACCCACCCGAGTGGTAAAACTCTCGGCTCCGCCCCATGACGCCAGATCTTCCTTACCGCTTGGAAGCTCAGGTTCCCTCCTTAGCGCTCTGCGTTTTAGGCTTGGATCCACACTCTTCAGTTAAACCGAAACTCATTCTAAAGTTTAAAAGACTTTGGTCTTCTTTTTCCCTCGCGGCTCTGATGGACAGATCGACTCCTGGATTTTGTCAGTGCCCCTGTGGGCACAAGATGTCCCGGACCGATCCGCACTCCACATGCATTTACTGCCTAGGACTCGGCCATGACTCACAGGCTTGTGAGTTATGCAAATCCTTTTTGACTTCGGTCTTGGAGGACCGCGCTGCCCGATTGCTCTTGGGGCGACCTGAAAAATGTTATCCTCCGGTCAAGTCGAAGGAGGCCCGTTGGGTGGTGTCCGGGGGCGGGCTCGGTAGAACAGTTGGAGCAGATGATCACCCTTGAGGAAGAGGCAGCCCAGGCTGCATCATCGTCCTCCTCGGTCACGGCATTTATCCTGCTGTTCTTGGGCTCTTCCTATTCAGCTACTTTTAAGGAGCTTTGCCAATCCCTCTCCACCAAGGGAGATGGGACATTCCTCTCGGTCCAAAAAGGACTCCAAAGGTAAGTCCCACCGTCGGCGTTCGTGGGAGCGGGAGAGGTCCCCTTCCCCAGATAGTCGACAGTCGACTTCAGTCGGGGTTGCAGCTAAGGCCGCTCGCTTCACGGTGTCCCCGTCAGGTCAGCCGGCTGAGACAACTTTAGAAGCTGACAACCCTTCTTCACCGGTCCCCCCCGGTGGAAACCGAGGACTTGCCTGTGCCTCCTGTGCCGGAGTCCCTGGTTAAGGTCCCTGAACCGAGGGAGGAGTGGGTTTCTCCTGCCCCCTCTCTGACCCACCCTTGGAATCCCCGAATGTCTCGGTCTTGGACCTCTTCCAGGTCCAGCCGGTCTCGCTGACATCGGTGGTCTCGGTCCTGGCATCATGGAAGGCGGCGGTGCCGCTCATCCTTGTCGTCCTCTTCGGAGGATAGGCTCTGGCGCAAGTTGCGTCGGCGCTGCGAGGATTTAATATGGCAGCAGCTCTTAGTGTCCGGGAATAAGCTGACTCTGTCGCCTTCTCCGGCCATTAAGTGGCTGTTACCGGAGTTGCCGATGCAACACCTCGTAGTGGTCAAGGAGCCGAAGCCGGCACCAGTTGTTCGGCCGAAACCGGCTGCGCCACCCACTATGGGGGAACCTCCGCCTCCACAACCGAAGACTGGGGCCCCGACCAAGGATTCTCGGTCGGGTCAGGGTTTGCCCCATAGGTTGTCGGTCACCCTCACTCCCGATCGACCTCGGCATGTGGAAGGTGGCTCAGGCACTCGGCAGCTGTTCGCAGGCTCCTCAGAGTTTGACGACGACGACTCCTTGTTCTCCAGGCCGCTTGACTTGGGAGTCCACTGGGGGTCTGTCGGTGGACGAGAGCCCATCCTCATTTCTCAGAATGCTTTGACTCATCTCAGAATCTACTGGGATGAAGCTCGAACCCGTTTCAAAACGGGCCAAGTATCCCCTCACGGAGATACTGGACCGAGGGGATTCTCCTACAGAGGCTTTCTTGGTGGCCAAAGCCATTGTTGGCCTGGGCCTGGAGCTGTGGCAGCGGCCAGCTTCTTGTCCAGCACCTTCAGCCAGGATGGCTCAAAAGTATGCTGTCCCTACCGGTTCACTCTCCAGTTTCTCGGAGCACCCCTCTGTGGAGGGATTAGTGACCGACAGCGTTTTCCGGTGTTCCGGGAACACTCGGGATGTGGACAAGCCACCCGATAAGGAGTCCAATAAACTGGACTACTCCGGGCGGAAAGTCTATGCTGCTTCCTCCCTAGGCCTTCATCAGGCTAGCTCGGCCATCCTAATGGCTCACTTTTCACACGCCCTTTTGGGCTCCCTGGATGAGGTGATTCCTCATTTCCCAGCTGACCGTCAAACGACTGTCAAGCAGGTGCGAGATCAGGGAAGGGCGGTGGCCAAACAGCAACTCCAAGCTTCTTTGGACATCGCTGACTCGTGTGCCCGGTCAGTAGTGGCCGCAGTCACCATGCGCCGCGGAGCTTGGCTGCGGATCTCCACCTTTATGGCGGATACCCAGCACAAGCTGGCAGACGTTCCCTTCTTGGGTACTGACTTGTTCGGTCCAGGGGTAGAGGGTCTTCTTCAAAGGATTGAGAAGTCCAGTGCCACCTTGGACTTGGTCACATCTGCCCAGAAGGACAAAGGCTGCCAGCAGCAGCGTCAGCCCTTTCATCCTTCAGCCCCTGCGGCACGTCCGGCCCAGCACCACCACCATCAGGGCCAGCAGGCTCGCACTTGGCACCCCAAAGCCAGGCTCTGCTGCTTCCTCCAGCAAGAAGCCAGGAGGGAAAGGTCCAGGCGGCTCTTCGGCTGGCCCTTCCTCCAAGCCTGCCCAGTGACTGGTTGTGGAGTGTCTCTCTCAACCTCGTCACTCCTCCCCGGGTTCCCCCCATGGGGGGACGGCTCCGCCACTTTCTTTCCGCCTGGTCCGTTATCACCACGGACCACTGGGTGTTGGAAGTGGTAGGCAGGGGTCTGCGTCTGAAATTTGAGCAGTCCCCACCCTATCGAGCTGTCGCCTCATGGGGGGCTACGGGTTCCGAGCCGACATTGCCCTGCTCCTCGAGAAGGAGGTGATCAGGGAGGTGGTGGACCCTCTTCCAGACCCAGGGATTGTGTCCAGGTACTTCCTGGTCCCAAAACGGACGGGGGACTGGCACCCCATTCTTGACCTACACGACCTGAACAAGTTCCTAAGGTCTCGCACCTTCAGGATGGTCACTCTGGCTCAGATCATTCCATCCTTGGAATGAGGCATGTGGTTCTGTTCTCTGGACCTTCAGGACGCGTTCTTTCGTGTCCCAATCTGTCCGTCTCACCAGCGATTCCTCCGCTTCAGGGCAGAGGGATCCCTTTACGAGTTCCGGGCCATGCCTTTTGGCCTCTCTCCAGTTCCCAGGGTCTTCACCAAATGCATGGCAGTGGTGACAGCATTTCTGCAGCGCCGAAAGGTCCGGGTGTACCCTTACCTGGATGACTGGCTGATTGCAGCCCCCTCCAGGTTGGAGGTGGAGCGGTCCAGAGATCTGGCCCTCCAGGTTTGCTTTCAGATTGGCCTCCTCATCAGTGAGGCCAAATCGGAACTCTTGCCATCGCAGGTGGTTTAGTTCATTGGGGCACAGCTCGACTCTCTTTGAGCCAGAGCACGGCTCCCGGCGGACAGGACCGAGGTCCTTTCTTCCTTTGCCCAATAATTTCTGGTTGGGCAATTGTGCCCTGCCCGGGACTTGCTGCGCCTTTTGGGCCTCATGGCGGCCTGCACCAGCGTGGTCTGTTGGGCCCGCTGGCGTATGCGTCCTCTGCAGTGGGGGCTGGCCCACCAATGGCCACAGCGCTCCGGTCCTATGGACCAGACAGTGACCCAGGAGATGTGGAACGGCCTCCAGTGGTGGCTCGTTCCAGCTCATCTGCAGGAGGGTATCCTGTTTGTCCGCCCTGAGCCGACGGTCACTCTGACGACCGCCTCTCTGATGGGTTGGGGCATCCATCTGGGGGAGCTCAGAGCTCACGGCCTCTGGTCCTCTCAGGAGTCTCGATGCCACATCAACCTGCTGGAGCTTCAAGCAGTCCGACTAGCCCTCACTGCCTTCGCTCCGTTTGTACAGGGTGAAGTGGTCCAAGTCCAGACGGACAACACCACGACCATGTACTACCTCAACCGACAGGGCGGGATGCACTCCTTGCCTCTGTGCAAGGAGGCTTTCCACACTTGGTCTCTCCTGATCAGCCTGGAGGTGGATTTCCTAGCCATCCATGTGGCAGGAGCTTCCAACAGTCTGGCCGATGCCCTCAGCCGGATAGGAGCTGCATCTCATGAGTGGTCTCTCCTGCCAGAGGTAGTACAAGATCTGTTTTCCCACTGGGGCACTCCTCAGGTGGACCTGTTTTCCTTCAGAGAGAATGCGAAGCTGAGGCTGTTTCATGCCCGGCCCCCTCAGCAGGGCTCGCTGCAGGGGGATGCCTTCTCGAGGCCGTGGACACCTGGCCTCTTCTAAGCCTTCCCTCCATTTCCCTTGATCCACCAGGTGCTTCTCAAGGCGAAGAGGGAGAAGGCACAGGTGATTCTGGTAGCCCCAGACTAGTCCCGCCAGTTCTGGTATCCAGATCTCCTCAGCCTTAGCTCCAGGCTCCTGAGGCAGCTTTCAGCCCACCCGGACCTGATCTCAGTCAACAATGGGAAGGTACTCCACCTGGACCTTCAATCCCTGCACTTAACGGCCTGGTTCCTGAGCGGCTAGAGTCTCAGGCCTTGTGTCTTCCGACGAGGTCCTCAGCGTTGTTGAGGCATCCAGTAAGGAGTCTACCAGAAAATGCTATGCCTTCAAATGGAAGAGATTCTCCATTTGGTGTCAGGATAAGGGGTTGGACCCTTCCTCCTGTTCTTTGGCTAGCATTCTGGACTACCTGTGGTCCCTTTCTCAGCTGGGACTTCGGTCGACGACCCTTAAGGTGCACCTGGCAGCCATCTCTGCTTAACGGACGCGGGCTGAGAAACAGTCGGTGGTGCAGGAGAAGGTGGACAGGCGCTTTTTCAAAGGCCTTGATTACATATCCCTTCCAGTGCGAGAACCTCTACCTCTGTGGGATCTACTGCTGGTATTGGCTAAGCTCATGGGCAAGCCATTCCAACTGGTGCACAGGTGTGACATCTCTCACCTGTCGTGGAAGACCGCCTTCTTATACATAGATACATAGACAGTGTTGGCAGATAAGGGCCTATGGCCCACCCAGTCTGCCCATTTGAGCTTGTAAGTTCAGTTTGTTTTCCTAGAAGTCTGTTGCCCCTTACCCCTGACCTCCAGAATTCCTTTACGTCTATCCCATGCATTCTTAAATCCCGTGATTGTTTCTCCCCACCACTTCCTCTGGCAGGGTGTTCCACTTGTCCACCACCCGTTCTGTGAAGAAATTCTTTCTCGTGTTTCCTCTGAATCATCCTCCCTCCAACTTCATCCCATGCCCTCTAGTCCTGGAACATCTTTTTCGCTTAAAAATAGTGTTTTCCTGCACCCTGTTCCTCCCTGTAAGATACTTGTATGTCTCTATCATATCCCTCTCCTCCTCTCCTCCAGGAGTACATGTTCAGTTCCTTCAACCTGTCTTCATAGGACTTGTGATGCAATCCATGCACCATCTTTGTTGCCCTCCTCTGAACCTTCTCTACCCTGTCTATGTCCTTACGTGGTATGGTCTCCAGAACTGCACACTGTACTCCAGGTGGGGCCTCACTAGTGTCTTGTATAGCGGAATTATGACCTCCTTTTCCTGCTGGTGATGCCCCTGCCTATACATCCCAGCATCCTATTTGCTTTACCTGCTGCCTTGTCACACCTCTTTCCTTACCTTGAGGTCATCAGAGATGACAACCCCAAGATCCCTTTCCTGCTTGGTGCATGCTATATCCTCACCCCCAACTGATATATTGTGCCAGGGTTTTTGTGCCCATATGCATTATCTTTGCACTTCTTTGCATTGAATTTCAACTGCCAAACCCTGACAATTCTTCAAGTTTCTGCAGGTCCTTCTCATTCTGTCTACACCCTCTGGTGTGTCTACTCTGTTACAGAGCTTTGTGTCATCAGCGAACAGTGAAATTCTGCCTTCTAGGTCCTCGCGGTGTCACTGATGAAGATGTTGAATAGGACGGTCCCAGCACTGATCCCTGTGGCACCCCACTGGTCACTCTTCCCTCTGTGGAGTGACAGCCATTTACCCACCCTCTGTGTCCTGCCACCCAGCCAGTTACCTACCCACCACACTACTGTCCTGCCCACACCCATATTCCTCAGTTTGTGTAATAGTCGTCTATGTGGCACAGTGTCAAAGGCCTTGCTGAAGTCCAGATAGGCCATGTCCACTGCCCTCCCCTGATCTGCCTCCCTAGTCACCCAGTCAAAAAATTCAACGAGGTTGGTCTGACATGACCTCCCCTGGTGAAACCATGCTGCCTTGGGTCCTGTAGTCCATTGACAACCAGATGTTCCACCAATCTCTCCTTCAGTAGTGCTTCCATGATCTTCCCCACTACCGAGGTGAGGCTGACTGGTCTGTAGTTCCCTGCTTCTCTTTGTTCCCACTTTTGTATAAGGGACTACATCTGCTGTCCTCCAGTCTTTGGTACCTCCCTGTTTCCAGTGATCGTTAAACAGGATAGCCAGAGTTCAGCCACCACCTCTCTTAGTTCTTTAAGGACCCTGGGTGTACACCATCTGGCCCCATTGCTTTATCAACTCTTATTACTTCCAGTTCCTTCAGGACCCTTTCTCGTGTAAAGGGACTTGTGTCCATTTCTGCACCATTCTCACCCTTGTACTCCCTTCAGACCCATTACCCTCCTCTTCCTCAGTAAAGACTGAGCAGAAATACCTGTTCAAAATGTCAGCTTTACTGTTGTCATCCTCCACGCGCCCCATCCTCCCCTTCAGTCTCACAATCCTCCCTTTGTCTTTCTTTTTCACTTATGTACCTGTAAAAGGTTTTGTCCCTCTACCCACTGATTTTGCAATGTGTTCTTCTGTCTGAGCTTTGGCTTCCCTTACTGACCTCCCTGCCTCCCTTTGCTTCTCCTGGTACTTCTCCCTATCCCCTTCTGCCTGTGTCTTTTTGTATTGCCTGAATGCAATCTTTTTGGCTTTCACTTTCTTTGCTACCTCTTTGGAAAAACCATAATGGTCTCCTCTTCCTTTTCCTCTTGCTAACCTGCTTAATGCATAATTCTGTTGTTCTTGTAATCCCCATTTTAAATACTGCCCACTGTTCCTCAACCCCTGATTCCTGTCCCATTCCCCTTAATGCCTCTTTCAAGTATCTCCCCATTTTCCCAAAGTCTGCCCCCCTAAAATCCAGGATACGTGTTTTTGTGTGGTTTGGTTCTGCTCTTTCTGTGATTTCAAACCACAATGACTGGTGGTCACTGTTTCCCAGGTGCTCCCCCACTGTTAGCAATTAAAGACAGCACAGAATTACACCACCACTATGTTTTAAATTTTCAACAGCCCAAAAACAATTATAAGTAAAGACAACAAAGAAAGTATAGTGTCACTAAAAGCCCACAATCTAAGTTTAAAAGAAAAATAGCAATTACCAGTTACTCTAAAGCACTGAATTGAATATGTTTCCTTCCTTCCCCTTCTGGCTTCTTCTCAATATGTTTCCTTCCTTCCCCTTCTGGCTTCTTCTTGGTGGCTATCACGTCAGCCAGAAGGATGGGAAAGCTCCAGGCACTTTCCATCGAGTCTCCTTATCTGGTCTTTCACAGGGACAAGGTTGTCCTGCGCCCCCATCGGAAATTCCTTCCTAAGGTGGTGTCGGAGTTTCACCTTAACCGGGTGTTGACTCTGCTGGTGTTCTACCCCAGTCACACCTCGGAGGCCGAATATAGGCTCCATACTCTGGACCCTAGAAGAGCACTGTCTTATTATAAGGAGCGGATGGCTGAAGTTCGGGGAGAGGTTCGCCATCTGTTTGTCACCTACGCTGAAGCTGCACCTGGCAGACCTGCAGCCAAGCAGATGATAGGCAGGTGGGTCATGCCTGCATAGATCTCTGCTATAGGTTGGCGGGCATGGAACCTCCCAAAGGGATAAGAGCTCATTCTACCCGCTATACCGCTGCTTCGGTGGCTGCTTCCAGGGACGTCCCTATCCAGGAAATCTGCAGGGCTGCTACCTGGAAGTTAGCACACACCTTCATTACCCACTACCACATCGACCTTGAGTCATGCTGGGATGCTGGTTTTGGGACCTTGGTTCTCCAGTCCTTATTTCCCAAGTAGGGGGTGCGTGCCTTGCCTCCCTCCCTCCTCCCGGAGAACTGCTAGGAGTCTGCCAGTAAGTGTGGATTGAACAACATATCCACGTCCCTAGAAATACAGGTTACTCACCTGTAACAGGAGTTCTAGGAGTAGTATATGTTCATCCACACAACCCACCCGACCTCCCCGGCTTCGACGCGCAACCTGGCTTCCAGCGGGTTAGATCTGGTGTCATGGGGCGGAGCCGAGAGTTTTACCACCCGGGTTGGTGGGAGGAGCCAGCTTGAAGACCTTCTGGCAAGATTTAAAATGGCAAGGAACCTGCCAGACAGTGTGGATGAACAACATATCCCACACCCAGAACTCCTGTTACAGGTGAGTAACCTGTATTTTAAAGCCTCCTATTCAAAATCCAGTTCCGGCTTGGACCTGAATTTTATTTTGGAATAGCTTACTTTGGCTTCCTTTGAGCCAGCCGTGCCTTGTGGTTACACTTCCTCTTGGAAAGCGTATTTTTGGTTGCAATCACTTCTGTTCCAAGAATTTCAGAGCTACAGGCTGTAATGCTTGTGAGCCTCCTTATGTGATTTTCCTATGTACTAATCCTAAAGTTTCTACCAAATGTGGTGTCTAAGTTTACTTTACTTCAAATCTTCCATCTGCAAGTGTATTACCCAAGCATGCCAATCCAGGGGAAGCAATGTTCCACACTTTAGATGCACATAGAATCTTCTGGTGCTATACACACCATACCAAGGACTGCAGGAAGGCCTCGCAGCTTTTTTGTTTCATTCACCCCAGGGACACAGGGCGCCCCAGTTTATAAACGGTGCTTGTCCAAATGGCTAGCATTGTGTTTCTTTTTGTTACAGGAAGTACGGTAAGGAACTTCCTGGTGTGGTTCGGTGTCATTCCACTAGAGGCATGTCCACCTCTGTTGCTTGTTTTTGAAATGTGGTACTTGTTCTATAGTTGTGGCCTGATGAAAGAGCTGTCCTTGAAGAATGTACCTGCTCCCTCACCCAGTACCAGTGTACTGAAACAGATGAACCCTGGTGCCAGTGGTACTCCCACCCAACACAACAAAATAGACCCCCTTCCTTCAACCGCTCCTCAACCCCACCCTCCACCCCGAGTCTGGCACCCAACCCACTTGAACAAACCAGTCATTGTTGGCTGGTAAAGCGATGGATGATGACCAGCACAGACTCTCCTCTCACCACGCCGGCTGGCCACAGTCTGAATGAATGGAACGGAGTGTTAACATACTGTTGAAACAGCCACACCCTGGAATGTACATATGGTATATGTCTCTCTTGTTCTCTCCATCTCTCTCTAGACATGTATATAATTTATAACATGGGTTTAGTGTTGTAGGATCAGCGATGACCCATCATGACCATGATTTAAATTCCCTGTTTAATCCACGGTTACTGTGCCTGGCCTGGTTTGGAGAGTGAGAGGCTTCATTACACCGTGGATGGATTTACTCGTACTGCACAGTTACATATTGTCAGCAGCCATTGTTCTTGATTTTAGCGATCAGTACAGAGAGTGGTCACCACGGTGGAATAGAAGTCAATTCCACAGCAATCTCCCAACGACAGAGAGAGAGCGTGGCAGGGTAGCAGACACATGAAGGTCTGTTTCTGCACATTGGCAAGCTGCGTTGCAGCCGTACTCTCGCAGCATTTACGATAGAAGTACAGAATGGCAGAGCATGTGGTCCTCTGGGTGCCACGTGCAGACAGGCAGAGAGCAGAAGTGGTGCAGACTGTAGAATGGCAAGTATATCACGATCGTCAGCAGCGCACACTGAGCAGGTAGTACGGGCATTCCCCCTGCCCCCCATGTATATCTCGATATACTGGTTCCTCTGTGCAGGCGAGCCCCTGCCCCAGGACACAAAGGCAGTGGCTGTGGCCCTCACACCTGACCCACAGTAAGGGAGCCGGTCAGAGTACCTACACTGTCCACAACAACACTCCCAAGGCAGTACTGTCCTGTCCCCTACCACAGCGGGTGTAATCCTTGTGGTGTGTTACCCAACCGCTCGCAGTCCAGCAAGTGGCACAGCTGTCAGAGTAGTAATGGCACTTGTTGCCAGCCACCCGCCCGAGTATCAGTAGCCACCATCTTTATGCCTGGCACCCCATGACACCAAGGGAGTTTTTCTGAGGAATAGCTTCGTGCGCTACAGGACTGCAAAGCCACTGCTTCCCTGTCCCCTACCACTGCTGCACTGATTGCTGAACAGCGCGGTATGCAGAAAACGGAACAGCTGTGACAGCAGGATTCACAGGCTGTCCCACCCACCTGCCTCTGGGACTGAGCATCAATCTGACAGTACTGTATTGGTCCTCATTCACTCCCCATCTTAGAAACCCCCTTCCCCTTCCCCAAAGACCGACAGTGACACGGCTCGGCATGTCAGGTAAAAATCTTGCAGTCTCCTGTGTACGCAGTCTGTGTGTCTGTATCGGTGTAGTTTAACAGTCACCACGAATGACGTTTCCTGGTCTTGAGTGCTACTTGGCGGGTGTAGACTGTCATGGGCAGATCAGAGCCGTGCAACAGTGTGTGTAATGGGCACATCACATATACAATACATGTAAAAATGTCAACCCCAGCTGACATTCTGTATGCCTGTGGTACATTCATGGCACAGAGGATTTCACCTTTGTGATGGTTACAGTTCTGCATGCAGCAGAAAGAACAATAGGCATCAGTTCTTGAGGGACTGTTTTTCAAGGCGGCAGGTCACCGTCCCTTTTTTCCCTTAAAACAAGGGGAACACGCTTTTTGGGGGGGGTCCTACCTTGTCCTCAGGGAAACCCATGTTATAAGCGCAATAGCCCACTCCAGGGTGTGGGATTATAGGCATTTAATACACACCTGGGGTGCTGTGAGGACACTCGGCCTGCGGCCTCATGCCTCACAATGCACGCCAGTTGTGGATTAAATGCCTATTAACTCACTCCTGAGTGCCCTCAGAGAGGCTGTGGGGCTCGGTCCCTAAGTAATCTAGATTGGTGGGCAGCTATGTATTGAGTGGCAGTCTGGCTGTGGAGTGGTGGTTTAGTTGTAGAGTGGCATTGTGTTGTCACATGAAGTATTGGAGCAGTATGGAAGGCTTGAGTGTGAGTAGTGGGATCTACTGATTCGAGTCAGGGAGGGCTGGGGCTGTAGTGCTGAGAGGCATTGTTAAGGGAATGTAGCTGGAGGAAGACTGGTGCTGCAGCGTCAAAGTCCTATATCAGGACAATTAAAGTCATATACCATGGCTGACCGTGGTATATGACTTTGATTGATGTGCTATACAGGGAAATGCATGATAGGATTTTCAATGGGGCACAAGTTCCATTCCATGTATTATATTTATTCTTTGCAAAAAACTTCATTAATACATCAGTTAGGGTTAAAGCAATAAAAGTTTGGAAATATGGTGATAGGGTTTCTAACTCTAACAACTCACCCTACCCTACATGCAAGAACAGGCCTCGGGGCTGTGTCTTGAGGTTGTCGGCCCTAACGCTCAGCCCATTCCATGAGTAAATAAGCTGAGATGGGTACATTAACTGAGGTGTTGGTTGTGGACACTGGTTGTCGGGAGGCAGGTTTGCTGACAGGATCACCTTTGGGTCTTTGGCTTGGGGGTGTACAGTTAGCTACCTCAGACCGGGTGCGGAACCTGGGTGTTATATTTGATGACTGTCTGACCCTTAAATTACAGGTGTCTGCTGTTGTCAGAACCTCTCTTTACCACCTGAGGAATATCGCCAGGGTGAAGCACCTGGTTCCTTCAGATGACCTTCCAGTTCTGGTCCACACCTTTACCTCCTGCCTTGACTACTGCAATGCCCTTTACCTAGGGCTGCCGGGGGATGATATCCGCCACTTGCAGTTAGTGCAGAATGCGGCAGCCAGGCTTCTGACTGGTACATCCTGGGCCAGTCCTACAACGCCTGACCTTCAAGGACTGCACTGGCTGCCAGTACAGTGGCGGATCACCTTCAAGGTCGGTTTGCTGACCTGTAAGGCCCTACATGACCAGGGGCCTAGTTACCTACAAGATCTCCTTTGTCCCTACTGTCCCCCCTGCCCTCTCCGATCCACTGATGAGGGATTGCTGGAGATTCCCAGGGTCCGTTTGAAGACATCGGGGGGCCAGGTCATTTAGTTTTATGGCCCCAACCCTGTGGAATTCTCTACCTCATCAGGTGCGAGATTGCCTGACCATCGAAAGTTTTAAAGCTACCTTGAAAACCTATCTATTCGGCCTAGCCTACCCTGATTTTTAATGATGTTATGCTAATTGGTTTTATTACATTGTTTTACCTTTTGTGTATTTTAATTATTTTTTGTACAGGCGCCTTGGTTGTGGAAAGGCGCTTTTTATAAATACAGTATGATTTGATTATAGGAGAGTGGGATGAGCATTAGGGTTGACAACCCCAAGACACACAACAATGCCTGTTTGAGCATGTATGGTGGGGGTGGGGTGGGGTGTTTAGAGTTGGAAGCCTAACACCACATTTCCAAACTTTTGTTGCTTTAACCCTAACTGATGCATTAACAAAGTTTTTTGCAAAGAATTTCCTTTTTGACATACAGATTTAGTCTTTGCCGTATTGGTCCTTGTAAGGACAGATCCAAAGCAAATGATTGGATACCTTTTATTGGACCAACATAGATGTAAAACAATGTGCTTTAGCTTCGGACCAAAACCCTAAAGCACCTTGTTCTTTTTTTTTACATCTCTGTTGGTCCAATAAAAAGTATCAAATCATTTGTTTCTGGATCTGTTCTTACTTTATGAGAAAGTGGAGAGCTTTAATTGTATCCTTATTTCCCTTTGTGAGGGCCCTGCGCTCTCATCCATGCATAGTTTCCCAGATAGAGCCGTGGCATCCTTATTTGCCCATGATGCTCCCATCCCACAGTGTACAGCATCAAAA
This sequence comes from Neoceratodus forsteri, assembly GCA_016271365.2. NCBI lineage: Eukaryota > Metazoa > Chordata > Ceratodontiformes > Ceratodontidae > Neoceratodus > Neoceratodus forsteri. The sequence goes on from JADMNL010000025.1 coordinate 400,991,676, forward strand.
AAACACCTCACACTGCAATCTTATCCTGTAGAAAATACAGCAGAACTAGAAACTAGCCGTCTAACTTGACACCAAATTAATGTATTTTCTCAAAACCACTAAAAGGCAAATTGGTGGCACATGCCCCTTGTACCGTGGAAATTTCAGAGCAAACTTGCAAACATACTAACATACATACTAACATACTAAAATGCCAGCACGGTCTTTCGTGTCTGCTCGTTTGGTCAGCCCCCACCCTGGGTGCTGACCTTGCTGTCCCCCTCGCCTTCTCTGGCTTCTCCCTTCCCAGTTCCGGAAACCATTCTTTTTTTTTTTTTATTCTCTATTTACTTCCCTGCCTCCAGCCGCCCGGTACCTCAGCCCGGTCAGGGACCACAGGCTTCCACCCCCACAACAGCTGTGATCATCCGATACCTCCTGGATTACCCCCCAAGGTGGGGTTGCTGTGCCAGACACCCCAGTGCTGCAGACAACTGGATAGGTTGGAGGGCTGGCCTGGGGGCTAATTGAAGCCGTGGCGGGCTTCATCGAGGGCATCTGGCAGCTGCTCTTTTTCCTGGGATGTGGAGACATGCAATGACGTCCTGCATCCGCTGCACCCCCTGAACGTGCTAGGCACCAGTAGCTGCGCTACCCCCGACCTCCGCCAGGGGTCCGTTGAGCGCCAGAGATACTCCGCACCCTCTCTCCGGAGAAGGAGAGCAGTCCTCTGGATGCTCCATCCTTTTCCTCCCGGTCGGCCCTCCAGTGACTCGGGTCCATTCCCGAACTCAGGTTGCCAGCGTCTGAAGGAAATCCAACCGCTGCTCCAACGGGTCGGCACTTGGGAACTGTTTCTTAACAGCGTAGTGACAAAGAAACAATGCCATAAGCCTTCCAGTACAGTGTTGTCCTGTGGGAAATCAACAACAGTGTTAATACGCAGAACTCCAGGCCAACACAATGTATTTTCATGAAACCAGAAAAAAGGCACATCTGTGGAGCAATCCCTTTGTACCCTGAAGATTTCAGCCCAAAGTTCCAAACCATTTCTTTGCAATGAAGTAAGAAACAGCTATATAAAAATTAATTTTTTCACAAATTGCGATAAAGAATCATTGTCTGACCTTCCTTTTTTTGCAATTTGCAGAAAAGGATCCTGTTTTGTGGTAAAAGTTTTCTCTGATTTGCAGCAAAGGATTTCCGTGGATAAAATAAACACATTTCTCCACATTTAACAAAAAAACAAAAAAAAAACTGACCACAGAATGCGATTCCTCTGTCCCTGATTAGGTAAACACAACTGTTGGTGTTTACCAAAGCCGTTTATAATTTTAGAAATTCAAGTTTGTTTGCCTTGCTAACCGAAAACAAGATGGTGGCAGCATGAACTAGGATTCTGCATTTGTGGAACAGAATTCTGCGCTTGCGAAAGAGGATTCTGCATTTGTGGTCAAGAATCCTATTTCAAACTTCACATCTAACTTTTCCCATAGAAAATAATGGGACACTTTAAAATGTAAATAACTTTGGAATGGATTAAAATGTTTTCACCAAACCTTCAAAAGGCACCACTGTGACCCAAGACCTATTTACCCTAAACATTTCAGACTAAAATTTCGCACAGTTTTTGCACATCGCGGTGATAAAGACTTTGACAAAAAGTGGTGATTTACATAGGAACATAGGAATGTGATGGCACAAAAGGACCATCAGGTCTGCCCATTTTGCCTATTCTCTAGGGCTTCACTGCAGTCCTCCCCCTGTCCCAACATCCCCCTGTGTTTATTCCATGCCCTCTTGACCTCTCCCACTGTCTCTCTCCCACCACTTTGCTTGGCAGCCCATTCCAGTTGTCCATCACTCTCTATGAAGAAGTATTTCCTAAAATTACCTCTAAATTTACCCCCCTTGATTTGGAATTAATGTCCCCTCACCCTAGGTCGCTCCTTTTGTTGGAAGAAGCTCTCCACAGACACCTTATTGATGCCCTTTAAATATTTAAATGTCTCAATCATGTCACCCCTTTCCCTCCTCTGCTCCAACGAGTACATACTAACATACTAAAAGCCAGCAGAATAGGCCTGACGGTCTGCCGTGTCTACTCGGTAGCCAGCCTCCTAATGGGTGCTTGCTTTTTCACCCCAGCTCCAGAGAGAGTCACCTTCGACTTCAGTTTTTCCTTGTAGCTGCCCAGGTTAGCTTCCCCTCGTAAGTGTTTGAGCCCCATCACCTTCTTTGAACTCTCTCCACCCTCTCCCTCAGGTACAGTCTCCAAAACTAGATTCCATACTCCAGGTGTGGCCTAACCAGCTGGGTATACAAAGGAACTATGACCTCCCTCCTCCTACTGGAGATCCCCCTCCCTGTGCAACCCAACATCCTGTTGGCTCTTGCCACTGCCCTTTCACATTGCTTTGCCACCTTCAGGTTCTGTGTAATGATGATACCGAGGTCCCTTTCTTTTTCTGTTAGCTGCAGGGATCTACTCCCTATCCAGTACTCCTCTTTTACCATTTTTCCTGCCTAAGTGCATGATCGTGCACTTTGCTGTATTGAATGACAGTTGCCACTCTTTGGACCACTCCTTCAATCTCCCCAGATCTCTATGCATCATTTCCACCCCTTCCTGCATGTCTACTCTGCTGCAGACATTCGTGTTGTCTGCAAATGGATTCACCCTCCCTTCCAGACCCTCTGCTATATCCCCTATAAAGACATTAAAGAGTAGTGGGCACAGCACCGACCCTTGGGGTACCCCACTGATGACCTCAGACTACTCCGAGGGTATCCTGTTGACCAATACCCTCTGTGTTCTCACCTCCAACCAGTTCTGCATCCATCTTATTACCATCTTTCCTACCCCCAGGCAGCCCAATTTGTGCAGTAGTCTCCTGTGCGGCACTGAGTCAAATGCTTTTCTGAAATCAAGGAAGTCTACGTCTACGTGTTCTTTGATACTCTGTATCTCCGCACCCGCATATCTGACCAGAACAACACTTACCACATCAAGAGATCTATGGTCCTTGAAGGTGCCTGCCAAATTCCATGCGACTCGCTTGAACGGTTGCAAAGTTATTAAAGTGCAAAATGTTCAGTTTAACATAGAAGTGAAGCTTTAACCCTGACTATAGGGATGAGACTGCGCTCCTATAATTAACCTTTCTGAATTTTGCTCTCCCTTTTTCATAATAACTGTATACACTCACTGGAAAACAGAATCCCCGTCCCATTAGACTTTTATCAGCTCTGGCTGGTTATCTGCGCCTGGCATGATCCTCTGTGGGGAGGCGATATACCCTGTTGGTTAAGAGCACTGAGCTGCAAACCTCGAGAACTGGGTTTGAATCCCACAGCCACCTCTTGTATATCGAGTGACCATGAGCAAGTCACCTAACTTCCCTGTGTTCCCAGGACACACCTGGAAACGAGCATTGGCTTACTATGACTTTCCTGGTCAGATATTGTAAAGAAAAAAAAAAAAAATCCACGACAGATTGTGATGTCACAAGTAGGGGAGTGTGGTGTCTGGTGCAGACAAGTAGAAAGAGCAGATGAAGGCTAAAAGACAGTCCTCCTGTTTTCATGCCAATATGCAGAAAAAGCAGATTCTAATAGGGATTGCATGCCATAAGGCTTTCTGGGGGGAGACAGTTGGAAATTAATCAAGGGAGGGCATGCATTTGCACTTTTATGACCCTTTCTCTGCACAAAATGCAGTACTTGGATGGGAATTTAAGGGGTGGGGCATATGCACTCCCAGAGCCTATGGACATGATTGCCTCAGAGAATATTTTAAATGCAAGTTAAAATCTGGCTAAAAATTATGTTTTCCCAGACTTACCTCAGTGACATCAGTAGCCCTTTAAATATGATCCATCTCAGAGTAAGGAGTCGGAAACTGATTGTACTGTACCTTTAAAGTAACTATATATAGTTAATTTCCTTTGCAGCAATTTCCATTTCTTATTGGCTGAGGTCAGCCTTAATTTACTCGGAAATGCACGTGGTATGTTCGAAATCTCGAACCTCAGTGGCCTCTGTGTTTTTTTTGGCTTCTTTCCAGCTTCCTGTGTGTGACGTTATTGCTGCTTCATCGATGTAGCCTTTACAACTGTGCTGTGAGTGAAATTGGAGCCGAAACCGGTCAAGTTTAGCTGCTGCAGCACAGCCTGTGTGTATCTTTATTTTTATCTCTGTCACCGGCCCAAGGGGAGAAGCCTTAGAATTCTAAACCACTTCTAGGGAAAAAAAAAAAAGGTTGTTTGGTGCACTCTGCTGCATGCAGCACTTTGAAAGTAAAGGGCTGCTGCTGTTTGCTGTAAGGTCTTTGAGTTTGATACTCCAACTTCCCCATAAAGGCGTGTCGTTCCTTTGCTTCATTTCTGGGAACTCATGGACAAGAAACAAGGTAGATGTTGCAATTTTTATAGAAACGTGCAATGCACTGGTTGTACAAAATCAGAATTGCATGCATCTAGTTTAGAATTTGCATGGCAATGTCCTGATCACTTTTTTTATTTTTTATTTTGCAAAAGCAGTTTGCATGCGTCTAGTTGAAGTTCATTATCGTTTGCATTTGTTAGTTTCATCTTGCAAGGACAGTGAGCTGAAATGCTTGAATTCTCTGCACTGCATAGGAACAAACCAGGAGGCCTGTAAATATGCAGAATTATTAGTGCAGCATAAACTGTAGATGGGTGACTATTGGCTAAATAAAAGTGGGTCACTCTGTGATTGCAGCATTTTCTTCTGGCACCTAGCTGCATCTAAGGACTTGCCCTCAGGGTGAATTACATAGATCACTAGGAAAATGTGGCTACTGGGTTCTTATTTAAAGGGATACTGTTAACCCTCGTAGGGTTTTTTGACTAGTTTTATGCTAGAACTAGAACCAGGTCTCTTCTTTAGCAGAATGAAACTTTTCATTGTTTTAAAAAAAAAAAAAAAAAAAGTTTTAACCAGACTAGAACTTGCTAGCCTGTTAGCTTTGAAGCAGCGGAGGAGAGCTAGGTTCAGAATGACCATGGGCCTCTTAGCTTCTTGGTCTGGCGGAGGGTCAACACTCGTGGAGGTGGTGAATCTGCTCTCCGAGGAGAGGACCTGGTGCCTGTCACTCAGCAGCACCTCCTCTGGTCAGTTCATGAGTGGATTTTGATATCTGCTTCTGGAAAGACTGCTCACTTATGCCCCTGGTGCCAGGGGACCAGATGTTATGACAAGGTTGGGACCCCCTTCCCCAGTCTTCTGCTGATAACTTTTAAATCAATAACCTGAGCTCTAAGAGCATTTGGCTTTCCAGCCTCTCACCTGAGAGGGGATGGCTGATTGGTTTCTAATGAAGCGGAGAAAATCTGGGGGCATTCCCGAGAGTTCAGAATTGGGTGAGATGAGTGAGACAAAAAAGGTTTCCTGCAGAGCAGAGGCCATGGCATCCGAAGTGGATACTATTTCTCACAGAAGGTGGAAACACCATTTTGCTGTCACTATCTTCTGAGCTAGGAAAGGTTCCAGGGGCCTCTGGCACTTAAACTAGGTCCCAAACTGAGTCGAGATGAAATCTTGTCCTGTGAGGTGTTGAGGTTTTTGTTTTGCTCCATCACTCCCCACTCATTCAGGCTCCTCCAACCCCGATGCCTACCAAACATATCTTCCACTGCCACCTGTTGCCTCCTCGCTCCCCTAGCATTCCACTGTTCTTATTATTCTTGGCGAGGGACTTCCCCTGCAGCCACTGAAGGAGGGTAGCAGATGCTGTCTCAGTCTGTGGCTGGAGGAACAACAGTGGTGCATGGATGGGTATAGTATAATGGACAGGGACCATAAAAGCAATCGTTTAGTGTGCTTGGTTGGGGTGCATCTTTTTTCATTTTCCTGTTCCCTATACAGGACCACACATGCTGTGTGACATCCTGGGTAGTGCACGGTGGTGTGTGGTCAGCCACATCGCCTAATGCGCCTCTTCCACGCCATCACTAGGCGGGGTTTCAGAGCTGTGCACCACATGGCCCTTCCCTGTGATAACGTACACACTCTGTCACCTTCCCTGTTAGCCTGTGCAGAAGGCAAAGGAGGCCAGGGTGACTATTAAATTACTGTCTAATATAGCCAAGAGGCCTGCCTACCTTTCAGCTATAAAGGGACAAGCCCTGATAGAATGGGAAGGGATGTGGAAAGGCTCTTTTTAATTTTAAAGTTACAAAAACCTATGTCTGAAAATGTTGATGGTCTTTGCTATTCTGAGTGATTGTCTTTTATGGATTCTGTATTGTCCTTTTGTAGTATTGCATTTCGTTACCAGGCCTAGCTGAAAAAGGGGACTGGTGATGAAGGCTAGTTTCTGGTTCACCAGATTAATCAGTCTGAGGGGTATTGTTCCAGCCCTCCAAGAAGGAGATTTGTCCTGCTCTCTGGATTTAAAGGAATTTGCAGATTCTCTTATCTCAGTCAGATCATCCTGTCAGAAGGGTTTGAGATTCACTAGCCCACTGGTATGGCCGTAGCACTGCATTGTGCTGCCACTTGGGAGAAGAGTGCTTGTATGTGATCCTGGAACCCATGCTAGAGCCAGCGGGGGGATTGGGTGTATCCTAGAAGTGAGACACTCTGCTCTAAAGGAGGGTGGAAGCTAGCTACCTGGCATTAGAAACCTAGAAACATAGAACTTATCAGTAGTAAAGGACTGCTTGGCCCATGCAGTCTGCCCAGAAAGTCCCTGCCAAGTCTGTCTCTGCAGACTCTAACTGGTCTTCAGTGACCCTCCCTCCTCCCTGCCGATTTACTGCTATTCTCTTATATTTGTCCCATGCATGCTTGAAGCTCCCTATTGTTTTTTTTGTTTTTTTTTTTCCTCCACCACTTTCGTTGGTAGTCTGTTCTAGGTGTCTACCACTCTTTCAGTGAAGTAGTACCCCCTCATTGCCCTCTTAAACTCTTTTCTCTCCAGCTTCATTGCATGCCTTCTGGTCCTGATGCTCTGTCTCATTTGAAAGAGACTCTCATCCTGCACCCTGTTCATCTTCATGAGGTACTTGGCAGGACTCTATCATGTCCCCTCTCCTCTTTTCCAGGGTGTACATGTTAAGGTCCTTCAGTCTGTCTTGTGAGGGCTTTAGATGCAACCCCCTGCACCATTTTAGTTGCCCTCCTTTTAACTGCCTCCCCCCGTCTGTCCTTTCTGAGGTGCGACCTCAAGAACTGGACAAAATATTCCAGGTGGGCTCTCATAAGTGAGCAGTACAGTAGCAACACTACCTCCCACCTCCTCCTGGAGATACCTATCCCTATGCATCCCAGTGGCCCTACTCACTGCTTTGTCACACTGCCTTGCCACTTTGAGGTCATTAGATATGATAAACCCAAGGTCCCTTTCCTGCTTTGTGACTGTCAGTACCACATCTCCCATCCTGTACTCAGCTTCTGGGTTTCTGTACCCTAGGTGCAATATTGTTTTACATTTTTTTGGCATTGAATCCCAACTGCCATGATCGTAACCACTCCTCAAGTTTTCCAAGGTCCCTACACATTCTCTCCATCGCCTCCCGAATGTCCACCTTTTACAGATTTTGGTGTCATCTGCAAAAAGATATGCCTTCCCTTCTAGTTCTTCTGCATTGGACCCTTATGAAGTCATTGAAGAGAACCAGTTTCAGTACTGAGCCCTGCAGCACTCCGCTGGTCACTCACCCCTTATTAAAGTGCCATTAACTACCATCCCCTCTCGCCTATCCATTAACCAGTTCCTTATCTAGTTCACCACTTTGGATCCCACCCTAGGCTGCTCAGTTTCTTTATCCGTCTGCTTTGTGGCACAGTCGAAGGCCTTGCTAAAGTTCAGCTGGGCCATGTCTGCTGCCCTCTCCTGATACAGTCACATGCAGCCATTCACCCACCTTCCCAGCCAGAAGAAGGGTGCTGTCTGGGTGAACCCCTATGTCTGGGTGCAAGACAGGGCAAACAAAAAGTGAGTTAAAAATAGAAAAATAAAACCAACATTTTTCTGAGATTGCAAATGCTGAAGCAAAGACTTGGCTGTATAGAATCTTACCAGTTGTACTCTCCTCAATGTCAATGTTTCAGAGACAATGTCCGGCAGTGTTAGCTGCTTACCTTCTCATGCGGGTGGGTGGTGGCAGTGTAGCCATAGCTGAATGAATGAATGACTGACTGACTGATCAAAACCACCTTGCCTGAGGCAGTTGGGAGGGCTTGGAACCCTAGCATGCATTGCGGGCTATTGACGCTCTCAGTATTGCAGCCCACCTTTAATACCTGCAGCAGGGGATTCTGGGATTTGTAGTTAATTAAAATATCAGCTTGCAAGTCAACAGAAACTATCTGATAGAATATGCTATACTGCAGTAAACAGTAAGTTAACTAAAAATAAAAAAGGGTAATGTACACAAAGTGCAAATTGGGACTAACCCAATACTTTGGTATGAGGTTCTAAGTGCTGACTGTTCTCAGTATACCGAGTGACAAAAACGTTGCTCACCAACTTGTTCTACCAACCTTTTGCAGTACTGTATTACAAAACCACATTCTCTGGGCACATTGGGGATGCCGTGCTTTTACCTTACAGGTTAATTGATTCTGTAGAACCTGCTTGTTGTACATCACCTGATAGGTTTTAGAAATGTTGCAGTAGTTAAATTACAGTTGAACTTTCCCTTATTTCCGAAGGAAACGAGGGGGCAACTAGAGGGCATGGGTGGAAGCTGGAGGGGGGGAGATTCAGGGGAGAAAGGAGGAGATGCTACTTCACTGAGAGGGTGGTGGAGCCATGGAATGCGCTGCCCAGGGGGCTGATGGAGGCAGAAACGGTGGAGGAGTTCAAGAGAGGGGTGAGACAGGTACAGGGGAAGGGTTCTGGAACCAAAAACAATGCAGCGAGACTATCCGGGACTGGGGAGGCAGAAGCCAGAGAGGGAGAGGGGGCAGCAAAACGAGCAGACACGAAAGACCGTTAGGCCTGTTCTTCTGGCATTTTAGTATGTTAAGTTAGGGTTCAGTTATCATTCTTGGGGTATTGACACTACTGGCAGATGTGGATGTGTGTGTGTTTTTTTTTTTTTTTTTTTTATATAAACATTTTCTTTATGCCCCCCCTCTGATCTCCAGCACCTGCTTCCCTCAGGAACACCCTAGTTACCACCCAGTCCACCAATATACCTACCTGTGTGTGCCATCCTGTACAGAGACTTTGCTGTACCCCCCAGGCAGGGACAGGTTAGTTGTATGTGCTTCTGAGTCTATATAGCATCGTCAGGAGGCAGGGCAGGCTGTGGTGTGGGGCCCAGATATACCGGTGTCCATTGTCATGGGTGCTGGGGCCAATTTCTTCATGCTCCTCCCAGCCTAGTAAGACATCAGTGCACTAGGGGCAAAGATTGGGGCATGCCCAATAACGTTGGTTCTGCGCTTGGCTGACATCCCCCTCTCTGCCTAATGTGGTCATCTGGGTTGCAGTACTGCAGTAAAGGCAGCAACCCACCCTCCCCCGACTAGGAGAGCATCCCTGGAGATGCACAGTCCTCCTCCTCTGGTCGGTGATACGACATCCCAAGCTTGTTCACAAATCAGATAACATGTGTTGCAAGTGGTAGCCCTACCATTGCCATGACAGGCCGTTTCATACTAACATACCAACATACTAAAATGCCAGCAGAATAGGCCTAACAGTCTTTCGCGTCTGCTCGTTTGGTGAGCCCCCACCCTGGGTGCTGACCTTGCTGTCCCCCTCGCCTTCTCTGGCTTCTCCCTTCCCAGTTCCGGATATTCTTGCTGCATTGGAGTTTGCTTCCAGAACCCTTCCCCTGTACCTGTCCCACCCCCTCTTGAACCCCTCCACTGTCTCTGCCTCCACCAGCCCCCTAGGCAGCGCATTCCATGGCTCCACCACCCTCTCAGTGAAGTAGCACCTCCTCCTTTCTTCCCTGAATCTCCCCCCCCCTCCACCTTCCACCCATGCCCTCTCAGGCACAGTTTCACAGGCAGATTTTAGACAGAACTTCAGTTTAATGGAGTACTGGTGCCAGGGAGGTTCTGATGTAATGGAGTACTGGTGCCAGGGAGGTTCTGATGTGGGGCAAGTTGGTGGACAGCCTTTTTGACATTCAGTGAACACTTCATTTGCTCTTAAAGTCTTTGGTATGTTTAGCCATTCTCCTTTTCTGTGTCAGTAGCTACCGGATCAGCTGTCTCTGTTCCAGATTTACATTAGTCATACCTTTGCCTATTCTTCTTCATTTTTAGGGCAGGCTAACTGCTTTTTAGCCAGTCAGCTTTCAGTGTGTTTCACTGGTATTGCAAATGTGGAACATGTGGACAGAATGTGTAGATGCATTCCTGGCTTGACGACGGGAGGAAAATGCCGTTCTGATGGTGCAGTGGCAGTGCAACTGCTGCCATTCTCAGGGCCTGTGACTTGGGTTCAGGAACGAGCCTGGGTTGTCTTAGGGCCATTGGGGGAGGAGAAGGAGTATGCGTCTCGTAGGATGCTCTCCTTCTCTGGGTAGGGAAGGGAGCTGGAGTGCCTCTGCTACAGCACTGCTCATACATAATCATGGTGGCAGTAAAAGCTGGAGTAAGTGTAGAGGGGAGGATGCTAGCTGTCTGCATGCTGTCACACAGCTGCGTGAGCACCTGCATGTGGAGCCCTGCGATCAGCCTCCTGGAAAGTCAGAGAAAAGTAGGAAAACCTGGGCCCCCAAGAAGCTGTGCTGTGTGGATACCCTCAAACCCTTCATAGCTGCCTCGGTTACTGGCTCCTAATTCAGAGTTAACAGAGGGGTTTCTGGCACCCTGAGGGCCCTCATATATAAGTAGGGTAAGTCAAGGGGCAGCCTGGAAGGGTTAAGGGGTTGGCTAGTTGCTGCGGGGTTGAATGGGATGGGGTTTCACAAATAGGGAAGATAAACAAGAAATGAAAAAAGAACAGGAAGAATAAAAACAGTGAGGGCTCACAATGGTGATGGTGCAGAATGTGTATGTGGAGGAGGGGCCAGCTGCCTAGTTGTGAAGCCAGCCTTTGGAAATATACAGGGAAGTTGTTCTTAGTCTCTGGAAGGAAGAGTCCCCCTTTGACTGAATTGCAACTTAGATATGTTTAGCCAGCTGCTAGCAGGAGTAAACAGAATTTGCACTTACTAACATGCTGTTGTACGACTCCAGTGGTCTTGCAGCGTGGCATATCATTTGCAGTGTGCTATGCTGTTTTGACAGGTCTTGGTTGTAGGTGGTGCCAGCTAGAAGTGTCTTCCAACCTGTCCTCCCTTACCCTTATGCCCACATCTGGGTAAGCTGTCTGCATATTTCAGTGGCCAACATAAGGCCTCCCTGATAGCCCAATCCCTGATAGTCTAGTGGCCCCCCCACCCTAGCATATGCACTTCTGGCATCTTGCCATTGATATATCAGGCCGTGGGTCTCTTACGTTTTGGTGCTAAAAGACTGTTTCTGTAAACTTCAATTATTACAGATATAATTACTGGTGAGACCCTTTAACAACCTGAATTCAGACACTGTGAAAACGCCGTAATAACCTGAAATCGAGTTATTACGGCGTTTCACAATCTCATAGTCACTCTCGAGCTGTACTCTGTGCTCGAGACAGCTCAGGCGCTAACTCAGATTTTCCCCAGCTGAAGCGCTTCTGCTTACCAACTGCCTCCGTTCGAGTTGTTATTTAAAAACCATCAGAAAAAACAATGTTGAACAAAATATCGCAATTTCAAGACGCTCTCTCTTGTAGGTCACCACAGCAACCGGAAGATCTGCGTGGCCACCACAACACTTCCTGCTTGGTGCACTGCTAACGGCACAATTTAAAACGAGCTCAATATTTTAAATTTCTCACTTTACAAAACAGTCTCTCAAATTTTAATTAATCTTTCACTCATCCACCATTTGACTGTGATCACCAGCGGATATCTACAAAGACTTTTCACGGACATTTGGACTTCTGGTATTTTTTTTTTCTATGAGAAAAATGCTAGATAAGACTGCACCAGCAATTATAAAAAATAAAAGATAGGCAAGTGTGTGCCTATGAATATTTTTTTTTATTCTTTATATTGTGTATCTGGAAATAACTTCCTAATGGCTCTGTTACCATCAGCTGTTTAAGCACTCTTGGAACATAACATAGTAATTTAAAGAGCAGCTAACCCGCTCATTTGGAAATTTCCTCCAAGAACCATAACGGATCTTTACCTGCCCCAAGTCATATGCTGGCAATATTTTTTTTTTTTCTAGTTGCCCCTATTTTGGAAGGGAAGGGATCGTATTTTGGCTCCGTGGAGCTGTGCTGCGATGATCTCTTCCACTTCCTGGTACCTCCTGAAAGTGCGATCTGCCTCTGATCTGCCCCCACGTAAGCACGTTTTCTAATGTCACTATACGGTGAGCGTGGGGGCGTGCTTCATAGACATGAATGGGGCTGGGTTTTTTTAAGTTAATTTTTCATATTTTAGATGGCCATCTTAAGCACGAAAAATTAACTTAAAAAAATCCAATTCATGTCTATAGAGCGTGCCCCCACGCTCTCCATATAGTGACATCAGAAAACATGCTAGCGTGGGGATGGATTGGACTTTCTTTCTTTTTTCAAACATTCTTTATGCTCCTTCACTGGCCCCTTAGACCTCTCTCTGGAGAGGCTGTTCATAGCTTGCCTTTCCTGCCCTGCCCAAGATCCTTCTTGTACTAGTCTGCTGCTGTTCGTCTCTCTCCTCTGACTACCCCGCCCCCTGGCTCTGAGCGCCCCGGGGTGAGACCACCATACTCCTCCGGCACTCTGTCTGTTATTTAGAAGGACAACCGAGGAGTGGAGGAGAGACAGCAACCAGCCAGGACGGATCCGGCCGTGTGTATAGGGGGCAGTCCTCTGGGCCCACCATTGTCTGTCTGGGTACCAAGGTATATCTGTTTTTCTGGTTTCCCCCTTGGTGGTCAGGCATGCCATGATGTTCTGCACGCCACGGGAGCGCTCCCAACCCCGTGCGTAAGATGTCCGCCGACAACCCCAGCCCTGATGTGCACGCCACTAGTAGTGCTGCCCTAGGACTCCACCGGGGGCAGCTGGTACTGTGGCAAGCATGCCCACCCCAGGAGAGGAGAGCAGTCCTCTGGACGCTTGATCCACTCCTGCCCTGCCAAACCCCAGCTTGTTCCTGAACCGGGTCACCGGTGTGGCGTCAAGCGCCTCAACCCTCAACATCACTGGGCCGGCATGGATTGCACTTTCAGGAGGTACCAGAAAGTAGAAGTGATTGGTGTGGCTCACGCCGAGTCTACATATGATCCCTTCCCTTTCAGAATAGGGCAACTAGAAAAGGAAAAATTGCCAGCATATGATTTCAGATAAGTATTTGTTATGGTTCTTTGGAGGCCTGGTGAATGCGCTTTAAGGTCAGGCGGGACACTAGAGCCATGTCATGTGCATCTCCCCCCCCCCACTATAAGTAGGAATGAAAATCAGTATTCTGTTCAAACATAGATTATTCATGGGGATTTCCTACCCAGGGTACTGGCTGATTCCCTTGGTAAGAGACATTTTGTCAGTAACACTACTTTAAAGGCCTGCACTTTCTTCTTATTAATGGGATTTATCTTCTTTTGTTATGTTTAGGATGGTTGTCAATGTATATAATGTGGGTATTTTGTTTTCTGTTTAGTGAAAAATGGTTAGTTTATAGCCACAGAGGGTTTTGCAAGGGAAATTTTAAGCTGTCCTTGGAGCACCATTTTTGCATTTGCATCTGCTGTCCAGACTAATGTTTTTTCCTACTGGTTTACATTTTGAACACTACTGTCATCCCAGTTCTTACTGGGTGTTAAGAATTCTTGTGCTGTATAAAACATCAGGGGCCCAGTTTTCAAAAGGCCTCCTGACATGGCCCAGAGACTAAGTCCCGTTATGCAGCTCGTGGGTGCAGAGAAAAAAATCTCCACACTGCTAGAAATGCTGTTTTCAGCATTTGATGCTCACAGGTGGCAAATGATGGTGATTGCAGCTTCAGAGGAATGATAACGTGGTAATAGCAGGTTTTGGCACGCCTGCACATGTAATTTATCCGCAAGCTGCTGTAAACTGCGGAAATGGTCATGAAACAGCTTCGGCACTAGAAATCACACTGCCCGTGGAAAAACGTGTGATCGTGCAAGGGAAACCCCCCGCGCACCTATTCTTATGTCCATGTATTTTTTTTTTTTTTAAACCTTTGAAAATATGGTGCCAGCAGTCTGCATGCAACAAAAACTGGGTGTAAAAGATGTAAAACTAAACAAGCTGCTAAGAGCATTAAAATGAAGGTGATTTTTACTGCTGGGCATTGGCCATCAGTGTAATGTCTCTTTTGTAAAAAGTTAAAGCTACAAATGTGAAATATAACTAATTTTTGAATACTTTACAATTTTCTTATGGTTGTGTGCATGGAATCCGTAAAGTGGAGGGTGGACTCCACCTATCTTGCCCCTGTCAGTTCAGGAGGAAGGCTGCTTGCTAAAGTCACTGTGTGTATGAGCGGCATGTGGGTATGACTGTGCCTGTGTGAGTGTGCTGCTGTCTGTGATTATGCATCTGTGCATGCACATGTGTCAGACTGCATGCTTCTGTGTGTTTGTAAGTTAGTGGGTGTCTATGTGTGAATCACCACGGAACAGAACACATCATTCTTGCAGGTAGCCTTAGTTTGCCTTAGTTAAATTATGTTCGTCTCTGTCTTGCTCTTCTTTGATGCAGTTAAGCCATCTTTTAATCATTATCACATATAGGAGAGGTGTTAGGTGGGCACTTTGTTGCCAAGGCCAGCTTTAAATCCACCTCCCTCTAATTAATGTGTCTGCGACTCCACCACCATCACTACTTTTTGAGCTGCGATCTGAAAATTTCATCAACCACATGAGCAAATTCAAACTCTGTAGCCAAGAGGATCAGCAGTTTGGTCCACTGCTCTGGCTGAGTGCCAGAAGTACTTGCCTATCAGGCCGCGGGATCGTGCCATTGATACGCTATGCACTTCATTTATCCCGGTGTATAGTGTTGCCATAGGGCACTAGGCATGCCTGCATGCACTGAAAGAGCAGAATAGTCTTAACCGCAGTTTTGGAGGTGGGCTTCAGCAAAAGAAGTCCTTTTTTTTTTTTGTTTGTTCCTTCAGCAAGATGAACTAGAGTCAGGGGGCAGGGCGGAACTACAGGAAGTGATGATGGGATGGAGCCTGCTCAAGGTCACAGAGGTGAGTAAGTAAGGAGGAAGGAAGTCTGCGTGCTGAGCTGCGTTGGGTGGGAGTGCATATTAGCGACCTGCGATCTCATGTCCGTGCTTCATGGAAGATGGGCGAGCAATCTCTAAGGCGGGGAGGCATGCATGTAGCAGAGGAACCAGTTTTGTGAAGGCAGACGATCTGGAGGATACCTGCACCAGAACAAGTAAGGCATGCCACAAATGTTAATTAGACTGTATTTGATCGATCTTGTGTGGGAGTTGGAGCTACGGGTGGGGTGAGTGACTGAGCTATGTTCTTGATTTAGTGCCTTGACAGGCAGGATTTTTTTTTTTTTTTGTGTGTGGCTGGAAGCTGCATAGAAAGAGAGCCTGTGTCACTGACATTTTAGGCTGCATTTTAGTGTACCAGCCAAGTCATAGAGTTTGTTTCATTGACACTTACTAGTCTGCTCAAAAATGAGAAAAATGCATTTTTTTTGCATATAGTAAAACCATGTTTATATTTTTTGAACAGACAGTAAGCCTTAAAGAGAACCTTTACTGCTATTTTTAAACCAGAAAAGAAATAAGCAGAAGCCCCCTTACCTCCATGGGAGCTCCTCTGTGGTATTAGCAGATGTTTTTTTTTCATATCCCGTAGGAAGGAAAGGGATTGCAGGAGTCAAAAATAAGTTTTGCGGCCATTAGCCAGCTGGGCTAGTGACTGGGAAAATCTAGTGGCCCCACAGACATTTCCACTGGCCCAGTTGCTGTACATACTGACGTGTTACCTTCTCCAGTACCAGCCCGCAGGGCTAGTTAAATGAAAATCTTACTAGCCCGATACAAAATCTGCCAGCATTTTGGCTAGTGGGCTGGTGCCAGTTTCAACCCCTGGGATTGTAAATGTCCTCTGAGAGGGCTAGCTGTGCAATCCCTTTCCACTTCCTGGTTGCTGGATACGCCCCCCCCTATGCTCTGACATTTTATGACATGTATACTGTATATAGGGACAGCACAGGTGTGCACTACATTCATTTCTGCGGAGCGTGATTTGTAAGCACAGTTTTCGGCCACTTAAGTGACTATTTAGTAAAATCAGAGCCAGAGTTCAACTTAGAAGAGCTTTATTAGTTGATCCCTGTCTCTGATTTTACCAAATAGCCACTTAAATGGCCAAAAACTATGTTAACAAATCACGCTCCGTAGACTTGAATCAAGCCCCCCCCCACTCTCCCGATACATATGTCATAAAACATCAGCGTGGGGGTGTGGCCAGCAACCGGGAGGTGGAAAGGGATAATGCAGCTAGCCCCTTGGGTGCAATTTACAATCCCTTTTCCTTTCTTTGGGGGTATAAACAAAATTTGCTGATAAGACAGAGGAGCTTCCTCTCATTTGTGTAAAGCACAGAGAAAGGTGCTCTTTAATAAATGACTAAACACTCAGCGACTTGACAGACTAAAATACTGCCTAAAAAAAAAATTTTAACAATTGCTGCATAGAGAAAAGGAGATCACCAAGATACACAATAATTATTTAAAGATCTGCTGATGCCTCAAAGAAAACTTTGAAAAACATAATATTTTGGTACAATTAAGCTTTCATTCCATATATATTCTGCATAGTTCTCCTTCCCATTATTTATTACTGAGAAAATTTACACGAATACATAATATTTATCCCTTAGAGTTCATACAGACATACAAATGTGCCAGCAGAAATAGACCACCCAGTCTGTCTGCTCGAGTGTGCAGCTAGCACACCAAGTTTGCAGCTGTCTCACCCACTTCCCTTTGTCATCCCACTGCCACCCCCACCTCCCCTACCCTCACTCTCCCCTACTCTGTAGCTTACTCCCTACTTCAAGTCATGATCCTCTGTTGTGACATCACACTCTGTTGCCATGGGAGTAACTGTGATGTCTCAAGTAGTGCATTATGACTTCAGGTAGGGAGAAAGCAACAGGAATAGTTGAACTTTTCAAGAGCAAATATCCTGTTTTCATGCAAAGGAACTCTGTGATAAATAACTGCTCCAAAGGAAAGGGGGGGGGGCAACTAGAGGGCATGGGTGGAAGCTGGAGGAGGTGCTACTTCACTGAGAGGGTGGTGGAGCCATGGAATGTGCTGCCTGGGGAGCTGCTGGAGGGGTTTAAGAGGGGGTGGGACAGGTACAGGGGAAGGGTTCTGGAAGCAAAGTCCAGTGCAGAGAGAATATCCGGGACTGGGAAGGGAGAAGCCTGAGAGGGCAAAGGGGGCAGCAAGGTCAGTTCCCAGGGTGGGGGCTGACCAAACGAGTAGATGCGAAAGACCAATAGGCCTATTCTGCTGGCATTTTAGTATGTTACTATCATGGGAAGGAGAAATACAGAACTAATGTAAAATACAAGCTGAATTACGTCTAAATATTATGTTTTGCTAAAGTTCTCTTGAAGGCGTCAGCTGCTTTTAAAAACTTTAAGTCAGTTGAATGGCCCACATATATTTTTTATTTTTTTTAGTTTTCCTCCTTACCGTCTCTCCAGCCCCCGCACCTTTAGGAGCCCCAGTGGAGTCTGCTCCTGCTTCAGCCACCTACCTTAGCCGTCCCGGAATCCCCCATGGAGCCATGGTTCTACCCCCTCCGGGGCAGGGACAAGGTGGGGCTGCTACACCCCCGAACACTTCTGTCTTGTTGGGATCCAGGACTGACCAGGCAGGTAGGAGCCATGAGGGGTCTGCTCCGGAGCTCCGTCTACCCAGAGCTGGATAGTGTTTTTCCCCTGTTCTGATGGGTGTCGTGATCGCCCTGACATCAGGACGCATAGTGCCGACGTCCTCCCCACTGCTGCTGCCTCAATGCTTGCTGTGCCCCAGACCTCTGCCTGGGACCAGTCAAGTGCTGAGACGCTGTCTCCCCTCCCTCCCTGGAGAAGATGAGCTGTTCCTGGGACGCTCAAGTCTTCTCCCCGGGCTTGTTCCCAAACGCAGATCGCTGGTGCCGCAAGCGGAAATCTGGCCCACAGTTTTTTTTGTAAATGGCCCACCTTTCTGGAGGTCAGTGAGTCACTTGACCCATCGAATTTCATTTGTAGAATGAGCACTGCCTTGTATGTAATAAAAGGGGGTTGAGCCAGTTCTATAGGGTTGAGTCTGAGAAGGCTCCGTTTGAGAGCAGCTCCAGAAGGTAGTGCAGTCTGTACAGTTGGCCACTGGTGAGCTAGGGTCTACTTCTTTTCCTGAGTTCTAAGTGGAGGTCGGCCAGCTCTGGAGTGAAGTTGCAGAAGCCACCCAGCAGCAGCCCCTCTGGCAGAAAACTGGGTCACTCAGCCAGGTGTACTGTGGTCCAGTTATGGGAAGAATCACAGAAGACATCCAGCGCTGTGAGCTGCTTAGGGACTCCAGTGAAAATAAGGTAGTGGGAGAAGTGTTGGTCCTCCTGTGTGGGTACCAAAGTAATATTGGACGCATTGTAATCCTTGCACACAGTCAGCAAAGCTGCACTGTGGAAAAACAGCAAATAAAACAAATCTCGGACTCCCTCCAGTACCCAGCTAAGGAGGACATAGACCAAGAAGTTGTAGTACAGAAGCTTTTATTATTTAGAATTTCACAGAAAAGAGCAAATGTTGATAAAGTGCTGTGCATATAGCTTGGTGTGCGTAAACCTCTGAAGCCTGTACAAATCACCCAGTGCCGTTTCATGCCAGGGCAGGCACTTTTTTTTACAAGGGTGCATATGAGTTGAAACACTAGCCTTATGTAGGCTGCCCAATGATGACATCACTATGAGGATCCCTGCTTGAAAACATTCAGAAATTTAGTGACACTTGAAGTACGTACACATGGGTACCAGTATTAAAAATATTAAAATATGTTTGGTTGCTCATCCCACTAATGGTTCGCTGATGCAGATATATCAATTAGAACAGCACTGCCGTTTCTGCGGATAGCTATACTGTGTTATCGATGATCCATATTTTGCTTTGCACAGTTGAAGCAGGATTCAGCAAGCTCACCCCTTCCATATGTTGCTCATAAGATCTGGAGGCTTCTGTACAAATTCATTGCATTAATAATGCAAAAACTCATAAGGTCCTTTTAGAGTGCATTATGCTTTATGGTGGGATTCGGAGCTGCACACAGTACTCAACCACAATGATTGTAGTTGTGCCACACAGGAGAGCCCTTATACATAAGCCATTCTCTGTATATGGCAACCATCACAGTCACCATTATTTACATCTGTTTTTTTCTCTAAATGTTCACTAAATCAAATACCCCGACACAGTAGTTTGGACTGAGCTGACCAATAACAATGATGTGCATTCTGCAGCATTAGGGACCCTGATACATAAGCCATTCTGTCTATGGCAGCGAGGTAGTTACCTCTGTAACTCTATATACAGTATATATTAAATCAGCATCCCTGCCACAGCCCCTTAGAGTGCGCTGGCCAATAACATTGATGTTAACTTTACCACATTAGAGACCCTGATGCATAAAGCTATGCCCTGTATGGCATCAAAGTAGTTACACTGCACACTTGCAGTCCCCCCCCCCCCCCTATATTTACGTTGTATCAGTATCCCTGACAGCCCTTTGGATAACAACAACCATTGACATAAAGGATGATACAGGTATAGACAGGTAACCTACCAAGACCCCCTTCTGATATTTGCTGGATAATTTTCAGATGGCCAGTATTTCAAAGACTAATCAGCAGCATGTACCACATAGGGGGAAATTACAAAAAAGCCGATATATCAAAGTGCTTATTGAGGCCTGGAGTATTCAGACCCCACAGTTTCACTATCCAGAATGATTCCCTTCGGGTAAGAAGATTGTTCAGAATCCTCACCGAACTCCCAAGCTGACCAGCTCTATTATTTTGAATTTCGAAGCACGGGACCTCTTCCCCATGTGAACTTGATGTGTGCTGCCAGGATGCTGATTGTGTCCGCTACTTGAATTTCCCGAACAATTTCTCCTATCCTTAGTTTGAATGCCCGTATTGTATTTCTGATGTAGAGTCCCCCACATTCGCACAAACTGCCACATACAGTACTTGACACCGGCAGTATTGTATGTGATGAAGTTCTTAATCTCAAACTTCCTGCCACTAGTCAGGTGTGTTAAATGCTTGTCCTTAATAATACTAACATACTAAAATGCCAGCAGAGTCGGCCTAATGGTCTTTCGTGTCTGCTGGTTAGTCAGCCCCCATACTGGGTGCTGACTTTGCTATTCCCGCCCCCCAACCCCTTAGGGGGTTTCTCTATCCCCAGTTCAAGATATTCCCCTTGTATTGGACTTCCTCAGCTCAACCCTCCCCCAATACCTGTCCCAGCCCCTCTTGAACCCCTCTATAGTCTCTGTCTCCACCAGTCCCTTGGGCAGCGCATTCCATGGTTCCACCACCCTCTCAATTAAGTAGCGTCTCCTCCCCCTCTAGCTTCCACCCATGCCCTCTAGTTAGGCCCCCCTTTCCTTAGGAACACCCTGGTTGAACCTCCCTTATTAATCCCCTTCATATACTTGAAGATCTCTATCATGTCCCCCCTGTCCCACCTCTCCTCTAGAGTGTACATTTTGAGCTCCTTGAGCCTCTCCCCGTAGGTCCTTTCCCCCAAGCCCCAGATCATTTTGGTTGCCCTCCTCTGGACCCTCTCCAGGAGTGCAGTGTCCCTTTTTAAGTGCGGTCTCCAAAACTGCAAACAGTACTTGAGGTGTGGCCTAACCAAGCAGTTATACAGAGGGAGGATCACTTTCCTCCTTCTGGAGGTAATCCCCCTAGCGATGTGTCCCAGCATCCTACTGGCTTTGACCGCTGCCCCCCTACAAGTCTCAAGAGTTGTTCATTTTGACATCCACAACCATCCCCAGGTTCCTCTCTCCCATTGAGACTTGTAGCATTTCTCCCCCCAGGGTATACACTTGGTTCGGGTTTCTGACCCCCAGGTGCAGAACCCTGCATTTCCTGCTTTGAACTTCAGTTTCCACTTCTCAACCACCTCTCCAGAGCCTTCAGGTCCTCCTGAAGGGCCACTCTCCCCTCCTCCACCACCGTTCCCAGCTTCGAGTCGTCCGCAAAGAGACTCATTTCACTCCTGATACCCTTCCTTATGTCAGAGACATATGCGTTAAACAGGAGAGGCCCTAGGACCGACTTCCCTTGGGGACCCCACTAATGACCCTCCTTGAAGATGATACTAGCCCCCCAACCACCACCCTCTGAGCCTATTTCCTATCCATCTGATCATCTGCTTCCCCACCCCCATTTCCCCCCGCTTCTCCAGCAGGCCACCCTGAGGTCCTGAATCAAAACGCCTTGCTGGCGTTGAGAAAAAGGACCCTGGTCCAGGGCACTCGTCACCCAGTCGTAAAACTCCACAAGGTTTGTCTGACAAGATCTTCCCAGGACCAAGCCATGCTGTCTGTCATCTAGGTACCCCGATTTCTCCAGTACCCCTGCTAGCCTTTCCTTGATAATACCCTCCATCACCTTGCCCACCACCGACGTAAGGCTAACAGGTCTGTAGTTTCCCATCTCCTCTCTTGTTCCTCACTTGTGGATAGGCACAATATGGGCCACCCTCCAGACTTGGGGTACCCCCCCCGTCTTCAGAGAGATGTTGAAAAGCTGCGCCAGGACATCTGCCAGTTCCCTAGCACCCTGGGATGTATTTCATGTGGCTCTGGTGCTTTCTCCGTCCTAAGGGACCTGAGGGCTTCCCTCTCTCTCTCTCTCTCAGGATTTTCACCTCCATGTCCTTCTCCTTGGCCCCCTGATCTGCCCCCCCACTGACATTACTGCCCCCGACTCGTCAGGGCTCTTGATCTGTAAGGGTTCCGGCCCCTCCGCAGGTTCACCATCTCTCCCCCTGAATGACGTGGCTCCCCTATCCTCCCTGGTAAAAACGGAGGCAAACTACTCGTTTAGTACCTCGGTCTGCTCCCCTGCATCCTGTGCCCATCCCTCCCTGTCCTAATCCTGCTAATCTGCCCCCTCACTTTCCCCCAATGTATCTAAAGAAGCCCTTGTTCCCCCTCCTGATTTCCTTGGCCAAGTTCTGCTCCTTCCTCGCATTAGGCAATCTCACCACCCTGGTGACTCTCCTGGCCATCAAGTCATACTCCCCCTCATCCCTTTCGCTCCTTGAGCACTTGAAGCGCCTATAGGCATGTACTTAAAAAATTTACAGCGGCCGCACGGGGCACAGCCTCTGGGGTTTCATGCCCTGTCAAGTTGTATTCTACTGTATAGGCCACATGGAGTGCACCAGCATATCCCTTTGATTTTCTGCTCTTCTAAAAAACGTTTGTGGTGGCTCACTGAGGCTACAGCCAAAAACTGGGTCTGCCTGTATTACTGGCCAATTTTTCTGGATTACTTTGGTAATCTATTGTGATTGTGCACTGTATGTTGCAATAAATGACATCCTCTCACTTGCACTATTTGTCTTTCACACACAGGAAGTTAGGAGGTGAGCCCTATCTTGACTTCTTTCTGCTACTCAGTTTCCCTATTATACCCCCTTTGCATGAACCTTTTGGATATCTCTTGTACTCCAACTTCATAGAAGTCATTTTCACTGCAGTTCCTGCAAGTACACAGGAAAAGGACTCCTAGGCCCATCTAGTGTGCTCTTTTTTCGTGCCTAACACAACACCATGGACTCTATTTGGTCATAGGTGTCCCTCCCCCCTCTCTTACCTCTTATTATACCAGTGTACCTATCCCACGCATGCCTAAAGCTCCCCCCTGTCTTCGCCCCCACCACCTCCTCTTGCAGGATGTTCCAGGTAACCATCACCTCTTTCTGTGAAGAAGTGTTTCCTCACATCCCTGTTAACCACCAGCATGCCCCAGTCCTATCTGAGACTCCCCTCCTGCTCCTTGTTCACCCCCATGAGATACTTGTAGGCCTCAGTCTTTTTCTTTTTTTTTTTTAAACTTTCTTTTATTGTTTTTACAATAAACAATGGCATATTGTACAATCATCTGTTAGGTAGCAACCTTGTTTTATCCGATACATCCAATGTAGACTAGGATAATCCGAGCCTAGACAGTTTGAATTCAGGATAGGGGGAAAGACAAAATAAAATAAGTATTCGGATACTTTAACTAAATAAGGTACAGCTAACTAAGGCTTTTTGGGTCAAGTCCATAATGGTCAGAGTCCACAGATTGTAACTCAACATCCAGTGCTGATATGTCCCCCCATTCCTTATAACAAAAGGTACTCCTAAAATATGTAGTGTTAAAGTGCAGTTCTCCATACATCATTTCAGTATTTTTTCTTAAGCCACAGGAAAAGCCAAGTGATTCGTGCTTTATAGGTCAAAAACAGTAAGCTTGAGAACTGATATAATTATGAGCAGTTTCAGAAAAAAATACAGGAAACAGTCAAATGTCTTTATCAGAGCCCTAGTCACTTGTATTACAGCCCTCAGATGATTGAAACTCCCGGGCTACTAACTCCACTTTTTTACCTGCTTCCAGAGGGTCGGTGTATTAGAAAGTCTTACCGCCATAGTGGATATGTAGTCAGGCCGGCATCAGGAGAGAGTGCGAAACTCCCTAACCTGCGAAGCTAAGCTCTCACTGAGTCAAACTTCTTCCGTCTGGTGCGTGTTGCAAAAGAAAGGTCTGGAAATAAATGGACAGTAGATCCATTGAAAGCAAGCCCTCCCGAAGACCTTGCCGCTTGCAGAAGACGATCCCGGATGATGGAGCTTGCTGTCACCAACAGAACCCAGGGTTTTAAATAAGTTTGGAAAATTGATTAGCAGTTTTGTACGTGAACGTGCTGATCAGTTGTGAAAATGAATAGCACATGCCTCGATTTGATTCGCAAAATCAAAAATCCTTAAATATTGTAACCTAAATAAAATCTTTTATTAAAATCAATTCTGTCTTGGCTTCATCTGTTTCAGTACCCCCCAACACACACACACAAACGCATACACACCCATACCCATCTCAGTACCACACCCTCCCCACCCTTGTCCCCTCTGCCAGAACCACTAAAACCCTCCTCCCACCCATTTCAGTGGCTAACCACCAACCCCCATCCATGGGGTACCTGCCAAAAGCCCCACCCATTTCAGCCTCCCCAGCCATGGCCCCTTTACCAAAAACTTAAAGCTCCAAGTCACCAGCCGCAGTGACATAAATACTGCTGCTTTTAGTGTTAAACCCATTGTCTTTACTTGTTTTTATTTCTGACACGTTATATGTTTCTGCCTTAAAGTCTGAATTTACAGCACCTTCTCTGTGTTGGCAGCAAGCATCTTTTCTGTAAGGACAGAGACGCAAAACAAATCAGTTTTGAGGGGGTGAATTAAGGGACATCCCTCAGGATCAAGGAGAGGTACTCTGTAGCCCCGAACCCACTTTACCAGCATTCTTCCCCCACCATCTCAGCCCCACCACCCTTCCCCACCCATGTCCCCACAGACACTCGCCCACATAAGGTACCTCATTAGTTTAGAACGCTGCCCAGTCTCACCGCCGCAGCCCCAAAATAAACGCTGGCAGTTGCGCCGTAGTTTACTATAAGTTAAGTTATCCAGTCCTAGTAGTGGTGTCTGTAGTATCCTCAGTCTCACCCAACCCTTCTTGAATCCTTCCACTGTGTTCTCTTCCACCAGACTCCTGGGCAGTGCGTTCCATGGTTCCATCACCCTCTCAGTGAAGAAGTGTCTCCTCGCTCCCTGTACTCCCAGCTTCCCTCATGCCCCTGGTAGTTTCCCCCTTCTTAAGCCTGAACACTTTCTTGGCTCTGCTCTTATTTATCCTCTTTACATACTTGAAAACCTCTATCATGTCCCCCCTGTCCCTCCTCTCTTCCAATACATACAGCTTGAGTTCTTCCAGTCTCTCCTCATAGGGCCTACCCTCCATCTCCTGAATCATCCTGGTCGCCCCCCTCTGGACCCTCTCCAGCAGCGCTATGTCTTTCTTAAGGTGGGGTCTCCAGAACTGCACACAGTACTCAAGATGTGGCCTAACCAGGGCATTATACAGAGGGAGGACCATCTCCCTCCTCCTGGAGGTAATCCCTTGGTTATGCAGCCCAGTATCCTGTGCTTTTGCTGCAGCTCTTCGACAGTTCTCAGTGTTGTTCATTTTGCTGTCCACCACTACCCCAAGATCCCTCTCGCCTGATGTGGCTTGCAGTGTGACACCCCGGGTGTATGCATGTCCTGGGTTTCTGACCCCCAGATGCAGCACCCTACATTTCCCTGCATTGAACGTCAATCCCTACTTCCTTGACCACCCTCCCAGGGTATCCAGATCCCCCTGGAGGGCCTCTTTTCCCCTCCTCCCCATCCACCAGTGCTCCCAGTTTTGAGTCTTCCGCAAAGAGACTCCGCCTACTCCTAACACCTCTCCCTATGTCCGAGACATAGGAATTGAACAGTAGTGGCCCCAGGACTGAACCCAGGGGGACCCCACTGATGACCCTTCTGGGAGGAGACTATCCCTCCAACCACCACTCTCTGTATTCGCCTGTAAACCAATTTTCCACCCACCTGAGCAACTGCCCCCCCCCACCCCATCCCCCCAGCTTTGTTAGCAGGCCATTATAGGTACCGAATCAAACGCCTTACTGAAATCCAGATGGAGGATGTCCACCGGCCTGTGTTGGTCCAGGGCACCCGTCACCCAGTCATAAAACTCCACCAGGTTGGTCTGGCACGACCTCCCCGGAACAAAACCATACTGTCTGTCATCCAGGTGCCCCAACTTTTCCAGCTGCCCCCCCAGCCTCTGCTTGATAATGCCCACCGTAACCTTGCCTGCCACAGACGTTAGGCTAACAGGCCTGTAAATCCCCATCTCCTCTTTGGATCCCCCTTTGTGGATAGGCACCACTTGAGCCACCTTCCAATCTTGAGGCACCCACCCTGTCATCAAAGAGATGTTGAAGAGTGAGGCCAGTGGAGCTGCCAGCATGTCCACCAGTTCATTCAGTACCCTTGGATGCAGCCCATCTGGCCCTGGCGCGCCTCACCCTATCCACTGTGATTTCACTCTCCCATCCCACCTTCTCATACCCCCGCCCCTCCTCCTTTAGACTAAATCCATCTCCTGCCCTAGCCTCTTCCAGTCCTTCAGTCTCTAACTGACCTCTCGGTTCAGTGGGCTCCCCTTCCCTTCCATCGGGATGGAAGGATCCCCCGTCTTCTCCAGTAAAGACTGAGGCAAAGTACTCATTCAGTACCTCTGCTTGTTCCCCAGCTTCCTGCATCCATCCCTCCCCAGTCCTAATCCTTCTGATCTGTGCCCTCGCTTTTCTTTTCTCCCCTATGTATCTGTAGAACCCCTTTCCCCCCATGGATTTCTCTTGCCAGGTTTTGCTCCTTCTTCGTCTCGGCCCCCTTACCACCCTCGTGATCCTTCTAGCCAGTAACTCATACTCGCCCCTCTCCCTTACCCCCCTTGAGTGCTTTCAGTGCACGTAGGCAGCCTTTTTATCCCTCACCGTCTCCTGCACCTCCCGGGTCCTCCAACACGGCTTTCTGGCCCTACATTGCTTGCGCCTTACCTTTGTGCAGACCCTCGTAGCCTCCTGCAACCCCTTCTTAATGGTCTCCCACAAACTACCAGCATCCATGTCTGGCCTTATCTCATCCAAGCACCCTCTGAGAATCTTTCCCATGCCCTCAAAGTCCGCCCCCCTCAAATCTATTACTACTGTGTTAGTGCGAATTTCCTCTCTCCCTAGGAACAGAAGAAACCAGACCGTGGCATGGTCACTGCCTGCCAGCGGGCTGTTCACCTCCAGGCCCCTTATCTGGTCATTGTCTGCTAGGACAGTATCCAGTATCCGGTCCTCCCTAGTAGGCTTCCCCACATGCTGGACTAGGAAGGCATCCTGGAAGACATCCATCAACCTTTGCTCTCTGGCCACCGAGGGTGTCATAGCTCCCCAGTCTGCCCCTGGCATGTTCAGGTCGCCCATGACCACCACCCTGCCCTTTCCGAGGCTTCAGTGACCCCTGATGTTCTCAGCCAGATCGTTCTCCAGTTCTGCCTCCATTGTGGGGGGGTCTGTGCACCACCCCTATTTTTAATCTTTTATCCCCCCCCTCGTTTGCAGGGTTACCCAGATCACCTCCACATCTCCCCCTACCTCCTCGATTCCACAAACTACTATGTCATTTTTGACTATCAATGCCACCCCTCCTTCCCACTCCCCTATCCTTCCTAAACATTGTGTAGCCCTCTAAATTGAGGTCACAGTCATGCCTCTGGGTGGCCCATGTCTCAGTAATTGCCCGTCACGTCTGCTGCTTCCTCAACTAGCATTGCCTGGAGCTCTGGCATTTTATTGCCCATGCTCCTGGCATTGTTCAGGACTGTCCTCCACCCTCCCCCTCCCCAGTCTTCTCAGCCCAGCGCAGACCCCCGTCTCTCTTCCCCACTCAGTTCCCCCTGTTTTTATAATGCTGCCCGCCACCCCCTTTGCATGACCTAGTCCTGAACCCCGAGCTTCCCCGCTGGGGCTTTCAGTCTTTCTGTCCCTCCCCCCTTTACAAGATTAAACCCCACCCATCACCTATAAATCCAAAAAGTTTCAGTTTAAGGATCTCCCTCCCCTCCAGGTTGAGGTGTAGTCTATCCCTGGCATATAGCCCCTTGTCTTCCCATGTATCACCTCAGTCCCTCATCAACCCATACCCTTCTGACTTGCACCACTCCCTGAGACACTGGTTCACCCCTCTTAAGTTTTTGCTTATTCTCCCCGCTCGCCCTTGGTACTGGGCTGGCAGTATCTCAGAGAAGGAGATTGAAGCGTCCTATAAAGTGGCAAACCTTGGCCAATTCCCTGAATCTTGCCTGTATCTCCAGTTCACTGTTCCCTTCTAAATCGTTTGTTCCCAGGTGAACTAGAAAGTCTGGGGATCCCCCGCATTCCCTTGCCATTGAGTATAGCTGGAATTTGGCATTGTATACGGATAGGCCTGGGATACATTTAGCCTTGACTGGGCTGCATTTTCCCTTCCCAGCCCCCTCCTACTGGATACCTCTAATCATGGAGTCACCCAGCAGGAGCACCTTCACCTCTCCCCCCAGTTACTAGCCCGTTTGTGCCCTTCTATGCTCCTTCTTCTGTCTACGTCACCCAGCTTGCTCCTTGCACCCCCCACAGCCTGGGTGTCTCTAATTTGTGCGTGCCCTTCCAGACTCCTTCTCCTGACTGTGGCCCCCTGCCTGCTCCTCGCCCCTCCCACAGCCTGGGCATCGCTAGTTTGTTTGTGCCCTTCCAGGCTCCCTTTTCTGGCTCCCTCACCCAGCTTGCTCCTTGCACCCCTCACAGCCTGAATATCACTAATCTCCCCCCTTTAACTTCTCCCGTAACTCTTCCCGGGTTGAACTGTTGCCATTGGCTCCTCCACCCAGGCCTCCTTTTACTGCTTGCCTTCTCCCCCCCCACCCAGGTTCTGCTCTAATGAACCCTTGTGAGCTAGTGCTCCTGCACCCCCCTCCTCTGATATTTCCAGTCTCGGTGCTGGCCTAGCCAGAGTGCTCCCTTCCTCGCCCCCCTCTTTGTCTGATTTTCCCATCCTCGACACTGCCCTGTCCTGGGTCCTGGCCTCGTCCACCCTGACTATGCTCTGTGCATCCCCCTCTCTCTTACCTCCCTCAGACTCAGGCTCCTGTCCCCCTTCCCTCCCATCTGGTGCCATGGTCTCGCATTCCCCATGCCCTCCCCTCCTTTGGATCTGGCCTCCTCTCCTGTCCCCTGCCGCCCTCCGAATCCTGACCAATCTCTCCCCGTTGGCCTGCTCCCCTGCCCACCAGCCTCTTCCACCTCATCATCCGGATACAGCAGGGTGAAGCAATTTGTAAGGGTGATGCCTGCCCCAAGTTTGCCCACTCCTGTCTGTCTCCCTTCCCTTCCTTGG
Organism: Neoceratodus forsteri; assembly: GCA_016271365.2. Taxonomy (NCBI): domain Eukaryota; kingdom Metazoa; phylum Chordata; order Ceratodontiformes; family Ceratodontidae; genus Neoceratodus; species Neoceratodus forsteri. The sequence goes on from JADMNL010000025.1 coordinate 401,020,767, forward strand.
CTCTCTCTGGACAGCCCCCTCCCTTCGGAGTGAAGTCTGTACGCTGATATTTTCATGTCTCACCCCCCCCCCCGGAGCGACCATGTGGTCCTAGTCCTCTCACTTCCACCCCATACCATGGGGCTTGCCATTTTGTCCTCGTCTGTCGTCATATTGTTCCTGCCTCCCTTTCCCTCACCAACCCTTTCCCCTCCCTCCTTCCAACTGCCTCCTTATCTCCTCGACCTCCTGCCTGAGACCTGCTAACTGGTAACACACTGGGCATCCCCCAAACCTCCATGCCCAATTCAATATTATGGACGCCCCACACTCAGAACACCCAATCATCCTCCCGAAGATACCTGCTCTTCCATCATTCGATCCCATCCTCACTGTTGGGTGTGAGCAATATGGGCTCCCACTGGCAATAAAAGTACCCGCCAATCAGTATACAATCAATATACCCCCTCCCCAGCAGTAGCCAGCATATACCCAAGCAGTCAAGACAAACAGTACCCAGCTTGCAGTAGCCAGCACTACCCAAGCATCATCTTAGTAGATTTAAAGGCAAAGAAGAGCCCTCACATAAATACAAAAACAATCCCACCAAGGCCGCGAGTGATCAGAGCCACAAGTGGCTATGTAGTTTCAGGACTCCTAGCGAGTACACTTAACAGTTCCTCACACAGCATACAAGGGAGTCCGTCCCCAACTGAAAGTTCTCCAAGGGTCAATGACTCGGGCTATTAACCCAGTCCAGCCCAGACTCCTCCCCCTCCGACTATTTAATAGAGGTCGGGGTCGGGGCAGGGGAAGGTTGGGGGGCCACAATTACAACTTCTCCGGTGCAGGTTTGCGTGAGGCGGCTGTGCTATCCCCTTTATAGTCCAGCCGCAAGTTTGAAACTGGAGCTCTGCCCTCCTGATTGGGTCACCTTCCTCTGGGAGCGGTTTCCTCCCAGCAGCCCTCATGCTCCTTCCCTGGCCCACTGCCATTGCAGCCGCAGGGACGAAAGATGCTCTGGCTGCCTTCCTTCACTGCTGCCTATGCAGCCTGGTGGATGCCGCCTCTATCCGCTGCCTGGTGCTTGCCATTAGAAGTGCTCGGCCTCGCCACTGCAGTCCCGACATTCTTTTAATGCCGCCAGTGCGGCCAGCAATCATGCCGTCTCCGCCGCCGATGCGGCCCCTGGCTCTAGAAACATAGAAACATAACATAGAATTTGACGGCAGATAAGGACTGCTTGGCCCACCCATTCTGCCCATTTCCCTACCTAATGGATAAGCTGCAGATCCTAGTTAACCAGCAGCCTACTTCTTTCTACCCCCAACCCCTAGAATTGCCTTATGGCTGTCCCATGCATGCTTGAATTCAGTCACTGTTTTGACTCCACAACCTCCTCCAGAAGGCCGCTCCATGCATCCACAACCCTCTGTGAAAAAATACTTCCTTACATTACCTCTGAGCTGCCCCTGTATCTTCAAATTGTGCCCCTTGTTCTTGCACACCTCTTTTTGAAAGATGCTACCCTCTTGGACTTTGTTGATTCCTTGAGTTACTTGAGCGTTTCTATCATGTCCCCCCTCTCCTCCTTTCCTCGAGGCTATACGTATTAAGCTCCTTTAGTCTCTCTTCATGTGTCTTCCGGTGCAGACCCTGCACCATTTTAGTTGCCCTCCTCTGGACAGCTTCCATCTTGTCTATGTCCTTGGAGATTGGGTCTCCAGAACTGCACACAGTACTTCAGATGGGGTCTCACCAGCTGTCTGTACAGAGGGATAACAACTTCCTGTTTTCTACTGGTGATGCCTCTCCCTATGCATCCCAGTATCTCCCTAGCCCTCCTTACTGCCCTCTCACATTGCTTGCCCACCTTTAAGTCATCTGATATGACTACCCCCAGGTCCCTTTCCATTTTTGTTGTTGTTAGTATCTCACCTCCCATTGTGTACTCGTCCCCTGGGTTTTTGTTTCCCATGTGCATTACCTTGCACTTCTTAGCATTAAATCTAAGCTGCCATACATTTGACCATTCCTCTAACCTTGCCAAGTCCTTCTCATCCTTTCCACCCCACCTTGTGCATCAACTCTGTTGCAGATCTTTGTGTCATCTGCAAAGAGACATACTTTTCCTTCAGTCCCTCTGCAATGTCGACACAAAGACATTGAGGACCGATCTAATACTGAACCCGCGGCACCCACTAGTAACCCCTTCTTCAGAGTGGACTCCATTTACTAGTACCCTCTGTGTCCTATTCTCCAGCCAATTCTTTACCCAGGCTATCATCTTGGGACCCACTCCTAGGCTAGCTAACTTGTATATTAATCTTTTGTGTGGGACTGTATCAAATGCCTTGCTAAAGTCTAGGTAGGCCATGTCCACAGCCCCTTCCTGATCTACTACTTTGGTCACCCAGTCAAAGAAATGTATTAGATCTTATCTGTGTCAATCTTCACCATTCATCACAGATGGGTACTGGCTGGAGATCAGGACCCCGCGGGAGCCTTTTTTTTTTTTTTTAAAAAGGATAGGCGGAGTCGACGCAGCATCGGCGCTGCCCTCGAGGCCGACGTACTACGTGGCGCTCGAGGATTAGCCATTAAGCTGTGTCGACTCCGCCTGCCTACCAGTTCTTCATCTCCCACCGTCGAGGTCGCCTCGTGGGAAGCCAGCTGAAGAAATTTTCAAACTTTTAGGCCTTAGCCTTTTGTCGTCGACAGTCCGTCGGTTCCTGCTAGTTCTAGTCTGCCCTACTCGACGTCGCTGGTAAGATCTTTCCATTTATTTTACAGTATAAGCGACGTCGAGTCTGTTTTTGGTGTTTTTTTCTCGTAGGTCATGTCACGGTCGGAGGGCAAGAAGTCATCTAAGGCGGGGCGGCCCCCCATGCGTCGGTGCCCGTGTGGCCGCAAGTACTCGTTACCGACCAGCATGACCGGTGTCTCTCATGTCTTGGCCCGCTTCATGACATGGATTCGTGCGATGCCTGCTTCTCCATGGACCACCGCGTCTTCGAACAGCGTGCGTTTAAAGTAGGGTGAGCTCCGCCGACTTTCGGGGTTAGGATTCGCACTTGTCGGGCCAAGCTACGCCCTCTTGGCCTTTCCTCCGGGTCCCCTCCCAGTTCTATACGGACCGAGGAGGAGGGAGCCTCGGCCTCTTGTAGCCTAGCTTTGGCCGAGGCTCCTTCCGTGGCGTAGGAGGCCTGTCCTGCTTCCTCCTGGGAGTGGGCGGGGCGCCGCTATGGCAATCACCCCTTTAGGGGTGAAAGGCTCCCCGGTGTCGCTCGATCCGGAAGGCCTTGGTCGGCCTTGCGTCCTTGGCCCGTCGCTTCCGGTGCCGTCAGGGCCGCGGCGCCGTTCGCGGTGCTGTGGGCCCTGTCGGCACCGACTCGTTTCTCGACGCCGTGGGCCTTGTCAGCGCCGAGGTTGAGCACGGCGCCGTGGGGCCTTCGGAGTCGTCCGTCGGTGCCGTCCTCGGCGCCGTTGGTGCTCTCGCTGCTGCTCGACCACGGTGCCGCTTTGGTCCTCGGTGCCACTCGCGGCGCCGAGGGGCCTGGCGGCGTTGTCGGTGCCGAGGCTGTTGCTGGGGCTTCTGTCGGCACCGTCTCTGTTCCTGGTACCGCCCCTGGTACCGGTGGGCTTAACGATGCCGCAGCTGGCCCTAGTTCAGGACCTTTGGCCCGTGCTGCCCTGCCGCCTTCTGCCAGCGCCGCTTGCGGGGCTGTGGAGGGTGCAGGTGCCACCTTGGCCACTGCTTTGACTTCTGGGCCCTTTGGTAAGGTCGCCTTCCCTCGCCCTCCTACCGTCTGGCTTAGGGCCTCAGACTCTACCTCTTCGGAGTCGGGCTTGGAGTCGAACGGGCAGTCATACCCTTCGGGGTTGTCTGCAGAGGAGGACGAGCCGGTGGTCTCCACGACGGGTCTCAGTCAGCCCCCTACTGAGGTGCATCTGGTTCCCCCCGAGGTTAGGGTCAGTGGTACTGACCAGCAGGCTGTGGTGCGTGCCACCATTGCCATGCAACCTGGTCTTGGGGGGTTCCTTGACCCCTCGGCGGTGGTACCCCCTCCGGTGGTGTGTCTCGATCGCCCAACTTTGGGGCCTATCGGGAAGCCCACGGGAGGGGAAGGTGCTGCTCCCTGGGTCTCCCCTTCGGGGGCAGCCCAGAGTTGCCAGCTTCCTAGGCTGGCCCTTTCGAGACTAGGACTCTCCGGACTCTGAGGGGTCGAGGGTGTGGGGTGGCGGTGGGCGACCTTTCTCTGGGACCCACCGGACCCTGGGCCAGCGGCTTGATGGGACTCCGCCCTTCCCTTCTGGTTCCTTGAGGGGTCCCATTCTTTGGAGGCAGGGGACCGTCCTTCTGGATCTATATGCCCCCGTCGCCTCACTTGGAGATTCCTCTGGGCGCAGCTTAGGCAGTACCAACGTGGTTGTACAGCTGTCGGCTGCGGAGTCTTCCAGGACACCCTTCGCGGGGGTCCATGGTCTGCTCCCTAGCCCTGGCAGAGGTCAGCCGACTTCCTCTCTCGGCTCTGCCCCTCCCCTCTGCTGCCTTCTCCAGCGTTCCCAGGTATTCTTGGTCCTAGTGGCCCTCTCACCTGGGAACAGTTCAGAGCGGTGGCTGCTCGGTTCCTTGCCTACGTTAGGGCCATGGACAGCCAGGTTTTTCAACCTCCCCCCGAGCAGCCACTCTCAGAGCGCATGGTGACCTCCAGCTCCTCATCCCTCTCTTCAGGGGGAGAGGAACCGTCTGTCCATATCTCTCCTGCCGCTGATCTCTGAGTATCAGCGTTTCCTTGTGAGGATGCTGGAGGATCTTCACCTCTCTCCCCTGTCCGTGAGCAATCCTGAGCATGCGGTGCACGCCTTTCTAGGCGATTTTGTTGTGGCCACCCTTGTGGTGCCGCCCTGGCCTGCTCCCTTTCGAGAGGCGTCCATGCGTTTCTGGCAGAGGCCCTTCTCTGGAGTTCCAGCCCCTAGGAACCTCAGCCAGAGGTATTGCGCTCCCCCAGAGTCTCCAGGTTCTGTGCCTCATCCACAGTCCGGATTAGCGCACCTGGACACTACTGACTGGCCAGCACCCTCCACGTGACCGGCCCCAGATCAGGACTCTTCGGATTTTGATTTCTGGGGGGAGGAGGACTTTCTACTCTGCATGGTTGCTTCTCTCCATCTCCGCTCATCAGGCCCACTATGCAGCCTACAACAGGTTCTTGTGGTCAGCGCTGGGTCAGATCCTAGCTGCTTTGCCTGACTCGGAGCAAACCAGGCAAGCCATTGCGCACTCTGCACGTGGCCTGGAGCTAGCAAGGCACCAAGCAAGGGCATCTTACGATGCCAATGAGGTAGCTACCAGGGTAGTAGGGACAGCGATCTGCACCTGGAGATTGGCGTGGCTTCGCCTTTCCCGGTTGTCACCCTTGGCCCGGCATAGGGTGATTTGCTCCGCTCACCAGGGAACCTATCTCTTTTCCCGTAGGGCGAGACGACGTTTGTCGGGGCAAATTCCTTCCCCCTTCCAGGGGGACCCGTCTCGCTCTCCCACTCTCGGGCCTCCTCAGGCCAGGGTTCCCTAGTGTGTCACCCACTGAGGGCTAAGGGACACTGTCCCTTAGGGTGCAATTAATCAACCCCCTTCGGGGGGCTTGGTACTCACCCATCTGTGATGAATGGTGAAGATTGACACAGATAAGATATAGAAATTACGTACCTACCATAATTATGATCTTTCTATGTATCTTCACCATTCATCACAGTCCCACCCGCCATCCCCCTGGGGCTCCAGTCTCTGGATCCTCCTCCCTCTGTGTCTACCCCTCTTTTTGAGCGAGGTAAAGTTGGGACACACAGGGGGGTAGTTTTCTTCCCCAAGGGGTACAGTTCGAGTGGCATTTCTTCTCTACTAGTTATCTTCACCCCTACGGGGTGAGAACTGGTGGTTGCCCTCCTTCTGTTATGCATGCTTTAAAAAAAAAAAAAAAAAAAAAAAAAAAATACTCCTTTTTTTTTCTCACCAAATATCTTTACAGAGAGAGTACCGAGTCCCTGTACCCTGTCCTTCTCCAGAATAGCCGACTCTGCCTTTGGGGTATTGCCAGTTATTCTGTGCCTTGAATTCTGGCAAAGGAGCTTTGCCACTCCTTGCAGTTCCTATAAAGTCCGGTGACGGACAAGGGTCCTGGATCCTTGTTACCTCTCATGCTCTCCTAAATTCTCTCTCCCCCCTCCCTCCCTTCTTCCTTTTCCAGAGATTGGGGCCCCTACCCAATCCCCTTAGTCTTACTTCCTCTATGCAGTCCTCTCAGTCGTTATTTCTCCTTTTAGTTCAGTTCTCTCTTCCTTTTTCTGTCCCTTGGACTCTCTTGTCCCACCCTCCATCCCTTCCTCTTACCTCTCGCGACTCAGAACTGGTAGGCAGGCAGAGTCAACACAGCTTTCTTGGCTAATCCTCGGGCTCACGTATTAGTAAATCGGCCTAGGGCGGCATGTCTGCGTCGACTCCGCCTATCCTTTATAAAAAAAAAAAAAGAGGCTCCTTGAAGTCCTGATCTCGGCCAGTACCCATCTGTGATGAATGGTGAAGATGCACAGAAAGATCATAATTACGGTAGGTACATAATTTCTATATTCGTCTGGCATGACCTTCCTGCTGTGAATCCATGCTGCCTTGGGTCCTGTGCCCCTCTGGCATCTAGGTACTCGACAGTTATTTCCTTCAGAAGCGATTCCATCATTTTCCCTATCACTGAGGTTAAACTAACTGGTCTGTAGTTTCCCGCTTCTGCCCTGCTCCCACTTTTGTGAAGAGGAATCACATCGGCCCTCCTCCAGTCCTCAGGTACCACCCCATCCTCCCATGATTTGTTAGAGGGTAGTCAGTGGTGTCACTAGTTCTACCCTTAGTTCTTTAGCTCTGCTGCACAATTACAGCTCCTCCGGTGCAGGTTTACGTGAGGTGGCTGGACTATCCCCTTTATAGCACAATTACAGCTCCTCCGGTGCAGGTTTACCATTCGTTGAAATATTGCATACGTTTCACCTCCATTTTGCCAACCGAGTGGTTGGAGGATCACGTCATCAGTGCATCACCTGATAGTGGTGTTGCTTTAAATGCGGGCACATTGGTAAACCGTAACCACAACCTTTGGTTCCCCCCTGAGAAAATAAACAGGATATTTACAAGCAAACATGGATGTCTGCATATTCAAGCAGTTCCCAGAGAGTATCCACACTCATTGTCTCTTGAACCACATATCAAAAGATTTAACAAGAAAAAGAAATGCAAGAATTGGAGCCCTAAGATGAGTATCCACTTGCATTACCAAGAGTGTACGGCTGACTGGCCAATCAACTAATCTTACCTATTATAGATTATGGGAGCCATATTTATAGCCATGCAAATAAGAGTCTATTACGCAAACTGGATATCAGTTACAACAGACTGGCCAGATTTGTTCTCAAATGCGACTGTAATACCAATCATTGTTTGATTTATCAAAGATTAGATTGGATGCCTTTGGAAATAAGAAGAAAAGGGATCTGGGCAATCTTAGGATATAGAATCTTTAAAAATAATAAACCCTCTTGTTTATTGAACGAACTAGTTAAACCAGATCATAACTTTCAATTAAGAAATAAAGGTGCAAGAGAACTGGCTGTTCCTAAAGTAAAGAATAATTATGGGAAAATGTCCTTCCAATACAAGTTCGCATGTACACGGAACGAGTTGCCTTCACAATTGCGTAAGACAGAAATCTCTACAAATGTTTTTAAAACTGTAATGAAACAATGTGCTTCAGATGCGTGTGTAGTAGGTGAGTTGTATTTTAAAGGAAGACATGAGCTTTGTAGTATTCTGTATATAAATTGGTTTGAGAATTTTGTCTATTTTTTAATGTCTAATCACGTTTGTTTGTTTTGTCATTATGTGTAACCTGTAAACAGAAAGTAACATCTAATAGGAACACCTCATAAATAGGGTATCCATAGCCCTAACGGTGTGTAAACCTCTAACTCCTGTATAAATTATTTTATTACTACTACCTGGTGTCCAGTGGCATTCCCTCTCCCAAACACCTGTATCCAGCAAAAGTCCTTCTAATACTGCGATCCCTTGGATCGATGCTGGGGACACAGCTGTTCAACATTTTCGTTAACTGTCTGAAGGCGTGGGTCACCAGCAGGCTGTTTAAGTTTGTTTGTCGCAACTACGTGGCACCCCCACCACACATTCCACAGGCAGAGTGCACTGCAAAGTTTATAGCCAGGATTGTGAGGATCATCATGCTTTGGGAAAGGCCCTGCAGCCCGTTTTAGTGACCATGTAAGGAAGGATTGTGACCTTCATTGTGCAGCTTAAGACAAGGAAATGTCACTAAGTGGTCATTTGGACCACTTAGTGACCATTTTCTATGGATGTTCCTGGTCCCCAAACAGCTCTTACATTTTCCAGACAGCGCTTACAGTTCCTGACCCCCCTCCCCAAAAAAACAGTATTATCAATTCCCCTTCTCTTGATGACAACGGGAGATGGAACATGGGTCAGGCTCACTGTTCATGCTACACTTCAGGGTGGACATTCCAGACAGGCAGAGATGATAAACAAGTTCACTGGCTCACTTTCCAGGACCTGGTGCTCTCTGCAGCACATCTTGCTCCTCTCCCTCCCTTACGCTACTATTAGCCCATTTTTCCCTCTGCCTGAGACCCTCATGCTGCTGTCCCTTGTTACTCGCACTACAGTCGTGGCCAAAAATATTGGCGCCCTTGCACTTTTTCAAATAACTCACAATTTCCTCTAAACATAAGTTGAAATTAACAACAGTACAGTATTTGGTCTCCAAAATTCTTTATTTCTCTGTTAATATTACAGAACCTTTGTTTTTGTTCAGAATTTAATATATCCTTTTAAATCAGAAAATGAAAAGAAATGGCATTGACACCCTAGACTTAATATTTGGTAGCACAGCCTTTGGTCAAAATAACTGCAATCAACTGCTTCCTGTAGCCATGGATGAGCTTCCTGCACCTTTCTACTGGCAGTTTGAACCACTCTTCTTGTGCAAACTGCTCCAGTTCTCCCAGATTTGAAGGGTGCCTTCTCCCAGCTGCTGTTTTCAGATCTCTCAACAGGTTTTCAATGGGATTTAGATCTGTACTCATTGCTGGCCACTTCAGAACAGTCCAGCGTCTTGTCTTGAACCATTCTTGGGTGCTTTTTGAAGTGTGTTTGGGGTCATTGTCCTGCTGGAAGACCCATGACCTTCGACGGAGACCCAGCTTTCTGACACTGGGTTCAATATTGCGCTCCAAAATGGCCTGGTAATCTCCAGATTTCATGATGCCATGCACACGTTCAAGGCACCCAGTGCCAGAGGCAGCACAGCAACCCCAAAACATCACTGAACCTCCTCCATGTTTGACTGTGGGAAGGTGTTCTTTTCTTTGAAGGCTTCATTTTGTTTTCTGTAAACATAGAGATGATGTGCTTTACCAAAAAGCTCTAATTTGGTCTCATTGTCCACAGGACATTCTCCCAGAAGGATTTTGGCTTGTTCAGGTGTGTTTTGGCAAACCCCTTTCCGGCTTTCTTATGTCTCTCTGTCTCAGCAGTGGGGTCCTCCTGGGCCTCCTACCATATAACCTCCTTTCATTGAGTTGGCGACGGATGGTGTGAGTTGAAACTGTCGTACTTTGTGTCTGAAGGTCAGCTTGAATCTGTTTGGCAGTTGATCGAGGTGCTTTCTCCACCATTTGAACAATCCTGCGCTGCAATCTTTGATCAAGTTTTCTCTTGCGGCCACGTCCAGGGAGGTTGGCTACAGTGCCATGGGCCTTAAACATCCTGATAACATTACGTACGGTGGAAACAGGAACATCAAGGTCTCTGGAGATTGATTTGTAGCCTTGAGATTGTCTATGCTTGGCTACAATCTTCTGTCTGACCTCCTCAGACAATTCTCTGACTGTCTTTCTTTTCTCCATGCTCATTGTGGTATACACAGTGACACAAAACAGGAGAATGAGTCCTTTTCTCTATTCAAACTGGTTGAATGAGCGATTTTTATATTGCAGGCACCTGCAACTCACCACAGGTGAGTTTAATTCCAAAGTGAAGGAGAATCACCTGCTTGAAATCTAATTATTTCTAACTACTTCTAAAAGGTGCCAATAATTTTGTCCGGGCCATTTAAGGATTTCTGTGTGGAATAAGCTAAGACTTAGTAAATTTTTCTGCTTTTTGTGTTTTATTCCACTGCAAACCAAAGAAATACATATGTGGATACCAAAATATTTTTTAATTTCAACAATTTTCTGGAAGGAATGGTGCATTATTAGAAAAAACTGCAAGGGCACCAATATTTTTGGCCACGACTGTATATGAACAGTGCTCAGCTCAGATGTCGCTTTCTGCTGTGGCAATGATGTGTTGTGAGTGCGCCAAGCAGCCTTAATGTGCATGCGGTCAATTAAGATGGCACGGGCTTGAAAAACTGGACTGCACTAATCCTTTTTTACAGAGCAAATTACACTTTTCAGCATAGAGAAAGACTTTTGGGGGAAGGGGAGTACTTCAATAAAAGACAGCACAAGGTATCCAGAACTGGTTTTATTGAAAAGATTTCTGTTTCTGTGACCTTTTTTAAAAGACTTCTTCTTTAAGCACCCCTTGGAAAAGGGCTATTATTGAGACATGCATCATATGTTTGGTGCCCTCTTAGTGGGGGTACTTTGGCACTCCCCGCCCCCCTTTATTTTAATGTGAAGAAAGTCCTCTTGTTCCTAGGCACAGCACTCCCTCCCTGATGCAGCCTGATGGGTACCACCCCAGATTACTGAACAACCTGCTCCCTTTTTACTTATATTGCAGCACATATATCGGTGGTACTTTCGAGTTGTCCCATAGAGAGGAAGCTTACGTAGAGGGGCACTGTCCACCTATTACTTACTATTTTTGAACATATTCAGAAACATGCTTGCGCCCCCTGCAGCAGTCTGTAACGCGATGCAGAATCCACTTGTGTAATGAATGCCTCAGCTCTGTTGCTATTTTTGTCCATTTTATTCCAAAACTGTAACTCAGTTGGTCCACCCATATTTGCGGCCACCATGCCTAAGCACACTCACGGGTGTCGAAGTTCTGGTAGCCTTGTTTTATGGACGAGTTCGGACTGCTTGTGATAGAAGAACGCAAGCTGAACTCGGCAAAGTATTTCATTTTTTAAATGAGCACCCTAAGTTGTGTAAATCCCGTTCTGAAACTCAAACCGTGACACTAGGCATGGGCATGATGTACATGGCCTGTGTCACAGTTCAAGTTTCAAAGTAGTTGCTTAACCAGAATTACGTGTGTGGAACCGAACTCATCCTTATGCAGAGCCTACTGGAACTTTGGCATCCATGAGCACACTTGGGCATGGCGGCCTACAAATACGGGGAGTTGGTACCAAGGTTACAGTTTTGGAAAAAATGGGGAAAAAAAAATTGCAATAGACTTGAGGCATCCATTACTGAAGTTGGTTCTGCACCGCATTACAGACTGTTGCAGGGGGTGCGGATATGTTTTGGAATATGTTCAAAATAGTAAGTAATAGGCAAACAGTGTCCCTTTAGCTATAAGGTGCAAGAATAAGGGTCATTCCTTTTGATTTGCAAGTTTGACATTGAAATGTGTAATTATCCATTGGTATTACTATACATTAGTTGCTTGTATTAAGTACTGTTGACTACTGGAAAAGTTTAATAAAAATATTTACAAAAAAAAAATTTTTTTTACCTATGACTATTTTCGGGGCTGACTAGAAAAGGCCCACTCTCCACACCTCTGCAAGGTTCCATAGAAAAAAGTATCTGAAGGGACTTGGCAAAAGCTTGACACCAATAAACTTGATATGGTAACAGACTTTAAATGTCTGAAAAGGATAACAATATTATACCAAATGCAGCTCTTCCAAGACACATAAGCATGAGACAAAGGGACACATGGTGTTATTGAAGGGGACACATGGTGTTATTGAAGGGGACACATGATGTTATTGAAGGTGGGAAGATTAAAGGGAAACGTAAGGAAAAACTGCTTCACAGAACGAGTAGTTGCAACTTGCAGTAGACCACTAGAGCAGATGGTATTGTTTAATACAGTAATGACCTTCAAGCTCAGACTTTACAGGTACTTGGAAGGGGAGAAAGGGTGACTGGGGTTTCCTTCTGAGTTGGTGGTAAAGAGTAACTTCATGTACTGATGATCTTTACTCCCTAAAGCTGTATGGCAGGATGTATTGAAGATAGAGCAGTGAAAAAACTTCTAACCCTAATGATGTTTGCTAGCTACTGGTCTTGAACTAGATATCAGTAAGAAAAAAATGCTTGACATCTTTTCACAGTTTATGAATTCAACAGTTTAACGGTTGCAACTTTTTGTTAGGTTGGTATTTCTGTATGAGCTTCCCTGGGGTAGTGGTACAGTCCAAGGCTGTCGATCAAGCATAGAACCCTGAGTCATGAGGATTCTAAAAGCAATAGCTAGCGAGTCCTTGCTTTGGGGGGCAGTGGGAGGAGGGATGAGTTGGGGGATGAGTAAGATGGGCGATGGGGTCCTTTTCTGCCAACAAGATTCTATAATTCTACTACTGAAAGGTAGAAAGCATAGAGAGAGCTCTCTAAAGGAAAGCCATTTTTTCTTTATGGCTGCTTCTGTTTATTTAATTTTTCAAATGGATTGCACCCTCAAATTTAAAAATCGTGCCTGTTAAGCTGCGGCTTTCAAATTGACTAACCTACCAGCAGAACTCTTAATTTAGCGTCTTCAGTACAGTACACCCCACTTTATTGGGACGCGGATAAGCGGGATGTTTGGATTAACGGGACGAACCCTAGGGAACCGGTTTAACAGCAAGGCTCTCCTATGAGCCCACTTGCTGTTTATTAGGGATGGTTATTTTTTAGGAGGCCGCATAGCCTGGACTATTGTCCACAATCAACTGCTCATTGTTATGCTAGCTGACAATCACTCTCATTAGCGGTTACTTAAAGGGAAATGTCCACTTGCAAATGCCCCACACCATAGTGTGGGGCAGCCCCCCGAGTAAGCTTTTTTGCCTAAAAGAAAAAATTTACCTTCTGGCATGTTGTAGTATTTGAAGTTTATCTGGATGATCCTGCCGTCCCTTCCGCTAACATTTCAAGTCAAGCGCCGCTTGGTGCACCTCCCAGAAGCTCCTGCGGCAGACGTTGGAGCCAGGCAACAGCTGTGGGACAGTGTATAGATTTTATCAATATACGGACCTATTATTAACTCGTTTAGTTATTTGCATTCTCTGTGCCTCATTTGTATTCTCCGTGCCACACTGAAACCAAATATACTTGGTTTCAGTGTGGCATGGAGAATGCGAATGACCAAACCGGAGCCAATAAAAGCTCCATGTATTGATAAGATCTATGCACTCTCCTACCAGGCCATGATTCCACTATCACAGTCCCTTATGTGGTGGGAGAACTCCAAAAATCTCAGCAAGGGGAATGGAGGAGCCACTGGAATTGATTCTCATGACCAGTGCCAGGCTGATGGGCTGGGGTGTGGTTCTGGACCAAATCCCATTGCAGGGGGTCTGGACCCTACAGATGCTCCAGATAAATGTGCTGGAAATGAGGGCAGTGTACTTCACTCTGCTTCACTTTCAGAACTGATGCAGGCCAAAGCCGCGAAGTTAAGGTTGGACAGCACCATCACTGTGGCCTACATAAACAGTCAAGGGGCACAAGAAGGGCAAGCATGCTAGCAGAAGTAATCAGGATTCTGCAGTGGGTAGAAACCAACCTTCTGATGCTCTCTGTGGTCACCTAGCAGGAGAACTGAATGTACAGGTGGACTGGTTGAGTCTTGAAAGGGTTCACCCAGGAGAATGGTCTCTAAACCCAGAGATGTTCGATCTACTGTGCAGAAGATTCAGCCACCCACAGATTGACCTCTTTACATCAGAGGAAAACACTTTGCTCCTGAGGTTCTTCAGTCGATATCGGTGTCCGCAGATGGAGGCAGTGGATGCCCTTTCTCAGTGATGGGAGTTCCATAGAGCTTACTTGTTCTTCCACTTCTGCTGGTACCCAAGGTACTACAAAACATCAGGCAATCCAGAGGAGCCTTCCTTCTGAGAGCCCAGGAGTGGCCAAGAAGGCTGTGGTTCTCTGGTGCAGTAAAGTTGGCACAGCAGCCCCCCCCTTCCAACTCTCACTTCATGGGGGTCCGCTAATTGAAGTCCTGCATCCAAAGCTTGAGGCAATGCAGTTGGAAGCCTGACTCCTGAGAGGAGGAGGTTTTTGAAGCTAGGTTTTTCCAAGAGAGTTGTGGACACCCTCATGGCATCCAGGAAAGTTTCTGCTTCAGCAGGCTATGACAGAGTATGGAGCACTTTCTGGTTGGGCCAGAGCTTGGGGTATTACCCCTTCCAAGGCTTGGTTTCCACAGATATTGGATTTTCTGCAGGCAGGAGTAGACAAGGGTATGTCTTTGAGCACAGGGTGGGGGCAGGTGTCCACACTCAGAGCTGCATTGGGAACATCAATAGGTTTGTCTCTGTGAATGAACCCAGATGTTAAACGTTTTCTCAGGGTGGTTAGTAGGAGTCGCCCATCCTGCTGTTCGCCAGTCCCACTGTGGGATCTGATCTTGGTGTTAAAACGCCTCGCATAACGTACTCTTCAAACCAGTTTCATCGATTCCGTTAGACATCTTGTCTTACAGCATGTGCTTCCTGATCAGCATCTGCTTGGCAAGAAGGACTGGCGAGCTTCAGGCCCTTTCACACAAGGAGTCTTACCTTTATAATGCATAAAAGACGAGGTGGTGATGAGGACAGTCCCATCCTTCATATCCAAGGTTCCTGCAGCCTTCCATGTCAACCTGGGGGTTTGTCTGCCATAATTCTGCTCAAAGCTGACAAATCCAAAAGTAAAGGAATTTCATAATCTTGACTTGGCTCAGGACATGTAAGACTTGCGTGAAAAGAACAGAGGAATTCAGAAGGTCTTAAAAGTCTGTTCATCTTGTTCGCAGCAAAGAAAGGTCAGAAAGCCTCTAAGCCACCTTAGCCAGGTGGGTGAGGGCTTGCATTGCCAAAGTGTATGTGGCGGAACAGAAGAAAGCTCCTGCCCTAATCAGGGCTCACTCTATCAGTGCACTTGCCACATCCTGGATGGAATGAGAAGAGGCTTCAGTACTGGAACACTGCAAAGTGGCGAAGTTGTCCTTCATGCACACATTCACTAACCACTACAGATTAGATGTCCAGAGCTCTGCTGATGCAGCCTTTGTGCACAGAGTTTTATGGGCGGTGGTTAGCAGATGAGTCCTGTTTTGGCTCTTTAAGAGTTTTATTAATGGGACAGCATTTCCCCTACCCAGTTGTGGAATGGGTGCTGCTTTTTAGGACCCATATGTATTAACTCCCCATTGACAATGTGGAGCGACACATAGATGAGAAGTTCTTACATATGTACTGTCATTTCCTTTTCTGTTAGCTCCAGCATTCTGAGTAAGGCCTCTCCCATGAGCCGATGACTCCTGCTGGAGAATATTTACTGAATTCTGATTTAGCAAAGATAGGTTTCTATATGCAGTTAGATTTCAGGAGTCATCTGCTGGCCATGGACAATGATATACAGGATTGGACTTATTGATACGTAGGTTAACAGGTTATGATTAAGTATTGCTGGTGTTCTACCATTTCCAGGTTTGCGCCTTGACTGTTTTCTACACCTATATCCAACAGCTGATTTGGTCATATTAACATTCTCTGTATTACAAATGATGACCGCATCAAAGTGAAAAGGTCACAAAATTAGTAGCTTGATGTTTGGGAGATAGGACAAGAGAGTCATACAGCATAAATGGTTTGACAGTCCTTCGAGGTAGGTCTCTCTACTTTATTATGTAATCTGAGTGTTGCCTTTTAGTTATGAAGAGAGTTTGTACTCCTGCTGGAGACATGGTGGGTGGTGGCTTCATAGGGGTTTTAAGTACTGCGTGAACAAAAGTGACTGACTAGCTATTACCTTCGGAATCCTCATGACTCCAGAGTTCTATGCGTGATTGGCAGCCTTGGGCTGTACCACTACTCCAGAGGGGAGCCCATTACCTATATGAATTAGCTCCCCACTGGCAACATTGGAGCTAACAGAAAAGGAAATTATGGTAAATATGAAGGAGTTTCTCCATTTTCAGAAATTGCCACTAATAGCTGATGAATTAGTTAACGGATGCAAATTCTCAAGAGATGGTGAGGTGGGGGAGTGCTGATAGACTCAATGTGTTTTCTGTTCACAGGTGTTTTAATTCTGTGCATGCTTATTTTTCTTGGGGATGTCAAGTGTTTGTTTCCTATCTTAGTCTCTCCAGTCTGGTGTAACTGCTGGCATTAGTGGGCCCCATGTACCTCCTCTTAATCCTCTGTAGGCGTTTCTGTTGTGGCAGGGCCTGAGAAAGACTGGGATCTCGTGAGTGAGGGAATGGAGCACCCTCATGGATAGAGCAGCACAGCCTGGTAGATGGGGATGCAGAGATGTCATCTGACTACAATACTTTTTTTTTTTTTTTTTACTGGACCCCCCCTGCAGAGGCAATTTGTGTAACAGTTATTCCACAGATGGTGGCAAAGTGGTCAGAAATATATCGTATACTGAAATGTTAACACTCCACCTTATGTGGCAGAAAAACTGCTGTTATACAAATGTTGTCATTTTTATACCAGAGTCCAGTAGGTTGCGGTTGTTGGGCCACCGTTTGAAAGTTCAGCCCATGGTGAGCTGTCCTGAATGCATGGTGTGACATACCCATGCCTGAAGGACCAATCAGAACCAATTACTGGTAATACCTAGGTAGTAGAATGACTGGGAATTCCTATAAACTAATGTGTTTGCATAACATACTTATTAATCCCTGTTTCTGAAGCAGGGTGGACTTGAAGGACCTAGAGTCCCTTTGAACCTTAAATTACTGTGTTACTATGGTCTCATGAAAGTCTTTTTTAAAACTGTGACTACCATGTTGTTTGTCTATCTGCATAAGATAGTAGCTGAATAGCAAAGTATTCGGCAGTCTCCTTAGCTGGAGGTGTCCCAAGTAGCGGTGTGGAATCAGCATGGTTAATCAGATGAGATTGGTTCAAGGCTATATGGAGACTAATTTGGTAGTTCATTAGACCATGGCCTTTTATTACAAGACAATTACGTGGGAAATGTTCCATAAAACAGAAGCGTGACTCAACAAGTAGAAACATGTATCCTGGAATGCTCCTTATCAGTATATCTGGATTCCTCAGGACTTTTTGTAAGCTATTCTCACTTCTGGGTGGTGTTTAAATGCCATTCTAACCCTCTATTAGTCCTTTTAAATAAAGGCTTTACAGCAAGATGAATAAAAAAAAAAATCTGAATATTTAAATTAGTACTCATGTTTCCTGTGTTGTAGTTCCCTTTATTGTTAATAATTAAAATACAGTACTTCTGTTTGAAATAAGGTGCTCCATCTCCAACTTAACCTAGTCCTTTCATTTGTACATGCAGTGAAATCACCTGTATTTATTATTTTTTGTGCATCGGTCTAAAGTCACTCAAACACATACTCTAAAGCCTCAGTCCATAGAGCTATGGAAACAGACAGTGCCGACAGAAAATAACCACTGGTCCATCCAGTCTGCCCATAAACCCTTACAAACCCAGGACCTTGGTGTCCATGTAAGCATTAAGCCACGACGGAGGTGGGCTCTAATGCTGGATTGATGCATGGGGGAGGGGGGCGGTGGGTGCCGAGGCCCAGGGCAGGGCCTGCTGACCCCATGCATCAATATTAAACCACACGGCGAATTAACTATCTGCTATGCTTTATGGGCGCGGTGGTGGAGGCATCTGGAGGGGTCCCAGTGTGCGACACGAACTGTGGCACACGGAGGGGCTGCGCGACCTGTCACCCTGTGCTGTGCGCTCTCAGTGCGGTGCACACGACTAGATAGGCACCGATGCGGTCCTTACCTGCTGTCCCTGGAGTCGTGCAGATGTCTGCACCCAACTTCTCTGTTGCACTCCTGTGCGAATCGCTGCAGCTGTTGCCGTGATGAGCGCCCCGGGAGGTCTCCGGTGAGGATTGTCAGCGCCGGACTCTCGCGCTGTGCATGCTGGGGGGGCTTCCCTTCCTCTTGCCTCCCGCACACTGCTCCGGTGGTGCCCTGCTCCAGGTCGGCTCTCGCTGCTGCTCCTGGGTCTGGTTGGCTGCCTGTCGCGGATGTCCGCCGCGAGTAGTGCTCCCCCTTGCCCGTTTCCGCTGGCGGATGACTCGCGGTGTTGGCGCTCCTCTCTCTGCTGAGCTTGGTCTCAGTGCTGCTAGGCAGGGGGTCTGGCTGTGAGTGGTACTGCTGAGGCGGGCATGGCATATACGCTGGGTTAATGCCCGCTTCGGCTGCCGTTTCGTGACCCTCCTACGCCTATCGCAGCGCGAGATCACAGGCACACTATTGACCCCTATTAGCTGAGCGGTGGCTTTCATTTGCTTCAAAGGTAGCTTAAATATGCATAGTAAGCTGGCCCGGTGGCGCTGAGGGTTGAGGCGCTGGATGCCACACCTTGTTCCACGGCGGCGACCTGCATTCTGGAACAAGTGCGGACTGCTGGGGGTCCGCAGGGAGGAGATGGATCGAGCGTCCGACGGACAGCTCTCCATCTCCGGGAATGGGGGGGGGGAATCACCTTCAGTCGGTGCACACCCGACCCCTGGCGGTGGCTGGGGAGTGCGTTGCGCCGCTGTAAAAGAACTTGAGGGGTGAGAGCATGGCTGATGCTGGCGGCGTGTGCGAACCCATTGCGGTGTCGTACGCCCGGCTGCGAGGACAGAAAAGAGTGAAAAGGACCCTGGTGGCTGAGTGCGTCCCAGGTAGCACCCGAGCTAGATTCTTGTATGCAGGTGGGGTTCCCGCAGCTTCACCTTGGGGGTAAGCCGTGTGAGCTTCAGGGGTGAGGGCCCGATGAGACAAAGGCAGTGGGCGGCGGCCAGATGAGGACCAACCAGGGCCAGGGTGGGAGTAACTAGATAACAACAACAAAAATATTTATGTGGAAAGTGGAAGCTGAGGTTCAGGAAGTGCAAGGTACTGCACATGGGCCAGAAACCGGGCCAAGTGTACACCGGGGGATGCTACAGTCTCAATGGCTGAGAGGCACCTGGGGGTGGTGGTGGATGTCATGATGAACAACTCGGAGACTTATAGGAGGGCAGCGGCCAAGGCCAACAGGATGCTGGGATGCATTGCTAGGGGGATCACCTCCAGAAGGAGGGAAGTGATACTCCCTCTGTATAACTGCTTGGTGAGGCCACACCTTGAGTATTGCGTGCAGTTTTGAAGACCACACTTAAAGAGGTACATCAAACTCCTGGAGAGGGTTCAGAGAGGGCAACTGAAATGATCTGGGGCTTGGGGGACAGGACCTTTGGGGAGAGGCCCGAAGAGCTAAATATGTACACATTGGAAGAGAGAAGGGACCGGGGGGACATGATAGAGGTCTTCAGGTACATGAAGGAGTAAATAGTAGAGGAGCAGTCAGGGTGCTCGAAGGAAGGGGGCAACTAGGGGCATGGGTGGATGCTGGGGGATTCAGGGGAGAAAGGAGGAGGTGCTACTTCACTGAGAGGGTGGTGGAGCCATGGAATGCGCTGCCCAGGGGGCTGGTGGAGGCAGAGACGGTGGAGGGGTTCAAGAGGAGGTGGGACAGGTACAGGGGAAGGATTCTGGAAGCAAAGTCATGTGCAGTGAGAATATCCGGGACTGGGAAGGGAGAAGCCAGAGAAGGCGAGGGGGGGCCTCCCAGGGTGGGGGCTGACCAAACGAGCAGACACGAAAGACCGTTAGGCTCATTCTGCTGGCATTTTAGTATGTTAGTATGCATAGTAATGTTTTTAAAATCTCCCCTATAGAATTTAAAGGGGTGTGCCTCCATGCTGTCCCTGGTAGGACATCACAATAATGTTGTAGAGTGGGGGTAAGGTGAGTGGATTAGGAAGTTGGATGGGATTGGTTGGCAGACAGTTCGGCCAGAGTTATGATCCCTTTCTCTCTCTTACAGGACTGCATTAAAGTTTAAAATTGTGCCACCTGGCAGGATAACGGCGTGAAGTCCATAACATAATCGTACACATTTACTTTGATTTTTTTTTTTCTTTATTCAGTTTTATCTGGTTTATCACCCTGCTCAGATATCGACCTATCATGGCCTCCCAGAATCCCCCGTGGCTAGACATCAGTGATAGGTTCAACCACAGGAGGTTCAATACGTGGAAATACTTTATTGAGCTTTTAAAAACTGTGATTCACTGGTCAGCGGTCACTGCGGTAATCCTAAAAGTA
This sequence comes from Neoceratodus forsteri, assembly GCA_016271365.2. Lineage (NCBI taxonomy): Eukaryota > Metazoa > Chordata > Ceratodontiformes > Ceratodontidae > Neoceratodus > Neoceratodus forsteri. Next base: position 401,041,133 of record JADMNL010000025.1, read on the forward strand.
CACACTGGTTGTGCAACCGGTTGTTAGCCTTGAGATTACTGTGGGACTACAACGTGATGAAATCAGAGCTTTAAAGGGGGTTAGTCCTGATAAAACTTTTGTCCAGTTGATCCTGCTGTTTGTTCCCTGTTCAGACATTTTAGACATCACACTGTGCAAGGTGCATCCCAGAATCCCCCTTGGCTGATGTCAGCTACAGGCTGCAGCTGTGGGAGATTGTTGCTGGCGATGATGCATTGAGCTTTTTAAAGCTCCATTTTTGACAGTTTACAGTCCCATTGTACTCTGAAGGTTAAGTTAAAGTCTAGTGTACCTGTATAATTATTTGTTTTAATTAAAATATAAAAATTAAGGTTTAGAAAGCTGTTTCCTTCTTGAGCAGGAGGCTATATAATAAGGTGATGTAATTTATTTATTTATTATTTGGTAACTGGCTGAGGTCTACTAGGCACAAGTGCCTGTTTTCAGGGTTGACCTGGGAGCACTGGGAAGATTAAATGACTTTCTCAGAGTCGCACAGTATGCAAGTAGAGGTTGCGGGAATCAAACCCAGGTCTGCTGGATATACCAAATTCATTTGCAGCTCATTACTGTAACCTCTAGGCTATACTGCCACGAGGGGAACTGCTCCTTTGGTTTGGTATTAGAATTATAAATTTCAAAATTCAAGCTGTCCCAGTGGCGCTGAAGGTTGAGGCGCTGGATGCCACATCTCATGCCACGCCGGCTACCTGGGTTTGGGAATGGGCTGTCGGGGGTCGGCGAGGGGGGGGGAGGAGAAGGATTGAGTGTCAGACAACAGCTCTCCTCTCCTGGGGAGGGAGGGTCAAAGATTCCCCGGCACTAGCGACTCCCAGCAGAGGCTGGGAGTGCGACAGCTGGGGGATCACGTAAGGGACGGGAAGGAACATCGGCGGACGTCCATGGGAGGGGCGCGGGAGCGCGCTCAGCCTACACTGGACATCATTGCACGGCTGTTTTCCGGGGGGGGAGGGGCTTGCGAACAAAGGAAACCAACCGTTGGCTGGGAGGAAGACGTCGCCTGCCCGCAGCTCTACTGCCGGATCCTGCCCACCATATTTCGTCTCACCAATCACCTCCGCACGAGGAGCTTCAGAAAAGGGAGTGCCGAGGAGCAGAAGGCAGCCCCGCTCCGGGGGCGTGGACCGGGTGACTCTCCAAAGGTGTGTCACAGGTGTGGGGAGACAGAGTTTGGATACGGGAGGATCTCGGCAGGAGGGGACAAGGCAGGACGACTGATGGGGCCCCAGCCAGCGGTGATAGTAGGTAAAAATAAGTGTGTTTATATATTAAAAAAAAAAAAAAAATTAATAAATACATTTCAAAATTCAGCAAGAAATGTTGCTTGATAGGAGCCAGCGCAGTGTCATGGAGGGTTGAGGAATCGCAACTGCCTTATCTCCTGCCATGCCAGTGACTGTGTTCAGCTATGAGCATAGGTTGCTGGGGGTTGGCCGGGGAGGGAAGAGGATTGAGTGCCTGATGGCTGCTCTCCTCTCCTGGGGGGGGGGGGGGCCCTGCATGCTCTGCCGAATGACTGCCACCTGGTGGAGGCCAGGTGACAATGCAGGTTAAGGAGGGCAGTAGAAGGGAGGGCTGTGGGACTCTGTGACGTGCGCTTGCCTCCATGCGTGCATGCTCATGAGTGCACTGTAGCATGGGGAATGGGGACTAAATTCTGTAGGAAAATTGGTGGTAGGACAGGTGTAAATTATACCTGCCTGCCTATCCCCGCCCACTGCACCACCAGACCCCGGAGGCCAAAGACTGGACGTGTGACTTCAGGGGGAGGCAGGATGGCCCTCCCCCTCATGACCGCACCATGGGGGGGGAGACACCAATCTGTGGGGGTACCAGGATTCTGGGTGAGTCTTGGGGAACGTTAGGATCGTGGGAGTTTGGCGGGGTAGAGCTGATGGGAGTCCAGCCTCTATTGGCTGTGGAGAATAAACAATGGATTTGGGGGGGGGGGGGGAGTTGCTGTCTCGCTTTCAGGAATTCATAACAAAGCCACAAACACTGACTTGCTGTTTGGCCTTGTAAACAGAGGAACCCGAAAGGCCTGCCCTTTATCAGCCCTGCTGTTCACCCTGTATATTGAACCAGTGGCAGAAAGTATCAGAGGTAACAGTTGAACAGAGGGGATAGAGGTAGGAGGGTGTTCCAATAAAATATCTCTGTACGCAGACAATGTCCTGCTGTACTTGACACACCCAGAGACCTCTGTACCCACAATCTGGTCGACCCTTGAGACCTTTGGACAACATGCAGGGTATGTTCTCAGTAAAACCAAAACAGAGGTGCTCACATTATATTATAAACCCACAGCACATAACACAACTTCTCCCCTAAACTGGAATGCAACGCAGATCAAAAATTTAGGAATCCCACCTTTTTATTTATTTATTTATTTATTTATTTAGTATGCATTCAAACAACATGAAGTCTTGCTGTATTCTGACAATATGCAGTTAGCCCCAGCACTTGAACTGCCCCGGAGAGGAAAGAGTTAACTCTATGCAGCATCATAGAACATTGAGTTTGAGCTCGATTTTCAAATCTCTGTCTCTGGTACTTACCAGCGTAACCATCAGATTCTTTACTCCGTCTAACAGTGAAGTTGCTCCGGAGATTTCTCCTCTGCTCGGTTAGGTAGAGTTGAATCAGCGTTTGGTTTTTCTAACCGTTTTTATTATTTTCGAATTTTCCAGTCTCTGTCTATGGTACAGGTAGTGTGGTAGATAGGTAGTGACTTTCATTTTATTAAATTCTGTGGAAATTGTTCTTTCTTGGTTTCTCACCGGTCAGTCCGGTTAGGAACCGACCTTTTTGATTATTTTACTTTATTCTGGGATTTATTGTGGTGTTCCGGTGCCGATCGATTTCAAAAGAACTGGACTTTTTCTGGTTCTTTTACAGAACCTGTAACACGGTTTGTAACTGATCAGTTGTTTATTACCTGGCTTGAAAGCTTTTAAGGGTAATTATTTAGGTTGGTCATGTCTGAGAAATCCAAGAAAAAAAACTGGTCCCACTGGGTTTCAACACTGTTCTGAGTGTGGGGAGACCTTTGCCAAGGCCGAAACCCACCTCATCTGTGTTTGTCTGGGGTTTGACCACCTCAAAACAGACTGCCAGATTTGTAAGAACTTTCCTTAAGCCACTCTGGATAAAAGGTTGAGTAGGCTGAAGGGAAAGGGAGGCCAAGAAGTCCGTAGATCTGGATGGCCAGCCTGGTTTCGGTTGTGGCTGAACCCGAGGAGGTGCCCACTGACCTGGGTGATACCTCCTCAGGCAAAAGGAGGTCTGACTCCGAGGGGTCAGTTCCGTCGAAGAGGAAACATAAGTCAGCTGGTTCGGATCCAGCACCACATACTCCAACCGCTGACGAGATAGCCAAAGCAATTAGTGTAGTCCAATCGCTTTGCCCGGTTCCGTCTGATCTGGTTCTGCTGGTTAGGCGGTCGGTTCGGTTGGATCCTTCTCCATTGGATTACGATCCAGATGCTTTTTATGAGGAGTGGGAGGGAGACGAAGAGTATCCCGAGGATGAAGATGACGATAACGACTTGGAAGGTCTGGATGTGCCCATTGAACCAGACATCTCCCCAAACAGACCATCCAATGTCTCCCCTGCCAGGCTTTCTGAGTCCCCTTCACACTTCTTGTTTTACAAGAAGGTGGCTGAAATCCTCCAGCTCCCAATGGTTGAAGCTGCTGAGGAGGAGGAAGAGCCTGATTTTGTAGAGATGATGGACATCCCAGAGTCCAAAAGATTGTCTGTCCCTCTTCACAAGTCTTTGGGGAAACAGACAAAAAAGATTTTACAGACACCTAACTCCTTATTTCCTGTGGATAAGAGAATGGACAGGAGGTATATGCTATCAGGCTCAGGTACGGAGTTTTTATACAGTCATTGCAGCCATGCTGGGGTTGTGCAGGGTGCAGCCTGTGACAGGGCTGACATTCCTTTGGCTTCACACCCCCCAAAGACTCTAGAAAGGTCGATGCCATGGCCAAAAAACAGTATGTGGCATCTTCTTTGGGGCTCAGGCAGGCTAACTATGGCCTGCAAAGCCTGGTACCAGAAGTCCAGCTGGGATACGGTTCTGGAACTGGCTAAACAGGCCTCCCCCAGCTAGCCAAAGAGCTGGAGGAGGTGGCTACTGATGGAACTGAGGCATCCAAAGTGCAATTTCATGCTGCTGTGGACTCCAGTGATGTGGCATCAAGAGTCATGGTTATATCTGTGGCTTTCTGGAGACATGCCTGGCTCAGATGTACCAGCATTTTGCAGGATACCCAGGCCAAGGCTATGGATTTTCCTGTAGTGAGTAACTCTCTGTTTGGGGAGGAGACAGAGGCTTACATGAAGAAGATGGATGTATACTGGACCAGCTACAGGAGTGCACAGGCCAAAGAGAGGCAAGCCACTCCTTAGAAGCAGCAGTCTAGGGGCAGGGGCAGGCCTTTCCACAGGCCTTTCTACCAAGCTCAGGCTTCCTCTTCCTTCCCACAGAGGGGGTTCTTTCGAGGGAGGGGCAGGAGGAGGATGAGTAGGGCTGCATCCTCTTCCCAGTCCAAGGCTCCTGCCAAGCAGACACCCTGATGTGTCAGCCCGGGTTGACTCCCCCATTCCAGTAGGAGGCAGGCTGGCTTACTACTTCCAGGCCTGGAAGTCTGTTACTTAAGACAAGTGGGTCCTGAAGGTAGTAAGCCTGGGACTGGCCCTCTGCTTCAAAAGGTTTCCAAAACTGAGGGCCGGGTCTTTCCCGCCAGCATCCATCTCAGAAACCCTTGCCCTAGAGGCAGAGGTTTCATCTCTTCTGGCTCTCAGAGCCATAGAGAAAGTTCCTACTAAGCACAGGGGCAAAGGCTTGTACTCCATGTACTTCCTTACCCCAAAAAAGACAGGTGAGTGGCGACCCATCCTTGACCTAAGGTATTTGAACAAACACATCTCAGAACCAAAATTCTAAATGGTGACTCTGGGAATAATTCTTCCCCCTCTAAGGACAGGGGATTGGCTTGCATCCCTGGACCTCAAGGATGCCTGTTTCCATATTCCTGTCAGGTGCTCCCACAGAAAGTACCTCAGGTTTGAGTTGCCTTCAGGCCACTATCAGTTCAGAGCCATGCCATTCGGCCTAACATCAGCTCCAAGGGTGTTCACAAAGTGCCTTGCAGTAGTAGTTGCCTTCCTCAGAAGGCAGGGTATTTCCATTTTTCCATATCTGGACGGCTGGCCGATTGTAAGTCAGTCATCCGACCAGGTCAAGTCAGCTCTACGAATCACTCAAGACTTGCTCAGTTCTTTGGGGTTTCTTCTCAGTCTCCCAAAGTCTGTTCTTGAACCAGTACAACTTTTTACTTTCATAGGGATAGAATTGGACACTATCCAAGCAAAGTCCTTCCTCCCTCTGACAAGGGTAAAGGCCCTAACAGATCTTGCTTCTTCTTTTTGACCTCTGGTCTCCCGTCCGGCAAGGCAGTTTCTTCAACTCCTGGGCCACATGGCAGCTTCCACTGCAGTGGTGCAGGGAGCCAGATTTCAGATGAGGGGCATTCAGTTCCACCTAAGGTCCTTTTGGTCTCAGAAAAGAGACTCTTTCACCAAATTGATTCCAGTGACTCGGACTCTGGTCCAAGCTCTCCAGTGGTGGCTGGATCAGGACAACCTCGGACAAGGAGTTCCATTTCTCTCTTAAGTCCCTTCAGTAGTCCTAACTACAGATGCTTCTCTCCTAGGTTGCTAGGAGTCTGCCAGTAAGTGTGGATTGAACAACATATCCACGTCCCTAGAAATACAGGTTACTCACCTGTAACAGGAGTTCTAGGAGTGGTATATGTTGTTCATCCACACAACTCGCCTGACCTCCCCGGCTTCGACGCGCAACCTGGCTTCCAGCGGGCTAGATCTGGCGTCATGGGGCGGAGCCGATAGTTTTACCACCCTGGTGGGTGGGAGGAGCCAGCTTGAAGACCTTCCGGCAAGATTTAAAGCGGCAAGGAACCTGCCAGTAAGTGTGGATGAACAACATATACCACTCCTAGAACTCCTGTTACAGGTGAGTAACTTGTTTTTACTTGTTAAAAAACCTGTGTAGTTCAGGTGAGGTGTCCAGTTTTCAGTAAATGATCAACAGTCATGTGATGTGTTTCAACCAGTGAGGTTATAGGATTTCCATGGTACCTTTTATAAATACTGGAATAATAGAAGATATCAGAAATAGCTTGATGAGTTGTTCTTGACTTCTGACATCAAGAATGGTGAAGCCCCGAGTGAAGTCAATGATGAATGAAGATGGTTCTGATATTCTCTGTTGAGCTAGCACATATTGGATGCATAGAACACTGTGTTGTATTATTTTTTTTTAATTGTAAAGTTTATTGAAACTTTATTAAACCATTACAGTAGAGGCTTCAAAAATCAAGTTACATTTTAATCGTATATAATTTGGGTCTATCACATGTCTACTACGAAAGATATCAAGTATATGACAATATTTATTACATTGATACATAGAAGAGAAAAAAAATATGCAGCTATTTGCTAAACCTAGTCCAATTTCAGACACTATACATAGCTTCTATTTTATAGGTTAGATTGGTATCGGGGTTATGTGCTGTTAAAAAGATACAGCATATGGGTAAAGGTTGCTTGATATTGAGTCGACTGAATAACAGGGGTCGAAAGTAAGTTTTGTAGCCACTAGCCTGCAGGGCTAGTTACTGGGAAAATCCACTAGCCCCACAGACTTATCCATTGGCCCAGCTGGTGTGCTTATTGAAATGATGCCTTCTCCAGTACATACCAGCAGGGCTAGTTAAAGGAAAATCTTACTAGCCCAATACAAAATCTGCCAGCATTTGGCTAGCACGCTGGTGCCAGTTTCGACCCCTGAATAATGAATAGAAAAGAGGTTAAATCTACTATCTGCTAGTCAGAAGAACTGGATAAAGAAAAAGGAGGGGTGGAGAGGGAAAAAAGGGCAGGGGGAGGTTGACCCTTTAGCCATTTTGTTGCATCCCACGCAACTTCCCGATCCAGGCTTCACTAAAACTCCCCCCTCAAAAGAAAAATAGAGGAAACTAGTTTATGAAGTGTATAATATAGACAGACTATCGGCTAGATTACAACACTATGTTGTATTTCATGTATATTCAAAGCCTGAGCAGCATTTCATTCAGCATTTTTGGCATTTCAGCCTTTTTGGCAAGAACAAATACCAGTGAAAATAATCTGTACAATTGATGAGTAGGTGTGAGTATGACATCTTTAGTGATATCATCTGTGACATCATTAACTAGGAACATCAGAGTGTGACATCTTTAAAGAGCCCCTGACACTATTAGAAAAACTTGAAAAACATGTGCGATTTAGACGCAAGTCCGTTTGCATAGATCATATATTTTTTAATAAATCTGTCCGTTACTTCTTTACTGATTTCAGTAGTATGAAAGAGGATTACTGTCCCTTAGACTTTAATTTGCTGTTTCTGCTTGTCTAATAATCCCCTGTTTATGGAATCATAATTCTTTCCACAACAACAGATTGCGATGTCATAAACAGAACTGTGATGTCTGGTGTAGGCAAGCATCCAGAACAGATAGGGTAGCAATCCATTTTATATGCAAATTTCCTTAGTAATAAAGAAGTAAGGCTGAGAATTACAGAAAAAAATGATTAAATATAAGCTAAATTGTGTCTAAATATCCAATTTTTTTTGAAGTTGTCACAGCGGTGTCAGGAGCTCTTTAAATAGTGATAATCTTTTGATTGTGACATAATGAAAGGGACACTCAGCTGTTTTTGCATCATATTATTTCTAGTTGATAACCCACATTTTATGATTGCTTACCTTCCCCAAAGATCATTGATCTTGCAGGTTGTTTTATTTGCTTCATTTCTTAATAGAACTGAAATGCATGCTAATGGTTTAAAGTATGATGAACCTTGTTTTGTTTCAAATTCTTGATCTACTCTTATTGCATACTTTCTGAACATCAGAAACACCCCCAAACAGTGCAGCTATTCATGAATAATGCAGTTGTCTCTTCTCCTCCCATTGCATCATGATCGGCTAGACTGTGTTGGGGGTGTTCCCAAGTCCAGGAAAGATACAGTGGGTGTTGATGAGTGACTGTGAACAGACAGGTGTATGTGTGGTAGCATCATTATGGTGGGCATTCTGTTTTTCACTGTTAAAAAGCAAAAAAGGAATCAAACTACCAGCTACATCAAAATTTCTGCAGAATGTGACCACCACCATATGTGTTTTTAATAAGAAACACTTTGAGGCCTAAGGGGGTTGAGTCAGGCGTGGTACCACAGGACTGGAGAACAGCACATGTAGTGCCCCTCTACAAAAACTGTCCTAAGAATGATCCAGGGAATTACAGACCAGTCAGTCTGTCCTCCATTGTGGGCAAGCTCATGGAGACCATACTAAAGGAAAGGTTGGTGGAATATCTAGAGGAGCATGGTCTCCAGGATGCAAGGCAGCATGGGTTCATGGGTAGGGGGTTGGGGATCGTGTCAAATGAATCTGATTGACGTCTTTGACTGTGTCACTAAGACAGTAGACAGGGGCCAAGCGGTAGACATCCTCTGTCTTGATTTCAGCAAGGCCTTTGACTCTGGGCCCCATAAAAGGTTGATCAGGAAGTTGGTGGATCTTGGGGTTGGGGAAAAGATGGCCAGACGGGTGGAAAACTGGCTGAGGGACATAACCCAGAGGGTGGTTGTGTGGGGAGAGTTATCTGGTACCAGAGAGGTTACCAGTGGGGTTCCACAGGGCTCTGTGTTGGGGCCGGTGTTCAGTGTCTTCATCAGTGACACTGAGGATGGCATTAAGGGCAAAATGTACCTATTTGCGGATGATACCAAGTTCTGTGGGAGAGTGGACACAGCTGAAGGGATACAGGACCTACAGTAAGATCTGGAAAAGCTGGGGAGGTGGTCCAGAATCTGGCAGCTTGGCTTCAATGCCAGGAAATGCAAAGTGGAGCTAAGAATCCCAGGAGAGTACTACCTGGGTGGAGTCCGAGTATCTGCATCAGAGGAGGAGAAGGACCTGGGAGTGATGATCACTAGTGAACTGAAGCACTCCACGCAGTGCAAGAAAGCAGCAGCAAAGGCAAAGAAGATACTGGGATGCATATCTAGGGGAATCGGTAGTAGGAGAGAGGAGGTTATACTGCCCTTGTACAGGTCACTGGTAAGGCTGCATCTAGAGTATGCCGTTTAGTACTGGTGCCCACACCTCAACAAGGACATTAACCTTATGGAGAAGTTCCAGAGGAGGGCTACAAAGATGATAGTGGGTCAGTAGGGTAAGGCATACGAGAAGAGGTAGTGGGTCAGCAGGGTAAGGCATACGAGGAGAGGTTGAGGGCACTGAACTTGTACTACCTGGAAGACAGGAGAGAGAGAGAGAGAGAGAGAGAGAGGAGAGATGATTGGGACCTTCAAGTGCTTGAAAGGGATAAATAAGGTTGATAAGGAGAGTCTCTTTAAGCTGAGTGGCAACCATATCACAAGGGGGCACAGTCTTAAGTCGGAGGTGGGAGGTTTAGGAGGGAGGTTAGGAAGCACTTCTTCACAGAGAGGGTGGTTGACACTTGGAATGCACTGCCGGAAGAGGCCATCTCGTTGAAGACAGTGGGCAGCTTTAAGAGAGGCTGGGATAGGCATGGGGAAGATAAGGATCACGGGTAGGGAGGATGGGAGGAGTGGGAGGGGAGGGAGGGAGGGCAGGGACATTAGCTCAAGCTGTGGACCCTGCAATATGAGCAGGCTTGATAGACTAAATGGCCGTCTTCTGCTGGCTTCTTCGTATGTTCATATGTTCGTTGACAGTATCCCTTTAACACATGATGGCTTGATAACTTTTAAGCAAGATATCAATTGATATCTGTATTTTTTTTTATCTCCACTAGTACTGTATACATCTATCTCTTTTGTTTTTTTTTAAACTACTGGCTCTTAAAACCTTGGTCAGATTGATTAGAAAATGTTTCTTGTATTATGGCCATCAAAATTGGCAGCACTGCCTCACCCTTGTCAGCAGTAACTTACAAAAATGTGTGTACACTCCATGCTGATTTGAGTCTGCAGTCTGGTAGACCACAGTTCTACTTGAATGTAAATAAATGGTTTGGCAGAGGGAAATCTCATAAGCTGGGGGACAGAGTGCTAGCCAGTTTGGAGTCTGGGTCTGTAGACAGACTCGACGAGTTTGAGAACAGATGCACTGAAATTGCAGATTTTATAATTAAAAAGATAGGAAGTTGGGTAAAAATGGTAAGACTACTATTTTGGGGACAATAATTTTTTTTTTTCTTAAATTTATTTGGCGACTTATACAGTTCATTGACAGGGATAGCTGTATAAAAATGTTATTTTCTTTATTTGTACTGCTTTTTACAGTGCAGTAGAGATTTTGACACTGTCCATGATAGAGTTTCAGCTTACAAGTTTCAAACAACATTTGGAAAAAAACAACAACATGGAACATACTTTAAAATTGTGTGTGTGTGTGTGTGTGTGTGTGTGTGTGCAGGGCTATAAATATTTTTTTGTGGATGGCTGTCCAAGGGACAGGTGCAGTATTCATGTTGACTGTCCCACAGAATTTGTAGCTGTCCTGTGATTTTTGTTTACTGCTTACATTTCTGTTTCCAAATATGAACTAATAATAACTAGTGTATCCCCCTGGGTGGTGCAGTGCCCTGAAAAGGCCTTAATAACTGCTGTCCTAAAAAAGGCTACTAAATATTACCTGCTGGCTGGTATATGGCCCTGAAAATGACTTCACAAGTGTGCCCGATGCACTACCGTGATAAGGGCTTTTAATTTACTTCCTCTTCCTGCTCGTTAGTAGTCCTGACAAGGGTCCTTGACTCCCTTCTGCTCTTCCCTGACAAGCCAATACGCTTCCTTTGCTCCTGTGTATAGCCTAGACACTAAATGTCTTCCCCCAACTTAGTAACCATTGGAAGGACTTTTAACCAGCCTCTCCATCTCTTGTCTCTGGAGGCTGAGCCCTCTCTGCCCTGACAGGGGGTTTTAAGTGGTTGTCTCAGCCCTTTACATTCTTCTCCTAATCTCTAAATGCTGTACTGAGTCTCCCTCTCTTTCTTCCTTGAATCTCTGCCCTGAAAAGGGCTTTCAAATATAGTTTTCTAGCCTTTAGTGTGGTTTTTAATGAGACTCACCTGACACTTCTTAGTTAACAGACAGCCCTGAAAAGGGTTTTTAGTTTGTATCCCCAAAACCCTGCTGCCTGTGAACAAGAGCTAGTATTGGGCTGCTGCTACAACTACAGCACACAGAGACATGCAGTGTGCAGTGTAGAAAGCAAAAGGAAGACAGGTAACTGCACATGCACGATGACCAAGAACACAGGCGCAGTCTGTTCCTACCGTGGTTTGGTTTTCATTTCTGCTATTTTTCTGCAGTCTTTGTAGCATGTAGGGTGCACAAGATAAGATGTTTCTGGATAGAGCACATTGAGGCAGTTGCTGTGTATTATAAAATGGGTAGAGAGTTTTCGGTATCCTGATCAGTCAGAACACATGTCCCTGTAGGACAGCAACCCTGAAAGTGGCACTTTTTTGGGCAAGCTAGATGCAGAGCAGCCCACATATCCATGCTTGGCAGAAACTTTTTTTTGGGAAAATAAAGATTTCTGGAAGCCATGTTTGTAAAGGGAGGAAGCACCCATTACTTGCCATACCCCAAAAATAGCATATATAAACCTTTCTGTACATTTTTATAAAATCCGACCCCACCAGGGCTACAAAAGTTCATAGAGTTTAATATTGCACTTCAGTTATTTCATTGGTAGCATCATTTATATTTTAACAACGTTACAGAAGACAGTTTTCAATGAAGCATACAGCAACATCAAAGCTGAGTGTATTCTGGTGGTGTCAGATTTTAATCCATGGATTTTAATGTGTTATTATACGGGTATGAACATTCAAGCCACCTGATTGGCTGAAAGACAAGTACAAGAGTGTAATTAATTATCTGGCCATAGTAACACTCCTGTACTTGTTTACCCTGTGCATCAGCTTTGGCTACAATATCAACATGCCTCAGCTAGAACTAGGTTTTCCTCCTCTGTTCATATATTATACAGATAACGATATTTTCTCATTAAAATCATAAAAAAAAAAAAAAAAAATGTTAAAAAGTATTTTTAAGTAGAACCCATGTTGTTGGTGCAGTAAGACACTTCTGCGATGAGTAATTACAGGCAATAATCACACTTTCATCTTGTGTGTTTAAAGGAGCTCTGCACATGCGCCTCATGTCTGGCAGCACACTTGAGGCATGCGATTATGACCTATAGTTACACACCCTGGCATGTCTCATTGCATACATAAAATAGGCATAAATTGCATGCCATATGGGTTAATTGACACTTGGGGCCCAATTCTCAATCACAGTTTCATGGGCCGCTGAACTGGGTGAAAATGCCGAATCCTGAAATCCCTATTCTGAGGACATTAGAGTTGCATTGGGGGAGTGGGCAGAGACCTCACCAGTGCAAATTGTACTATCTAGAGGAGGCATTCCATGTGTTACTTGGGGCAAACTGGGTTAGTGCACAGCATCGGATTAGGGATTAGGATTAGCATTAGGGAGGCAGTATAGCGCAGTGGTTTAAGGCTCTGAGCTGCAAATCTGGTGACGTCCAGCAGACTAGACCTGGGTCTTCCACTTGCATACTGTGTGACCCTGGGCAAGTCACTTAACTTCCCTGTGCTCCCAGGTCGCTCCTGTAAAAAAGCTTTCAGCTTAGAGTGCTACTCCTGGTTAAACAACTAAAAAACCAAAAAAACAAAAACCAAAAAAAACATGAGCTCCTGCATGTCTGCGTATACCGCAGTGCCTTGGAGAGACATGCATGAGTTGTGCCTGTGTTATGCACTGTCTCCCTATCCACCCAACCTGTACCTTAAGGTCACTTCTAGCCTGACGAGAATGTCCATTCATTTGTCCCTTATCATTGTCCTTGGTAGTCCGGTGAGCCCCCCCAATCCAAATCCTAGAAGTCCGTGATAGTCCAGTAGATCACCTCTCCCTTGACGCAGTGTCCTGCATGTGTCCTGGTCTCTTCAGGGTTCCCCACTGTCTGGAAATATAGGGCGGTGGCAGTGGTGATCGGGTCAAAAGGTGCGTTATTTTTCTGGCTCTCCTGTATGCGCTGTACATGTGCATAAGTGGATATTAAGTAAAATATAGTGTGCTGGTATTAAAACAGGGGTAGCAGTGCAATAAAGGATGTCAATAAAAGACAGTTTTGGAGGATTTTGTAAAAGACAGTCAATAATGGATAAAAGTATAGGGTGGTGGCAAAAAAATGTAGGGCGGTGGCCCAGCGTGCTTAAACAGTAATTTTGTTTTACCAGGAGAGAGACACTGAGCTGAAGCTTGTTTGCAGGTGCGACCTGGGAGCACAAGGAAGTTAAGTGACTTGCTCAGGGTCACACAGTATGCAAGTGGGGATTGTGGGATTCAAATTCAGGTCTCCAGGTTTGCAGCTCAGAGCCTTAAACCACTGCGCTATACTGCCTGGTGAATGGGGAACACTGCTCTCAGTGATTTTGGTCTCTTGACATGACTGTGCAGTGGGCACATCAGTCAGACACTCCGTACTGGCAGAAAAAAAGTTTCATGGCAAGAGGCAATGCTCCAGATAAGATTTTATAGGATGAGTGTAGTTTCTGGATGAGTATGGTTTCTGGGGACGTGGATATGGTTCGCTTATCTACACTACTGACAGTCTCCCTTTAAGAACCGATTTGCTGGACCATTTTTGAGAAGCTGCTCCCACCACCTGTGTGGTATATTCCTTGGCCAGCCCCATAACATCAGATCTTCTTTCTGCTGGAAGAGTCAGGTCTCCTCTTTTGCAGCTCTGTGTCCGGTGCAGGTCCAGAATTCTTAGTGCGCCATTAGGCAAAGTTTTTCATTTGTTTACAAACTTCTCCTCTGGATTTATTCTTCGGTTCCACTCTTGTCTGTCAATGCATATATGGGATGCGGGGATTCTAAGCTGGCTTCTGGCATCAAGTGGTCCATCCAGTGCAGTCAAAAGATGTCTAGGATGGACCCGCACATATTGTGCATTTACTGCTTGGGTGAAAAATACAATGTCGCTGCCTGCAGCTTGTGTCAAGTGATGATTTCTGCTTCCCTCAGACCACTACACTTATTTTCTCGACGGCCAAATGAAATCCACTGCTGAAATCTAAATATGCTCGCAAGTTGATCCCTGCAGCTGTGGGTTCTGTGGTCCAGCTGGCAGCAATTGAAGAGATGGCGGTCAAGGGTGTAGCAAACACCTCATCAGTCTTGGTGCTGCCTTTGTTTAGGGGCCAGTGTTGGAATGCCCTTTACAGGTAATTTCCGCAAAATATGCAGGACCCTCCAGACCTTCATGGAGAACCCTGCCCACCACGTTAAGTTGAAAAACTCGAAGTCATGCTTCTTGTCGTGGGAACAGGAAAGGGTGTGCCTGTCACACTTCCTCGACCGCTCGATGGCTGTAGCTGAGCCCACTGTGGTCAAGGGGCAGGCTGCTAGCTGCATGGTGACCCCATCAGGCTTGTTGGCCTCGACACGGGTCGAATAGGCAGCTGAGTTTTCTCAATCCTGTTGTCTCATTGTTGGAGGGGACCGAAGATGATTCAGTCTCTAGGACCCTAGTCCTGTCTGGCCTCATTCAAGAAGGCCAGGAGCAGTCGGCAAACCTGTCTCCTCTCAGGAGTTGCCCCCCTCCAGGGTCAAATGGCTGACTCAGATACAGGTAGTGTACACTGCCCCTCCTACCATGTCTCCTTGTCATCAATGGCCATGCCAGTGTTCAGGGTTCAGGTTGCGGGAGTCCTTGCACTGTCGGTCTTGCTTAACTGGGAGATGTCACCATCCGTGCTCTTTTTCCTCCTCATCCTTGGTTGATGAGAGGCTCTGATGTATGCGACGGTGCTGTGAAGAGCTCCCTTGGCAGCAGTGGGCCTTGGCTGGGCAGGGTAGGGCTCTACCCTCAACCCCCACAGTAACCTGGTCGTCGCCAGTCTAGCCTATACCTGTCCTGCCGAGACAGCTGTCCCCGACATGGGTCTCTCCACTGATTCAGTTGGAACCGCCTCCATGACAGCCCTTGCAGGGAGCCTCTTCTGAGGACTCCTGTCCAGCTACCATCTTGCCAGGTTGGTTGTCTGTGGAAATCTCAGACTCTTGAGTTCCGAGTGGTGCACAGCGGCAAAAGGTCGAGGGCCGTTTTTTGAGGATTCCTCCGATGACTTTGATGGTCCTTGAGGATGCATTCGTTTGACCATGATTTGGCCAAAGAATTGACTACTAACCACGATCTGGTGTCTTTCAGTGCTCTCCTCTGGCTTATGTCTGAGCCCATTGAGGTTCCCTTGGAGCCAGTACAAAAAAGGGCTAAATATATTTTCACTGAGATCCTGGATAGGGACGAATCCCCAAGGGTTGCTTTTCCAGTGGCCAAGGCCATCCTGGGACCAGCTTTGGAGCTTTGGCAGCAGTCAGCTTCCTGCCTAGCACCCTCTGCCCATATGGTCTGCAAGTATGCAGTCCCTATCAGCACCTTGTCTGGATTTTCAGACCACCCTTCAGCCAGGGGTCTGGTCATGACTCTGTAGTTTGTATGTCCGGTAATACTGTGGACAAAGCCCTCAGACAAGGCGTCGAAGAAGCTTGATCATGTGGTGAAGAAGGTCTATGCTCTGTCCTCCCTAGATCTCTTGTCAGGTGAGCTGTTCACTGATGATGACCCAATTCAGTCACTCCCCGATGGATCATGTTCTCCCATACCTCCTTGCTGACAAGTAACTGGCGGTGAAAGTGGTCTGAGATCAGGGTCAAATCCTGGCTAAACACCAGCTTCAGACTGCCTTAGACATTGGCTATTTTTATGCTCTTGCAATGGCAGTGGCCGTTGTAAGGTTTTGAAGGCCTGGCTGCAGATTTCCACCTTTATGATGGACACCCAGCATAAGTTGGTCGATGTCCCCTTCTAGGGCACTGACCTCTTTAGCCCAGGGGTGGAAGGACACCTCTCTAGGATCGAGAAGTCCAGTGCCACCTTGGATTCTGTGACTTCCTGTCAGAAGGCCCAGAAAGGGCAGAAGCAGACGCTGTCTTTTCAGTTTTGGCCTTTTCTGTCGCAGCAACCTAGGCTGCATCAGCCTCAGCAAGGGGTAGTTTCAGGCTTGGTTCCCTAAGACCAAGTTCCCCCGGCCAGGGCCCCAAAAAGGGCAAGGGTAGGGGTTATGGTGCCTCTCTGGCAGCAGCTGCTGGTACCCTCTCCAAAACTGCCTAGTGATGGGTGGGTTCTGCCCATCCAGTCCCTGCCCTAGCTCCCTGTGCGGGGGTTGGCTTCGCCACTTCTGGCACAATTGGTCTGTAATTACTTCAGACAAGTGGGTTCTAGAAGTGGTGGGAAGAGGGTTGTCTGTCAACTGCTTTGAGGCTTTCCCGCCTTACTGATCCCACACACCAAGGAAGTCTGGGGTGTCGCGCAGGACATGCTATCTACCCTCAAGGAAGACATTGCTCAGTTTCTTGAGAAAGGAGCCATAGCCCATGTCCCATACTCCATGGCAGGCTAGGCCTTCATGTCCAGGTACTTCCTGGACCTGGAATGGACAGCAGGTTGGTGCCCCATACTGGATCTTCACGATCTGAGCCAGTTTCTCAGGAAGTGCAAGATCAGGATGGTCATGCTGAACCAGATAATACCATCTGTGGAGCAGTGCATGTGGTTCTGCTCCCTGGACCACCAGAACACGTTCTTCCACATTACAGTCCGTCTGTTCCACTAGCATTACCTCTGGTTCTGCGCACAGGGGGTTCTCTACCAGTTCCAGGTCATGCTGTTCGGCCTTTCGTCTGCACCCAGGGTCTTCACCAAGTGTATGGCAATGGTGACAGCATTCCTGTGGTACTAAGGGGTCAGAGTATATCTCTACCTGGATGACTGTCTGCTCATCATGCTGTCCAAGGTGGTTGTGGAGTGGTCAGGGACTTGGCCCTCCAGACTCTGCAGAGATTTGGGCCTTCTGGTCAATCTGGCCAAGTCTGAACTGAATTCCTCACAGGTAATGTACCTCATCAGGACAGAGCTAGACTCCCTTTGGGCCAGGGTCGGGCACTGGATATTACCTCCTTTGCCTCATCATTTCAGGTTGGACGCTCACACCCTACCCGGGACTTTCAGTGGCTGCTGGGGTACCTGGCATCTTGCACCAGTGTGGTCCGATGGGCACACTGGCTGATGTGACACATGCAGTGAGACCTGGGCCATCAGTGATCCCAGCAGCCTCAGTCACCTGGAGCAACCGGTCATGGTGACTCAGCTGACGCAGGCTGCCATCCAGTGGTGGCTCATCCCAGGACATCTGGAAGGAGGAGTCCCATTTGTCCACCTAGAGCTGACAGTTACTCTTACAACAGATACATATCTGGTGGGTGGGGGGCGCACTTGGGGAATCATGTAGCCCGGGGGTTCTGGACCCTCAGGGAGTCACATTGCCACATCAACCTGCTGGAGCTCTGGGCATTGTGCTTAGCTCTGACGGAATTCCCTTCTTTTGTCCAGGATCAGGTTGTGCTAGTCCAGACAGACAACACCACGACCATGTTCAGCCTGAACAGGCAAGGTGGCACACATTCCTTCCCTTGTGTTGGGAGGCCTACTGCACCTCAACCCTCCTACACAGTTTGGGTGCAGAACCCCCTGCGATCCATGTTTTGGGAGCCAACAACCAGCTGGCAGATGCCCTCAGCCAGGTGGGCGAGATGTCACACGAGTGGTTCTTGCATCAGGAGGTGGTTGACCACATGATCTCCCTGTGGGGCACTCCTCTCATGGACCTGTTTGCCTTCAGGGAGAATGGAAAGCTGAGGCAGTTTTGTGCCCGCCACCCCCCCTCCCACATACAGCTAGAGGCATTGCTAGGGGATGCCTTCATGAGGCCCTGAACCCCAGGCCTCCTGTACGCCCTCTTTCCCTTTCCCCTGATTCACGAGTTGGTGGTCAAGATGTGGAGGGACAAGGTGTGGATGATCCTGATGGCTCTGGACTGGCCCTACCAGTTCCAGTACCTGGATCTCCTCAGCCTCGGCAGCAGACCTCCATGGCAGCTGCCTCTGTGCCCAGATCTGCTGTGTTGTCATCAGGGAATACTCTTGCAGTCGCATCTTTAATCTCTGCACCTCACAGCTTGATTCCTGAGCAGCTAGAGTTCCAGGCTCTGAGTCTTTCAGAAAATATGCGCCATGTATTGCAGGCTTCCTGAAAAGAGTCGACTTACCAGTGCTATGCCTTCAAGTGGAGGATATTTCCCCTCTGGTGTCAGGGCATGGGTCTTGATCCCCTTGTCTGTCCCATGGCTAGCATCTTGGTTTACTTATGGTCCCTCTCCCAGCTGGGGCTGAGATCAGTGACCCCCAATGTGCACCTGGCAGCCATCTCTGCATGCTGGGCACTGGCTGATATGCCAGCAGTGGTGCAAGAGAAGATGGTTGGACACTTTTTCTAGGGGCTTGACCTCTTGAACCCACCGGTGCATGAATCACCACCACCTTGGCACTTGTTGCTGGTTCTGGCAGCACTTATGGGCAAGCCTTTTGAGCCTGTCACAGGTGGGAGAAGTCACACCTGTCATGGAAAACCACCTTCTTGGTGGCGGTCACCTCCGCCAGAAAGATCAGTGAGCTCCAGACACACTCGGTGGAGTCTCCGTACATGTTCTTCCACAAGGACAGGGTAGTCCTTTGCCCCAGCCTAAGTTCCTCCCAAAGGTGATATTAAAGTTTCACTTTAACCAGGTGATGAACCTTCCAGTGTACTTTATCAGCCCATTTTCGGAGACCGACCGTAGGCTTCATACTTTGGACCTGTGGCGGCTGCTCTTTTATTATACTGAGCGCACAGATGGAGTTTGGGGTGAGGCTCACCAGCTCGTTGTCACATATGTTGAAGCTGCACTGGCAGACCAGCAGCTAAAAGGACGATTGGCAGGTGGATTGTCTTCTGCATTGACCTCTGCTATAAGTTGGCTGTTAGGGAGCCTCCTGTAGGGATCAGGGCTCATTCCACTAGACATACCGCTGCCTCAGTGGCTGCTTCCAGAGACATTCCTATACTGGAGATCTGTAAGGCAGCTACCTGGAAATCAGCACATATCTTCATCTCCCATCACAGCATCGACCTTGAGTCCTGTCAGGATGCTGCTTTGGGGGCCTCAGTTCTCCGATCTCTGTTTGCCAAGTGGGGTGCACACTTTGCCCCCTCCTCCTGGAGAACTGCTGGAAGTCTGCCAGTAGTGTGGATAAGTGAACCGTATCCACGTCCCTAGAAAGTGAAGGCTACTCACCTATAACCATAGTTCTAGGAATGTTATATGGTTCACAGCCACACAACCTATCTGATCTCCCCTGGCAGCTGGCACACGGATTTCTGCTTCCAGCATGCAAGATCTGATGTCATGGAGCAGAGCTGAAGGATATGCCACCTGGTTAGTGGGAAGAGCTTCTCTTAAAGACTGTTTGGCAAATCAGCTCTTAAAGGGAGACTGCCAGTAGTGTGGGTGTGAACCATATACCACTCCTACAACTACAGTTACAGGTGAGTAATCCTCCCTTTTTCTCCCCTTCAGATGGAGGTAAATAAAACCAAATTTGGATGTGTACAAATGACAGCATTTTAAATTGTAGGGTGCTTTTTTTTTTTTTTTTGGTCAGTAGTGTATTTTTTGCAGTGCGAAGTGCCAATATTAATGTGTACTGGAGCTACAAATAAAATATTGAAACATTTAAGGAAAAAAGTAAATGTCTGAAGATGGTGGTGTCCGTGTAATAGATCTTTTTTCTTCTTGCTCACTCTTCCCTTATTCAGTGTCTGTCTACATTTTGCATTCTTAATCTTTAGCTTTGCCTTTTACCTTTCTTCTCCCCCCACCCCACCCTGCCAAACAGAGCTTTTCTTCTTTCCATGCTCCTCTTTGGGCCTTTTCCTGGATATGCCCTGATCAGGATGAACCGCATTACCCCCCATGTCTAGTGCCCCTCCGACTACCCTGATAGCTTAGCCTTGTGCAGCCCCCGTCATTCCACTCTGTAGACATGGATCCATTGCTGGCAGGGTCTAGAACTTAGTTGAGTCTTGTGGCCCAGACCATCATCTGGACCGACATGGGTTTTCTCCCTCCTTCACTGATGTGAGCGCAGTCCTATGAGTGGTCTTGTGGGCGCAGAGCATGTCCTTGCGGCAGGAGCAAACCTCCTGAACCAGCCACAGGGTTGCTGTGGTAGTAGGGCTCGCTGTCAACCCTTTCCAGCCAAGGCACACTGCCATGCGGCTGCTACTCTAATGTGCCTTCCGATGCAGTGACTTAAATTGTTCTCGAGTCCTGGTGACCTGCACAGCAGCCCAGTGTGCTGCTGCTGGGCCATTGAGGTGACCCACCTTTTGACCTTTCTTACTTTGGTTTCATGTTGTCTTTAGTCTTCAGCTTTCTTTCAGCCTCTTTCTTCCCTCCTCTGTCTCCTGTCTAGCATGTTGCTGTACAGTGTTTAGGTCCCCCTCCTCATCCCACGTACACAGACGTACAGCCCACTCCTAGTCTTTCCAATCCACCATGCCAGCCCACACATACAGACACACCCAGGCAGGAGTGTTCTTTGCCTCATCCCCAATATCTCCTGGGTTTTACAGTGTGTTAGGAGAGATTCCACCCCTTCGCTCGCCTGTATGCACACATAGCCATCTGACAGCTGCTGTTTTAATGTCTTAATCCCACCCCCCGATCTCGACTTCCCCACCCTCCAACTTGGTCCTCAGCACCCCATCATCCTGGCATGTCTGTATGGCAGTTGTTTTAATGTTCCAACATAGCATGAAGCTCCTTATCGTGTTGCTTTCCCTAGCACACTGGAATGCTGGTATCCTGTCCCACAAAGCACCGCTGTGGCAAGAGTTCTGGCATTCTGGTGCAGTGGCGAAAGCAATAGGATGAGGAACTTGGGGTTGCACTGGACCATTAAAAAAAAATCTCAGTGGATTGGTTGCGAGTTAAGGAGCCTTTCACCTCTAGGTCTCGGTTCAAAGCCAGCACAGGACAATAGTGGTCAAAAGCAGTCATCACCTGAGGGCTGTTCAGTGGCCTACATGAAATGAGTTGTGGTGGTACTAGTGGTGCAGTGTTCCACATTGCGTGAAAATATAGAGCGGTGGTAAAGGGGGGAGCCACAGGGGGCGGGGTCACCAGGGGCGGAGCTACGGGTGGGCGGAGTCAGTCGGGATGCAATCAAATGCATAAGAAACAAGAAATAAGAGTAACATGATGATCTGGAGGCCTCTGCAGTGTGTAGTAGCAAAAGAAAAGTGTGATAAAACATACTGGTGAACCTCTGCATTCTATTTGCAGGCCAGGCAACAGTTTGTAAAAGTCTTGACATTTTGGTGAGGCCATACTACAACTCTTTACTAGTGCCTGCAAGGTCAAGATCTAATCTTCGGTTTCGCAGTCCTGCCCAATGAACTGCAGCTTCCAAATAAGGGAAACTGTCAACATCAGGGCCCTCAGTTGAGATAAGCAGAAGTGCATTTAGCACACTGGCACTTAATCTATTTTGTTCCTGCGTTTTTATTCGATTCAGTGCAGAAAAAAAAAAACCCTCTCACAATCTGCACTTGACATGGGTATTATCATTGCCAGTTCTGCCAGAGTAGACCGTGATCCCCAAACCTGCAGAGCTTTACTGCAGCTGCGCCAGTCTTGCCTGATCGCGCGAGTGCACGAATGCAGTCGCGCGAGTGCTTAGGATTGCGTGGCGACCCGCCTCTCAATAGTAATGAATGGGGATCACTGTGGTGGTCTCATTCCAGTTCCTAGTGCGCAAGTGTCCACATTAGAGAACCACCAACACAACTGGAAGTAATTGGTACTCTTGTGCAGTCTCACATGAGAGGCCGAGGTTTGAATGGCATGGAGTCTGAACTACCCTCTCATGTACGTGGTGGTCCCTCCATGGCAGGGTTGAGGCACATTGGCGGGGCAGTGTGGGAAAGCTTGCACTGTGATCGGCCGTGCTGTCCTCGTCATGTGGATCAATGGAGGACTTCAGGTTCCAGTGCTGTAAATTCAACTCCTTTCACGAGCACTAAATTCACACACAGAAAAAACAAAAAACAAATCTTTAAAAACAAACCCACAACAACAACAAAAACAATTGCAGTGTTGGCTTGCTAGGATCACAGGGTGACCAAACAGTGTGCTAAGGACTGCGTTGGAGGAGCAGAGATGGGTGGGGTTAGGTTTTAAGACCTTTAACAGTCTGACAGTGGAGTGGGACTTGGCACATTTACTATGCAAAAGTAATGAAAATTTCTGTGTATTTACTGTTGTTTGCAGTGTAAGAAAGCCCCTGCAGGCTTCTTATCTTTAACACTTGCAAGACTCATCGCTGAAGTGCTGCTTCAGTGGTTGTCCATCTGTGAATGGCATAGCTTGCTGCTTAGGTTCCAACCATGCCCCGCTCTGGACACCTGTGCAGTTTGATGTGTGGAAGGGCTGTCTGACTCTGACTCCCTCAGACCATACCACGAGTGGGTCGCAGGCAAGGGACTGGTGCTGAATAGTGCTGCAAAAGGGCTAATGGCAAGGCAGTGTACTGCTTTTGCAGTGTTTTATTGAGATAATGCTGGTTTGAATCTTCTGAGTTTGCATTTCAGAACTAGAGCCTGACCTCCCTCATACCGTGAATAGCATTTGAAGAACTTTGAAGAAATGTTTTACATTATCTGAACAATAAGAGTTCTGGTTTCTTTTTTTTTTAGGATTATCAGCATAACCAAGCTAAAATGCATTTTGTTGGAGGTGCGAGTTGATGCTGAAAGACTTGCAGTTTTCCAGTGTCCTCGGTTTTGCAAGAAGTAAATGCTTTTTCTTAATATTCTTCAACCAGACTGGTAGTTTCTGCAAAACTACGAGGACTGGGCACAAAGTTTTTCAAGCCACGCTTCCAGTAGTGATGGCTTGTGGGTTTGTTCCTGCCTTCCCTTGGTCTTGTTTCAGATGGATAATGTTGGTGATGAAAAGGGAGCTTAATCTTTGCCAAACCAGTTATCAAGGATACGGTTTAATAGCCTTTTCAGCAAAGGATCTGCACTGTGACATTGTGCTGTGGTCCAGGGATCCTTCAGTCATGAGTGTTTGTGTTTTATTTTCCGAACGGCTTGCTAAAATTCTAGCTGGGAATTTACACTGTGTGCCATATTAGTTTTCCATCATCTCTTCTTGCACGAACCTGTCACTGGAAAATATTTCTTGGCATTGTGGCTGGGAGAAGATGTTACTGTTCAAAAAATATGTTCTCTGCCAGAGCACTTCCAGCAGAGTTCTGAAGGGAGAATACTAGCTTACAGAGAGTCAGGGTACATAAACTTTCACTTAATCCATTCATAACTTCTAAGATTAAAACTAACTGGCACAAACCAAAATAAATCAGAATTTTCTGAGAAGTGTGCGTTAATCACATGGCTTCAGGCTGCAGTTTCTGGTATAGAAGTGTTGACGATGTTTGCAGTAAATTTGGGAAGTTGACCCCTTGCTCAAGTTTTTTCTGCTTACATTTTTTTTTTCATTCATTACTTTGACTAGGAGGCCAATAAAGGGCTTTATGAAGTGGAACAAAGACTTTAGTGTTAAAGCTTTGCTGCCACCGTGCAGAATTCTTTCTCACTTTTTATTTTTGGGTTAATTTGGTTAATGTCACTAGAGCCATGTACACTGTAAACGTGTTCTGGTAGAGCAACCTTCCATTGGACCCAGAAAAGCCACCGACAGTCTTTTGGTTTGTGGACCATACTGCTGCAGAAAAACTGATTATGGAAAATGACCATGCAGAGATCTGTTCTCCCAAAAGGCCACTTATGTCTCTTGGTAGAGAGACAAACTGATTAAAAGCTTTGATAATTTACCACATATCTGTCCCTTTACTTGGCTTGGCAGTCGTGTCTTTGGATTGCTTTGAATGTGAGCCATTGATATGATACCAACACGCAGATCATGAAGCAGAAACAAAGTGTTATTCTGTGTCTAGTAAGTAAATGAGACAGTGAAATACTGTGAAATCAAACTTGTATTTTATTTTTCTTTTCAGCCAAAAATAAGAACAAGCCAAAATTAAGAATCTCAGATGACGTCTTTAAACAACCTGTTGCCAATCCTACGTAAGTATATATATATATATGTGTGTGTGTGTTGTTTGATCAAACATATGAGCTGGCAGTATAGCCTAGAGGAATGCGGTGTGAACGAGCTTGGTACATCCAGTAGACCAGACCTGAGTTTGAGTCTCACAACCTCCACTTGCATACTGTGCGACTCTGAGCAAGTCACTTAACCGCCCAGTGCTCCCAGGTCGCCCCTGAAAACAGGCACTTGTGCCTAGTGGGCCTTATCCGGTTACCAAAGACTAAAATAAAATAAAAAATAAATTAAAATATATACTGTTGTAGGAAGGAAAGAAGATCGTTGAGTCAGAAGTCCTCACTCCCACCATACTAACATACTAAAATGCCAGCAGAATAGGCCTAACGGTCTTTCGTGTCTGCTCGTTTGGTCAGTCCCCAGCCTGGGTGCTGACCTTGCTGTCCCTCTCGCCTTCTCTGGCTTCTCCCTTCCCAGTTCCGGATATTCTTGCTGCATTGGATTTTGCTTCCAGAACCCTTCCCCTGTACCTGTCCCACCCCCTCCTGAACCCCTCCACTGTCTCTGCCCCACTAGCCCCTAGGCAGTGCATTCCATAGCTCCCACCCTCTCAGTGAAGTAGCACCTCCTCCTTTCTCCCCTGAATCTTCCCCCCTCCAGCTTCCACCCATGCCCTCTAGTGGCCCCTTCCTCCTTCCTTCGAAGCACCCCGACTGTTCCTCCCCTATTTATCCTCTTCATGTACCTAAAGACCTCTATCATGTCCCCCCGGTCCCTTCTCTCTTCCAATGTGTACATATTTAGCTCTTCGAGCCTCTCCTCATAGGTCCTGTCCCCCAAGCCCCAAATCATTTTGGTTGCCCTCCTCTGGACCCTCTCCAGGAGGTTAATGTCCCGCTTTAAGTGTGGCCTCCAAAACTGCACGCAGTACTCAAGGTGCGGCCTCACCAAGCAGTTATACAGAGGAGTATCACTTCCTCCTTCTTGAGGTGATCCCCTAGCGATGCATCCCAGCATCCTGTTGGCCTTGGCTGCCCTCCTACAAGTCTCAGAGTTGTTCATCTTGACATCCACCACCACCCCAGGTCCTCTCAGCCATCGAGACTTGTAGCATTTCCCCCAGGGTGTACACTTGGCCTGGGTTTCTGGCCCCCAGGTGGAGTACCTTGCATTTCCCTGCATTGAACCTCAGCTTCCACTTTCTAGACCATCTTTCCAGAGCCTCCAGGTCCCCCTGTAGAGCCACCCTTCCCTCCTCCCCATCCACCACCGCCCCCAGTTTCGAGTCATCTGCAAAGAGACTCATCTCACTCCTGATTCCTGTCCTTATGTCAGATACGTAGGCATTGAACAGAAGGGGCCCAAGGACTGATCCCTGTGGGACCCCACTAATGACCCTCCTTGGGGATGAGACTATCCCACCAACTACGACCACCAGCTCATGGGAATACAATTCTTTAGCTCGCTGGGCCTTTAGAAGGGTGGATGTATTGCAGAGACAGTTCACTCACTCTTTGAGGAACGAGGGTAAGTTGATATTACTCAGTGGCACCCCCTGTGGTCAAGTTGCATACTTGACGTGATGGAGTCCTGTCTTGCAGACTAACACAGGGGTCCCTTGTGGCTGAGGGCAGGTACTGTAGCAAGTTCTTAGGGTGGAGGACAGGGTGATCTGAGGTAGAAAAAGAGCATCTGGCTTTTGGCATGACAGTAAGGTTACTGCTTGGGACACCGGCCACCTGGGTTTAAGAATTAGACTGGGACACTTGGGGGGCTGGGGGTTGAGACTGAGCCTCTCAGAAGATGCTCTCATCCAGGAAGGGGAGAGGGTGTGTTCTGCATTGATCTTCTTTGAGGCAATCTTTTGCAGCAGCTCATAACACATGGGATTACAGCCACAGGTGTCCTTTCCTCTGGATGACGTATCAGCAGTCGACCCTTTGACCTCCCCCTAACACTATCACATCGTGTCTGCATGGCAGGTATAAAAGGAGGAGGATCAAGCTACTCCTCATTCTTTTCAGCTGCGACCTGCATGCAACAAGTCCTCCTTTGGAGCTCTGCTTACCTGTCGACAACGGAGAGTTCTACTGACCAAAATTTACTACAAACAAGTTAATATACTAATGTCTTTGGATCCCTTGTTCCGAAGGTGTTCCTGTGGTCACAGAATCATCACGGAAGACCTCCACGAAGTCTTTGTTCTTTGTTTTGGTCCTGAACACGACTCCAGGGAGTGTGTTTGCTGTAACAGATTCAACAAGGCCACAAAACGTGGGAAGACTTCAGCAGCTCCATGAGTTTCTCATGGAGCAAAATGTTGCCCTTCTGGAGCAGCAGCAGTGCTCCACAGCCAGAGAATCTCCTACATCTTCCTCGGGGTCTCACCACTCTGCGGGTGACCCCTCCATGTCGACGGCACAAGGTCCTGGTAAGAAACATGCAACCAAGACAAAACATGTTTCTACTGCTCCCTCATCATCGATGAAGACTACTTCACAAAAAGTGAGTATGGAGAAGGTTGCCTCCCTCTTACTTCATCCTCTACACAGTCAGCGATTATGGGCTCCTCTCTTCCTTCGTCAACGGCTCGTCGGTCGACTGTGGGTTCTGGGGTCATGCTACAGCTTCCAAAGCTGCCTCCCCTTCAGTGCTTTCTAGCCATCATCCATTGATGATGGTTTCAGGCCTGTCGATAATGGCTTACAGCCCGTCAATGATTTTGTCATTGTTGGTGATTGCTTGCAGCCCGTCAAGGATCCTGTTACCGATGGCAGGAACTTCAGGCCCGTCGACGATGGGTCCTTGCCTCACAGGGCTTAATGTTGGTGCCCTCGTTGACGATT
Source organism: Neoceratodus forsteri (assembly GCA_016271365.2). NCBI lineage: Eukaryota > Metazoa > Chordata > Ceratodontiformes > Ceratodontidae > Neoceratodus > Neoceratodus forsteri. Next base: position 401,068,264 of record JADMNL010000025.1, read on the forward strand.
CTGGGGTCATACACCCCTCTTTGACGGCTCCATGTTTGGTTCCACTGCCTGCCTCTGTTCTGTCAGTGGTCCCAATTTACTCTGTCCAGTCTGCCCCAGCTACTTCCACTGTGCAGATGGCCATGATTGATGTCCAGGCTCTAATGAATACTATCCTGGACCTAACCCAGATCCTGCGCCCCCTTAGAGAGGGTTCGGCTCCGGGCTCTGCTTCCTCTTGGCTTGCTTCAGCCCAGTAGATGGCCAGCTCTTCCCTGGTCTCCCTGGGTGTTTACACTCAGGACATAGACATGTAGGACCCTTTCCTGCAGGACTGGGGTCTAGCTGACCCTGAGGACGAGGATGGCATGGACCACAAGGACTCCCCTCAGTCTTCCTCAGCTGCCTCCTCTATTCAGGGGGAACCTACCACAAGCTCCCTTGTTCTCCGCCAGGTGACCTGACGTTTTTGGACATGATTCATCTCCAGAAAACGTTTGGATTCCAGGGCACTGAGCAGGATGCTTCCAAAAAGAAATTGGCTCAGTACTTAAGTATGCCGGAATACCCCGCTGCAACATACAAAGGTACCGAGGCAACCATCTGCTGTGGATTACCCAAGAACTGATTGCATGTCAAACCGCCCGTGACAAAGCCTGGAAAACGCATAAATCCTCACGCCTCCCACAGCATCTCTCTGCATACCATATGCTCTGAAACAAGTGTACCAGAGCCACTCAACTAGCTAAAGCAGAGTACTTCAGCAGCTCCCTACAGTCCAACCTAAATAACCCCTCAAAATTCTGGAAGGTTATTCACTCTTTCTTCACCCCACCAGCTGCCAGTCCCACTACAATTCTAAATATTAACAACTCCATTCTCGCTGAGCCAACAGCAGTCGCTACTGAGTTCAACATATATTTCTCCACTTGTGCTGCCACTCTCCTCTCTGCCCTGCCAAATCCTGCACCTATCGCACCCTCTACAGACATAACGAACCTGACTAGGCCTCATTCCTTTTCCTTCAATGACATCTCTGCAGCGGATGCCCTTGATGCACTACTTTCTCTCAACCCTTCAGAAGGCAAATCCCCAGATTTCTTGGACCCTAAACTCCTCTACCTCTCTGCCACTGCCATAGCAACTCCACTTGCCAAACTCTTAAACCAGTCTTTTGCCGCCACTTCCGTCCCCCAAGCATGGAAGCACGCCACTGTCATCCCCCTCCCAAAAGGAGGTACCCTCACCTCCCCCTCCAACTACCGCCCTATTTCCCTCCTCCCAGTACGAGCAAAACTACAAGAGCACCTTGTGCTCACCTAACTTACTTCCTTCCTCACCGACTCTAATTTCTTCACCCCACCAGTCAGGTTTCAGAAAGGGACACTCACTGCATCCTCCCTGATAAGGCTTACCGACTTCATCCTGACTGGTATGAACAGTAGGCTGATCACCTCAGCCATCTTCGTCGACCTTGCGAAAGCCTTCGACACCGTCTCCCACCCCATATTGCTCTCTTGTCTCGCTGAATCAGGCCTCTCTATTGCTGCCACCAACTGGTTCAGATCTTACCTCTCTGGCAGAACCCAGTCCATTAGAGTTGCAAATGCTATCTTCTCCCCCCGTCCCTTAACTACTGGTGTCCCCCAAGGGTCGGTTCTGGGACCCATACTGTTCTCTATATTCCTAAATGACTTACCGTTCATCTGCTCTACTACCTCAATCCACATGTATGCAGATGACACTGTATTCTTCTCCTCAGGCTCTGACCCTGAAGTGGTACAAACTAACCTCCAAGCCGACGTCAACAAAGTACAGTAATGGTTCAGCTCTCACCAGCTGTCCCTAAATGTAAAAAAAAAAAAAAATGTCATGATGATTTTTGGCACACAATGCCGCCTGTCCAGACTCCTATCCCTTCCCTATTTCCACACCCTGGATGGTCAAAAACTTGAAGATGTTTCCTCATTCCGCTACTTGGGGGTATGGCTCGACTGCCATCTTTGCTTCTCAGACCACATTGATGCTGTTTCAAAAAAACTATGCTCCATGCTTAGTGCACTTTTATAGGAACCGCAGTAGCCCCCCCCCCCGTCCGACGTGAACTGGTCATGAAGAGGATACTTCCCTCCTTTGATTACTGTGACATTGTTTATGATGCAGCCCCTAAGTCCACCTTATCTAAGCTGGACACACTTTTTAATTCCTTCTGCCTCTTTGCTCTTGATGCCTCACCCCTTACCCACCACTGCGACCTTTACTGTTCCCTGGCACTACCGTCCCTCGGAAACCGCCGCATTTCACACTGTGCTAAATATGAATCTAACTATGGCTTGGCACCATCCCTTCCTACCTCTCCTCTGTGCTCTCAGCTGCCCCCTCCCCCGCCCATTATCTTAGCTCCTGCGACTACCGTCAACTATCAATCCCTAGGCGGAAGACTACTGCCGGGCAAGCTGCTCTCTCACACCGGTTACCCAAGCTATGGAATGATCTCCCACCTCAAATTTGGCATTCCTCCTCTGCCCACTCTCTTTCTACCGCCCTAGCTAACTTCCTCTCCACTAATTGCTCCTGTACCTGACTTGGCCATGCGCCAATTGCTCCCCTCCCCACTGCCTGACCAGTGGCCTTAGCTTTGCTATAAATGCTGACATATAGCCCCAACCTATGCACTTTTGTCCTGTGCCTTTTTGTCTTGCACCATCATGTGTTCTATGTCTACTGTTGCTTATACCTTCAAATTACTGTGTGCTAAATTTTCCCTTGTATTGCTGCTATATGTCAAGTAATTGTTATATGCACCATACAATATCCAATGTACTCCATGTGGTGTTGCTTGTTGTTTAATGCAATTTTATCCATATACTGCTACTTGCCTCTGTTTGCTCAGTTGATAACCTGCGTGTTATCCAACCCCCTTGTACCCCCTCCCCCCAGGTCGCACCGGGAGACGAGCATCTTGTTGCTCAGTGTGCCTTTCCTGGTGAAATGATTTCAATAAATAAATAACTAAATAAATGCCCCACTCTGGTCATCCCTCCTTTGATGAACGCCTTTGGGGAGGCTATCTTGGCTGCATGGAAGTAACCTTTCAAGATTCCCTCCAATCCTCATAAGGCTGATAGGGGTGAGTCACCGGAGCCTAATAAATCCTATTTCATGTCTCCGCCTCAGGTGGACTCAGTGATGATCACTGCCACACATGATAGGGCCTCTAGGCCTCAGCACATGAGTTCTCAGTCCCCAGATGCAGAATCAAAGAAATTGGATGTTATGGGGAAAAAGGTTTTTGTCTCAGCCACTGTGTCTCTACATATATTTAATTACATGGGACACCTCCTGAAATATCAGGAGGAAATCCTAAAGGCCTTCCAGGTGACAGTCCAGTCCTTCCCGATGGGTTCCGTCCAGGAGGAGCTGACTGTTAAAATGTCTACTGCGGCAGCTGTATGCCGCCACCTGCTAAAGGCCACTTATGATGCTGTTGACGCTATGGCTCGTACGTCCTCTGCAGGAGTGTGTCTGATGACACGCCTGGCTCAGGGTATCAGGATTTTCACAGGACGTACGGTACAGCAGTCTATCCTGAATGCTCCTTTTAAAGGGGTTCAGCTGTGAGGTCCACAGACCCAAGACATATTGAAAGACTTACAAGACTCGGGTCGTACCCTTCAGTCGGCCTGGACCCTATACTGTCCTAAAGCCAAAACGACCTTCAGGGGCTCCTACAGGGGCCGTTCCTCGACTCGGACAACCTACCAATAAGAGAGAACCTCAATTGCAATTGCCAGGTCCTAGAAATGCTTAGAAAACCTGTTGCGTCTCTACTGTCCCCCAGCAGGGCCAACCTTCAGCCTGAAGGTCTTCCTCCAGTCGTGGGACTAGAGACCCTACCCATGGCTGTTGGGGGCAAGTTTTCCCCTGCACCTACAAGGGTGGCAGGCTATCTCCTCCGACCAGTGGCTCCTGCAATTGATCATGACAGGGCACACACTGGAGTTCACGGAGCTACCTCTTCCCTTGCCAACCAGGGTCTCTCATTACCCACCAGACCAAGCATTGGTCTTATGGATTGAAATTGACGCTTTATTCTCAAAAAAAGGCCATCAAATCAGTTCCTCTTCCTCAGAGGAGTACAGGATTTTACTCCCACTTTTTCCTGGTTCCCAAATGGATGGGGGATTTATGCCTCATTTTGGATCTGAGGTTCCTCAACCACTATAGCACTTACCAAAAGTTCTGAATGGTGTCTCTTCTGACACTTCACTGAACATGGGAGATTGGCTCTGCTCTCTGGATATGAAGGATGCATACCTCCATATCCAGATGCACCCGGCCCACAGACGGTTTCTCAGTTTCATGTTTCAGGGTCATCATTGCCAGTTCAAAGCCCTCCCTTTTGGCCTTTTCTCAGCCCCGAGGGTATTTACAAAATGCCTAATGGTGGTCGCAGCAGCCCTCTGCAGGGACGGCCTCTGTCTTTCCCTACCTAGACAACTGGCTTCAGAAAGTGTCCTCCAGCCAACAGCTGTTGCTCACGCTTTCTGGAACCCTGCAGTTGTTCTCCCAAGTGGGATAGCGGTAAACTATCCGAAGTCCAAAATGGACCCTACACAACGCCTCCAATATATCGGAGCCGTGTTAGACACCTTCATGGGGAAGGCGTATCTGCCCGTAGTGCAAGCGAACACCCTGGTTGCTTTGGCACGCAGATTAGAGTCCAGCAGATTGGTCTTGGCACAAGACTACCTCCGCCTCCTGGGACATTTGGCGGCCACGATACCAGTGGACTCCAATGCCAGGTTAAATATGAGGGTCCTTCAGTGGTCCCTCGGAGTCCAGTGGGACCAGAAGGAGGATTATTTATTTATTTATTTTTTTAAGCTTAGATTTATTCTCCTTACTGCACCGTCCTTCCACTCAAACAGCCATCCTCAAGCCGCCTTGCACACATCCCATGGCACCCCCAGGAGTCTGGTCTTAGAGTGTTCGCTCACTCAGTGCTCCTCAGGTATCCTGGTGTACCCCCTGGGTGGGACGTGGGAATGGACCTCCCGACCTTCCCCCTAGTAACGGTGGAGCGGGTGGGACACAGTGGAGTCTATCCCGGTGATCACCAGTGACGTGGACCGGCATCAGGGGAGTCGTCACCTAGGAGTGACTGGCTCCATTTTCTCCTGTTCTGGTGACCCCCTATCCCCGCAGTCGCTGGCACACTAGGAGAGCCAATGGGAAAGCATGCATAGAGGCGCTGCTCCTCCCTGGGCTTTCGGCTGGCACTCCTCCCACTGTGTGTCCCAACCTGCATCGCCACTCCTGGGTTCACCCAGGATGTGGCAATATAGCAGCGGGACAGACCTGTAACCCTCCCCAGAGAGGGAGAGCTGCTGTTGGGCACTCAATCCCTCGCTTCCCCTGCCGACCCTCCGGTGGCCCGAGTCCGTCACAGAACCCGGGTCGCCGGCATGGAGCGCGGTGTGGCGTCCAGCGCCTCAGCACTCAGCGCCACCAGGCCAGCTAGAAGGAGGATGATTTTGATGCCCCAGTTCTGATGTCTTCCCCCGGCTCTTCGAGTTCTACAGTGGTGAAAGTCCAGAGGCATACAGTTCAGTTCTCCTGTCCCGATTCTCATTCTGACTACAGATGCCTCCTTGACTGGGTGGGGTACTCATCTCCTGCACATCAGGTCCCAAGGATGTTGGACGCCTCCACAACAGTGCCGTGGAGCTGAGGGCAGTTCTCTACGCTTTATAGACATTTGAGACTAATCTTCCCCCGTTGCCTTCAGGTGCAATCAGATAGTTCTACGGTGGTTCATTACCTAAACAAGCAAGGAGGCACCCATTTCTACCCTCTCTGCAGAGAACTGATGAGGGTTTGATATTGGGTGATCCAGAGAAAGTCATCTTCTGGCAGTACACATCCCTGCCCTCTGACCAGGGCGAGACTTCCTCGGGCAAACGGAGGGCTGACTCGGAGGAGTCAGTCCCAGCAAAAAGGACTAGAAAATCATCAGGTGTGGAGCCAAAATTTCCTTCTCCAACCGCTGCAGAGATAGCCAAAGCGATCAAAATTGTCTAGTCGCTTTCCCTGGTTCCGACCGAACCGGCACCATCAGGTAAGCGGTCGGTTCGGTCGGTGCCACCGGTTCAAGAATATGATATAGAGGAATTTTATGAACTGGAGGAGGGGGAGGAAGATTATGAAGAGAGTGAATGTGATTTTGAAAGTCTGGATGTGCCCATTGAACCGGACATCTCCCCAGACAGACCTTCAGGAGTGTCTCCCCCTAGGCTTTCTGAGTCCCCTTCTCATTTTATGTTTTATAAGAAAGTGGCTGAAACCCTCCAGCTCCCTTTGGAAGAAGCTGTGGATGAACAGGAGGAGCCTGACTATGTAGAAATAATGGATATCCCAGAGTCTAGGAGATTGTCTATTCCTTTACATAAATCTTTTAGGAAACAGACAATAAAAATTTTAAAGTTCCTCACACTATACCCCTGTGGATAAAATGGACAAGAGGTACACATTGTCAGGCCCTGATACAGAGTTCCTTTCACAACAATGCAGCCATGTTAGTAGTGCAGGCTGCAGCCTGTGATAAGGCAAATATTCCTTGGCTTCACACCCCCTGACAAGGACTCCAGGAGGATTGATGCCTTGGCAAAGAAACAGTACATGGCAGCATTCTTGGGACTCAGACAGGCAAATTATATGGCCTATGTTGCAAGATACCAGAAATCCAGATGGGATACTGTTATGGCTCTAGCTGAAACAGGTCCCTGGCCAGTTGCCAAGGAGCTGGAGCAGGTGGCTGCTGATGGTATTGAGGCATCCAAGGTGCAATTCCATGCTGCAGTGGACTCCTAATGATGTATCTTCTAGAGTCATGGCTACATCTGTGGCTTTTCGCAGAATGGCTTGGCTCAGGTGTACTAGCCTGTCACAGGATACCCAGGCTAAGGCCATGGATTTTCCTGTTGTGGGTAACTCTCTGTTTGGGGAGCAGACAGAGAATTACATGAAGAAAATGGATGAGTGTAGGACCACTTATAGGAGTGCACAGGCCAAGGAAAGGCAGGCCACTCCTCAGAGGCAGCTTTCCAGGGGCAGGGGCAGGCCTTTTCACAGACCTTTTTACCAAGCCCAGGCCTCCTCTTCAGCCTGTGCCCAGAGGGGGTTCTTCAGAGGGAGAGGCAGACGGGGTACGAGCAGGCCTGCTCCCACCCCTCAGCCTAAAGCCCCTGCCAAACAGGCACCCTGATGGGAGGGCCAGGGCCGATTCTCCATTACCTGTAGGGGGCAGGCTGGCTTACCTCGTCCAGGACTGGGAGTCTTTAACATCAGACAAGTGGGTCCTGGAAGTAGTAAGCCAGGGACTGGTTCTCAGCTACAAAAAATTTCCAAAGATGAGAGCCAGATCCTTTCCACCTGCAAATACATCAGAGGCTCTCGCTCTGGAAACAGAAGTCTCAACCCTCCTGGCTCTCAGAGCTGTAGAAAGGGTTCCTCCCCTACACCAGGGCAAAGGACTGTACTCCAGGTACTTCCTTACCCCAAAAAAGACAGGAGAATGGCGGCCCATCCTGGATTTCAGATACCTAAACAAGCACCTTTTAAAACCAAAATTCAAAATGGTGAGACTGGGAATTATTTTACCCTCTCTAAGGCCAGGGGACTGGCTAGTGTCCCTGGACCTCAAGGATGCCTACTTCCATGTTCTCATCAGAAGCTCCCACTGAAAGTACCTCAGATTCGAACTGCCCTCAGGCCATTACCAGTTCAGAGCAATGCCCTTCGCCTCACCTCTGCCCCAAGGGTATTCACAAAATGCCTGGCAGTAGCAGTTGCTCATTTAAGAAGGCAAAAGATTGCCATCTTTCCTTACCTGGACGACTGGCTCATAGTGGGCCAGTCTCCAGACCAAGTCAAATTACACCTTCAGGTTACCCAGTAGCTCTTACATCTCTAGGTTTCCTTCTCAATCTCCCAAAGTCAGTTCTAGAGCCTGTTCAGCTACTCACCTTCATAGGCGCAGAACTGGACACAAAGCAGGCCAGAGCTTTCCTCCCTCTAGAAAGAGCTCTGGCCTCCTCCTTCACTCTGCAGGTCTCTCGACCAGCAAGGCATTTTCTGCAGCTCCTAGGGCACATGGCTGCCTCCACAGCAGTAGTGCAGGGAGCAAGATTTCAGATGAGGGACATTCAGTTCCATTTGAGAGCCTTCTGGTCTCAAAGGAGAGATCCTCTAACCAAATTGATCCCAGTAACTTGAACCCTGATCCAGGCCCTACAGTGGTGGCAGGATCAGAGCAATCTGAGACGAGGGGTTCCTTTCATCCCTCAATCTCACTCCTTGACCCTTACTACAGATGCGTCCCTCTTGGGGTGGGGAGCTCACATGGGCAACCTCACCACCCAGGGATTGTGGTCCCCTCAGGAATCTCTGCTCCACATCAATCTGTTGGAACTCAGAGCAGTTTTTCTAGCACTTCAGGTTTTTTCTGCATCTGTTCAGAACAAAGTGGTACAGGTCAGAACAGACAACACCACTACAATGTGGTACATCAACAAGCAAGGGGGCACTCGGTCTTCGGCCTTGTGCACCGAGGCAATGAAGTTGTGGTCTCTGGCTTATTCCCTGAACACCTCCCTCATGGCAGTTCACCTCCCAGGCAAGGACAATGTCCTGGCAGATGCTCTCAGCAGGATTTCCCAGGGCCATCACGAATGGTCTCTGGATCCCCTAGTACTGGAGGTAGTATTTGCCAGGTGGGGCACCCCTCAGATAGATCTTTTTGCAGCCCCAGACAATCACCAACTTCCGCTATTTTGCTGCAGACCCCCAGTGTTGGGCTCAGTCCCTCTGGATGCCTTCCTTCTCAACTGGGAAGGGAAGTTTCTCTATGCCTTCCCTCCCTTGTTCAAGGTGCTAGTCAAAATCAGATCTCAACCTTGCAAGATGATTCTGATTGCTCCAGATTGGGCCAGACAGCCCTGGTATCCACTCCTTCTGTCCTTAGCAGTCCACCTTCCCCTGTGTCTTCCCAGGAATCACAATCTGTTAACCTGTGCCCAGGGGAGAGTTTGGTACCCGGATCTCAAATCTCTCAATCTCAAGGCCTGGCTCTTGAAGAGTTAGAGTTTGCTGACCTACACCTTTCCCAAGGTGTACTCGATATCTTGAAAGCTTCTAGGAAGCCTTCCACCAGGGCTACTTATAATTCTAAATGGAAAAGGTTGTCCATATGGTGTTTTTGGCAAGCATATTTCCCCAGAATCTGCTGATTTGCCCACAGTCCTGGATTATATTGTCCACTTAAATACTTTGGGGCTGAGGCCAGCTACCCTGAAAGTGCACTTGGCAGCTGTCTCTGCTTTATATCAGCAGGAAAGCCCTCTTCTCTTTCTGCTCACCCTGTATTCTCCAAGTTTTTCAAGGGATTGCTTCACACCAACCCTCCATTCAGGGACCCTGCTCCCACCTGGGATCTTAATGTTTGCATTGCTCAGCTTCTGCAACCCCCCTTTGAGCCTTTGTCTTCAGCAGAGCTTAAGTACTTGACTTGGAAAACTGTGTTTCTGGTAGCCATCACTTCTGCCAGGCGATAAATGAATTACAAGCTTTGTCAGTGGAGTCTGATTTTATCTCCTTTCACAGAGATAAGGTGGTCCTCAGGACTAACAGGAAGTTCTTGCCTAAGGTGGTTTCAGATTTCCACCTTAATCAATCTATATCTCTTTCAGTGTACTTCACTGACCATTCCTCCTCTGGCGAGAGGAGGCTGCACAGCTTAGATGTGAAGAAAGCCCTTAGTTACTACATAGAGCGTACCAAGGGTCACAGGTTTGACTCCCTCCAACTATTCCTCACTTATGGTGAGGTTGGTAAAGGGAAACCTGCCACTAAAAGATCCATTGCCAGGTGGATTGTCTCTTGTATCCAATTTTGTTACCAAAAACTGGGTAAGGTTTCCCCTTCAGGCCTGAGGGCTCACTCTACTAGAGGTACAGCTGCATCCCTGGCTTCAGCCAGGGACATCCCTATCATAGAGATATGTCAAGCAGCTACCTGGAAAACAGTTCACACTTTCACCAAGCATTACTCCCTGGACATCCAGGCTAGGAGTGATGCTCGGTTGGGTACAGCTGTGCTTCAGAGCCTCATTTCCTAAGTAGGTTCTGTCCTCCTCCATGGAGGTACTGCTGTGTAGTCTGCATATGTCATAATATAGCAAGACTTTATGTTGTTTGAAGAAAAAATTACTCACCTTAGTAATGTTGTTTCTTCTAATGGAGTCTTGCTATATTATGACCTCCCCCCCCGCCTGCCCCTCTCAGAACCTCTGCTTTTGGGATGTGGGTGGTCAGTGCAGTGTTGGCACTTAGTAGATGCCCACTTTGTTTTTCACCCCCTTTTGGGGTGTTTGGGTGTTAAGTTTTTATTTTTGGATCCCTGACTTGAGTCTTTGTTTTGGGACCAAAAATGTGTTAATATTTTAGTAGCCAGTTGGCTAGTGTAGGTTAAGCTTCCACACAGAATCTTGGTGAGTTTTGCTCATAAAGATCTGACAGTTTGAGTTTGAAGAACAACAGACAGTTTCTCAACCGAGCTCGCGCTCAAGATTCCATGCCTGGCATGGAAAGTTAACTCTTTCACCTCCGGAGCAGTTCGAAGGCTGGGTCAAACTGCATATGTCATAATATAGCAAGACTCCATTAGAAGAAACAACATTACTAAGGTGAGTAATTTTTTCTTTCAAACCAGAGTACATCCCCCATAGTTAGATGTTAATTCAAAAGTTCATTCCTTCTACGAATGGGTAAGAGCTGATACCATGCATGTGTGTGCCTGAGACAGTGCTTGTGTAGCAGTGCATGCTGATGTTTCTGCATGATGTCGTGGTTGTCGTTCATCAGAGGAATTGAGGATGTTTGAAAGGTTAAAGGGGAGCAGGGGAGCTGACATTTGCTTAAAGTTGCAAATTCTTTCAGTTGAGATAGCTAGACAGATGGCTAACATCTTTATATAGCACCTGCACCCGATTCGCAGTTTTGCACTGATATTACATTTTCACTTATCTGGTGTTTATTACATTTTATTTTAGCTGGGTGATCCAGCTCACCCAGGCTGTACTTAGTCTCATTAGGGCAGCGGGACAGATGGTCAGCAGAATGGAGCTGTTAATAGCACCATCATCAACTGGAGCTAATTAACTCTCCCCGGCTGAGCCTTGGCTTGGATGTCAGCCATTGGGGATTCTGGGATGCACCTTGAGCAGTGCTATGTATGAGATGGGTGGGAGGGATGTATGGATCAGTAAGATGTTGTAAAAATACAATAAAAACCAGTTAACAGAAAATGCAAAAATAGTATTGAATACTGAGGTGTGGGGCTTCACATAATAGACTACTTTAATTACACATTAAAATTGTATGATAACAGGAACTCTGTCACTTGATCTCCATCTGTTACTACTGCTCGTCTATAAGTGACATCATAATCCTCTGCCTATAACACAACTGGTTGCTGTAGAAATGCTTATGTCACAAGTAGAGGATTACGATTTCAGTTGTAGGGAATCCGCTGAAACAGATAAAGTGCATATTTTATTTATTTATTTGAATCTGCTAACTGGGAGAGGCACACTTGAGCCGAGGCTCGTTTCCAGGTGCGACCTGGGAGAAAGGGGATTTGGGAGGTTTACAGTACGTAAGTTTAAACTGGTATACAGAGTACATAACGTGAGTAACTATACAATGTAATACAGCAATACAGGTAATAATACAGTGTAGTAATAGGGTATACAGAGAAAACAGGTAGTGAGGCTAACAAATGAGTAATAACAACATTGACCAACAAAATATTCCTGGGGGGTGGGAAGAGAGAGCAAGAGGAAGGAAGGAAGAGAGAAAGTGCTACGAGGAAATAGAGAGTGGAACAAGGTGAGATAAAGTGTTGGGGAGGGGCCTAAAACTTAGCTGTGTGATGACTGAGAATTCTTTTTTTCATGAAAATATCTTTAGTAGAAGAAGTGGTGGTGGTGGGTGAGTAAAACCAGAAAATATCTAAACTGTAAATTAAATTGTGTCAAAATATTACGCGTTTAAAGGTATATCCTGGGTGGATCCGGTCTGGAAATTGAGTCTGTCTGCTGCTGAGTGGACCCCCTTATTTTTTTTTTTTTTTTTTTGTGAGCACGAGATTAAGGGCAGTCCTCTAATATCCCCATTACAAGGAAATACAGACTGCACTAAAAATTCTCACACCCATCCTGCCCAGCCTTCCAGATGGCTGCAGAGAGCTGGGCATCACTATGGGGTTAGATTTCCAAGGGCCCAGTTGGTGGTGCTGTGGAGCCCGAGCAGTGAAGTCTCTCTATACTTCAGCTCCTCAGACTTCATACTTCAAACTCCTACAAATATCCTTTTCATTGAACAGAACTTGAATAATTTTACTTTTATGAGCGGAGAAGGGCTTCGTGAACATAAGTCAAACCAAACTGCAACCAAGAGAAAGGAGATAGTTGAAAGGTGATGGGAAGGGGATATCTGCTGGGCCAAGCACTCGGTCTGCAAAACAAGGTACTGCTGCAGAGGGAGATGGCACAGAGGAAACGCTCCAGTTGTTAGGCTGTAAAATGCAGCAACTTTAGGCCTCTTCCACCTTAATGGACAGCAAGCTGAGCATATTACCGGGTAGAATTGTTACCGTGGAGAAATTGGTAGATTCTCTGCAGGATGATATGGAAGCATTTGGTGACCTTCAAATGCATGCAAGAGGACATTGGTACAGAGAGTGAAACAAATGCAACATACTAAGAATGGCTTGGAGATACTTGAAAATCAAATTAGAAGCCAGAATGTGTATCTGATTGGCTTACCAGAGGGCTCAGAGGGGGACCATGCCACCCTGTTCTTGGGGGACTGGTTGAAAGCGCAGTTTCAGTTGAAGGCACCAGACTCTTGATTTCCCTGAAGGCATTCATAATGTGGCTCAGGGAAAAGTACCAGAGGACCTGCCCTGAGTTGTTATGATGGTGGTGGTGGTGGACAGCATGAGGACAAGAGACAGATTGCTTAGCCTGGCTGTGAGATTCAGACCACTTGGCTTGGAGGGAGTGACAGTCCACATGTCCCCCGTCTGCTGTGCCACTAGACAATGAAAAAAGCAGTTTGATGGAGTGTGCAACGCACCTAAAGAACTAGACATCCCTTACACTATGCAGTTCCCAGCAAAACTCTGAACTACATACGAAAGCAGAGTATGTTTTCAAGGATCTCAGAGATGCGGGGAGATGGGCTTCCAAGATGGCCCCCATCAAGAAACACGTGGGCTGAAGAAGACACTGAAACATGAGTGACGGCTGAGCCTTTTGTTGTTTCTCCTAAGTTCCTTTCCAGTAGAGAATAGTTCCTACTTGTGAAATCTACTAAATAACAATATACTGCACACTTTTAAAGCATGCAGGCTTGAAGGTTTAGCGCATCAGAGTGCTGAGTAAACAGTTTTATTTAGTTTCTCTTGTTTTACGTTCCCGCTTTTGTGGCTAAGGACATATAGCACAGTGGATTACTACATGTTCAACTGAACATTTGATGGACTACCTTGCTTTTAGAAGTCGTGGTAACAGTTTCTTGAGGCATAAATTAGTGTCAGAGACTTGATTAGTGGCCTTTGCTAATCAAAATGAACGAGCATTTGTCAATGCCAAATGTTTGCTTTCTGGCATTGACAGTGGTAGTGTAGAAGTTACAGAGCTGCATAATAAGAATGTCAGCGAAGTATTGAACTGAAGCCAACCCCACCACCACCCTGCAGAGATTGACAGGCATTGGGGTGTGCCTTTGGGTCGTCCGGCATAACGACCACGCCATTTCACCACACCCTACCCTGCAGACACTGACAAGTGTCACGGTGTGCCTTGGGGTCTTTGGCCCTTATGCGCACCCCATTCCATCAGGAAATACAGTGAGATGGGTGCAGTATAGGAGAATGGGGTGAAGTTTGGGCCCGAAGAGTCCGAGGCACACCTTGATGCCTTTCACTGGCTGCAGGGTGTGGGTGGGGGTGGAATAGTATGAGCATGACAGGCAAGAATCCCAAGTCACACCCGTGATGCCTGTCATTCTGTACAGGGTGGGGCGTTATGATCGGAAACCCTAACGTCTCGGGCATTCGTTGGTATTTTCACTCCAAATTTTCAACATGTTTTTTTTTGTGACCCCCACCTCATGAACAGTGGCAATTTTCAGTTTGTTAGCGAAACTGCTTTTGCACAGCGACTATGGCATTTGGCACCACAGGTGCAAAAACACATTCGAACAGGATGTGAAAAATGACAGCGGTACTGTTCGTAGAGTGTAAAAAAATGGCAATGTTGAAAATCTGCTAAAAATCTTAAAAAACACTGGGGAAGTCACGAGCGATAGAAACTGTGCAGCTTAACGTAATGTAACTAGTTTGGGATTTTTACAGCAGATTAACACAGGCATTTTGGGACCTCCGATCATGAACAGTGTCAATGTGATTTTCTTTATCTGTCCCAACAATGATTTCCCACAGCGATCACAAGATTTCTAGCTGAAAGTGTGAAACACATTTCGGCCATGTTGTGGAAAATGACAGCTGTACTCTTCATAAGGAGGTGTGGAAAAATGCCACTGGTGAAAATCTGGACTGAAAATATTACAAATTAATGAACTTACAAGGGTGCGTGGAAACTGCGCAATGCTCACTCGTAACACAGTCATTTTATGGAGTTTTGTCACCAAATTTTCAACATAGCCATTTTAACACCTCTGCCCATGACCAGTGTCACTGTGACTTTCTTAACATGTCCCATACATTGATTTCGCACACCGACTGTGCCATTGTGCGCTACATGGGCAGAAACACGTTGAGGGCGAGATGTGAAAAATGACAACTGTACTGCTCATAAGGAGGTGTGGTAAAATGGCAATGTAGAAAATCTGGAGTGAAAATATTGAAAATTTGCGAACTTACAAGCGTACGTAGGAACTCTGCAACGCACGCTCGTAAAACAGTCATTTTTAGGGAATTTTTCACCAAATTTTCAACATAGCCATTTTAAGACCTCTGCTCATGACCAGTGTCACTGTGATTTTCTTAATCTGTCCCAAACATTGTTTTCCCATACCGACTGTACCATTGTGTGCTACATGTGCGGAAACACATTTTGGGCGAGATGTGAAAAATGGTAGCTGTACTGCTCATAAGGAAGTAATGGTAAAATGGCACTGTTGAAAATCTGGTGTGCAAATATTACAAATTCGCAAACTTGCCAGCGTGCGTAGGAACTGCGCAACGTACACTGCCTAAACAGTCATTTTGGGAGTTTTTTCCATAAATTTCAAAATAGGCTTTTTGAGAGCCCACCTTATGAACACTGGCAGTGTCGCTTCGTTAATCATTCTGGAAAGGTGATTTCACGATGGTGGCTAAATCACCCTTTGGCGCAGAGCACGTGACAGGCACATCCATGAGGAGGTCCCAAAACCCCGTGTTGAAAATTTGCAAAAATTCCAAAAATGCCTGAGATATGCAACAAAGTTGAAAAACCCTATCTATCCCATTATACAGCTTACGGCATTTCCTCAGTTCGCGGTCAGCTTTGAAGAGTTCAGACATGTTCCGGTCCAACGAAGATCATCGCGCCAGACTGGAGGCATGGGTGAGGGGAGGTGGGAGGCAGGTGCGCAGTGGGTGGTGCGGGTTGTGGGGGGGCAGGGAGACTGCGTAGGGACCGCTTTTTTCTTTACAGGTTTTTTTGTTTTAAAAATGACGCGGGACGCTTGCCACGCTGGGGTGGGCTTCCAGCATGGCAGAAGGACGGCTGGGGGCGTGGAACCGACGGGGATTGGGCACCCCATCGGCCATGGCATCTGTTGCCAGCCGTGGCACCCTGTACTGGGGGACATGTGGAGCAGACGGGGATTGGGCACCCCGCCGGCTATCGACGAAAGCCACGCTTGGGTGGGCAACCCAGTATGGCATATGAAACTGTTTCTGGGGCGAGCATACGACGTGGGGATTGGGCACCCCGCCGGCTATACAGTGTGTGCGTTGGGGGAGGGGCAGCAGCATATGTGTGTGTGTGTGTGAGTGTGGGGGGAGCGCACATGAGCAGGCGATATCTGATCACTGCTCACTGAAGCATAGCTCCCCCTTTCAACTGTATGCCACTGCATTTTGGAGCTGTCGTAGACAGCTCCAGCAGGCATTGGAGAACCGCGGCTGTGGCTACAAACACACTGACTGAATTGGAAGAGGGCTGACACACCTCCGAAAACTCCGATGATGGCACTATGTTTCTTGCACATGCATGCAAGCAAACATAAAAATGATTAGCAATCAGCCAATTTTGATTAGCAGTTTTCTAAAATGGGTATTTGTACTTTAAACCATGTAATTATTACTTATTATTGTATATATTGATAAAATAGACATTGTATACATAGTTCTGAAACTGAATTTGCCATTTTGACCAAATTGTCAGCTTAACCTTGTTCCATTACCCCACCTCATGTACCCGGTGCAGAAAATTTTCCACTCCCTGCCAAAGTGTAATTCTGCACAACTGAAATGCCATTCTGCGTCACAAGTGCGGAAACATGTTTTGGCCAGGATTTGAAAAATGACAGCTGTGAACATTCATGATGTGGGGTAATAAGAAGGCTATATTGAAAATCTGGTGTCAAAATATAAAAAAAAAATCCAAAGTGCCGAGGGTGCGTAGTGAAATTGCAACAAATGGTCATAACAGTGCCAGTTTTTCATATTTTGAACCCAACTTTTCAACTTAGCCTTCTTATGACCCCACCTCATGAACAATATAACTGCCATTACACGAATTTTGCCCGAAAGGTGAATTCGCTAAGTGACTGAGAAATCACCTTTCGGGCAGGAGTTGCTTAATGACAGTTATATTGTTCATGAGGTGGGGTCCCCAAAAGGCTATGTTGAAAATTTGGGGTCAGTATCTCAAAAACTTACCGAGTTATGCACCAAAGTTGAAACCCCCATTGAAAAACATAGGACTGCATTTACCTTAGTTCTCAGACTGCAGTCGCTGGTTCCAGCAGCAAGACGTGCCTTGGATTGGAGAGCGGCTCTTGAACCTCAGGTGAGTGAGGGTGTGTGGGGGTGTATTGGGTGTTGGGTGGTAGCTGCTGCGTGGGAGGTGTGGGTTGGAAGGAGATACGATGGACGAGGAACTTTTTTTTTTTTTTTTCTTGCAGGTTTAAAACCATTGCGGACTGTTTTCTTTTTTTACAGAAACACACAAGACAGATTGGGGATAGGGAGGGGGGATGCCACTAAACACCAGGGAATTATGAGGATAGCGATGGGTTTGGTGCCACTAGACCACCAGGGAACTTTAATAAATCACACAGGGATCGCGATCAGAGGGTGGGGGTGCCACTAGAACAGCATATGGGGACGGCGATTGGCAGAGGGTTGGGGAGGGACCGCTAGACACCAGGGAAATAAAAATAAACAAAAGGCATGCAATTGGAGGGTGGGGGGCCCGCACCACTAGACACCGGGAAAAATTAAAATAATTAGGGGGACAGCCAGTTTACATGATTAGCAGTCACTGCTAATCATGCAGACAATTGGCTCGCATTTCCCAATTGTTGGGTCGCAAATTGCGATGCAAACCCGCTTATTTTATCCCTTGTGCCTATAGCTATCCACTCTGTGAGCACACAAATTTACTGCAACGTAAACCTAATAGCATTGTACCTAGTTCTTTTGTATAAGGTGTAACTGTGCCTTGTTAGCATATCTGGGTGTGGGAAGATAAGAGGCTATTAATTTCATATCACATTAAATAAACATGTTGCACTGTTCGTAGCACCTATAACCCAGAAGGGTACAGGTTACTAAGGACATTCAGCTGGACTATACTTAGGTAAGGGATCGCCACGAGCTCTTGGACTACAGTTCTACAATCCATGTAGTTTTTCATAATTGATGTTTTACTAGTGGTAGCCTCTTTAGGTATGGGTATAATCAAGGGATACTGCTAATCTTGTATAATGTTAGATGTACTGTCTCTGTGGTCTGTCCTGATATGATGTTCCTTGAACTTCAAAATGTGTGTTTGCCTTTTTCTATAAAACAAATAAAGTACAAGTTAAAAAAAACATTCTGGGGGTCAAGAATACATTTTACACCTGCATGCAGAGGGCGCATAGCACTTACAGAAGGGGCCCCCCCTTGCTTAGTCTGTTGGCCCTCCAGTAGCCCTCGAAAGTGCACTGATTAGGCAAGTACAGTCATGCTTCCTTTGCAAACCCTGACCTGACTGCCTGTCTACATCTGTAAATTGGGTCAGGCTGCCTTATTCAGGTGGTGATTCCAGCTGTGACGATGCCTCTGCACCTGTGGAGAGGGGCCTTCATGCATCCAGACCTTCGCTGTGCACCAATTTAGGGCTTTGTGGGTCAGGTCTCAAGTTTTTTTATTTTGGGGGGGGGGGGGGTAGTGTTCCGGATGTCCTGTATCAGGATTGTCCCAATAGAGTACTACAGTCTTCCCTCCTTGACAGTATATATTCTATGTCTAACAGCATGCTCCACCACTTTACTTTATGGGCACTGACTCTGAAAATAACACATTAGATGCTTATCGTTGTCCTGTGCCGCGATACTGAATCTGAGTCACTCCACCCTGCTTCCCCAATTGTGCAGCCACTGTTTATTGCAAGATATATAACATGCAGAGTGTGTGTGTGTGTGTGTGTGTGTGTGTGTGTCAGTCAAGAAAAGTATGGAGGAGGAAAAAAAAGTTAAACATTGTAAGTCTGTACCCTTTAAAAAAAAAAAAAAAAGGGATGCCTTCGATCCAGCTAGGAATCGGTGTACCTGTTTGCCATCACTCAAAGGTGGCACCTGGTGGGGTGCACTACAAAGTTGAAACTGTGCATTGCATTTCAGCTGGCCTGTCATGAAGAGTTTTAGGTTTCAGAGCTGTTGATATCCTTAACCTGTCATATTAAACCCTTGGCTGTATTTAAAAAAAAAAAAAAAAGACATTTGGCCCTGCTTATCAACTTGGAGTTGTGTGCACTGATGCTTTAAAGTATTTCTTGTCCTACTCTGCATCTAGTACTCTCTCAGCCAAATGCTATTTTTTGGCACTGGCATCCAGCAAGCCAGACACCATAGGCACTTCACCTCCTTCTCGGTAGCCAGAGGCAGACGTGAAGTTCTGGGGAGTTGCTTGGTGGCAGTGTTGTGGTATTAAATGCAATGATCCTGTGGCGCTGGAAGTCCCATTGGCAGTGTAAATGTGTCTAAGCAAACACATACCAATCCAGAGCAAAAAAAAAAGGTAGTAAGGCCTTCAGATTTAAAGCCCGCATGCTGCTTTCTTGAAACTTCCGACAAGGTTTTAGTTTGCTAATGTAAAGTTGTCTATGCGCATTAAAAATATTTTTTTCATTTTCTCCTTTAGGCCTCCAAGGAACTTGGACTCTAGAACCTTCATTACAATTGGTGACAAAGTAAGCGTTACTAGCATTCTCTCCCCCCACCCCAAGTTTTTTAATCTACGTTTGTGGAACTCCTTTGCTCTGTACTTCCATTCTTTGTTGTTGTTTTTTTCATGTTTTTGGAATTGGAGTGCCCGGGACACTGAGTTTTGTTGGCTGTTATCAGGAGAGAGCCTTTCAGTCCCCTGGCTTGTTACCCTCTCACTTTGGTGTGCTTACGAGAGGGGTTATGTACATATATCAGAGTATAGCTACACTTAGCCTTAGATTTAAATTCCACTAGCACAATACTGTTTTTTTTTTTTTTTTTTTTTTTCTTGTACCTGTCCTGATATCTTACTATATTTATTACCATGCAGTTTTGAATTTGCTACCATCGTGTCAGCATTTCATGAAGTCCCCTCCTTTGGTGGCATCAGGCACAATAATGTTGCCCTTTAGTGGGCATCCATCCTGAGCCACAAATCGGAACACAGAAACATAGGAACTTGTGAGTAGGGGAACTGCTTCATCAGTGTTACTGCTTTTGCAAACAACTAGAAAACCACTGTTCGGAGAAGCAGTGCAGTGCACAGACCTATTAAAACTGAGTAGTAGCATGTCAATAGAAATCTTGTGAACTGCTAGGTAGTTGAAATGCAGAGCCGGTCTAGATTTTCTAGGCCTGAGGATAGAGGCGCTCATAGCTTGAGATCGGATTTTATTTATTTTTGCCCCCCAATTTTTTTCCCTTCTATGCTTTGTCTGAGCCCTCCTTTAGTTTATCCACAACCATCTGCAACAACACGACTAAGTGGCATTGATGGCCCATGAAGTTATTCCCTGGAAGTACCTGTCCAGGTGGGTCTGGTAGGTGATGGTTGAAATATTCTTGAGTGATAGAGGAGAAGGATTGTGAGTCAGAAATGTGCCTGAGGCGTGTATTTGTGGGAGAGCATGGCAGTGACCTCTGCCCAAGCCCCACCTTTTTTTTCACAGTTCTCCCTGTTGTCCCACCTCTCCATCCAACATTACGGTGTGGCCTGCAGTACCACTTCCTGGGCATAACAGCCTTTAACAAATCCCAGGAGATATCTTTATCCTGTTCCTCTGATCAGCACCTCAGCTGACATCAGCATTGGGATGCATGATGTCTTTCTATCGTGCCTCAGGTGAACGGTCATTCGCAAAGGTCTGGGGCTGTGATCTTTCCAAATGGCATCCTCCCTGTGGACCACTGTGGGGCTGTTATGCAACACAGCGAGCCCCCCCCCAGCCTTCCAGATGCAGAAAGCATTTGCCTCTGGCTGTTGGCTGTCAGTGTTTGGGCTTCAGGTGCAAGCATCAACAGTATGGCAAGCAGCCCCCCACCAGCTGAGATAGTATTTTGAAAGGACACTGTCAACCCCTCACAGACCAGTTGCTGAAGTGAAA
Organism: Neoceratodus forsteri; assembly: GCA_016271365.2. Taxonomy (NCBI): domain Eukaryota; kingdom Metazoa; phylum Chordata; order Ceratodontiformes; family Ceratodontidae; genus Neoceratodus; species Neoceratodus forsteri. The sequence continues at coordinate 401,089,181 of JADMNL010000025.1, forward strand.
GTAGTGGCTTGAATTGCTTTTTGCACAGTATATTTTCAAAAAAAGGTTTACTTTTATTAAAAAAAAAAAAAAAAAGTTTTCATTTAAAAGAGTATGAAAAACGCCTGGCTTCTGCCATGTGAGAGTTCACAGTTTCTTCTCTGTCCTGACTCTCCTGAGCTGGAGGTGTGTGTGTGTGTGTGTATGGGGGGGTAGTGGTGTCTGCCCTACTGAATTTATTTTTCTTTATTTGTAATTTCTGACTTGGAAAGATGCACCTCGTATGGACAGTGGGGAGGCCTTGACATTTTTGGTGACCATAAGACGTCTGCGTCTGCTCATTCCCTCACCAGGCCTGTATCTACAGGGCAGACCAAGAACAGTGTCAGGAAAGGCAGGTGTGAACCCCGTACATGGAAAAGAACAATCCCAGGATGCTACAAAAAAAGGCAAAAGGCCGGCTCTGCCCCCCCAACACCGAAAAGCCACATGCAACTCTCCTGGACTATTAGGAGTAGGCCCAGGCCCTGCTGCGGGAGTGTTTGCTGCAAGGCACCTTGGCGAGGAGTACTGGTCTGGGTGGAGTGTGGAAGGTATGGGCTGCTATCCAGAGGTGGCAGTGCTGGAGGATGAGGTTGGCAACCAGCATAATGGAAAAACCGTAACAGAAAAATAAAGGTTGGCTTGTGTCAACGTGGTTGGTCTTGTATTGGCAACGTTGAAATGTTCTTATCATTCTGATGACGATTGAGTTAGATCACTGTTACTGTGACTGCAGTGTGGCACCTGTTGTGTATTTTAGCCATTCCTCAGAAATGAATTTTGCCACACCATATGCATTCTGTGCAAGTCGATGTAACAGGATATGTGCTGGCAGTGTAGTACTTATGCTTTACTAAGCTTAGAGGTTTTGTGAGCAAAAACTCCTCCTCAGGGAATCTTTTACCATTGATTTACTAGTCCGGGGAAACAGTACAGATTGCTCCAAACTTGTGCAACTACACCCATACCTGTCTGCGCTGACTAATGTTCCAAATGACACTGAAGTTGTCGTTTCCTGGCCATGAAGATAACAAGAGGGCTGCAGTCCCCAGTGCTGTCCCTGTGCTTTCAGCAATACTGAATATATCAGTGCAGGGAATCCTGCACTGTACCTGATCTGTGAATAAACAGAGACTTTCAGATTATAGTGCTGACACTCACCTTCCACCAGCACCAGTTTCATCATAGTGTGGGGAAGCCCACTCTGTACCTGGCATGTCATTTTTTGTGGTGCCTAACCTAATACTCAAACCTAGCAATGTACACCTACTGAGGTTGTCTGCCACGATGGGTGTACATTACACATCCCTGTCATGGTACATGGTGAACTTGATGGCCCAGTGTACTAGATGCTAACCTGCTTCCTCTCCTCCCCCCAGTAGATAACAGAGGGTTCTGTCTCAGGTGCTGCCAATCTCTTTGTTTGAACTAAACAGTAATGTTTGTGATGTTGAACAGAAAGTCTCTCACTCTTGATGTTGGTTCACTGACTGTGTGGATAAACTGAGGGCTTGTGTTCACCTTTAAGATGGCTCTGATTGTGTGAGTGTAGATACTTGAGCACTGTGTGTAAGTTAACAGTTTAACAGTCTGTTTCACAGTGACAAAATTGTGTTTCATTTGAGGGAAGGCTAGGCAGAAGTTCTGCTCCAGATATGCTTTATTAGCATAGGGAGGGCGGGACAAAAATACAGCTTGACTAAAATAAACTAGACTTGTCCGCACTTGCACTGTGCTAGTTATGAAGACGTTTGCGACACTTTCCCCACCCTGTTCTTTTAACAGCCGGTAAATGTGTTCTGCTGCTCTTACAGACATGACAACCAACCAGTGAAAATCACACATCCTCCACGTGTTTTGGATCATAAAAATACAACCTCTTCCACCACCAGTGCTTTTCCATGGCACAAAACACTGCCTATTTCCTCGTTTTGACCGTAGCAGGAACTAATCTGTGAAGCAGACGAGCCCTGATAATAAAAAGAGGGGTGCCATATTGGTGTTTTCCACCAAAAACATAGTGGCTCTATGCAGGGTACCTACCATCGGCGGTGTAATAGCAGATGATAACACATTGCTGGTCGGTAAGTCCCACCTGATAAAGGGCCAGGTCTCTGCCCTGCACCATTACATTACTACTGCTGTGGTGTGGGGCACAATGCAGGGTGGCAGAAGAGGTGCACTGCAACAGGGGGACCGTCGGCCCCATTTGTAAACTTGCTGCGCTTCCCATCTGTGGGAGGGCGGCATGCAGGGCAGGCTGGCTAGCAGTCCAGGGAGCATTAGTGGAGTTTAAAATATTTCTGACTCAGCCTACTGCTGCCGCCTGAACCCCATCCCCCTGAAGCACCTGAAAAGCACACTGGAACAGTGCAGGGGCTGACAAGATGCCGTTAATTCATGCAGACAGTGCACTAGGGAGGGATGGGAAGGCTTACCTGCCATGTTACCTGTCGTTGTACAGCTTTTATTTGTGTTTGTTCATAGTTCATATTGTTATCTGTGAATGACTAGCTCTGTGTAGTGTGCACTGTCGGAGGGTCTGGCCGAAGCATGGTATTTACTGCACTGGAGAACATTGAGCTAGTGGCCTCGCCAGACACTCTATCGGCGCAGGAATATTCATGAGCGGCCCCCAGTCCAATACATGGACAGACTGCTGCTGCTTGCCTCCATCAGGGCATTGAATCCTGCATACCACGGTGGGCAGACAGTGGCAGTTATACCGCTAATTATGGCGGTGTGGCTTGGGTTCCTGAATCCAGCCCAGTGCTCTCTCTCTTGTATTGAGCCAGCTTCTGGCACATGAACTATGCTGGAAGCAAGGTAGTGTGATCAGAGTTTTAATAATTGCTTTATTTCAAGGTTTTAGAGCCAGAATAATGTTATTAGAAAAAAACAAAACATTGTCACCCTTTTAATTAACTGGGGATGGGGGTGGCGTGCTGGCTGTATTGCCTTAAAGGAGTAGTACAGTCAGATTTTGCAAAAACGTGTTGTGCAGAGTATTTTGATTTGCATGTGTAGTCCTGGTGTGTCCTTCCCTTTGTGTGCTATTGAGTTTTTCCTAAATTAGCCTGCAAGTTATATGGTAGTTTTATGGCCCCTGGGATCTCCATCCTAGCAAGCCCCCCTCCCCCAGTACCTCCTGTCCCATGTGGAGGTTGTGGCAGTGATGCGTCTGGGACCACTGCTTCAGCAAGTACTAGAGATAGGAGCCTGACTTTTTGGCCTCTACTAAATATGTCTAATTCAATATTTTTGTTGTATATGTGTGTGTCTGGTCTAGCCAGCAAGAGCAGATATTTTGCATTTAAAACGTTTCATTTCATCGAACTTCACACAGCCATAAAAAGCACACAAGTCACCCTAAATTGTAAATTATATAATTAGTAAAGACTTTAGCTGTTTTCTTACATAATAACCAACTCGATTAGCCCTCAAGTATTTGCTAAACTGTAAATGTAGCCATTAGTGCTCACTGGATCGGGAATGTTACTTAATATCACAGGTCTGCTGTTGTAAATCTAGGTCAGTTGGCATTCACCTGTATCCCCTTCCCCCGGGTCATGCCTGAAAATAGGCAGAATTTGTCTAGTGCACTTACCTGGTCAACAAAAACTAAATAAATAAATAAAAATTGACTGTAAACCACTGCATGCTGAATCCTTGGTCTCGGATGCATCACTGAACTCCATGTACCACCCCCATCAAACACAGTGCCATCCCTTTCGCAGGCGGAATTGGCAAAAGGCGAAACCCCAGGGAAAGCGGGCCAATAAACGCCGGGCCCCTCCGGCTGCCAAGCCCTCTCCGCCCAAAAAAGCAGCGGGTGCTTCAGCCACGACGCTGCTCCACACCACCTGACTCCTTTCCTGTCCTGTCCCACAGCCTCTGGGCCTTCCAGAGGAACCGGTAGGAGGGAGGTTTTCACTCCACCTCCCGGATTGGGAGAGGATAACTTCAGATTCCTGGGTGCTCCAGCTGATCTCAGGACACTCAATAGAGTTTCTTCAGAAACCCCCTCGACACCTTGCCCCAAGGTCGGCATACTCTCGGGAACATTATCTTCTAGTCCAGGAAGAGATTTCAGCACTTTTGCTGAAGGAGGCGGTAGAGCCCGTTCCCCTTCCTTTTCAGGGAACGGGTTATTATTCCCACTTCTTCCTGGTCCCGAAGAAGATGGGGGACGTAAGGCCGATTCTCGATCTCAGTTCCCTGAACTTGTTCATGGAGTACAAGAGGTTCACTATGCTCTCCCTGCAGGGCCTCCTGTCCCTCCTTTGGCCGGGATAGTGGCTGTACGCTCTAGATATGCAGGATGCTTACCTGCACATTCCTAGCCGCCCTTCTCACCGCAAATACCTACGTTTTGCTTTCCAGGGGGGACCACTACCAGTTCATGGCCCTCCCATTTGGTCTTTCCTCGGCGCCCCGAGTGTTCACCAAATGCCTTTCTGTGGTAGCGGCCTACCTGCATACCCAGGGGGTGCAGCTTTTCCCGTACCTGGACAATTGGCTCCTGGTGGCCCCGTCTAGGGAGGATCTACTGCGCTTCCTTTCCCTTACCCAGGGAGTGTTTTCCTCCCTGGGCATTACCATCAACCTCTCCAAGTCCGACTTGATCCCCGTTCCAGAGGCTTCAGTTCATTGGGGCGATCCTGGACACAATCTCTGGCAGGGCCTTCCTGGCACCGGACAGGGCGGCCACACTTCAGGCTCAGGTCAGCCTGTTGTCCAACCACAGGCGGGTCAGTGCCAGGTTGGTCCTTCGTCTGCTTGGGCTCATGGCGGCTGCGATCCCGACGGTCCCTTGTGCTCGGCTCCACATGAGGATCTCTCAGTGGACGCTTTGTCTCAGTGGGATCAGTTGGGGGACGAACTAGACCAGCTCGTTCTAGTCTCCACTCCCATGGTTTGGGATTTGCAGTGGTGGATGGTTCCGGAGAACCTTTGCCAAGGAGTTCCCTTCTGTCTTCCTCCCCCCTCCCAGACTCTGACCACAGACGCCTCGGGCGAGGGTTGGGGAGCCCATCTCGAGCCTCACAGGACCCAGGGCTCCTGGTCCAAGCTCGAGAAATCTCTTCACATCAGTGTGCCCGAGCTTCGGAAGGCAGTGCTGTATGCTCTTCAAGCTCTGCATCTGCATCTACTTCCCGGTCACTTGGCTGTACAGATGGACAATATGTGTGTGGTCTGGTACATCAACAAACAGGGAGGGACTCGTTCCTATCCTCTTTGCAGGGGAGCGATGCGAGTTTGGGATTGGGCAGTGCATCACAACCTTCACCTCACGGCACTTCACGTCCCGGGTGTCGAGAACACCTTGGCAGACGAACTCAGTCAGTCATCTGCTCAAGCTCACGAGTGGGAACTGGATCGGGGGTCTTAGACGATATCTTCCTACGTTGGGGAATACCACAGGTGGACCTGTTCGCATCCCTTCTAAATGCAAAACTTCCTGACTTCTGCTTGCTCACTCCAGGGCGTGGCATTTTTTGGAGAGATGCTCTGTCTCTAGATTGGAAGGGCAGATTCATCTATGCTTTCCCCCCGATTCCTTTGATTCCGAGGGTCTTACAGAAACTCAGTTCAGAAGGAGCTCGAATGATACCGATTGCTCCTTTCTGGCCCAGGCAAGTTTGGTTCTCTGTTCTGTAACAGTACTCAGAGGAACTTCCTCTTCCTCTGTCGCGACTTTTACTGACCCAGGATCAGGGGACCCTGGTCCATCCAGATCTCAAGTCCCTTCAGCTGCATGCATGACTCCTGCAGACGTAGCTCAAGCCCGATTTGGGGTTTTACCCAGAGTGGCTGAGATTTTGGTGGAGGCCAGAAAACCCTCTACTGGATCTACCTATGCCATTAAATGGAAACGGTTCACTATCTGGGCCGCTCAAAGATTTCGAGCCTTTCTCATGCTCTGTTGGACGGCTTCTGGATTACCTGCGACACCTCTTTGATCTGGGTGTCAGTCTTTCGTCCTTGAAAGTACACATGGCGGCCATCTCGGCCTACCATGTCGCTTTTGCAGACAGAACTTTTGCTTAGCTGGAGGTCTTTAAGACCTTCCCTAGAGGGGTCCTCCATTTGAGACCCCCATCCGGGTTCCTGCCCCTCCCTGGGATTTGAATTTTGTCCTCGAGAAGCTTACTCTGCCTCCTTTTGAACCGGCAGCCTCAGCAGACCTGAAGTTCCTCTCAAGGAAGACTCTCTTCCTCGTGGCCATTACTTCTGCTTGGAGGATTTCTGAGCTCCAGGCCCTGATATGTAAAATCCCGTACTTGATTTTTCACAAGGAACGTGTGGCTCTATGCACCAACCCTAAGTTTCTCCCCAGTGTGGTAGCGGAATCTACGCTGAATCAGTCCATAGAGTTACCTGCCTTCTTTACGCAGCACTCCAATTAAGGGGAGTATCTCCTGCATACTCTGGACGTTCACCTACACCAGCAGGATGAAAGATCTCAGAAAGACTGATCAACTGTTTGTCTCTTTTGCCCACAAAAGAAAAGGCAGTGCTGTTTCTAAGCAATGCTTGGCTCATTGTATCACCTTCTGTTATGACAAGTACAACAAGACCCTGCCGGGTCAAGTCAGAGGCCATTCCATTAGAGGAGTCGCTGCCTCTGCGGCTTGTTTCAAGAACGTGTCAGCAGCAGACATCTGCGCTGCCGCCACTTGGACTTCTGTCAATACCTTTGTGAAACACTACAGTTTGGACATTGCCTCTCGCCGTAGAGCAGGCTCCGGGCTTGCTGTTCTGCAAGGCCTCCTTTCCTAAGGCCTTCACAGCTAGAGAATCTACTTCTGAGTAGCTTTCCTCCTCCTGTTTGCTTCTCCTTGTTCCAGACTGCTTGGAACTCAGTCCTATATGTAATTACCTACTGCAAGAACCCTCTCGAAGTAAGATAGTACAGTTACATAAGAACTTACCGTAACAGTAGATCTTCGAGAGAGGCTCTTGCAGTAGGTAATACCTTCCTGTGCTCCATCCCCCTAAGCTTTTTTGGCTCCTTTTCCAGGCTGGGAAGTATCCGCTTCTCTCTCGTCTCGCCTTTTGGCCTTTGGCGGGAAAGAACTGGAAGGCGGCATGGGGGACCGCCCGTTTATACTGACGTTGCATGACTTAGGTCACCTGATGTGGAGGCGGCATCAGTCCTGTATCTAATTACCTACTGCAAGAGCCTCTCTCGAAGATCTACTGTTATGGTAAGTTCCTACATAACTGTACTTTTTTACTCCTGGTACTTACTTTCCCCGAGTGGACAGGAGACCTAAGGCCTATTCTGGATCTCAGGGATGTCAACTACTTTACAGAATACAAGAAGTTCAGAATGGCTGGCCCGGTGGCGCTGAGGGCTGAGCCTCTGAACACCTTACTTCGTGCTGTGCCGGCGACCTGGGTTCGGGAATGACCTTTGGTCATCGGGGAGCCAGTGTGGGAGTGAGATTGAGTGCTAGAAGGCGGCTCTCCTCCTGGGTGGTTGTTCAAGCACCTCCCCGTAGTTCAGCTCCCAGTGGGTGGAGGTCCGATGGAAAGTGTAGGCAGGAGAGGGTGGCAGCGATTGTCAGTGGTGGGGTGAAAAGGGCCGAGCTGGTACCAGGCATGCGTGTGTGCCTCCATGCGCATGCACACGCATGTCTGCTGGGGTCCGGTGAGCAAAAAGGGGAAAACCACAAACAAAAACTACTAATGAAGAGGAAAAAGAAAGTTCAGAATGGTAATTTTGCAGGATCTCCTTCTGTTACTGCAAAAAGGGGACTGGCTGTGTTCCCTCGATATGAAGGACGCATACCTCCATATCAAAATCTGGAACTCTCACAGAAAATACTTAATGTTCCTATTCCAAGGGAAACATTACCAATTCAGAGTGTTGCCCTTTGGTTTGTCTTCTGCACCATGGGTCTTTGCCAAATGCTTAGCAGTGGTAGCAGCAGCCCTTTGCAATGAAGGTCTATATGTTTACCCTTACCTGGATGATTGGCTATTGAAAGCCCACTCCAGGACCAGCTGTTGAAGACCTTAGCTTAAAACCAGACAGCTGTTCGATGCTCGGGGTGGGGGTGGGTGGGGGTGACGGTCAACATATCCAAATCAACGTTGACACCCTGGCAGCGACCGCAGCACCTACAGGCAGTCCTGGACACATAGGAAAATAGAAGTTGTCAGCAGGTGAGGGCCTTCAGCCCACCGAGTCTGCCCTATCATCCCTAAGAAATGTGCTTTTTCAAATTTTGCTGGTAATAGGTTGTCCCCCTTCCCTGTCCACCAGCTGCCCGCTATGCCTATTCCAAGCTTTTTTGAAACCTGTAATCGTTTCTGCCTCCTCAACCTCTGCTGGCAAGCTGTTCCATTTGTCCACCATTTCTGTGAAGAAGTACTTTCTCACGTCTCCCCTGAACTTCCCTCCTTCTAATTTCATCATGTGGCCTCTTGTCCTTCAGCATCTTCATCTCTGAAAAATTGTATTCTCCTGTACCTTGTTTTTCCCTGGTAGGTGCTTAAATGTTTCTGTCATATCCCCACTCTTCCCCCTCTCCTTCAGGGAGTACATGCTCAGTTCCTTCTGCCCAACTTCAGAGGAGGGCATCCAAAATGGTACAGGGACAACATCACAAGTCCTATGAACTGCCTCCACCTTATTGATGTCCTTGCGCAGGTGGGGCCTCCAGAACTGGACACAGTACTCAAGATGTGGCCTCACGGGAGTCCTATACAGTGGAATTATTACCTCCCTCTTTCTGCTAGTGATGCCCCTGCCTATGCATCCCAGCATTCTGCTAGCCTTTCCTGCCATCTTGTCACACTGCCTCCCATCCTTGAGGTCACCAGAGATGATCACCCCCAGGTCTCTTTCCTACTTGGAGCATTGTGTTACCTCCCCCACCAGCTGGTATGTTCCTGTTGGTTTTTTTGTGCCCCATGTGCATTATCTTGCACCACTTTGTGTTGAAACTCAACTGCCAATCCTTTGACCAAACTTCCAACTTCTTTAGATCCCTCTTCATTCTATCCACACCACCTGGCGTGTTCAGCCTGTTGCAGAGCTTAGTGTCATCAGTGAACAGGCAGATCTTCCCTTCTAGACCTTCTGCAATGTCACTGATAAAGACATTGAAGAGGACCGGGCCCAGCACTGATCCCTGTGGGACTCCACTGGTCACCTTACCTTCTGCGGAGTGAACGCCATTTACCACCACCCTCTGGGTCCTATTATCCAGTCAGCTTTCCACCTACTTCACCACCTTCTGTTCTACTCCCATGTTCCCCAGCTTCCTTGTCATTCTTCTGTATGACACAGTGTTGAAGGTCTTACTGAAATTCAGGTAGGCCACATCCACTACCCCCTTCTCCAAGGGGTGTTCAGATCAAAATGTTTAGGACTTGCCCAGCCATGACTGTAGCTGAATTTTCACTTGCCCCTATTCATTACAATGAAATTAGCTCTCTTTTTGTACTTTTCCTTCCAGGAAATTTACTTGTTCAGGACAGGGGGCAATGGGATTTGCACACCCCTGCTGCACTACCCACATCTAACTCCCTGGTTTCCCAATCAAAAAACTCGATGAGGTTAGTCTGGCATGACCTTCCTCCCATAAAGCCATGCTGTCTTGTGTCCTGCAGACCAATGACAGCCAGGTGTTCCACTGTTCTCCTTTAATAGGACATGGCCCGGGGCGTGGCATTTCTGCCACTGGACAGGGCCGACTGTCTGATTGCCCAAGCACAATTAGTGCACAACAGCCGCTATGTCTCTGCAAGGATGTATTTACTCCTTCTGGGCTTCATGACTGCAACCATTGTCACAGTGCCATGGGCTAGGCTGCACCTTTGGATTCCACAGTGGACCGTAAGAGTCCAGTAGGATCAGCTCACAGATGACTTGGAATAGATGGTTCTAGTCACGTCCCCTGTTCGCAAAGTGCTCAAGTGGTGAGTGGAACCCAGTAATTTGCTCAATGACGTTCTGTTCATGATCCCTTCTCCTCTGCAGATCCTCACCACAGATGCTTCAGGGATGGGCTGGAGAGATGCTTCAGGGATGGGCTGGGGAGTAGGGTTGTCATGGTATCACGGTTTACCGCGGTATCAGAAGTAATGATATTGATACCGTGGGCAATTTATTTTTATTTATTTAGTTGTTTTTAACCAGGTATAGCACACTAAGCTGAAAGCTTTTTTACAGGAGCGACCTGGGAGCACAATTTTCAATACCATGATAACCGTGATTCACGGTATACCACAGTATTGAGACCTCTCAACTAATTGTGTTTTTTTTTTTTTTTGCATTTTCAGGGACTATTGTCCCTTCCACACCAGCGCTCCCTGATGCAAAAGTTCGAGGAGGCTTCTTTTTGTGAAAAAATTACTTGTTCTGCAATACCGCGGTATTATGATAACTGCGGTATTACATGTGTGGTTATCATACTGTCAGAATTTCATACTGTGACAAGCCTACTGGGGAGCACACTTGGGTCCTCATCAGATGCAAGGCACATGGACTCCGGTGGAGAGCACCTTGCACATAAATGTTCTAGAAATGAGGGCTGTTACATAGAGACTCCAGGCCTTCCAGAACCACTTGTCCCCCAGGTCTTCTGCAAACACAGACAGGTAGTATCTGTGTGATGCACTGCATCGAGAGACAAGAGGAGACTCATTCCTATCCACTGTGCAGGGAAGCAATGAAAGTTTGGTATTGGGCTCTTGTTACACTGTATGGAACTGTCAGCAGTACATGTTTCTGGCATCCAAAATGTCTTGGCAGACAAGCTAAGCCAGTCAAAGTCCAGGAGGCACGAGTGGGAATTGTTAACCTCGGTGGTCGACGACTTGTATGAAAGATGGTGTCATCAAGAGTTGGACCTTTTTGCGTCCCCACACAATGCAAAACTACCGCTTTTCTGCTAGTTTACTCCAGGGGCTGGAGTTTTCTAACTAGGCGTGTTGTCCCTCTCTTGGAAAGGGAGATTTCTGTATACCTTTCTGTCCTTTCCTCTAATTCAGAGAGTTCTAATCAAGTTGAACATGGAAGGGGAAACTCTAATACTCATTGCTCCCCTATGGCCTCGGCAGATATCGTTCCCTTTGTTGCAGCAGTTGGCAGTGGAACCCCCAGTATCTCTGCCCCTGTGCAAGGGTTTACTATCCCAGAAACATGGAGCACTGGTCCATCCAGACATGAAGTCCCTACATCTGCATGCATGCCTCCTGAAGACAGCAATAGCATAATTAGGGGTGTCACAAAAAGTGACAGATGTTCTGGTAGCAGCTAGAAAAATGTCCACCAGAAATACTTACTCCATGAAAAGGAAGCGGTTTGCTTTATGGGCTGCATCTCACCATCTGGATCTTTTTACCTGTTCAGTTAATCAGGTTGTAGAGTACCTGCTGTCCTTTTTGGACTCCAGCCTGCAGTATTCCTCTATCAAAGTGCACTTGGTTGCCATATCAGCTTTCTTTGTGTCTATAGAGGCCCATATGGTTGCTCAGCTGAAGGCAAGTAAGTAAGTAAACTTTAATTTATGTTTTGGTACCTAATCCCATGGGCTCTGGGCGCCATTACATGTTAAGCCAGGGTATGGACAGTAAAACAATATTAATATAATCACTAAGACCACATATATAAAATCAGTTATCAAAAAATGCCTTCTTAAAAAGATAGGACTTCTGGCCCCCTTTAAATGCCTCCACCGTTGGGGCCTCCCCCAAAGATCTTGGCAGCAAATTCCAGGGGGCCAGGCTGGCCACCTTGAAGGAGCAATCTCCCAAATTTTTCAGCCTGGCCCTCAGAATCACTAGGAGGCCCTTGGTAGAAGAGCCGAGGGAGTGTACTGGGACAGCTAGAGTAAGGAGGTCAGACAGGTAACCAGGGCCCAGGCCGCATAGGGCCTTGTAGGTGAGCAAGCCCACCTTGAAGATGACCCTCCACCTGACAGGCTGCCAGTGCAGATCCCGCAGGACCCAAGGTCACATGGCAGAACTTTGGCAGACTCACCAGCAGCCTGGCTGCCGCGTTCTACACTAGCTGCAGTCAGCAGAGGACCCCTCCATTGACCTCGAAGTACAGAGTGTTGCAGTAGTCCAGCCTGAAAGTCACAAAGGCATGTACCAGTGATGGCAGGTCTTCGGGCAGAATCATGGATCTAATTCGAGCAGTATTCCTTAAGTGGTGAAACCCACTTTTGACAACAGACAACGCCTGGGCTTCCAGGGTCAGTCAGTCATCAAAGATAACACCCAGATTTTTCACCCTGGAGAGGCCATCAACAGGTGGATCCCAGGACCAAGCCTGTTACCGCTCCGGAAGCCTCCCCATCACGCCGTTGACCAGGCTGTATCACAAGCACTTTCGTCTTGTCGGGGTTTAGTCTCAGCCAGTTAGAGGACTTCCAGTCCTGAATCTCAGCCAGGCATTTATTTGGCCTTGAAGGTGGCCAGTATGTTCTTGCAAGGCATTCTACACCTAAAGCCTCTTATCTGAAATCCAGTCCTGACTTGGGACCTGAATTTTATTTTTGAAAATCTTACTTTGGCTCCTTTTGAGGCAGCTGTGACAGGGTGTCTTTGTGTACTAATCCTAAGTTTCTCCCAAAGGTGGTGTCTGAGTTTATTTTAAATCAGACCATCCACCTGCCAGTGTATTATCCAGAACATGCCAGTCTAGGGGAAGTGTTGCTCCATACTCTAGATGTGATTAAGGACTGTAGAAAGTCCTTAGAGCTTTTTGTTTCCTTTGACCCTGAGAAAGAGGGCGCTCCAGTTTCTGAACAGTGCCTATCCAAATGGCTAGCTAACTGTATTACTTTTTGTTACAGGAAGTATGCTAATGAACTTCCTGGGTTGGGTCACGGACATTCCACTAGAGGCATGACCTCCTCTGTTGCCTGTTTTTGGAATGTTTCTGCTGCAGAAATCTGCACAGCTGCTACCTGGAGTACTGTCCACACCTTCACTTAGCACTGCTGTCAGGACATTGTCTCTCGTAGAAGAGCTGGCTTTGGCCTAGCTGTGCTACAAGGCCTACTTGAATAAGCCTATAGGTTTCAACCCCCTCCATGCTGTTTATTGTCAGTACTGCTTGGTACTCCTTCCATAGGTGTGGCCTAATGAAAGAGATGCTCTCGAAGAAGATAGAACAGTTTCGTACTTATCGTAACAGTAGGTCTACGAGATAATCTCTTTTATATCAGGCCATGCTGTCCCACCCTTCTGCCTTGTGTGCCTGCAATGCTGGATTTTACTGCTTCTCTCTCTATTGTGAATTGTTCCAGCCCTCTCTCACCTGGTTCATGGAGTGCTGGATTCTCTCCTGGTTCCCTACTGATAGGTCCTCGGAGCATGATCTCTGACGAGGAACTGAGGAGAGGAGGGGCCACCCATGTTTATGTATATGCTAACGTCATCGTGAATGGCCCCGGCTGACTGCTTGCAAAAGTTTCTGTATGGTCCTAGTGCCTGGCATCTGTAAGTTCCATAGGTGTGGCCTGATGAAAGAGGTTCTCTTGAAGATCTGCTGTTGTGGTAAGTACGTAACTGTTCTTTTTTGCAAATCTGACTGTACTACTTCTTTAAAGAACCCTTTGCTCCTAAGTATCTCATATGGTTTTCTGCTAAGTTTGCATGGGAGCTCCTTCTCTTATGACTAATTTTTCTATTGAGCCTATCAAAGTTCTTCACCCTTATAGATTTCCTATCCATTCAGTCCCTCTGAAGTGAAATAATGGTTGTGTTTTACCTGTAATGTTTCCAGCTGGGGGTGTAGTATTTGGAATATCTGCTTTCATTATTATGTTTGCTTACACGCACGTGCAAGAAATGTAGTGCCACCATACGAGTTTTCGTAGATGTGCCTCCTCCACTTCCAGTGCCCTGCTCCCTTTTGCTGGTACAGCAACACCGCGCCAGTGAATGTCCGAGCTGTCTATGACAGCCGTTCAGATGCAGTGGCATACAGTTCTAAGGAAAACACTGCCGCAGACAATTTGCATACTGCCATTAGCAGTATGCAAATTGCCTACATCGGCACTGCATCTGAACCGTTATAGACAGTTCTCCCCCCTCCATGAACACATACATGCATGCTGGGAGCCCACCCCAGCGCCCTCATGCACTCCCCCGCACACTGTGTGGATGATGGGGTGCCAAACCTGTCTGCTCATGGGTCCCCTCCCCAAAGCACACTTCCGGTACTACACTGGGAGCCCACCCAGCGTGGCAAACGACTGTCTGCTGCCCCTAAACACACTTCCAGGTGCCACACTGGGAGCTCACTCCAGTGTAGCTAAGTTAGAATGGCGACGGGTTGCCCAATCCCCTGTCGGTTCCACTGGGTCCCCCAACAAAAAAAATACTTCCAGCTGCCACGGGGAGCCACCAGCGGGCAAAAGTCCCTGCCTTCTTCCTAAAATGAATAAAAAACCACCTAAAACAAAAACAGTCCTCATTGATTTTCTTGCTCCCTCCCCACACTGCGCCACCTCTGCGCACCACCTCCCACACCCCCTCACCCCATACTTAACTCCGGAGCCCAGTGCGACAGTCTTTGGTGGACCGGGACACGTCTACACTCTTCAAAGCTGACCACGAACTGAAGAAATGCCGGTAAGCTGTATAATGGCATAAATGTATTTTTTTTTTTTTTTTTTCCAACTTTGGTGCATATTGCGACCATTTTGGGGAATTTTTTCACCAAATTTTCAATGTGGGGTTCTTGGGGCCCCACCTCATGAACTCCGTCACTGTCGCTTTGTTATTTGGTCCTGAAAGGTGATTTCGAGGTCATTGCAGGACCACTTTCGGGACCCAGTAATGAAACAACAGTGCCACAGTTCATGAGGTAGGCCCTCTAAAACCCTATGTTGAAAATTTGGTGAAAAAATTCCCAAAAGTGACTGTTTTATTGAAGGCATTGCGCAGTTCCTACTCACGACTGTAATTCACAAATTTTTAGTATTTTCACTCCAGATTTTCAACATTGCCATTTTACCACAACTCCTTATGAGCAATACAGCTGTCATTTTCATATCTTGCCCAAAATGTGTTTTCACATGTAGCTCATTAATGCACAGTCGTCAAAGCAAATCAGTGTCGGACAGATTAAGAAAATCTCAGTGACACTGTTCATGAGCAGAGGTCTTAAAATGGCTATGTTGAAAATTTGATGATAAAAGTCCATAAAATGTCTGTGTTACGAGCGTGCATTGTGCAGTTTCCACGCACCCTTGTAAGTACACGAATTTGTAATATTTTCAGTCCAGATTTTCAACACTGGCATTTTTGCACACCTCTTTATGAACAGTACGGCTGTCATTTTTCACACCCTGTCCGAAATGTGTTTTTGCACTTCTGGAGCAGAAATGCGTGGTCGCTGTGGGAAATCGATGTTTAGGACAGTTTAAGAAAATCACACTCTTCGTGAGTGGAGGTCCCAGAATGTCTGTGTTGACAATCTGCTGTAAAAACATTCCCAAACTAATTACATTACGGGTGTGCGATACGCAGTTTCTACGCACGCTCGTGACCACCAGTTTTTTTTTTTTTTTTTTTTATATTTTCATTCCAGATTTTCAACATTGCCATTTTTTTACACCTCCCCATGAGCAGTACAGCTGTCATTTTTCACATCCTGTTTGAAGTGTGTTTTTGCATCAGTGGTGCCAAATGGCGTAGTCACTGTGCAAAATCAGCTTTCTGCTAACAAACTGATATTGCCACTGTCCATGAGGTGGGGGGTCACAAAAAAAAGTGTTTAAAATTTGGAGTGAAAATACCAACAAACGCCTGCGACGTTAGGGTTTCCGACCATAACGCCCCACCCTGTAGAGACTGACAGGCATCAGGGGTGTGACTTGGGATTGTCGCCTGTAATACTCCTGCCATTCCACCTCCACCCACACCCTGAAGCCAGTGACAGACATCGAGGTGTGCTTTGGACTGTTTGGCCCCAAAGTTCACCCCATTCTCCTATACTGCACCCATCTCACCGTAGTTCTTATGGAATGGGGTGAGCATAAGGCCGAAAGACTCCAAGGCACACTGTGACACTTGCTGGTGTCTGCAGGGTAGGGTGTGGTGAAATGGCATGGCCGTTATGCTTGATGACCCAAAGGCACACCCCAGTGCCTGTCAGTCTCTGCAGGGTAGTGGTGAGATTGGCTTCAGTGCAATGCTTCACTGCCATTTCCTATTATGCAGCTCTCTAACTGTACTACCAATGCCAGCAAGCAAACATTCGGCATTGACAAATGCTTGTTAGTAATACTAGTGATTCTTCATCTCTTCCACAATATGGTGGAATAGAGTACATTGTATCAAGTCTTAAAAAAAAAAAAAAAAAAAAATCCTTCAGGACTGGCCTGTTGGCACAGCAGTAGCGCTACCACTTGTGACTTCCTGTGACCCAGTATAGGGAGCGAGCCCAGGTTATCGGAGAGTCAGCCTAGGAGAGAAGGAGTGAGTATCCCACAGTATCTTTTCCTCCTCTGGGGAGGGAAACACTACCACCAGGCAACCATCTGCTGGTTGACCATGGGTAGCAGTGCAGGCTGGAGTGCACATGACTGGGGAGAAATGCCAGTTGGCTGGAACAGCCAGTGATGCACGACGTGCTCACACCCACTATCTGCTGATATCTTGGGGGGGGGGGGGCATAAAAAACAGAACTCTGTGCTGCAGCAGTATGACAGCACTGTGCATGGCCTGCAGACCCCACTCCTACCAATGTAGGCACTCACCTGGCGACACAGCCTGCCATTCCTGAGTGACCTGACCCGGCCTGAAGGCCCTGTGTTGGTGGGCAGGCCACAAGTGAAATGCCAGGGGCAAGTAAGTCCTGGGAGATGGGGTTACAGGGTTGGGGTGCTGAAGGTCCTGAAGGGGGCCAGAAGGCGGCAAATAGAGGCAGCGAAAGTAAATAACTAAATAAATAATCATTTAGCACAAACCAGAGGTTTACGTTTTTTTATAGGTGTGTGCTTTTTAGTGTGACTGCATACCTAATTAGTAGAACACCACAGAGGAAGGAAGGAAGGTAATCCAAGTCTGCTAATTTTTAACATTTGTGAAACTTTTCAGTTTCTTTAGGCATGTCATAACCCCCGACGCCCCAATTCTGTTTATTCCCCCTTGTTCAAACAACATGAAGTCTTGCTGTATTCTGACAAGTTGCAGTTAGCTCCAGCTCTTGAACTGCCCTGGAGAGTGAAGGGTTAAATTCTATGCCAGGCATAGAACATTGGGCTCAAGCTCGGTTGAAAACTCGTGTCTGCCCTTTTAAAACCAAACCGTCAGATTCTTTACTCCACCCCACTGAACAGATGCTCCCGAGATTTCTCCTTTGCTCCGTTCTATTGAGGTTAAAGTTTTGGTTTTAGTTCGATTTTCATTCCGTTTTTCGGTTCGAGACTCTGTCTGTGGTACTGTAAGTACTTAGATTAGTAGCTATTGTGTGGAAATTGTGAAATTTTTCCAATCGGTTCAGCTGAACCGATCTTGTAGTAAGATCTTGAAAAAGGAAAAGTTAGTGTGTTGTTACCAGTCCGTATCGGTTTAAAAAAAAAAAGAAAAAAAACGTAATTGTAGCGTTTTTTTTTTTCCATCACCCGTGACACGGTGAGAAACCGATAGAGGAGTCTTGCCTGGTGGTTGCCATATAAAGGGTAAGTTGGTTACGTTGGCCATGTCTGAGAAACCCAAGGAAAAAAAACGGGTCCACTGGGTTTCAACACTGCAGTGTGTGTGTGGGGAGGTATTTGCTAAGGCTGATCCCCACACCACCTGTGTTTACTATCTGGGGTTTGACCACCTCGATTCAGACTGCCAAATTTGTAAGAATTTCCCTGAGTCTACCCTGGAGAAAAGGTTAGGTAGACTTAGGGATAAGGAGGCCGAGAAATCCGCTGACCTGGAAGGGCAGCCCAGTTTGGTTCCTACCAAATCAGAAGGAGTACCCTCTGACCATACTTCTTCGGGCAAGAGGAGAGCCGATCCTGAGGGATCGGTTCCTACAAAAAGAAAACGAAAGGATAAATTGGCTGGTTCGGATCCAGAGCTGCATGTTCCGACCACCGAAGAAACAGCCAAAGCGATTCGGATTGTGGAATCGCGTTGTCCGGTTCCGACCGATCCGATGCCTTCTGGCAGGGATTCAGTTTGGTCGGTTCCCCCGGTTCCGGAATATTCCCATGAAGATTTTTTGGAACCAGAGTTTGATGAGGAGAGGGATTTTGAAGAGGATGGATGATTAAGACGGTGAAAGTCTGGATGTGTCTGTGGAACCTGACATCTCCCCAGACAGGCTTTCTGAGTCCCCTCCCCACTTTCTGTTCTACAGAAAAGTGGCTCAAACTCTCCAGCTTCCTACTGAGGAGGCTATAGAGGATCAAGAGGAGCCTGACTTCATAGAGATGATGGACATCCCAGAGTCTGAGACACAAAAAATACTTAGGTCTCCCAACTCTGTACCTCCTGTTGACAAGAGAATGGACAAGAGGTACACCTTGTCAGGCTCGGATACGGAATTTCTTTACCAACAGTGCAGCCATGTTGGGGTAGCGCAAGCTGCTGCCTATGATAAGGCAAACATCCCCTTGGCTTCATACACCCCAGACAAAGATTCCAGGAAGATAGATGCCATGTCAAGGAAACAGTACTTGGCATCATCTTTGGGACTCAGGTAGGCTAATTATATGGCCTATACAGCCAGGTACCAGAAGTCCAGGTGGGACACTGTACTGGCACTGGCTAAACAGGCCTCCCCCCAGCTAGCCAAGGTGCTGGAGGGGGTGGCTGTTTATGGGATTGAGGCATCAAAGGTGCAGTTTCATGCTGCTGTGGACTCCAATGATGTGTCAAGAGTCATGGCTACATCTGTGGCTCTTTGGAGAACGGCCTGGCTCAGCTGTACTAGCCTTTCGCAGGACACCCAGGCTAAGTCCATGGATTTCCCTGTAGTGGGTAATTCTCTGTTGGGGGAGCAGACAGAGAATTACATGGAGAAAATGGATGAGTACAGGACCACTTATAGGAGTGCCCAGGCCAAGGAGAGGCAGGCAACTCCTCAGAGGCAGCAAGCTTGGGGTAGGGCTTTTCACAGGCCTTTCTACCAGGCGCAGGCCTCCTCTTCCTTTTCTCAGAGGGGATTCTTCAGAGGGAGAGGCAGAAGGGGGATGAGCAGGGCTGCATCCACCCCCTCAGCCTAAGGCTCCTGCAAAGCAGACACCCTGATGTGTCAGCCCGGGTCGACTCCCCCATTCCAGTAGGAAGCAGGCTGGCTTACTTTGTCCAGGACTGGATGTCTGTTACCTCAGACAAGTGGGTCCTAGAGGTTGTAAGCCAGGGGCTGGTTCTCAGTTTCAAAAGTTTTCCGAAACTAAGACCCAGATCCTTTCCACCTGCAAATACTTCAGAAACCCTTGCTATAGAGGCAGAGGTTTTGTCTCCACTCTCTTTAAAGGCAATAGAGAGAGTTCCTACTCCATACAGGGGCAAAGGTCTGTACTCCAGGTACTTCCTTACCCCGAAAAAGACAGGGGAGTGGTGACCCATCCTAGATCTAAGATACCTAAACAAACACCTAGTAAAGCCAAAATTCAAGATGGTGACTCTGGGAACAATTCTTCCCTCTCTGAGGCCAGGAGACTGGCTAGCCTCACTGGACCTCAAGGATGCCTATTTTCACATTCTCATCAGGTGCTCCCACAGAAAGTACCTTGGGTTCGAATTGCCCTCAGGCCATTATCAGTTCAGAACAATGCTCTTCGGTCTAACCTCAGCTCCAAGGGTGTTTACAAAGTGCCTAGCAGTAGTGGTGGTGGCCTTTTTTAAGGAAAAGGATCTCTATTTTTCCATATCTGGATGATTGGCTTCTGGTGGGCCAGTCTTCAGACCAAGTCAAGTCAGATATGCAGTTTACCCAGAAAGTTCTCACTTCCCTGGGGTTTCTTCTCAATCTTCCCAAGTCAGTTCTCGAACCAGTACAGCTCCTCAATTTATAGGAGCAGAGCTGGACACCCTCAAGGCAAGAGCTTTCCTTCCTTTGGAAAGGGCAAAAGCCATCTCTCAGCTGGCCTCTTCCTTTCTCCCTCTGGTTTCTCGACCAGCAAGGCGTTTTCTGCAGCTTCTGGGCCACATGGCAGCTTCCACAGCAGTGGTGCAAGGGGCCAGGTTTCAGATGAAAGACATTCAGTTCCATCTGAGAACCTTTTGGTCCCAAAGGAAAGATCTTAATTCAGGCCCTTCAGTGGTGGCAGGACCTGGACAATCTGAGGCAAGGTGTTCCATTTGTCTCTCAGACTCACTCTGTGGTTGTTACCACAGATGCTTCCCTTTTGGAGTGGGGAGCCCATCTGGGGGCTCTCACGGCCCAGGGACTGTGGTCCCCTCAGGAATCCCTTCTTCACATCAACCTTCTGGAGCTCAGGGCAGTACTTCTTGCCCTACAAGCTTTCTCTCAGTCAATACAGAACAAAGTGGTTCAGGTCAGGACGGACAACACTACCACCATGTGGTATATCAACAATCGGGGAGGCACTTGGTCCGTGGTCTTGTGCACTGAGGCCATGAAAGTATGGTCCCTGGCTTATTCCCTGCAGACCTTTCTAGTAGCGGTCCACCTCCCAGGAAAGGACAATGTGGTAGAGGATGCATTGAGCAGGATTTCCCAGGGCCAACACGAATGGTCTCTGGATCCTTTGGTGTTGAAGGTGATCTTCTCAAGGTGGGGCACTCCGGAGATAGAGCTCTTTGCCGCCCCAGGCAATCACCAACTTCCTCTGTTTTGTTGCATACCCCCAGTCTTGGGTTCAGTCCCTCTGGATGCTCTGATTTTGAACTGGGAAAGGAAGTTTCTTTATGCCTTCCCTCCTTTTCCTCTATTATTCAAGGTCCTAGTCAAGGTAAGGTCACAACCATGCAAAGTGATTCTGATTGCTCCAGACTGGGCCAGGCAGCCTTGGTACCCCCTGTTGCTGTCCTTAGCAGTCCATCTTCCCCTGTCTCTTCCCGGGAATTACAATCTGCTAACCTCCTCTCAGGGGAGGATTTGTTACCCCAGTCTCCAGTCACTCAATCTCAAGGCATGGCTCTTGAAGACTTAAGAGTATGCAGATTTACATCTGTCCCAAGGGGTTCTGAGATCCTCAAGGCTTCTCGAAAGCCTGCCACAAGAAAAACTTACAACCTCAAATGGAAAAGGTTCAGTATTTGGTGTTCCAAGCATGTTTCCCAGACACTGCTGACTTGTCTACAGTTCTGGATTACATGGTTTACCTTAATGGCCTAGGCCTCAAACCAGCTACTCTCAGTGTTCATTTGTAAGCTATTTCTGCTTTCCTGTCAGTGGGGAAATCTTCCTCTCTGTCATCTCATCCTGCATTCTGTAAATTTTTCAAAGGATTACTTCATACCAATACCTCTTTTAGGGATCCTGCTTCTGCCTGGGATTTGAATATTTGTATTGCTCAGCTGATGCAACCCCCCTTCGAGCCTATGTCCTCAGCAGAGCTTAAGTACTTGACTTGGAAAACTGTGTTTTTGGTTGCTGTTACTTCTGCCAGACTTACCAGTGAATTGCAAGCCCTGTCAGTGGAGCCTGACTTCATCTCTTTCCATAGAGATAAGGTGGTCCTTAGAACCAATAGAAGGTTCCTACCTAAAGTGGTTTCTGATTTCCACTTAAACCAATCTCTGTCTCTTCCTGTGTTCTTCACTGATCACCCCTCCTCAGGGGAACGGAGGCTACACAGTTTAGATGTTAAAAGGGCCCTTAGTTACTACATAGAACGTACAAAGGGTCACAGGTTTGACTCCCTCCAGTTGTTCCTCACTTACGGGGAAGTAGGTAAGGAAAACCTGCCACCAAGAGAACCATTGCCAGGTGGATTGTGTCCTGTATTCAATTCTGCTATGAAAAACTGAGAAAAACTGCACCCTCAGGCCTGAGGGCTCATTCCACCAGCGGTACAGCTGAATCTCTGGCTGCAGCTAGGGATAGCCCCTTGTTAGAAATCTGTCAAGGAGTCACCTGGAAAACAGTCCATGCCTTCACCAAGCATTACTCTCTGGATAGCCAGGCTAGGAGTGATGCTGGGTTTGGCACAGCAGTACTTCAGAGCCTATTCCCAAAGTGGGTTCTGTCCCTCCTCCTCCTTGGAGGTACTGCTTGGGTAGTCTGCAAATTGTCAGAATACTGCAAGCCTTCATGTTGTTTGAAGAAAAAATTACTCACCTTGGTAATTGTGTTTCTTCTAATGGAGTCTTGCCGTATTCTGACCTCCATCCCTGCCTCCCCTCTCAGAACCTGTTTTTGGGAAGTGGGTGGGCAGGTGCAGTGTTGCACCCCAGGGGTATCCTTTCCCCACTCCTGTTGTATTGGGTGCTTTGTATTTGTTTAATTGAGTTTTTGGTTCTTATTACCTGGTTTTGGTTCTTTGGGTTTCCTGACGTGAGTCTTTTGGGGAATCCAAAGTCTTTGTTGCCAGTTGGCTACTAGGAGTTTTTACAGTTTCCACATTTTTCAGTCTGAGTTTTAGCTCGTAAGAATCTGACGGTTTGGTTTCAAAAGGACACAGAGATTTCAGCAGAGCTCGAGCCCAACGTTCTATGCCTGGCATAGAATTTAACCCTTCACTCTCCGGGGCAGTTCAAGAGCTGGAGCTAACTGCAAATTGTCAGAATACAGCAAGACTCCATTAGAAGAAACACAATTACTAAGGTGAGTCATTTTTTCTTCTCTATCATGTCCCCTCTCTCCGTCCATGCCTCCTGTGAATGCATATTTAATTCTTTTAGTCTTTCCTCATATGTCTTCTCCTAGAGGCCATGCACCCGTTTAGTTGCTCTTCTCTGCACTGCCTCCACCCTGTCTATGTCCTTTCTCAGACGGGGCCTCCAGAACTGGACGTAGTACTCCAGGTATGGTCTCACCAGTGTTTTATACAGGGGCAAAATTACCTCTCTTCTACTTGTGATACCTCTCTCTATACATCCAAGCATCCGGCTGGCCTTCACCATCGCCTTGTCACACTGCCTCAACTCTTTTAGGTCATCCACAATTATAATTCCCAGGTCTCTTTCCTGCTTTGTGACTGTTAGTACCTCCCCTCCTAGTTTGTAAGTTGGCCTTGGGTTCTTGTGCCCTGTGTGTGATCCTGCACTTTTTTGTGTTGAATCCCATTTTCCATGCTCCAAACCATTTCTCCAGTTTTTTAATGTCCTCCTTCATCTTTTCAACTCCACCCCCGGCGTATCCACCCTATTAAATACCTTTGTGCCATCCGCAAGTAGGCAACTCGCTGTGCTTTAAGCCCCCTTTTCTTACTTCTCAGCTTCCCTTGTACTTATCCCATGCCTTCTTAAATCCCATTACGCTTTTTGCTCCCATGACCTCATCAAGGAGGTTGTTCCAGGCATCCACCACCCTTTCTGTGAAGTACTTCCTTACATTTCCCCTGAGATCTACCCCTCCATCTTCATAGCATGACCCCTTGTTCTTGAGCATCTTTTACTCTGCAAAAGGATTCCTTGGGGTATTTGAAAGTCTCTGTCATATCCCCCTTCCCTCCATTCCTCCAAAGTATACATATTGAGGTCCTTCAGTCTCTCTTCATAGGGCTTTTGATGCAGATCCCGCATCATTCCCAGTGTCACCATTTTGAACTTTGGCTTTAAAAGGTGCTTGTTTAGATATCTTAGATCCAGGATAGGCCGCCACTCTCCTGTCTTTTTTGGAGTACAGACCCTTGCCCTGGTGAAGGGGAGAAACCTTTTCTACAGCTCTGAGAGCCAGGAGGGTTGAGACTTCTGTTTCCAAAGCAAGAGTCTCTAAAGGGTTTGTAGGTGGAAAAGATCTGGCTCTCATCTTTGGAAATTTCTTGAAGCTGAGAACCAGACCCTGGCTCACTACTTCCAGGACCCACCTGTCTGAAGTTAAAGACTGCCAGTCCTGGACAGGTGAGCCAACCTGCCCTAACCGGCTGGCCATCTGGGTCAGCAGACTTTTTGGCCTCTGGTTCCCTGAGCCTGCCCACTCTCTTGTCCAGGGTGGCTGCAGGGAAATTTTTACAAATCTGGCAGTCTGAATTGAGGTGGTCAAACCCCAGGCAATAGACACATGTAGTGTGTGGGTCAACCTTGGCAAAGGCTTCCCCACAGACACTACAGTGTTGAAACCCAGTGGGCCCGGTTTTTCTTTTGGGTTTCTCAGACATGATGCCAGCCTAACCAACCAACTTGCCCTTTTGATGGCAGTGCCAGGCAAGACACCCTTATCTGTTCCAAACCGTGTCACGGGTCGTGGAAAAAAACGTAATGAAATCCGTTTTTTTTAGAACCGATAAGAACCGGGAACCGCACTCTAAAAAGCCTTAAAAGGCTTTAAACTTATATTTAAATACAACTCGATCGGTTCAACCGAACCGATAATACTTTACAAGTTCCACACAGAAAAAACCCTATCTATTACTTACGATTACCATAGACAGAGCCTGAACCGATCAGTTTTGAGGTTAAAATAATGAAATCGTGGTTAAATTAAACCGAGAAATAGCGCTTTAAACCGAAGAAATGAACCGAGCAACAGGAGGAATCTCCGGAGCGACTGTTCAGTGAGGCGGAGTAAAGAATCTGACGGTTTCGGTTTGAAACCAGCCAAACAGAGCTTCTGAACTGAGCTTGCGCTCTAAGCTCCATGCTCTGCATGGAAGTTAACTCCTTCACCTCTGGAGCAGTTCTAAGGCTGGGGCAAACTGCACTAGTCATAATATAGCAAGACTCCATTAGAAGAAACAACATTACTAAGGTGAGTAATTTTTTCTTTCTGCTGGTGATACCCCTCCCTATGCACCCTACCATCCCACTGGCTCTCCCCACTGCTTTGTCACACTGTTTGGCCACCTTTAGGTCATCAGATATGGTAACACCCAGGTCTCTTTCCTGTTTGGTAGTTGCCAGTACCACTCCCCCCATTTTATACTCCGCCCCTGGGTTTCTGCACCTCAAGTGCATGATTTTGCACTTTTTTGCATTGAAACTTAGTTGCCACACTCTTGGCTTGATTCCTGAATCAGATAATACTTGAAAAGACAAAATCTGTGCCCCATCAGAGGTTATCAGCCAGTCAGGTATTATTACCATGAAATACGTCACTCAGCATTCATTTGTCTTACAGCATGGATGAGTGAGGACACATTCGCGCTGATGGGGGATGTTTTTCTTTTCCACATGTATCATGACTGTGGTACTGGGAGTTTGGGAGAAAGGGGGGGGTCTACCCACCAGAGGGTGGTGAAGGGTGGGTGGTTTCATTGATTGGTGAGACAGGTGAGGGATGTGGTGAGCACTTGATTTTATGGGAGGAGGATGCATGCCACGTTAAACTTCCCCAGGTGAAATGAGGAGGAGGAGGGAGGTGGGGGCCTAGCCGGGGGGCGGAATGAGTTGAGGATGTCATTTAAACAGTATGATGTGGCGTGAAGGGTGGTTGTTGATTGTACAGTGGGAATGGGGTTGGTGGGCACATTTTCATACTTTCTGTTTTTTTTTTTTTAAACAGAAGGGACTTCACATCATTATTTGTGGGCAAAGTGATACTGCGCCCACCAACAACTATGCATAGTGGCATTTTGCCAGCAAACATTGCAGGCGGCTGCAACTACGAATAGTTTTCGCTGAGTGTAATGGGCACTTTTCTATGAAAAACTATGAAAAATTGCACTGTGTGAAGTTGGGAAGCTTTGCACACCCCTTGTGTAAGTGTGTTGAGGGAGGGGAAGTGTGATTGCCTTTTTTGGCTGGGTGAGGGGGGAATAGGTGCTGCTGAGTGAGTCAGGGAAAGGATGTTCCATTGGTTATTTGTCTGAGGCGAGTAGGAGAGTAGGATTGGGTGCTGCTGAGTGGGAGGTTGATGATACCGGTTGAGGCTGGGAGGAGGAGGAGGATAAGACAGGGTACTACCAGAGGGTGGGGGATGGTGTTTTTTTTTCTTTCTTTTTTTAAACACCTTTGAGCCTCTAAACATAGAAACATAGAAACATAGAAGTTGACGGCAGATAAGGATCGGAAGGCCCATCCAGTCTGCCCATTTCTTTTTCTATCTTATAAATGTGCCATCGGCCTTTGCTATGTCAGTGACCTATCTATTCATAGTCATTTGTATTGCTCCCTTATGCCTATCCCATGCCTGTTTGAAGCCCCGGACTGTATTCATAGCCACTACTTCTTGTGGTAAGCCATTCCATGCATCTACCACCCTTTCTGAAAAGAATTTCCTCACATTCCCCTTAATCGGCCTCCCTCTAATCTCATGCTGTGTCCTCTTGTCCTGCTATTTTTCTTATATTTAAACATGTTAGACTCTTTCACCTTGTTTATGCCCTTAAGGTGTTTAAATGTCTCGATCATATCACCTCTCTCCTCCTTTGCTCAGGGTATACATATTGAGCTCCGTTAATCTGTCCTCATATGTCTTCTGATGCAGTCCCTGCACCATTTTGGTTGCCCTTCTCTGGACTGCCTCAATTTGGTTAATGTCCTTGTGAAGGTGTGGCCTCCAATACTGCACGCAGTACTCCAGATGGGGCCTAACCAATGTCTTGTACAGAGGATTATTACCTCCTCTTACGACTTGTGATACCCCTACTAATACACCCTAACACCCCCTAGCCTTACCTACTGCTTTAGAGGTCTGCTTGGATGATTTCAGGTCATCAGTGATGATGATGCCCAAGTCTCTTTCTTCCTTTGTGACTGCTAGCAACTCCTCCCAGCCTATAAGTGGCTTCAGGGTTTCTCTTCCCTATGTGCATGATTTTGCACTTCTTTGCATTAAATCCCAGTTGCCACTCTTCTGACCATTCTGCTAGTTTATCCAGATCTCTTCTCATTCTGCCCACCCCATCTGGATCATCTACTCTGTTGCAGATCTTGGTGTCATCTGCAAACAGACAAGCCTTACCCTCTAGTCCATCTGCTAGGTCACTAATGAAGATGTTGAATAGGACTGGCCCCAGGACTGATCCCTGAGGTACCCACTTGTGACTTGCATCTCTTCTGACTGTATACCATTTACCACCACTCTCTGTTTTCTGCCAGTCAACCAGTTTGCCACCCAGTTGACCAACTTCTGACCCACCCGAGCCTACCTAGCTTATTTATCAATCTTCTATGTGGAACAGTGTCAAAGCTTTGCTGAAGTCAAGGTAGGCGACATCAACTGCTCCCCTTGGTCCACCACTCTGGTTACCCAGTCAAAGAAATCTATGAGATTAGTTTGACAGGACCTTCCTTTGTAAACCCATGCTGTCTTGGATCCTGTGCCCCTATGGATTCCAGGTGTTGCACTATCCTTTCCTTAAGGAGTGCTTCCATAATCTTGCCCACTACTGAGGTAAGACTGACCGTCTGTAGTTCCCCGCCTCCTCCCTGCTACCACTCTTGTGGAGTGGGATCACATGAGCCCTTCTCCAGTCTTCTGGGACCTCTCCTGTGCTCAGAGACTCACTAAACAATTCTGCTAATGGCTCTGCTAGTTCCTCCTTTAGCTCCTTAAGTACCCTGGGATGTATGCCATCAGGTCCCATTGCCTTATCCACCCTGAGCTTAGCAAGCTCTTGTAGGACCCTTTCTTTTGTGAAGGGAGTAGTGCTCACCTCCTCCCCTGTGTCCATGATGCTGAGCTGTGGGCCCTGCCCTACCTTCTCTTCAGTGAATACTGAGCAAAAGTATCTATTTAGGATAGATGCCTTTACAGGGTCCTCCTCCTCACATGCTCCTTTTCTCCATTAAGCTTAGCAATACCCCTCTGGACTTTCTCCTTTCACTAATGTATCTATAGAAGTCTTGTCACCTTCTTTTACTGTTTGTGCTAGTGTTTCCTCAGTTTGGGACTTTGCCTGCCTTACTGCCTTACCTGCTTCCCTTAGGGCAGTTTGGTATGCCCCCTATCTTCATCCGCTGTGTTCCCTTATATTTTCTGAAGGCCAGCCTTTTGGCTCTGACCTTTTCGCTACTGTATTTGAGAACCAAAGTGGTTTCCTTCTTCTTTGCACTTCCTTTCTGTCTAACACAATGGGATGTTGCTTCAAGTATTGTATCCTTAATGCTTGCCCACTTGCCTGTAAACTCCTCACCTGTGTTTCTTTTGCCAGGGCTAGCTTAACTTGTTGGCCATCTTATCAAAGTCAGCTCCTCTGAAGTCCCATATTTTGCCTTGGAATGGGATGATTTAGATGTAGTAGCCAAATTGAACCATACCATGTGATGGTCACTGGCCTCAGGTGACCTTCTACCTGGAGATCTGTGATCCCTTCTTTGTTAGTCAGTACTAGATCTAGGATAGCCCTGTCTCTTGTGGGTTGCTGTACCAGTTGTTTGAGGCCCTCCCCTGCAGGGAATCCACTATGAGTCTAGTTCTGGCAGATGTTCCTGCTGGTATTGACCAATCTGTATCTGGCATGTTGAAGTCTCCCATTATCAGAACCTCCCTTTAGCTGTCATGTTTTGTATATCTTCTAACAGTAATGTGTCTATGTCCTCCTCTGGTCTGGGGCCTGTAGACAACCCCAGTTCTTATGGCTGTCCCATTTCCTGTTTCCAGGGTGACCCACAGTTCTTCTGGCTCCTTATGTGTATTCTGAATTTCTGTAGCTTTGATATTTTCATTAACATACAGGGCCACTCCTCCCCTTTGCACCTCGGTCTCTTCTGAACAATACATAGCCAGGTACTGAAGTCTCCCAAGTGTGGTTACTGGTAAACCACGCCTCACTAATTGCTACTATGTCCAGTTTAGCCTCTGACATTATTGCCTGCAGGTCTGGGATCTTATTTCCCAGGCTGTGAGCATTTGTGTACATGATTTTCCATTGGCCAGATTTTGGTGTGTTAGTTGTTGGGTGAGGTTTGGCATTACCCCAGTGCATCGTATGGGGAGACAAACCTTTTTTCTTACCTGGTGATGCAAATGAATGACAAACACACTGAATTCCAGTTTGACCACTAGCTGAGGGGGGAAGGGTGTTCTTCCCATTCAATGTATGGGGTGCTGCACCCCTCTCCCCATTTGCTAGTTTAAATATTCTGCGAAGACGTCAAACTTCTGCCCCAATGCACTGACTCCCTCTTTAGTCAGATGCAGTCCATCAAATTTAAAGAACTTTCGCTCCCAGAACTGTTGCCAGTTCCCTACAAATCTGTGTCCTTTTTCCTGGCACCAGTCCTTGAGCCACGTGTTTAGCTCCCCTATCTCCCCTTCTCTGACCTTCCGTCCATCTGCTCCCTTCTCCCAGACTGGCAGGATCTCGGAGAAGGAGATGCCGGACGAAATAGATGATAGTTTGTCACCCAGCCTAGAGGTTGATGAGCTCCTACTGCTTACTATGGTCTGAAAACTTACTTTGCTCCATAAGTTGTTGATGACGGCATATGTACTGCAGAGTCTGGCTTTTTGCCAGCAATATGCTGGCAAAGTAAAGTTTCACAACACTCCTAGCTGCAAGCAGTCTTCCCCCTAATTGACTGCATGAGTTCTTTCTCAGGCTCTCCAGAGCAAAAGTGTGTAGAATAGATTCTGATTAAAACAACCCCCAAGAATGTGCATGGCTCGGAGTGAACGGAGTCAGACAAGCCTTCCAGGTTCAGCTTGGAGATAACACAGAGCCCCCCACCCCCACCCCGAAAAACAAGTCAACTGTTTCTTCACCACCCTACCTATACTTTTGGGGTAAAAGCACCTGAAGCATCTGTGCGCCCCAGCTTCCACAGTTGTTTGTTTGGGGTGGGGGTGCTGATGGGCAGCAAATTCCATGGTCCATTACTTTTGTCTGGACTAGCTCAGCCGCCCTGTTTTCTCCTTCATCACACCACTACAGTATGTCAATAGTTGAGCAGTGCACTGTGGAGTTCTGCACTTAGCACACAAATTCCTGTAGACCATAGTAAGCAGTAGGAGCTCATCAACCTCTTCATCTGTGAACCCTTGTTGGCTATTGCTGTCTTCAGAAATGCATGTGTACAGCGTAGAACTCCTGAACAGTCACCCTAGACTTAATCAGTTACTTATTCCTGTCTTCCTGATCCTCTGGTTATGACATCACAGCATTGCCCCAAAAATGAGTCTGTTACAGGCAAATGAGTCGACTCTATGGGCAGGTATAAGCAGCTGGAAGAATGAAGTCTAAAGTGCAAGGAGCCTGTTCCGTGCACATGTAAAGAGTGGAAAGGCTAGAATGTCCTTGTTATGAAATTTGAGTCCTGCTGATGCTAATTGTAATGTTTTTGCAAGAAGCTAGAACATAAACTTTAAAGGGCAGTGCAAGTAGCAGATAACTCCCCCTCTCCCCCCAATGTGCCTCTGCTGCGCTTCTACCATACATGATCATAGTTGTGGCCATATGAAGAATGAATACATTTTTTTATTAAAAAAAATATATGTGTATTCAAATAAATGCAGATTTTTTTAAAACGCCCTAAAATGAAATAAAAAGATTAAGGAAACTGGGACCTGATTTAAATTAAAAAAAAAAAAAAAAGTCAATTGAGGGTGTTGGTCTTCGACAGGCATATAATCTCCTCCTGTCTCCACCCCCTTCCCAAACTGCAGTGAATGGGAGTGTGATGCTTTCAGCAGGGGGTATCTTTTTCCTCCCTGCAACAGTGCCACACAGCCTAAGTATGCAAATGAGCAGTCCAGATGTTGGTGGTCACACACACAGTGGATTGTAACAGCTGCAAGGGTGGACCATGGCATGGCACGAAGCACATGCTCTCATGCCATGGTTCATGCCCATGACTATGGCACTACCGACAAAGGCGTCCCCCACCCCCTCACATGGTGCCCGACATATGTGATTATATAAATATGTATGTTTTTTTACTTTGCTTGTGCCCTCTTCTGTCCTCCAATGCAGATAACTTTCTGGTTGCCACATGATAGCCATGACCCATCACTTCTGATTGTAGTTGCCTCAATATAACCTTAGCTGTACCCTCCAGGTGGAAAAGGGAGGGGGGGGACAACCCCAGAATTACTGTGCTGTGGCGTGGCGGGAGGTGATGTGTCAGGATTTACTAGGGTCCACCATCTGTTGCACTGGGGTCATTTTTCATCCAGCCTCTAGGATGTTTCTATGAATGGGGCTTAGTGCAGAAATGCAAGCGCCGGTGTTCCATCCGCAAGTCTGGCATAAACTTCCCCATGTCTCCCCTGCACTTTTCACCCAGGTGGCAGCCCTGTAGCAGAGGCAGTGACTTTCCCTCTTCAGAGGTGGAGTGTCCTTTGGGGTGCTCAGTCCCCCCCCCCTTCCAATCCTGAGCTTGCTCTCAAACTTAAGCTATCGGTGTTGTGAGTTGTAGTACTACCCCTGCACTGATGTGCCTGGTGTTCTGTTTTTAATCCCCAATGCCGGTCTTCTGTAGCAGTCCAGTGGCCCTGAGCAGCTCCATTTATTTAGTTTTTTTTCCTCGTGTCCAGGGGATTCAGTCTTCCCTAGGCCATTCCATGGTAAGATCGAAGGTGCTGTGCATCACCTAAGCCTACCCCCTGCTGGAAAATATAATCTTCTTCGAGGATATATCTTTCATTAGGCCACATCTATGGAACTATAACTGCTAGGCACCTGGGATACACAGAGCGTTTTGCAAGCAGTCAGCTGAGAGTGGCCTGACGGCGATCGTTGTCACTCCCATATAAACCTGGGCAGCCCCTTTCCTCTCAGCCTTTTCTCCCGCCATTGACCGTACCTGCCAGACTGCCCACAGAGATGCTGCTGCTGCAGTCGACTGCTGCTTAGCCTTTTTGAAATTTCTCTCCTAGTTTGATATCACTTTTTAAAAGTGATTTTTGTTATTGCGTATGTTGTCTAAAGAACCTGTTAAGCTGTTTAGATATTGTGAATGTGATGAAAAGATTTAGTCGAGTGACCTACACGACGTCTGCGCGTGCTGCCTTGGCATGGCTCATAACATTAAGGCCTGTAAACTCTGCCTCAAGTTTAACACAGCTACCCAGTGATGCAGAAGTAATGCCTTGGAAACCCACTTTTTAAAACGGCAGATAGCCAGGATAGAGAAAGAGCTCCAACACGTCGCTGGCCCGCTCCTCAAGCTCTTGATTATCGAAGTCCTGGGTCAAAGGCACCGGGCAATATAAGCACTAACACTGGGAGAGAGAAAGGAGTAAGGAGATGTCCTCCCCAGTATGTTCTCAATTGTATGTTCTCAGTTGTCCCTGCAACCCAGCGCGACCACTGCTGCTCTGTCGACCACATCGGTGACAACACCACCGGCCGCCTGGACCTCTGATCCCTCCAGGTCGGGCCAGATCGTGAGTACTGTCAGACCTAACACGGCTGGTGAAGGGCCATCAGTGTCAGGGACAGTACCTTCCCCGTTGACGTCCCAGAGTGTGCCTGTTGTACAGGCTGATGCTGACATGCAGGTAGTGCTTTTGTCCTTCGCAGACATGCTGAAGTGCCTACTGCTGCCTCCTCCTGCTACAGGAGCAGCATCGATGGGGCAGTTCACGTGCCCCATGCCATCTCGGGCGTCGACGACCTCTTCTGCTTCTTCTTTGAGGCCTACAGAAGCCGTCGACAAGGATCAGGAATATAAACCTGACCTCATACTGCAAGAGGAAGAGTAGGAGGAAGACTATGTGGAGACCTTTTATGAAAGGTGTAGCTCCACTATATCCACAGGGAGTGAGGACTTTGTTGAGTATACTCCGAGGTCCACCTCTGTAGACCCCTCATTCATTTCCATGTTGCAGCAACTCCAGTCTGCTATGGGGTTTGAATCAGAGGAGAAAGTCACCACCAAAAGGAATTTGGTGGAATTTTTAGAACTACCTGATTCACCACCTGTTGTGATTCTTCTTCTATTCCTTGCTCTGGAGGATACAACCCTGGCTGCCTGGCATAGACCTAATATGATTCCTGCCATTCCTAGGAAGGCAGACAGGTTGTCTTGGGGCCCCTTCTGGTAGGCAATTTTTTGCAGGTCAACCCGAGGCTGATTCAATTGTGATAAAAGCAGCCCACGATAGGTCTGAAGTGCCTAAATATTTCTGATATTCTTCGGGGGTGTCTGTCATCAGGTCACACCGTAGGAACTTCACCATCATTGAAGCAGAATCCACATGGAAGATTTTCCAGCAGTACCACTGGGGCACCCATGCCAACGTCACCAAACCTATAAAGGCATGAGCGGCCCCGCTCCCTCCTCAGTTCTTTCCTGCTGTTGACTCTGTTCATACGGGTCTCCATAGAAGCTCCGTTGCAGTTCACGCCATTTTGCCTAGGAATTTTTTTCCTTTACCCTAGCTTTCAGAATCTCTCTTAAACAAGATACTCCTTTCTTCGTTTATGTTGAGTTATTCCTTCTACATCTCTTTCATTGCTGCTGCTGCAGAAAGAAGATTGCTTCTTCAGAGAACCACAACCTCTGTGGCTGCTGTCTTGGTCCTGACCACGATGCCTCTGACTGTGAGCTGTGCCAAAAATTTAATCTCACAACCCTTAGGTGTTGTAAAAAGGCTTTGAAGAAATTCCTTATGTAGCAACAGGTAGCCATTTCTGGGCAGGGATCCTCCGGGGTTCCTCCTTCCCGGTCACCGATGGGTTTGCCGAGCTCCCAGGCTTTGTAGGCCCAAGACAAGTCTTTGGGGAAAAGTCATAAAAAAGACAGTGAACCCTGGTGGTTCTCCCGATCCCCAGCAGCTTCTTCTTCCTCCAGGGACACTTCACCGGCTGCAGCTGCACCAACTTACTCAGCTGTCCAGGTCTCTACTTCTCACAGGCCCTTACTGACAGCACCTCCTCCCACGTCTCAGGGAGGCCAGCCGTCATCTCCCTGTTTGTCAACCCTTGGGTCATCAGCTACGGGCCCTCCGTCACAGCTTGATGCTTTTTCAAGCCCTAGGACATCAGGGCCCTCTGGCTGTCCAGACCCGACAGATGGCTCATTGCGCCCTGTGCCAATGACTCCTCTGCCATAGATGCACCCTTCTCCTGCCGTTGACCTCAGTGACCTTTTGGCCAGGATATCCACAGCTTTGGTGCACCAGTTGGGCTCTTACAGAACTAGATCTCTGACCCTGTCGACGGCCTCATCATCGTCAATGCCACTTAGGCCTTCTTGGGCTGCACCCCTTAGGCTGTTGTCGGATCTCGAGTTAGAACAGATCAGTGTTGAAGAGGAATTACCCACCCTGACCTCATCCTCCCTGAGGAAGAGGAGAAGGAGGAAACTCTTTCCTCTGGTAAGTCTTCTGCTTCTTCAGTGAGTGAGGAGTCTGTTAAACGTTCCCCCAGATCCCTCCTGAAGATCCTACCTTATTTAATGTCATGAAGTAGCTGTCCACAGCTATGGGCTTCCATACTGTGGAAGAGGATGCCACCAGGAGAGAACTTGTGGACTTCTTGGAGATTCCAGAATCTCCCCCTAAGGTCATTCCTTCTTCCCTCCCAGCTCTGAGAAATGTCACTACTGTGGCTTGGTACCATCCAGGCATGGTTCCCACCATGTCCCGCAGGGCAGATAAACTCTATCATTCCCCAGCAGGACCTGCCTTATTATGCTGCCCAACCTGAGACTGATTCTGTGGTCATTAAACAAGCACATGACAGGTCCAAAGTGCCCAAGCACCTTAGCTCCTTCCCCTTGATGAGGAATCCAGATGGATTGACCTTTGGGGCAAGAAGGTTTATGCCTCCTCCACTCTGGGACTTCAGCTTGCAAACTGTTTAGCACATGTGGTCAACTATCAAAATACCACCTGGAGAAAAGGGAAGGCGGCTGCTTAAGCCCTCCCAGAATAAACAGGAGGTTCTCAGATCTTTGCAGGCCACGGAGGACATCAGTAAGCACCTCCTCAGTGCCTTGTATGATATTTCTGATACTGGTGCCAGGACTGCTGCCACAGGCATTTGCTTTCGTAGGCACACCTGTCTGAGGGTCTCCGGTTTCGCAGCCGATGTCCAGCAGAAGGTACTGAATGCCCACTTCAGTGGCTCAAAATTATTTGGACCAGATGTCCAGGACATCATTAATGATTTACAGGCATCTGGCAGGGCTGTTAAGCCTGTCTATTTGCTCTATCATACCTAGCCTAGGAGCAGACACGTGCCCGTCCTTTCACAAGGTGTCTCAAGTCTGGAGCAGGCTCCCGTCCCCAAGGAAAGAGAAGAGCATCCTCGGCCCTACCTGCCACTTCCTCTTGAGGCCAAGCTGCCAAGTGTCCCAGATGTGATGGATCAGCCCAGCAGTCGGATCCGCCTCTGCCTGACTCCTTGCCAGACCCTCCCTTCTTCTGGTCCCCGATCAGGAGGTGGTGGTCGGAGGTGGGTTCTCCCTCCATCTCAACCAGTGAAGAACCATAACTTCAGATGCCTGGATTCTTTAGATTACAGAACGGGGTCACACTCTGGAGCTCACAGAACAGAACTCAGAGACTGCTCTGGTACCCTCCACTTTGCCTCCAGCCCATGTAATGGTTCTTCGGAAAGAGGTACAGTCACTTCTACGGAAAAAGGCCATCCAGCCAGGGCCCAGGCGGAAGAACAGGGGTTTCTACTCCTGGTTCTTCCTGGTCCACAAACGAACTGGAGATCTGAGGCCTATTCTAGATCTCAAGGTCTTTAATCTTTATATCCAGTACAAAAAAATCCGCATGGTCACTCTGCCAGGTCTGCTGCCCCTACTAAAGCAGGGCAGTTGGCTGTGCTCTCTTGATATGCAGGATGTTTACTTGCATATCTCGGTTTCTCTGATTTCTTTTTCAGGGTGAACATTACCAATTCAAGGTGCTGCCCTTTGGCTTATCCTCTGCGCCACGGGTCTTAAAAAAAAAAATGCTTAGCAGCAGTAGCTGCTGCCCTCTGGAGAAGACCGTTACATCTTCCCCTACCTGGACAACTAGCTCTTCAAAGCTATGTCCAGAGATCAGCTCCACTGGACCCTGGAGAGGACCCTCAAACTATTTCACTCCTTGGGCATAATTGTCAGTCTGCTCAAGTCTGTCTTGGTTCTGTCCTGGGAGACTGCAGTATATAAGGGTGGTCCTGGACTTGGTGCAAGGCAGAGCCTTCCTGTCCCGGAACAGGGCAGAGTGCTTAATTTCACAGGCTTAGGTAGTTGCACAGAGATGTTATGTACCTGTGAGAGTGTACTTGAGGCTATTAAGCCTCATGGCTGCGGCCACTTCCATGCTCCCCTGACCAGACTGCACATGCATGTGCTCCAGTGGGTCTCCCGGGTGCTGTGGGACCAACGCACAGATGATCTGGAGCAGCCAGTGCTGGTCTGCTTTCCAGTCTGCAAGGTGCTCCAATGATAGAATGACCTCCAGAACCTGCTGAAAGGAGTCCCAGTCCTGATTTCCTCTCCCCAATAGATTCTCACTATGAATGCCTCCAGTTTGAGCTGGGGAGTGCACCTGGGTCCCTTTCAGAATCAGGGGGACATGCTCCCCAGTTGAGACATCTTTGCATATCAACGTACTCTAGATGTGGGAAGTCCTGTATGCCATGCAGGCTCTTCAGAACCTTCTCTTTCTGGGTTAGTTGTTGGTCCAGTCGGACAACCTCAGTGTTTACTACATCAGCAAGCTGGGGGGAACACATTCGTACCCCCTGTACAGGGAGGCCATGGGATTCTGGTACTGGACACTGGACCACAGCCTGGTCCTCACGTCAGTTCATGTCCCCGGTGTGCTGAACACCCTTGTGGTCAGTCTCAGCCGGACTCGATCCAGAATGCACGAATGGGAACTTCTCTCATCCATTGCCGAAGATCTGTTTGATAGATGGGGTCATCCAGAGTTGGACATTTTTGTATTCCCACTAAGCGAAAAACTGCCTAGTTTCTGCTCGCTAGATCCAAGGCCTGGAGTTTTCTGGTGAGACGCGTTGTCCCTGTCTTGGAGCGGGATGTTACTTTATGCCTTGCCTCCATTTTCCATGATTCAGAGTGCGCTAATCAAGCTGCAGATTTTGGGGCAGTATGATCCTGGTAGCACCCTACTGGCCACGGCAGTTATGGTTTCCGTTACTGCAACAGTTAGCGGAAGAACCTCACATTCCTCTGCCCCTTTGCAGGGATCTGCTGACAGAGACTCGAGACCCTGATCCATCCAAACCTCAAGTCCCTTCATCTGCATGCCTAGCTCCTGAGGACATAGACATCACCTGGTTTGGAGTATCTCAGAGGGTGGCGGGGGTCCTCTGGCAGCTCGAAAGCCCTCCACTAGAGCCACTTATGCCATAAAGTGGAAGAGATTTGCCATCTGGGCTGCCAGACATAATCTGGACCCTTGTACCTGTCCAGTGAGCCAGCTCCTGGACTACCTGATCTCCCTGTCTGTCGGGTTTCCAGTAATCCTCCCTCAGGGTGCACATTTTGGCTATTTCTGCCTTTCACAAGCTCATGGGTGGTCGTATAGTGGCTCAATTAGATGTGTCCCATACCTTTCTTGGGGGCATCCTGTACCTGAAACCTCCAGTCCCGTTCCCCTATCCCAATTTGGGATTAAAATTTTGTTTTGGAGAAATTGACCATGTCTCTGTTTGAGCCAGCTGTGACTTGTGAGCTACACTTTTTCTTGGAAAGCGTTCTTTTTGGTTGCTGTTACTTCCGCTTGAAGGATTTCCATGCTTCAGGCTCTCTGGTGTGAGGAAACTTATTTGATTTTTCACAAAGACAGGGTGTCATTGCGCACAAGTCCTAACTTTATCCTTAAAGGAAAGCTGTCGTCATTCTAGCCTCCTGCCCCCCGCAAGGCTTACCCTCCGGTCAAGTCTTTTAAGTATGTTGCGGTGCTTTTCTTGCACAGACGTCCAGCTTACTGGAGCCACTCGCACCAGAAGGCTGTATGGCGGTGGCCTTGGCGGGAGTGGACGCCTCATTTGACCCGGAGGCACTCGAAGGGCCCAAGCACGAGCCAGATGGGTGGGTTGATGCTGGCTTGACACCTCCAAGATGGCCGACCTGGAGTGGTCCTGGGGTTATCTTGAGCACGGCGACCCAGACTAAGTCGTGTGGTTGGGGAAGAGGAGTCCCGGTCCTGGTTCTTCTCCTTGTCTTTCTTTTTACGGTGACCCTCTGGCGAAGATGAGGCCTGACGAAGCTTCTTCAGCTCCTTTTCCATGGAGGTTATTTTCTTTTTAAGGATGTGGGCCTCCAGGGACTGCTGTCTCTGTCTGCGGGTGGCGGCGTTGAACTTCTGGCTGTGCTGGCACTTCTCCATGGGGTGATCCGGGCCTAGACAGAAGGGCACTGGGAATGTCCATCCTTGTGCGGGAGTTGGGCGCTGCATGAGTCGCACTCATCCTTGTGCTCGGAGGGTGTAGGGGATGACATACACCGCTGAGAAAACTGACAAAATTCAAGAAATCAAAGAAAAAACGGCAGTAAAACTACAGGCGACAGACTGGCGAGCAGTTAAACTTAACCACGAGGCGCTTACACAATCTAACGGCGGGAAAGAACTGGAAGGCGGGCATGGGTGACCGCCCCTTTATACTGACGTCAGTCACCTGATGTGGGGACGGTTCCCCACCAGAGACTGCTAGCTAGAAATTTTTCCGTGAGGTCCTGACGCCTGCCGGCATCAGTCCTATATGTAATTACCTTCTGCAAGAGCCTCTCTCGAAGATCTACTGTTACGGTAAGTTCTTATGTAACTGTACTGTCTTCGAGGGGATCTCAGTCATCAGATCTGCCTTCCCTTCCACCATCCACCTTATATGGGGCTCTCTTCTCAGAACTGGCTAACTGGTGTATTCAACCTTTTATTTTGTCCTGGGCACTCTCTCTCTCTCTCTCTCTCTGTCTTCCCCCGTCCCCTCCATCCCCCATGGTGCAGGTTTGTTCCCTTAGTCTCCTGGAGAAAGAACTAAGGAGGCAGCGGGACTGCTCACACCTTTATAGGGTTGGTGATTTCGACAGGTGATGGTATGAGTGGCCCCAGTGGTACTGCTTTAAAATCTTCTGTGTGGATTCTGCTTCACCGGTGGTGAAGTTCTTATGGTGTGATCTGATGACTTGGATCCTCTCGAATATCTACTGTTACGGTAACTTCTTACATAACTGTTCTATCTGAACCAGTTCTTGTGGAAGCGCAAGTTCTAGATGGTCAGAAAGGATCAGATCATTCAGTCTCTGGATCAGAACGTAGTTTTGTTCTTTGGACCTTCAGGATGTTGTCTTCCACATCCCAGTCCATCCATTCCAGTGCCAGTACCTCGGGTTTTGAGCATCAGGAGTCCTGTACCAGTTCCAGGTCATGCCCTTCAGCCACTTCTCTGTGCCCAGGGTCTTCTCCAAGTTGCATGGCAGTGTGGTGGCCTTTCTACGGCACCGAAGTGTGAGAGTGCACCCTTCCCAGGATGACTGATGGCCAGTCCATCCAAAGAGGCCATTGAGAGATCCAGAGATCTTGCTCTCCAGACATGCCGAGACTTGGGCCTGCTGGTCAACCCAGACAAGTCCGATCAGGTCAGAAGTAGGCTCCCTGCGAACCGGGCACTGGATCTTCTCTCCTTTGCTTGATCCTTTCAGGTTGGGCTCTTGCACCCTGCCTGGGATTTCCTGTGGCTACTGAGGTACATGGCATCCTACACAAATGTGGTCCCCTGGGCACGCTGGTGGATGCATCACCTGCTGTGGGAGTTGGGCCGTCAGTGGACCCAGTACATTAGGCACCCAGCTGATGTGATATGCCATCCGGTGGTGGCTGGTCTTGGAACTTCTGGAGGAAGGAGTCTGGTTTGTCTACCCAAAGCTGACAGTCATGCTAGCAACAGATGCGTCTCTGGTAGAGTGGGGAGCACACCAGGAGGACAGCAGAGCCCACAGGTTCTGTTTACTCCTGGAATCCAGTCACCACATAATCCTGCTGGAGATCCATGCAGTGTGGCTGACTCTGACGGAATTAGCTCCTCTAGTCAGGGGTCAAGATGTGCAGGTTCAGATGGACAGTACTACAACCACGTTCTAACTGAATATGCAAGGCATAGCACACTCCTTTCTCTGTGTCGGGAGGCGTGCCATGCCTGGACCCCTGTGCGCAATCTGGGTGCAGATCTCCTGCTAGTCCATGTCGCAAGAGAGAAAAATCTGCTGGCAGATGCTCTCAGCTGGGTAGGAGAGATGTCGCACGAGGGATCCCTGAATCAGGAGGTGGTGAACCACCTGTTCTCCCTGTGGGGCATGCCTCTAGTGGATCTGTTTGCCTTCTGGGAGAATGCCAAAGTGAGGCTGATTTGTGCCCGCCGTCATATCTCTGGATACTGTTTGGGGATTGCTTCGCAAGGCCCTGGATCACAGGCCTCCTGTACACCTTTCCTCTCTTCCCCTTGATCCACAAGGTTGTGGTCAGGGCCTGGAAGGACAAGGCATAGATGATCCTAGCAGCTCCAGACTGACCAAGGCAGTTCTGCTACCTAGATCTCCTCAACCTCATCAGCTGACCTATGTGGTGGCAGCCTCTCCGCCCATTTCAGCTGACCAGACATCAGTAGACAGTCCTGCATCTGGACCTGAAATCCCTGCACCTCTCAGCCTGGTTCCTGAGTGACTAAGAGTTCTAGGCCTTGGGTCTCTCAGAGGATGTGGACCATGTTGTGGAAGCCTCCCGGGAGGAGTTGACTCGTTGCTGCCAAGCATTGAAACGGAAGAGTGTCTCCATATGCTGCCAGGACAAGGAGCTTGATTCCCTTGCCTACCCTTTGGCAAGCATCCTGGGCTACCTCTGGTTCTCTCAGCTGGGGCTGCGAACGATGATGACCATCAAGGTGCACCTGACAGCCATCTCTACTTACCAGGCATGGGCTGGTCAGCTGACAGTGGTCCAGGAGAAGGTGGTCAGGCTTTTTTTTTTTTTCTCAAAGGCCTGGATCACCCGTCATCTCCAGTGTGTGAACCACCACCGCCATGGGACAGACTGCTGGTGCTGGCTGTGCTCATGAGCAAGCCATTTGAGGCTATGCACAGGTGTGAGATGTTGCACCTGTCATGGAAGATAGCCTTCCTGGTGGCCATTATGTCAGCCAGAATAATTGGGGAGCTCCAGGCACTTTCGGTGGCGTCTCCTTACTTGGTCTTTCACAGGGACAGAGTCGTCCTTCTTCCCAACCCAAAGTTCCTCCCGAAGGTAGTATCAGAGCTTCACCTTAATCAGGGGATTAACTTACCAGTGTGCTTCACTAACCCTTCTTCGGAGGCCAACTGCAGGCTCCATACTTTGAATCTGTGGACGGTGCTTTCCTGTTACAGGCAGCACAAGGCTCAAGTTTGGGAAGAGACTTGCCAGCTGTTTGTAACATAAGCTGAAGCCAAGCTTGGCAGACCAGCAGCAAAGTGGATGATTGGTAGGTGGATTACATCTTGCATCGACCTCTGCTATAGGTTGACTGGTTAGGAACCTCCTGCCGTGCTTAGGGCTTATTCCGCCAGACATAGTGCTGCCTTGGTGGTTGCTTCCAGAGGAGTCCCTATCCAGGAAATCTGTAGAGCTGCTGTCTGGAACTCAGCATGCACCTTCATTTCCCATCACTGCATCAACTTTGAGTCTCATTGGTATGCTGCTTTCGGGACCTCGGTTTTCCAATCTCTGTTTGCCAAGTAGGGGTGTACGCTTTGCCCCTCCTCCCAGAGAACTGCTAGGACTCTGCCAGAGTGTGAATATTAAAATATATCCACACTCCTAGAAAAATGGGTTACTCATCTGTAACAGTCATTCTAGGAGTGGTATATCGTTCTTATCCACACATCCCACTTGGCCTCCCCAGGCATGTGACACACAGATCCCTGCTTTCACTGTGCAAGATCTGACATCACTGGGCTGAGTCGGGGGATGTACTATCCAGATGGTGGGAAGAGCTTAGCTTTAAGACGTCTCATAAATCAGTAATTCCGGTGGAACTGCCAGAATATGGATGTGGACTATATACCACTCCTAGAACTACGACTACAGGTGAGTGACCTATTTTTCTGGCTCACAAAGTGGCGACCCCTTGATGAACTGTAATAGTTCTTTGTGCATCATTGGAGACTCTGCTCCTGGGCACTGGGGTTAAAGGGACACTATTAAGCCTGGTTATATAAAATGTATGCAGAATGTTTTTTCTTTGTATTTTGGTTACTGTATTTACGCACAGTGTCAGTATGTAATTCGTTTTGTGAAACGAGGCCTCCAGTTCATATTTTTGTTGAAAATTCAGTTCACCGACATTTTAGTGTTACCAAACCAGCAGTGAACTTTGTTCACATTTTCAAGTTTACGCACCTGCCATATGTGATAACTCACTGTCTGTGTGCATGGTCCCAATCTCTTCGTACTCAACACTGTCATGATGCGGCACTGTCACTCTGTCAGAGCTGTACCTGCTTTATTTTCTAAACTCTACCTCTTGAAACCGTGAGTCATTATTTTTTTTTATGTATTTTCATGTAATAATTTTTTTGCTGTTTTGAAACTGTTGTCCTCACTTTTATTGTTGTTGTTGAGTACCTTTTAACAAATGGTGTGATACTGACAGTGTAGAACAATATGTAGGCGGAGACAAAAACATGCATAATGTGAATAATGCCACAAGGTTTGAAGAGCTGGAGTTTAGAAAATGAAGTATGTATAGCTCCGACCGAGTGTCAGTGGATGTCTGTCACTGAGAGTGCCGCGTCATGACATCGCCAAGTATGAAGACATGGTTACCACGTGTGGCAGGCGCATAAACTTTAA
Organism: Neoceratodus forsteri; assembly: GCA_016271365.2. Classification (NCBI taxonomy): domain Eukaryota; kingdom Metazoa; phylum Chordata; order Ceratodontiformes; family Ceratodontidae; genus Neoceratodus; species Neoceratodus forsteri. The sequence goes on from JADMNL010000025.1 coordinate 401,131,938, forward strand.
AATGTAAACAAAACGCTGCCGGTGTGGTAACACTAAAATGCAGATGAGCTGAATTTTCACTAAATATATAAGAATTTGAAGCCTTGTTTCAGAAAACTAATTACGTGCTGACACTCTGCGTAAGGGCACTTACCAGAATACAAAGAAAAAGACATACTGCATAAATTTTGTATAACTAGGGCTGACGGTGTCCCTTTAAGGGTGCCAGAGACCTGCTGCGCATGGCACTGTGGCTTGGTGCATGCAGGTGTCCTCCTTAAGTGTCCATTCCCCTGACCCCATTTTTCTGTGCTGTTGCACTAACCTGTATGATGACGCAGGGAGTATAAAGACACAGGGAAAGACTTGCAACCACCCCCCTCCTTTTTTTTAATTTTTTATAGCATGGGCGGTGGGGAGGGACGAGGGAAAAATGTGCCACAAGTGATCCTGCCCACCACTGTGCAGTACAAAGTCGATACTGTGGATGGGGCTCTTGTTAAACTGTAAGGAGACTCTTCATTGCATTGCTGTTTTACAATAACAAGCATTTGTCAATGCCGAATGTTTGCTTGCTGGCATTGGCAGTGGTAGTGTAGAAGTTACAGAGCTGCATAACAGAAATGGCAGTGAAGTATTGAACTGAAGCCAACCCCACCACCACCCTGCAGAGAGTGACAGGCATTGTGGTGTGCCTTTGAGTCTTCAAGCATAACGGCCACGCCATTTTATCACACCCTACCCTGCAGACACTGGCAAGTGTCACGGTGTGCCTTGGGGTCTTTGGCCCTTATGCGCACCCCATTCCATTAGGAAACATGGTGAGATGGGTGCAGTTAGGAGAATGGGGTGAACTTTGGAGCCGAAAAGTCCAAGGCATACCTCGATGCCTCTCACTGGCTGCAGGGTGTGGAATGGTATGAGCATTATAGGCAAGAATCCCAAGTCACACCCCTGATGCCTGTCATTCTCAACAGGGTGGGGTGTTATGGTTGGAAACCCTAACACCTCAGGCATTCGCAGTATTTTCACCCAAATTTTGAACATGTTTTTGTGACCCCACCTCATGAACAGTGGCAATATCAGTTTGTTAGCTAAAGCTGCTTATGCACAGCGACTACGGCATTTAGCACCACAGGTGCAAAAACACATTCCGAACAGGATGTGAAAAATGACAGCTGTACTGTTCATGGGGAGGTGTAAAAAATGGCAATGTTGCAAATCTGCAGTCAAAATATTAAAAAACTGGTGAAGTCACGAGCGTGCATAGAAACTGTGCAACGCAAACTCGTAATGTAATTAGTTTGGGGATTTTTTGCAGCAGATTGTCAACACAGGCATTTTGGGACCTCCGATCATGAACAGTGTCACTGTGATTTTCTTTATCTGTCCCGAACAATGATTTCCCACAGCGACCACGCATCTCTGCACTGAAAGTGTGAAAACACACTTCGGCCATGTTGTGAAAAATGACAGCTGTACTGTTCATAAGCAAGTGGAAAATGCCACTGGTGAAAATCTGGACTGAAGATATTAAAGTCATGAACTTACGAGGGTGCGTGGAAACTGCGCAATGCTCACTCGTAACACAGTCATTTTTAGGAATTTTTTCACCAAATTTTCAACATAGCCATTTTAAGACCTCTGCTCATGAACAGTGTCACTGTGATTTTCTTAATGTGTCCCATACATTGATTTTGCACACCGACTGCGCCATTGTGCGCTACATGGGCGGAAACATGTTTTGGATGAGATGTGAATAATGACAGCTGTACTGCTCAAAAGGAGGTGTGGTAAAATGGTAATGTTGAAAATCTGGAGTGAAAATATTGAAAATTCGCAAACTTACGAGCGCATGTAGGAACTGCGCAACTGCACGCTCGTAAAACAGTCATTTTTAGGAATTTTTTCACCAAAGTTTCAACATAGACTTTTTGAGAGCCTACTATGAACACTGGCAGTGAACTAGTTACATCTGGTCCCGAAGGTGATTTCACGTAGTGATCATGTAAATCACCCTTCGCGCCCAATTAACGCCATGGCAGTGCAAGAATTCATGAAGAGGGGTCCCAAAATCCCATGTTGGAAAATTTGGGCCAAAATTCCCAAAATGCCTGAGATATGCAATAAAGTTGAAAAACTCTATCTATCCCATTATACAGCTTACCGGCATTTCCTCAGTTTGCGGTCGGCTTTGAAGAGTGCAGACATGTTCCCAGTCTTGGCGAGATCGTCGCGCCGAGCTCCAGTGGTATGGGGTGGGGAGGCAGGAAAGCGTAGTGGTGGGTGCGGGGTTGTGGAGAGGGGCAGGAGAAGCTACCAGGGACAGTTTTGTATTTACAGGTGGTATTTTATTTCCTAAGACGACGAGGGACGCTTGCCACATTAGTGGGGCTCTCAGCGTGGCAGCTGGAAGGATGTTGGTGGGGGGCAGGAGCCACGGGGGATTGGGCACCCCTCAGCTGTAACATCATTTTGCCGCACCTGGATGCTTTGGGGGCGCAGTCGGCTAGGGGATTGGGCACCCCGCCAGCCAGAAACATCTTGCCAGCGTGGCACCTGGATGCTTTTTGGGGCGTGGAGTTGACAGGTTGGTCGGCGCCACACGGCCGTACAGTGGGGGAGCGCAGAGCATGCAGTGTGTGCGCGTTAAAGTGTGTGTGTAGGGGAGGCGCATGAGCAGCACATATCTTATCGCTGCTCACTGAAGCGTAGCTCCCCCTTTCAATTGTACGCCACTGCATTTTGGAGCTGTCATAGACAGCTCGAGCAGGCATTGGAGAACTGCGGCCGCGCCTGCAAACACACTGCCTGAATTGGAAGAGGGCTGCCACACCTCTGAAAACTCGGATGATGGCACTATGTTTCTTGCACATGCGTGCAAGCAAACATAAAAATGGAACCAACATGCCCAGTTCAGCACAGCTGGCAGTCTTCTCGGTGTTAGACCCAATAAAAATGAGAGACCCTCTTACCCTGGAGAGGTGAGTCCTTTAGGTCAGGACTGAAATATTTTTGGCAAAGCCGTTTGAGAAAATTGTGCCCATTCTGTGGATAGCAAGAGGTTTTCAATTTCTTGTGACATAAGTATCTTGTTTTCACAAGAACTAAATTTGCCTCCAGATTTAACAAAACAAATGCTTTCTTTATGCTATTTTTTTGTTGTTTCAAGCCTCAAAAGCAGTATTCTTCACTAGACTTTTTGCTTAGGTTAATTGAAGCCAAACCTTGTTATTGTAGTTTAAACCAATTCTTCAAACAACATGAAGTCTTGCTGTATTCTGACAATCTGCAGTTAGCTCCAGCCTTTAAACTGCCCCAGAGAGTATAGGGTTAATTTTCTATGCAGTGCATAGAATGTTGAGCTCGAGCTCGGTTGAGGTCTCTGTCTGCAGCACTTTGAAACCCAACCGTCAGATTCTTTACTCTACCTCACTGAACAGTTGCTCCGGAGATTTATCCTTCTGCTCGGTTCAAAGTCTGTTAAAGTTGTCGGTTCATTCCGAATTTAAATCCGAAATTAGTTCCGCATTGTTGGTTCAGGCTGTATATGCAGTACCATGAGTACTTAGATAGATAGTTTTCTGTTTACTTTGTGGAAATTAAAAGACTTGTCCGATTGGTTCGGCTGAACCGATCTAATAGTTTGATTTCTTGTGCTTTTCTTTAGTGTGTGGTTACCGGTCCTTATCAGTTTATAAAAAAAAACGTGTTTTAAATGTTTTTTTCCAATACCCGTGACACGATTAGGAACCGATAAGAGAGTCTTGCGTGGCGGTTGCCAAAAAAAGGGTAAGTTTGGTTAGGTTGGCCATGTCTGAGAAACCCAAGAAAAAAAACGGGCCCACTGGGTTTCAACACTGCAGTGAGTGTGGGGAGGTGTTTGCTAAGGCCGATCCCCACACCACCTGTGTTTATTGTCTGGGGTTTGAACACCTCGATACAGACTGACAAATTTGTAAAAACTTTCCTAAGTCTACCCTGGAGAAAAGATTAGGTAGACTTAGGGGGAGGCAGAGAAGTCCGCTGACCTGGATGGCCAGCCGGGTTCGGTTCTGACCGAACCAGGAGTGGTGCCCTCTGACCAGGGTGGTACTTATTCGGGCAAGAGGAGAGCCGATCCTGAGGGATCGGTTCCTATGAAAAGGAAATGTAAAGACAAGTCAGCCGCTTCCGATCCGGAGGCTCATGTTCCGACCGCTGATGAGATTGCCCGAGCAATTCGGATTGTTGAATCGCTTCGCCCGGTTCCGTCCGATCTGGCTCAGTTAGCTAGGGGCTCGATTCGGTTGGTTCCACCAGTTCAGGATTATGCTGCTGAAGATTTTTATGAACCGGAATTTGAGGAGGAGGGGGATTATGAACAAGATGATGACTATGATGGAGCAGAAAGTCTGGATGTGCCCATTGAACCGGACATCTCCCCAGACAGACCTTCTGATGTTTCCCCTCCTAGGCTCGCTGAATCCCCTCCCCACTATCTGTTCTACAGGAAAGTGGCTGAAACTCTCCAGCTCCCTATGGAGGAAGCTACAGAGGATCAAGAAGAGCCTGATTTTGTTGAAATGATGGACATCCCAGAGTCCAGGAGGCTGTCTGTTCCCCTGCACAAATCATTTGGGAAACAGACACAAAAAATTGTAGTCTCCTTATTCTGTACCTCCTGTTAATAGAAGAATGGACAAGAGGTATACCTTATCAGGCTCACACACATAGTTTTTCTACCAGCAATGCAGCCATGTTGGGGTCGTGCAGGCTGTAGCCTGTGACGGGGCTAATGTTCCCTTGGCTTCACACCCCCCAGATAAAGACTCCAGGAGGATGGATGCCTTGGCAAAGAAGCAATACATGGCATCCTCTTTGGGACTCAGGCAGGCTAATTATATGGCCTATGCAGCTGGGTACCAGAAGTCCAGGTGGGGCACTGTGCTGGCACTGGCTAAACAGGCCTTCCCCCCAGCTGGCCAAGGAGCTGGAGGAGGTGACTGTGGATGGGATTGAGGCATCTAAGGTACAGTTTCATGCTGCTGTGGACTCCAGTGATGTGTCATCAGGAGTCATGGCTACATCTGTGGCTCTTCAGAGAATGGCTTGGCTCAGATGTACTAGCCTCTCACAGGACACCCAGGCTAAAGCCATGGATTTCCCTGTGGAAGGTAATTCTCTGTTTGGGGAGCAGACAGAGAATTACATGAAGAAGATGGAGGAATATACCGCTTATAGGAGTGCACAGGCCAAGGAGAGGCAGGCAGCTCCTCAAAGGCAGCAATCTAGGGGCAGGGGCAGGCCTTTTCGTAGGCCTTTCTACCAAGCACAGACCTCTTCTCCCTTTTCACAGAGGGGGTTCTTCAGAGGGAGAGGCAGAAGGGGGATGAGCAGGGCTGCATCCACTCCTCAGCCTAAAGCCCCTGCCAAACAGACACCCTGATTGGCCTGCCTGGGTCGACTCTCCTATCCCTGTAGGGGGCAGGCTGGCTTACTTCGTCCAGGACTGGATGTCTGTTACTTCAGACAAGTGGGTCCTGGAAGTAGTAAGCCAGGGACTGGTTCTCGGCTTCAAAAAATTTCCGAAGATGAGAGCCAGATCTTTTCCACCTGCAAGTCTCTCTGAAACCCTTGCGCTAGAGGCAGAGGTTTCATCTCTTCTGGCCTTAGAAGCCATAGAGAGAGTTCCTACCCTACACTGGGGCAAAGATCTGTACTCCAGGTACTTCCTTACCCCAAAAAGGATAGGGGAGTGGCGACCCAACCTAGAGCTAAGATACCTGAACAAACATATTTTAAAACCAAGGTTCAAGATGGTGACTCTGGGAATAATTCTTCCCTCTCTAAGGCCAGGGGACTGGCTAGCCTCCCTGGACCTCAACGATGCCTACTTTCACATCCCCATCAGGTGCTCCCACAGAAAGTACCTCAGGTTCAGGTTGCCCTCAGGCCATTACCAGTTCAAAGCAATGGCCTTTGGTCTAACATCAGCTCCAATGGTTTTCACAAAGTGCCTGGCAGTAGTAATGGCCTTTTTAAGAAGGCAGAAGATTTTCATTTTTCCATATCTGGACGACTAGCTCATAGTGGATCAGTCTCCAGGCCAAGTCAAGTCAGACCTGTAAGTGACCCAGCAAGTGCTTACTTCCCTGGGATTTTTTCTCAACCTCCCCAAGTCAGTTCTTGAACCAGTGCAGCTTCTTACCTTTATAGGGGCAGAGCTAGATACTGTCAGAGCAAGAGCCTTTCTTCCCCTGGAAAGGGCAAGAGTTCTTCTAGAACTGTCTTCTTCTTTCAGCCTTCAGGTGTCCCGACCAGCAAGGTACTTCCTTCAGCTCTTGGGCCACATGGCAGCTTCTACAGCAGTGGTCCAAGGGGCAAGATTCCAGATGAGGGACATTCAGTTCCATCTGAGGGCCTTTTGGTCTCAAAGGAAGGATCCTCTTAGCAAACTGATTCCAGTGACTGAGACACTGATTCAATCTCTTCAGTGGTGGCAGGATCAGGACAATTTAAGGCAAGGGGTCCCATTTGTCACTCAGACTCATTCGATGGTCCTTATCACGGATGCTTCCCTTTTGGGGTGGGGAGCTCTTCTGGGGGCTCTCACAGCCCAGGGACTGTGGTCCCCTCAGGAGTCCCTTCTTCATGTCAGTTCAGGTCAGAACAGACACCACCACCACCATGTGGTACATCAGCAAGCAGGGAGGCACTCGGTCTATGGCCTTGTGCACGGAAGCCATGAAATTGTGGTCCTTGGCTTATTCCCTGCAGACCGCTCTGATAGCAGTCCACCTTCCAGGGAAGGACAATGTGCTAGCAGATGCACTGAGCAGGATCTCCCAGGGCCATCACGAATGGTCCCTGGATCCCTGGTGTTGAAAGTGATTTTTCAAGGTGGGGCACTCAGAGATAGATCTCTGCAGCCCCAGACAATCACCAACTTCCTCTGTTTTGTTGCAGACCCCCAATCTTGGGTTCAGTTCCCTCTGGATGCTCTGATTTTGAACTAGGAAGGGAAATTTCTGTATGCCTTCCCTCCCTTTCCTGTACTGTTCAAGGTTCTAGTCAAGGTAAGGTCACAACCTTGCAAAGTGATTCTGATTGCTCCAGACTGGGCCAGACAGCCTTAGTACCCCCTGTTGCTGTCTCTAGCAGTCCATCTTCCCCTGTCTCTTCCCAGGAATTACAACCTGTTAACCTTCTCTCAGGGGAGGATTTGGTACCCAATCTTCGGTCTCTCAATCTCAAGGCATGGCTCTTGAAGAGTTAGAGTATGCAGATTTGCACCTGTCCCGGGGGTTCTGGATATTCTCAAAGCCTCTCGAAAGCCTGCCACCAAAAAGACTTATGACTCCAAATAGAAAATATTCAGCATTTGGTGTTCCAAGAAGCATATCTCTCCAGACACTGCTGAATTGCCTACAGTTCTGGATTATATGGTCCATCTTAATGGCCTAGGCCTCAGACCAGCTACTCTCAAGGTACACGTGTCAGCTGTTTCTGCTTTTCTGTCAGTGGGGAAGCCTTCCTCACTATCATCTCATCCTGTGTTCTGTAAATTTTTCAAGGGATTGCTTCATACCAATCCTCCCTTTAGGGATCCTGCCCCTGCCTGGGACTTAAATGTTTGCATTGAGCAACTTATGCAACCTCCTTTTGAGCCTATGTCATCAGCAGAGCTTAAGTACTTGACTTGGAAAACTGTGTTTTTGGTAACCATTACCTCTGCCAGATGTATCAGTGAATTGCAAGCCCTGTCAGTGGAACCTGATTTTATCTCCTTTCATAGAGATAAAGTGGTCCTTAGAACCAATAGGAGGTTCTTGCCCAAAGTGGTGTCAGACTTCCACTTGAATCAGTCTGTGTCTCTCCCTGTCTTCTTCACTGATCATTCTTCCTCAGGAGAGAGGATGCTACACAGTTTAGATGTTGAAAGAGCCTTTAGCTACTTCGTAGAGCGTACCTAGTGTCACAGGTTTTAGTCCCTCCAGTTGTTCCTCACTTATGGGGAAGTGGGAAAGGGCAAACCTGCCACCAAGAGAACTATTGCCGATGGATTGTGTCTTGTATACAATTCTGCTATGAGAGACTGGGAAAAATTCCACCCTCAGGCCTGAGGGCTGGCTCTACAAGAGGTAACAGCTGCTTCCCTGGCTGCTGCCAGGGATGTCCTTCTGTTAGAAATTTGTCAAGCAGCCACCTGGAAAACAGTCCATACCTTTACCAAGCATTACTCTCTTGATATCCAAGCTAGGAGTGATGCTCGGTTTGGCACAGCAGTACTTCAGAGCCTATTCCCAAAGTAGGTTCTGTCCCTCCTCCTTGGAGGTACTGCTTGGTAGCCTGCAGATTGTCAGAATACAGCAAGACTTCATGTTGTTTGAAGAAAAAATTACTCACCTTAGTAATTGTGTTTCTTCTAATGGAGTCTTACTGTATTCTGACCTCCCTCCCAGCCTCCCCTCTCAGAACCTATTTTTTGGGAAGTGGGTGGGCAGGCACAGTGTTGCACCCCAGGGGTGCTTCGTGCATACCCTCCTTTTTATCTGGGCAGTTTTGTATTATTATCTTTATTTTAGATAGGTTTTGGTTTTGGGTTTCCTGATGCGAGTCTTCCTTTGGGAATCCAAAACTTTCTGTTGCCAGTTGGCTAGTTAAAAGTGTTACAATTTCCACATAGTATAGTTAGTGAGTGTTTGCTCGTAAGAATCTGACGGTTGGGTTTCAAAGTGCTGCAGACAGAGACCTCAACCGAGCTCGAGCTCAACGTTCTATGCACTGCATAGAAAATTAACCCTATACTCTCCGGGGCAGTTTAAAGGCTGGAGCTAACTGCAGATTGTCAGAATACAGCAAGATTCCATCAGAAGAAACACAATTACTAAGGTGAGTAATTTTTTCTATTGGCTAGTAGGATTAGGTATTTGTCAGTACAGTACCTGAATTTAATATTTTTTTTTTTTCATCAAGTACTGTAAGTACAAATCAGGTAAACGGTACACAAAATTTAAAGAGAAGTTTGATCTCTTTAAGATGTGCAGCATATTAACACAAGTTAATGTGCACAGTTGCACACTCCAGTGTGTGCATTATACTAGATCGCCGCATGCTCTGGATGCATTTCTTAAGTAACCAGAAGTGCAGTAATCTAGCATAATGCACACCCTAGAGTATATTATTGCGCATATAAAATGTTTTTGTTAATGTCATTAGGATTAAAATAATAATGTTTAATGATTGCTATGCCACAGACTGATGTATCAGGCCGGAATTCTATCCGGTCTAATTCTGTTGGCAGCCTAAGGGTTAAATATGTAAAAATTGCAAAAGTTGTGCTGCATCTTTGGTTAAGTATAGTCCTTGAAGCCTGCTGGAACTTGACGGCATTACAATTTTGCCTTGGGGTATTTGTCCTAAGGTGGCTTCCATACTTGTAGGTTTGCGCCCGAGAAAAGAGAGAGGAGGCAGCATTGGGAGTGGGCGTTTCTTCTTCCTTTTTTAACTGCTGTAGGTTTTGTGGAAAGAGAACGTTTAAACATGATGGAGAGAGGACTGGGAGAGCAAGCACTAGTTCAAGCACAACTTTCAAACCAAGCAGACAGGGAAAATAGTTGATCTTAGGTAGTAATACTGAAGAAAAAAAGCTGATTTCTGAACTAGTACAAGTAAGTACATTGATTTTTGGTGTAATTAGCAAGAGGGTTAGGAATGAGTACAAACAGAATCATTTGTGTCTGGGTGTTATACTTTTCATACAGTGTGTGTTTAGCGAGGGAAGAACATGGCTACTAGATAATACTGGCATATTACCCTGTAATCTGGCCAGATGCCAAGATGACAGTGTGGCAAGCTATATTGCCACATGGTCATGTGATGAAATTACACAAATGCAGGATTTCTCTGTCCCATTTTATAACTTTTTTCTTATGTTCCCATTTAGCCCCCGTGGATGATTGGAGTCACTATGGCTGAACCTTTCCTCCAGCTGGGCAAGCAGTCACCTTCACAGCCAATGCTGATGCTGCTCTGTGGTGACTGGCAAGGTGTGCTTTAATGCTGGTTAGTCCGCGCCCACCTTACTGGGAGTTAAGCACATCGCTTCACAAATTGATGGCTCTCAGACAGCTGCATTGTGAGATTCCATGGCTTGCATACAGACGCTGGTACTGGCCACATGCCACTTTACCAGTCCCTAAATTATCTTCTTTTGACATGTCCGGGAAGTCGAAGCTGCCTGATTTGATCCGGTCTGGACACTGCCTAGCCATGTAGTCTCAAAAATATTGTGAAAGCAGTTTGGAGTGCGAAGGCACAAACAGAGGAAATATTAGCATAGACAGTAAAGGGGGGGCAAGAAGTTTTATAGATACGTTAGCGATAGAAGGAAGGCAAGGGGAGAGATTATAAGGCTTAAAGGGGAAGAAGGGGTATACGTTGAGGATGCCGTAGAAAAAGCATCAGTATTGAATGAATACTTCTGTTTGGTATTCACGGTAGAGGGGGAGGGACAGGGACCACAGCTAGGCAGCAGAAACAGTGGGAAGGGGGAGCCGGCCTGCCGGCGCAGCAGTTGGATTTCCGCTTGCAGCGCTGGCAACCTGGGTTCGGGAATGGACCTGGGTCGTCGGAGGGATGGCCAGGGGGAGAAGGATAGAGCATCCTTAGACTGCTCTCCTTCTCTGGGGGAAGGTGGATATGTGTGTTCGGTGTCTAATAACACCCAGCGGAGGCTGGGTTGCTGCAAGCACACAGACGCCTGGATAATTCGGGGGTGGGGCGGACGCCGGACGTCATTGCACATCCCCACCCCTGCTTATAGGGGAAGAAAATCCTGCGCCTGGTTTGTCCTCATGACCAGCCTCCCGGCCTCTCATCGCCTCCGACGCGTGCTCCCTGACCAGATACCAGAATTGCATGCGTAAAGGCCAACGCCCAACCCGCCTCTGGGGGCAAGTCAGGGTGACTGGGGAAGAACGAGGCGATGATAGGAGGTGGAGGTCCCGGGGTTCCGTAACCAGGGCAGTTACTTCTGACGGCCAGGTACCGCAAAATGCATAATAAATATATATATTTAAAAAAAAAAAGGGGGGGGTAAGGTAAACACCAGTCCTTTCACAGCAGTGAGGGTTCCAGAGGAACTCACAAAATTGAGGGTGGACAAAACAGTGGGGCCAGATGATCTACACCCCAGGATATTAAAGGAATTGTGGACTGTGCCAGCAGCACCACTGGCTGCCCTGTTTAGTGAGTCGCTCAATACAGGGATGGTTCCAGAGGACTGGAAGGGGCCAATGTAGTCCCTCTCCACAAGAGTGGCAGCAGGGAGGAGGCAGGAAACTATAGGCTGGTCAGCCTCACCTCAGTAGTGGGTAAGATTAAGGAGGCAATGCTTAAGGAAAGGATTGTGGAACACTTGGAAACCATGAGAGCACAGGATCCAAAGCAGCATGGTTTCACAACAGGAAGGTCATGTCAAACAAATCTGACTTTTTTGACTGGGTGACAAAAGAGTGGATCAGGGAGGAGCAGTGGATATCCCCTACCTCTGTTTCAGTAAGGCCTTCAACACCGTACCCCACAGAAGACAGGTGAACAAGTTGGGGAGCCTGGGGCTGGGCCACAAAGTGGAAAACTGGGTTAGAAACTGGTTGAGGGACAGGAAACAGAGGGTGGTAGTAAATGGGATCAAATCAGAGGAAAAGAGGGTGACCAGTGGGGTGCCTCAGGGATTGGTCCTGGGGCCAGTCTTTTTCACTGTCTTCATCAGTGACATTGCTGAAGGGCTGGAAGGGATGGTTTGCCTAGTTGCAGATGGTACCAAGATCTGCAACAGAAAGCAGAAAAAATGCTCAAAGGTGTGGCAGTTGAAATTTAATGCAAAAAAAGTGCAAAATCATGCACCTGGGGTGAAGAAACCCTGTGGAGAGCTATGGGGGTGGGGAAGGGGGTAGCTTACAGTCGCCAGGGAAGAGAGGGATTTGAGTATCATCTCAGATGACCTAAGGGTGGCCAAACAGTGTAACAAGGATGTGGGGAGGTCCAGTGGGATGTTGGGGTGCATAGGAAGGGGTATCACTAGCAGAAGAAGGGAGGTGGTGATGTCATTGTACAAAACGCTGGTGAGGCCTCATCTAGAGTCTGTGTTCAGTTCTGGAGGCCACATCTTTGTAGAGACATAGACAGGGGTGGAGGTGGTCCAGAGAAGGGCAGCCAAGACGGTACAGGGCTTGCATCAGAAAACATATGAGAACAGATTAAAAGACCTCAATATGTATACACTTGAAGATAGGAGGGAACAGGGGGGATATGATAGAGACCTTCAGGTATCTTAAAGGCTTGAACAAAGTGCAGGTGGGTGACATCTTTCAGTACAAGAGTTGTACAAGGACGGGGGGGGGGCAGGATAAGGGGAAATGTGAGGAAGTTTTTTCTTCACAGAGAAGCGTGGTGGATGCTTGGAATAGCCTACCCCAGGAAGTGGTGGGTGCTAATACAGTGGAGGGATTCAAACATGCATATGATAGACATAAGGGAACCCTAGATGTGGGGAAGAGAGGCAAAAGTCAATGACCAAGCAGGGTCAGTGGCCACTGATGCAGGCAGGGAATACGGGCAGACTAGGTCGTGGGCCTAGCAGTCCTTAACTGCCATCAATTACTATGTTGCTATGTAACATATAGACTCATCTAATTAGAGAAATCAGGGGGCCAAACCTAAGTTGCAAAAGGGAAGCGTGAAGTGGTTACAACTTCAGCCGTGTGCCTACTGGTAGCTTGCAGCCATGTTGTGCTTTGCTCAAAGGGGACCACATCCCTTTCCAGCACATTCACAGAATCATTTACCAATATCCTGGGAAGGGTATCTCCATGCCAGTGACCTGCAGTTCACATTCGCTAGTGGTCTTCGCAAAGCCCGCCAAAGCCACTTTCGCCACGGCTGCTTGTAGAATTTATGCAGGCCAAATGGCAGTGTGGTGGAGAAAGTTTGATGGACGCAGATAGTCAAGTCTGGGTTTGTAAGGAAATGGAGTTGGGGGGGGGGGGGTTCACTGCATGCCAGAGAGCTCCGCTTCTGAGTGGAGCAGGCGGGAACTGTTCCAATGTACGCTAACAATTTACTCAGCAGGCCTAAAGGCACAGGGAAAGTGGGGGACACTTTCGGCAGAAGTGCCAGTAACCTGCACTCAGCATGGAGATGGCGCTGTACGATGCAGGGTCCTCAGGTGCAGCCACGAATCATATGTTAACTGGTACAGTTCCCATTTGCACCCACTAACATCTGACTACTTAATTTGTTTTGTGACTTGGTCATGGGGCGGGCTCCTCACTGTAGGTGCTAGGCCTTGCATACTCCGAGAAGAACACATTTGAATAATGATAGCTGCTCGCACAGTTCCCAGCAGCAGCAGCATGTCTGTGAATAAATGTAATTTATTTATATGGCATCTTTCCAAATGCTTAAAGTGCCTGCCAATAAAATCTGTAAAAACTAATACAAGCAGGATAAGAATAAAATAATATCAAACGGTGGCAGCAAAAACTGGTTAAAGCAGTCCATCCTTGAGTCACGATTAGTTGCTGAGATCTGGAATCTATATTTAATAAGACCCCCACCAAAAGCACACTAGTTTTTTTTTTTTTTCCTTTATAGTCTCCATAGAAATTAAAGAGAATTTCTGACCTATCTTAGAGCAGCTACCACTTATACAGGTGGTAGCTGCCCTTCATTGTCACGGTTGCCCTGTTTTATTTCATAATCAGCCCCATACCTGAATGTGCCAGAATTTTAATTAATGCACTGAAGCTCTCCGCATTGTCCGCCACGCCCCGCACTCAAGCACATAATGATGTGTGGCTAGGAGAGTAGATAAATGATTCTAAATGAATGGGGCTTGATTTCTCATTCGATTTTATGCTTAAAAATGGTCACTTAGCAATTAATGAAGGACACCGCTCGACTAACAAGGGCCACTTTAGTCAAGTGGTGTAGTTCATTAATCGTTAAGTGACCATTTATAAGCTTAAAATCAAATGAGAAATGAAGCCCCATTCATTTGAATGGGGCGCGCCCCTGTGCTCTCCCTGGCCGTGTGACAGACCAACCCGGAGACTCAGAATATGGAGGGCTTCCAGTGCATTAATTAAAGTTACGAGGCATATTATTAAGGTATGGGCTGCTTTTATGGAGTAAAACCAGGACAGACTAACGGACGATGAGGGCAGCTACCACTATGTGCGAGTGGCTGCCTTACATTGGAAATTTCCTTTAAGTATTTGATGATTTTTTACAGGATTATATTAGGGACACTGCAGGAAAGGGTCAAAACAGACCCCCAAGTGGACAGTTGCTTAACCTGGGTAGTTCTGTAGGCAAGAGGCTACATGATGCAATGAAAAGAAGTGCAGTTGCTGGTGATCAACATCTAAAATGATAAGGAAGAGCCTGAAAAATACTGTTGCACAGTTTGACTGCAGGAGGCTCAGCTTGTTCTGCATTCTTCTGGTTTCTACTGGAAACTGAGAAATCAGTCTTTGGGATCTGTATGCAAAAACAAGTGTGTCAAAATAGGCAGAGGAAGGAAGAAATAATTTCCTTCCTTTTTTTTTTTTTTTTTGTTAAGGATTTGGTTGGGATTGTGATTAGAATCAGTGTCCGGTCATGACTTGACACTACAGCAACTTTCACTGCATTCCTTCGCTCCCCTCAAAGCAGTAGGGTTCATGCTTTCAAGTTGACCTAATTATCTCTGTCAGTAAGACAGGTGCTAGGGATCTGATTTAGCCATCAGCGTCACTGTGAGGCACATTTACTGGATGTACTGTTAATCCCTTGTGAGGCTGTGACATCAGTGCCAGGGTGATGCACGTTGTTGGAATTGTGCAGAGGGTTTTTTTTAATTTTTGGTTTAATAAAAAAGATTGCTTCCTGCCAAGGTTGTAAAAGCCTTGAAAGTTAGTCACTGCTTCAGATTTACAAATGTCAGTTTAATTTTACACTGGTTAGCTTTGTGTTTTGCACACCAAACGGGAAGGTGGAGTTGCTCTTTAGCTGCATGTTCACGGCAGTCTTTGTGGATGCAATATCCAGATAAGGAGTGCTGTTAAAAAATGCAGCCTCAAATTTTCTATGCCTGCTGAAATACAGAAACCATAAATAATCCCTAAGTAAGCTGCTGTTAATCTCTCACCTTGGTGCAGTTTTCTCGATCACCACGCATCATTTTCTATTTCCTTAACAAGTGTTGATCTGCTTGAAAACACATTTATTTATTTATTAGTTTTCGGAAATACCTTTGATCCAGAGGCTCTTACAAAGGTTACATGTGAATAACAAAAATACAGAGCATCAGACATAGTACATTTAACAACTAGTACAGGAAACAATTTTCTAATTACAGAATATTTACAGGTCTAGTACATTTGAGATTCAGGAGCTAACAATTTCTGGAGACAGAAAATAAAATAAAAGGGGGAGGGAGGGAGACCGTTCCGAAAGTGGGAGGACTCAGCGATGTAGGAAGGGTTAAGAATAGTTCCAGAGGAGCTATGCAAGGTTAAGAACCAGAACCTGCTGGGCAAATGCAGTTGCATCAGACTAGAGCAGGACAGGAAGTGAGAAAGAAGAAGAAAAGGGTAACATGGAATAAGGCAGAGAAAGGTGAAGTAAAGCGGAGGGGGGGAGGTGACAAGGGTAGAGGGAGAGAAAAAGGCAGAGGGTAGTAAGGGTAGGCAAGGAGGGACGGTGACCAAGACTAGAGAAGGGGGAGAGGAGGAGAGGGTGGTGTTGGGGGAGGAGGGAGCATAGGAGAGGTGGGCAGGAGGAGGGGAGAATAAGGGGCATACCAGCAGATGGTGGTGTCAAAGGGAGGTGGGAGGGAGTGAGACTGGTGGAAAGAGAGGATAGTAGAGGGTAGGTTAAGGGGTGGACAAGAGAGCACGGGAGGAGGAGTGCAGCGGAGAAAGAAAGAGTGGTGAACGGGACGGGGAGGTGCTAGCGCCAGGAATCGGGAGAGAGAGCCTAGATTCAGCAGTCACATCTACCAGTAGATGTGAGCAGTGTGTGAAGTTGAGCTTTAAACTGACTAAGCCTAGTTTCCTTTTGTAGATCTACGTTAAGAGAGTTTGTCCAGGAAGGTGCTTTGAAGTATTCTGTGGACCTATTACTGCTGTGTGAATTTATTGCTGCTGTGACCTTGTTTTATAACTTGCAATTTTATTGTTGTTATGGATTTCCTTGTGAGCTGCCCAGAGCCCCTGGGAGTGGGTACCATGTAAATAAAATTGCCTTGCTTTGTCATAGGTTTTGTAAGACTTAAGTGTCTGACAGCTGCAAAAGAGATCAGCTTGCCCTTCCGTCCACGTTTGGTGTTACTGTCATTACATAGCAGGTTTATCTGTAGTCACCAAGTCTTTTTGCCAGTTCTCTTTGTTGTTTTGTGTTTAACACTTACCAGTGCAGAAAAAAAACTGGAATAGCATAGGAGCTGAAGAATGGTAATTAGCTGGTAATAGTTCAGTTTAGGAATTGAAGCACATGGGAACACTAGGCACAGAGGGAGAGGGTTAAAAATGAGTTATCCACCTTCATAATGCCAATAATAAGATTAAACACTCAACAAGTACACTGAGCTCTTTATGCTGTGAGGTTTTTCAAAATCTCATGTATTCTCCTCCCTCCCCCCCCAAATATCTTCCATTTTACACCCCTGTTTCAGCACTGGCCCTCCTTTGGCTTTCAGCCCATCCAGTGCCATCACCCACCATGTCCAGGATTTATGTGGTATGAAGCAGTGCCAGGCTGGTGGAGGGAGCCTGTGGTGGGTTGGCAGGTCCTGACCAGTGGGGGGTTTCTACCTGAGTTTGTACACCGTTCCCCGAGTGTGGTATGTGTCATGGCACAGACATGCTGCATGAAGATATGACACATGCACTCTGGGCCTGTGTTCACCTCTCTGAGAGACATCCACTGCTACTAACACTCCACTTCCACTAGGTGTCAGCAAAACAGCAGAGTGTACTATCCCCTCCCCGACGGAGGACAGCAGTCTCAAGTGAGTCCTTTTCTGTGGGTGGGGGGTCAAGGATAGTAATTTTGTAAACCATAACTAGAAGGACCCTCAACCACTTTTGCTTGCCATGTTTGTTTGAGACCTGAAAACTCACCAGGTTGGCACCAGACAGGTTGAGACTAACCTGAGTGACTAGCAATGCTGATTCCACAGATACTGGGCATAGAAAGTGGAAAATATAGTAGCTTCTGACTACTGTGCTGGCTCTGGATCAGCTAGTCTGTAACTACAGGGGCTCATGCTTTACCTGTGGCTCCTTTTCAACTAATGTAGAGAGTACGTTATGCTTCCCAAGTTACATTCCTGTAATATTGCAATCATTTTTTTAATTGGTGCTTATGGAGAAATTAACTTTTTTTTTTTTTTCTTCTTTCTTTTACTTTTTCCCCCTCTGGTTACTGGAGTGGTGGCCTCTCTCAGGCGATATCCCGGTTGTCTCCCGCCCAGCCTGAAACCCCTCACCCCTGGGTCCCCTCCCGGAGCTCTGCTGATACCGTACCTGCCTGGTGAGAGACCCTCTGGCTTACCCCCCAAGGCAGGGCTGCCACTCCTACAGGCGCCCTAGACATCTAATTTCATCCAGATATTGGTGGTATGTGGAGGATCAGGACCCAGGTGGGCGGGGCCTGGCAGTGAGTATGGGGCCAGGACGCGCCGTCGCCTACCAGCACTCCAGCGCGTTTCCTTGTTCTGGTGGTTCCACCCCGCCCTCTTCTAGGCGAGGATGAACATGCAATGACACCTGGTCGAGGGGCGCTCGCCCCGAGCTTTTCTAGCGATGTCTGCCATGTGTTCCGCCTGCCCTCTCTTAGCAGGCTGCCCATACTGTACCTCCCGCCTGCCACCTGGAAGCACCCGAGTGCCGAACCCCTGCAACCTCCCTCCCCAGGAGAAGGCGAGCTGTCAGCAGATGCTCCAGCCTTCTCCTCCCTGCTGACTCCGACAACCCGTGCTCGTTCTCGAACACGGGTCACCGCGTGCACGCAGTGTGCGTCCACGCTTAACCCTCAGCGCCACTGGGCCGGGTTATGAGGAGAAATATGAAACCATATTGCTTTACATAATAAATCATCATTATTGCGTTTGAAACTGAAAGCACCATAAATGTTTCACCCCCACCCATCATGATTAGTTTTATCATACTTGTGGTTGGAATGTACCATCCACCAGATACCCTTGTTCCCATCCCCCACTCTTGCACATGTGAGACACTGTATGCTCTGATTTTGTACAGTATCTGTTTATCAGACACGATTAACGTCAAACTGATGCATCAGCTGAAAACAATCCTGGTGATAGAGCAATGGGACAGAATCAGTAATGTATGTAGAATCTGTTGTGCGAGATGATGTAAAACTAGGCAATGTACAAAATCAACTCTTAAAAAATGCCTGTTTCAGAAGAAAGTAAAATTAACAGCATATAATGCAGCTTGTCAAACATGCAGTACATTTGATATTTTGGAGTGCACAGTGCCGATCAACTATTTTTGGCTGCAGTGTATTGTAGGAGGCAGTGTGGCCTAGGGATTACAGCACTGGCTATGGAACAGGAAATTACAGGTTCAAACCTCACTAGATCCAAATACCTACTGTGTGACTACGGGCAAGTCAACGTCACCTCTCAGTGCTCCAGTTTATGAAGTAGAACTCCACTGAAAATAAGGTGTTGCATCTCATCTCTGCTATCGTGGGGAAATTTACTGTGTAAAATTAAAAAAAAAAAAAACACTGCACTGAATGTTTTTCTTTGAAAAACTTTAATAAAAAGTATTATACCAACCCCCCCTCGAAAACAATGCAGCACGATTCATTGGAGTAAAGGACACTTCATGGCTCACTCTCATTTGAGCTGTAGTGCTCTTAAATCATCGCCTGCCTGACTCACCAGATAAAATCAATGTACTACAGGGATTTGTGATGCATCCTCTTTCTACATGCCTCATTTCCCCATAATACCCGAAAGCAATTACCAGATGTGATGGAGTAAAACGTAAACTGAACCCAGCTGTACATTAGAGCTGATGGCTTTGCAGCATTCTTCCCCACCCCCACCCCAGTTTCCTGGTCCAGGGTCAGTGTTTTAGAATACGAGTCAGGCTGGACATTCTCCAGGCTAAAGAACAATACCTTGAATTTAAAGAGCAACTGTTGTTGTGCTCTTTTTTAAGTACTCCCCCAAAGAAGTACAAATAACCCTTAACTGCCCCAAATGAAATTCTTCAAATACTTCCTTTAGCGAGTGCCCTCATTTTGGAAGGGAAGGGATCGTATTTTTGCTCTGTGGAGCTCTGCCGCGACGATCCCTTCCACTTCCTGGTACCTCTGCCAAGTGTGATCCGCCCCCGTGCTACTGCATTTTTTTACATCACTATATGAAGAGCGCAGGGGCGGCGTCCATTGAAATGAATGGCTGTTTTCAAAGTTACATTTTAGTAGTTTAGATGGCCAGTCGGAGTAAATCAGGCTGCACCGCAACTAGCAAGGTCCTTGTTAGTTGCTGCAGCCAGATTTATTCCAGCTGGCCATCTAAACTACTAAATGTAACTTTAAAAGCAGCCCCATTCATTTCAATGGACGCTCGCCCCTGCGCTCTTCATATAGTGATGTAAAAAAACATAGGGGCGGATCACACTAGGCAGAGGTACCAGGAAGTGGAAGTGATCAGCGTGGCGGAGCTCCACGGAGCAAAAATACAATCCCTTCCCTTCCAAAATGGGGGCACTCTCTAAAGGAAGTATTTGAAGAATTTATTTGGGGGCAGGTAAGGGTTATGTGTTTTTCTTGGGGGACCCAGGTAGAAAGTTGCTCTTTAAAAGCAAACTACATGTAAAAATGATAAAAACATGGTATGCATTGGGTTTTTGTTTCCCTGATGATCCCTAATGTTCCATTACCTCTGTCTGTAGCAATTGTTTTTTTTTTCTCTGCAAGTTTAATGGCCCTGGGTATAGCCAATCAGAATTCTTTTATTGCCTTTGATCTGTTAGAATTTTCCCCAAATGCCTTTGGGAATGATGTAAATTAGACCTTGAATTAGAACTAAGAGCCCAGGATCCAAGTTATAATCTAGTCACACCATCTAACTGCAACTGCTTGTGAAATTTAACTACGTTGAAAAAGAGTTTGCCCTCCCTCCCCAGCTGAAGTCTGATTTTTTTTTTTTTTCTGTTGTTATTCTGGATGCTTGGCAATTTTCTTTCTAAAGTGCTATCAACTGGGTGATAATAAAGCCAAATACACCTTTGAAGGTCTTGAGTCTAAGTCACATGTTTCCCAGAGGCATTCTGGGAAAATTCCAACGAATCAAAGGCTATGAAGGAAGGCTGAATGGCTACCCCCCATGGACAGTAAAACTGGCAGGGAAATGTAACACACTCACAAAAAAACAAACAAAAAAAAAAAAACTTGGAACAGAAGGCCAGGGACAATCAGAAAAACATAAATACAGTGCACAGCATGTTTTTTTTTTTTATCCTTTTTCATGTAGCAGCAGTGCATGATAGCTGTGAAAATTTTGATCTACACTTTTTTATTCTCTTTTAGATTGCCCCTTATCTCCTGACTTATATGATTCATTCCCCATTTTTGAGTCTACTTTAAACTTCTTTCACATCTTAATGCCGAACGTTCACTTGCAGGTATTTGCAGTGGTAATTGGTACTGGTACTGGCTTTAGAGGAGAGAGGAGGCAGCAGCGAGAGCGTTGGGTGCTATATGGTGGAAGCTGCACTGTAAATGGTCCCAGTACTGATCCCTGAGGTACCCTGCTGGTCACTCCCCCCTCTCGTCGGATTAGATCCCATTACCACCACCCTCTCCTCCTGTCCGTCAGCCAGTTTCTAGCCTAGCTTATCAGCTTGTGCCCCATGGCCAGACTACCTGTCTTGTTAATCAGCCTTCTGTGTTGGATGTTGTTCAAGGCTTTGCTGAAATCAAGGTTGGTGATGTCAGCCGTTCCACCCTGATTTACTTCCTTAATGAGGCATTCACCCCCATCTTGCAGAGACTGACAGGTGTTGGAGGTGTGCTTTGGGGTCATCTGCCGTAACGCTCATGCCATTCCATCCCTACCCTGCAGACACTAACAGGTGTCGCAGTGTGCCTTGGGGTCTTTGGCCCTAACAGTCACCCCATTCCATAAGGAAATAAGCTTAGATGTGTGCAGTATAGGAGAATGGGGTGAACATTTGGGTCGAAGACCCCAGGCACACCCCGATGCCTGTCACTGGCTGCAGGGTGAGGGTGGAATGGCATGAGCATTATGGCCGACGACCCCAAGGCACACATCCCCGATGCCTGTCAGTCTCTACAAGGTGTGGAGGGTGGGGCGTTACAGTTGGAAACCCTAATGCCCTGGGTGTCTGTTGGTATTTTTGCTCCAAATTTTCAACATGGGCTTTTTGGGACCCCACCTCATGAACAGTGGCACTATCATTTCGTTACTCAATAACGAAAGGTGATTTCGCACAGCCACTGTGCCATTCAGCACCACAGGTGCGCAAACACATTTCGGGCAGGATATGAAAAATGACAGCCATACTGTTCATAAGGTGGTGTGAAATACTGGTAGTGTTGAATATATGGAGTGAAAATATAAAAATTTGCCAAAGTTACGCTCATGTGTAGCAAAATTTCAACAACCACACGTAACTCGGGCGTTTTGGGGTATTTTTGTACCAAAGTTTCAACATGGCTGCTTTCGTACCCCACTTGATGAACAATGACACTGTGATTTCATTATTCCATCCTGAAAGTTGATTTTGCACAGCAATCATGCCATTCTGTGCCACAGGTGCGAAAACACGTTTTGGGCAGCATGTGAAAAATGGCAGCTGTACTGTTCATGAGGAGGTGTGGAAAATCTGGAGTGAAAATATTAAGAATTGGTGAAGTTACGAGCGTGCGTAGAAACTGCAAAACGCACGCCTGCATGTGGCTTTTTTTTGGATTTTTTTCACCAAATTTTCAACATGGACTTTTTGGGACCTCCCCTCATGAACACTGGCACTGTCATTTCGGTTAATCGGTCCCGAAAGGTGATTCCACGCAGTGACCGTAAAATCACCTTTTGGGACAGAGTAACAAAATGACAGTGCTAGCTTTCATGAGGTGGGGTCCCATAAAGGCTATGTTAAAAATTTGGGGCAACAATTACAAAAAACGGCTGAGATATCTACATAAGTTGAAACCCCATTGACAGCACTTACCTTGATTCTACAGTTCATGATTCGGCTTTGAAGAGTGCAGATGTGTCCCAGTCCAGAGAGGATCGCAGCCGCCGACCTCTGGAGGTAAGTATGGAGTAAGGGGAGGGGGGTGCAGGGAGGTGGGTGCGCAGCGGAATGGCCGGGATGGGGGAAGGGACGGGGGAAACGACAAGGGACCATTTTCTTTTTTTTAGGTATTACAAAATAAATAAAAGTCTGTGGACCGTTATTTTTTTTTTTTTTTTTACAGGGAAACATAAACAGAGACTTTGACAGCAGATAAAGACCACTTGGCCCACCCAGTCTGGCCATTTTTAAAAGGGGTGTATATAGATATGGGGATACTGGGAGTGGGCTCCCCAGTATCCCAGAATATTGGGAGGGTACAGATATGGGGAGATTGGGCGTGGGCTTCCCAGTGTCCCTCAGTGGCGCTGCTGTTTTTTTTTAATTGCCCACACGGGGATTGGGCACCCCAGTGTTGGCTTTAAGAGAACGCCGTGCCACGACTAGTGTTGGGGGGCAGAGAAGCGAGCACCAAGATAGGGGAGAGTGCTGCACTGTGGCTACTGTTGAGGCCGGGGTTGGGCGAGAAGTGAGCACTGGGAGAGAAAGCTGCACCATTGCTAATGTTGAAGCCTTTGGGGGGGTTCAGAGGAGCAAAGATGGGGAGAGAGAGAATACAGCAGCCCTAACTCTGGCCATGCGCATTAGTGTGCACTCTAATGCATGTGGCCCAAGTTTGGGCTACAGAAAGAAATGAAGCGCTCCCATTGGAGCAGTTCATTTCTTGCAAGTCCAGCACGTGACACGTCAGCAAAGCTGAACTGCTGTCATGACTAGAGTGCCTGGTCATTGGTGTACACTGCCAAACCCACTGCAGTTTCAGCTGTAATTGGCTTGGCGGTGACACACCTCTCATTTGCTGCATAGACCCAAGACGGTCCTTGCACAAGTGAACGCAAAAGGGAGTGCTCGTTTCAGTATGGCTTGGAGCAGGTTTTCATCGGTATTCTCAGCTGTTTGTTTTTGAATGCCTGTTGTCCCATTAAGTCAGGGAGTGCTGTCTGCTGCATGATAGGTCTCACAACAGAAGTGGTTTTAAACAATTAATGTACAAAAACAGCTGAGAATATTGATGAAAACCTGTTTCAAGCGATATTTAATGGGTCGCTCCTTTTATTATTTCAAATGTGGAAAAAAGGTACTAAAACAGACTCAAATGGGGGGAAAAAGGGTATCGCACAAACTCAGGAGATAAGGGGCAGTCTAAAATAGAATAAAAAGTATAGGTCAAAATTTTCACCACTGCCGTGCTTTAAGCTGAATAAAAAAAATATTTCTCATAACAGGTGGTACACTGTCTGGATCCAATTTTTGCTCATTATCACCCTAGCATGAAATCAATGCATCTGAAGGCTTGGTGGCTGAAGAACTAGAATTCTTACGATTAAATCACTATGTTGATAGTATAGGTGTTCACTTTTTAGGAAAAAGTACATTTCAAAGTGGAAAATGTTTTCTGTTTGGTGATTCTTCTTCAGAGAAACATAGAAATTGTCAGCAGATATGGACCGCCCGGCCCATCTAGTCTGCCCTTAAGCCCTTGTACTGGATTACTGTTTCCGACCCACCCACTGCTGTACCTGTATTTATTTATTTTATTTTTATTTATTTATAACTAGGAATTAAATCAGATTGTATGGTACCCCTATGCCTGTCCCAAGCATACTTGAATCCATCCACAGTGCTCGCTCCCACCACCTCCAGAGGCAGACCATTCAGTGCATCCACCACTCTCTCAGTGAAGAAGAACTTCCTCACATTCCCTCTTAACCTCCCACCTTCCCATTTCATGCCCCCTCGTTCTTGTGCTCCTCCTGTATTGGAAAATGGCTCACCCCCTGCACCTTGTTTATATCCATGAGGTACTTAAATGTTTCTATCATATCCCCTCTTTCCCTCCTCCCTTCCAGCGAGTACATATTGAGGTCCCTTAATCTCTCCTCATAAGTCTTGTGTGGCAAGCCCTGTTCCATTTAGTCGCCCTTCTCTGGACCGTCTCCAACCTGTTAATATCCTTATGAAGGTGCAGCCTCCAGAACTGCACAAAGTAGTCCATGTAAGGCCTGCCCATGGTTTTATATAATGGCATCACAACCTCCCTCCCTCCTTCTGCTGGTGATACCTCTGCCTGTGCACCCCAGCATGCCACTGGCTTTTCCAGCTGCCTTAGTACTCTGCTTTGACATTTCCAGGTTGTTTGAAATAATAACCCCCAGGTCCCTTTCCTCCTTTGTGACTGTCAGCAACCCCCTCCCCCCCATCCTGTAGCTTTCCCCCAGGGTCTCTGTGTCCCTGGTGCATAATGTAGCACTTTTTTGAATTAAACTTCAGTTGCCGGTCATCATACCTTTTTCAAGCTTCCCCAGGTCCCTCTTTATTTTCTCCACCCCCTCTGGGGTATCCACTTTGTTGCAGATCTTGGTGTCATCTGCAAACAGGCAGACTTTTCCCTACAACCCTTCTGCAATGTTGCTAATGAAGACATTGAACAGGACTGGCCCCAGGACTGATCCAGGAGGCACCCCACTGGTCATCCCCCTCTCCCCAGACTGCACCCCATTTACCACCACCCTCTGTCTCCGGTCTGTTAGCCGGTTTCTAACCCAGTTTACCACCCTGTCCCCTGTGCCCAGCCTACCCAGCTTATCAGCCTCCTATGTGGGACGGTGTCAAAGGTTTTGCTGAAATCAAGGTAAGCGACGTCCACTGCCCCACCCTAATATACTTCCTTTGTCACCTAGTCGAACAAATCAACCAAATTTGTCTGACATGACCTCCCCGCTGTGAATCCATGTTGTCTATGGTCCTGGTCCTCAGTGGCTTCAAGATGACCAACTATCCTTTCTTTAAGCAATGTCTCCACGATCTTCCCTACTACTGAGGTGAGGCTGACCGACCTATAGTTCCCCGCCTCCTCCCTGCTGCCGGATTTGTGTAGAGGGACTACATGTGCCCTCCTCCAATACTGTGGTACTACTCCTGTATTGAATGACTTGGTGAACATGGCTGCCAGAGGTTCTGCTATCTCCCTTCACAGTTCTCTTAATATCCTTGGGTGTATGCCATCTGGTCCCATTGCTTTGTCCATCTTCAATTAGTGAGCTCCTGCAGGACTCTTCCCCTGTGAATGGACTATTGTCCATCTCTTCACCCCCTTGGCAACTGCTGTACTGCCGTGGCCCCTCCCCCTCTTCTGTGAATACTGAACAGAAATATTTATTCAGTATTTCTGCCTTTTTCCATGTCACCCTCCTTGCATTCCCCCCAGTTCCTTGAGCCTTGCAGTCCCCCCATTGTTTTTCCTCCTTTCGCTGATGTAGTTGAAGAACGTCTTGTCCCTTTTCTTAGCTGACTGTGCTAAACCTTCCTCAGTCCATGCCTTTGCTCTCCTTACTGCCTTTCCCGCTTCCCATAGACACTCTAGGTACTTCTCCCTGTCCTCTTCCCTTTGGGTCTCCTTATATTTCCTGAACCCTTTCCTTTTTGCCCTGACCTTTACCGCGATCTCTCTTGAGAACCACAGTGGCTTTCTCCTTCACTTGCCTTTGGATACCAATCTGATGCATTGGTTTGTTACTTCCAGTAAGGCTTCCTTTAGACGCTTCCATGGTTCTTCCACTCCCCCTCCTGCCCTTGTTCTCTCCAGGGCTCTTTTAATACCCCTCCCCAATTTGCTGAACCATACAATGTTGTGATCGCTGGATCCCAGTTACCCTTCCACCTGGACATCTGTGATTCGATCTCCATTGGTCATTACTAGATCTAGAATTGCCTTGTCTCTGGTGGGATCAAGCACAAGCTGCCTGAGTCCAGCCTCCTGGAATGAATCAAGGATGCCTCTGCTTCTGGCTGAAGCAGCTACACTGGGTGTTCCAGTCCACGTCTGGCATATTGAAATCCCTCATCAGTAGAATTTCACCTTTCATTGCCATCTCATGTGTTTCCTCCACTAGCTCCCTGTCCTGGAGGCCTGTATGTCACCCCTGTGCGTATTGCTTTGCCATTTCCAGGTTGAAGGGTGACCCACAGTGCCTTGTCCCCCCCCCCACCCTGTACTTGTGTTGCCATTATACCCTCTCTATCATACAGGGCTACTTACCCTCCCATGTTGCCCTCCCTATGCCCCCTGAATAGAACATATCCTGGTACATTTGTTTACCACTCATGATTAGCTGTGTACCAGGTTTCAGTTATTGCTACTGTATCCAGGTCTCCTTCAGTTATTAAGGCCTCCATGTCTGGGACTTTATTTCTCAGGCTGCGTGCATTTGTCAACATGACTTTCCAAGTTTTATTGCCTGACCTCTCTCTTTTCTGTTTTTGGTCCTCTGCATCTTCCCCCTTTCCTGATATTTTTCTCTTCTGTTCCCAATTCCTTTCCTACTCCATTTCTGCCCAACTCCAATGACCTTGATATCAACTCCTCTTCCTGCTCCATTGTTCTGTTTTCTCTACCATGTGGGGGCGGGCTGCCCTTCTGTTCTCCCCCCCTCTCCCCGCTGGTTTAAACGCTCATCAGCAAAGCATTTAAACCGTCCACTGAGGGCTGCCTTCCCCTTGCTGGACAGATGCAGTCCGTCCTCACTGTACAGGATTGCATCACTCCAGGTGTGTCCCCAGTCCCCAATGAAGTCATACCTCTTCTCATTGCATCAGCCTTTCAACCATGTGTTGAAGTTACTAGTGTGGAGATCCCGATTCCCCGCTGTGGATTGGCAACACCTCCAGAAAATGTCAGAGATTGCTACCTCCTCAGGCACCCTCCCAACGCTGCAAAGGCCTCCTTCACCTGCTCCAAGCTTGCCTTATCTTTGTATGGGTCATTTGTCCCCAAGAAGATAATGACGTCCAGCCCTCCCCTTCTTGCCACAGCTTTAGTGATCCTCTGGATGCGCTCCCCAGGGGTTGACAAATTTCAAATTTACGTGCTAGTCCAAGGACAAGTGGCCTGGCCAAAAATGGTAGTCCCAGTGTTGCAAGTGGTAGTCCATGGTCGGAAGGCCATATTTTAAGGGTCTGTTTTTTATTCATTTGCACATTGTCATCTTTCCTTCACACTTGTTTTATTGACTGCAAATAAAATGTATTTTACAATATCTTACTGTGTGCGTGTCCTTGACTGGGTGGGATGGGGAGGGATGAGGGGTGAGTGGTATACACTACTAGGCAAACTTTATTTCAAGGCTTTATGCTCAAAGCTTAAGTGACTTCACTGCAGGCAGCCGGAGCCGGGGAGGTAGTGGGAAGGGGAATGCCCTATGTCAGTAATATGTTTGTGTTTCACTTGTGTAAACTGCTGTTATTATGCAGCAAGTTCCCCAGCAGGCCAAGGCCATATCAGCCCCCCTTCTTTTTCAATTTACAGGTTTTTTTTTAACTGTTTTTATTCATTTTTTTGTTTGCAGACTGTCCCCCCTCCCGAATACATAAGACATACAGTGCGTACTCCATTATTAGTCCACCACTGCTGCCACACTCCAACAAAGCAAATGCAACCTGGGCTGCCCCTCTTATCAGTCAGGGTAGGTGGCGAGCACTGGGCTTAGCTAATAACTTGTATGGGCAGCTGCTAATAAACTTATATTTTAAAGTAAAGCACTGTACACTTTCGTTTCTTCAGAATATCCTTTGCTGTATACTTCTATCTGTACTTCTGCAACCTTAAAAATAATCAGACTAGGCTAGAGAGTGGCCACACAATGTAAATTTATTCCACATAAATCTGATCTTTTTGCCTCCCTTCCTCCCAGAGTCCCTCCCGTTCCTCACCCAACACCTAGGCAGTTGATGTCTCTCACATGCTGCTGATGGAGTGGATGGACATGGACCCTCTCCCCCCCTTTTCTAGTCCCTTCCCAGTTTTTCCTTTGGCTTTGCTCTTTTTTGTTTTAATTTCCCTTTAGCATTTTTTGTTTACATCAAGAGACAGATCACAGTTCAGTTCAACCCAGCAATGTTCCTAATACATTTTTAGAAGCAAAAAAACAAACTAGAGTGAGCACTAGGATGTGGTACCTCAATACTAATATCAAAATCACAAAAAACATAAAAAGTAGAGCACACACACCTCTAATAGCAAGGGCACAGGTCTGTTAGAAAACTTTATTCAGAAGTACCACAAAATGCGGTACTTCTGAATGGAGTCTCCTAACCAGTACTACTAAATATTACGTGTCTACTTTATATTTATTTTATTATTTTTAGAAGCGTCCAGCTCAAGCTCTGTCTGCTGTGTCCTTTTTCCACCAAGACGCAAGTCCCATTAAGAAATGGAACTGTGCGCATTGCAAGCCACAGCATTCATTGCCTCGCGCCTTTCCCCACCTCTAGACCTCTTCCAATGCTCTTGCAGCAAATACTGGTGACGCGACCCTCCTATGTCGACCTGAACCCCCCCATCACCGGGGACAATCGCACTCCTCCAGTACTCAGCTGCACCCTGCTCCAGTCCATGCCCTTTACTCTTACCTGCCGACCGCAAGGAAACACAGCTGTGACCTGCCAATGATGCCATCACCTGATATCCCTACATGCTTGTTCACTCAGCCACCTACATCAGAGTTCCCACTGGTGATTTCGCCGATACCACAGTCGCGCTGCGCATGCATGTCTCTCCCCCCCCCTCAAAAAAAAACCAATTAATTCCAAAGCTCACTTCAGAGGCTGCGACGTTGCGACCCCTGCTGGCCGGATGATAAAATGACAGGTAGTCAGGTACACATTACAAATGAATGCAGAGACTCGTACTTGTCCGTGGGCAAGTGGCCAACTGAAAACTGCTTGTCCACAGCAGCAATTAGGTAGCCCGGGATGTCGGGCTATGGGATTTGTCAAGCCCTGGCGCTCCCCCTCCTTCTGAGCTGTACCTCCCGGAAGGCATTTCACCTCCCTTTTCTCTCTACTATCTGTGCCCAAATCCATTCCCGGACAATTGAGCCCCCCAACAGGAGTAACTATTTCCTATGGGGTTCTCTTCTTCCTGTCACTGGGTCTTCCTGCTGGAGGACCCTCATGTTCTCCCTGATCCTCAGCCTCAGGTTCCTTTTCAGGCTTTCCAATTCCTCCAACACTGTGTAGGGGTTCATGAGTTGGACTGGATGGGGGATATGTCTGTGCCCCCCTTCCCTGAACCTTCCTGAGTCCACCGTAGTCCATCCTGCCATTTGCTTGGGTGGTCGTTGTGGCAGTGGCTGGGGACCTGATGGCTTCTGGGTGGGGGCGGAGGTCCCCAGTATTCCTGCCAGCTCAGCCTGGAGACTGGCGACCTCCGCCCTCAGTCCAGAGAGGTGCCTGCAAATGGGGCAGCACCGCAGTAACCATGTTTTTCTGAAGACTGCTGCACCACAGCCAGAGCACTGCATCACTCCATACATCATCCTGTGCTTGCTGATATTCCTCCTCTCCTAACCCTTTTTTCCCCTTCTCCTTCTCTCTCTCTTTCTCTTCTTCTGTAGTGACTTACAGCTTCTCCTTCCTCCTCTTGTATGTGTCCTTGTGGACCTAATTGCTAGCTACACCCTTTTTAATTCTGCTTATGTGCCAGTGAGGCTATTGCTTGTGCTGTGCTAATTGTGCCTGTGTCTTTAAGTAGGTGTGGCCTGGCCTTTCACTATAAAGGTAGAGCACTCAGGGGTGGTTGGGGAATGGGGGTGGGTGGTGGGTTGTTTCTTTGGTTCTCGGTGTCTACAAAAAAACAATCAGGTAAAATAAGACTTTGTTCTGTGAACTACAGGACAAAAACACAGCTCTAGTTTCAAACATGAAGTCTTGCTGTATTCTGATAATCTGCAGTTAGCTCCAGCCTTTGAACTGCCCCAGAGTGTAGAGGGTTAATTTTCTATGCAGTGCATAGAACGTTGAGCTCGGTCGAGGTCTCTGTCTGCAGCACTTTGAAACCCAACTGTCCGATTCTTTACTCCACCTCACTGAACAGTTGCTCTGGAGATTTCTCCTTCTGCTCGGTTCAAAGTCGGTTAAAGTGTCGGTTTCTTAACTTCCGTAGTATTATGGTTCAGGGCTCTGTCTGCATTACAGTAAGTACTTTAGGTAGTAGTTCTGGGTTATTTGTGGAAATTAAAAACTTTTATCGGTTGGTTGGCTGAACCGATCCAACATATTTAAACTCTGTGTGTTTTCCTTTAGTGTGTGGTTACCTTATCGGTTTAAAAAAAATGTGTTTTAATGTTTTTTTTTCCAATACTCATAACACGGTTAGAAACAGATAAGGGAGTCTTGGTTAGGTTGGCCATGTCTGAGAAACCCAAGAAAAAAACTGGGCCCACTGGGTTTCAACACTGCCGTGAGTGTGGGAGGTCTTTACTAAGGCCGATCCCCACACCCACCTGTGTTTATTGTCTGGGGTTTGACTACCTCGATACAGACTGCCAAATATGTGAGAACTTTCCTAAGTTTACCCTGGAAAAAAGATTAGGTAGACTTAGGGAAAAGGAAGCCGAGAAGTCCGCTGATCTGGATGGCCAGCCCAGTTCAGTTCCGACCGAACCAGAAGGAGTGCCCTCCGACCAGGGCGATACTTCTTCGGGCAAGAGGAGAGACGATCCTGAGGGATCTGCTCCTATGAAAAGGAAACGTAAAGAAAAATCAGCCGGTTCGGATCCGGAAGTTCATGTTCAGACCACTGATGAGATTGCCCGAGCAATTTGGATTGTTGAATCGCTTCGCCCGGTTCCTTCTGATCCGGCTCCATTAGCTAGGGGTTCACTTCGGTCAGCTTCTCCAGTTCAGGACTATGCCCCTGAAGATTTTTATGAACCGGAATTTGAGGAGGAGGGGAATTATGAGCAAGAAGATGATTATGATGGAGCAGAAAGTCTGGATGTTCCCATTGAACCGGACATCTCCCCAGACAGACCTTCTGGTGTTTCACCTCCTAGGCTCTCTGAGTCCCCTTCCCACTATCTGTTCTACAGAAAAGTGGCTGAAACCCTCCAGCTCCCTTTGGAGGAGGCTACAGAGGATCAAGTAGAGCTTGATTTTGTTTAAATGATGGATATCCCAGAGTCCAGGAGGCTGTCTATTCCTCTACACAAATTGTTTGGGAAACGGACACAAAAAACGTTAGTCTCCAAATTCTGTACCTCCTGTTGATAGAAGAATGGACAAGAGGTATGCCTTATCAGGCTCAGACATGGAGTTTTTCTATCAACAATGCAGCCATATTGGGGTTGTGCAGGCTGCAGCCCGTGACAGGGCTAATGTTTCCTTGGCTTCACCCCCCACCAGATAAAGACTCCAGGAGGATGGATGCCTTGGCAAAGAAACTGTACATGGCATCCTCTTTGGGACTCAGGCAGGCTAATTATATGGCCTATGCAGCCAGGTACCAGAAGTCCAGGTGGGACACTGTACTGGCACTGGCCAAACAGACCCCCCCCCCAGCTGGCCAAGGAGCAGGAGGAGGTGGCTGCTGATGGGATTGAGGCATCTAAGGTACAATTTCATGCTGCTGTGGACTCCAGTGATGTGTCAAGAGTCATGGCTACATCTGTGGCTCTTCGGAGAATGGCTTGGCTCAGATGTACTAGCCTCTCACAGGACACCCAGGCTAAGGCCATGGATTTCCCTGTGGAAGATAATTCTGTGTCTGGGGAGCAGACAGAGAGTTGCATGAAAAAGATGAAGGAATATAGGTCCACTTATAGGAGTGCACAGGCCAAGGAGAGGCAGGCAGCTTCTCAAAGGCAGCAATCTAGGGTCAGGAGCAGGCCTTTTCATAGGCCTTTCTACCAAGCACAGACCTCTTCTCCCTTTTCACAGAGGGGGTTCTTCAGAGGAAGAGGCAGAAGGGGGATGAGCAGGGCTGCATCCACTCCTCAGCCTAAGGCTCCTGCCAAGCAGACACCCTGATGGGTCTGCCCGGGTCCACTCTCCTGTCCCTGTAGGGGGCAGGCTGGCTTACTTTGTCCAGGACTGGATGTCTGTTACTTCAGACAAGTGGGTCCTGGAAATAGTAAGCCAGGGACTGGTTCTCAGCTTCAAAAAATTTCCGAAGATGAGAGCCAGATCCTTTCCATCTGCAAGTCTTTCCGAAACCCTTGCCCTAGAGGCAGAGGTTTCATCTCTTCTGGCCTTAGAAGCCATAGAGAGAGTTCCTACCCTACACCGGGCAAGGTCTGTACTCCAGGTATTTCCTTGCCCGAAAAAGACAGAGGGTGACGACCCATCCTAGATCTAAGATACCTGAACAAACATCTTTTGAAACCAAGGTTCAAGATGGTGACTCTGGGAATAATTCTTCCCTCCCTAAGGCCAGGGGACTGGTTAGCCTCCCTGGACCTCAAAGATGCCTACTTTCACATCCCCATCAGGTGCTCCCACAGAAAGTACCTCAGGTTCAAATTGCCCTCAGGCCAGTATCAGTTCAAAGCAATGCCCTTCGGTCTAACATCAGCTCCAAGGGTTTTCACAAAGTGCCTGGCAGTAGTAGTTGCCTTTTTAAGAAGGCAAAAGATTTCCATTTTTCCATATCTGGATGACTGGCTCATAGTGGGTCAGTCTCCAGACCGAGTCAAGTCAGACCTGCAAGTGACTCAGCAAGTGCTCACTTCCCTGGGATTTCTTCTCAGCCTTCCCAAGTCAGTTCTCAAACTGGTGCAGCTTCTTACCTTTATAGGGGCAGAGCTAGATACTGTGAAAGCAAGTGCCTTTCTTCCCCTGGAAAGGACAAGAGTTCTTATAGAGCTGGCTTCTTCATTCAGCCATCAGGTATCCCAACCAGCAAGGCACTTCCTTCAGCTCCTGGGCCACATGGCAGCTTTTACACAGCGGTGGTCCAAGGGGCAAGATTCCAGATGAGGGACATTCAGTTCCATCTGAGGGACTTTTGGTTCCAAAGGAAGGATCCTCTAACCGCATTGATTCCAGTGACTCGGACACTGATCCAGGCTCTTCAATGGTGGCAGGATCAGGACAATTTAAGGCAAGGGGTCCCATTTGTCACGAAGTCTCATCCGGTGGTCCTTACCACAGATGCTTCCCTTTTGGGGTGGGGAGCCCATCTCTGGGCTCTCACAGCCCAGGTACTGTGGTCCCCTAAAGAATCCCTTCTTCATATCAATCTCCTGGAACTCGGCAATTTTTCTGGCCCTGCAAGCTTTCTCTCAGTCAGTGCAGAACAAGGTGGTTGAGGTCAGAATGGACACCACCACCACCAAGTGGTACATCAACAAGCAGGGAGGCACTCTGTCCATGGCCTTGTACACGGAAGCCATGAAATTGTGCTCCCTGGCTTATTCTCTGCAGACCTCTCTGATAGCAGTCCACCTTCCAGGGAAGGACAACGTGCTAGCAGATGCACTGAGTAGGATCTCCCAGAGTCATGATGAATGGTCCGTGGACCCTCTGGTGTTGAAAGTGATTTTTTTCAAGATGGGGCACTCCAGAGATGGATCTCTTTGCAGCCCCAGACAGTCACCAACTTCCTCTGTTTTGTTGCAGACCCCCAGTCTTGGGTTCAGTCCCTCTGGATGCTCTGATGTTGAACGGGAAGGGAAATTTCTCTATGCCTTCCCTCCCTTTCCTCTGCTGCTCAAGGTTCTGGCCAAGGTAAGGTCACAACCCTGCAAAGTGATTCTGATTGCTCCAGATTGGGCCAGGCAGCCCTGGTACCCCCTCTTACTGCCCCTAGCAGTCCATCTTCCCCTGTCTCTTCCCAGGAATTACAATCTGTTAACCTCCTCTCAGGGGAGGATTTGGTACCCCACTCTTTGGTCTCTCAGTCTCCAGGCATGGCTTTTGAAGAGTTGGAGTATGCAGATTTGCATCTGTCCCAAGGGGTTCTGGATATTCTCAAAGCCTCTCGAAAGTCTGCCGCCAGAAAGACTTATAACTCCAAATGGAAAAGATTCAGCATTTGGTGTTCCAAGAAGCATATATCTCCAGACACTGCTGAATTGCCCAAGTTCTGGATTATATGGTCCATCTAATGGCATAGGCCTCAGACCAGCTACTCTCAAGGTACACTTGTCAGCTGTTTCTGCTTTTCTGTCGGTGGGAAAGCCTTCCTCACTGTCATCTCACCCTGTATTCTGTACATTTTTCAAGATATTGCTTCATACCAATCCTCCCTTTAGGGATCCTGCCCCTGCCTGGGACTTAAATGTTTGTATTGCTCAACTTATGCAACCCCCTTTTGAGCCTATGTCCTCAGCAGAGCTTAAGTACTTGACTTGAAAAACTGTGTTTTTGGTATCTGTTACCTCTGACAGACGTATCAGTGAATTGCAAGCCCTGTCAGTGGAACCTGATTTTATCTCCTTTCATAGAGATAAAGTGGTCCTTAGAACTAATAGGAGGTCCTTGCTCAAAGTGGTTTCAGACTTCCATTTGAATCAGTCTGTGTCTCTCCCTGTTTTCTTCAGTGATCATTCTTCCTCAGGGGAGAGGAGGCTACACAGTTTAGGTGTTAAAAGAGGCCCTTAGCTACTACATAGAGCATACCAAGGGTCACAGGTTTGATTCCCTCCAGTTGCTCCTCACTTATGGGGAAGTGGGAAAGGGCAAACCTGCCACCAAGAGAACCATTGCCAGGTGGATTGTTTCCTTGTATACAATTCTGCTGTGAGAAACTGGGAAAAATTCCACCCTCAGACCTGAGGGCCCATTCCACAAGAGGTAACAGCTGCTTCCCTGGCTGCTGCCAGGGACATCCCTCTGTTAGAAATTTGTCAAACAGCCATCTGGAAAACAGTCCATACCTTTACCAAGCATTACTCTCTGGATATCCAAGCTGGGAGTGATGCTCGGTTTGGCGCAGCAGTACTTCAGAGCCTATTCCCAAAGTAGGTTCTGTCCCTCCTCCATGGAGGTACTGCTTGGTAGCTTGCAGATTGTCAGAATACAGCAAGACTTCATGTTGTTTGAAGGAAAAAAATTACTCAGCTTAGTAATTATATTTCTTCTAATGGAGTCTTGCTGTATTCTGACCACTCTCCCTGCCTCCCCTCTCAGAGCTTGTTTTTGGGAAGTGGGTGGACAGGCGCAGTGTTGCACTCCAGGGGTGCTTCAAGCCCACCCTCTGCTTTATCTGAGTGCTTTGTATTATAAGCTTTTATTTTTGGATAGGTTTTAGTTTTGGGTTTCCTGACTTGAGTCTTCCTTTGGGAATCCAAAACTTTCTGTTGCCCGTTGGCTAGTTAAAAATTTTACGATTTCCACATAGTTGGTCAGTGAGTGGTTGCTCGTAAGAATCTGATGGTTGGGTTTCAAAGTGCTGCAGACAGAGGCCTCAACCAAGCTCTAGCTCAATGTTCTAAGCACTGCATAGAAAATTAACCCTCTACACTCCGAGGCAGTTCAAAGGCTGAAGCTAACTGCAGATTGTCAGAATACAGCAAGACTCCATTAGAATAGTCGGCCCTGACTGCAGAAAGAGCTTCCTGGTCCTTACTGCCCGTCACGACAGCTCCGTTCAAGCGGAGGGTTGCTAGAGGTTCGAGGTTATATTGAAGTCCTCTGTGGCTAGGGCCTTTGGGTTCGTGGCCCCTACCCTCTGAACTCTCTGCCTCGCCCGGCTTAGAATATGTGACCGTGGAAGCCTTTAAGTGGGATTTCAAGACTTTTTATGGAATAAGGCTTTTTTGGATTGATGCTGTTTTGAATTGTTGATTTTATATGTATACTTTGATTTTATGATTTATATGTACAGCGCCTTGGTACTTGAAAGGCGCTAAATAAATAAAGTTATTATTATTATTATAATTACTAAGGTGAGTAATTTTTTTCTTAAGGTAGCTGTTCTCCTTCTCAGCTTCTGCAGCAAACAAGAGTCCTTAGCCAATCCCTGTTTGTAATCCACAGTCCCTCAAGCTTTCTTCAGATCCTCCCCTTATCAGACACCACTTTCAGTTTCAATAACAGCTCTAGTCACAAATGATTGCAGATATTCTCCAGCTAGATTACCTCCCTGACAAATTAAAGCTACACTAAAAGAGCACCACTCTTTGGTCTTCGTGCTGGAGGTGATAGAACCCACTGCAGTAAAATGTTTAGGGCCAACCGCTCATGCGTGTGATGCCAGTGCACATTATGCACTTGCGCCCCCATTGGTCCTTGCACTTTCAATCCCAACTGCCTCATTTCCTTTTTAATCACCATCGAAAGTAACTGTTGGAAAGTGAACTTTAGTTTTTATCATATAGGCCTTAACGGACTTGTGTACTGTATTATGACCTCGAACGCTTAAAGAACAGAGATCTGGTTTTCATGCCAGGGACTGCACTAATATATAATAGGGAGGAGAAATATGAACAAACGTGAAATAGAAGCTAAATTATGTTACGTTATTATGTTTTTAATGTTCTCCTAGAGGCGTCAGTAGCTGTTTAACAGGCATACTTTTAAAATACTTGCTGAGTTTAGCTAGCAACAGACCAAAAAAAAAAAGTGCATTGTAATGCTGCCTTAATCAGTTGAATATAGCGGGATGATCGGTTTCTAGGAGATTATAAATCACTTCCATGATTTCAGCCATTCTGTGCACAGAGTCATTGTACTTCTTATCCTGTGTACAGTGGTCTCCCTGCAGGAAAGTTTGGAGTGCAGCATTCCACTTGACAGCCAGGGGGAAGGGGACTTCATTTAACGTTTGAAATAAAAAAAAAAAAAACTTAAAAATTATTATAAATCACGCTAGCTAATCTAAGCGATTTATAACCATCCATTGCTTAGCTGAGACAAAATGGCCGCTCAGGATAGAATGAGTTAATACGTTTCTGCAGGGTGTTTGTTATAGTACAAGAGACTCTTCTTATGAGGTTTGGGAGGCAGAACTGCTTAACTTGCCTTTGCAGTCCTCTCACGCTCACAGCGTCTCTGATACCGTAAGTGACAACCCACGAAGGCCTAATTAACTTACAGTGCTGTATGCATGATATTGGTAGCATGAGGCACTATAGCAACAGATTGATATTATAATGCATTGGAATACGTATTCACAATATCCTGATCATTCTGCTGGTCTTGTGTGGTACACCATGTATTATCATTGGAGATATCTTTATTTTAGAGTGCAAAAGCATTTAAACAAAAAACAAAAACAAATTGCTCAAAATGGGAACTGTCAACACCAATTGACCCTCATCCGACTGTGAGGCTCTTCCCAGTTAGACTTTGGCTTATTCCCTTGACTCCCCAACTGATATTTGCTGTAACCAGTGATACCAGAATCTCCTGTAGCTGATTTCAGAGCTGGGCTGCAGCACTGGGAGATTCAGTAGCCTGCACTGCATATTAGAACTTTTATACGCTTCAATGAGATGTTCACCAGTTGCAGTGTTCTCCCAGGGCTAAGTTTTCCTCTGTGACTGTCCTTAGCCAAGGGAGAACAGTGGGATCAGTAAACAAAAGATCAGCGCTCGTAAAAAAACTAACTTGCACTGCAGGGTTATTGAATCTCCGACCATCGAGAGCCCTCTCATGCAGCCACCAGAAGCCACCATTTGAGTGGTGTACAGGGCCCCTGCTCCCACATCCTGGGCATGGAGTTAAGTTGGGCTTTTTTTGGGGGGGGGGGGTTATATCATTTTAACAGCCATGCATGTGCAAGTATTGCAGCGGTTGTAGTAAATTTAAATAATATTTGTGGCTCGGTGATAAAGTCTGAAAAGGAGTAAAATATATTTGCTTTACAACCTGGCTCAGTAGAAAATGTCACCTTGTCATACGTAATTTTAAGGAATTTCATGTTCTAGGGACATGGATATGTTGTTCATCCACACTCATTGGCAGGTATCCTTGCCGCTTTAAATCTTGCCGGAAGGTCTTCAAGCTTGCTCCTCCCACCCACCCGGGTGGTATAACTCTCGGCTCCGCCCCATGACGCCAGATCTTCCTTACCGCTTGGAAGGTCAGGTTCCCTCCTTAACGCTCTGCGTTTGAGACTGGTTCCTATTTCTCCGTTTGCGGATTTAAAAATAAATTTTGCGAAAAAGACTTCAGTCTTCTATCCCTCGTGGCTGCGATGGACAAATCGACTCCCGGATTTCGGAGATGCCCATGTAGGCAGAAGATGTCTCGGACGGATCCACACTCCACGTGTGTCTACTGCTTAGGCCTTGAGCACGACCCGCAGGCTTGCGACCTGTGCTCATCTTTCTCGGCCTACGTCCTCGAAGACCATGCTGCCCGATTGCAACTGGGCCGTCCCGAGAAGCGTTTCCCTCCGGTGAAGTCCAAGGAGGCCCGGTTGGCGGTGTCCGCGGCGGCGGGCTCGGCGGATCAGCTCGAGCAGATGGTCGCCCTCGAAGAGGAGGCGGCGCGGGCCGTATCTTCCTCGGCCGCAGCATTTATTCCGCTCTCTCTGGGTTCTTCCTACACGGCTTCTTTTAAGGAGCTTTGTCTGTCCCTCTCCACTAAGGGAAGGGCCTGCGTCTGCTGGACCTTATTCTCGGTCCAAAAGAGGGACAGGGTAAGTCCCTCGTCGGCGCTCTTGGGAGCGGGAAAGGTCCCCTCCCGGGCTGGGCCGTCGGCCGGTCGACCCGGCTCACCGGCCGGCTTCGCCACAGGCCTCACGGTGTCCCCGCCAGGTCAGTTGACCGAGACTCCCACCGATGAAGTCTTAGATTTTTCTCGACTCCATTGACTGGCTGTCGCCTTTAGCAGCCGAGATTCCCTCTCCGGTTCCCCGGGAGGAGTTGAGGATCCCGTGGGCTCGCCTGTGCCTCCGGTTCCGGAGCCCTCGGATGGACCATCCGAGCCGAAGGGAGTGCCGGTTCCGGCCGACACCTCCCCGCACCGACCTCGGAAATTCCGGGACTCTCGGTCTCGGTCTCGGACCTCTTCGCGGTCCAGCCGATCCCACCGTCATAGGCGGTCTCGGTCTCGGCACCGCGGTAAGCGGCGTCGCCGCTCGTCCTCGTCTCCCTCCTCGGATGAGGGGAGGCTTCGGCGTAAATTACGTCGAGGGTACGAGGACCTTATGTTGCAACAGCTCCTCCTGGCCGGGAGTAAGCCACCCCTGTCAGCCTTCCCCCGCCATTAAGTGGCTGTCACCGGGCGGCCGACACAACCCCTCGACTTATCCGGGAAGGGCCTATACCTGGGCGGTTGTTGGGCCAAACCAGCTCTCCACGATTCGGTGGAACACCACACAACCACCAATTGGGGCTCCGACCGGATTTACCGATTAGGCTAAGGGGTCTACACCCGACTGTCGGATTACCTCACTCCCGACCGACCTCGGCAGGTGAAGGGTGGCTCAGGCCAGAGGCAGCTCTTCAGGACTCTTCCAGTCCGAAGATGATTCCTCCTTTTCTCCAGCGACTGGACTTCGAGTCTTCAGGAGGTCAGTCAATGGACGATGGCAACATGGCTTCCTAGGACTGCTTCGGCTCATCTCGAGTCCACGGGATGGAGCTCGAATCCCGTTTCCAAGCGGGCCAGGTATCCCTCACGGAGACTGGACCGAGGGATTCTCCAGGCCTTCCGGTGGCCGAGGCCATAGTGGGTCCGCACTGGAGCTTTGGCAGCGCCCTGCTTCCTGCCCTGCGCCTTCGGCCAGGATGGCCAGGAAGTATCACGGTCCCCGGTTCCTTGTCCGTTTTGAACACCCCCTCTGCTGAGGGTTGGTTACCGGCATAGCGTTTTCCGCTACGCCCGGCAACGCCAGGATGTGGACAAACCTCCTGACAAGGAGTCAAAGAAATTGGACTATATGTCCGGGCGAAAAGTCTCACGCCTAGGCCCTTCTCGCTCTTCCGACAGGCCAGTTCAGGCTGTCCTCATGGCACATTTTCTCATGCCTTGTTGGGCTCCCTGGATGAGGTCATCCTCATCTTCCGCCGATCTGCAGACTACAGGTTAAGCAGGTGCGGGACCAGGGCAGAGCAGTGGCCAAACAGCAGCTCCAGACTCCTTTGGATATAGGGACTCCATGTGCCAGTACTCCGGTGGCGCCACAGTGGCTAAGGTCACGGGCTGGGCATGGAGGATATCCACCTTACTTGGATACCCAGCACAAGTTGGCGGATGTTCCTTTTTGGGGACTGACCTCTTCGGCCCTGGGTGGAAGGTCACCTGCAGAGGATCGAGAAGTCCAATGCCTACCTTGGACTCGTCTCTTCCACTCAGAAGGACAAGGCCGCAAACCACAGCCTAAGCCCTTTGCTCCTTCTGTGCCCCCGGGCGCGCCCGCCCAGCAACGCCAGGGCCAGCAGGCTCGCCTTGGCATCCCAAACCTGCCTGCCGGCCTCTAACAGGAGGCAAGGAGGAGGGCCCAGGAGGTCCCTCGGCCGTCCCTCCTCCAAGCCTGCCCAGTGACGGGCTGAGGGTGTCGCCCCATTCCCGCCACTCTACCCTGGGTCCCCCTGGGGGACGGCCCGCACTTCCGTCTGGGCCGGGTCCGCTGTTACCACGGACAGGTGGGTCTTGGAGGTGGTGGGAAGAGGCCTGCCTCTGGAATTCGAGCAGGCACCACTCCTTCAGAGCTCGCCCCTCGGGGGCATCGGGATCCCAGCCTCACTGGCGGCCTGTCGAGCCGACATCGCCCTCCTCCTCCAGAAGGAGGTGGTAGAAGGTGGTGGACCCTCCTTCAGACCCAGGGTTTGTGTCCAGGTACCTCCCAGGTTCCAAACGGACGGGGGCTGGCGCCCATTCTACCTCCACACGACCTAAAACAAGTTCCTAAGGTCTCGAACCTTCAGGATGGTCACTCAGCTCAGATAATACCATCCTTGGCAGCGCTGCAGATTCTGTCTCTGGACTTGCAGGGCGTTTTCCACAGTCCCTATCCGTCCGTCTCACCAGAGATTCCTTCGCCTCCGAGCGGAAGGATCCCTCTCTGAGTTCCAAGCCATGCCCTTCGGCTTGTCTCCAGCTCCCAGGGTCTTCACCAAATGCATGGCAGTGGTGACAGCATTCCCATGCGCCGAGGGGGTCCGGTGTACCTTTACCTGGACGATTGGCTGATAGCAGTCTCCCAGGAAGGAGGCGGAGGGTCCAGAGATCGGCCCTCCAGGTTCTGCTCTCAACTGGGCCTCTATCAACGAGGCCAAGTCGGAACTCCCCAGTGGGCAGGTGATTCTATTCATCGGGCGCAGCTCGACTCTCTTCGAGCCAGAGCTGGCCCCGCGGACAGGGCGAGGTTCTTTCCTCCTTTGCCCGATCATTTCTGGTTGGGCAATTGCTGCACCCTGCCGGGACTTCCTGCCTCCTGGGTCTCATGGCGGCCTGCACCAGCGTGGTCCGTTGGGCCCGCTGATTGTCGTCCCCTTCAGTGGGGACTGGCCAGCCAGTGGTCAGCTTGCGATCCTTGGACCAGCAGTAGTCGGTGACAAGGGGATGCGGAACGCTTCCAGTGGTGGACCGCCCCAGATCATTTGCAGGAGGGCATCCCGCTCGTCAGTCCTGAAAGCCGACGGTCTCTATCGACCGATGCCTCTCTGATGGGTTGGGGTGCCCATCTGGGGGAACACTCGCCATGGCCTCTGGTCCCGCGGAGTCCCGATGCCACATCAACCTGCTGGAGCTCCAAGCGGTCCGCCTAGCTCTCACCGCCTTTGCTCCGTCTCCTCCGGGGTCAAGTGGTCCGAGTCCAGACGGACAATACCACGCGACCATGTACTATCTAAACCGCCTAGGGCGGACGCGCCCATGCTTCTATGCAAGGAAGCTCGCATTTGGTCACTCGTGCGCAGCCTGGCGGATCTCCTAGCCTATTCACGTGGCAGGAGCTCCAACACCCTGGCGATGCCCTGAGCTGATAGGGGCTGCATCCCACGCAGTGGTCTCTCCTGCCGAGGTAGTACAGCATCTGTTCTCTCCTTTGGGGCACACCTCAGGTGGACCTGTTTGCCTCCAAGGAGAACGCTGGCTGAGTCTGTTCCATGCCCGCCTCAGCAGGGCTCGCTGCAGGGGATGCCTTCTGAGGCAATGGACCCCGGGCCCTTTACGCCTTTCCCCATTTCCCTTGATCCACAAGTGCTTCTCAAGGCAGGAGGGACAAGGCGCAGGTGATTCTGATAGCCCCAGACTGGCCTCGCCAGTTCTGGTACCCAGATCTCCCCAGTCTCAGCTCCAGGACCAAGGGCAGCTTCCAGCTCACCCGACCTGCTCTCAGTCAATCAGGGAAGGTGTTCCATCCGACCTTTCAATCCTCTGCACCTGACGGCCTGGTTCCTGAGC
The DNA here is from genome assembly GCA_016271365.2 of Neoceratodus forsteri. NCBI lineage: Eukaryota > Metazoa > Chordata > Ceratodontiformes > Ceratodontidae > Neoceratodus > Neoceratodus forsteri. Next base: position 401,174,387 of record JADMNL010000025.1, read on the forward strand.
GGCTAGAGTTCCAGGCCTTGGGTCTTTCCGACGAGGTCCTCAATGTAGTTGAGGCGTCCTCGTATGAGTCGACTCAGAAAATGTTATGCCTTCAAATGGAAAAGGTTTTCTCATTTGGTGTCAGGGGCAAGGGCTTGGACCCTTCCTCCTGTTCCTTGCAAGCATCTTGGACTATTTATGGTCCCTTTCTAGTCAAGGGCTTAGGTCGGCGAACTAAGGGTGCACTCTGGTAGCTATCTCTGCTTACCGGCGCGGGCCGGAAGCAGTCGGGGCACAGGAGAAGGTGGTCTGGCGCCGCTGAAGGCCTTGATCACATTTCCTCCAGTGCGGGAACCCCTACTCCGTGGGATCTACTGTTGGTACTGGCAAAGCTCATGGGCAAGTTTATTCAACCTATGCACAGGTGTGCTCTCTCTCACCTGTCGTGGAAGACCGCCTTCTTGGTGGCTATCACGTCAGCCAGAAGGATGGGAGAGCTCCAGGCGCTTTCCATAGAGTCTTCTTACCTGGTCTTCCACAGGGACAAGGTTGTCCTGCGCCCCCACCCGAAATTCCTTCCGAAGGTGGTGTCGGAGTTTCACCTTAACCAGGTGTTGACTCTGCCGGTGTTCTACCCCAATCACTCCTCGGAGGCCGAATATAGGCTCCATACTCTGGACCCTAGAAGGGCGCTAGCTTATTATAAGGAGCGCACGGCTGAAATTCGGGGAGAGGTTCGCCAGCTGTTTGTCACCTACGCTTGAAGCTCGCATCTGGCAGACCTGCAGCCAGCCGGATTTATAAGCAGGTGGTAACCTCCTGCATAGATCTCTGCTATAAGTTGGCGGCATGGAGCCTCCCAGAGGATAAGAGCTCATTCTACCGCCATACTGCTGTCAACAGTGGCTGCTTCCAGGGACGTCCCTATCCAGGAAATCTGCAGGGCTGCTACCTGGAAGTCAGCAAACACCTTCATTACCCACTACCATCGACACGAGTCACGCCGGGATACTGGTTTTGGGGCCTCGGTTCTCCAGTCTCTTTCCCAAGTAAGTATTGGGGTGTGCGTCTTGCCTCCCTCCTCCTGGAGAACTGCTAGGAGTCTGCCAATGAGTGTGGATGAACAACATATCCATGTCCCTAGAAATACAGGTTACTCACCTGTAACAGGAGTTCTAGGAATGGTATATGTTGTTCATCCTACAACCCACCGACTCCCCGGCTTCGACGCACAACCTGAGCTTCCAGTGGGCCAGATCTGGCGTCATGGGGCGGAGCCGAGAGTTATACCACCCGGGTGGGTGGGAGGAGCAAGCTTGAAGACCTTCCGGCAAGATTTAAAGCGGCAAGGATACCTGCCAATGAGTGTGGATGAACAACATATACCATTCCTAGAACTCCTGTTACAGGTGAGTAACCTGTATTTTCTTCTTAGCAGCAATTAGCACTGTTAAAAACCATAATTCTCACCACAGGAGTCCTTTTGCATCAGTGACAATAGCAGTAAGCTGACCAGGTTGAACTGCCTCTGAGGTGGAGCCGTGAATATTCATTAAAATAGTGGCCAGTCAGAATCCAGCAGGAAGATGTGCTGAGTGCAAAGAGCCCACAGGGCTGCAGAATTTTTCTCCAACTAACTGAGAAACACTGCCTCTGATGTGCTCTTTTCCTCCTTCTTGAGAAACAAACCTTTACTTTTGTGCTGAGTTTGTAAGTATTTTATATTTAATTATAATTTTAAGGTTTTTTTAGTGGTTCCTTGCCAGTTCCCAGGAACCACACTTTTCCATTTTTTTCATTGGTTCCTTTTAATTTTGCTGAGGTAAAAATATACTGCGTTTTGAGTATTTCAACGGTTTTCAAGATCTTTTTAATAGAGGCTGCCTTATTTTACCAGGAACCGCTATTTTTTCTGCATTTCTACTGAGTTTTGTTGTTTTTAAATCGAGGTTCCTTTACTGCTAGGGAACTGACTGCAGTTAGTTTTTCCATTTTGGGAACCAATATTTTTCAGCTTTCTGATACATTATTTCAGAAAAGCCCAAAAAAGAGGACTGGACCCACAGGTTTTAAAAATTGTATTAAGTGATGGTGTGTTTACAGTGCTTGGTTCGAGAACATTTTGCTCTAAATTCTGCTCAAGAACTATTAAAAAGAGGGCCAAAAGACTAGAAAAGATGGCCTCTAGTAATGCTTCTCTTGTTAAGGAGGGGTCCACTGCCCTGCCTAAGCCTAAAGATAAGGACCCATCAGAAAATAAGTTTGATGAACAAAACAAAACTGGTGATGTGGACTTCTGGTGACACACCCGAAGCGAATGGCAGCCTAGCTCAGCACCTCTGCGCCTCGAGCACACAATCAGTTGCAGTCGCACACCCTGATAGTATAGTCTTTTAACAAAGTATCGCAGTTTAAGTACTTGAGAGCCTGATATGGGCCGAATGAGAAACAAGGGACTTGCGAGCTCACGGCCGGTTACTCCAGCTTCAAAAACAAAACCACTGATAGGCCTCAGCCCCGCACCCTTGCAGTCCTTGCTAGTATCTGGCTCCAGAGAAGATGATTCCGGCTCAGACTCGCGGTCAACCTCTAGGAGACTAGAAACGCACAAAATTCTGAAATTACTGCATAAAATTGACAGCACGGTCACCGATATCTAGAGGGACTTCAAGAGGCTCGAGTCCTGAACTACTGCAGCTGAGAACCAGATGGAAACCACACAAAACGAGCATCTGGCCTATGGCAGGTCATTGTCCTTCCTCCACAAGTGAGAGCGGGCTGTCAACCTCTGGGACGAAGACGCAGAGACCAGATCCCGGAGGAACAATAATCCGAGTTGATGGCATTCTGGAGGGTGTTGAGTAAGAAGATATGACTGGCTACATGGAGTGCTGGCTCCGCACTGAATTACAGCTGTGGGAGGACTTTGTGTAAGATAGCGAGAGTGCCCACAGGGCGATTGCCCCGAAGCCCAAGCCGAGTGCACCCCCAAGAGCAATCCTGATTAAGTTTTTGAAGTACCCTATAAAGGAGAAGATACTACGGCTAACCTGGGCCAAAAGAGACTTAAATTTTGATGGTAACAGGGTATTTGTGGATCAGGACCCCCCAAAACCAGCTATGGTGGTAAAGAGGAAGAAAATATTTTGTTGTCAAGCAGCTTCGGGGGAAAAAAGGCATATGAGCACAGCTATGCTACCCCGCTAAACTACGGGTATATACCAGGGAAGGCCCCAAGTCCTTTGAAAACCTCCTCCTGTCCAGCCCGTTCCTAGAAGCGGAAGAAGTTTCTCTCCCAGATCTACAGGAGGAGAAGGCAGAAGATGAAATTGAAGAGCTTCTGTGGTTCCTAGTTCCAGGGAGCCACCGACTAGCAAGATATGGTTCCAGATTGGAGGCATTACTTCCGTTGCACACAGAAATGGCCAGATGGCTTGCCCCTCGCAAGAAGACATGACATACTAGTGGCAATAGAACGCTCTCATTAATCAAAGTTTAACACTCACTTCTGGTTGTTAGCGGGTAAGGAAGTGGCACTAGGACCTTAATGTGCCCGGTTCTGCTTTACCTGAACTATTTACAGGGAGTTCATTTGGATGCCCCCTTCCCCCAAGTTGCTTCTTCACCTGGTTTGAGTTTGTGGACCCAGAGAAAAAGTAGGATCCTGCCTTGCGGCTCCGCTTAGGGAACCCTTCTGTTGGAACTCTTGTTGTTGTGTCTGACTTCCTGTGGGCCCGGACTTGCCTGGCACTGTTGTTATTGAGCTCCCCGGAGTCATCGGGTGGAGGCCTCAACTGGATCGTTTAGCAGATCCACTACAGGCTATGGGCATCGACGTTCTCCAGGCTGCTGTTTATTTGTATTCGATTCGTTAAGAGATAAGGTCGCTCATCAGAACAGTTAGGCCTAACCCAAGATGGGGCTTATATTTTGATACCTTATGTGCAGATTTCACACTTGCTTAGCCCACATCGCAGGCAGCTATATATGTCTCCTGGATCTGCTGATGCCTTTTCCCTCTTCCCCCTCAAGTGCCAGGGCTATGGAAGATCAAGATTTTCTGGATCCTGGAGGGGGCTGCATGGCAGGACAATGGAAAAGACTTGGGGGATGATCTTGGGCTTTGCTTGCCCCAGGAGGAACTGTTGTCTTCTACAAAAATTTGGAACTTCTTTAAATTTGTTAAGCTGTCTGGACACCTTGTACGTGGGGTCTGGGGAAACTCCCCCTATTGACAACAGTCCGCTCACTTACCGGTGCAGGGAAGGTGGGGGAGAGAATTTGGGAATATCTCCTTTTCTTTTTTGATGGTTCGCATTGTAGTGTTCACTAATTGCAAACATCCACATCTTTTCAGACCCCGAGGTAGTTGCAAGTAGATTGGCTCGATTGTGTTCTAAAAATTGCTTGTTGATTTATTTAACATATGCCAAGCAACTGTTATGGTAGTGCGCTTCAGTTTGACTACTTATAGTTAGAATGTGTGCTTGAGACTGGCAAGCTAGGCCCTGCTCAAGCCAGAAACCTTTTCAAAAGTGCACTGGTCCCGGGGTTTCGGCTTTAGAACTGAACTCCTGGACCACTTACCCTATAACGTAGAGTATTATTCCTCAAAGGTTTTATCCCCATTTCTCCTACTGGGGGTGCACAGCCACAGCAAGTGGTTGGGCAGTGCCCTTTGGCACTACCCTAAGGTCATTCGTTGACCCTCCCCTTCCCATCAGGGGATTACCAGTTTGTTCTCTTTAAGATGTTGTTACATGTTAGATTTCTCTGTTTTCTAATTTTCTCTGTTTTTTGTCTCTCATCTTCAACTCTTTTTTCTATTTTATTTTGATCGGGGTGAACGGGGGGGCACAAGGGGAACAATGAATTTATGTTGGAGATTGTGATAGCAAGATTTGTACCACTGATGTATGTAAAATGGTGGAGTTAACAATATTCTCCCTAAATGTAAAAGGTATTAATAATGTCATCAAGCGTTCGAAGATACTAGCAGAACTTAAAAGAGACAAATGTGATACAGCGTGCTTGCAAGAGACTAGGCTAACAGCTCAGGAACACCTGAAACTCTGCAGGGCTTGGGTGGGAATGGTGTGCCCGGATGAGCATCCCCAGGTTAAAAAGGCAGGGGTGGCAGTGTTAATCCACAGGGGTCTCCCCTTTCAGGTCCAGAGGGTGTCCAAGGCCGGCTCAGGTCACCTGGTAACTGTATCTGGAATCTATAGTTGTCGCCCTATTAATATAATGACAATTTATGCTCCCACACCCCCATCGGGGGAATTGTTTTAGATCCCTGTTCAATACAGTAGCTGGCCTACCCCCAAGTCAGATCATTTGTGTAGGGGACTGGAATTGTGATGAGGACATGGGCTTGGACAGGAGCCCCATTGGGGGTTCTGGGTCCAAGGTCTGCTCCTGCCTACTTAAGAATTTATATGCAAAATCCAGCCTGGCCAATCCCAGGAGACATCTAAACCCCTCCGTTAAGGATTTCACATTCTTCTCTCCTGCAACCAACTCGTACTCGAGATTGGAAAGATTCTATACCCAGAGAGGATTACTACACACATTTCATGATGTTAACATCCTTCCTGTCACAGTCTCCACCAGTGCTATGATCCATGGCGATGAAGTGGGATGATCCTCTCATGGGGGGGGTGAAGGTTCAATCCAGGTCTAATCAACAACAAACAATATGTAGAGTCCACTAGAAAGGTGATACAGCACTATTTAATTGAAAACACAGAGGCTGACTCCTCCCAAAAGTTCTTGTGGGCGCCCCGAAAGTGGTAGTCCGAGGCCATACCATTTCTTATGCCTCCCATAAACATGAACAACATCAGGCCTGGATCCGGGAGGCCTTGGACAAGATCAGGGATTTGGAGTCTGAACATAAATGTATCAAATCAACTCTCACCCTGGCCCACCTGAGGGAAGCCTATTCATCTAATGCACTGCTATGCTAAGGCATATTGAGAACTCGCTGAGGTACAACGGACAACGGTATTATGAGAGGGAGAGAGGGCGGCAAATTATTGGCTCAGAGACTTAGGAAACAGGAGGTGACAGGTGCGTCCCCACTATTTACCCTGATAATCCCAATTCCCCCAATCCCTCCCCAAAAAACAGACTCGCCAGCAAAGATTGCTGGTGAATTTCTGGATTACTACAAAAAGCTGTATATCAGCAGAAAGGGGTCCGGATCGTGGGGACAAAACTCGAGAGTTCCTACAGGAACCTACATTACCAACCTTGTCTCCTTACCAAAAAGAAATATTAGAGGCCTCCTTTTCTGAGGGGGAACTGAAGGCTATAATTAAGTCACTTAAATCTGGAAAGGCGCCTGGCCCTGACAGATTCTCATCTGAATTTTATAAGTGCTTTGCAAAGGAGGTGTCCCCTCTCCTCATCCGGATCTGCAGTCTGGCGCAGGAACCTGGACCATGCCGAACTCCGGGGGTGAGGCCTTCATTTCAGTGCTGCCCAAGCCTGGAAAAGCTCTGACTAAATGCTCAAATTATGGACCAGTTTCACTCTTAAATCAAGATGCAAAACTCTTTGCTAAGGCCCTCAGTGAGCGCCTCCAAACCGTTCACTCTGATCACACGGGCTTCATCCCTGATATGCACATCCAGGACAACATCAGCCTTCTGATGAACGATCTCTCTTTGGCCAATTCCCCCCCAGGTGGGAAGTTCCGGGTGGTGATGTCCCTTGACGCTGAAAAGGCGCTTGGTTGTCTGGATTGGAGCTATCTTGATCTGACTCTGGGGAGATTCGGCTTTGGAGACCAGTTCAGGGGTTGGATTTGAAATATTTACAGGGACCCTCGAGCAAAGGTCCGGGTGAATGGGGTCACGTCCTCTTCCTTCGAGATCCAAAGGGGCACTAGGCAGGGCAGCCCTCTCTCCCCTCTCCTAGTCGCCTTAAGTCTAGAACCTCTGGCAGTGCACATCAGACAGACGGAGGTATTTCAGGAGATTCGAGTGCAAAACACAGAGGTTAAAGTGTCCATGTATGTGGATGACGCTCTTTAGTATGTGTCTGATCCTGTTCACTCCCTTCCGAAGATTTTCAAACTTGTCCGACCTCGGAGAAATATCAGGATACAAAGTGAACCAGGGGAAGGCAGAGGTACTCCCTATAGGAGCACCCCCTGTGGTGGTCTTCCCAGATGTGGGCCAAGTTAAATGGTCTAGGTTTGGTTTCAGGTACTTGGGGGTTTGGGGTCCCTAAAGATATGAAGAAAGTGTACCACTCGAATTACCTGAAATTACTACATGAGGTGCAGACAGACTGCAACTGCTGGAAGGAACTGCCCCTCTCCCTATCAGGCAGAATAGAATGTATCCGGATGAATATTCTGATCTGTTTCCTATTTGTATTTGCATCCCTCCCGTTTCAACATCCTGACTCATTTTGGGTGGACTTATGGGCCACGCAATCCAGATTCATTTGGATGGGTAGGAAACCCGGGGTCAAGTGGAAAGTGCTGACAACTCCTAAGGTGAAGGGAGGCCTAGGCCTACCCAATTTACAGAAATATTATTGGGCTGCCCAACTACAGGCCCTCATCCCATTAGTGAAGGACTCTCCCCCGCAGTGGGTGGAGGTTGAATTGGCCTCATCTCCCCTGCCTGGCATGGCAGATATATTATTCCTAGATCCCCGTAGATTAGCCTTGGTGGTATTTAATAATCCATTGACTAAAGTGCTTGGCCAGGTGTGGAGAGAGGCTTGTTTCAAGCTACACTTTCACCTCAGGCTGGGCCCTCTTACGACATTCCTTAGCTATTTGGATTTCTGACCTCTTGTATGGGACCTGGCTTTTTGCCGCTGGGTGAGATCCGGCTTGCAGACCCTTGGGCAGTGCTACTCTGGAAATCATATGAAATCTTTCCAACAACTGAAAGAGGAGTTTAGACTCCCATCAACGGATTTCTACTGGTGTTTGCAGCTTAGACATTACCTATCTACTGTTAATATAGGCTTCACTCCAGGGGAGCAAGATAATGCGCTCCAAGAATGCATTTCTGTGCTGATTGTCACATCAGATCAAAAGGGACATGTGTCTAGGCTGGTGCAATGTTTGTGGGGGGTGGAAGTGGATCACTTATTAATGGTTAAGGACCACTGGTTATCGGAAGCAAGGATATTGTTGTCTGAGGGGGAGTGGGAAAGGGTCTGGAGGGGCATCCACAGAACTTCAGCCTCGCTATTTTGGAGAGAATTTAGATGGAGACTAGTGGTCAGGTATTTTAGACCCCAGTGGTAACCAAGCAATATGTGAAACACCTGTCTGACCTCTGTTGGAGGGACTGTCAAATCACCGGCACTTATTCTCATATTTGATGGGAGTGTGAAGTAGTAGAGGGATTTTGGGACACAGTAAATAAAGAGGTTGAGGGACTCTTTAACTCCCCCCCCCAACACACGTTCTGCCCAATACTGGCTGTTTGGACTCACGCCAGACCCTTTGAGATCTAGAACACTATGCTATATTTTCTATATTTTGGTAGCAGCAGGCCTTAAGGCTATCACCATTTGCTGGCTTACCCCTAAGAAACCCTCAATAGAATCTTGGTACAGTAACTGTCTCAGAATACTAGAAGTGGAATATCTAACTGCTTAAATTAAGGTCATCCCTTGACTGATTCAAGGATAGGTGGTTATCATTCTTCCACTATATGGCGGCCAAAGAGCAGAAAAATATCTTAGAAATTCTGGCAGATTATGCTTGATGGATAAATCTGGTCTGGAAGCCACCAAATACCAGTTTTACATGGCTGCAGACACTAATGACACAGCAACAAGGGACAAGGCTCAGGCTGTCTCTCTCTCTCAGACATTTTGCCTGGCTACGAACAACTAATTTAATTTATCACAGGACACCTGGTCCAAAACTATGGACTTCTCCTGTGAAAATAATTCCCTTTTCGGGGACAAAACTGAAGCATACATGAAAAAGGTGGAGGAGAACAAGTCCACCTATGAAAGTAATGCATCCCAGAAGTCTCAACCTAGGGGTAATAGAGGCAGGGGCTACTTCCCCAGGGTATTCTGTCCTATGCCTCTGGATTTCTCTCAAATGAGAGGTTATTTCAGGGAAGAAAAGGCAGGAGGGGTTGGAGGAGAGCTGCCACCACTCCTGCCCCTGCCACACAGTCTAAGTCCTACCTTCTGCAATGAGGTCGCCTGCCGTCCTCCAGTAGGAGGCAGGCTCTCCCACTACCTCCAAGCTTGGACCCACATCACCACAGACAAGTAGGTCTTGGAGGTAGTGGAAAAAGGTCTGCCCCTACAATTCAAGCAGTTTCCTGTCCTTTGGGGTCCAGCTCTGTCAAAGCCCCATCCCCAACAGAAAGATACCTGTTGGAGCTGGATGTAAGGACTCTGTTATCAGCTAGAGTGGTGGAGAGGGTTCCCCTTTCACAGCATGGAAAAGGTATCTATTCCAGATACTTCCTGATATTAACTCATTACCTCCTGGGTGGCCATTTTGTGTCAGGTAAACAATAGATAGTTCGGACTTCATATGGAGCTATTGGAAAAACGAGGAGTGGCAACCTAGTTTAGACCTCCGATGTCTAAACAGGCACCTACCCAAACCAAAATTCAAGATAATTACTGTTCAAATGGTAATACATTCTCTGTAGCAGGGAGATTGACTGGCCTCCCTGGATCTCAAGGATGCATATTTTCACATACCAATAAGGCGGTCCCACGGAAAGTTTCTGAGGTTCAGGCTGCATTCAGGCCATTACCAGTTTGCAGCCATGCCCTTTGGCCTCACCTCTGCTCCCAGAGTATTCACGAAGTGCCTGTCTGTAGTGGCAGCCCACTTGAGAAAGCACAACATCCTCGTCTTTCCATACCTGGATGATTGGCTCATAGGGGGCAAGGCCTGTCAGCAAGTCAGAGAGAGGCTCTAAACCGCACAAGACAAACTGTCCTGTCTGGGGTTTCTAATCAATGAAAATAAATCCCATCTGGAACCCTCTCAGGTCCTTAGCTTCTTAGGAGCAGACTTGGATACTCAGCAGGCAAAAGCCTTTCTTCCTCAGGACAGAATTTAAAACTTTCTGACTGCAGCAAATTCTTTTCTGCTAGCTCCTGGACCACATGGCTTCCATGACAGCTGTGGTCCCAGGGGTGAGGTTTCAAATGAGGGACATTTAATATAATTTGTGAGCCCACACAAAAGAAAAATTATCCAAGCTAGTACCAGTGGCAAAAATACTGCTTCAGGCTCTCGACTGCTGGAGGAAGGGAGGAAGACCTCTCAGTGGGCATCCCCCTTTCAGCTCTTCAGTCAGTGGTATTTGGATGCCAAAGGAGTCCAAAAGCTGCATAAATCTTCTGAAACTCAGAGCTGTGTACCTGGTGCTGAAAGCTTTCACCACTCAGGTCAACAGACACACTGTTCAGATCAGAACAGACAACACCACTGCTATGTTTTACATAAGCAAGGTGGCACAAGGTCTAGTATTGCTACAAATGGATTTAACAATCGAAAAATGGGCTTCTAACAATAAAATCTCTTTCAATACGGATAAATGTGCAGTAACTCATCTATGAACTAAAAATTGTACTTCCCTGTACACACTTAATGGTAAAACCGTCAAACCAGTTATTACAGAGAAAGACCTGGGCATTACTATCAGTGGTTTGTTTTCAGCAAGGGACCATTGTAGGAAAATTGCACAGACTGGTAACCATATGTTAACATCAATTTAAAAGGGCTTTCATAGCATTCTCCCTGATTATAAATCCTTCATTTGCCCTTACATAGATTATGCTGTTTCCTTTTGGGTACCTTATTTAAAAAAGGATATAAAACTTAATTGAAAACATGCAGAGAAGAACAACTAAACTTGTACCTAGAGTGAAACATTTACCTTACAAGAAGCGATTAAGCTCCCTTGGCCTTTGACCTAAAACTAAGAAGTTACCGTGGACACTTATTACTCCTATTTAAAATTTTGGGAGATAGTCACTTATGAAAGCCACCAACATCCTAATGGCTGATAAACCAGATAACCTGAGATACCATAACATACAAATCCGGATCCCCAAAGTATTAACTTCCAAACTGCAGCATTACTTTTCCATAATAGCTACCACATTATGGAATTCTCTATCCCATAATCTCATAAATATATCTTGTTTTAATTTATTTAAAACAGGACTGGATAAATATCTCCTGGGATAGCTTATAATACACCCTACAATGTGTAGGGAAGGTGGTCTCGATGGGCCTAGTGTCTCCTTCCACCTTTACAAACACCGAGTAATACTGCCCTGTGCACAGAGGCCATAAGAATCTGGTCCCCGGCCTGTTCCCTCGACGTGAGTCTCTGTCTGCCATACACCTCCCAGGCAAGGACAGTACCGTGGCAGATGCTCTGAGCCGTATCAGCCAAGGTCACAACGAATGGACTCTGAACAGACAAGTCCTTGCCACAGTCCTCAGGAGGTGGGGCACACAAGAGGTGGACCTGTTTGCATCCCACCTCAACTACCGGCTTCCTCTGTACTGCTGTGGACCCCCAGCAATGGGCACTCTCCCAGCAGATGCACTAGTTTTGAACTGGACAGGGAAGTTTCTGTATGTTTTCCCTCCATTTCCCTGGTTACACAGAGTGTTGCTGAAGCTCAGGGATCTGCCTGTAACCATGATCCTCATAGCCCCAGACTGGCCAAGGCAAGCCTGATATCCTCTCCTGCTGGCCATGTCCCGCAAGCAGCCTATTCGACTTCCTCTAACTCACTGTCTCCTCACCCTGCTACAAGTAGGGGTGAATTATCCAGACCTGGAATTTCTTCACCTCAGAACCTGGTTCTTGAGGAGCTAGAATTCCCAGATACACAGTATCTGATAACAAGTTCTGAAAATTCTTTGCATGGTTAAAAAGCCAAGCACAGAGAAAACCTATGCAGCTAAATGGAAAAGATTTTCAATCTGGTGCAAAGGAAAAAGAATAGACCATCTGAATGCCACTATCCCTTCCCTTTTGGACTATTTAGTTTATCTGCAATCATCAGGCCTCAAGGCCTCATCCTTGAGGGCTTCACTTAGCTGCAATTCAGTCTACCTTTCCACTGGAAAAGAAAAGTCTATCATTTCTAGGCCCATTTTCAAAAAGTTCTTCAAGGGCCTCCTTCATTTGCAGCCCCCAGTTAGGGAACCTATTCCCGTTTGGACCTTAACCTCTGCATTGCTAAGCTCATGGAGCCCCCCTTCAAGCCCATGGCTAAAGCCTGCATAAGTATATTACCTGGAATACAGTATTCCTAGTGGCTGTCACTTTTGCAAGAAGGATTTCAGAACTGCAAGCACTCTGCACTGAGCCTAACTACATCGTCTTCCATAAGGACAAAGTGGAGCTCAGAAGAGTTAGGGAATTCCTTCCCCAAGGTGGTCTCTGAGTTCCAGCTTAACCAGTCTGTTACTCTCCCTGTCCTTTTCACTGACAATTCCACTCCAGGGGAAAGAAGGCTTCACAGCCTAGATGTCGGTAGCGCTCTGTCCTATTACATGGAGCATACCAAACAGGTCAGAGGCTCCCCTACTTAGCTTTTCGTCACCTATGGTGAGTTGAGCAAGGGAAAACCAGCCACCAGGAGAACTATCCCTTGCTGGATAGTTTCCTGTATTCACTTCTGTTATGCCAAGGCTGGCAAACAGCCCCCTCAGGGCCCACTGTATTAGGGGCACTGCTGCCTCAGTGGCAGCTGCAAGGGACATCCCCTTGCTAGAGGTCTGCAAAGCAGCTACATGGAAGGCTGTACACACATTCATAAAGCATTACTGCCTGGCTGTACAGTCCAGGTCTGATACCAAATTTGGCTGGGTGGTCCTGCACAGTCTCTTCCCTAAGTAGGTTCTGTACCTGCCTTCCAACTGTACGGCTTTGTAGTCTGCTATTATTACTCATGCTAAAGGACTTCTGGGGTGAGAAGAAAAAAATTACTCACCATAGTAATTCAGTTTCTTCCAAAGGGGTCCTTTATCACCAGTAACCTCCCACTCTGCCTCCCCAGGCACCTACTTTAAGAGGGCTCTGCTTCTGTGTCTTTTGGCCAGATTTGTTCAGTTTTTTGGATTTTTTTTAGAGCATGTTAATGGTTAATTGTAGTCTTTTTATAGTTCATTCTACTGTATGGTTTTAAAGCCTGTTGGCACAATCCTTTTAGTCATTATTCTCCTTTCGTCTTTGAAAAAATTCTGAAGCCCTGTGGGCTCTTTGCACAACTTCCTGATTGATTCTGATTGGGCACTCTATTTTAATGAATATTCATGGCTCCACCTCCCAGGCAGTTCAACCTGGTCAGCTTACTGATATTGTTACTGATGCTAAAGGACCCCTTGGAAGAAACAGAATTACTACGGTGCATAATTTTTTTCTTCTTACCCCAGGGATTCTTCAGCATGATTGACAGAATCAGTATGCCAGCTGGGCTCAGCTGCCCCGGAGAGGTGGAGTCAGTGGTAATGAAGTTATGCATTGGCCAATCAGAAGAGAAAGGGGTAGAGTGCTGCCTGCAGTTAGCCTAAGATGCATCAGAATTTTTTCTCCGCTGGCTGAGCAATAGTGCTCCAGAATGTTCTCTTCTTTCTCTCTTCAGAGACCCTCACAGTCTCTGAAAACCATCCTTTTGTGCTGCCTTCAGTGTTTTAAGGTAATTTTAAACATTATTTTATTCTTTCCGTGGTTCCCACCCACTTCCTGGGAACTGCCGAGTTTTTCTGCCCTTTTCCTGTGCCTTCCGCAGGTTTTTTCTGCCTTCCTGAGGTAAAAAATTGCACGACTAAGATAAAATCACATTTTTTTATTTTTTTTTTTTAACTATTATTCTATTTTAAATATTCCGTGGTTATTTTTTACTGCGTTTTTACTGTCTTTTAACTATATTTAACTGTGGTTCGGCGACCGATTTCCCCGCGGTTGTCCCCAGCCTGGAACCACTTTCTCTACATTTTAAACTATAGTTCTTGGGTTCCCTTTAATTTGGCACCTGAGGGAGTCCCATGTTCTGGTCTGGACACCAAATAAACTATTTGTGGGAGGAGGTGGACACTGTATTTGTCCAGACAGTTTAAAAACAAAAACAAAAAAAAACAGCATTTTAAATTCAGCCTTTCTGACTGCTGACCGTTAAGCCATGGCTTCTCAGTTTGCCTCCTCCTCTAAAAACGCTGAGGGAGGGTGCCACAAATCAAAATAAAAATAAAGATGAGTCCTCTAAGGACTCTAATGAAATCAAGTGTGACAAGAGTAAACATTCTAATCAAGCTTCAAAAAGAATATTTGAGCAGGGTTCTGACTCAGTCCCTGCTCAAAAGACTAGGAAAGAAAAACATACCACTGCCCCTCCCGCTGAAAAGCAAAGGGAGATGCCAGTGGCACATGAAGATATGCCCTCTGCAAATGAAATGGCTAAGGCTTGGCATGTATATCAGACATCACAATCTCTGGGTAATATTTTCTAGGCTCCTTCGGGGCCCAGTGTTCCTCCCAGAAACCCTGGCTATGCTCAGGGATTTTATTATGATGCAGAGGAAGAACATTCAGCAGAGGGCAACTTGTGAAAACTAGATGGGCACCCTGATCATAATCCCTCGAATGGACAGGAGGATGTCTCTTCTCATTTTTCCTTTATTAAACAAATGGTGGACATCCTGCCTGGAACTTGCTCTCCAGGGCGACGCAGAACAAGACTTAGAGGAAGACTATATAGAAATGATGGGTCTTCCATCTTCTAAGAAACTCATTTTGCCCATGCACAGTAGAAACTTTTAAAATACTCCCAAAACCCTACTTCCACCCCTGGGGTGGAAAGAAAGATTAAAGATTGAAAGGAAATATCAGCTTGGTAGGCAAGGTGCTGATTTTCAGTACACACACCCAGACCATAAAGGAGTAGTTCAGGCAGCAGCCTGTGACAAAGCAAATGTGCCACTGTCTGCCCAGCCTTCAGAAAAGGAGTCTAAAAAGCTGGACTCTATGGGGAAGAAATCCTACACTACTGCCTCCTTGCTGCTATGCCTGTCCTCCTACATGGAATATGTAGCCAGGTATCAAAGAGCCCTTTTGAAATCTGTTCTGGCCATAGTGCAACATGGGGGGACACTATCAAGGATGTCACTGAGACTAAGTTGACTATAGAAGCCACTAAATACCAGTTCCACATGGCCATAGACAAGTGACACAGCCTCGAGGGCCATGGCATAGGCCATTTCTCTCAGGCATTTTGCTTGGTTAAGGACTACCGACCTAACTACACAAACCAAGCATTAGTCGTCCTGACTGCATCCAGGTTGCCTCCCCTCTTCCAGAAGGGGGCAGGCTCTCTCGCTACTTCTACCAATGGCAGCTCATCACTACAGACAAGTGGGTGCTGGAGGTCGTGGGTCAGGGCCTGTTTCTTCAGTTCAAAAAATTCCCCTCACTTCAAGGCCCCAAACTCTCAAAACCACTAACCCCAACAGACAAATTGCTGTTGGAGATGGAAGTAAAAAAATCTTTTGGGAACCAGATCTGTGGAAAGAGTTCCCTTCCCCAAATGGGTAAAAAGGTCTTTATTCCAGGTACTTCCTCACCCCGAAGGAAAACAGGGAGTGGCAACCTATTTTTGACCTAAGGTACCTGAACAAGCACCTACTGAAACCAAAGTTCAAAGTGGTGGCAGCTTTTCTCAGAAGACAAGGGATTGCTGTATTTCCATACCTAGACGACTGGCTCATAGTGGCCAAGTCACCAGAAGAGGTCACAGAAGCCCTGAACCAGAGAAAGGAAACCCTGCTGTCTCTGGACTAATCATCAACCATCAGAAATCTCACTTTCAGCCTGCCAAAGTCCTCAACCTCATAGGGGCAGAACACAATACACTACAGGGAAAAGCCTTCCTCCCTGCAGACAGAGTTCAGAATTTCCTCAACCTGGCAAACTCCTTCACTCTGGGCCAGCCAAAGTCAGCAAGACATTTTCTCAGACTCCTTAGCCACATGGCTTAAATGACCGCAGTGGTCCCAGGATCCAGATTTCAAATGAGGAATATTCAGTATCACCTCAGGTCTCACTGGTCCCAGAAAAGGGAACCCTCCTCAAAGCTTGTGCCAGTCACAAGAACCCTGTTTCAGACCCTGAACTGGTGGAAGGAAACAGAAAACCTCAGAGAAGGGGTTTCTTTTCAGATCAAGCAACTGTCCCAGGTTTTGACAACAGATACCTCCCTCTTAGGTTGGGGTGCCCACCTAGGGGATCAGTCCATAAGTAGCACATGGATGCCTAAAGGGCCCACATGCCAAATCAGTCTCCAGGAACTCAGAGCTGTGTACCTGACCATAAAGGCTTTTGCTCCGCAGCTCAGAGGTTACACTGTCCAGATAAGAACAGACAACACCACTGCCATGTTTGATATCAACAAGCAAGGGGGACACAACGTCGACCAAACTCTGCACAGAGGCAGTGAGGATTTGGTCCTTGGCATACTCCCTGGGCATGGCTCTGTTGGCCATCCACCTCCAGGAAAGGACAGTACCTTTAAGTCGCATCAGTCAGGGTCACCATGAAAGGACCCTGAACAAACAGGTACTTGCCACAGTGTTCAGAAGATGGGGGACCTGGAGCTGGATCTCTTTGCATCCAGCCTCAGTCACCAGCTCCCACAGTTCTAATGCAGACCTCCAGCTGTGGGAACCATTCCAGTAGATGCTCTAATACTGGTCTAGACATGGAGGTTCTTGTACACCTTTCCTCCAATTCCTTTGATCTTCAGGGTCTTTCTCAAGCTCAGAGATCAGGTGGCCACCATGATTCTGGTAGCCCGGGGCTGGCCGAGGCAGCCTTGGTACTCTCTGCTCCTCACCCTGTCAGTCAGGAAGCCCTTCAGACTGCCAGTAACCCACAGTCTTCTGACTCTTCCCCAGACAGGGGTAGCATACCCCTACGTCCAGTCTCTTCACCTCAAGGCCTGGTACTTGAGGAGTTAGTTTCCTGAATCCCAGTACTCTGCACAGGTCCTAAGACTCCTGCGTATGCCAAAAAAGCCTAATACTAAGAAGACTTGTGCTTCCAAGTGGAAGAGGTTTTACCTGTGGTGCAAGGATAAAAGGATATATCCTTTGCAGGTTAGTCCTTCTACCCTCTTGGACTACCTGGTCCACTTTCAGGAGGAAGGCCTTAAGGTTACATCCCTGAAAGTACATATAGGAGCCATTTCTGTGTATCTTTCTACTGAGAAAGAGAAATCTATAATTTCTCAGCCTATTTTCAAAAAGTTTTTCAAAGGCCTGTTGCACCTTCAACCTCCGTTGAGGGAGTCTGTCCCTCCTTCGGACTTGAACCTCTGTATAGCCAAGCACATAGAGCCTCCCTTCGAGCCCATGGCTACAGCTGACCTGAACTAGGTCTCTTGGAAGACTGTCTTCCTGATTGCCATCACCTCCGCCAGAAGGCTGTCAGAGCTTCCGGCCCTGTGCACTGAGCCTAATTACATCATTACCCACAGGAACAAAGGTAGTCCTTAGGACAAACACAAAGTTCCTGTCCAAGGTGGTTTCTGAGTTCCACCTCGACCAGTCTCTCATCCTGCCTGTCTGTCCACACCAGGTGAATGCAAGTTACACAGTCTGGATGTGAAAAGTGCTCTGACCTACTACCTAGGGCATACCAAGCAGCTCAGAGACTCTGATACTCTGCTTTTTCTCACTGATGACGAGGTAGACAGAAGAAAGACGGCTACAAAGAGAACCATATCCTGCTGGATTGTCTCTTGTATCTAGTTCTGCTACAGCAAAGCTGGCAAACAGCCCCCTTGGGGCCTCAGGGCCCATTCTACCAGGGGCACTGCTGCCACAGTGGCAGCAGCAAGGGATATCCCCTTGCTTGATGTCTGCAAAGTAGCCACGTGGAAAACTGTACACACATTCACAAAGCATTGCTGCTTGGATGTTCAGTCCAGATCAGATGTCAGATTTGGCACAGTGGTGCTACAGAGCCTCTTTCCAAAGTAGGTTCTGTGCCCACCTCCCAATTGTACTGCTTTGTAGTCTGCTTCTGTCAATCATACTAAAGAATCCCTGAGATGAGAAGAGAAAATTACTCACCGTAGTGATATTGTTTTTCCAGTATGATTGATCTTCCACTCATCCTCTCCGACACAACTTGACTGGGGAGGGCTCTGCTTTTTTGCCTTTAGCCAAATTTGTTGAATTTTCCACTTTTTGTATATTGGTGTATTGTTCAAAGTAGTGGTTTAGATTTTTGCAGCAGTTACAATATTTTTGCTTCTCTTTGATATTGCAATAGCTTTTTCTCTATCTGGGCACAGTATTTGCCCTTTTTACAGCATCAAAACAGTTCTGAGTAATCTCTGACTGACTGCAGTTAGCACTGTCCCTCTCGCTCTCTTCTGATTGGCCAATGCATAGCTTCATTACCATTGACTCCACCTCTCCGGGGCAGCTGAGCCCAGCTGGCATACTGCTTCTGTCAGTCATACTGAAAAATACCTTGGAAGAAACAGTGTTACTATGGTGAGTAGTCCTGTGGCAGAGAATGATGGAGGGAAGGCAAGTTCCGGAGAAGCCGGGTGACACAGCTGGGGGGAAGGGCACTCAGAATGGCACAGCAAGGGCAGATAAGGTGGATAATGTATACATGGAGGGAAAAAAATTATGCCAGCATGCTGTAACACAGTAGAGCCAAGTTTCTGTATGTCCTCAGGTCTGTGTCTCACTGGGTTGGCAAAGAATGGATATGTCACAGAGGGGATGCACTCATTCTCTGGAGAAGGAAGGCTATAGAATGTTGCAGTCCAACACCTCCAGTGGGTGCGGTACAAGTAAAACTTGAGAGGGTCTTGGAGGCAGCTGCCTAATTACTTAGTCTCTATCACTACCTGGAGGGGGAAGAAACTGGCAGAGAGAGAAACTGGGGCATCTGCACATAACTGCATACCTATATAGGAGTTCCTCCAGGTAGCTTCTTTTCTGAGGTTAATCTTCTGATGTGCTGTTTTATTTTCTTTACTTACTGTTAGTTTTCCAGTATTACAGTGACTCACAAAACTAAGGTGGCTCACATTTTTTTTCCTTAAGTGAGTGAAATTGCTCTATAAGTTAACTTTTTATTGAATCATTATTTGGAACAGAAAATGTCAGTGGAAAAAAGGCCATTGATCCATCTGGTCTGACCTATAATACCATATTCTACCACAGGACTTATTGTCTAGTCAGGGTTTTTGCCGTACTACTAGCACACTGAGTAACTATTAGCCCTTGCTGTGTCCCAGCCGTATTTGAAACCATTAATTGTTCTTGTATACAGTACCTCTGCTGGTAGGCTGTTCCACTGTTCAACCACTGTCTGTAAAATAAAACTTTCTAATATCCCTCCTGAATCTCCCTGAATTGAACAGTGACTTTCGAGATGCAAATGCCATCTTCTGGTCCAAAGCTAAGATGAACATGGCTCTTTCAGGCCACTGCTGTTGCCAGTGGATTACATGTGTAATGCTATCCAAGGGGGTTCAGTTTCCTACTGCTGTACCCACTTGCTTGGCTAATCGGCAGATGGCACAGTTTTGTAAAATGTAATACTTTTGAAATCAGAAATGTATGAAATTGTTAAATGAATCTGTTTTTGCAAAAATGCTGTATGTTAGCAGGTTGTGGCTGTAGTGTCAACTTGTTTGCCCAGTATTCGGATTTATCAAGGTGTCGTGGTTGCATTGCATTTCCTTGTAGCTTTCTGGTTTACTGTGATGCCTTGTTGGTATACTGAGCTGCAGAACTGTCACCTTGCAGTGCCCGCATTAATCCAAGGGGGTTATTGTGTTGCAGAACTTTGAGGTGCAAGCCGATGATTTGGTGCCAATCTCCGAGCTGGGTCGAAGAGCCTATGGTGTAGTAGAGAAAGTAAGGCATGCTCAAAGTGGAACCATTATGGCTGTAAAGGTAAGTCACTACCTTAAAGAGCAACTCTACACTTCACATTTCCTTTCATAAATAAAATGTTCCAGCTGTTGCAATTTGCTAGGGGATATGCCTTTTTTCATTTTCAGTGTTCCTTTTCAAGATTTTACAGCATATCTCGGTAGTCCAGCTAAAAGGTCTGTATAGAAGACAGTTGAAAACATTTGCCTGTACCCTGGTGACTTCACACTCGGTGCCTTTGTTTATGACAGCACAGTGCTCACCACGATAAGACTGTGGTATCACAAACAGCAACTGTGTGGTTAGCAGGGAACAGTCGGATACAGTTTGAAAAACTCAGTGAAACAATTGTTGCATTATCTACAATGTTTGTATACTAACACAAGAGGAATAGCAAAAGAAATGGCGAATAACTAGAAAAACTGAAAACATAACTGGTATAAATCTATTTGATTGTAAGCTTTTTATTATAGAGAGTTGCTCTTTCATATAGTCTCGTGGATGCTTATTTACAGTAGTGCCCATTGTTTGTTGCACTGCCAGTGACCGTCTTTCAGACTCTTGGGCTGAAAACGAGCTTTAGAAAATCCATAGGTTTCAAATAGAATGTGGTCTTCTGTACTGCGTGCAAGTGATTTGGTACCTTTGCACTAAACGTCTAAGGCTTCGTCCATACTGCACCCGCTCAGACCCTGTAACGGAGAGAAACCGTTACAACCGGGGAGTGGTCTAGTGTGTCCACACTGCAGCAGTGTGCATTACAGGACTGGCACCGCCGGTCCACACTTTGGGAGCCAGGTGACCGTTACCGTGGCACCCGATGCCACAATGCAGCTTGCGCTGCGCTAGGGGACTGGTGCCACGCGTCCACGCTACGCTCGGTAACGTTACTGAGGCGTAACTGGTTTCATAACTTTTGTTAAAAACCACCTCATGTGGTTTCAACAACGGTTACGAAAACGCCTTATGTAACGTTACAGGTGTAAACGCAAACCGTTGCAGTAACGGTTTGGGCACTCTGTAATGTTACAGAGGGCTAGTGTGGACAGGGCCTCAGAAACTAGCACCTTTCCACTCCAAATATATGAAACCATCCAGCATCAGTTTTTGGGCATTCAAGAAGAAAACATTTCTCACTGTAGTAATGTTTCTTCCAAAGGGATCTCTCACTATGCTTAACCACTGCAATCAGTCCACTGGATTGAGCTGCCTCAGAGAGTAGAGTTTTATGCTAATTATGGAACCTTAGGTAGGACACTATAGGTAGGGAAAATAGGGCAGACTAGGTGGGCCATCTGGTCCTTATTTGCCGACAAATTCTGTTTCCTAGAATGAAATTCAGACCTCTGCTGTGTGGTCATGCTTCACTCTGCCCTCTAACAGATTTATTTCTGTAGCTAGGGGAACAGTGACCACTAAACTAGCTAAACCTATAAAAGAGAACTATACATTTTTTTAGTCCCTGTGGGCTAAGTGTGGCAGACTAAATTTTTCAGTTTCAATCACAGAGAATCAGTTGTAAGGCAATGCAACAAGTAATAATCAAAAATAAAAGAACTGATTCTTGTAGACCCTTTTCCAGGTTTTGGAAGGGGAGGTAGGGGTGGGTTTGTTAAGCATAGTGTGGGATCCCTTGGAAGAAACATTAATATGGTGAGACATTTTTTTTCTTCAAACCCAGAAATCCCTCTCACTATGCTAAAACCATTGCAAACTGCAGAGCAGAACCTTGGGTGGCTGGGTACAGAACCTATTTTTCAAACAACATGAAGTATGCTGGATTCAGACATAATGCAGTTAGCCCCAGCACTTGAACTGCCCCGGAGAGGAAAGCGTTAACTCTGTGCAGAAGCTCGGTTTTCAAACCTTTGTCTGTGGTACTTCTCAGTGTAACTGTCAGATTCTTTACTCCGCCTAACAGTGAAGTCGCTCTGGAGATTTCCTCTGCTCGGTTCGGTAAAAGTAAAGTGTTCGGTTTAAACCGTATAATTTGTTGTTTTCGGATTTCCAGCCTCTGTCTACGGTACAGGTAGTGTGTAGATAGGTAGTGACTGTGTTTTATTCTGTGAAAAAGTTGGAAATTGTTCTTTTCTTCGGTTTCTTTCCAGTCAGTCCGGTTTGGAACCAACCCATTCTGTTTAAATTTATTTCTGGGATTAGAATGGTGTTCCGGTACTGATCGATTTCAAAAGAACCAAGGTTTTTTGGCGGTTCTTTTAAAAAGCCTGTGACACAGTTTGTAACCTATCGGTTATTGTATTACCTGGCTTGAAAGCTGCTATAGGGTGATTTGTTAGGTTGGCCATATCTGAGAAACCCAAGAAGAAAACCGGTCCCACTGGGTTTCAACACTGTACTGAGTGTGGGGAGGACTTTGCTAAGGCTGACCCCCACCTCATCTGTGTTTATTGTCTGGGGTTTGACCACCTCAAGTCAGACTGCCAAATCTGTAAAAACGTTCCTCTCTAGATAAAAGACTGAGTAGGCCGAAGGAAAGGGAGGCCGAGAAGTCCGTAGATCTGGATGGCCAGCCTGGTTCGGTTGCGGACGAACCTGAGGAGGTGCCTGCTGACCTAGGCGATACCTCCTCGGGCAGAAGGAGAGCCGATCCCGAGGGGTTGGTTCCATCAAAAAAGAAGTGCAAGTCTGCCGGTTTGGATCCGGTATTGCACTCTCCAACCGCGGAAGAAATAGCCAAAGCGATTAGCATTGTTCAGTCGCTTAGACCGGTTCCATCTGAACCAGTGCTGCCGGTTAGGCAGTCGGTTCGGTCGGATCCGTCTCCTCTGGATTATGATCCAGACATTGAACCAGACATCTCCCCAGACAGGCCCTCCGGTGTCTCTCCGAGTCCCCTTCACATTTTTTATTCTACAAAAAGGTAGCAGAAACACGGCAGCTTCCTTTGGTTGAAGCTGCAGAGGAGGATGAAGAGCCTGATTTTGTGGAAATGATGGACATCCCGGAGTCCAAAAGACTGTCTATCCCTCTTCATAAATACTTGGGGAAACAGACACACAACATTTTACAAATCCCTAATTTAATGCCTCCTGTGGATAAGAGAATGGACAGGAGGTACTGTATTTATCAGCTCAGCTGCGGAGTTCCTTTATAGTCATTGCAGTCTGTGACAGGGCTAACATTCCTTTGGCTTCACCCCCCCACTGGATAAGGACTCCAGGAAAGTGGATGCCATGGCCAAAAAACAGTATTTGGCATGCTCTTTAGGACTCTGGCAGGCTACTTATATGGCTTACACAGCCAGGTACCAGAAATCCAGATGAGATACGGTTCTGGAACTGGCTAAACAGGCCTCTCCCCAGCTAGCCAAGGAAACATAGAAACATAGAAGTTGACGGCAGATAAGGACCGCAAGGCCCATCCAGTCTGCCCATTTCTTTTTCTACCTTATAAATGTGCCATCGGCCTTTGCTCTGTCAGTGGCCTATCTATTCATACTCATTTGTATTGCTCCCTTATGCCTATCCCATGCCTGTTTGAAGCCCTGCACTGTATTCTTAGCCACCACTTCTTGTGGTAAGCCATTCCATGCATCCACCACCCTTTCTGTGAAAAAGAATTTCCTCACATTCCCTCTTAATCGGCCCCCCTCTAATTTCATGCTGTGTCCTCTTGTCCTGCTATTTTTCTTATATTTAAACATGTTAGACTCTTTCACCTTGTTAATGCCCTTAAGGTGTTTGAATGCCTCAATCATATCACCTCTCTCCCTCCTTTGCTCAAGGGTATACATATTGAGCTATGTTAATCTGTCCTCATATGTCTTCTGATGCAGTCCCTGCACCATTTTGGTTGCCCTTCTCTGGACTGCCTCAGTTTGGTTAATGTCCTTGTGAAGGTGTGGCCTCCAATACTGCACACAGTACTCCAGATGGGGCCTAACCAGTGTCTTGTAAAGAGGGATTATTACCTCCCTCTTCTGACTTGTGATACCCCTACTAATACACCCTAATACCCCCTAGCCTCACCTACTGCTTTAGAGGTCTACTTGGATGATTTCAGGTCATCAGTGATGATGATGCCCAAGTCTCTTTCTTCCATTGTGACTGCTAGCAACTCCCCCCTCCCAGCCTATAGGTGGCTTCAGGATTTCTCTTCCCTATGTGCATGATTTTGCACTTCTTTGCATTAAATCCCAGTTGCCACTCTTCTGACCATTTTGCTAGTTTATCCAGATCTCTTCTCATTCTGCCCACCCCATCTGGATCATCTACTCTGTTGCAGATCTTGGTGTCATCTGCAAACAGACAAGCCTTACCCTCTAGTCCATCTGCAAGGTCACTAATGAAGATGTTGAAGAGGACTGGCCCCCAGGACTGATCCCTGAGGTACCCCACTTGTGACTTGCATCTCTTCTGACTGTATACTGAGTCAGAGGACCTGCCTGTTCCTTTTGGAAGCTGAGAAACTGACTATACTGCAGAGAACAAACTAGAACGCATTTGAGGAACTGGTAACTTGGTAAAACATAAAAATATTGTAGGGGACTAGGAAGGTAAGCTACACTTTCTACAGAAAGTTTCATTATTTTCTTATTGGCATTAAGAATTGCAGGATTCCATTAAAGTGTAGTAATTTTATAACCAGAGGGGTTGTAATACAACTGAAGTTGCTTGATTTCTGTGCTAGACACACAGGATTTGGAAGGATATTTGTGCAATATTTTGGAAGTGTCCTGCTGGCTTAGAGTGAGTTTATCCCTGGTTTCAGATAAAGGGTTTGTGTGTGTGTATTAGAAGCAGACATAGTAAATTGTCTTCACTGAAAGGCCTGCTTACATCACAGGTGTCACTAGTCAATCAATTGATTCTGGGTGGGGCTTGTATCACTGTTCTGTTTAGGCATACTACACAGAGTAAAGTCAGTCAGAGGACCTGCCTGTTCCTTTTGGAAGCTGAGAAACTGGCTATACTGCAGAGAACAAACTAGAACGCATTTGAGGAACTGGTAACTTGGTAAAACATAATATTGTAGGGGACTAGGAAGGTAAGCTACACTTTCTACAGAAAGTTTCATTATTTTCTTATTGGCATTAAGAATTGCAGGATTCCATTAAAGTGTAATAATTTTATAACCAGAGGGGTTGTAATACAACTGAAGTTGCTTGATTTCTGTGCTAGGCATATAGGATTTGGAAGGATATTTGTGCAATATTTTGGAAGTGTCCTGCTGGCTGAACAGTGAGTTTGTTTTTATCCCTGGACTCAGTAGAGTGGTTTGTGTAGGAGCAGTGGTCTAGTACATTGTGGTGTTGGTTGACTTAGTATAAAGGGCAGTACTCACCAGGGTGGTGGAGCAGTGGTGTATTGATTGTTTCTAACAGTCACCAGTGGTTGTGGCCTACCCACCCACCCTCCCCTCACCCGCCCAACCCAGGAGTGGCATTTCCTTTATAGCCAAGGTTCTGACATCACTTCCTCAACAGGTCTTGGAGCAGAACTGTCATATTCTTAATTACCCAGCACAGTGCATAAGCGTAAGTATACACACACACACACACACACACACACAAAAAAATGTATATTATAAGGAAAGAGGGACATGTGGGGAGTGGTGCAATGCACTGGCTTTGGAACAGCAATTTTCCGGGAAACATTCTGGAACCTGCGTTGCTGCCCTATTTGCAGGCAACTGTCAGCTCTGAGGGAGGAGGTTGCCCACCTCCAGGCTGAACTGGCAAGGACTAAGGAGGACTCCCCACCCAAAGAGCACCAGTTCCACAACCACTGCCTCAGAGGTTGCCATGTGTGAAGAGCAGATGGACCACAGTAGGTTCTGGGAGGGTGAGGGTGGTGGAACAGAGGCATAGCCCCCGAGTTGCACCTCTACACAAATCATATGTCGGTCTGGCAAATCAAGGTGGTTCTATGATGACACCCTCATTGGAGACCAAGAAGAATGCTGGGGACATCCACAAGGGAGACCCACAAAAGAGTGGCAAGGGACAACACAAGGGAAAGAAACAGCTTCTGATAGGGGACTCAACTGTTAGGGGTGTAGACCTGGGGAAGGGAGAGGAGAGGGAAGTAAGGTGCCTGCCTGGTGCCATGGCTTAGAGGGACAGGAAGCGAATCCTCAGGATTGCAGAAGCAGCATCACAGGAGAGGAAACTAGATGATATTGTCCACCTCGGGACAAATGACCTAGCTAGGCATGAGATCAGTGCAGTGCAGGATGAATTTGTGGAGTTGGGGAGGGGCCTCAGACAGGTAGCAAGCACGGTAACCTTCTCAGAGGTGCTGCCAGTCTATGGCAGGGGTGAGGCTAGGGTACTGCACACCATGCAGTTTAATGAATGGTTGCAAAACTGGTGCAGAGCACAGGCTTTGCTTCATTGGGGACTGGGGGTCCACCTGGAGAGATGAAGGTCTATACTGGCATGATGGTCTGCATCTGTCCAGGAAGGAAACATGCTCCTAGGTGACAGGTTTAAAGGCTTCCTTGGCACGCTTTTAAACTAGCCAAGGGGGGGAGGTGCTGATAGGAAACAGGAAAGTTCAAGCCTCCCCCCACAAAACATGGCAGGTAGTAGGGTAAACACTGAGGTACAGAGCTTGACAGAGGGCAGGACAGGGGTAAATGGAAAAATGGACAAGGGCAATAAGAGCAGGGATGGGGTAAAAAAGGATAAAGCCAGCATTAAATGGAGGGCAATGAGTACCAATGCCCGTAGTCTGGGAACAAGCTTCCAGAGCTAGTAGCTCTGATGGAAGTGGAACACTTGGATATTGTGGCAGTCACAGAAACATGGTACACGGAGAACCATGACTGGGATGTCAACATACCAGGGTACACAATCTACAGAAGGGACAGGGAGGGTAAAAGAGGAGATGGAGTAGCCCTCTACATAAGGGAAGGGATCAAAGTAACAGAACTAAAAGGTAAAGGGGGAGGACAAGAGGAACTCTGGGTCACATTGGAGACAGGGAATGGCATCACAATCCGCACAGGGGTTGTATACAGACCCCGTCTCAAGGGGAGGAAATGGACAAGAAAATGATAGAGGGCATTCTCAAAATGGCTGAAAAAGGGGAGATACTGTTGATGGGGGACCTGAATATGCCAGATGTTAACTGGGCAACATGGACTGCAGCCACATCCAAGAGCAGGGTCATTCTCGATGCCCTACAGGGAGCATGCCTTAGACAGCTAGTGGTGGAACCCACTCGGGAGGGAGCAATATTAGACCTGGTACTCTCAAATGGAGAGAGGGTCACAAACTTAGAAGTCAGTAGACACCTGGGAACAAGCGATCACTGCACAGTGTGCTTCACAATAAACACAACCATGGAGACAAGCCATACAAATACAAGGATACTGGACTTTAGAAGGGCTGACTTTGGCATAATGGGTGAATACCTGAGGAATGCATTAGCAAATGGCCAGAAAGGAGGGGAGGAAGAACAATGGAGAAAAATCAAAACTGCCATCATGGCGGCAACAAGCCTTTGTGTGAAACAAATAAAGAAAACAAAGCGGAATAAAAAACCACTATGGCTCTCAAAAGAAGTGTCAGGGAAGGTTAAGGAGAAAAAGGCTGCATTCAAAAAGTATAAGTAATCACAGACAGAGCACGACAGGGAACTGTATCAATTAAAGCAGAAAGAAGTGGGGAAGGCAATCAGAAAAGCAAAGGCCCAAACCGAGGAAAGGATAGCCAACTCAGTTAAGAAGGGGGATAAAACCTTTTATAGGTACATTAGGGAACATAGAAAGGTTAAGGGAGGGATAAGGAAGATTAATAAAGGAGAGGGGAGGTGGGCAGAGGGAGACAGTGAAAAGGCAGAGATAATGAATGAATACTTTTGCTCAGTATTCACAAAAGAAAAGAGGAGGAGTTACCTAAACCAAACAGTAGAAGCACTCTGGATAGTGGGGTTGATACCAGTCCATTTAAAGAAGAAGAGTACTGAAAGAACTTATAAAAATCAAGGTGGACAAAGCAATGGGGCCTGAGAGTTCACCCTAGAATCCTAAAAGAGCTAAGGGAGGACCTAGTGACACCACTAACCACACTTTTTAACAAATCATGGGAAGATGGGGTGGTACCTGAGGACTGGAGGAGGGCAGATGTGATTCCCCTTCACAAAAGTGGGAGCAAGGCAGAAACAGGAAACTACAGACCTGTTAGTTTGACCTCAGTGGTGGGGAAAATGATGGAATCACTTCTGAAAGAAAGAATTGTTGAGTACCTAGAGGCCAGCGGGGCACTGGACCCAAAGCAGCATGGATTCACAGCAGGAAGGTCATGTCAGACAAATCTAATCGATTTCTTTGACTGGGTGACCAAAGTAATAGACCAGGGAGGGGCTGTGGATATGGCCTACCTAGACTTTAGCAAGGCATTTGACACAGTCTCGCTAAAGATTAATAATCAAGTTAGCCATCCTGGGAGTGGGTCCCAGGGTGGTAGCCTGGAGTAAAACTGGCTGCACAACAGGACACAGAAGGTAATAGTGAATGGAACACATTCTGAAGAAGAAGTGGTTACTAGTGGGTACCTCAGGGCTCAGAACTGGGTCCAGTCCTCTTTAACGTCTTTATAGGTGACATTGCAGAGGGTCTGGAAGGAAAGGTATGCCTCTTTGTGGATGACACAAAGATCTGTAACAGAGTTGATACACAAGGGGGGGTAGAAAGGATGAGAAGGGACTTGGCAAGGTTGGAGGAATGGTCAGACATATGGCAACTTAGATTCAATGCAAAGAAGTGCAAAGTAATGCACCTGGGAAATAAAAATCCAGGAGAAGAGTACACAATAGCAGGGGAGGTACTAACAACAACAATAATGGAAAGAGATCTGGGTGTAGTCATATCAGATGACCTAAAGGTGGGTATGCAATGTGAGAAGTCAGTAGGGAAAGCCAGGGGGATACTGGGATGCATAGGGAGGGGCATCACAAGTAGAAAAAGGGAAGTGGTTATCCCTCTATACAGACAGTTGGTGAGACCCCATCTGGAGTACTGAGTGCAGTTTTGGAGACCTCATCTATGCAAGGACATAGACAGGATGGAAGCAGTCCAGAGGAGGGCAACTAAAAGGGTGCAGGGTCTACATCAGAAACCATATGAAGAGAGACTGGGAGAGCTTAATATGTATACCCTTGATGAAAGGAGGGACAGGGGGGACATGATAGAAACTTTTAAGTACCTCAAGGGAATCAGCAAAGTCCAGGAGGGTAGCATCTTTCAGAAAAAGAGATGTGTAAGAACAAGGGGGCACAATTTAAAGTTAGAGGGCGGCTCAGGGGTAGTGTGAGGAAATTCTTTTTCACGGAGAGAGTGGTGGACGCATGGAACCGCCTTCCTGGAGAGGTTGTGGGGTCTAAAGCAGTGGAGGAATTCAAACATGCATGGGACAGACATAAGGCAATTATAGTGGGGGGTTGCAAGAAATAGGCTGTTGGTTAACTAGAATCTGCAGCTTATCCAGTAGGTAGGGAAATGGGCAGAATGGGTGGGCCAAGTGGTCCTTATCTGCCGTCAAAGTCTATGTTTCTATGTTTCTATACCATTTACCACCACTGTCTGTTTTCTGGAGGAGGTGGCTGCTGATGGAATTGAGGCATCCAAAATGCAATTTCATGCTACCGTGGACTCCAGTGATGTGGCAACTAGAGTCATGGCTACATCTGTGTCTCTCAGAAAACATGCTTGGCTCAGATGTACTAGCCTTTCACAGGATACCCAGACTAAGGCTATGGACCACGTACAGGAGTGCACAGGCCAAAGAAAAGCAAGCTACTCCGCACAAGCAGCAGTCTAGGGGCAGGGGCAGGCCCTTTCAAAGGCATTTTTACTAAGCCCAGGCCTCCTCTCCCTTCCCACAGAGGGGGTTCTTCAGAGGGAGGGGCAGGAGAGGGATGAGCAGAGCTGCTCCCTCCTCTTCTCAGTGTAAGGCTGCTGCCAAGCAAACACCCTGATGTGTCAGCCTGGGTTGACTCCCCATTTCCAGTAGGAGGCAGGCTGGCTTACTACTTCCAGGCCTGGAAGTCTGTGACCTCAGACAAGTGGGTCCTGGAAATAGTAAGCCAGGGACTGGCCCTCTGCTTTAAAAAATTTCAAAAAAAGAGGGCCAAGTCTTTTCCACCTGCATCACTCTCAGAAACCATTGCCCTAGAGGCAGAGGTTTCCTCTCTTCTAGCTCTCAGAGCTATAGAGAAGGTTCCTACTCAGCACGGGGAAAAGGACTGTACTCCAGGTACTTCCTTACCCCAAAGAAAACAGGGGAGTGGCGACCTATCCTAGACCTAAGGTATTTGAACAAACACATTTCAAAGCCCAAATTCAAAATGGTAACTCTGGGAATAATCCTTCCCTCTCTAAGGTCAGGGGATTGGCCAGCATCTCTGGACCTCAAGGATACCTACTTCCATATTCATATCAGGTGCTCCCACAAAAAATACCTCAGGTTCGAGTTGCCTTCAGGCCATTACCTATTCAGAGCTATGCCATTCGGCCTAACATCAGCTCCAAGGGTGTTCACAAAGTGCCTTGCAGTAGTGATGGCTTACCTCAGAAGACTGGGTATCACCATCTTCCCGTATCTGGACGACTGGTTCTTAGTGGGTCAGTCACCTTTACAGGTCAAGTCAGGTCTTCAAACTACCCAGGACCTACTCAGCTTGTTGGGGTTTCTTCTCAATCTTCCAAAGTCTGTCCTCATACTAACATACTAATTGCCAGCAGATTAGGCCTTACGGTCTCTCGAGTGTGCTCGAACCTCAGATCCCTAGTTGGGTGCTGAGGCCCTCCCCCCCTTGTGTTCCAGAAACCCCTATCATCCATACCCACCCCCTGGGCCAGGCCATCATCTGATACATCCGCTTTCTCTGTCTGTCCCACCCTCTCTTGAAGCCCTCCACTGTGGATCTCTGAACCAGCTCGCCAGGCAGCGCATTCCAAGGTCCACCACCCTCTCAGTGGAAAAACCTCCTCCTCTTCTCCCCCCACCCTTCCACCTTCAAACCATGCCCTCTGGTGATACCTCCCTGCTTTAGTCTAAAGATCCCCTCCATGTTTACCCTGTGTATTCCCTTGAGGTACTTGAAGACCTCAATCATGTCCCCCGGTTCTCCTCTCCTTCAATGAAAACAGGCAGAGCTACTCAAGTCTGTCCTCATACGTCAAATCCCCTAGTCCTTGTATCATCTTAGTTGCCCTCCTCTGTACCCTCTCCAGGAGCTGTATGTCCCCCTTCAAGTGTGATCTCCAGTACTGTACACAGTACTCGAGGTGTGGTCTAACCAGTCCATTGTACAGTGGCGGAATCACTTCCCTGCTCCTAGAGGTGATCCCCTTACGCTGCATCCCAACATCCTGTTTGCCTTACTAGCCACTTTCCTGCATTGCTCAGAGTTATTCATAAATGCATCCACCATGACCCCTAGGTCTTTTTCCCCTGTTGAGGCCTCCAGCGCCTCCCCTACCAGGGTGTACCTGTGTTTAGGGTTTCCCCGCCCAAGATGTAACACCTTGCAGTTGGTGATATTGAAATTTAATTTCCATGTGTGAGCCCAGCTTCCCAGGGTGTCTAGGTCCCCTTGCAGGGCCAACCTCCCCTCTTCCCCCCTCAACTACTGCTCCCATCTTGGAGTCATCAGTGAAGAGACTCATTTCACACTCTATACCCTCCCTGATGTCCGATATGTATGTATTAAACAGGATCGGACCCAGGACCAAGCCCTGCAGTACCCCACTACCGACCTCTCTAGGGTTTGAGAGCTCCCCACCGACCACTACTCTCTTGGTGCGTCCAGCTAGCCAGTTTTCAATCTGTCTGACAATCAAAGGCCCTACTCCCAACCTCGTCAGTTTCTCCACCAGACCATTGTGAGGGACAGAGTCAAACACCTTGCTGAAGTCAAAGAATAATACATCCGCAGGCTTTTCCCTGTCCATTTCTGATGTTACCCATTCATAGAACTCCACAGGACTGGTTTGACATGATCTACCTGGCACAAACCCATGTTGCCAACTATCCAGTCCTCCCACCTCCTGCAAGTACACCCTCAATCATTCCTTTAGTATGCTCTCCATTAATTTTCCCACCACCGAGGTCAAACTGATGGGTCTATAGTTGCCTGGTACTTCCCTCAACACCCCTTTATGGATTGGCACCACATGTGCCTCTCACCAATCCCTAGGTACCCTCCCTGTCTCAAGCGACCTATTGAAGAGCTCCGCCAGAGGTGCAGCCAGTATGTCCACCAATTCCCATAGTACTCTTGGATGAATGCCATCCACCCAGAAGTTTATCTTTCTTTAGGGCCTTGAGGGCTAACCACACCCTTTCGTGAGAATAGCATCATCCGTCCCTCCACCTTACTGGCCTTTTATCCTTATCCTGATGTGACACCCCTAGGGTACCTCTCCCTCCCTCTTGCTCCATTTCTGTTGCTCCCCTGATCCCACTCACTACTGCTTCTATCCCCATCGTGCCTTGCTTTGTAGATATCCCATCCCCCTCCCTCGTGAACACAGAGGCGAAGTACTCATTTAATTCCTCTGCCTGGTCCCCTCGCCTCTTCCTCTTCCTCTTCCACCCTCCTTCTGATCTCAATCTGCCGAGATGGCCCTTAGTTTTTCTCCGCTCCCCAATGTACCGGAAGAACCCCTTTTCCCCTCCATGTATCCCCGTGCCAACCGCTGCTCTTTACTGGACTTTGCCCCCTCACCATCCGGGTGAGCTTTCTAGATGCAAGATGGTACATTTCCTTTTCCCTATCCCTCTTGTTGTTTTATATTTTTTGTAGGCCGCCTTCTTTTCTCTGACCGCTACCTGAACCTCACTGGACCACCAGCATGGTTTATGTGACCTTGCTCCCTCGTTTCACCTTAGCATGGGTCCTGACTGCCTCATGAAGCCCCGTTTTATGACCTCCCATCTCTTTTCCACATTTGTCATTGATATAATCCCCTTCAAGTGATCCTTGAGAATATTTCCCATGCCCACAAAGTCTGCCCCCCTGAAGTCCACTGCCAGTGTCCTAGATCTCTCCTCCCCTCCCCGACCAATGCTTATTTGAAACCAGACAGTATTGTGGTCGCTCCCAGTCAGGGGATCCTATACAACAGGTCCCTTACCAGATCCCCATCTGCCAGAACAATGTCCAGGACATGCCCTCCCTGTGGGCTCCATCACATGCTGTGTAGAAACACATCCTGGAAGCCGTCCAGCAGCCTCTGCTCCTTGGCCACCTTTGAGGACATGGTTCCCCAGTTTGTACCTGGCATATTAAGGTCCCCCATCAACACCACTCCTTCCCCTTTTGGTCCTCACTGGGCAATGATGTCCAACAATTCGAACCAGTTCAGCTTCTCACCTTTATAAGCATAGAGTTAGACACTGTACAAGCAAAAGCCTTCCTTCCCCTGGCAAGGGTGAAGGCCCTAGCGGATCTCGCTTTCTCCTTTCGACCTCTGGTCTCCGGCCCAGCAAGACAGTTCCTCCAGCTCCTGGGCCACATGGCAGCTTCCACGGCAGTAGTGCAGGGAGCAAGGTTCCAGATGAGGGACATTCAGTTTCATCTAAGGTCTTTTTGGTCTCAAAAGAAGGATTGACTTGCCAAACTGATCCCAGTGACTCAGACTCTGGTCCAAGCTCTCCAGTGGTGGCTGGACCAGGACAACCTCAGACAAGGGGTTCCATTTCTCCCTCAAGTCCCATCAGTAGTTCTAACTACGGATGCTTCTCTCCTAGGATGGGGACCACACCTGGGAGCACTGACAGCTCAAGGATTCTGGTCCATACAAGAGTCTCTCCTTCATATCAATCTCCTGGAACTCAGAGCAGTTTTCCTAGCCCTGCAGAGCTTCTCGGATTCAGTCAAAGGCAAGGTGGTCCAAATCAGAACGGACAACACCACCACAGTGTGGTACATCAACAAGCAGGGAGGCACTCTGTCCTCGGCCTTGTGCACAGAAGCCATGAAGCTATGGTCTCTGGCCTGTTCTCTTCAGTCTTCTTTGGTAGCAGTTCACCTTCCTGGGAAGGACAACATACTAGCAGATGCTCTGAGCAGAATTTCACAGGGACACCATGAATGGTCCCTGGATCCTCACATACTGAAGGTCGTCTTCTCCAGATGGGGCACTCCAGAGATAGATCTCTTTGCAGCACCAGACAATCATCAACTTCCTCTGTTTTGTTGCAGACCTCCAGTCCTGGGGACGGTTCCTCAGGATGCTCTCATTTTGGACTGGAAAGGCAGGTTTCTCTATGCCTTCCCTCTGCTGTTCAGAGTTTTGATCAAGATCAAGACTCAACCCTGCACAGTGATACTGGTGGCTCCAGATTGGGCCAGATAGTCGTGGTATCCTCTACTGCTGTCCTTGTCGGTGTTGCATCCCCTGTCTCTGCCCAGGACATACAATCTCCTGTCCTCCTTCCAGGGGCGGATCTGGTACCCCAGTCTCCATTCTCTCAAGCTGAAGGCCTGGCTCTTGAAGAGTTAGAATATGCAGCACTACATCTTTCTCAGGGAGTTCTGGATATTCTGAAGGTCTCCAGGAAACCTTCCACTAGAAAAACTTACAACTTCAAATGGAAAAGGTTCAGTATTTGGTGCTCTCAGAAAGGCATCCTGCCTGATTCTGCAGACATTTCCACACCCTTAGACTATCTAGTTCATCTGAATGGTCTAGGCCTTAGGCCTGTCACTCTGAAGGTTCATCTAGCAGCGGTCTCCGCATTCCTCTCAGCAGGGAAGGGCTCTTCCCTGGCATCTCATCCTGTTTTCA
Source organism: Neoceratodus forsteri (assembly GCA_016271365.2). Classification (NCBI taxonomy): domain Eukaryota; kingdom Metazoa; phylum Chordata; order Ceratodontiformes; family Ceratodontidae; genus Neoceratodus; species Neoceratodus forsteri. The sequence continues at coordinate 401,209,074 of JADMNL010000025.1, forward strand.
GATAGTTTTTCAAAGGACTGGTTCACATTAACGCTCCCTTTAGGGAGCCCACTCCGCCTTGGGATCTTAATGTCTGCATAGCTCAGCTTATGCAGCCACTCTTTGAACCTCTGGCTTCGGCCGAGTTGAAGTACTTGACCTGGAAAACTGTGTTCCTGGTAGCTATTATTTTTGCCAGGCGGATTAGTGAGTTACAAGCTCTGTCAGTTGAACCCAACTTCATCTCCTTCCATAGGGACAAAGTGGTCCTAAGAACCAATAGGAGGTTCTTGCCCAAAGTGGTATCGGATTTTCATCTGAACCAGTCTGTATCTCTCCCTGTGTTTTTCACTGATATTCTTCTTCTTCAGGTGAAAGAAGGTTACACAGTCTGGACATTAAAAGGGCCCTAAGCTACTACATTGAGCATACTAAGGCACACAGAAATGACTGTCTTCAGTTGTTTCTCGCTTGTGGTGAAGTGGGGAAAGGTAAGCCTGCCACTAAAAGAACTTATTGCCAGGTGGTTTGTTTCTTGTATACAATTCTGTTATGACAAGTTGGGTAGAACGCCCTCTTCAGGCCTGAGGGCTCATTCGACTAGGGGTACAGCTGCTTCTCTAGCTGCGGCCAGAGATATACCTTTGTTAGACATCTGTAAAGCAGCCACCTGGAAAACAGTACATACTTCTACCAAGCATTACTCCCTGGACATCCAGGCTAGGAGTGATGCTAGGTTTGGCACAGCATTACTGCAGAGCCTCTTCCCAAAGTAGTTTCTGCATTCCCTCCTCCATAGGGAACTGCTTGGTAGTTTGCATTATGTCTGAATACAGCAAGACTTCATGTTGTTTGACGAAACAAAATACTCACCATAGTGATGTTGTTTCTTCTAATGGAGTCTTGCTGTATTCAGACCTCTCCCCTGCCTTCCCTTTCAGAAACTGGGTTTTTGGGAAGTGGGCTGGCAGGTACAGTGCTGCACCTCAGGGGTGTACCTTGTACCCTCTTAGGGGGGTGGATGTTGTTATTTTTCTGGTGTTTTATACTTAAATATTGTCACTACCTTTCCTTCTTGGGTTCTTGACTTGAGTCTTTTGGGCCCAAAAATAATTTTTTGCCCTTTGGCTACATGTTGAACAATTTCCATACTATATAGTATGTTAGTTAGTGTGCTCGTAAGAATCTGACGGCTACACTGAGAAGTAGCACAGACAGAGGTTTGAAAATCTAGCTCAACATTCTATGCTTCTGCATAGAGTTAACTCTTTCCTCTCCGGGGCAGTTCAGGTGCTGGGGCTAACTGCATTATGTCTGAATACAGCAAGACTCCATTAGAAAAAGCAACATTACTATGGTGAGTAATTTTTTCTGGGGAAAGGTTCTGCAAGACAGCAGTACCAAAGCTGCCATCCCTCCTGGACTCATATCCAGACACTAGTGCTTTGTGAAGGTGTGTAGTGTTTGACAGATTTCTTGCAGGGGGATGTCCCTTGCTGCTGCCACAGAGGCAGAAGAGCCACATGTGCAGTGTGCCCTGAGGGCTTGCTTGCCAGCTTTGCTGTAACAGAACTATAGGCAAGAAACAGTCCAGCAAGCAGGTGTTCTCTGGGATGGTGGCCTACCTTTGCTAACGTCTCCATGTGTGACAGACAACTGAGAGTTAGAGGACCTGACCTCCTTTGTGCGGTCCAGGTAGTAGCTGAGTGCTCTCTTAAAGAGATCTACCAAGATAAGGCACCACACCCAACATTTACATGCCTTACCGTCACAAATGTCCATTGAAGTGCAAAAATCAAAATGTTGTGCAATATTAAAAAAAATTATCAGCTCTGTAAACTTTGTAAAACTGGGTCCTGCGGACTTCCCAGTTATGAGTGCTGCCCCTGCTCCAACCCCACGCTCACTTACGCGATGACAAGATGCCAGCGAGAGTGTGGGGGCGTGCTCCATTATAAGCAATGGCAGTGACTTTTGCTTAAAGTTTTAATGTTATCATGGGCACTTGGTCATGAAACGTGGGCACCGGTCAACTGGTGCCCATGTTTTATGACCAAGTGCCCAAGATAACATTAAAACTTTGAGCAAAACTCACTGCCCTTTGCTTATAATGGAGCACGCTCCCACACTCTCGCTGGCATCTTGTCATCGCGTCAGTGAGCGTGGGGGTGGAGCAGGGGCAGCACTCTTAACCAGGGAGTCTGTGGGACCCAGTTTTACAAAGTTTACGGAGAGGATAATTTTTTTAAATATTGAACAACATTGGCCGGCCCAGTGGCGCTGAGGGCAGAGGCGCTGGTCGTCGCGCCACGCTGGTGACCCGGGTTCTGGAGCGAGCACGGGTCAGTGGAGGCTGGCAGGGAAGGAGGGATTCAGCATCCGATGGACTGCTCTCCCTCTCCGGGGAGGGGGGAGTTTACGATGGTTGGCGCTTGCCTACCCCCTGGCGGGGGTTGGGGATGCACGCCGTGCTTGGGGAGTAGTCGGGGGTCAAACGCCAGGGTGTGGGGTGTGTGTGGACGTGTGTGCACTCCCGACCGCCAGCGTCATTGCACACCCACCGGCTCATGTGGGGAACAAGGAAAAGTGGCACCTCTCGCACGGCTTGATGGCCGTCTGTGAATATCCATCGGCACCCAGACTGGATTGGTGGAGAGATGGGGGCTCCCTGTCACCCCGCTGGGGGGAGGGCAGCCACAGGAGTTACAGGGTGCCGACGAGACTGACGGTGGCCGGATCCCCGGCAGGATGCGCAGAAGAAAACTGAACGGGTGCAGAGAGGTGGCCAGGAAGATAAATTCAGAAGGTAATATTGCATAACATTTGGATTTTTTGCACATTGATGGACTTTTGTAGCGGTAAGGCATGTAAATGTTGGGTGTGGTGGCTGATCCATTTATCTTGGTGGATCTCTCTAATATCCAGATTGTGGAACTTTTGCTCCCCAGAGCTGGATTTTACTGTAAAGAACACTGGGAGGGGAAATGGACTGGTTCAGGTGAAATTTGGACACCACTTTAGAGAGGAATCTTCTGTTTGTCCTTAAGACCGTCTTGTCCCTGTGGAAAATGATGTAATTTGCATTTGTGCAGAGGGCTTGCAGCTTGCACATCCTTCTGGCAGAAGTCATGGCCACCAGGAAAATTGTCTCCCTAGTGACATATTTTAAATCAGCAGTAGCCATGGGCTCAAAGGGAGGATCCATAAACTTGGCAGTGCACAGGTTCACATCTCATGGTGAGACTGGGTTACTGGAGGATACAGGTGGAGAAGCCTTTTAAGGAATTTTTTGAAAATGGGGTGTAAAGCAACTGTTTGCCCTTCACCTGCTTGTGGTCCCCCCCATAGGATGTCTATGACCGCGAAACAATCTTTCTCGTTTTTGGGGGGGGGAAGTTCGACCTTCTCGGCCCCACACCCTAACTACAGGGCAGCCAGCTACCCATCTGGGTTACCCTCTTGCACGGCAGCTCCTAGGATCAGGGTACTCCGTATCCTGCTCCCCAGCCCATGCTGATCCGGCCCTTATTCATAGCTGGCACACAGTCAGGCGGCTTGGCCAGAGTTTCGTCGGTGGGTGCAGTGGATGCCGGTCTCCTCACTGCAGCTCCCCGACAACCGCCGGTCTCATCCTCTGGGTCTGCCAACGGTTCTCCTCCTCCCTTTCAGGAGCAGACACTGCAGGACACTGGCATCTCCTCGGGCCCAGTCTCTCAGCCTTCACCCAGAGGGGTTGCTTTCCATTGCGGTGTCCGTTTCTCCACAGCCAGCGTCCATGGGTCCTCCTCTGTTATCACCTCAGGCGGAGCCTGCTTGGGGCTGTGCCCATTCTCCCTCCACCACAGCCTACGGGGCCCACGCTGGCCTTTCTTGTTCTCCCCGCTGGTCCTACGCCTGGCCTTCCCCAGCCAGCACCTGCCAGGCCTGCACCTGCCCTTCCTCAGCTGGCGCCCATTGTGCCTGCACCTGTCCTACCGCAACCAGCGCTCATTGGACCTCAGCCGGCGTACCCTTCACCGGCACCTGCAGAACTGGCGCCAGCCTGTCTACCCCTACCCCGCACCTGCTGGACCTATACCGGGTTACTTATACCGGAAGCTCTTGGGACCGGTGCCAGTCTACAATTACCCAGTGCTCTTGGGACCGGCGCCTGTCCCCTTTGATTACCAAGGTTTGCTTTCGACCTTGTGGTCTCTAATGCTGATGCAGGCCGTTACCCCATGAGGACCGGCCCCAGCCACCCCTCAAGTGCCTTCTTGGAGCCCCTTTTCCCAGCCCCTGTTCGGCTGGGCCCTAGTGCTCCTCGTAACCCCAGGGGTAGGCTTGACTTGGACTGTCAGCCCGATGCTAGTGGGGATGTCCACACAGAGGACACAAACGCGAGTGAAAGCAGCAAGTTTTCCTCTCTAGGTGCGGAATCCTCAGCAGGGGAGGGGCCTCCCAGTAATGTCCCTAACTCCCCCTGCATGATCCCACTTTCATGGCCATCATGTGGCACATTCAAGTCACTGTGGGGTGGGAGACAGAAGAGCAGGACCCCAAACGGCGTTGGTGGTTGCTTACCTATGACAGCCTGACGCTCCTCCTTTGGTGGTCCCTCCAATTATAGAATCCTATGAGGATGCTACCCGCGCTGTCTGGAATCGCCACAGTACTGTCCTGGTGGTGTCCAAGAAGGCCGACAGGCTTTACCACATACCGGCTGGCAAACCATGCTTTGGAGAGCAGGCCAAGGCTGATTAGTTGTCATTAATGTGGTGCACGACCGAACCAAGAGGCCAAAACACCTCAGCTCCCTCCCACCTCACAGGGAGTTTCGACAGCTGGACTGGATGGGCTAGCATGATTTTACCTCTGCCACCCTGGCCATTCGGGCCATCAGTTATTTGGCCTACATGGTACAGTATCAAACTCTCCTCTGTGACCAGGCTCGGGATGCAGTCCTAGCCGTGGCCCTCCTGGCCCTCAAGACGGGCTCATCATTGCAAAAATCTATGGTAGTACATTTTATTTCCTGTTTGGGTGCAAGTGAGCACTGCACCAGTTCCACAGCATTATGTCATGCTATGACTAGTCTGTGGCAAACAGTGGCGCTTGTGGAATTTTCTCCCTTATTTCAAGGCACGTCACATTTTCATTCTCCACGGTCCAATGGCTGCACCTACTGCCTGTCATCAGAAAATTCCAGAGCCTCTCCAGTGGTAGCCACCTCCCTACTGTTCCACAAAAATGGTGTCCCGATTCCTGTGCCACATGGCAATCACTGTCTTCTGCTGGTCTGTTAGTTCCCAGCACAGGCTTCGCAATACTCCTACAGCCTGCATGTAGCTGTTCTGCAGGCTGGGTGTGGCGAAAACTCTGAGAACAGGTGTGTGAGGGTCTCTATGCTTTGTGCATAGCTATACAGTCCATTTTGCAGGCAGACCCTTTCCCTCCTAGTCATTAAGTTTCAGCTCATTACTGTGAAGGGAAAGGCTGCAACCCCCATTGTGTATGGCGTAATGGGGCAGCAGGGTTGCAGCTGTAGTTTTGGAGTCCTGTGATAGTCCCTATCGAGTGCAGAGGGTCTCTGATCCCTTTTGTCACATTTCAGAGCTGTATCCACGTAAATACACAGTCTTTTGTTGAACTTAATTTGTCTAGCACCTTTCCAAGATCAGACACCCCTCACAATGTTTATTTTATTTATTTATTGAAATCTCAGCATTACAAACCTTTGAGTCAGAGTCTCATTTACAAAGGCTCCATGGCAAACAGTACAATTAACAAGCAAGTACAAACAGTGCATGGTTTACAAGGCACCACATCAAAACAGTACAAGCGAGTACAAACAGTGCAAGACATTTAACAGTAATGGTACGCAATGCATAAGGAACAAAAAAATCAACATGTTGAGTAAAAAGAAGAGGTAGAGAAAAAGAGAAGAGATGGGGTACAGCGGAGGTTATAAACAGTAGGGAGAACTGGGGAGTGGAATGCATATGTTAGTAAAAAGGCTGGGGCAGAAATAGTGCTGGAGGAGAGAAGAAAGGGGGAAAATGGTAGGAGATGGGTAGAGGGGCCATAGAACACAGGACAGGGAAAAGGTTCTAAGGAAAGCAGAGTTACAAGAGAGCTGGCAGTCCGGGGGCATTGTCAGAGCCTGATATATGGGTAAGAAAGTGCCAACAAGGTGCCAGCAGTGTGCAAGTAACACAAAAGTTTGTGGCAAAACAAGGTATAGAAAAAAATATGTTGCGGGTGATATCTTTTATTGGACTAACAAAATTATTTTTAAGACTAGCTTTTGAGAGATAAAACCGTCTTCCTCAGGTTCTTTTTTTGGCAAAACAAGAGATTTGAATATTAATTGTAAATTACAGAAATGCCTGTTGGAAAATAATTGTCTTTTAAAGCTTTCTGACAACAGGTATGTAAATAATTGTTCATAACTGAAACGCCAGTTTGAACATTGTTATTTTTCTAAAGCTTTTGATAGTGGGATTATATGCAAGTTACATGGGAGGAGGATGATGGAGTGAAAAGCATAGGACGCTTTCCTTTTTGCCTCTGTACTAGTGCTATGCCAGAGACCCAATAACCTCACTGAAATTCTTTGAAAAGAACCTTTGTTGACTAGCCAGAGAGCCTTTTACTGAAGTAGTAGCTTTTTTATGTGTCTGATTTAGGTTTGGCAACATCTGGCCGGATTTTGGCTGTACAAAGGTACAGTGATTTGACTGGTAAAAGGTTTCCTTGATTAAACGGGTAACTCCATAGACTTTACAGAGCTCTTCTGAGCGCATTTAGTTTGGTGTTTGAAACTCTCTTGTTGACAGTGGTGTGTATTTTAAATACTGTATTAAATATTCCTTAACATTCAAGTTAACATTTGTGGGACTGCCAGTGGACTGTTTTTTTTTTTTTTTCGTTTTTAAACTGCTTTCTCCAAGAGATTAGTTTGTGGAAAGTAGCAGACATTCCAGTTTTTTTTTTTTTTTGTTTTGTTTTAACATTCATATTTTAATGATTAATGCTCCTTGAAGGGTTTTATGTTTGTGTATGTACACATGTTAGTGTATGCATATATGACGTGTGTGTAGCTGGCCTCACCTTCAACCCTGTACATACTAGGTCTTTAAAGGGAAAGTCCCCTCCGCCTTTTATTCTGTTGGCCTGTGTAGTTTGTAAGCATGACCCATGATTGCTTCTACTGCACCCTCTTAATGTCATCAGGATTTAAATGCAGATGAAGGTGCTTACATTTGGTGTGAAAATCTGTTCGACTCCATTGCAAAGGTCATGACCCGACTCGTGTAAGGCATTCTGGAATTTTATGATGTTTTTAGTGCTAAAGCCTGCAGTAGTTATACTGGATTTGTCAGTGTTGTTGCTGTCTTCTGCAGTCCCTATGTTCCTGTCTTATTTTGGCTATGAAACCTTTTGAGGTATATTAACTACCAAGCTCTTTTCTGTAGTTAGAAGTGTATCTGAGTGAGAAAAAGAAATGCTTTTAGAGTGTACAGGACTTCACAAGACATGTAACAGAACTAACTTAGAGTATAACTTATGCTGGCTTGTGCATGTATGCATCAACTCCCATGATGCCTTGCACAAGTGGGGTCATGACCTTTACAATGGAGAAAAACAGGTTTTCACACCAGGGCAAAACATAGTGAAGCAACTTCATTTATATTTACATCAGGATGAAATTAGGGGGGTGTAAGAGAGGGAATCATTGTTGATCCCTACAGACTACACAGGTATACAGAAAATGGGTTGAGGGGACTTTCCTGGTTTCAAAGGCTTGCATCCAGATTGTAATACAGCAGAACTGTGCTACAGTCCATGATCTAAAACAGTTTTCTAACCTGCTAAGTAAGGGGGCAGGCTAGAACACTTAAGAAACTTACCTTATCACGAGTTACCAGCATTTGAACAAAAATTGTGCCGTAACTCTGGTTAAGGGCAGCAGCTGCAAGCGAAATAATCAACTGTGGCTGCACAGCCTTGGAACACACAATAAAAAACAATAGGCATAGGTCATGCAGAGCAAGAAAAATAACTGTTGTACCTTTCCACAGTTTTCCCAACCAATTCCTGTTTGCAAGTGTCCCACGTGACACTGTGGCACCCACAGTGGCCTCCAGTGGTGTGTGGGAACCCACGTGGGCTAGTGCGATATCTGAGTACTGGGTGGATGTTCCAAATCCAAATACCTGTCCGTCTGTAAGTGGGTTTATTTATTGATTTATTCTGATGACTAGTCAGTGTGGCGCCTTAAAGATCACTTTCAGTTGAGCTGATATAGCTAACAGTTGTATTTCAGTTTAAGATGTCTCAGTTCACGAGATGCAGATACGGACTATGATCTCAAACAGCTGTTACTGCAAAGTTGTTATTGCTGTTTTCATTTTTATTTTCTTCATGCCTTTCAGAGAATCCGAGCAACAGTGAACAGTCAGGAACAGAAAAGGTTACTGATGGACCTCGATATCTCTATGCGAACAGTAGACTGCCCGTACACCGTTACTTTCTATGGCGCTCTCTTTAGGGAGGTAACAGATTGTACTTTTTCCAGTTCTTTTCATACCTGTTCTTTCCTTTCACAGAGCTTTTTCTCCCTGGTCATGCCTGGTGCCCCCCCACATTCCCAGGAAATAAGTGCGTGCTCAGCAGAAACCCGAGTTTTGGGGGGGGGAGGGGGATTGTGTACAACAAAACTCGAATGTCACACATCAGATTAACACAAGCACTCACACAGAGCTTTCTTACTACAAGACATCCACATGAAACAGAAAATTTCTCTTCATAATTGTTATGATCCTAAACTAAATGCTCTGGTCACAGCCATCCATTGGTGCTCATGACTTATGTGTAGCTCCATGGCCAGAATGTGCCGGCGTTTCGCTCCCCTGAGCTTTGTCAGGGGACTCCCTGGTTTGTGGTGCTCCCCAACATTCATGTGCCATGCAGCATCTCTCATGGTCTGTCCTCCATGGGTAAAGGATCTGGGGAGGCTCCCACCCTGAGGCAGGCAGCATTTTCCCTGGTTTTCCCATTGTCTCCCCGGTGTGGGTGGAGTCTGTTGGTGGCCTTGGATGCACACAGCGAAGTCCTGCTGAGGGAGCAAGCTCCCCCAACTCACCACAGGAGTCGTAGCAGCACCAGGTGTACAACCTCATCTCTCCAGTCTACAGCACATAGCCAGTCCTCAGCAGACGCAGACTGGCCTTCTCCCGATGCAGCATCCCAAGCTCGCTTCTGAACATTGGTCACGTGCACCGTAGAATGACACACTGCTGTTGGGCCATCAGTGTGGCATTATACCTGTTTTGCTCTTCCTTAAAGGTTAAAAAAAAAATTTAAAAAAAAAAAATGGCTATCTTGAATCCCTACACTGAGCAAAATTTCATTTGTATTATATTGGTGACTGAAATAATTTCACTACTGCACAATTCTTGCTTTATATTTCTAGCATTGTAACTGGAGCAAACTTCTCAAATGAGGCATAACAGGCATTGGTGATTGAATTTAAACCTGTGTAAAACCGCGATGTGAAGCGGCATGTAGGTATCCAGACCTGGACCATTCACTTTCATTATAAAAGTGTACAGGGAAATCTGGCCTTCTGATTGGCTGGTTCCCCTGTTACCATACCATGTAGTATTCACATAGGTTGTGCCCTTCCTGCTGTTGCAGGGGGATGTACAGTGGAGCTGCTGTTGTGTTGTTTTTTTGTTTTGTTAACTTGAAGCAGCAGTGGATGTTACAGTGAAAATGTTGACATATGTTTTCTTATTGCAGAAACAGTCCTTTTTAAAATGGCTTGTACAAGGTTTACATTAGTATTTTTGGCTGTTTTGTACACCTGTTGTTCCATAAAGTCAGGGAGCAGTGTCTACTGTATACTAGTTGAGTATAGTCACAAGCAAAATTATCTTAAACAGTGGTTGTTTAGATCAAAATGTTTATGGCTAACATGCACCACTGCTTTAAAGGAGAAAAAAAAAAGCTAAAATGTCTAATGACAGTTGATCAGTAATCCCAACCCCATGGTGAAGAGCACTCCCCTTTTGCTCGTGCTTTTTAATATGCAGGAGATGGGATTACCTGACCCCCGTCCCCTCCCTTTAATGCCTCATTGTTAAATTACCACTCCCTTATATTAGTTTTTAAGGAGCAGTTTAACTAAGGGGATTCAACCCCACACAGTTCTAAACCATTTTGTATATCTGTATTTAAACATTTTATAAAAATGGGTCATGAAAATCCAGTAACCTCGTTGGTTGAAATGTGTCACATGACTGATTATTGTCCAAGAACCACGCATCTAAGCTGAACATTTCTTTAACAAATAAAAGCTCATTTTATATGTAGGATAACACACTTCTGGGTGTTTGGTCATAAGGAAATAATGCATTTCTTGGTTGTGGTACTCGGCTATGCTTTGTGTCCGACAGTCACCTAAGGCTTGCATTATTGCCTTATAACAACACACAATGTCATGTTTTATCCCTTACATACTGCATGACAAGGTGTGGTATATCAAGAGATCATGATGTCTTGGGTGTGTTGAGGCACCACCGAGTGCTTTCAACCTCCCAAGAAGGGCCTAGAGAGAGTATTATTGCGATTATGATAGTCCCAAAGTGTTAGGAAATGGATGATCTTGGTAATCAGTTTTGAAACAGATAATATACTTAGATCTTCCAAGAATCAGACTTTGCCATTGATTCCTGCTTACGGATTTGGGGCCGGAGGCACTATGACCCCCACAGGAGCAAATGTTTTTGCAGAAGGGAGCTGACATTGGGTACAGATGGTGCCTGCCCACCTCACATGTTGCTGTGTGTGCCAACTAGTAACTGTCGCCGGCTCCCTCACTCACCTCAGTTCTGTTCTTCCCACCATCAAGTGCAAACCGAGGGAACAAGAACACCTCAGTTTCTCTATCTATGCTTTTTCCAAGTATGCCAACATTTTAAAATACTTTTGTGTTGCCTTTTCTCATTGTTATTGTCTTTCTGCAATGCTGAAGTTAGAGAAGAAGGGGGGCCATGTCATCGAAGAAAATCTGCCAGCCTGCTGTGGAACCAGCATCAGTGCTATGTGGCCTGCCTTGGCCTAGAGTGATATGGAAGTGTGCGTGATGCCTGCTGTCAATGAACCATCACACAAGTGCGGTTGAGGCACGAACGTTGGGCCTTTCCCCTTGGCCACTTCCTGGGACTGTTGCTGAGCTGGGGGTTGTCATTCCCCCAGTGTTGCTGGCAGCATTGAAGGGAGTGACAGATGATGACTGCAGTGATGGACGCAACAGTGGACATGGTGTCGGTACTGGCGCGGCACCGGACGAGACACCGGTGACTGTATTGCTCTAGGGTCATCCCTAGCCATGGTGCCATTTGTAGCGCTGGTGTGGGAATGATTCAGGGAGTGAGCATGGATGTTAAGCCTTTTCCCATGTCTCTTCCTGGGACCCTGGTTCCATGGAAGCACAGGGTTTTGTTTGACCTCACCGTGCTGAGTTGTCGGAGGCCCTGGTGGTTGGAGCTTGCGGACAGCCAGTTCTTTCTGGGTGGCTTGCTGAGAACCCTCCACCATCTGTCTGGGCAGCAGATGACCCTGGTAGTCAGGCCAAAGCTATAAGCTTGGTCTACACAGGTGGACACCTCAGTTTCATCTTCTGGCACTGCCTGAGCTGTTGCAGCAGTTTGCAGTGTCAGTGGGTCGGATGGCACCAGGGACAGTGCTGGCCCCCTTTTGACCCCGTTTATGATGTTTTTGGGGGGGGGTGCACCAGGGCTGTTGTTCATTTCCCCCAGTGTTACTAGTGGCACTGAGGGGAGTGCCGACTTGAGCTGCAGCGTCAGTTGGGACAGCAGCCATGGCGTCAGTCTAGGGCCGTACACAGAGTGAGACATCATCATGAGTGACGGTGGTGGCTACGATGTCGAATGCATCAATGGTCATGGTGTTGGTCCTGGGCCTTGCACCAGGTGAAACATCGTCAAGTGACCATGCCAGCCATAACATCAACCACTGTGATGGCCATGGTGTTGGTCCTCCATCTAGCACCAGGCAAGACATCAAGCAATGACGCTAGTTGTGCTGTAGGACGCGATGGTGGTCCTTATATAATTTCTGGGCCTGGCACCAGGTGAGATTCCAGTGACTGTGTTCGCTGTGGGGTTGGCCCTAGTGTTGGGGTTGGGGATTGCTCTTGGGTCGACGCTGAGTCAGTGCTGAGCCCAGCACTGAGTGGTGCTGCCTGGGGTGATGCAGATGAACCAGCCTCTGGTATTATTATTGACCCTGACCCAGAGCCCAGTGTCAAAAGATGGTGCCAGCTCAGTGTCTGGTGGTGGTCTAGAGGCAGAGTGCTCCCTGGAGCCGCTGGATGACACTGCCACTGGTGAGGATGGGGGCATCCTACTGGTCTATATGGCTCTGATCGCCTCACCTTGAGAAATCCCCCAGTGTTGAGGGGCGACTCTACCCATGCAGTCCCGCAGCCCAGGTCAGGGCCCCTGACACTCTGAGTCTCGTCCCCCTTTTGTGGCCACTCCATTTTATGGAGAGGTTGCCCAAATTCATAGGCCCTCAGGAGCCACTGGCATGGAACAATACAGGGAGATTTTTGGTGCCCTAGATAGCTTTTGTAAGTTCCCCAAGGGACCTTCTCCTGCAGTATCGTGCACCTACACGGTGTGCAGTTGCAGGGCTTCACCCCTCTTCAGGACTTGAGATGCAGCAGACCACATTGGGGCCTTGATGCCTCACGCATGATCGACCTCCACAGGCAGATCTCGCTCAGATGGATGCCCCTGGAAGGAGGGGTTTTACCTCATCATGTGCCATCATGTGCATCTCTGCACACTAGGCATCTGGTAACCTTCAGTCATCGCCTATGGTTGCTGCTTGGTCAGCTCCTAGCCACCATGCCTCAAGTAAATCCTTTGGGTAACCCATTGGCTTAAGGTGCGCAACACACATTTCCAGGGAACTCGTGTTCTCCCCCAGGGTCAGACATGAACTGTTGGGGCAGCCGCCTGCTCCTGTGCCCCTGTCTGGCCCTGACCAGTCTTGGGTCCCACCAGACCTGTAAGGAGCCCCTGCTATCAAGTGTTTTCTTCCCACACAGAAAACTGAGGGTATCAACTACCCTCAGGGTGAGCCAGCTCCTCCTCAAAAGACGGGCCAGCTTGGTACTCTGATCCATAAGTAGGAATCAGTGGTGAAGATTGATTCTTGGAAGATATGGAAATTATGTACTTAACATAATTGTTGATCTTTCTGAATATTTTCATCATTGATTACCACACCCACCCACTGTCCTCTGCTCTGGCAGAGCCAGGGCCTCTGGGCAGCTCACCCTGCCGTGCTGGCCGGCACCGTAAGTGAAAGGGCATCTCCCTAGTTGCTGTCCTCTGAAGTGTTTTTGGGGGTGGGGGGTTGTTGTGAAGGTAGCTTCTTCCTCCCCTTTCTCTTTCTTGTCCTCCTCCTTGCCCGAGGTATATCTCATCTGTGAGTATATCCCTATTAGTTGCTAAATGCAGCAAATGCCCTGGGCAGTATCCAGTCTAACGCCACTGGGCAGTTGCTTTGCATGTAGGGGGTGCTATGCACCTTTCTTGATCAAATACACTAGCTCTCCTGGTTCTGCCCCCTGGCAGGGTTCTCAGCATCCTGGAGGGGTCCACCACTGGGAAATGACTCTTCCTTCCCTCTCCTTTCCCCCTCCATCCTTTCTACCTACCTCGTCCTCGCCTGACTGCTCTCTGGCAGGGTTCTCAGCATACTGAAGAGGCCTAGTCTTAGGCAAGTTTCTCCCACCCCTCCTCCTCCTTCCCAATACCATCCCCTCTACTATCTCTACCCAACTTGTCGTTGCCTGCTCCTGCCCCTTATTCTAAGTCCTCGTCTCATTCCACCACTGGCAGCGATCTCCGCACTCTGAAGGGGCCAGTTACAGGTATGACTCGTCCTTCCCTACCCTATCCATTACCCCCACCTCTCTCCTGTCCCCCTCTCTACCCCCTGCACTTAATCAAAGGAATTAGTTCACTTGAGCTAATAACTTGCACTTTTGTTCTGTCTGAGGTGCTCCCTGATTGCACTAGCCCTGTGTTAACTTGCCCCTCACAACTGATTTTTTGCTCACTTTACTCTGGTAATGTTTCCCCCATCTTTATCCTCTCCTTCCCCCAGCTGATTTCCCCTGTCTACCCCTCTACCCTCCTTGATGTGCCCTCACTGCACCTCATTCATTCAATAATTGCTAAATGATCTGCCTCTTAACTGTGATCCATTCCTGTAAGGAGTTGGCTCCAAGGCTACATTACATTTCTGTACTATGTTCCTCAGATATGCCGCTTGTAATTAAATGCATATTCCACAGGTATGATGTATTTAACTGTAGTTATGTCACAAATGTGATTGTATGATTATTTATGATATTTTTTAACTGTATGTCTTGTTACGGATGTAATTGACCATTTAACTTCTTGGATGTGTTGAATGTTAAACTGTATGCCTAATTCTTCATCCAATTGTAAACCCCCCCCCCCCCGGTCGCAACCAAGAGACAAGCAACTTGCTGTTCAGTGTGCCTTCCTAGTGAAACATTTCAATAAATAAAAATAAATAAGATGGAGGTTGAGGCGCCGCTCTCATTCAACTGGGAGGCGTCGCTGTCGATATTCCTCATCCTCAGATGGGAAGTCGACGCATTCAGCAGCACTACGAGGAACTCCTGTGGCAGCAGTGGGCCATGGTGGGTCAGGGTAGGGCTCCACTCCTGACCGCTGTGGTCGACTTGCCGGTGCCAGTCAAGCCTATGCCAGTCTGTCCAAGGCAGTTGTCACGAACACCTGTCTTTCCACCCCTGCTGGTGCAACTGTCTCAACCGCAGTCTCTGAAGGGAACCCTGACCAAGGACTCCTGTGCTGCAGATGGCTTGCCAGGCCAGCTTTTGGCTGAAATCACCAAGTCTGATGACTCTCATGTGGTTCACAGCGGTAAACAGTCAAGAAGGAAGGGTTTAATGAGTCCACAAGATTCCACTGATGGCTTTTCCATGGAGTCGTCGAGGACACATACCTTTGACTGAGTTGATTGAGGAACTGACTACCGACCATGGACCGGTACTGTTCGAGCTCTATTCCGACCCCTATCAGAGTTCATGCCTGTTCCCTTGGAGCCTATGTAGTAAAGGGTGGGAGATGGGGGTGAGGGCATATTGGGGGGGGGCAGCAGCAGCAGTCTAATGGACTGAAGTGCTGCACACTCGAGCGGACTAGATAAACTGAATGGCCTGTATGTGCTGGCAATTTCATATGTTCGTAAAAGGCTAAATACTCTTTCACAGATATCCTCGACAGGGATAAATCCCCAAGGGTTGCCTTTCCCATGGCTGAGGCCATTTTGGAACTTTCCCCTTGAGCTTTGGCAGCATCCTGCCCTGCACCCTTAGCCCATATTGTCCACAAGTTTGTACTTCCCACTGGCACTCTGTCCAGATTCTTGGACAAGGCTGGTCTCAGACTCAGCTTTCCAAAAGTTCGGGGCCATGGAGATGTGGACAAGCCTCCAGCAAGGAGTCAAGAAGCTTGACCATGCAGCCAAGAAGATTTATGCCACTTCCTCCCTTAGTCTCTGTCAGGCAAACTACATCTTGATTATGACCAGTTCTGGTCTCTCCCTGCTGGGAGTGCTAGATAATGTCCTCCACGCCAGCCTGCTGGTGCAGCTGTAGAGTTACCACTCGTGACACCGGCTACCCATGTTCAGGAACGAGCCTTGGTCACGGAGAGCCGGTCGGTGGGGGAGAGATTGAGTGACCTAAGGGATGCTCTCCTCCTCCGCGGATGGAGGGTTGCCGTACCCGCTGCACTTGCCACCTGGGTGACCACGGGTGGCAGTACAGTTGGGGATGCCATGAGGGAGGGGAGGACGTCGGCTGGAGTCCGGAGCAGTAGAACGTCTCTACATGCGCATACCTCCTTTGGTTTGATTGTACGCTGGCATCAGTGTTCCCACTGGAGGCACATTACAGGGGGTACAGTGTACCCTCCTCCAAATGTTTCAGGGGTACAAATTGTATTTTGAGGGTATGCCACACTCCTTGTAGAAAATTATGGAGGTAGTATGTTCAGATCTATTTAAAGGGATACACCAGGTAACACCGTACAGCCGCAATCTAAATCAGTTATTTCCACATCTTTAATGTAACAACTGTGAGTTAGACTGTTTCCGAATTCAAATCCTGATCCTGAATAAAAAAATGATGTGCATCATCATGCATGCAATCAAATCAGTGCAACTGCACATGAGTAGTACTAACTAAACAATTATTAGTAGACCTAGACTAGTACTGCTCAAAAGAGTACTCCTAATAATAACTGTGTGACTCACTTGACTCTGAACTGAGGAAAACAGAGTGCTAGATCTTAGAAGTGCTAACCTATGATGACAGACAGACAGAATCATTAGAGACAAAGATGCTGCTACTGCCATAGAGATCCTCATCAAATTGTCAATACATTTTTCAGTTATCAAACATTTAATTATTTGGTTAGGCAATTTTGGCATGATTAGTTAAGATGGTATAGACAGACACTGACTGACTGACTGTTGGTTTAGATTCAGAAAGAAATGCATGCATTTACAAGGCAGGTTAAGTTTCACTTGGTGCCCCAATACATACACTGAAGAGAGACTGAGCAGTTATATTGGGGCTGGGCAGGGCAACTGGACAGCAAATGACCACAACAGGCTACTGCCCTTTTCAGTCAGTACAACAACAATGCACAATTGTTGCAGTAATCAGTCTCATCATGGAGTAAGTAAAGTAGATAAGGGAGGGAGTGGACTGTGGGAGGAGTCTGGAGGACACACAGTGATGAGTGATAGTAATCTAGGTTGACTACTCGTCAACTTTGAAGCTGCTCTGCTCCGAGCTGAGTCCTGACCCCCCCTCCCCAAACCACCAGGCATGACCAGCGAGTTCACCCCACCACTACCACCAGTGACCAGTCCCTCTCAGGCTCCCAAGTCCACTCAGGAGTCAGAACCCACCCCAAGAAGACCAGTCCCTTATCTCACCCTGACCTGACCCTCATCAAGTCGCAGACTGGAGGAGTAAGTGGACTAAAGGGAGGAATAGGAAGGAAGGAAGGAACAGACCCACGGTACGAGTCTCTGACTTTCCATTACTCCTGTCAATCAGTGATCTGTCCTTCCTTCCCAGTAAAAACCAGGTGCGCCAGGCCGCCAGCCATGAGATTGGAGTTGGGACTCAGTCGGAGGAGATGACTCGTTTGGTGGCAGGGTGAGTGGCCACATCAAAAATTGTGCGAGGAGACTAGAGACTGCTGCAACTCTCACAGTCTGACTGGGACTGGGCCGACTGAGAGGCGAAATAAGCATGTGGCTATAGCACAGCTTGGGAAGAGGGAGGGATGATGGATGGAGTGACTGTCTCTCTCGACTTGAGTCTCAACACGCACTCGATCGTCCAAGGCCAAGCCAGGCAGCTGCAGACAGGAGGACAACTCCAGGTTGGGGAATCAGCCTGCAAAATATTGGGGAGGGTTGCATTGCCGCTGGGCTTAGTCAGCCGCAAGAGCCCTTAATGGAGGACGTGCAGTGCAGGCCGCATGGTGGACTGTCTGCACTTAGCACTGCACTGGAAGGAACTAAATGGAGTTTTTTGTTCAGACGATGGGTTGGTTGGAGTGGCTCAGTCAGTGAACTGTACTGTAGGACTCAATTCAGATGGGAATGGAATCCAGATTGCACTGCAGCACTTACTGGTGGGTGGGAAGGCAATGTGAAGCCAAGGAGCGGAGTGGCGGAGCCTGCAATTGGGAAGGGAACAATGGACGGTTCGGGAAGTTGGGGGAAGGGGAACCCCAGAAAAAAATTACTCAACACCAAACTGATTTTTGGCATGCAGCTGGTAGGTAAGGGCTGGTTTCCTCTTCAGCATGCTAGCCATAAGCTAAGTGAGTCTCTCAATTGCTGCCCTCCTGACTTGAATGAACATCGGTCGAGTCGAGTGGTCAGGCTAGCCGCCAGGGTATCTTTTGTCTCCAGTGGATCCCATTCCTTGCGTGTTTTTTTTCACCCTCTGCAGTCGTCTCTCCCACATGTGCAGCCCGCCGGTTCCCTTGCGCCTAGAATAGGTGCACACCCACAATACAGGCAAGCAAACAATGGAGATGGGATGCAATGGGTGCATGTCTACTCTGAACTGTGCACCAATCACAGTCGGCCACGGGCTTGCAAAGGGGGGGGCATAAACCACTAGTCTGGACCAATCGTCTGCTTGCTGCTGTGGAAAAAAAAAAACCTTTGAAACAGCACAGTCAGCTCTGCACATAAAGCTACTGGCATACCTGCATTCACACTCGGCCAGAATTCTTTACGTGCAGAGTACCCGTGACTCACATAGATGTACGTGAATCTTGATTTTTTTACGTGATTCACATACATCTCTGTGTGAATGGGAACACTGGCTGGCATCCTCAAGGAGTGGGACCGTACTGAAGCTGAAAACCCCACATGCATTAGGACCTCCTAGATCGGTGGTCACCCTGACCCCTGGCATGGCCGCCTTGGGAACGCCATGGTATGGACCTGTCCCTTGGGACGGCGCCACTGTGAGGGGGGGGCAAATTTTTGGAGCTGATGTCCTGCGGTTGGGGTGTGCTCTGGTGTCAGGGGCGATCCAGGGGTGAAGCTGTGGCTGGGGTGATAAAATATAAATGAAAAAAAAAAAATTCACCTAATATCACTGCGCTACCACAAAGTTAAAAAACAAAAAAGTTTGGCAGCAATTTTTTTCTTACCAGTGTTAATCTGTACAGAAGCTATGGCCCTAACTACCATCTTCCATACATTTCAAACCTTGACCACAGTCCTGAAAAGTAAATCTATAGAACTGTATGCAGTTATCAAACTTCGCTTCCACCAGAATTCCACAGAATTTTGGAAAGTTGGCCAAATTCTTTGGATTTCCATCGGTACCAGAATTCCAAAAGTGAAATGTTAACTGCGGAATCTGATTTTCTGCAAACTGCTGCATAATATTCCACAGATTACATGAACTGTGAAATATTATTGTGAGGATTACATAAACCGTGGAATATTATTGTGAGGATTACATTAAACCGCAGAATATTATTGCACGGATTACATAAACCATGGAATATTAGTGCATGGATTACATAAACCGCAAAATATTATTGTGAGGATTACATAAATCGCGGAATATCATTGCGAATATTACATAAACTGCGGAATATTCTTGTGAGGATTACATAAACCGTGGAATATTATTGCAAGGATTACATTAAACCGTGGAATATTATTGCACGGATTACATAAACCGCAGAATATTATTGCACGGATTACATAAACCGCAGAATATTATTGCGAGGATTACGTAAACCATGGAATATTATTGCGAGGATTACATTAAACCAGGGAATATTATTGCACAGATTACATAACCCACAGAATATTATTGCGAGGATTACATGAACCGCAGAATATTGTTGCGAGGATTACATGAACCGTAGAATATTATTCTGCAGTTTACATAGAAATGCTTTTTGGAATTCTGCAAAATTAAAAAAGAAATTCCAAAAATCATTTTGAAAGTGGAATTGCAATTCCATACAAATTCTATCGTGCTGTTCCCCGCAGCTCTAAAATGCGTGCAGCCAGCAATCACTTTCTCACTGAATAGTGTGTAATTCACAGATCACACGCTGCACATGATTCTGAGTAAAACCTCTCTGTAAACTGTGGGCTGGCAGTATAATCTAGAGGTTAGAGGAACAAGGTGTGAACGAGCTTGATACAACCAGCAGACCAGACCCGAGTTTGATTCTCACAACCTCCACTTGCATACTGCGTGACTCTGAGCAAGTCACTTAACCACCCAGTGCTCCCAGGTCGCCCCTGAAAACAGGCACTTGTGCCTAGTGGGCCTTACCCAGTTACCAAAGACTAAAAAAAAAAAAAAAAAAAAAAAAAAGCTGCTGCCTGTTTGCTGGGCCAGAAAAAGCAGCATTGTCCTGCTTTCTGTAACTCTGTTTAGTGTCTGCCTTTTATTTTATTTTTTGCAAACCAATTAAAAGTTGTACAATGCGTACTGTATAAATGATTTAAAACAAAAAATTTAAAACGGTGCTACTGTTCTTCAATCCATTGCATCTCTTGTCGCCCTCGCAGCTACTTCAGTTTCAGACTCAAACTTAGACACTGAGACAATGTAGTGCAACAAGCAATCAGTGAGGCAGCTCACAGGCACACAGTTCCAAAGTGCTGTAGTAAGTGGTGAAGCCTCTGAAATGTCTGCGAGGCGGCTGTTCTACAAATAGCAGCAGGTGATACTCTGCAAAAGCTGGCAGCACTAAGCACATCACAGGCACCTGCTACACGGTCAGCACCAGCGGCCTCGTGCCTCACACTGCATCCCAGGCCTGTGTCGATTTACCTCGATGTATGGCCTGTCCTGTGAAGTGGATGATAATGTACATGCAAAATGCTTCCAAGTGTGATGTAATAACCAACAGCGGCATTTGTCACCCAGAGAGTAGTAAGCCTATGGAAAAAGCTTCCAGAGGAAACAGAGCAAGTGGGTAGTGTTGAATATTTGAACCTTGAGCTGGATCAATTCCTTCTGGAGAATGGCATTACTGGGTACAGTGTGTAATTCACAGATCACATGCTGAACATGATTCTGTACCCCACAGCACTGCCATGTAACCCAACAGGTGCTGAGCATTTTATTGTACTCTTTCACGCTTGTCCGTGTGTCATTGCAAGCAACCATTCTGTCATTTGCATACCTGATCACCGTATTGCTTTTGCTCCTGTAATGCTGTCTGTGTAATCCGCACTCTGAATGTTTTGGCATTTTTATTCTTTCTGTACTCCCTTTCCCCTCTCCCCCAGATTGCACCTGGAAATGAGCATTGGCTCAATGTGCCTTTCCTTGTTACTAGTGTTTAAATAAATGAATTGCTTACATAGATGCATAGAAATTGTCAGCAGATAAGGACCGCTAGGCCCATCTAGTCTGCCTGTAAGCCCTAATCTTGTATGCAGTCACTAACCCTAAGTGATCAATGGCTTTTCATCACTCCCTCCCCACCCAATGTTCCCTTGTGCTTGCCCCAGGCATGTTTAAATCCCTCCAGTGTGCTTGTCCCTACCACCTCTTGTAGTAGACTGTTCCAAGCATCCACCACCCTCTCTGTGTAGAAAACCTTCCTCATGTTACCTCTTAATCTACCCCCATCCAATTTCATATTTTGTCCTCTCATTGTGATATCTTTTCTACCTTGGGAAAGATCCCCCACCTGCACATTGTTTTTACTCCTGAGTTACTTGAACGTTTCCATCATGTCCCCCTGTCTCTCCTCTCCTCCAGTGAGTACATATTGAGGACTCTTAGTCTCTCCTCATATACTTTGTGATGCAAGCCATGCACCATCCTTGTCGGCCTTCTCTGGATAGTCTCCTCCTGTCTATGTCTTTATGCATGTGTGGTCTCCAATACTGCCACGATACTCTAGGTGAGGCCTTACCAGTATCTTATACAGTGGCATCAACACTTTCCGTCTCCTGCTACATGGTGTATGTACAGAATGCAGAGCAGGGAGTGAGATCCGTGCAGTGACTGTAGGCAAATACCACAGTCATTTTGCTCTGAAGACTCTCATAAAGTTGTGGCCAATTGTATTGGCGCTCATTTATTGATTGTATGAGAAGACGGAGCAATTTTTGGTCCCCCAGGAAATAATGTAAATTTCAGAGGAACACAGGAAACTCTTCCTGAAGTTACAAGGAAAATGGTAAACTATCCAGGAACATTTGTACGTTGGCTTCATGTCTTTATCTAGTGGATGGACCTACTGACAATGCAGTACCCACTCACTACGTTGGAATGTCATTGTGTAGGAGTTTTAAATCCTGGTGTGGGACTTGTACCAATTTCATTCTGGCCCAGTGGATGTAATGCTACTGAGTCTTGTTCATAACTGTTCACCTTACAGTTCATATTAGCAGAACTAGCGTCATCTTCAAGTTTAGCTTTGCAGAATGGAAAAAAATGTACTTGTATACCAGGAACAAAAGCAATATGCAGTCCACGTTTTATTTTTGCAGAATAAAAGGATTTACTTTTATCTTTTGTTCTATCAGGGTGATGTCTGGATCTGTATGGAGTTGATGGACACCTCACTGGATAAATTCTACAAAAAGGTGATAGAAAAAGGGCAGACAATTCCAGAAGATATCCTGGGGAAAATTGCAGTGTCTGTAAGTACATGGGAGTGTCATTGTACTTGAGGCTGTGTGCTGTTCGCACTGGCACCTGCAAGTGTTTGTGATGAGTGAGTGAAGCTGTGTAATTGAAGAGCTTTCCAGGGGTGAGGTGGACGATAATGTATATGCAGAACGCTTCCAACCGTGACATAACCAACAGCAGCATTTGTTCACCCAGAGAGTAGTAAGCCTATGGAAAAAGCTTCCAGGGGAAGTAGTGCAAGTGTGGAATGTTGAATATTTGAACCTTGAGTTGGATTAATTCCTCCTGGAGAATGGCATTACTGGGTACAGTGTGTAATTCACAGTCACAAAGTGCATACTCACAGCAGAACTATTAGTTTGTTTGTTGACTTGACGAGTACAGTTGTAGTCCAAAAGAACCATTTTAAGGATCAACTCGGGTCTAGGTAGATAACGAAAAGGGGCAGAATATGTGGTCATGGCAAGCAGGGAGATACATTTTCATGAGGAACTGAAAATATAGATAAAACCAAAGTGAGGGTAAAAACAAAATAAGTACAGATAAAAAGTAAAATTGGTGTACATATACAGTATAGTGACAAACACATATTGGTTTTAAATTAGTATGGTTAACGCTTCCATAACTTTTACCTTTAGATATAGTTGGGAAGGCCCAGTGGCAGCATGTTGTACTGGTACCTAATGTGCTGTGATTTGTGTATAAAGCCATTGTGTTGCATATGTGAAGTACCCTGCTGTTGGGGGGCGGGATTTGCACGCTGCTTGACATTTGTAATCCCCTTGCTGGCATTTGCAGCTGGTTCTTAGATTACTCCGTGACTTTCATTTCAAACTGTTTTCTAAAATATAAACATTCAAAAAAGACACCCCATTCAGGACGCAGAGGGTAACAGTAAATGAAGTCAACTCCGAAGAAAGGGGGGTTACCAGTGGGGTATTGCAGAGTCCAGTACTGTGACCGGTTTTCTTTAATGTCTTTATAGGTGACATTGCAGAGGGACTGAAAGGGAAAGTATTCCTCTTTGCAGATGACACAAAGATCTGCAACAGGGTTGATACACAAAGGATGAGAACGGACTTAGCAAGGTTGGAGGAATGGTCAGAAAGTATGGCAGCTTAGATTCAATGCAAAGAAGTGCAAAGTAATGCACAGGGGAAACAAAATCCTAGGGGAAGAGTACACATTGTGGGGGGAGGTACTAAAACAACAAAAATGGAAAGGAACCTGGGAGTAGTCATATCAGATGACTTAAAGGTTAGGCAAGTAATGTGAGAAGGTAGTAAGTAGGGCTGGGGGGGGGATACTGGGATGCATAGGGAGCGGCATCACCAGTAGAAAACAGGAAGTTGCTATCCCTCTGTACAGACAGTTGGTGAGACACCATCTGGAATACTGCATGCAGTTCTGGAGGCCCTGTCTCCACAAGGACATAGACAGGATGGAGCCGGAGGCAGTCCAGAGAAGGGTAGCTAAAATGGTGTAGGATCTGCACCAGAAGCCATACGAAGAGATTAAAGGAGTGTAATATGTATACCCTCAAGGAAAGGAGGGAGATTGGGGGCATGATAGAAACATTTAAGTATCTCAAGGGAATCGACAAAGTCCAAGAAAGTAGCATCTTTCAGAAAAATAGATGTGCAAGAACAAGGGGGCACAATTTGAAGATGGGGGGATGGCTCAGGGGCAGTGTGAAGAAGTATTTTTTTCACGGAGAGGGTGGTGGATGCATGGAACAGCCTTCCTGAGGAGGTCGTGGGGTCAAAAACAGTGGGGGAATTCAAGAATGTATGGGACAGACATAAAGCAATTCTAGTAGGGGGAATTTAAGTAGACTGTTGGTTAACCAGGATCTGCAGCTTATCCAATAGGTAGGGAAATGGGCAGACTGGGTGGGCCAAGCGGTCCTTATCTGCTGTCAAAGTCTATGTTTCTGTGTTTCATTCCATTCAGTACTTGGATGTCATGACACGTCTAGAGCTTGGGAGCATGTCCTCTAACAGGGAAGTGGACGGGGTGGAGCTGCTGGCTCCACTGAACCCAAATACGTTCCCTTCCTAACAAAATGACACATTAAAAGTTGGCTTATTATATGGACAAACTTATCAGGAGTTAAGGCTTATTTTAATTTATGTGGGACTTTTTTTTTTTTTTTAATTAATTTTTTGAGTTGCACATGATTGGTACTCATTTATCATTTTGATTGCAACAATTACTGGTATAAATGGGTTGTCAAGTATTGTTCGCTTTCCTTGCCAGTCACTAAAGAAACTGAATATCTAGGAAAGTATTTATTTATATGAACATTTTTCTAATATTTAAAGGTCACCATCCACCTGTAATCAGGCCCCACCTCAGTGTGATGCAAGGCCTGATTACCAATGTTTTTTGTTACAGTGGGTTCAGTAATTTAGATTTTATCTGGTTGAGCCTGCTGTCCCTCCCACTGGCATTTTGAAATGAAGCGCCTTTAGTGGCTCGCCTACAACCTTCTGTCACTATCCTGAGAATGGCTTATGAACCGGGGAGCAGCCGCGGGAGCACAGATAGAAATCTTGTGTAGTCGTAGCTATTAATAGCTTTGGTTTGCAATATACATAGCCTGGTGTTATATATGGTCCAGGTACAATCTACACCTGGACTTGGTATAGCACCGGGACATATAAATTGCAAACTGGAGTTATTAATAGCTCCAGTTACACAGGACTTCTGTTCATACTCCCGTTTCTGCTTCCTGGCTCATATGTCATTCTTAGGACAGCCATGGGAGGTTGTGGCTGCACCACTAGGGTTACTTTGTTTTAAAATGCCAGCAAGATCAACCAGATAAAATCTAAATTGAAACCCCGGGAATCTCCGTGTGATTAGACATAATGCAGTCAGCCCAGAATCTCTGACTGCCCCGGAGCTGATGTAATGTGGAATGTATGCAAATAATGTAACTAGAACGCTGTTGAAGCTGCTGCCTCCAGGTGGACTCTGTTCCAGATCACAGTCTGATTCATATTCTCCGCCCTGACAAGTAGATGCCCCGAAGAGCTTTCCATAGTAACTTCTCTGCAAGTTTGTGTATTCAGGTTATATATTTTGTGATTTTTGTTCAGATGTTCTGCCTCTAGTTTATATTTTATAGTAAATAGTGTTATTTTTGAAGTTCATGCATACTAACATACTAAAAGCCAGCAGATTAGGCCTAACGGTCTTTTGTGTCTCCTCAGTAGCCAGCCTCTATTAGGCGCTCGCTCTTCTGCCCCCCCAGCCCCCGGGAGGGTCATGTTCGGCTTCAGTATACTCATGCACCTGTCCCACCCCCTCTTAAAGCCCTCTACTGTGCCCTCCTCCACTAGACTCCTGGGCAGTGCATTCCATGGCCCCACCACCCTCTCAGTGAAGTAATGCCTTCTACGTTCTCCCCTGTAATTTCCCCCCTCCAGCTTCCACTCATGCCTCCTGGTTGTGCCCCTTTTCTTTAGCCTGAACATTTCTTTGGCTCTGCCCATTAATCTCTTTCACATATTTGAAGACCTCTATCATGTCCCCCCCTGTCTCTCCTGTCCTCCAGTGAGTACAGCCCAAGGACTTCCAGCCTTTCCTCATAGGTACTTTCACTCATGCCCTGAATTATCCTGGTTGCCCTCCTCTGAACCCTCTCCAGCAATGCTATGTCCTTCCTAAGGTGAGGTCTTCAGAACTGCACGCAGTACTCAAGATGCGGCCTGACCAAGGCATTATATTTTTATTTATTTATCAAGTCTAGGATTACAAATACCTTTGAGCCTTGGCTCTTTTACAAAGGTTCCACGTCAGAGAAATACAAATTATGGGGAACATCAAGACAGACATTACAACAATGTGGACATTGCAAACAGAGTACAGATTAATACAATTCAAGGGTAGCATTGTAACAAGGCAGCCAGCTGCATTTTTACAGAGGGAGGATCACCTCCCTCCTCCTGGCCGTAATTCCCCAGGCTATGCAGCCCAGAATCCTGTTTGCTTTTGCCGCAGATCTTCTGCAGTTTTCAGTGTTATTCATTTTGGTGTCTACTACCACCCCCAGGTCCCTTTCACTCGTGGCTTGCTGTGAGACCTCTCCCACGGCGTATACATGACCTGGGTTTCTGACCCCCAGATACAGCACCCTACACTTCCCTGGATTAAACCTCAGTCTCCACCTTCTTGACCAACCCTCCAGGATATCCAGATTCCTCTGGACTATTTCTCTCGCTTCCTCCCTGTCTGCCAGTGCACCCAGTTTTGAGTCATCTGTAAAGAGGCTCATCCTACTCCTAACCCCCTCCCTATATCGGAGACATAGTCACTGAACAGGAGTGGCCCCAATACCGAACCCTGGGAAACCCCACTGAAGACCTTCCTAGGGGAGGAGACTATACCACCAACCACTACCCTCTGTGTTCTTTCTGTTAGCCAATTTTCTATCCATCTAAGCAACTGTCCTCCTACCCCCATCCCCCCAACTTTGTCAACAACCCGATGTTGGGTACCGAGTCAAACACCTTACTGAAATCCAGATACAGGACGTCCACCGGTCTTTGTCAGTCCAGGGTCCCCGTCACCCAGTCGTAAAAATCTATGAGGTTGGTCTGACGTGATCTCCCCGGGACAAAACCATACTGTTTGTCATCCATGTGCCCCAACCTTTCCAGTTGCCTCCCAAGCTTCTCCTTGATGAAACCGTCCATTAGTTTGTCTACCACCGACGTTAGGCTGACAGGCCTGTAATTTCTCATCTCCTCCCTAGACCCCCCCTTTGTGGATAGGCACCACATAAGCAACCCTCCAGTCTTGAGGCACCCATCCTGTCTGCAGAGAGGCGTTGAAAAGTGCAGCTAGTGGAGCTACTAGTTCGTCCGCCAGTTCCTTCAGAACCCTCGGATGCATCCCATCTGGTCCCAGTGCCTTATCAGTTTTCAGCGCCCGAAGGGCCTCCCTTACCCTGTCCTCTGTGATTTCTCTCTCCCACCCCCACCCCAAACTAAAAACCCATCCCCTTCTAGGTCTGGCCCACCCGGTGCCCCAGCCTCTTCCGGTCCTCTCAACTCCATCTGACCTCTCCGCTCAGCTGTCTCCCCCTCCCTCCCTTCCAGCTGAATGGATCCCCTGCCTCATTCCATAAATATCGAGGCAAAGTACTCATTTAGTACCTCTGCCTGCTCCCCCCTCCTCCTGAGTCCATCCCTCCCCAGTCCTAATCCTGGAGATCTGTGCTCTCCCTTTTCTCTTCTCCCCTATGTATCTAAAATCCCTTTCCATGCCTCCGGATATCCCTAGCCAGGTTTTGCTCCATCCTCGCTTTTGCTCCCCTCACCACTCTGATGACTCTCCTTGCTGTCAGCTCGTAGTCTCCTCTCTCCCTTATCCCCCTGGAGTGCTTAAAACATGCATAGGCAGCCATTTTATCCCTTCCTGCTGGTTCCTAGGAACCGAGGCCTACATTACTTTTCGTTCTTTTCGGCGGTTCCTTACCACAGTTCCTTACCATGATTTATTTGACATTTTTCTGTGTGGCTCCTTTATTTTTTTAAGTTATAAGGAGCGATTTTTACTTATTTTGTTCAGTTCCCTCTATTTTGGGAACTGATCGCTTTATTGCTATTTTTTATAAAAAATGTGATTTAATCATGGTTCATTTCCCTTTGGGAACCGAGCACGAATTTCACATTTTTCCCTTTTTGGGAACCATATTTTAAGTCTTCTGACATTTTGGCATGTCATTTAGACCAAAAAAGAGGACTGGACCTACAGGTTTGAAAAATTTGTTAAAGCGCTTTAAAATTTTCGCTAAGGCTGCTTGCCATGATTTCTATTTGGAGTGCCTGGGTCCCAGTCACATTGTTTGTAATTGTGAGTTGTGCAGTAAGTTTTGCCCAAAACAGTCAAAAAAAAAAAAAAAAAAAAAATTAGAAGAGATGGTTTCTGCTTCTACTTCCATGACACCAAAGCACCCTGAGGAGGCCTCATCTTCCTCATGTAGCAATACGAAGGAGAGACCCCCTAAGGAATCTTCAGACCCTAAAACTTCCGATAAAGAGGTATCTGAACATAGTAAACACAAACGACTCACTGAGCAGGCTTCAGATACTTTCCTCTGTGTTTCTTTTTACCAGGAACAGTATGTCGCTGCGCCTTCTGCTGAAGAAGCAAAGGAGCTCACAGTAGACAGAGCTAAAATGCCCCTCTGCTGAGGACATTGGCAAAGCCCTGCAGGTCATTCAGGCCATTCAAGCTGCAGGATCCCATCTGGGTTCTCCGGTTCCTCCAGACCAGAGACCTGAAATCTATTTTGAGGAGGAAGAGGATGACTCAGAGCTAGGGGAGCCTATTGAGCGTGAGGTATCCCCTGAGCAGGAGTTTGGTATGCTTCCTCATGGATGGGAGGATTTTTCCTCCCACTTTTCATTTGTCAGACAAATGGCTGACACGTTGAGCCTCTGCTTACAAGAAACAGTGGAGGAGGAGGCGGCAGAGTTTCTTGACATGATGGGTCTGGTCCCTACAAAGAGGTTGTTTCTCCCTATTCAGAACACTCTTAGGAAGGTGACCTTAAAAATTCTACAGACTCCATCCTCTGTCCCAGGGGTTGACAAGAAGGGGGGGGGAGAATACCAGGTAGACAGATACTGTTGTCCCCCCCCCCCCCCGATAAAGACTCCAGAAAAGCTTTACAGCATGGTGGGGGGGGGGGGTATATTGCTTCCTCCCTTCTTCTCAGACAGGCAGGGCATATGCTGCCCAGTACCAAAAAGCTCTCTGGAATTCTGTTTTGGCCATGACTGACAGATTGTCAGGTGACATTTCCCATGATTTGGCTGACACTGCCAGGACGGCATTCAGCGCCACTAAATACCAGTTTCACATGGCCGTGGATGCCAGTGATCCCACTTCTAGGCTGTTGGCATTATCAGTCTGCTGTATCAGATTACTGTACTGCCACCTGAACCTTGTCCAACAAGTCCTGCTTCTTCTTTCTCACCTGCCTCCCCTGAAAGAGGTTGAAGACCTTCTCCTACATTTGGACACTAAGAAAAGCGCTGGCACGGACTCACTTGACCCCTACTACCTAAAGATTGCCTGGCATGTTCTGGCTGTACCAAATACTCACTTATTTAATCTATCTCTTTCTCAAAGGACCCTCCCTCATCTATGGAAAACTGCTCGTATCATCCCGCTATTTAAATCTGGGGATCCCTGCAATCTAAACAATTACAGGCCAGTTTCACTCTTCCCCATTCTGTCAGAACTCTTAGAAACAATTTTGTGAATAGCCAACTGAGATCCTTTTTAGAAAACACAGATTTTTTTAAACCCTATTCAGTCTGGTTTCAGAGCCAGCCATAGTATGATTATGGCTCTGGCTAAGGTAACAAATGACTGGCAGCGTGATTTTAGAGAACAAAAAGTTTGTCTGTGCAGTTTTCCTAGACCTCAGCAAGGCATTCGACACTGTCGACCATTGCCTACTTCTTTCTTTGCTAAAAAACGTTAGGACTAGACACTACCTCCCTGGACTGGTTTCATGATTATCTTACGAATCTGCACCAGCAGGTCAAGGCAGATGGAGAACTTTTCATGCTCAAACCATTAATAAGAGGTGTCCCACAGGGCTCCATACTGGGGCCATTCTTATTGACTATATACATTAACAGCATAGACATCGGCATCAGGGAGGCTAATATCCATCTGTTTGCAGACGATACGGTACTCTACCTAAGCCGTACGTCACCTGAAGCTGCCTGTGATGACTTGCAAACTGATTTCAATCTCCTACAGTACCAGCTCCTTAGCAAAAAAACTGCTACTTAACGCCAAGAAAACAAAGGCGATGATATTGTCACCTGTCAACCATATGGCATACCCTGCTATTGCTGGTACCCTAACCCCCCCAATCTCCACCTTGTTAGGTGAAAACTTGGAGTTTGTAATGAAGTTCAAATACCTGGGGGTCTGGCTAGACCACAGACTCTCCTTCGTGGAACATTTGGAGGAATTGCTGAAAAAACTGAGACAGAGGCTCAGTCTCTTCTTTAGGATAAACCGCCTCCTAACCACAGAGGCTAAAAGGCAACTGGTTCAGTCCACGTTCATCTCCTTAATTGACTACGCTGATTTCATTTATAGCCAATGTAATTCCTCATATCTGGGAAAACTGGACATACTGTATCACAGAGCCCTGCGTTTCGTTACCGGTCTCCCCTTCTCCACCCACCACTGCTCCTTATATGCTGCAGTGGGGTGGACCTCCCTACATCATAGGTGTAATAGAAATGCGGCTGTATGGACATTCAGAGCTATCACTGGTAAATTACTGCAGTATATCGTTGATTGCCTGCCTCTAAGCGCGATACGAAACTATGCCTTAAGAAGCTGCTCCCTTATTTCTCTGAAAGTGCCCAGGGCCTGCATGCGCTTTGGGAGAGCGGCCATAGGCTTCACACTGCCGACACTCTGGAATAAGCTTCAGAAATCTTTGAAATTAAGGACCTTTGTCAGTCTTGCTGTGTTCAGGACCTTGTATGCCAAAACTGTCATAGAAGAATGCCATTGCTACCATCGCCTATAGATTGCTCTTGCCTGCTTATTATCAACCCCTTTCCTGTGTTCTGCCCACACCGAGCATTACTACTTAGGAACCCTGTATCCCAAATCCTCCGTTTTCCCTGCCCTTCCTTGCAAGTACCCAGCTTGTAAATCCACCTTTCCCCGAAGTGTATTTTGCCTGCACCATCCCTACCCATGCCCGCCTTACCTCCTCTACCCCTTGTTACCTGTGCATTGTGTTAGGTTTTGTTAATCTGATACTGCATATTCTTCTTTTTATATCACTCCCCTTCCACCATCCACCTTTTTCCTTGAATAGGATATGTACCTTCTTAGAATTAGTGTACCATGTACTCGAATACTACACCATTACTTTTTATTGTCACCTGGCTTGATTTTATTATGTATATCCATGTTTGTTTTCTTACCTGTACATAAATGCATTGTTTCTGACCTTGTGTGATGCAGGTCCACCTTGTAAATGAGATGCTCAATGGTGTCCGCCTGGATAAATAAAGATTTGATTGATTGATTGAGTCTCCATGAGGAAGCTTGTCTGGCTTCGGACAACAAGTCTCACTCAGGATACACAGATGAAGGCTATGGACTCTCCCTGTGAGAATAATTCTGGCAAACTGAGGCATACATAAAAAGGTGGAAGACTACAAAACCACCTTCAGAAGCAGCTCCACAGCAGAAAAAGCCCCCACTTGATTTAGATGTCCAGGAAGGGGAGGTGGGGGATATTACCCTAGAGCTTATGCCCCAGTGCCTGTGCCCCTGTATTATTCCCAAATGAGAGGCTACTACAGGGGTATGGGTGGGAGGCTTTGCAGACGGGCTGACCAAACTCCAGCTTCCAAGGCTCAGCCAAGAGAGAACCCCTGACTGCTCAGAACAGGTCGCCACCCTTCTCCCAGTGGGAGGCAGGCTGGCCCACTACCTCCAGGAGTGGAAAAAACATCACTACAGAAAAGTGGGTCCAGGAGGTGGTGAGCCAGGGGCTCTCCCTACAGTTCAAAAACTTCCCCAAGACTCCAGGGTTGGAGAGTGTTGTGGCCCTCAACCTCTGCAGAGACAATCCTGCTGGAATTGGTGGTCAAAAAGCTTCTGCAGGCAAAAGCAATAGAGCTAGTCCTTCACCCTCAAAAGGGGAGGAAGGGCATATACTCCAGGTATTTCCTCACCCGAAAGAAAAATGGGGAATGGCGGCCTATTCTAGGCCTCAGATTCCTGAACAAGTACTTGGAAAAGCTCAGGTTCAAAATGGTCACCATTGCCATAGTCATTCCCTCACTATGGCAAGAGAACTGGTTAGTATCTCTGAATCTAAAGGATGCTTATTTCCACATCCTAATCTGGCCCTGTCACAGAAAATACCTGAGGTTCAGTCTGACTCTACCCTCAGGGCACTACCAGTTCTCGGCCCTTCCTTTTGGGCTCTCCTCTGCCTCCAGTGTGTTCACAAAGTGCCTAGCCATGGTGGCAGCTCACCTCAGGAGGCAAGGAAC
Organism: Neoceratodus forsteri; assembly: GCA_016271365.2. Lineage (NCBI taxonomy): Eukaryota > Metazoa > Chordata > Ceratodontiformes > Ceratodontidae > Neoceratodus > Neoceratodus forsteri. Next base: position 401,241,432 of record JADMNL010000025.1, read on the forward strand.
TATAGTGTTTCTTTACCCAGATGACTGGCTAGTCATAGGCGACTCATACTAGCAGGTAAGGGAATCCATCAGGTTCACCCAAACCACCCTGGAATCCCTAGGTTTCCTCCTCAGCATTCAAAAATCACAGATGGAATCAGTTCAGTCCCTGGAATTCATTGACGCAGAACTGGATGTTTTCCAGGGCAAGACTTTTCTCCCTCAGGAGAGGGTAAACATCTTGTTAGCTCTGGCAAGTTCCTTCGTCCTGGGCCAGCTGGTCAGTTCTTGGGTCTCCTGGGCCACATGGCATTAACCACTGCAGTAGTTTCAGGTGCCACGTTTCAAATGAGGGACATTCAGTCACAGAGAAGGGATTCTCTTTCCAAATTGGTGCCAGTCACAAGAACTCTGCTTCTGGCTCTGCAGTGGTGGAAAGAAAGGGACAACCTCACACAGGGTATTGCTTTCCAACAGCAGCCCCATGCGGTAATCTTAACAACGGATGCCTCCCTCCTAGGATGAGGGGTACACATAGGAGACCAAACATTCAGTGGGACTTGGTCCCCTTAGGAGTCCAGGCTGCTTATCAACCTCCTAGAGTTGAGAGCAGTCCTTCTTGCCCTAAAGGCCTTTGCTCCTCAGTTAAAGGGTCAGTTAGTCCAAGTCCGGACAAGCACCACCACTACCATGTAGTACATCAACAAACAGGGAGGCACAAATTCCGTAAGGCTGTGCACAGAAGCCATGAAAATCTGGTCCCTAGCATTCTCCTTGGGGGTGCACTTGTCTGCAGTCCATCTCCTAGGGAAAGACAATACCCTGGCAGATTCACTCAGCAGAATCAGGATCACCATGAATGGGCTCTAAACAGGCAAGTGCTGGCTACAGTGCTCAGAAGGTGAGGCGCTCCAGAAATAGACCTGTTCACCTCAAAGGAAAACCATCAGCTTCCTCTCTTCTGCTGCAGACCTCCCTGTTTGGGCACAGTGCCCATGGAGGCACTAGCCCTGGATTGGACGAGGAAATTCCAGTATGCCTTTCCTTTGTTTCCCCTGTTGCTAAGTGTCCTTCTCAAGCTCAGAAGTCAGCCTGCAGCCGTGATACTGGTGGCCCCAGATTGGGCCAGGCAGCCCTGGTACCCCTTGTTGCTCACCTTGTCCATCACGCAGCCCATTCATCTTCCCCAGAGATACAGCCTCTTAACAGCTGCTCAGGGGAGAGTAGCATTCCCAGATCTCAAGGCCTTGCACCTGAAGGTTTGGTTCTTGAGGAGTTGAGTTTTTTGAATTCCAGCTCTCTGAGGATGTCCTCAAGGTCCTCAGAGTGTCTAGGAAGCCTACAACTAGGAAAACATATGCTTCCAAATGGAAAAGATTTTCTCTTTGGTGCAAATCCAAACAAGGCAATCCTCTCCAGTCGAGCTTGCTCGTCCTGCATGACTATTTAGTCCACTTGCAAGCTCTGAGTTGAGGCCTGTGGCCCGTAAGGTTCATTTAGCAGCTGTCTCTGCCTACTTGTCTGCAGGTAGTCAGAGGACAATAGCCTTGCACCCTATTTTCAGAAAATTCTTCAAGGGTTTGGCACATCCAGTCTTACTTCGAGGAAGGCTCTTGCAGCAGGTCACACTGGTAGGACTATGCCACCAGGCACTAGGACTACACAGAAAACGTCTAGCTAGCAGTCTACCACAGGGGACCACCCCCTTCGGAGGTCAGTCATCTGTCAGTCCAAGCTGTATAAGGGGCAGTCCCCCAGGCCTATCCCAGTTATTTTCCCGCCGTCAACCCATGGACAGCGGACCTAGTGAACGTCGCAGCTTCAGTCGACTGCCATTTTCCGCACTTTTTATTTTTCTTTATTTCTCTTGCTTTAACATCAATATTTTTGGTGTTCATCCGATGAGTTTGGATTCTACACCAGCCTCTTCCTCCAACCACTCCTCGAAGTGCGTCTGCGGCAAACAGATACCAGAAAAAGACGGACATTCTTCTTGCCTGATCATGCTTAGGCCCCAGCTACAACACCGAAGCCTGCCAATACTGCCAGTTCAAACAGGCCACTCTGAGACAGTGATTAAAAATGTTGGAGAGCCACCTTCTCAAACAGAGGCTTCTTGCCATGGTGAAGGAGCTGCAGGCCAGGAGCTTTTTGGCTTCACCGGCACAGTTGTCCGGGGCCTGTTCTTCCTCCCACAGGGAGAAATCAGGAAAGCACAAGGAGAAACACCAAGAGCGGGCCCGGTCTGCTTCCCGGTTGCAGTCGCCCCATAAATCTGCTACCGCGACGACGTTCTCCTCCCACGGGGGATCGGCGCCTCCAGCCTCACCAACCCTTTCCTCCTCTGGGCTCCCTGTGGTTCCTCCACCCGCCCTCATCTCCATTGAGGGCGGAGGCTCTTCAGGGCACGGGAGTTGTTCTCCTGCTCCCCCAGCCCCTGATGCTTCAGTCCATTTCCTCGATGGTTTTTCGGGCAGGTGGCTCGGCTGGTCTGGTGCCTCGGGTAGCGGTTCCTCGCCCTTAGCCGCTCCGTCCCTGGCTCTGCCTTCGTTAGTTCCCACTCCAGGGACTGACGCCAGTTCTGCTAGGCAGAGCCCGCAGCAGTCCGACGCTGTCTCTTCTTCCCAGGTGTCACCCCTGCTGCTGACCGAGATGCCGGCTTCCCCAGTGGACCAGGTTCTGGCAGACCCTTCACCAGGGCAGTTCAGGTCATCGCCTGCTAGACCATTGCCCGCCAGCCTTTCGCCAGTGTTGTCAATGCCTCAACCAGTGGATCCAATGCCGGCCTCACCTCTGCCTGAGCCCACGCTGCAACCAATGCTGGTGGGGCCATCACCAGATCACTTACCAGCACCACCTACACCTGTGCCAGGCTACCTGTCGCCGGCTTTGCAGCCGTCATTCCCTAACCAGACGCTGGGACTGCCTTTCCTCCCTGTATATAATATTGCACCACAGGTGGAATATAATGCCCTTTTTTCTGCTTGGTGGTCATTCGTGCAGAGGCAGACCTCTGTCCCTCCTCCCCCGCCCCCCGGGATCCACTGCCCAGGGACTTGAGCAGGGCTGGGCTTTCCTAACCCAATACTTGGAGGTCTTCTGGTGCCAGGCAAGATGAGTGCTTGGCCCCATCACTGGTGCCAGACAATGAGTACTCGTTGGATTATTCAGAGTCCTTGAGGTCTGTTTCCTCTCTGGAGGAGTCTTCAGATGGGAAGGAAATGCCCAAAGAGGTACCCAAGTCCCTGCCCGATGACCCGTTCTTTATGGATGTGATGGGTCACATCCAATCGATCATGGGGTGGGAGATGGAGGAGTTGGATCCAGAGAGACGCCACCTGGCTATTTTCCTGCATCAGAAAGGTGCCTTGCCTGTAGTGGTGCCGCCCCTCACTGAATATGAGGATGTCACTAAGGTGGCGTGGGCTCACCCCAAAAAGGTGGACCGGCTTTCCCTATCCCTGGCGTGCAAATCCCTTCTGAGCAACCAGCCCAAGGCAGACTCCATGGTTATTAATGCGGCCCACGACTGCTCCAAGAAACTGAAACACCTTAGTACACTGCCCCGGACCACAGATCCCAGTAGCTGGACCAAATTGGCAAGCGGATCTTTGCTTCGGCTACTTTGGCCATTAGGGCTTAACTACCAGACCCATATAGTCCAGTACCAAAACGTCCTCTGGGATCAAGCCAGGGATCTGATCCATTCACTGCCTGAGGATCCTGTTAAAACTCAGCTTGCCCGATTCATGAAGTCGGGCATGGGCACCCACGTCCTCTGGGCATTCTATGATGCAGTAGATGCCTCAGGGCGTGAGGCAGCAGCTGGCATTTGTCTGTCACTCCTGGCTGCTCCGGATGTTCATGCTAGCATTTTAGATGTTCCCTTCAGGGGCTCTGTGCCTTTCAGGGGTGATGTTCAGGATCTGATTTCTAACCTGCAGCATTCTGGCAAAGCCCTCAGGTTGGTTCACTCACTCTACCACACCCAGCCTAGAGCGACTCAACGCCAACCCTTTAGTAGGTCCTCCCACAGACAAGTCAGAGGACAGCCTCCCAAGGGCCATCAACGTTGGAAGGCCACTAACGTCCCTGCAGGAACCGCTCCTGCTCGATCCCCCAGGTGTCCCGTGGACCACCTGCCTGCCCCGACCTCCTGACTCCTTAACTGACCCCCCGCCCCGGTCAAGGGCCTCTGGGATCGGTTCTGTCTTCAATACGAGGGGTGGTGATCAGTGACCTCAGACAAATGAGTACTCCAACTCATCTCACAGGGTCGCACTCTGGAGCTGATGGAGTGGTCACCCGAGCCCCTCCCGTCCACTACACCTACCCTTCAGCACATCTGTCTCTGGTATCAGAGGAAATCAGACACTTCTGAAAAGGGGGCCATAGAGCCCGTCCTGCAGACTCAGTGGGGAAAGAGATTTTATTCCCACTTTTTCCTCGTCTCTAAAAAGACTGGGGACCTGCAGCTCATCCTAGACTTAAGCAACCTGAACCTCTACATAGAGTACAAACGCTTCAGGATGGTGACCCTTCAGAGTCTGCTACCCCTGTTGCATTGGGGGACATGCTGTGCTTTCTGGACATGCAGGACACTTACCTGCACATTTAGATTTTTTCCGGCTCACCGCCGTTTCCACCGCTTCCAGTTTGAGTGCCCACTTCCAGTTCAAGGCTCTCCCCCTTTGGCCTTTCCTCAGTGCCCCAGGTATTTACCAGATGCCTGGCTGTGGTGGCAGTGGCATTGCAGAGACAAATATTTTATGTCTTCCCCTACCTGGACAACTGGCTATTTGCAGCCCCCTCCAGGGAGCATCTGCTTCAGACCCTGGAATGCACCTCTTGTCTCTTCCAGGACCTAGGGGTCACAGTGAACCTCCCGAAGTCTTGCCTTTCCCATTGTCAGCATCTCCAATACATCGGGGTGATTCCGGACACCTGCCAAAGAAAGGCATTCCTACCAGAGGACAGGGTGACCTTTCTGATGGAGCAGGCCCTCCTAGTCTCCTTGAGCCGGAGGGTTCCTGCTAAAGTCTTTCTTACGCCTCCTGGGTTATATGGCGGTGTTGATTGCTACAGTACCATTGGCCTGGTTGCACATGGGGATTCCGCAGTGGACCCTCCCGAGTCCAGTGGGATCACCCATGGATGACCTTGACCATTTGGTCTTAGTCTCTGACCCCGTCCGGAGAGTCCTGGCGTGGTGAATGGACTCGGCCAATCTGCTTCAGGGAGTCCCCTTTCAGACCTCGACCCCCCCAGGAGGTCCTGACCATGGATGCTTCGGCATGGGGTGGGACGCTCATTTGGCTGACCATCAGACTCTGGGTACCTGGTCGGTTTTGGAGCAAGCGCTTCAGATCAATGTTCTGGAGATGCGGGTGGGTCTCTACACCCTGCAAGCCTTCCAGGCTCATCTCCTCCCAGGTTTACTAGTGCATATGGACAACATGTGCATCGTCTACTACATCAACAAGCAGGGGTGGACTCACTCTTATCCCCTGTGTCGGGAGGCAATGCGAGTTTAGCATTGGGCAGTTGAGCACAGTCTGGATCTCTCGGCCGCACATATTCCAGACGTCCAAAACAGCTTGGCCTACAGTCTTAGCCACTCCAGATCTCGGGCTCATGAGTGGGAGCTTCTCACCTCAGTGGTCGAAGACATCTTCGACAGGTGGGGGTTGCCCAGACTTGGACCTCTTTGCATCCCTGCTCAATGCAAAACCACTGCTTTTTTGCTCTCTTTATCCCGGGCCTGGAGTTTTCTGGCGGGACACATTGTCCCTCGCTTGGAAGGAGAGGTTTCTGTATGCCTTTCCTTCCTTCCCGCTAGTGCAGAGGGTTCTGCTCAAGCTTCAGTCAGAGGGAGCGGAGATGATTTTCATAGTTCCCTTTTGGCCATGCCAGGTTTGGTTTCCTCTGCTGCAACAGTTGGCGGCAGAACCTCCGGTGCCTCTGTGCAAAGGCTTGCTCTCCCAGAACCAGGGCATTGTGGTCCACCCGGACCTCAAATCCCTGCATCTACATGAGTGGTTCAAACAACATGAACTCTTGCTATATTATGACTATTGCAGTTTGCCCCAGCCTTAGAACTGCTCCAGAGGTGAAAGAGTTAACTTCCATGCAGAGTATGGAGCTTAGAGCGCGAGCTCGGTTCAAAAGCTCTGTTTGGCTGGTTTCAAACCAAAACCGTCAGATTCTTTACTCCGCGTCACTGAACAGTCGCTCCGGAGATTCCTCCTGTTGCTCGGTTCATTTCTTCGGTTTAAAGCGCTATTTCTCAGTTTAATTTAACCGCGATTTCATTATTTTAACTGCAAAACCGATCGGTTCAGGCTCTGTCTATGGTAATCGTAAGTAATAGATAGGGTTTTTTCTGTGTGGAACTTGAGAAGTATTATCGGTTCGGTTGAACCGATTGAGTTGTATTTAAATATAAGTTTAAAGCCTTTTAAGGCTTTTTAGAGTGCGGTTCCCGGTTCTTATCGGTTCTAAAAAAAATGGATTTCATTACGGTTTTTTCCAGGACCCGTGACAGGTTTGGAACCGATAAAGGTGTCTTGCCTGGCACTGCCATCAAAGGAGCAAGTTGGTTGGTTAGGCTGGCATCATGTCTGAAACCCAAAAGAAAAACCGGGCCACTGGGTTTCAACACTGTAGTGTCTGTGGGAAGCCTTTGCCAAGGCTGACCCACACTACATGTGTCTATTGTCTGAGGGTTTGACCACCTCAATTCAGACTGCCAGATTTGTAAAATTCCCTGCAGCCACCCTGGACAAGAGTGGGCAGGCTCAGGAGCGAGAGGCCAAAAGCGTCCGCTGACCCGGATGGCCAGCCCAGTTCGGTGCCAACCCGAACGGAGGGAAGTGCCCTCTGACCAGGCGAGTCTTCCTCTGGCAAACGAAAGCTGGCTCTGAGGCCAGTTCAACAAAGAAATCTAAAAATCAGCAGGTTTGGGTCAAAATTCCTTCTCAACTGCTGCTGAGATAGCCAGGGCAATACAGATTGTCAGTCCTGTCCGGTTCCCTCCGAACCGCCACTGTCTGGCAAAAGGTCGGTTCGGTCGGTTCCAGTGGTTCAGGATTATGATATAGAAGAGTTCTATGAACCAGAGGAGGGATGAGGATTATGATCAGTGTGAATGTGACTTTGAAAGTCTGGATGTGCCCATTGAACCGGACATCTCCCCAGACAGACCTTCAGGTGAGTCTCCTCTAGGCTTTCTGAGTCCCTTCTCATTTTTGTTTTATAAAAGTTGCTGAGACCCTCCAGCTTCCCTTAGAGGAGGCTTTGGATGAGCAAGAGGAGCCTGACTATGTGGAGATGATGGATATCCCAGAGTCCAGGAGGTTGTCCATCCCTTTACATAAATCTTTTAGAAAACAAACAATAAAAATTTTAAAAGCTCCTAATTCTGTGCCTCCTGTGGATAAAAAGATGGACAGGAGGTACACTTTGTCAGGTCCTGATACAGATTTTCTTTCATAGCAATGCAGTCATGTTGGGGTAGTTCAGGCTGCAGCCTGTGATAAAGCTAATATTCCACTGGCTTCACATCCTCCTGACAAGGATTCCAGGAAGATTGATGCCATGGCCAAAAAACAATACATGGCAGCATCCTTGGGATTCAGACAAGCTAACTATATGGCTTATGTTGCAAGATACCAGAAATCTAGATGGGATACTGTCATGGCCTTAGCCAAACAGGTCCCTGGCCAGCTCTCAAAGGAGCTGGAGCAGGTGGCTGTTGATGGTATTGAGGCATCTAAGGTGCAATTCCATGCTGCAGTGGATTCTAACGATGTATCCTCTAGAGTCATGGCTACATCTGTGGCTTTTCGGAGATTGGCCTGGCTCAGGTGTACTACTTTGTCACAGGATACCCAGTCTAAGGCTATGGATTTTCCTGTGGTGGGAAATTCTCTGTTTGGGGAGCAGACAGAGAATTATATGAAAAATGGATGAATATAGAACCACTTACAGGATTGCACAAGCCAAGGACGGCAAGCCACTCCTCAGAGGCAGCTCCCCAGGGGTAGGGTAGGCCTTTTCACAGGCCTTTTACCAGACTCAAGCCCCTCCTCTTCAGCCTATGTACAGAGGGTTCTTCAGAAGGGAGAGGCAGGCGGGTTCGAGCAGGCCTGCTCCCACCCCTCAGCCTAAAGCCCCTGCCAAACAGGCACCCTGATGGGATGCCCAGGGTCGGCTCTCCACTACCTGTAGGGGGCAGGTTGGCTCACTTCGTCCAGGACTGGCAGTCTTTAACTTCAGACAGGTGGGTCCTGGAAGTAGTGAGCCAGGGTCTGGTTCTCAGCTTCAAGAAATTTCCAAAGATGAGAGCCAGATATTTTCCACCTACAAACCCTTTAGAGACTCTGGATTTGGAAACAGAAGTCTCAACCCTCCTGGCTCTCAGAGCTGTAGAAAGGTTTCTCCCTTCACCAGGGCAGGGTCTGTACTCCAGGTACTTCCTTACCCCAAAAGACAGGAGAGTGGCGGCTATCCTGGATCTAAGATATCTAAACAAGCACCTTTTAAAGCCAAAGTTCAAAATGGTGACACTGGAATGATTTTACCCTCCCTAAGGCCAGGGGACTGGCTGGCCTCCCTGGATCTCAAGATGCCTACTTCCATGTTCTTATCAGAAGCTCCCATCGAAGTACCTCAGATTAGAACTGCCCTCAGGCATTATCAGTTCAGAACAATGCCCTTGACCTCACTTCTGCCCCAAGTTGTTCACAAAGTGTCTGGCAGTAGCAGTCGCTCACCTAAGAAGGCAAAGATTGCCATTTTCCCTACCTGGACGACTGGCTCATTGTGGGTCAGTCTCAGACCAGGTCAAATCACACCTGCTAGTTACCCAGCAGCTGCTTACCTCTCTGGGATTTCTTCTCAATCTTCCAAAGTCAGTTGTGGAACCTGTCCAGGTACTCACCTTTATAGGTGCAGAACTGGATACAAAGCAGGCCAGAGCCTTCCTTCCCTTGGAAAGGTAAGGACCTTAGTGGCCCTGGCCGCCTCCTTCACTCTGCAGGTCTCTCGACCAGCAAGGCATTTCCTGCAGCTCCTAGGGCACATGGCTGCCTCCGTAGCTGTGGTGCAAGGAGCAAGATTTCAGATGAGGGATTCAGTTCCATTTGAGAGCTTTCTGGTCTCAAGAAGAGATCCTCTATCCAAATTAATCCCAGTGACTCGAACCTGATCCAGGCCCTTCAGTGGTGGCAGGATCAGAGCAATCTGGACAGGGGTGCCTTTCATCCTCTGTCCCATTCCTTGACCCTTACTACAGATGCATCCCTCTTGGGATGGGGAGCTCACAGAGCGACCTCCCCCAGGGATTATGGTCCCTCAGGAATCTCTGCTCCACATCAATCTGTTGGATCTCAGAGCTGTTTTCTAGCACTTCAGGTTTCCCTGCATCTGTTCAGAACAAAGGTGGTACAGGTCAGAACAGACAACACCACTACAATGTGGTACATCAACAAACAAGGGGCACTCGGTCTTCAGCCTTGTGCACCGAGGCAATGAAGTTGTGGTCTCTGGCTTACTCCTGAACACTTCCCTCATAGCAGTTCACCTCCCAGGCAAGGACAATGTCCTGGCAGATGCCCTCAGCAGGATTTCCCAGGGCCATCACAGATGGTCGCTGAATCCCTAGTACTGGGATAGTGTTTGCCAGATGGGGCACTCCTCAGATAGATCTTTCAGCCCCAGACAATTATCAACTTCCACTGTTTTGTTGCAGGCCCCAGTGTTGGGCTCAGTTCCCTTGGATGCCTTTCTCCTCGATTGGGAAGGGAAGTTTCTTTATGCCTTTCCCCCTTCCCTCTCCTGTTCAAAGTACTAGTCAAAATCAGGTCTCAGCCTTGCAAAATGATCCTGATTGCTCCAGACTGGGCCAGGCAGCCCTGGTACCCACTCCTTCTGTCCTTAGCAGTCCATCTTCCCTGTGTCTCCCAGGAATCACAATCTGTTAACCTGTGCTCGGGAGAGTTTGGTATCCAATCTCAAATCCCTCAACCTCAAGGCTTGGCTCTTGAGCAGTTAGAGTTGCTGATTTGCAACTTTCTCAAAGTGTTCTCGAAATCCTGAAGGCTGCTAGGAACCTTCCACCAGGGCTACCTATAACTCAAGTGGAAAAGGTTTTCCATATGGTGTTCTGGAAGCATGTTTCCCCAGAATCTGCTGATCTACCCACTGTATTGGACTACATGGTCCATCTTAATTCTTTGGGACTGAGACCAGCCACCCTGAAAGTGCACTTGGCTGCTGTCTCTGCCTTCATTTCAGCAGGGAAGCCCTCTTCTCTTTCTGCTCATCCTGTATTTTCCAAGTTTTTTAAAGGATTGCTTCACACCAATCCTCCATTCAGGGACCCTACCCCGGCTTGGGATCTTAATGTATGCATTGCTCAGCTAATGCAACCCCCCTTTGAGCCTCTGTCTTCGGCAGAGCTTAAGTATTTGACTTGGAAAACTGTATTTCTGGTAGCCATCACTTCTGCCAGGCGTATAAGTGAGTTACAGGCTTTATCAGTAGAAACTGACTTTATTTCCTTTCACAGGGATAAAGTGGTCCTCAGGACTAACAGGAAGTTTTGCCTAAGGTGGTTTCAGATTTCACCTTAACCAATCTATTCACTTCCAGTGTTCTTCACTGACCATTCCTCCTCTGGTGAGAGGAGGCTACACAACTTAGATGTTAAGAGGGCCCTAAGTTACTACATAGGCGTACCAAGGGTCACAGGTTTGACTCCTCAACTGTTCCTCACTTATGGTGAGGGTTGGTAAGAAACCTGCCACTAAGAGATCCATTGCCAGGTGGATCGTTTCTTGTATCCAATTTTGCTATCAAAAGCTGGGTAAGGTTCCCCCCTCAGGCCTGAGGGCTCACTCTACCAGAGGTACAGCTGCATCTCTAGCTGCTGCTAGAGACATCCCTATCTTGGAGATATGTCAGGCAGCTACTTGGAAGACAGTACACACTTTCACCACTCCCTGGATATTCAGGCCAGGAGGGATGCTCGGTTTGGCACAGCCATGCTTCAGAGCCTATTCCCTAAGTAGGTTCTGTCCCTCCTCCATGGAGGTACTGCTGTGTAGTCTGCAATAGTCATAATATAGCAAGACTTCATGTTGTTTGAAGAAAAAATTACTCACCTTAGTAATGTTGTTTCTTCTAATGGAGTCTTGCTATATTATGACCTCCCCCCCAGCCTGCCCCTCTCAGAACTCCTACTTTGTGATATGGGGTGGGTAGTCCTCCGTTGGCATTTATTGATGCCCTCTTTCATGTTTGGGTGTTGTGTTTATTTAGTTATTCTATCTTAATTTTCTGGTCCACTGACTTGAGTCTTTGTGTTGGGACCAGCAAAAATGTGTTAATATATTAGTGGCCAGTTGGCTAGTATAGGTTACAGCTTCCACACAGAACCTTAGTGAGTTTTTGCTTGTAAAGATCTGACTGTTTCGGTTTGAAACCAGCCAAACAGAGCTTCTGAACCGAGCTCTCGCTCTAAGCTCCATGCTCTGCATGGAAGTTAACTCTTTCACCTCCGGAGCAGTTCTAAGGCTGGGGCAAACTGCAATAGTCATAATATAGCAAGACTCCATTAGAAGAAACAACATTACTAAGGTGAGTAATTTTTTCCTCCTGCAGATCTAGCTGTTTCACACTTTGGGATTTCATCTGGGGTTGTTGACGGCCTGGTGACTGCCAGGAAGTCCTCCACCAGGGCCACGTATTCTATGAAATGGAAGTGCTTTTCCCTTTGGGTCACTGCTTGCCATTTGGATCCGTTCACTTGCCCGGTTAGTTGGGTACTGGAGTACCTCCCATCTCTTTTAGATTCAGACCTGAGGTACTCATCTCTTAAGATGCACCTATTCGCCATCTCTGCATACAGTGCACCTACTGGGGGCAAAACCCTTGCCCATCTTGAGATGTCCTGCACATTTCTGCAAGGCATCCTACATCTGAAACCTCCTATTCGGGATCCAGTTCCTCCATGGAACCTCAACTTTGTTGGAGAAACTCACTTTCTAGGGATGTGGATATGATGTACTTATTCACACTTCTGGCAGTGTCCTTTCCCCTTTAAGGCTTGCCAGAAAGTCTTCAGGCTGGCTCCTCCCACCCACCTGGGTGGTAACTCCATCAGCACCGCCCAGTGACATCAGATCTTCCTTGCCGCTGGAAGAAGTTTTCCTCCTTACCACTCTCGCGATGAGAAGGCCCTTTGCCTATTAAAACTTCGAGTTTTCAAATTAAAAGTTTGTCTTCAGGCTACTTTGTTTCTCCAGGATGGATGACGCAAACTCTGTGCCAGGTTTCCGGAAATGTGCTTGCGGGCAGAAGATGTGCTGGACAGATCCTTACACCATGTGTCTATTGCTTGGGTCACGAGCCCGATCCCCAGGCTTGCGGCTTGTGTCACACCTTCCATCCATCCACGCTGGAGGATTGCCATGCTCGCCTGCTTGTGGGACGCCTGGACGATCAGGATCCACCCATCAAATCCAAGGATGCCCGTTGGGAGGTCTCCATGGCAGCGGTATCCACCGAACAACTTGCAGCATTTGAGGAAGCTGCAGCTTTGGCCTTTTTGCCTCTTTCCTTGAGTGCCTCCTTCACGCGGGCATTCAGAGATTTTGCCAGGCCCTATCCACCCATGGGCAGGGTCCATCTTCGGGCACCGAATCTAAATCCAAGAAAGAGACCAAGAAGTGGTCTTGCCATCGATCGTGGGATCGGGAACGCTTTCATGCCTCCAGATTCCCACGCTTCTCCAGAGGTTCTGACTTCAGTAGAATCCTTGGCCTAGGTTGCTGACCCCATGGTCTCCCCGTCGGGCCAGTTGGTCGAGACACAGGTCGATCTTCTGGCCGACATATTTCTCGAGCCAGTCAACCCGTTATTGCCAGATGAGGCCGACACCACCCTTTCTTTTTTTTTCCATATATATTTTATGCCCCATTTTTGTTTTTCACCCATCCTCCGGCCGCACATGTGGAGGCATGCGCACACCACAGCTCGAGGTGCCCCCCCCCCCCAACTTGCAACCACCTCCCACATATGCGAGCCACTGGACCTCACTTGGTGACAGCGGAACTACGGGGGATGACAATCACCCAAGAGAGGAGAGCTGCCTTTGGCTGCTCAGTCCTGCTTCCACCACCCCCACCCCACCCCGTGCTGGCTCCCTGACCAGCGTGACATGAGGTAAGGCAATACCTCGCTTTCTAGGACTCCGGTCCTACCACTTACTCAAGGAGGGACGGACCAGTCCTCTGATCCGCCACCTCTCATCCAAGAGTCACCAGATCAAGTAGATACCCGGCTTTCACTGGACCCCTCTGAGACCCGCCATCAGCAGCCCCAATGGTAAAGATCGCGGCCCCACTCTCAGAACCCTGAGTCAGGCAGCCTTCGTTGACATTGACGCTCGCACTCCCGGCACTCAGGCAAGTGGCGTCACTGCTTTTCCTCATCCTCTGGTGAGGAGAGGCTCCGACACAAGCTGCATCAGCGCTACTAGGACTTTATGTGGCAGCAGCTCAATGCTTCGACCCCGCCCATTACATGGCTCTTGTCATAGAGGCCGCAGGCTTCTCTGCCCTGCCAGGAGCCGACCCGTCAGGTCCTGGCTTTGCCTCCCCCAGCCTCTCCGCTGATTCTGGTGGGGCCGCCACCGAAACAGCCAAAGTACATCGCTACGATTAAGGAGGCAAGCCTGGCCTCGGGTCTTCCCCATCAGCTGTTGGTTACCATTACTCCTGACCACCCCCGGAAGGTCAGAGGGGATTCTGGCAATCAGCCTCTCTTTGATGACTCCTCGGAGTCTGAGGGCTCCTCCTTGTACTCTTGTCCAGTGGATGTTGAGTCGGCTGGGGATCTGTCGTCAGAGGAAGGCCCTACAGGCCTTCTCCACTTCATCTCTGAGTTCACAGGTCTCCCAATGGAGCCCATTAAAAAGTGGGCTTAGTACCTGTTAACTGAGATGATTCCCCAGGGGAAGCCTTCCTAGTTGCAGAGGCCATTTTTGTTCCTACCTTGGAGCTGTGGCAGCATCCAGTCTTCTGCCCTGTGCCGTCGGCCCGGATGGCCCGCAAGTCCATATCGGTTCTCGGGGCTCACAGAGCACCCCTCAGCTGAGGAGCCTGTGGCCGATTCTGTATTCATGCGCATTGCAACGTTGGGGACGTTAACAAGCCGCCCGATAAGGAGTCCAAGAAGTTGGGCCATATGGCCAAGAAGGTTTATGCTACCTCCTCTCTTGGCCTTCGGCAAGTGAGTTCAACCCTTTTGGTGGCTCACTTCTCTCATGCCCTTCTGGGCACACTTGATGGGGTTCTTTCTCATTTCCCAGCAGACCTCTAGACTACAGGCAAGCAGGGACGAGCAGTGTCATGGCCATGGACATCACTGACTCGTGTGCCCGGTCTGTGGCGGCCGCTGTGGACATGCACCTCAGAGCTTGACTGCGGATCTCAAGGTTTATGGTGGATATCCAGCAAAAGCTGGTGGATGTCCCCATCCTGGGTACCAAATTGCTCAGGCCTGGAGTCGAGGGGAACCTCACCCGCATTGAGAAGTCCAGTGCAACCTTGGACTCTGTGACATCTACCCAGAGGGATCCCAAGGGCTCTAAGCAGCAGAAAAAGAAGTCTTTCAGTCCCTCTCTGCCACTGCGGCCAAACCGGATGAGCCTCAGGCTGGGCAGCATGCTCAGGCCTGGTGACCTCGACCGAAGTCCGTGGCCACAGTTGTCTGTAAGCCAGGAGGCAGAGGCCCTGGTGGTCCTTCACCCAGGCCCTCCTCTGCCTCCAAGCCTACCTAGTGATGGGATGAGGGCTGCCTCCCAGTGCCCGTCATGTATCCCCTGGGTCCTTCTGTGGGGCGCCACTGCCGCCACTTCCTTTCCACCTGATCTATCATCACCACGGACAGGTGGGTTCTCGAAGTGGTTGGTCAGGGTCTGCCTCTAGAATTTGAGGCTTACCCCACTTTCCGAGCCTGTGCCCCACAGGAGGACATTGCATCCGCAGACACCCTGTCGGCCCTTTGAGACGATGTCGCCCTGCTCCTCCACACGGAGGTCGTGGCTCCTGTCTCAGACCCTCCAGAGCACCCAGGGTTTGTCTCCAGGTACTTTCTGGTGCCAAAACGGATGAGGGACTGGCGCCCCATCTTAGATCTGCACAACCTGAGCAGGTTTCTCAGGCCACCACCTTCAGGATGGTCACTCTTGTCTCGGATCATATCATTTCTCAAGCAAAATATGTGGTTCTGCTCTCTGGATCTTCAGGACGCATTCTTTCACGTCCCAATCTGTCCATCCCACCTCTGGTTCCAGGTGGAGGGAATCCTCTATGAGTTCCAGGCCATGCCATTTGGCCTCTCCTCGGCTCCCAGGGTCTTCACCAAATGGATTACAGTGGTGGCAGCTTACCTGAGGCACCGGGGATCCGGGTATACCCCTGCCTGGACGACTGGTTGATTGCAGATCCCTCCAGGCAGGAGATGGAGAGGTCCAGGGACCTGGCCCTCCAGACCTGCATTTCTTTTTACCTCCTAGTCAACGAGGCCAAGTTGGAACTCTTGCCCTCGCAGGTGATCTAATTCATCGTGGCGGAGCTCAACTCCTGCAGAGTCTGGGCTTGGCTTTCGGTGGACAGGGTGGAGGCTCTCTCCTCCTTTGTCAGTCATTTCGGGTTGGGCAGTTGCGCCCTGCTCAGGACTTCCTGCGCCTACTGGGATACTTGGCAGCATGCACCAGCATGGTCTGTTGGGTCCACTGGAGAATGCGCTCTCTGCAATGGAAGTTATCATCAGTGGTCTTAGTGCAAGGGTCACTTCGACCAGCTGGTCACTGACCCAGCTGATGTGGGATGCCCTCCAGTGGTGGTCAGTCCCTGAACAACTGCGGGAAGGTATGCTGTTTGTCTGCCCAGAGCCGGCAGTCATCCTGACAACTGATACCGCCCTCCTGGGCTGGTGTGCCCACCTGGGGGAACACAGAGTCCATGGGCTCTTGACCCCTGAGGAGTCCTGGTGCTACGTCAACCTGCTGGAGCTCCGGGCAGTTCAGCTGACACTGACTGCTTTTGCTCCACACATTCGGGGTCAGGTGGTTCAGGTCAAGATGGACACCACCACGACCATGTACTACCTCAACAAACTGGGAGATGCACTCCCTTCCTCTGTGCGGGGAAACTCTAGGTGTCTGGATACCTTGTGCACAACCTGGAGGTCGCTCGCCTGACCATCCATGTGGCTGGTGCCTCCAACTAGCTGGCAGATGCTTTCAGCCGGGTGGGCAAAGCATCTCACGAGTGGTCTCTCCACCCAGAGGTAGTACACAACCTGTTCTTCCAGTGAGGCTCCCCTCTGGGTGACCTGTTTGCCTCCAGGGAGAACGCAAAGCTGAGACTGTACTGTGCCTGCCACCCTCCGCAGAGAACGCTGCAGGGGGAGGCCTTCTCAAGGCCCTGGACCCCGAGCCTTCTTTATGCCTTCCCTCTGTTTCCCTTGATTCACAAAGTGTTGCTCAAGGTGAGGAGGGACAAGACACAGATGACCCTAGTGGCTCCGGACTGGCCTCGCCAGTTCTGGTACCCCAGTCTCCTCAGCAGCAGGCTCCCGCAGGGTTTCCGTCTACACCCAGACCTGCTCTCGTACAGTCAGGGGAAGGTACTCCATTCGGACCTTCAATCCCTGCACCTGACAGCCTGGTTCCTGAGCGGCTAGGGTTCCAGGCTCTGGGTCTCTCCGAAGATGTCCTCACTGTGGTTGAGGCATTTCGGAAGGAGACAGACCAAAAGTGCTATGCCTTCAAATGGAAGAGGTTCTCCATTTGATGCCAGGGCAAGGGGCTAGACCCTTTGTCTTGTCCAGTGGCTGGCATTCTCGACTACCTCTGGTCCCTCTCTTAGTTGGGTCTTCGGTCGACGACCCCCCAGGGTGCACCTGGCAGCCATCTCTGCCTACCGGGCGTGGGCTAGTGAGCAGTCGGCACAGGAGAAGGTGGTCTGGCGCATTTTCTTTTTTTGTATTATGTCTTTATTAACTTTTAAAAGTCAATTTTGTACAGCAATCAATTGAGCAAACAAACCGACAGGTGCAATCGGTTGTGTACATTCATCGAACTGATATCAGGAGTCAATAAATCCACACTTATACAGATAAAATCCTACAGTGATATCAGGTAGTCTGAATTCTTATAGAGTATCGTACCCCATGGCATGGTCCCCAAACACCCAAGTATCATTCCTCCACCCCTCCCTTAACACCGTTTCCTCCGCTGTACTCAGTGAAGACAGAAAAGAGGTCCAACTCCTAATAAATGTTTCTTCCCTGTCCCTTATCACCTATGTCAGCCTTTCTAAAGCCAGGGTTTGCACTATCAGTTGACACCACTGCAAAATTGTGGGTTTGGTGTGGGACACCCACATATTTTATATGCAGTGGTGGGCAAGTACGTACAGTGTCCCCCTTCTCTACCTCCATCCCAAAAAGACAGGCCAGTGGGTCCCTTTCCGTATTTGTACCTGCCATTTTCACAGCCTCTGCCACAACATCTCCCCAAAATTATTATCCCTGTCCTTCCCACACCTCCCACACATAGGTGACACCGAGGGATGTGCCTTATGCAATATGACCGGTGGGTAATATAACCTGTGCACAAATTTATAGTATGCTTCCTTGAGTTTGTTACAAGCCATAATCCCCGCATGCACAGGAAGTACATTTCTCCAGTTCCTGTCAAGAGACGTGTCTCCCCAGGTCCTTCTCCCACAGTAGTCCGGTTTTCTCCGTCAGGTCTGGGAACCTCTGTTTTCCGGACTTGGCCGCCTTCCCAATAAACCCCGTGGGGTCTGCCTTAGTCTGGTATGCTAGGCTTTCCGCTGAGTCTAACGTATAGCGCTCTGGTTCGTCTCGCTCTAGGCTCCCTACGAAGGCCCGGACCTGCAGGTACAGAAAAATGTGTTTTCTCCTGCGACCATCGCTGACTTCTTGCCACTTTTACCCGGAAGCTGTTGTCTTTTAGCTGGATTGGGGGTTAGGTTTTCGTCCATGCTGCTGTCCAACTCCTTCCTCAGCAAAAAAACAGACAGCTCAGAGATATTTGATATTATAAATATTCTTTTATTTTGGCTGTCGTAGCGGAGCAGTAGAGAGTTGCGTCTGTCCGGTTGGCTGCTCATTAGCGCCACCCCCCCCCGGGGTGCTTTTTCAAGGGCCTTGACCACATTTCCTCTCCGGTGTGTGAACCACCACGACCTTGGGATTTGTTGATGGTTTTGGCAAAGCTCATGGGCAAGTATTCAAACCGATGCACAGGTGTGAGATGTCTCTCCTGTCTTGGAAGACCACCTTCCTGATGGCACGTCAGCCAGAAGGACCAGTGAACTCCAGGTGCTCTTGGTGGATTCTCCTTACTTGGTCTTCCACAGGGACAAGATTGTCCTTCACCCCAGTCCGAAGTTCCTCTCGAAGGTTGTGTCAGATTTCCTCCTTAACCAGGTGATTAGTCTACCAGTGTACTTCTACCACACCTTGGAGGCCAAGCACAGGCTCCGCTCTTTGGACGTCTTGCGAGCGCTCGCCTATTATAAGGAGTGCACGACTGGAGTTTGGGGAGAGGTTCGCCAGCTATTTGTCACCTACGCTGAAGTCGCACCAGGCAGACCGGCAGCTAAGGAGATGATTGGTAGGTGGATTGTATCTTGCATAAACCTCTGCTACAGGTTGGTGGGTAGGAAGTCTCCTGTAGGGTTAAGGGCTTATCCCACCCATCATACTGCTGCCTTGGTGGCTGCTTCCAGGTACATCCCTATCCAGGAAGTCTTCAGGGCTGCTACGTGGAAATCAGCACACACCTTCATTTCCCACTACCACATCAACCTTGAATCATGCCGGGATGTTGATTTGGGGACTTCAGTTCTCCAGTCTCTGTTCCCTAAGTAGGGGGTGTGCGCCTTGCCTCCCTCCCTCCCTCCCGGAGAACTGCTAGGAGTCTACCTGAAGTGTGGATAGAACACCATATCCACGTCCCTAGATAAACGGGTTACTCACCTGTAACAGTGGATCTTCCACGGAATGGTCTCTTACAGTAAGTCATTACTTCTGGGAGTTCCCGATAGATGGCGCTGTAGCATGGCAGTCTCTTGTAGCAGTCTCCACACCAGGGACCACCCACACAACCTCACTTCCTGGGCTGTGCCTGTAAAAGTGGGTGGTCCCTGGTAGTCTCTGTTAATTTTCCCACCGGCTTCAGCTCTGATAGCAGCTTACTCTTCTGCCAGCAGTCTACGATGTGGCTTGAACCCATAGCTTGGGGTGCCTGGGCTTCATACATGGCACCATATTCCTGTGCTCGACCAAGAGCTTTACAATGGATGTTTCCCTGTTACAGACTCAGGGTACTTGATCAAAGAGCTCTAAAACCTCAGAGTCCTTTTCAAGAAGCAAAACAGGGAAGGAAATATCTTCACCTAAAGTCCTGCCTGACTGCCCTTCAACGGTCATATCTCTTAAACATGTATCATCAAGAAGACATTCCTCATTGATGGGCCATATCCCCCACCCCCGTCGACGGCAGGCACTTCTTCATCAAAAGAACATAGAAGTTCAACTTCACATAGAAAGGAACGTTCATCCTCGACGGGACGTCATTCCTCAGCTTCCCTGTCAATGAAACCACATGCACTGTCGATGATGGAGGGCCTGCTGCATTCATCATTGACGGGGAACACTCCCCTGTTGACGAGAGTGCTCCACAAGACATCCTCATCAATGAAAACGCCTCCTCTTTCAACAGAGCACACTCTACATGCTTCATCGTCGACGGAGCTACCTCCCCCGTCGACGGGACATGCTCCAAAACTGCCATCATTGATGAGAAGTCTGCCACAGTCGACTGAGCATGCATTTGCCTTATCATTGTTGACGACACATTTTCCATCATCGATGGAGCATGTACCTACTGTTCCATCGTCAAGGAAGAGCATCTCACCGTCAACGGAGCATGCACCGACTCCTCCATCGTCGACTAGATGTATTCCACCATCGACAGAGCATGAATTCACTTATCCATCATCAATAAGACACATTACATCGATGGGGCATGCTTTTATTGCTCTTCTGTCGACGGGCCTGATCCCACCATCGATGAAGCAGCCCCTGCATCATAGAACAGCACCTTTACCCGCATATAATACATTTATGGAAGATCCTTATACAAATTTTACCATGAAATACCATGAAGATTTTCATAAAACAGTATCAAAAGATACTTATGGGGCTGCATCACCACAAAATAAAGGATCATATACTACGGAATGCAGAGGCAAACCAGCCTCATTTGCACTCATGTATGGTGCTCAGACACCAGTCTGTGGTAAAAAAAAACTTCAAAGACGTACTGGATCACTTTATCGGGAGGCACAAATTGATCCCATGACGCCATGTACACAGGGCTCAGAACCCGCTTACATGGCGATTCCGTCCTCACAAGTGCCAAACATAGAAGAAATTGTAAATAAAGTGTTGAATTCTGTGGGTTTTGACTATACACCCACTCCAGTAAAAAAACCTCAATCACAGACTGTGTCTCCACCTCCATCGAAACAGGCACGTACGGAGCCAGAGCTCTCGCCATTTCTGCCTCCTCATGAATATTCTGAGGAATATTTGTCAGATTCTCATATAATTTCGGAACATTCTAAAGACACAAATTATGATGGTTTCCCCTACTACAAGAGGGTATAAATCCCCATATTCTGTACCATCATACTGGGACGAAGAAATATTGCAACCACTAAAGGTAATTTCCCCACCGTATGACCCCTCATTCCCAGAAATGATGTTACAAATACAAAAAACAATGGGGTTTACCACAACAGAACAAGATAAATTAAGTAAAGATATGGCTGAATATCTTGACATCCCGGAAGAATCTATCCGGGCTGGCCCTCCTTTAATACCAACATTCAGAAATATGATTCTAGGGACATGGATATGTTGTTCATCCACACTTATTGGCAGGTCCCTTGCCGCTTTAAATCTTGCCAGAAGGTCTTCAAGCTGGCTCCTCCCACCCACCCGGGTGGTAAAACTCTCGGCTCCACCCCATGACACCAGATCTTCCTTACCGCTTGGAAGTTCAGGTTCCTTCCTTAGCGCTCTGCATTTTTGACTGGTTCCTGAAAAGTTCGGTCTTCAGATTTATTGAAGTGTCCTTGAATCTTCGATCTTTTTTTTTCTTCGCTACGGCGATGGCTTTTTCCGGCCCCGAGAGCTGTACGGTTAGTTCCTCCAGGAGGGACTCGCACTCCACGTGCTCTTTTTGCCTGGACTTGGATCACGATCCTCAGGCTTGCAATTTTTGTTCTGCCCTTTCGGTCAGCTCTCCGGAGGACTACGCGGCCCGTTCGGGGCTCGGACGTCCTGTAGTTTTTTCCGCTCCGGAGATTCCATCGGACCGGCGGGTGCCCGCTTCGACTGTTTCTCTGCAGTCTGATCCTGCCGGGGAAGGGACGGGTTTTCCCCTCCCCTCTCCTTCGGTTGCGGAGCTTATTCCGCTCTCCTTGGATTCTTTTCATACAGCTTGTTCAAGGAGCTTCGTCATTCCCTCTCCTCCAAGGGAGAGGGAACCTGGAGCCCTGTCTCTCGGCCTATGACTAAAGGGTCGCGGGCGGGGTCTCTTCGTCGACGGGAGCGGGATTTCTCCCTTCCTCATAAGCCAAGCTTGACTTGGTCGAGATCGGCTTTGGCCTCTGGCCTCACGGTATCCCCGTCAGGTCAGCCGGCCAAAATCCCAATCGACGTTGTCGAGTCTCGACCACCTGTCTTTCGGGGTCTGCTGAGGCTGTCTTCCTGCCACCTTCGGCGGAAGTCGAGGCTCTGTCCTCCCCTTCGGGTCGACAGCCCTCGGTCCGTTCTTCCGAGCCGAGGGAGGAGCGGGTGCTCCCCGCTTCTTCCCAGGCCCGCCCTCGGTTCCCCCGAGGATTTGGGTCTCGGTCTTGGTCAACCTCTCGGTCCTAGCAGCTCACGCCCGATCTCGGCGTTCTCGCACACCGGGTTAAGTGGCTTTGCCGTTCTTCCTCGTCCCCTCCTCGGATGAGGAAGCGGTTTCGATGCCGTGGCGTCGGTGTTCTGAGGAACTTATGTGGCGACAGCAGTTGTCTGGGTTTCAATCGACCCGATTCATTCTCCGGATAGCAAGCCGCCGCGGTCGGGACGCCGTTCGAATCGGTCGAGGCCTTCTCCAGGACCGGTTGCTCGTTCGACCCTCGCTGCCCGTCTGCCTTCGGCGGAGTTCAGGCCGGACTGTGGCCTGTCCTTCAGGTCACTCGGTCCCCTCACTCCTGCCCGCCCCCGGCGGACGAAGAGTGCCTCGGGCCTGTGGCAGCTTTTTGCAGACCCTTCGGAGCCTGGAGCAGGCTCTGCCATGTTTCCTGACAGGGAGGCCCCCTGGTCTTCCCAGGAACATCCAGTAGACGACAGCCCATCGTTTTCGAAGGGTCTACTTCAGCTCATTTCAGAATTTACTGGAATGCAGCTTAAGCCCATCTCCGATCGGGCTCCTTACCCCCTTATGGGGATTCTGGATCGAAGGGGTTCTTCCACGGAGGCCTTCCCAGTGGCTGAGGCTATTGTGGGCCCAGCCTCGGAGCTATGGCGGCGGCCTACTTCTTGCCCTGCGCCTTCGGCTAGGGTGGCTCTGAGGTATCCTATCCCTGTCGGTTCTCTGCCCAGTTTCTCGGAGCACCCCTCGGCTGAAGGGGTAATTACTGACGACGTTTTCCAATGTCTTGGAAACGCTGGGGATGTGGACAGACCCCCCGACAAGGAGTCCAGAAGGATGGACTATGTCGGGCGTAAGGTTTACGCTGCGTCCTCCCTAGCCCTCAGTCAGGCCAGCTCGGTTGCACTGATGGCACATTTCTCCCACCCTTTTGGGCTCCCTGGACGGGTTCTCCCTCATCTCCCAGGTGATCTGCGGACCCAGGTTCGACCGTGTGGGACCAGGGTAGAGGCGGTGGCGGAAGCAGCAGCTCAGGCGGCTCTGGATCTGGCGACTCCTGTGCCAGATCGGTGGCGACGCAGTATACATCGCCCGCGGGGCATGGCTGAGGTTAACCTCCTTCTCTTTGGAAAACCTAGCACGGGTTGGCAGACATCCCCTTCTTGGGACTGACCTTTCGGCCCTGGGTGGAGGATACATCCATGGGCCGAGAGTCGATGCCACTCGGACTGGTCCACTCTAGCCAGCGGGGTCAAGGGCAGCTGTCAGCCTTTGCATAAGCCCCTTGCCCCCTGAGCCCTGGGGCCCCCGGCCAGCATGAGGGCCACAGGCATGCGCTGGGCGGCCTGTTGCCAAACCAGCGTCTTCCTCCAAAAGGAAGCGGGGAGGCAGGAAACCGAGGGGCTCCTCGGCTCCTTCCCCCTCTAAGCCTGCTCACTGATGGGCCAAGGGGCATTGCCCCGGCTCCGTCGTCCCAGCCCGGGTTTTCCTGTGGGGGGACGGCTCCACACCTCGTTCTGGAGGTATTTAGGGTGGATCCTGTCGCAAGTTGCGGGCGGTTCCATACAGTCGTTGCCCAGGGATTTTGAGTTCACTGCCCTGTGGCCGGTCGTCCGACATGCCTGGCTCTATAGTTAGAGATGATCAGGAAGGCTGTGGACCCCCCCCCCCCAATTCAACCCTGGGTTCGCGTCCAGGTATTCCTGGTCTCTTACAGATGGGGGCTTGCGCCCATTCTCCCTCACACCTGGATGGTCTCTCTTCTGCAGACATCCCATCCTCAGAACGTGGCGTGTAGCTGTTTCCTGGTCTCCAGGATGTACCTACTCCTCGTTCCATCTGTTTTTGAGGAGGCTCCACCCCTTCTTGCGGGGGAGCTCCTTACGAGTTCCTAGCACTTCCTTGCTCAGCAGTCTCTGCGGCATGGAAGGGTCTGGATGTCACCCCACCCGGAAGGCAGATTGGTCTCCTGTTTTCGGGAGCCAAGTGAGAACTCTTATCTTAGCGGTGAAGCTTCTTCGGGACTAAGCTCGACTTTGAGTCCGAGCTCAGCTCCGGGCGAACAAGGCGAGGTTCTTCCTCCTTTGCCGGTCAGGTTGGCCGGGAAATTACGTCCTGCCAGGACCTCCTGCTCCTCCTGGGCCTCAGGGCGGCCTTCCCTTAGTGGGAGGGGCCAGCCAGAGGTCACAACGCTGCGTCCCGTGGACCAGTTCGTGACTTACAGCCCAGGAGTTAGGAGAACGCTCCCTTGGACCGTTATAACTTCCGCAGGAGAATATCCTGCTTGTTCACCCTGAGCTGCTGGTCTTCTCTGACCGATGCTTCTCGGATGGGTGGGGTGCCCATCTTGGGGAATACAGAGTGCGTCGCCTCTGGTCCTCTTGCGAGTCCCGATGTCCTTCCTGCTCGCTGGGGACAGACGGTCCGCTTAGCCGGCACCGCTCGCTCCGCTTGTACGGGGTCTACCGGTCTAAGTCCAAGTAGGACTATTCCAAGACCATGTGCTACCTACTCCGCCAGTTCGGTCTATCCCCTTGTCTCGGTGCAAGGAGGTTCTCTGCATTGGGCGGTTGCGCAGTCAAGTCTTCCTAGCCATTTGATGGCAGGAGCCCGATTCCCTGGCTGCTGCCCTGAGCCGGGCATAGGCTGCACCTCATGAGTGTCTCCCCTGCCGGAGGTAGCACAGGATCTTCTCCCTCTTCCCTCCGGGGAGAATACCAGGCCGAGACTGTTTTTTGGCCGCCCCTCAGCAAGGCTTGCTGCAGGGGATGCCATCGGGGCCACGGACCCCCGGGCCCTCCATGCCTCTCCCCCATTTCCCTTGACCTCACGGGCAGAGTCGAGGAGGAACTTGGCGCAGGTGATGCTGGTAGCCCCAGACTGGATTGCCAGTTCTGGTATCCAGCTCTCCTCAGTCTCAGCCCAGGCTCCCGAGATGGCCTGTAGTCCATCGATCCTGTCTTTCCTTTTCAGGGAAGGTTAGCCATCTGGACCTTCAATCCCCACCTGTAGGCCGTCCCTCTGCGGCTGGGGCAGGCCAAGGAGATCTTCGGCAAGGTCCTTGACCTTCGAGGCGTCCTGCTAAGAGTCGGCCAAGATGCTTGTCCTTTGGGAGAAGTTCTCCTTCTTCCGATGATGGGATAGGGCCGTGCCCTTCCCCGTCCCTGGGCAAAGCATTCCGGACCATTTGCGGTCCATCCTTAGACCAGGGCTTCAGTCGACGACCCTCTAGGTGCTTCTGCGGGTCACCACTGTCTTCCGGGCGCGGGCCGGAGGGTAGCTGGTGGTACGGAGAAGGTGGTCTGGCACTTCTAGGCCTCGATCACGCCTCCCTTTTGGGAGAGTATCCCCGTTTCTGCGGGATCCTTGCTGGTATGGGCTTAGCTCATGAGCAAGCCATCCGAACCTTTGCACAGGTGCGATTTCCCCCACCTGTTGTGGAAGAACACCTTCTTGGGGCCACTCCGCCATCCAGAAGGCAGGGAGAGTTCCAGGCGCTCCTTTAACCTCCTATCCGGTCTTCCACAGGGACTAGGTTGTCCTCGCCCACCAGAAGTTCCTCGGACGGTGGCAGAGTCTTCCCTTCGAGGTATTGCCTCTGCGGGGTTTATCCCCATTCACACCTCGGAGGCCGTATTCAGGTTCCGTGGGAACTGTTTAACGCTCACCTCTTGAGAGCGTAAAGCTAAAGTTCGGGAGAGGTTCGCCAGCTGTTCATCATCTTCGCTGAAGCCGCATCTGGCAGATTGCAGCCCAGTGGAAGACAAGCGGGCGGGTCACCCCTGCAAGGTCTGCACTTTAGGCGGGCGGGCATGGAGCCTCCCAGAGGGATAAGCGCTCTTTTTAACCCGTCCTTCCGCTGCATCGGTGGCTGCTTCCAAGGACTCTCCGGTCCAGGATATCCGCAGGGCTTCTGCCCGGAAGCAGGCTTTACCGTTCCCCTTCCACATCGATCTTGGGTCGCGACGGGGTGCTGGTCGGGGCCTCGGTTCTCCAGTCTTTTTACCTAAGTAGGGGTGTGCACCTTGCCTCCCTCCTCCCGGAGAACTGCTAGGAGTCTGCCAATAAGTGTGGATGAACAACGTATCCATGTCCCTAGAAATACAGGTTACTCACCTGTAACAGGAGTTCTAGGAATGGTATATGTTGTTCATCCTACATTCCCCAGCCTCAACGCACAACCTGGCTTCCAGCGGGCTAGATCTGGCGTCATGGGGCGGAGCCGAGAGTTTTACCACCCGGGTGGGTGGGAGGAGCCAGCTTGAAGACCTTCCGGCAAGATTTAAAGCGGCAAGGGACCTGCCAATAAGTGTGGATGAACAACATATACCATTCCTAGAACTCCTGTTACAGGTGAGTAACCTGTATTTACTGAAGCATGGAGTCAACCCATAGCGCACAGGAGCTACCTAGAAAAGCACATAGGCGTTATCAGGCTCCCCTTGATCATCAGTATTTAACAAATATTCCCACTGCGGATTCTGTGGTTATTGCAGCCGCTCACAACCGCACTGGCAAACCCAACATGCAAGTATAGTACCTCCCGAGAAAGACTCTAAACGTTTTGATTATATGGGGAAGAAAGTGTTTGCTCTAAACACATTAAATATTAGAATACTTAACTATATGGGACATATGCTGAAATACCAGCGCACGGTGGGCACCTCTGCTGGGGACATTATAAATAAGCTACCTACATCCCCTGAAAAAGAGCAATGCACATCAATAATAAACACACTTACTTCCCTCTCTTGACATTTACTAAGATCAGGATACAACATTGCCGACGCTTCTGCAAGAGCCTCTGCAGTTGGTATTCTTGTACGCCGTCAGACATGGCTCCGACTCTCAGGGCTAGCACCTAATATTCAACAAAAAGTGGCTAATGCCCCTTTTTCTGGTGACCATCTTCTTTGGCCCAGGGGCACAAACAATACTGGACAACCTACAAGCCTCAGGCAGACAATTTAAAACAGTACAATGTATGTACTACAAACCACACCCTCAGTATAATACTTCATACAAAACTGGAAATTACTATAACCAAAGAGATAATGTTAGAGGCAAAGAACGAATGACAAGAAATGCATCTAAACCAGCCCGTGGCCGCCCCTCAGGATGGCGGGGTGCCTCTTCTTCTCATTAAAAAACTTCAGACTACGCCCCGGTCTCCTCTTCTAGGCCTCAGAGACCTTTTCTGGGGCTTCAATTCCAAATTATACTGAGGCTTTTTCCTTGAGACTTTATACATCTAGCCACTTTTTGAGGTATCACTGTTACAGGCCATTACGGTCATTCCATTGAGATGCCTCTATGCCTGTTGTGCGCAGGACCCTTGTGTCCCTCCCATGAACAGAGCCTGCTACTACTCAAATGCTGAGAAACAATCGATATATCCTGATAATATTATAATATGGATCATAATATTCTTACCAAATTGCTGCTGCTACATGCAGTTTTCACCTGGCCATAGATAAAGGCCACAGAAACAATGGTGAGTACATATATATTATAAACATACTAACATTTCAGGTTTACACCTAACAAGGCTGCAGGCCCTGACATACTTGGGACCCCCTTGCAAATGGGATTACTAAGACACGAGGGAACTGACAACATCGCTATGTTGCATTCCATGTCTTTACCCTAAAACGAGTACAATATTGACTACAACAGTACTACTGACTCCAAGATCCACTAGATTCCAGTATGAAATAGATACATTGTTTCATTTCACATCGTTTGCTACTTATATAGCCTATTTTTGCCAAAAATGGATACACTTTCTAATGACTTGACAGACATCACAAAAACTGTTTTAACGCTACATTGTAGCACTACAAAATAGTAACATTGTATTATTTGAGTTACTGTTCAAAACTCAGAACCCAATAGGCTTTGACATATACTGTCTCTTCCAGTACATACCACTGAGACCTACCAATCACTCCATTATATGGCTGGCTTTCTTTTGAATCCTCACAGTATTTTGATATACCATACCCTGATCAGGTCTACATCTGCTTAACTCATCTGACGATGCCCAGTAATAGCCATTCTGGCTTGTCTTTCAGCCATAACCCTATAACGAATACTATAATGGAGTACTTACAGATAGACAGAATACAGAATTTTCTTTATATGCTGATATACTGCTCTCAGCACCTGTCGGTCCTAGGACCACACTATATGTAGGGCAGAATGCCATATCTGGCCACCTCACTG
The DNA here is from genome assembly GCA_016271365.2 of Neoceratodus forsteri. NCBI lineage: Eukaryota > Metazoa > Chordata > Ceratodontiformes > Ceratodontidae > Neoceratodus > Neoceratodus forsteri. The sequence goes on from JADMNL010000025.1 coordinate 401,269,672, forward strand.
TCACATAACTGCTTGGGAATCTCCCAGAAGTAATGACTTACTGCAAGAGACCATTCCGTGGAAGATAGATCAGTTACGCAAAGACTTTTGTCATAACAGTAGATCTTCTAGGAATGTCTCTTGCAGTAAGCAGCTTCCCTCCCTCCGGCCCCCTGCCATTCTGTAACAGGGAAAACGATGTAGGGTCGGGAGGCTTTGGTACCTCGGTTCCCCTCTGTCCCTCGCTTTCACAAGCTGAAACCGGTGGGAACGGAGACTACCAGGGACCACCCACTTTTATAGGCACAGCCCAGGAAGTGAGGTCGTGTGGGTGGTCCCTGGTGTGGAGACTGCTAGGAGAGACTGCCGTGCTACAGTGCCACCTATCGGGAACGCCCAGCAATAATGACTTACTGCAAGAGACATTCCTAGAAGATCTGCTGTTATGACAAAAGTCTTTGCGTAACTGATCTTTCTAGGAATGGTATATAGTGTTCATCCACACTGACCCACCCGACCTCCCCTGGCAAGTGGGCAAGACCTGATGTCACGGGGCAGTGCCGAGGGAGTTAACCACCTGGGTGACTGGAAGGAGTCAGCTTGAAGACATTCCAGATGGATTTAAAGGGGAAAGGAACACTGCCTGAAGTGTGAATGAACTCCATATACCACTCCTAGAACTACAGTTACAGGTGAGTAACTTACTTTTCCAGTCCCGTGCCTCTCCGTATATGCCTGGTGCTGGTCTGTTCTTCTAGTTCCTCACTGTAAGCAGCCCTCTGAGCGTATGTTTGTCTGGGAGCTAAGGAACAGTAGGGCCGTACATGGTTACACAGCTGCTGATGCTGCACTTCATGTACGTCCCACAGCTAGCGAACATTTGTGAGGGGTCCTGACGCCAGTGGCCTACTGTTCCAAAGGTGTGGCCCAATTGAGGAGAGTTCTCAAAAATTATGGTAATTGTTTTTTTCCACTACTGGTATATAGAGCACAAGTACGTAACCTTTATATTTGTGTTCTGTTGCTAAATTAGGAAGGCTTATGTAACAGTAGAAGTTGTGGGGTAATGCTAGCTTATGAGAGAAATAAGGTTTGTGGTGGTGTGTTTTGTTTTGACTAATATTTTGTTTTGCTTATCTGATAGATTGTGAAAGCTTTGGAACATTTACACAGCAAATTATCAGTCATTCACAGAGGTGAGTACTACCCCATGTAGATGTCTGGCACAATGTTCTGTGTAGTGAGCACACAAGTCAGACTGAGGCTGGAACGTACATAGTAGTCTACTGTATCATATTTTTATGTCCCCTAATAATGAACATACTTATCAGAGAGCGGATATTAAAAACAGAATTCATTTTCAAGTAAAAGAAATTAATGAGCAGAGACTGTAGAAAATCCCTAGAGATAGAAAAGGTGGATTCTGCAGCGGTAGAATACTTTGGGGGGGCTTATAAACATGAACAGCTTAAACTGGTTCAGGATCAGGCGGTTAACATTTGTTCCCTTCCTCGGGAACAGAGTTCCCAGGTGTTTGAAGTTCATCCTCGTTTACACTCCAGACAAATATTCTTTGAATTTAAAAACAAACATATATACTGCGTGTGTGTGTGTGTGTATATGTATGTATGTATATATATATATATATATATATATTTTTTTTTTAGAATGTGATGTAAAGTCAGTATCTAAAACAGTTCTGTAGAACAAGTGCTTATAGCCCTGATAGCATGCAGTTTGTCTCAAGGCATTGCTTGCTTGAGGGACTAAATTAACCATCTTAAAAATTTGTATGGCCAGGAATTTATAAGATATTGACGTTCATATCAACTCAACCCCCAGAAAACAGCATTTTGATGATGTAAAGTAGGAATCAGGGTTGCCGTGCACTGAATGGAGTTAGGGTGGGATGGGGGTGGCTATGTACTCTACAGTCCACTACAGATGTGTGGAATAGTAAATAAAGTACTAGTCCCACACATGTACAGGGACCTGAAAACTCTGAAAATAATATTTATATAGCGCCTTCCTGATCCTGTGTTCACTGCATATCCCATTCCCCACTTCGCTTCACAGGTGGGCGGGCTGCAGTGATCCATGGCGGTGCAGCTCCATGTCGGAAGCTATTAGCAGCTGACACTATGCTGAATATTTACTAAACCCCAGTCAAAATAATGAACGACTGTTAATGTAGTCCCTCAATCAGGCAGCTCCATGGTACGAGTCACCTGCGAGGGTGTATAAGAGCTGTTGTTTGCTATTTAAAATTAAGAAAATCCTCTACAGCTTTTGCTACAGTTGTAAGTTGATTTCTGCTGTCCTTACCTGTGGGTCATTTGCCTAGTTAAAAGGGGACTATCATTAAAAAATGGTAATGTCTTCCCATCTCGAACCATGACTCACACAAAGTTAAACCAGCGGTATTTGTTAGTAGGTATTCCTATATATTATCATACATTAGTATGTGTTTGCACAGCATATACATTATTCCTTGTTTATAAAGTATGTGTGTGTGTGTTGACAGGGCTGAAACTACGTCTATTACTTAACACAAGTAAACATATGGCTACTGCTAGCAGTTTCTATAAAACATCTCCTGCAGTTCAGTTACTTTTTGATTTTTAAATACTGAATTCATACTGAGAATGTGTAGGGATGGTACCTGTCATGTTTCTCATGACGGTAAGCAGCACGGCACCATACCATGATGATTAATTTCATCATAGAGGGTGTGGCAGGAGAGTAAGAACTTTTAAAGGGGCACTGTCAGCTTTGCCCCTTCGTTTTTTGCCTGATCCGAAAAATGTACCTCTTGGCACACGCCTATTAAACATTCACTGCAGAAAACCCCCATATGTATGAAATTAAAGAACCTTTACAATTTTATTCATTTTCAGCTGCAGTTGCTATCCATTTATCCTGACCAAAAGTGCTACACGTCCCGGGAGCACATCCAACTTGGGAACGCGGGTCAGGCAGGAGCATGTTCATGAAGTGCAAGTTTTTCCTATTCTGTCAGTAAAATAATGATAATCTGGCACCTTATGTTACGAAAACATGCTGCTGCTATCTCCCACGACAAACCGAACACTGCGAGTAGTAAAAGTTACTATTTTAAATCAGAGTTGAAATCCCGGGTATGCACACCAAAGACACAGTCTTGAGCATGCATGGAATCTTTCTGTATGACTCTCGAGCACATGCCCGGAATTCAGCTTGGCTTTAAAATAGTGACTTTTACTATTCGCAGTGCTCGGTTTGTCATGGGAGAGGGTATCAGCATTTTTTCATAACATAAGGTGCCGGATTATCATTATTTTACTTACAGAATGGGAAAAACTTGCACTTCATGAACGCGCTCCTGCCAGACCCGCGTTCCCGACTTGGATGTGCTTCTGGGGCATGGGACACATTCGGTTGGGACGAATAGATAGAAATTGCAGCTGAAAATGAATAAAATTGTAAATATACTTTTAATTTCATACATACGGGGGTTTTCTGCAGTGAATGTTTAATTGGTGTGTGCTAAGAGGTGCATTTTTCAGATCAGGCAAGAAGCAAAGGGGCAAAGCTGCCAGTGCCCCTTTAAAAACTTCATTATCTCCATACAGGAATGAAATGGGCATACTGTATTGATACTTTCACCAGAAATGCAGTACTAAGCAATCTATATGATGACATATTCCCCCGGCTAACAAAAACAGCTGCTTTAACAGCACATATCCGAACATAGGCAAAATTGTATGCATATTTTTCAATTAGTTATTCAAATCTAAGATTCTTACATTCTCTGATTCAGTCCTGCATAGTCAGTTTTAATTTTTTTTAATGACCATTTAGCATGCATTGAACAACTAAAATAATTTCAAGGGGAGGGTGAAAGTTCTTTAACAGAGATGACTTGTTCAGGGTTCATTTAAAGCAGCAATGCAATGAAACTGGGCAGAAAAATTGACCCTACCCTTTTTTCACTATAAAAGATTTCAGGCATCTTACAACTTCATTTGGTGGTAAAATTTTCTAACTTGACCAAAATGTTAGTATTTTATAAATGTTTTAATTAAAATTTTTCTCAAGAAAAAAAGATGGCTACCACATTTTATACAAAAATAGCATTGTAGACCTGTAATGGGTTAGGTTTTAAAAACCGAAAAAAGACTCATGCTGCACAGCGTAGAAGGCACTGAGACACGTACAGTTGACAGGCATGCTGATATTTTACCTAGTCATAGATGAAACTAGATTTTTTTGAAACAACATTTTTTGTTGCGCTGCTGCTTTAATGAGTCCCTATCTTAAATTCATGATCTTCATTGATGATTTCATGCCCATCTGGTGACACCGTTGGAACTGTAAGCCATCAGTATCCATACCACATAGAAACTTTTGCCAGCCAGGAAGCCACCCACAGTGATGTGTAGCATTGACGCCCATATAACGTGTGCAGCTTCGTCCCTCCTCAGTTCTCTCTCTCTCCCACTGTTGATCAGCCTCATTGGACCTGCTGAAGGAAACCACATCAAACAAGTCATTGCAGTTTCTTTATTTTCTAACATTTATCATCATCTCTGTATGCAGCCAAAATCTGAAAAACCTTTATTTCGTTATTGTAAGTGCGATTACAAGATTTACAAAGAAGACACACACTTGGCATTTGTATGTGCTGTTGGGGCCTTTCTCGCAGTGTGAGAGCTTATGAGATTCGCCAGAGTTTCAACCAGGCCACAAGATGACACTATAGGAAAGCTCTAGAAAATGTCCTTGCCTTGAAAGCAATAAAAGTCATGGGCTCAAAGTCTGCTTTGCCCTCTCATTGTCAGAGAAACGGTTGTCAAAACTAAAAGACAAGGGCAAGGAAAGGGAATCATCTTGGGCCTAAGTCTAATTTGCTGGTGAGGTCCTGGCTGCCATTGAGAACAGGTATGTCTTCATCAACGCCTGCTAAATTGGCAGCATAGACAAAAGACTCCCCACCCCCCACCCACCAAAAACCTACTGTCGAGACACCAAGGTCAAAGCTTGGCTCAAGCGCTGCCATACCTACTGGATGGTAGGATGCCATTGTTGTCGGGCCCCTGCCCTAAGATGCAGATAGTCCCGGACCCTTTTCAGGACACTGTTGACTCCCAGGCTGCATTGGTGTTGTTTTCTGAAATGATCCGATGCATTCTGCCAGGATTGCGATTGCAGGCAGTTGTTCTGCCGATGGGGCCTTCTTGAGCTAGGCCCCCATCAACTGATTCAAATAACACGCCATAGATTCTTGCTTCTCAGCTGCCACCGGAATCTCCCGCCCCTTCAGCGGCTTCATCATTCGTGAAGACAATAATGAAATGGAATATAATCCTGTCTTCATGGATTTAGAGGAGGAATATTAGGGTGAGGAGCAGTTCAAAAGAAGTCTGCCCTCTAGCTCTACCCTCTTGTCCTGTATTGAGGACTCAGTGATTTACATACTGAGGTCTCCTCTTGAGGACCCTTCTTTCCAAGCCATGGTGCAGCAAATGCAGTCTGCCATGGGCTTTGATGTGGAACATGAGGATTCCACAAAGAGGAATCTAATTGAGCTTTTAGAGGTGTCTTGCATTCCCTCCAGTATTATTACGCCTGTATATCTTGCCTTAGAGGATGCTTCTTTAGGTGCATGGTATAGACCTAACTCACTGCCTACAGCCCCTAGAAAAGCTGATAAGCAATATCCTGCTCCACCTGCTAAGCCTCATTGTGCTAACCAGCCTGAAACTGATTCTGTAGTCATGATGGCTGCTCATGATAGGTCTAGGGCTCCTCAACATACAAGTACTTTACCACTTGATAAGGAATCTAGAAAGCTGGCTGTTATGGGCAAGCATACATATGCTTCTGCCTCTATAGGCCTTAGGATTGCAAACTTATCAAACCCACATGATCAAGTACCAGAACAGCCTGTGGAGAACTGCTCGCACTGTTGCTCAGGCTTTGCCTGATGGAAGATTGATGTGCTTACTAGATTGTCTGCTAATGCTGAGGTTGGCAGACATTTGCTGCACTCAGTTTCTGATGCTTCTGCCAGGGCTGCAGCTTCTGGGATTTTCATGAGGGGATATTCTTGGCTCAGAGTTCCTGGGGTTGCCACTGATGTGCAACAGGCAGTTTTGAATGCTTCCTTTCAAGAGTCCAAACTGTTTTGGCTGTGACGTCAAAGAAGCCCTGCATGGTCTACAGACTTCTAAAATAACTCAAAGGTCTGTTAAGTCCTTATACCCCACTCCTGCTAGTAGTCATGGTAGGGGATCTTTTCGTAGGCCTTCTGCCTGAGGTAATCATGCCTACCATCAGGAGACCGTGTTGGTGGTCCCCTTCTGGGTCCTTTCCCCCTGGTGCCCATATAAAGGCACCCAAAGGAATCCGTTCCAGTGGCCCTGTTGTCCCTGGTTCCGGTTGACTCTCTTCCTGCCCCCCTCCCCTCCAGCTGTTACCTCCAGAGATGAGTGAGGTTAGGTAGGATCTCCCCGCATCTGAAATGATGGCCAGAGATCACTACGGATAAGTGGGTTCTGGAGATAATTGCAGGGCAACATGCTCTGGATCTGATAGAAATCCCCTTAAGCATTCTCTGCTTCCTTCCTTTTATCCTCTGGGCCACTTGTCCCTTATAAAGAAGGAGATTTATTGGCCGGTCTAGTGGTACTGAGGGCTGAGGCGCTGGATGCCACACCTCACGCTACACTGGTGACCCGGGTTTGGGAGTGAGCTCAGGCGCCGGGGGTCAGTGGTGAAAAGAGAGGATTAAGCATCCGACAAACTGCTCTCCTCTCCCGGGGGGAAGGTGGTGGGTTGTCTGATATCCCAGTGACCCTCGGTGGAGATCGGTGGCACTGTAGGACGTAGGGCCAGATGTGTGGGGAGAGTGGTAGACGTTGGCAGGGTTGCCGTGCGCCATGGCGTCACTACACGCCACGCTCGGGAGGGAGAAGGTGAGCTTACGGGGGAGACGAGCAAAAAAAAAAAACCCTCTGCCCCAGATAGGCGAAGGCCCCACAGTGCCTGACCACCACACGCCCAATACTGGACCTCCGCCCCTTCGATCTCCCCATGGACCTTAGGGCCATGGGTCCCATGGGGAGAGAGTGATGTACTTGAAGAAGGCAGGGTCACAGTGGGCAGTAGAGCAGCAAGGTGAGTTGAGAGCCTGAGAGAGTTCCAGGTCCCTGAGGTGAAAAATAGAAGTGTAAGAAAAAAAAAAAAGGAGATTCAGGCCCTATTTCAGGAGCGTACCGCAGTACCAATCCCTCCACAAGAACAGAACCTAGTCCCAAAATGGAGACGAGATCTCAGGCTTGTACTAGACCTCAGAGAGTTCAACTAGTACTTTGAATGCAAAAAAGTTTTGAATGGTGTCTCTGCAAGTACTGTTATAAATGGGGTATTTATTTTGTTCATTGGACATGATGGATGCATACCTTCATCTAAGGATCTGGAAATCTCACAGATAGTACCTCTACTTTATGCTGAAAGGCAGGCATTATCAGTTCAAGGTATTGCTCTTTAGCTTATTCTCTGTTCCACAGGTCTTTACAAAATGCATGGCAGTGGTTGCAGCAGCGCTTTGCAGGGAAGGCTGGTTTGTTTTCCCTTATCTGGACAACTGGCTCCTCAAGGTCTGCTTCATGGAAGCTCTGCTTCATACATTGTCTCGGATATGCCAGTTGCTCCGCAACTAGGAGTCTCATAAAGTGTGTGAAAGTCTGTATTAACTTCGTGAAGACTGCAATACGGTAACACCCATGTAGAGCGTTGATTGAGCGCTGCACTTTTGAGCGACTCAGTAATAGCGCTCTACAAGAGAGCGAGTGGTGCAATAGAGCGCTATATCCTGTATAGCGAGTACAGCAAGGAGCTGTACTCACTACTGCAGGATATAGGATCCTGTGTTGCCAACTCCTGCCGAGCTGCTCACATAGCGTTGTGGTGTATACCATCGCTTGCGATGTGAGCAGACCCAGGTGCGGGTCCAGCTATGGGCTAAATAATTTTTTTTTTTTTAATCCAGTAACTTGCCCCGTGGTCCACACCCCCCTTGAAGTTTGTTATTTTAGTTTGGGAGTGTGGGGGGCTTCCCCCCTGCATAAAAAAATGTTTTTTGTGTGCGTTTGTAAAGTATTGCACTGACCGTCGCTGTTTGCGAGGGTTGGTACAATATCCGTCGCCCTTTTGAATATGAGCTCATATTTGTTCGCTTTATGTGATAGGCGGTCTTTCCGACTTGCCTTTATTACATAAAACCCTGCAATACATAGGGGCAGTCTTGGAGACAGAAAAGAGATGTGCCTTCCCGCCTCATGGTGGGGCGGACACTTGATTTCTTAGGCACATTTGGTGCACAGAAGCCACTATGTTTCTGCACGAACAGTGCTACATCTCCTGGGCCTCATGGCTGCAGCCATAGTAACTGTGCCACTAGCCCAACTTCATATGCTGATGCCACAGAGGACACTCAGGGTCCAGCTGGATCAGTTGAAGGATGAGTTGGAGCAAATAGTTCTCGTCACATCTCCACAATGCAGAGTGTTGTTATGGTAGATGGATTGTGACAGTCTGCTGAAGGGCTTCCATGCTTTGTACCAGATCCTGTGCATATCCTCACCATGGATGTCCCAGGCTCTGGTTGGGGTGCTCATCTTGGCCCTTACCAGACACAAGGGTCATGGACCAAAGTGGAGGTTGAAACGGACATAATGTCTGGGAAATGAGGGCTGTCCTGTACAGCCTCCAAGCATTTCTGAATCAGGATGGTTCCTTGGAGACGCTGAACTTCAGGCCTCTGAACAGGTGCGAGACCTAGGGGTGCTGTTGGACGCGGGGCTGACACTTCGTGCACAGGTGTCGGCTGTCGTTAAGTCATCTTTCTACCACCTAAGAAACATCGCTAGGATCAAGCACCTTGTTCCATCCGGCGACCTGCCTACACTGATCCATGCCTTTGTGACCTCGCGTTCAGATTACTGCAACTCGCTTTACTTTGGGCTACCGGGGGTTGATATCTGCCACTTGCAGCTGGTGCAGAATTCAGCAGCCTGGTTGATAGGGATTCCTAGATCTTCCCATATCACGCCAGTGCTGCGGGAACAGCACTGACTGCCTATTCAATGGTGGATCACCTTCAAAGTCTGGTTACTGATATATAAAGCCCTACACGGGCTGGGCCTTGACTACCTGAAAGAGCTTCTGATTCCTTATCACCCTGAGTGACCACTCCGCTTGGCCAACGAGGGGTTGCTGGAGATTCCAAGAGTGGTTTTAAAATCTGCTGGAGCCCAGGCATTTATGTCCGTGGCCCCTACCCTCTGGAATTCTCTACCCCATCGGATTAGGGAGTGCATGACCGTGGGGGGATTCAAACAGGCCCTAAAAGCATTTATTTGGAAAAAGGCACACGGTGGTGATGATTGTTGACTTGGTTTGCTCTGTATATTTTAATGTGATGTTGATATTGTTTTATTCGCTTTTAACTGTTCTAGCTGTGCTGTGCCTTGGTACTCTAAAGGCGCATTATAAATGAAGTATTATTATTTATTCCCTAAAATGGAAGCACTTCACTCTGTGGTCTGGAATATAACCCTTTTATAAGTCCTGTGAATTCTGTGTTAGAATACTTGCTTTCCCTGACTGAATTGGGTCTGCAGTATTGCTCTATTAAGGTACATTTGGCCATTTCCGTCTTTCGGATGAGACATTAAACCGAGGTCCCATCTGCCTGGATTGGTGGTAGTTCAGGTGGATGTTAAAGATCCCATGGTACTTATCGAAAAGAGTAGGGGAATTTCCCCGGTGTCCTGGCCAAATTTCCCTCATTCACTAAAAATATCACCAACAGCTTAATCTGGTTCAATGTCAGTTGGCATTCATCTGTATCCCCCTCCCCCGGGTCGTGCCTGAAAATAGGCAGGATTTGTCTAGTGCTCTTACCCAGTCAACAAAAACTAAATTTCAGATTTCGATGCCCTGTTGATGGTTGTACTTTGCCTGAATAGAGGTGTCCTATACATTTCTGAAAGGTATTCTTCACATAAAATGTCCCATCCAGAATCCAGTCCTGCCTTGGGACTTGGAAGTTCATACTTGAGAAATTGACACTGGCTCCATTTGAGCCTGCCACTAGTTGTGGTTTACATTTTTTGTCATGGAAGATGTTATTTTCTAGTTGCTGTGACTTCTGCTTGGAGGATTGCTGAGCTTCGGGCTGTAATGTGTAAGCCTCTACATGGTTTTTCACAAAGACAGAGTCTGTTGCGTATGAATCCTAAGTTTCTACTGAAGGTGGTATCAGAAGTTACGTGGAACCAAACTTTCCTGTGTTGTTATCCTGAGCATGGCAGCCAAGGTGAGGCTCTGCTCCATACTCTAGATGTACATAGGACACTAAGATACTATATTGATTACACCAAGGAGTGCAGGAAAGTCCTCTCAGCTTTTTGTCTCTTTAGTCCCTGGGAAAGAGGGCACTCCCATGTCTAAACAATGTCTCTCCAAATGGTTGGCACATTGTATTACGTTCTGTTAAAAGGAACTATAGTAAGGAACTTCCTGGTGCAGTTCTTGGCCATTCCACTAGGGGTATGGCCACTTCTGTTGATGATTTCAAAAATGTCTCTGCTGCTGACATATGTGCTGCAGCCACATGGAATAGTGTTCAAATTTTTCACTAAACATTACAGCCTGGACATCATCAGTCATAGACGTACTTGTTGGGTCATAATGTACTGCCAGGTCTCCTGTCCTGATCACATATCAGACTGTGCCATTCTCCCAAATTACTTTGTACTGCTTGGGGGTCATTCCAAAGGTGTGGCCTAATGGAGGAGATATCCTCGATGAAGACAGAACAGTTACGTGAGACTTTACCGTAACAGTAGATCTTCAAGAGAATCTCCTCTAGTAGGCCACGTTGTATCTTCCCTTTGTCTCTCTCTTGATTTCACTGAGGGGTATATCAGATGTGCCTAAAGCCTTGCTTATGCCATGCGTTCTGTGTCTTGTCCCGTGTCTCTCCTCGTACTGGTCAGATGCCAGGTTCCTCAATGGTTAGAGGGCTTCTGAGACAAATCTCTGGAAGGGAACTGAGGAGTGATGGGGCCATGTTATACGGGCATCGGTGCTGCATGTCATTGTGGGCGGCCCCTGGGCTAGCGAAAGTTTCTGTGTGGTCCTGATGCTGACAGCTTACAGTTCCAAAGATGTGGCCTAATGGAGGAGATTCTTGTGAAGATCTGCTGTTACAGTAAGTTCTGATGTGACCGTTCTTTTTTCTTCCGTTTTCAGATGTAAAACCTTCCAACGTTCTCATCAATAAAGAGGGGCATGTAAAGATGTGTGATTTCGGCATTAGTGGATATCTTGTAGACTCGGTAGCAAAGACTATGGACGCTGGCTGTAAACCATACATGGCTGTAAGTGCAGAGGAAAGAATGCTGTCAAAATGACGACTGTTTGTAAATTAGAATTGCTGGTTTGTAACATGTTGGGATGTTTTTACAGAAATGGTGTTGTTTTCAATAACTATGTTCATAAACAGTGCTCTCTGGCTTATACTTAAGCGGTAAATATGGCAATTTGGGGACAAGTGTGTATTTATTTATTTTGTAATTTTTAAACAGGACAAGCATGCTGAGCTGTAACAACTCTTTTTTTCCAGCTGTGTCCTGGGGTGTGGGTTACAGGTACCTCTTTATCGACAGTGGAATTGTTGGTCAGGACACTGGGGGGAATCTCCTACTATTTTTATAAGTGACACGGGATCTGTAAGTTTCATCTGGACAACCATCAGAGATGGATAGAAGGGATCTCGTTTTAACGTCTCATCTGAAGGATAACGCCTCACAGGGTTCAAATTTAATGGTATTCCACCCCATTTTGCAGGCCAGTTTTGATGGTAGAATACCATTTTCCTCGTTCTGGTATTCATGCTGGAGTACCACTCCACCATGCAGCTGCTCTACAGTTTAATCTATATCAGTGTTATTTTGAACAGGAGACATATGGACCCAGAGGCGAGATACCAAAATTACATTTTTGGCATTCTGCTTCCCACACTAGATTATTTTCTTAATTTCTACCCCTGCCAACATAGCACCCAGTGTCTGTATTAGGCATTATCCCAAGTCCTGGTGAGAGATTACAATCAACAACCTTCCCATCTTCTAGCCCCAGAGGCAAGAGTGCGCCGTACTGCGCCACTGACACTGTTATTTAAAAAACCTGTGACACAACCTGCCCATTGGCTTGGCAGTAACACCACTGCCTGTCACGCTGGGGACTAGGGTTTGGGGGTGTACTCTGGTCATCATGTGTTGGCCGAGGAGGAAGGATTGAGCATCCATATGGCTGCTGCCCTCTCTCGGGGGGGGGGGTCGTCCAGACGTCCCACTCGGCAGCAGAGACCAAATGGTAGCACAGCAAGGAGTCACAGTCCAAGGGTGTTTGAGACGCTTGGGTGTATGTGCATGCAGAGGTATGCAGGTGCACTTGCGTCACTGCACAGGGTGCTCCTTAGGGGACAGGTGAAAAACAGAAGAAACCCCTAATGGAAGGATGATGCTCCAGCCTGTCATAGGCCTCACACCTCCAATTAAGCGCAACTCCCATCTGGATGAGGACACCGTGGGGAATCCACAGGACAGCACTGAAGCTGGTAAATCCTAGGGAAGGTGGGTGATGGGACTGAATGAGCTAGAGCTTAAAGGGGCTGAAAGGATTAAAAACTTGTATTTGGGGGGCCTGTGACACTTCTGGGAAGACTTTATAAACAATACACAGTTCTAATTGTGGTTCCTGTATTGCCTGGTTTCATCTTTCCCTTGTCATTTATTACCATAGAAATTATATAGAGACAGGATCCTAGCCCTTTGGACTTTATTTGCTCTTACTGTTTTCCTACATGTGATATCCTGATTGCCTCTTTGTGACATCATAATCATTTCCTTAGCAACCAAATTTGATTCATAAGCAGGATAATGACATCATGCGTAGACAGGCAGCATGAATAGATGAAGTCTGAGGGACAAGGATCCCATTTTAGAGCAGAAAGGGGGGGGGATTAGAGGCCGGAAAGCCAAGGCAAGCTGGGGCCTGGCTCAAGCATGGTGCCTAGCTCTGATCTGGCTGGACATCGATGGGCAGTTGAGAGCCAGTGTCAAGCCAAGCCTGTTTGTTTTTTTAAGTCAAACAGTGTTTCTGTCAGATTGAGAATAGAGTACAGTGGTGGGAATTTTCAGCCCATGAGGGGCATTGTCGGTATCAGAAAGGCTAGTCTGCAGCAGCTGTGGCTTAGCATATGCTTTGCCATATAGGGTCGAGCCACACCCTTGGCTCAGCTTTGCCTTGACTTTATCTGAAGAATTCCTGGCTTTGCCTACCTCTAGTGGAGATAAATACAGTTTTTAAATATTTAGGTTTAAACATGTATAAAATACGCACATTTTGGTGAAACCAGGAATTTTACCACTAAATAAAACGAAGATGACTGGAATCTTTTATAGTGAAGAAAAGGGTAGAGTCCAGTGTTTTGCCAAATTTCGTTGCACTGCTGCATTAAAGGAAATTTCTGCTGTAAGGTATTGGGCTTCATAACCCAGTACTGTACCTTATGCCAGCGTGAGCTGATTTCTGGTAGAAGTAACATTTTTAACTCGGTCTGTGTAGTGTTAGAAGAGATTGTACCTGGCTCTGTAGCCACCACCAGCAGAACCCTTCTAACTTCCTCATATGCCTGCTCCACCCCTGCGCTCTGAGGTTTTGTGACGTGTCGGCAGGAAGAGTGCTGGGGCGCGCCCTATACAACTCTATGGGGCATTTTTTTTTAAATGCTGGCTTTTGGAAACTTTAAGCAAGCTGGGAGGGAAAGAAAGCCACCACTCTAGTATAGGGACCTATTAGTAGAGCAGTGGCTTTCATTTCCCTTCCAGCTTGCTTAACATGTCCAAAACCGGCATCGAAAAATAATAATAATAATTTTTATTTATATAGCACCTTTCAACATATCAAGGTGCTGAACAATTTAAACAATTCAATCATTACAGACGTAAACATATAAATAAAATCAACATGCCACGAGATAAAAAATATATGGTAATAAAAACCAGAGCATTAATAAATAATTGTCTAAAAAAGCCATGCTCCACAGATAAGTTTTCAGCTCTTTTTTTAAAGAGTTCCACGGAGGTGCACTGCGAAACCCGACAGTGGTAGAGTTCAAAGAGTGGGTGCAGCAAATGAAAATGCTCTGCTGCCAGAGGATTTCAGATTCACTCTCGGGATCTCTAGCAACCCCATGTCGGCCGAGCGGAGCAATCGGTCAGGGCAGTAAGGTACGAGGAGGTCTTTCAGGTAGGCTGGACCCTGGTCGTGAAGGGCTTTAAAAGTCAACAAAATGACTTTAAAGGTGATCCGCCACCGCACAGGCAGCCAGTGCAGTTCGCGCAGCACGGGAGTGATGTGACAAAAATGACTTAAACGAAAAAACGCCCCATAGACTTGTATAGGGTGCGCCCCAGCGCTCTCCCTGCTGATACGTCACAAAACCTCAGAGTGCAGGGGCAGAGCAGGCATACGAGGAAGCCAGAAGGGATCTGCTGGGGGTGGCTACGGAACCAGGTACGATCCCTTCTAACACTTCACAGACCGAGTTGAAAATGTTACTTCTACCAGAAATCAGTTCACGCTGGCATTAGGTGTACCTTAACCCATTAGGCTGCAAATTCACTGTAAGGTTTTCCCAGGGATGCCACAAGCTCTTGAAAGTGGATTAGTGACCATAGAATGTAAGTTCCAAGAATGAAGTCTTCACTGAGAGATGTAACGAGTTGTACCATCATGTAAATCAGAGGCATGCATCTTTTACACCCTTCCCCTCCTCTCCTCTCCATACTATGTGTGTGTACGTTTTATATTTGTGTCCTGTGTATTCTGTGCACTGGTGTTCTAACCGACTTTTATTACTTTTTCATACCATACAGCAGTGGTTGACAAAATTAACCGTGTATTTGTTTTCTCCATTTTTTTCAGCCAGAGAGGATAAACCCAGAGTTGAACCAGAAAGGATACAATGTTAAATCAGATGTTTGGAGTCTAGGAATCACAATGGTATTTAAATTAAATGTTTTGTTTAGGGGGTTTTATTACTACATAGACATAATGTGCCAGGGATATCCCCAAGACAGTGAGTTATTAAATGGCCATGAATAATTGGTATATAAGACTCGTGCATTTTCCTTGATTCTTGTGAATGTTCAGTATGCTCAAGAGATGCAGTTTGGCTCAGTAATTATGAACACAGGACTGTGAGTACAGTAATCCCAGTACAGCAGAATTTGGATTTATACTTCATTGCATCTTATAAGCTGTTTAGTAGCAGGAAGTTAGATAGTGATACAATGACTCTGAGCAGGCAAATGAGGGAACCATTAGGCTTTCTTCAGAGTGCCACACAGGCAAGTGCAGCTGGATTAAAACCAGTTTTACTTGGAGAATACTGTCCCAGGCACTGACGATATCTCCCACATTATGAGTAGTGCCATTGCACCTTGAACGTTAACCTTGACAAATCTGAGATTGGCAGAATGAACCAAGATTTGACTTCCCATACAGAGAATAGTGCCTTCAACAGATGTGCACTCCACAGGACTACACCGAAATATCTGCATTGGGAATGGGCCAGTGTTATGGCATGGCACTTGAAGAAACTCACAACCCTCTAGTGCAGAGGCAAGAACAATACTGTTTCAGGATTACTGCCCAGCCACTGGCTCGCAGAGATCATGAACCAGCGTGCTGCTTCCTGAAGCTTGAGTTCTCCTTGCAGAAGAATTGTGTAGAAGCAGGACCCCACTGTAAGCAAGCTGTTGTGTTGCAGTTGTGCTGTCCTGGGTATTTTCAAATTGTACTAATTACAGTACTTTTTTGCCAAGCTTGAGGTAAGTAGAGGCCAGCTACACAGTAAAACAACATATGAATAAGAATATTTGTGATTTTCCCTTGGTGTGTTACTTCCGAGGGCATACATAATGATAAACTTAATATCAGAAGATGATTATCTGTGTTAAGGACACCAGCCTCCCTCTGCAGCAAGTCTGACCCCAGACCTCAGAGTAGTAAGATGTATGTGTGAAGACATGCAAACTTTAAAACATGGCTTGGGGAAATAAAAGCAATCTGATTGGTCAGAAGGATCCTAAATTTCTTACTAACAGATTACAGTTATACACCTTTAGCTGCTTCATCAATCAATCAATTACTTTATTTTACCAGGCATAAACACCATTGAGCAAGCTCATTTTTAAGGTGGTCCTGGACAAATAACAAAACAAACAATGCAAAAAGTATGTGGCACCGATGAATGCAGTATTTCATAGGGTATACACAAATGACCAGCATTAGCTGACCTGTCAGAATTACAAGCAATGCCATTAAGGATAGTAATATTATACAAAGGTGTGGAAGGTCATCAGTCCTAATCAACCTCCACTGTTGGTAGTAATCAGAAAAGGGAAGGCAAAGATGCAGCAGTGTGAAGGAGAGGAGGGAGAGGATTTGAAGGGCCAGGGTGGCTGAAAGTATACAGGGAGCTGGAGGTCACCTATGAGGAAGGGACTTGATAAGTGTTCTGATTGCAGGATAAGTGAAGGCAGATAGGGAAGATCATCTTTGTCTGAAACAATTGCAATTTTCCCTCAAGAAAGCGGCAAACATCTTTTTGAATGTGGATAGGTGTGGGAGTGATGACAGTTTTAGTACGCTTTGCATGGAGTTCCATAGGGATGGAAGTGAGAAGTTAATTGGGGCCAAGCCAAAGGTTGTGTTTACTCTAGGGGGTCTGAAAGCAGAGTATTGAGAAACGTCTCAGTCCATAGAAACCCTTGGCACGCACGAATAAGTTACAGATGTATGCTGGGAGCTTATTTGAGAGAGCTCTGTGGAACCAGAGAAGAGCATTTCTTTTCCTGCTGGCTGATAGAGAAGGCCAACCCGATTCCTGGTAAACTAGACAATGATGGGTACGTGTGGGTAGATTGAGGATAAATCTTAGGGCCCAGTGATACAGGGTGTCAAGCTTGCTGAGCAACATTGGGGGAGAGTGCGAGTACATAAAGTCAGCATAATCCAGTATGGGTAGAAGTGTAGATTTTACTATCCTCTTTCTAGCATCTAAGGTTAGGAGATGTTTGATCAGGTAGAATATGTTGAGCCGCTGCCTTAATTTCTTCGAGATTTCATTCAGATGTTATTGGAAGTTCAGCTTGTTGTCCAACCAGAATCCTAGGTATTTAAAGGTTTCGACTACTTCGAGAGATTCATCTAGAAGCGTTAAAATCCGGGGAGTGAGTGTCGATCAGAGGCCAGCTTTTGGTGAGAGGACCATGACTTTTGTCTTTTTGGCATTGAGGAGAAGTTTGTGTTTAATGAGATTGTGTTGGAGCTTATTAAAGTCTTGCTGTAGCTTCTCATCAGTTTTATTTTGCTTTCAAAAGTCAATTTTGAACCACAGTAATGCACTCCAAGGGGTACGTTTGCAATGGTATACATACTTATCTGGTAGTTGAATGCACTCTGCTTTGCTTCCTCCTTCATAATGCACTTGAGATGTCTCTCTGTTTCAGTCTGAAAGTACACCTGTAGTGTGTTATTGCTTACATAAAACTGTAACAAGGTGAGAAAAAGAAATCCAACAGCAAGGTTGAATTTTCCCCAAAACAAAGTTCAAAATATACATGTCGTTTTTTTTTTTTTTTTTTTTTTTGTAGCATAAAGATCACTACAGAAGTAATACTGGCTAAAAAGGTGATGCTGGATGGTTGTGGATGGAATTCTGAATGCGCCCCTCAAAAATAGTAACTAGATAACTGTGCAGAACTCCTGGCTTTTGACTGTTACTGTGATGTTAGATAAAAGTTAAACGTCAAGTGTGACGCTAATTTTCCTGCCAGCTTTCAAGCACGTAGCAGTCATGAGGATTCAGTATGATTGCAGTGTGAAAGTCCGTGCACACCTGAGTTACTTGGGATTCGCAAAATCAAGTGTTCTTCGTACAGATTATTTAAAAGGCACCAGCTGGCCCGGTGGCACAGAGGATTGAGGCGCTGGACGCCACATCTCATGCTACGCTGGTGACCTGGGTTTGGGAGCGGACTCTGGCACCAAGGGTTGGCAGGGGAAGGTTGAAGATCGAGCGGATAGAGGGGTTGGGTTGGCCTGGCAAGCCAGCGGCCTGGTGGAGGCGGGGGCTACAGCGAGCTGGGCAGCACGTTAGGCGTGGCCGACGGAGGCAGGGTTGCCGTTCGCCAGTGCCTTGGGGCGTGCACTACACAAGGGGGGGAGATCGCAGAACACGGAAAAACTCAGTCCTTGGGGTAGGCGACAGCACCAGCCCCCATGCCCACTGCTGGGTCCCTCCTGGCCGACCTTTCAGGTTCCTCCGTCAGGGATCCCCGCCTGCAGCTGGAGTCTGTGTGCAAGTGCGCCCAGAGAGGAGGGGTGGCCCTACCCCAGAGGGTCAGCCCAGGGCTGCCAGCTGCAGGAGCGGGGAGAGAGGAGTTTCGGTCAGGGGACTTCAGGCAGGGCAGGATCCAGCTGGATGCCCGAGAGAGGCTCCTCAGACCGTGACCGGGAGGGAAAAAAACAAATAGGCACCATGGCATGCTTTACTTTTGTACTGAAGGCTTCTTGCTCAGAGCTAGATATTTCAGCTAAGTAGTGTCGGTTGATGGAGATAGAGAAGACCAGGTAACTGATTTACATGAATTATCTGCACATGGTTGATCGCTTTCTTCCCCTGGGGTTGGAAAGTGTTTGTGTGGAAACTTGCCTTAAAGAAAACAAGAAAACGACAGCATCATATCTTGTAAATTTTGCTTCCATATCAACAGACAGTTCTTTTCATGTAGCCGTTAGGGATATATCTGATTGCTTTAGTTTATTTTCACTGTTCATATTAGTCCCTGTAACTACTCTGGGAGTTTTCCATTTTGGGTTGTTGAAATCTTTGTCCCCGAGAGCTGCATTAGCATATGAGAATATGATGTGTTGGCACCCTTTAGATTCCACAGTATGTCTGTTTAATTAGAATTCAGCAAACAAGTTGCAGCAAGGTGTGAAATACCACATTTACCTTCAGTTAGCTTTGCAAACTGACTAACATAGAAACATAGAATTTGATGGCAGATAAGGACCGCTTGGCCCACCCAGTCTGCCCATTTCCCTACCTAATGGTTAAGTTGCAGATCCTAGTTAACCAACAGCCTACTTCCTCCTACCCCCAACCCTAGAATTGCCTGTCTGTCCCATGCATTCTTGAATTCACCCACTGTTTTTGACTCCACAACCTCCACAGCAAGGCCATTCCATGCATCCACAACCCTCTCCGTGAAAAAATACTTCCTCACATTACCTCTGAGCCGTCCCCCTTCTATCTTCAAATTGTGTCCCCTTGTTCTTGCACATCTCTTTTTCTGAAAGATGCTACCTTCTTGGACTTTGTTGATTCCCCTTGAGGTACTTGAAAGTTTCTATCATATCTCCCCTGTCCCTCCTTTCCTCGGGTATACATATTAAGCTCCTTAAGTCTCCATATGTCTTCTGGTGCAGACCCTGCACCATTTTAGTTGCCCTCCTCTGGACTGCCTCCATCCTGTCTATGTCCTTGCAGAGATTAGGTCTCCAAAACTGCATGCAGCACTCCAGATGGGGTCTCACCAGCTGTCTGTACAGAGGGATAACAGCTTCCTATTTTCTACTGGTGATGCCTCTTCCTGTACATCCCAGTATCCCCCCAGCCCTCCTTACTGCCCTCTCACATTGCTTGCCCACCTTTAGGTCATCTGATATGACTACCCCCAGGTCCCTTTCCATTTTTATTGTTGTTAATATCTCACCCTCCATAGTGTACTCTTCCCCTGGGTTTTTGTTTTCCAGGTGCATTACTTTGCACTTCTTTGCATTGAATCTAAGCTGTCATACATTTGACCATTCCTCCAACCTTGCCAAGTCCCTTCTCATCTTTTCCACCCCACCTTGTGTATCAACCCTTTGCAGATCTTTGTGTCGTCTGCAAAGAGACGTACTTTTCCTTCCAGTCCCTCTACGGTGTCACTTATAAAGACATTGAAGAGGACCGGTCCTAGAACTGAACCCTGTGGTACCCCACTAGTAACCCCCCTTTCTTCAGAGTGGACTCCATTTACTATTACCCTCTGTGTCCTGTTCTACAGCCAATTGTTTACCCAGGCTACCACCTTAGGACCCACTCCCAGGCTGGCTAACTTGTATATTAATCTTTTGTGTGGGACTGTGTCAGATGCCTTGCTAAAGTCTAGGTAGGCCATGTCCACAGCCCCTCCCTGATCTACAGTACTACTTTGGTCACCCAGTCAAAGAAATCTATTAGGTTCATCTGACATTACCTTCCTGCTGTGACTCCATGCTGCCTTGGGTCCTGTGCCCCTCTGGCCTCTAGGTACTCAACAATTCTTTCCTTCAGAAATGATTCCATCATTTTTCCTATCACTGAGGTCAAACTAACAGGTCTGTAGTTTCCTGCCTCTGCTCTGCTTCCACTTTTGTAAAGTGGAATCACATCTGCTGTCCTCCAGTCCTCAGGTACCACCCCATCCTCCCATGATTTGTTAAAGAGGGTAGTCAGTGATGTCACTAGTTCTACCCTTGGTTCTTTTAGAATTCTGGGATGAATCCCATCAGGACCCATTGCTTTGTCCACCTTCAGTTTTAAGAGTTCTTTTAAGAACTCTTTCTTCTGTGAATGGGTTGGTATCAACCCCCCCCCCATCCAGAGTGTTTCTGTTGTTTGGCTTAGGTACCTCCCCTTCTTCACTTGTGAATACTGAGCAGAAATATTTGTTTACTATCTCTGCCTTTTCAGTGTCACCCTCTGCCCACCTCCTCCCCTTTAATAAGCCTCGCTCCCCCTTCTTAACTGTGTTGGCTATCTTTTCCTCAGTGTGGGCCTTTGCTGTTCTGACTGCCTTCCCTGCTTCCTTCTGCTTTAACTGATACAGTTCTCTGTCCTGCTCCTTCTGTGATTCCTTGTACTTCCTGAATGCTATCTTTTTCTCCCTAACCTTCCCTGCCACCTCCTTTGAGAACCATAGTGGTTTTTTACATCATTTTGTTTTATTTGCTTCACACAAAGGCTTGTTGCCTTAGTGATGGCTGAGTTGAAATGCAAGGGCTTGCCTATAAATTGTTTTCAGTTTGTGTGTTCCAGAAAGCTTTTTTCAGGATATTTGTACTTTCATCATAGATGCATGGTATAAATGGGTGCCATGACATCATGTTCTCATATATGCTAATGCAGCTGTCATGAACCATGAGATTTCAACAACCACAAAATGGAGACACCCAGGATAGTTATAGTAGACTAGCACGAACAGAGAAAACAAGTGAAACAAACATGCATGTCCCCAGCAACTACAGGAAAATCATTGTCTGTTAACAAGGAAACAAAATTTACAAGATGCAAAGGTTTAGTTTTCTGTTGAAGGATTCTGTTGCAGGCTTCTATAGGAAACGATGTAAGAGTAGATTCTTTAACTCCAGAAGGTATTTCTGGCTTTTTATGTTGACAGAATTTAACTGTTGGGACTTGAAGAGCCCTGTTTTACAAAAGTTGTCCTGTGAGGAAGTTTCAGTTACAGAATATACCAAACTGCAAATTGCAAAACATAAATATATAGAGACAAAATTCACAACATTAAACATAATACAGATCACCATATGTCAATACAAGAACAAAATGCAAAGACCACATACATATATAAGGTAAAATCTGGGTCAGTGAGCCTGTCATTTAGCCAGGAGAATCTGCAAAGCAGAAAAGAACAGACAGTCCAGGCCCATAGCATGGTGTTCTGTCCTTGGTAGATGGAAAGCCCACCTTGCAAGCTGAGCTAAAAGTGGCTCATGTACTCAACCTGAAAGTCCTCTGAGCCTTAAGATAGGGAATCCAAGAAATTGGACCATGGGTGTTTGACTGTGTGCTGCAGTGTATTAAGCTATGCTGCATATATGGCTTTCTGTAGCCATCTTTGGTTGTTCTGAAGGATTTTTGGATGGACCTTATTACTTCACTTCCAGCTTGCCCTTGGATTTGCAGTCTTGTTATTACAGGAGTGGCGGCTGCAGTTACTCTTCGCCATAAGTTCTGGCTCAGCTTCCATTTTTTTCTTCGGACATCCAGAAGATGGTAACGTACCTCAGATTTAAGCAGAAGTGGCTTTTTATGTTTCACATTCAGGGCTATGTCACCAAGATCAGGGACTTTATTGTCACTTTGAACTTGATTGCCTTCATCACTAAGAAGAAATTTCTCGAGTCAGCAGAATCTGGGGTCCTTGCAGGACTTCTTTCATGGTAGGCAGCAACAGAGATGATAGTTCAATCTCCCCAAGCCCTGCTACTCCAAGTGGTGGAGGTGAGGAACTGCAGTGGCCTGGACTCTGGCTCTTTCACCAGTTCCAAGAAGTGATGGGCTCTGGCTCCTCTGTCAGATCTAAGGAGTGATGGGGTTCAAGCTTTGCTAGCAAGCTCTGCAGATGTGGGAACTCCATAAGTTGACCTGTTTACTTCCTTGTAGAACTGGAACCCAAAATTGTTTTGTAACTGTCGTGCTTTGCAGGGACCCTTCCGTGGGATGCCCTTGCCCTTCTGTGGACTGGGGGTCTTCTGTATGTCATCCCTCCATTCCCTCTAATTCACAAAGTGCTACTAAATGTTCACAAGGATCGTGAAGTCATATCTCTGATAGCTCCATACTGATTCTGCCAGTTTTGGTACTAGGTCCTCCATCTTAGTACCAAACCATCTTGGTTGTTTCCACATCTTCCAGATCAACTGACAAGGTCCTTGGAGATGATCCTGCATCTGGACCTGCAATCACTGTACCTGAAAGCCTGGTTCTAGAGTGACTAGGTTTCCAGGCTTAAGGACTTTACAAGGAGGGCCTGTTCATGCTGGTGACCTCTCAGAAAGATAGGACTCCCAAGACCTATGTTTTCTATGGGGAAAGGCTCTTCTGCAGATGCCAGCAGTACTCTGTTTTGCATCTTTCCTTCTTCTTGAGGCACATTCGGGTCTGTGTCTGGTCTGTGAGCAACACCCCTCAAAGCACTTTTGTTTGCTGTTGTGGTTTACTGTGCAAAAGCTGACATTCTGACTGCGACCCATATAAATTTATTTATTACAAGTCGGATTTTCAACCTTTGAGTCAGAGACTCATTTACAAAGGCACCTCATCGCAGAGATGGTAGACATGACATGGTGCAGAAAACAGTGGTCAACATTACAGGTGCAGTAAAGGAAAACAATAGAACATTTAACAAAGATGCACTTAGGTCACAGAGTGTTTCAGGTTGTAAGCTACTTAGGTTACATAATGTTGCAAGAAGCATGTTACCAACATAGATATAGTAGGTCCTCAGAGAAGAACTGCTGGTTGTATCCCTATAAGGACCTAGCGAGAGAGGAGAGGGTCTGGGGAGAGGGGGATGCTGTCCAGTGGACGTTGTCATGCCAATAGGGCAAGGCAGGTGGAAAAACGCAGGTTACAACAGAGGGGAGGCCAGGGCGGTTAGTTGCACCTGCAACAATGGGTATTAAAGATGTGATTTCGAAGGGCTATTTTGAACAAACCAATTTTGGGCAGGTTGGAGATGCAGCTAGAGAGGGAGTTGAACCAGGTGGGGGCTCTGTAGCGGAAGGATCTCTGGGCAAGAGAGGTCTTGGTTCTGGGCACCAGGAAGGTGGTCTTAACAGAGCTACGTGTAGCAGTGGTCGATGGTGACTGCTGTAGGGTGGTGGAGACCCCTTGGGCGCAGAGTCCGAGCAGGGATTTTTTAGCTGCAAGGCAGGTGTGGTATTGTAGTCGTTCCTCAAAGTTGAGCAGATTGGTGATAGAATATAGCAGGCAGGTGTGAGTGTGACTAGGGGCACTGGTCAGAAGCCTGCAGGCCTTATTGATGGAGAGTTGGATTTTGGAGAGGGCAGTGTTGTCAGCTGTGGTGTAGATTGGCAGGCCATAGTCCATGAGTGACAGGACGGAGGAGGTGATGGCCAGCTTGAGGTGGTATCCAAGTTTTCCATTTTTCTGTCCGGTCCTGGAGGTTCTACCACCTTGGGACCTTCTGCTGGAGCTCTGCTAACTAATGAAGAAACCCTTTGAGCCCATGAAGAAGTGCCCTTCGACACATTTGTCTTGAAAGACCACATTCTTGGTCACCATTATCTTGGCCAGATATGTGACTGAGATCCAGATGCTTTGTCTTTCACAGGAATAAGGTTGTCGTGCACTCCCATGCTTAATTCCTATCCCAAGTAATTTTTTGAATTCCACATAAACATATCCTTGGTTCAGCCTGTGTTTTTCATGAGACCAAATGACTCTGATGCTACAGTAGCTCTGATCTTTTGCAAGCAAGCAAATCTTTATTTTTATAGCGCCTTTCAATGTCAAGGCGCTGTACAAAATATAAACTATAAATATACAAGCCAAACATCAATATAAATTATGTAAAATCAGTCTAGGAAGCCAGTGAAAATAAATGCATTTTTAACAAAGATTTAAAACTACTGACAGTCAGGCATTCTCTTATCCGACAAGGTGGAGAATTCCACAGGGTTGGTGCTGCAAATGAGAAAGCATGAGCACCAGATGGTTTTAGACGTACCCTGGGAATCTCTAGCAATCCCATGTCGGCGGATCAGAGGGGACGATTGGGGGAGTAGGGAGTCAGGAGATCTTTCAAGTAGTCGGGTCCCTGTTCGTGTAGGGCTTTGAAGGTAAGCAAGTCTACCTTGTAGGTGATCAGTCACTGAACCGACAGCTAGTGCAGTCCGCGCAGCACAGGTGTAATGTGACTGGACCTAGAAGTACCTCTCAACAGCCTGGCTGCAGCATTCTGCACCAGCTGCAGGTGGCGGATATCAACCCCAGACAGCCCCAGGTCGAGGGCATTGCAGTAGTCAAGACAGGTAGTAATGAAGGCATGGACCAATGTTGGAAGGTCACCCTGTGGAACCAGGCGTTTCACCTGAGCGATATTCCCTCAAATGGTAAAATGAGGATTTAACTACAGCTGACACCTGAAATTTCAGGGTCAAGCTGTTGTCAAAAGTAACGCCCAGGTTCCGCACCTGATCTGAGGTAGCGAGCTGGACACCATCAAGCCACAGACTCGATGCATGCCCAGACTCCAAACCCACCCCCGAGTGACCTCGGTCCACAACCAACCCCTCAGTCTTATCCAGATTCAGTCTCAGCCAACTGGAGCTCATCCAGTCTTTGATCTCAGAGAGGCAGTTGTTTAGTACAGAGACCGCATTAACTTTTCAGGACACAAAGGACATATACAGCTGAGTATCATCTGCATAGCAGTGAAAACTGTAAGAACAAAGCCTCAGCTCCACACACGGATGCTTTAAAGTAGTCCGTAGTGCAAACAAAGAAACAATAGCACCACAGGTATATATTTCAACACTTTATTGTAGTTGCCACAGCCAAAAAATGAGCACAGCCGCCCATGTAGTTCAGGCTCCCAGCCTCAACTAGTTTCGCACTACAAGTGCGTCATCAGGAGGATGATGGACTTTATTACTTCACTTCCAGCTTGCTCTTGGATGACGCACTTGTAGTGCGAAACTAGTCGAGGTTGGGAGCCTGAACAGCATGGGTGGCTGTGCTAATTTTTGGCTGTGGCAACTACAGTAAAGTGTTGGAATGTATACCTGCGGTGCTATTGTTTCTTTGTTTGCATAACAGTGAAAACTCACGTTGTATCACCTAGTGATATCTCCCAATGGCAGCATATACACTGTGAACAACATGGGTGCCAGTATGGAGTCCTGTGGCACCCCACAGGACACGGGGGAGGGTGTCAGAGGAATAAATTCCAGTGACCACCCTCTGAACCCTGCCTATGAGGAACGATCGAAACCATTCGAGGACTGTACCCGACAGTTCACAAAGAAGCCACAGGGTCTCCAAAAGCACCTCATGGTTCACAGTGTCAAAGGCTGCTGAGAGATCAAGAAGGACCAAGATGGTGCAAGCCTTTCGATCTCACCATTAGGAGATCATTTAGTACCCAAACAAGGGCAGTCTCCGTGCTATGCCTCTTCCTGAAACCAGACTGAAGAGCTTCATAGACATTGTGAGTTACAAGGTGATCATCCAGTTGCAACGCAGCTACCTTCTTAATACCTTCCCCATAAAGAGAAGGTTAGAGACAGGTTGGTAGTTAGCCGGATTGTCTGGATCCAGTGAGGGTTTTTTAAGGAGTGGTTGAATGACTGCCTCCTTTGGGGAGGGGGGCTGGAAAGATTCCCCCCCCCCCCAAGGATATCCATACAATTTTAGCTAGGATCGGGCAGATAACATCTACCTACCCCACTAAAAAGGGGGGTAGGGCCCAAATCCAAACTGCAAGAAGCTGGGCGCAAAATCTGGACAATCTTCACAATGTCCATGAATTCCAGTTGGCTGAAATCTGTCCAGACAGACCAGGTGCTCACCACCTCCTGTCAACCTCCGCAACCCCTCGCAGAGAGAGCCGGGCCAATTCCGGACCTGTTGCTGGCAACCTTATCTGCAAAGAACCGAGCTAGCTCATCACACTTAATTTGTGAAGAAACTCTTCCGGACTGGAGACAGACTGGATTGCACAGTCTGTCAACAGTTCGTAAAAGTTGAGCTGATCGATTCTGTGCAGCAGAAATCCCCCTGAACAGGAACTCTGCCTTCTTACAGGTGATTTCTGATTGATGGCCCTTATAAATATTCCATCAATCTAAGCCTGTCAGCATCCAGGCCGGACTTCCGCCATGCTCTCTCCAGCCTTCAACCAACTGTCCTCGGCTCCTTCAAGGACCCATCATACCAAGGGGACCTTGGGCGAAGAGTGAGTGGTTGAACACGAACAGGAGCAGTCAAGTCCAAGGCATCTCTCACTGCCTTATTATAGGCTAATACGAGGTCCCCTGGACTTGTGCTTTCACCCAGCAATCCCGATAGGTCCAGCACCGCTGAATGGAGCACATGACAAATTTCCAGATGTTTGTGGCATTCTCTCCAGCCGCAAAGTCAGATCAGCAGCCTAATAGAAAATATGTGGATTACAACTTGTCAAGGCAATTTATGTGTTAGTAGAAATGTTCTGAAGTTTTACTTTGCTGGTGAAGCTGCCACTTCGAAAATCAGTTTTCCTGGCAAAGTGGCACTTTTTCATGTGAAGTTGGGTGATATTGCAACTTCACCAGCAAATTTGCATGACTTCACTTGAAAAAAAGTGCCACTTCACCTGCTGAAGTTTGTGAAGTCGGTACTTCACACTTGCGAATTTGGCATACTTCCTGAATTAATTTGTGAAGTAACGTTTGCCAGCTTTGCACATCTCTGTTAGGCGCCCATCCTGAAGGCTCTGGGTTACTTACAGAAGCAATAACAGCAGATTTTGAAAATATAATTTAGTGTCTCATAAATATTCTAAAACTAACCACAGGTCATTTGGGCAGGCTCCCATGTGATTCCTTTTATGGTTCAATCCCTAAAACCCGGGGCAGAACGAGGTTGATCCCTGGAAGCTAGTGCCCTTAATATGGGCTTCTGATTAGTCTGCAGAAGAGTCTTCGGTAGCAATATCAGAATAACAAGAAAATAAAATGATAGTCCTTAGCTGTCCTTAGCTGATGCTTGTACATGCTTTGACCCAACCTGAAGCTCCTGAGACTTAACAGTAATGTCACCCCTGCTCTAATCCAGCTCCAAGACGGTCTCCTCTTCCCCTCCCCATTTTCCTTCTCTTTGTAAATAACTTCTTGACTACTAGCTGTCTTCCTTCTCGAACCTTGTTGCTGACCATCCACTGTTGTTTTGCCAGTTACTACCCCTGACCTTCCTTCTGTCAGTCTTTCTTGTTAAGTTTGAACATTCCTCACATTTCTCTCTATATAACCTTACTATCTTATTAACCCTTTCACTCCACAGGTCAGGTCCATGGTTTCTGCACTTATTATATATCTTACTGCCATTATCTGTATAATGCTTGCCATTATTTCTTGTTGTTTCTACACATTGTATTTTTGTAGCACTGCTGTACTGTTCCTCTATTTGTATTATTGTACCCATGTTGCTGTTGTTCAACTGTTCTCCTTTTGTTGCACTCTCCCGGGTCGTGCCTGAAAATAGTCATTTTATGGCTAGTGCACCTACCCGGGTTAACAAAAACTAAATAAATAAATAAATAGTGACTGAACTCCTAAACGAAAGAAAATGAGATAATCTTACTTTGAGAGGGCTGTTGCAGTAGGTATTCACATATAGGACTAAGCCACCAGGCATCAGATCCCAACGGAAAAATCTCTAGCTAGCAGTCTCTGGCAGGGAACCACTCCCTCGTCAGGTGACCGGCATCAGCCGACATCGGTATAAAGGGGCGGTCCCCCACTCCTGCCTTCTAGTTCTTTCCCACCGTCGGCTTACGAAAGTACTTTGCAGAAGAACAGCGCCTTTTTGTCTCTTCATTTTGGATGAGTATTACCCTCTTTGATACAAATTTTTTCCAATTTCTTCTCAAATTATTGCCATTCTGCTGTGTACGTCTTCCCCTACGCCCTAATTGCATAAGAATAAGTGCGGCTCATGTGGTTCCCAGCTCCCTCACAAGGACGGCCACTCTCTGTGCCTTTTCTGTCTAGGCCCGGATCACCACATGGAGGAATGCCAGCACTGCCAGAAATTCAGTTCTGCCACCCGTAAACGGAGACAGCAGTCCCTGGAAGCTCACCTACTTAAAAAGAAAATGGCCTCCTTGGAAAAGGAATTGAAGAAATTGAGGCAGGCGTCCACTTCCCCCGAAGGCCACCACAAGAAAAAGAGGGACAAGGAGAAACACTTGGACGGGACTCGTCCACAGCTGCCATGACTTCGGCTGGAGTCGCGGTCCTTCAGGTATCTTCCCCTCTAGGGGATCGATCCTTGACAGCCACCTTTGTGGTTACCAGGCTCGCCCCCCATTGGGCTTGCACCTGGCCTGCCTGGAGCCTGGGCAAAGGAGGCCTCCGCCGCACTATGGTCACTAAACCTTCTCGCCTACCGGTAAGAGTGGGTCCAATAAGTCGGGCACCGGCCCTGCCGCCGTCCACCCGGACAAGGCTGATAAGCCGGTCATTGGCTCCTCTGACGACTGCCCAGCCCGCGACCCCACATCAGGCTCTGAAACCACACTTGACGTCCGGGAGTCGCAACATACTACCGCTGCATTACCTTCTGAGACTTCTCCGTCCCCTCAGACTTTCCCCGGGGATTCCGCTCCCTCTTCCCCAGCTGGGGTCAAGGACACCAGGATGCTGCTGTTGGGTTGCCCCACGCCCAGATCCTCAGACGTCTGATCCGATGCCAGTTAACCTGACGTCGCCCTCCGATATCCCATTAACTGATGACAGACCCGCTCCTCCATCTAGGCCAGCGGGCCTTCCGGACCCTCCTGTGGGTCTGCCCTATGCCCTCTGGGCCAATGCCTGACCCGTCCGGTCCACCTGCTGGGCCAATGCCAGGACCTTCTGCTCCATCAGAGCCACTGGCGCCAGGAGATCCGACGCCGCAATACCCGGCTCTACAGTACCTGATGCCGCAGTACCCAACACCGCAGTATCTGATGCCGCAGTACCCGGTGCCTCAGTACCAGATGCCGGGCCTCCAGCCGCTGGTTTACAGGGACTCTTACTGCAGGTTTCCCTGATACATGTACCCCAGTCCTCCTCCTCCACCACCCCCACAGCCTCAGGTGGACTTGAAGGAGGATTTGGCCTCCTGGTGGGCTGAGGCTAAGACCCAACTCACCAAGGAGGTCGAGAGCCGTTTGCCGACACCAGTCCCTATGCCAGACCCCTTACGTCGACGACAGGAGACTCTCTCCCCCCTTACCCAACGCCAGAGCTGAACCATCTGGATCCTGGATCAGGGAGGACACGCATCCCCAGGGTATCCCCAGATTGGTCGATCCACCACCCAACAGGGAGGATTCCTCCTCTTCATCAGAGCCATCAGATTCAGATACTGATTTTGATCCCTCTGACCCTG
Organism: Neoceratodus forsteri; assembly: GCA_016271365.2. Classification (NCBI taxonomy): domain Eukaryota; kingdom Metazoa; phylum Chordata; order Ceratodontiformes; family Ceratodontidae; genus Neoceratodus; species Neoceratodus forsteri. The sequence continues at coordinate 401,299,769 of JADMNL010000025.1, forward strand.
GGGACAAGCCTCACACTCCAGAAAAACCCAGAGCTAAGGACTCTCCAAAGTCTCCTCTGGAGCATCCTTCTTTTCTGGAGCTGCTAAGGCAAATCCAGGCTGCCTGTGAGTGACAGTCCGTGGAGCCAGATCCACAATGCAAAAAACTTGCTGTCCATTTGGGTCTCCCGGGAACCGCTCCCACACCGATTCCACCCTGGATTGAGCCTCACGCGGTTCTGGTGTCCAATATATGGAAACAACCTTCCTCACTAGCCCCTCTTCCTTGAAAAGCAGATGGACTCTGTCAGGCTCCAGGGGGTAAAGACTTCCTCAGTCTTCACCCCAAAGCTGATTCAGTGGTGATTAGCGCCACTCACGACCGGTCCGCCAACCCTAAGCACCTTAGCTCATCTCCCCCCCCCCCCCGCCGATAAGGAATCTCGACTGCTGGTCCAGTACGCATCCTCTACCCTGGGTTTGAGGTCCCTAAACTATGTTGGACACATGGGGGACTACCAGAAGTCCATTCTTAGTCAGGTTAAAGCCAAATTAGACTCTCTTCCAGATTCCCAGACCAAACAGGATCTGGGAGACCTGGTCCATTCCACGTGTTCCGCCTGTAGGCACATGTTACGTGCCACATACGACACTGTGTACACTGCAGGTAGGAGCTTGGCTTTCGCCGTAGGCTTACGGCATCATGCCTGGCTCTGTGTGTCAGGTTTGGTCCCTGAAGTACAGACTACTATTCAGGATGCTCCCTTCAGGGGATCTGTGCTATTTGGTGGTGATGTCAAGGACATCATAACCAAATTTCAGGAGAAGGGTTTGGCACTTAAGTCTATCCAGACTATGTACAAATCCTCTCGGGGCAGAAACATCCCTTTCCGCACCAAAATCACCAAAAACAAAAACAACCGGAGGCCAAACATCCTATTAAACGTAGAGCCACGTCAGCAGCCAAACTCCCCCCAGTAAAGAAGCTCCTGGAGCTCCGGCTGATGCTCTGCCCTCTGCCTTCTGACTCCCTGCCTGTCCCTCTGGCTGTTCCAGAGGAACCGGTGGGGGGGAGGATTTTCCTCCCATCTGCTGGGTTGGGAAATAAGAGCAGATGCTTGGGTACTTCAGCTGGTCTCAGCAGAACACTCAATAGAGTTCTTCAAAAGACCTCCTTGCAGACCTCCCCCTCAGTCCTCGTACTCCCCTCTTTATCTTCCATTGGTACTAGAGGAGATTTGCTTTCTTCTTCTGAAGGTAGCAATAGAACCCGTCCCCTCCTCTCCCCTTCCTTCAGGGGACAAGTTACTATTCCCACTTCTTCCTAGTACCAAAGACCACCGGAGACCTGAGACCCATCTTGGATCTCGGCTCCCTGAACCAGTATGTGGAGTACAAGCGGTTCAGAATACTCTCTCTCTCTCTCTCTCTCTCTACAGAGCCTTCTTCCCATGCTTTGGCCGGGACAGTGGCTATGCGCTTTGGATGTGCAGGATGCATAACTCCATATCCCCATATGCACGTCCCACTGCAAATACCTCAGTTTTTGTTTTCAGAGGGCACACTACCAGTTCAGGGCCCTCCCATTTGGCCTTTCCTCGGCTCCCCGAGTATTTACCAAATGCCTGGCGGTAGTGGCAGCCTTCCTGCATACTCAGGGAGTACAAATCTTCCCCTACCTGGATGACTGGCTTCTGGCAGATCCACCCAGGGAGGAACTCTTACACTTCCTTTCTCTTACTCTTCAGGTCTTCTCCAGCCTGGGTATCACAGTCAACCAGGCCAAATCCCATCTGGTCCCTTGCCAATGGCTGCAGTTTATAGGGGCAGTGTTGGATACGACCCTAGGCAAGGTTTTTTTGGCCCCTGACAGTCTCGAGATGCTTCTGAACCAGGCTCACCTCTTGTCCAGCCTCAGATGGGTCGGAGCCAGGAAGGTCCTTCGTCTTCTTGGGCTCATGGCGGCCACCATTCCAACTGTCCCTCTAGCGTGGCTCCACATGAGTCTCCTAATGGACTCTTCGATCTCAATGGGACCAATCTCAGGACGACCTGGACCACGAGGTCCTAGTGTCAGACCCAATGATCAGGGACTTGCAGTGGTGGACAGTTCATAACCTCAGCCTGGGGGTCCCGTTCTGCACCGATCCTCCCACCCAGACTCTGATGACGAACGTGTCAGGTGCAGGCTCGTGTGTCCACCTAGGGTCTCACAGGACTCAGGGTAGCTGGTCTCACTTGGAGCAGTAATTACACATCAATGTTCTCTCTCAAGCTGAGGGCAGTTCTTTATGCCTTAGAGGCTCTTCTTCTCTTCATTCTCTCTGGTCATCTTCGGATTCAGTCAGACATGATGTGTGTAGTCTGGTACCTCAACAAACAGAGAGGGACTCATTCCTATCCCCTGTGCCGGGAAGCAGTGAGAGTCCACATTCCAGGAATGGAGAAAACACTGGCCGATGCTCTCAGCCGCTCATCGGACAGGTCTCACGAGTGGGAACTAGATCAAGATGTTGTAAACGACATCTTCCAGCAGTGGGGAACTCCTCATGTGGATCTCTTCACCTCCCCCGTCAACTCCAAGCTTCCTGCCTTTTGCTCGATCACTCCAGGGCGAGACGTTTTGTGGAGGGATGTTTGATTCTGAGGGTGCTGAAAAAGCTTGAGGCAGAAGGGGCGCGAATGATTCTCATCACTTCTTTCTGGTCAAGGCAAGTTTGGTTCTCTCTTCTACAACAGTTTTCTGAGGAACCTCCTCTTCCTCTTTTGCAGCATTTGCTAACCAGGATCAGGGGACACTGGTCTATCCAGGACTCAGATAATTTCATCTTCATGCATGGCTGCTACAGACATGGCCAAAGCGCGCTTCGGCATCTTGCCTTTAGTAACGGATATTCTAGGGACATGGATATGTTGCTCATCCACACTCATTGGCAGGTATCCTTGCCGCTTTAAATCTTGCCGGACGGTCTTCAAGCTTGCTCCTCCCACCCACCCGGGTGGTATAACTCTCGGCTCCGCCCATGGCGCCAGATCTTCCTTACGGCTTGAGCTTCGGGTTCCTCATAACGCTCTGCGTTTGAGACTAGGTCTCTATTTCTCCGCTTATGGATTAAAAATAAATTTTGCGAAAAAGACTTCAGTCTTCATCCCTCGCCGTGATGGACAAATCGACCTCGGATTTCGGAGATGCCCATGCGGGCAGAAGATGTCTCGACGGATCCACACTCCACGGTGTCTACTGCTTAGGCCTTGAGCATGACCCGCAGGCTTGCGACCTGTGCTCATCTTTCTCGGCCTCGTCCCTCGAAGACCGTGCGTCCGATTGCAACTGGGCCGTCCCGAAGCGTTCCCTCGGTGAAGTCCAAGGAGGCCGGTTGGTGTCCGCGGGCGGCGGCTCCGGCGGATCACTCGAAGCGATGGTCGCCAAGAGGAAGCGGCGCGGGCCGTGATCTTCCTCGCCGCCGCATTTATCCCGCCTTCTGGGCTCTTCTTACGGCTTCTTTTAAGGAGCTTTGTCTGTCCCTCTCCACTAAAGGAGAAGGGCCTCGTCTGCGGGACCTTTTCTCGGTCCAAAAGAGGGACAGGGTAAGTCCTCCGTTGACGCCTTGGAGCGGGAAAGGTCCCTCTCCCGGTCGCCGACCGGCCGGCTTCGTCGACCGCTGGCTTCGCCACTGGCCTCACGGTGTCCCCGTCCAGGTCAGTTGACGAGACTCCCACCCGATAGTTGAGATTTTTCTCGACCCGTTAGACGGCTGTCGCCTTTAGCAGCCGAGATTCCCCTCTCCCCGGTTCCCCCGGGAGGAGTTGAGGATCCCGTGGGCTCGCCTGTGCCTCCGGTTCCGGAGCCCTCGGATGGACCATCCGAGCCGAAGGGAGTGCCGGTTCCGGCCGACACCTCCCCGCACCGACCTCGGAAATTCCGGGACTCTCGGTCTCTGTCTCGGACCTCTTCGCGGTCCAGCCGATCCCACCGTCATAGGCGGTCTCGGTCTCGGCACCGCGGTAAGCGGCGTCGCCGCTCGTCCTCCTCCTCGGACGAGGGGAGGCTTCGGCGTAAATTACGTCGACGGTACGAGGACCTTATGTTGCAACAGCTCCTCCTGGCGGGTAATGGCCGACCCGTCGCCTTCCCCGCCATTATGGCTGTCACCGAGCTGCCGGCCACAACCCTCGATTTATCCGAGAGCCTATACCCAGGCCGGTTGTTCGCCAAACCAGCTGCTCCACCGATTCCGTGGAACCTCCGCCTCCACAGCCACCAACTGGGGCTCCGACCAAGGATTCTCGGTCAGCTAGGGTCTACCCCATCGGCTGTCAGTTACCCTCACTCCCGACCGACCTCGGCAGGTGAAGGGTGGCTCAGGCCAGAGGCAGCTCTTCGAGGACTCTTCCGAGTCCGAAGATGATTCCTCCTTTTCTCCAAGCGACTGGACTTGGAGTCTTCAGGAGGTCAGTCAATGGACGATAGCCCGTCGTCCTTCCTAGGACTGCTTCGGCTCATCTCGGAGTCCACCGGGATGGAGCTCGAACCCGTTTCCAAACGGGCCAGGTATCCCCTCACGGAGATTCTGGACCGAGGGGATTCTCCGACGGAGGCCTTTCCGGTGGCCGAGGCCATAGTGGGTCCGGCACTGGAGCTTTGGCAGCGCCCTGCTTCCTGCCCTGCGCCTTCGGCCAGGATGGCCAGGAAGTATGCGGTCCCTACCGGTTCCTTGTCCGGTTTTTCGGAACACCCCTCTGCTGAGGGGTTGGTTACCGACAGCGTTTTCCGGCGCGCCGGCAACGCCAGGGATGTGGACAAACCTCCTGACAAGGAGTCCAAGAAATTGGACTATGTCGGGCGAAAAGTCTACGCTGCGTCCTCTCTCGGCCTTCGTCAGGCCAGTTCGGCCGTCCTCATGGCACATTTTTCTCATGCCCTGTTGGGCTCCCTGGATGAGGTCATCCCTCATCTTCCCGCCGATCTGCAGACTACGGTTAAGCAGGTGCGGGACCAGGGCAGGGCAGTGGCCAAACAGCAGCTCCAGACTGCTTTGGATATAGGGGACTCACGTGCCAGATCGGTGGCGGCCGAGTGGCTATGCTAGCATCGGGCTTGGCTGAGGATATCCACCTTTACTGGATACCCAGACATGCTAGCGGATGTTCCCTTTTTGGGGACTGACCTCTTCGGCCCTGGGGTGGAAGGTCACCTGCAGAGGATCGAGAAGTCCAATGCTACCTTGGACTCGGTCTCTTCCGCTCAGAAGGACAAAGGCCGCAAACCACAGCCTAAGCTCTTCGTCCTTCTGTGCCTCCGGCCCGTGCCAGCAACGCCAGGGCCAGCAGGCTCGGCCTTGGCATCCCAAACCCAGGCCGGCTTCCTCTAACAGGAGGCAGGGAGGAAAGGCCCAGGAGGTCCCTCGGCCGGTCCCTCCTCCAAGCCTGCCCAGTGGACGGGCTGAGGGTGTCGCCCCATTCCCGCTCACCTACCCTTCGGTCCCCGCGGAGGGACGGCCCGCACTTCCGTTCCGCCTGGTCCGCTGTTACCACGGACAGGTGGGTCTTGAGGTGGTGGGAAGAGGCCTGCCTCTGGAATTCGAGCAGGCACCACCCTTCAGAGCCGCCGCCTCGGGGGCTTCGGATCCCCAGCCTCACTGGCGGCCTGTCGAGCCGATATCGCCTCCTCCTCCAGAAGGAGGTGATAAGAGAGGTGGTGGACCCTCCTTCAGACCCAGGGTTTGTGTCCAGGTACTTCCTGGTTCGAACGGACGGGGCTGGCGCCCATTCTCGACTCTACACGACCTAAACAAGTTCCTAAGGTCTCGAACCTTCAGGATGGTCACTCTGGCTCAGATAATACCATCCTTGGCAGCGTGTGGTTCTGCTCTCTGGACTTGCAGGGCGCAGCGTTTTTCACGCCCTATCCGTCCGTCTCACCAGAGATTCCTTCGCTTCCGAGCGGAAGGATCCCTCTTCGAGTTCCAAGCCATGCCCTTCGGCTTGTCTCCAGCTCCCAGGGTCTTCACCAAATGCATGGCAGTGGTGACAGCATTCTGCGGCGCTCTAGGGTCCGGGTGTACCCTCATTTCCGGACGACTGGCTGATAGCAGCTCCCTCCAGGAAGGAGGCGGAGTGGTCCAGAGATCTGGCCCTCAGGTCTGCTCTCAACTGGGCCTCCTTATCAAGGAGGCCAAGTCGGAACTCGAGCCGAAGCAGGTGATTCTATTCATCGGGGCGCAGCTCGACTCTCTTCGAGCCAGAGCGCGGCTCCCGGCGGACAGGGCCAAGGTTCTTTCCTCCTTTGCCCGATCATTTCTGGTTGGGCAATTGCGCCCTGCCCGGGACTTCCTGCGCCTCCTGGGTCTCATGGCGGCCTGCACCAGCGTGGTCCGTTGGGCCCGCTGGAACATGCGCCCCTTCAGTGGGGACTGGCCAGCCAGTGGTCACAACGCCATGCATCCTTTGACCAGCTTGTGTCGGTGACACAGGGGATGTGGAACGCCTCCAGTGGTGGACCGCTCCAGATCATTTGCAGGAGGGCATCCCTGCTCGTCCGCCCGAGCCGACGGCTCTCTATCGACCGATGCCTCTCTGATGGGTTGGGGTGCCCATCTGGGGGAACACCGGGCTCATGGCCTCTGGTCCCCGCGGGAGTCCCGATGCCACATCAACCTGCTGGAGCTCCGAGCGGTCCGCCTAGCTCTCACCGCCTTTGCTCCGTTCCTCCGGGGTCAAGTGGTCCGAGTCCAGACGGACAATACCACGACCATGTACTATCTAAACCGCCAGGGCGGGACGCGCTCCATGCTTCTATGCAAGGAAGCTCTCCGCATTTGGTCACTCGTGTGCAGCCTGGAGGCGGATCTCCTAGCCATTCACGTGGCAGGAGCCTCCAACACCCTGGCCGATGCCCTGAGCCGGATAGGGGCTGCATCCCACGAGTGGTCTCTCCTGCCGGAGGTAGTACAGCATCTGTTCTCCCATTGGGGCACACCTCAGGTGGACCTGTTTGCCTCCAGGGAGAACGCGAAGCTGAGTCTGTTCCATGCCCGCCCCCCTCAGCAGGGCTCGCTGCAGGGGGATGCCTTCTCGAGGCAGTGGACCCCGGGCCTCTTTTACGCCTTTCCCCCATTTCCCTTGATCCACAAGGTGCTTCTCAAGGCGAGGAGGGACAAGGCGCAGGTGATTCTGATAGCCCCAGACTGGCCTCGCCAGTTCTGGTACCCAGATCTCCTCAGTCTCAGCTCCAGGACTCCGGCAGCTTCCAGCTCGCCCGGACCTGCTCTCAGTCAATCAGGGAAGGTGTTCCATCCGGACCTTCAATCCCTGCACCTGACGGCCTGGTTCCTGAGTGGCTAGAGTTCCAGGTCTTGGGTCTTTCCGACGAGGTCCTCAATGTAGTTGAGGCGCCCTGTAAGGAGTCGACCAGAAAATGTTATGCCTTCAAATGGAAAAGGTTTCCATTTGGTGTCAGGGCAAGGCTTGATCCTTCCTCCTGTTCCTTGGCAAGCATCTTGGACTATTATGGTCCCTTTCTAGTCAAGGGCTTAGGTCGGCGACCCTAAGGGTGCACCTGGCAGCCATCTCTGCTTACCGAGGCGCGGGCAGGGAGAAGCAGTCGATGTGGGGAGGAAGGTGGTCTTTCAACAAAGGCCTTGATCACATTTCCTCCAGTGCGGGAACCCCACCTCCGTGGGATCTACTGCTGGTACTGGCAAAGCCTGCGGCAAGTTATTTGAACCTCACGCACAGGTGTGCTCTCTCTCACCTGTCGTGGAAGACCGCCTTCTTGGTGGCTATCACGCCAGCCAGAAGGATGGGAGAGCTCCAGGCTTTCCATAGAGTCTCCTTACCTGGTCTTCCACAGGGACAAGGTTGTCCTGCGTCCCCACCGAAATTCCTTCAAGTGGTGTGGAGTTTCACCTTAACCAGGTGTTGACTCTGCCGGTGTTCTACCCCAATCACACCTCGGAGGTCGAATATAGGCTCCATACTCTGACCCTAGAAGGGCGCCGCTTATTATAAGAAGCGACGGTTGAAATTGGGAGAGGTTCGCCAGCTGTTTGTCACCTACGCTGAAGCCGATCTGGCAGACCTGCAGCCAAGCGGACGATAAGCAGGTGGGTCACTTCCTGCATAGATCTCTGCTATAAGTTGGCGGGCATGGAGCTCCCAGAGGATAAGAGCTCATTCTACCCGCCATACTGCTGCAACGGTGGCTGCTTCCAGGGACGCCCCTATCCAGGAAATCTGCAGGCTGCTACCTGGAAGTCAGCAAACACCTTCATTACCCATTACCACATCGACCTTGAGTCACGCTGGATGCTGGTTTTGGGGCCTCGGCTCCAGTCTCTTCCCAAGTAAGTATTGGGGTGTGCCTTGCCTCCTCCTCCCGGAGAACTGCTAGAGTCTGCCAATGAGTGTGGATGAACAACATATCCATGTCCTCTAGAAATACAGGTTACTCACCTGTAACAGGAGTTCTAGGAATGGTATATGTTGTTCATCCACACGACCCACCCGACCTCCCGGCTTCGACGCACAACCTGAGCTTCCAGCGGGCCAGATCTGGCGTCATGGGGCGGAGCCGAGAGTTATACCACCCGGGTGGGTGGGAGGAGCAAGCTTGAAGACCTTCCGGCAAGGATACCTGCCAATGAGTGTGGATGAACAACATATACCATTCCTAGAACTCCTGTTACAGGTGAGTAACCTGTATTTTTGGTGGAGGCCAGGAAGCCTTCCACCTGGTCCACATACGCTATGAAGTGAAAGTGATTCTCCATTTGGGCTGGTTCTAAGGAGTTGGAACCGTTCTCCTGTCTGGCTAATAAAGTCCTGAATTACCTGAGGCATCTCTATGATCTGGGCCTTAGCTACTCCTCTTTGAAGGTACATATGGCAGCTATTTCGGCCTATCAAATTCTCTTTAGGGACAGGACTTTTGCTCAACTGGAAGTCTTCCTTAAAGGAGTTCTCCATTTGAGACACCCTATCTACAATCCTGCCCCTCCTTGGGACTTGAACTTTATTCTAGAAATGCTCATGCTGCCTCCTTTTGAACCAGCAGCATATTTGAAATTGAAGTTCCTCTCTTGGAAGACGCTTTTTATCATGGCCATCACTTCTGCTCAGAGGATTTCTGAGCTGTAGGCCCTGATGTGTAAGATCCCGTACTTGATTTTTCACAAGGAACAGGTAGCCATGTGCACTAACCCTAAGTTTCTTCCAAAGGTGGTGGCTGAATCCACGCTGAATCAATCCATTGAGCTTCCGGTCTTTCTCACGGAGCACTCCAATCATGGAGAGTACCTTCTGCATACACTGGATGTACAGCGAATCCTGAGACACACTAATAGGACTAAGGATCTCAGAAAAATGAATCAGCTATTCATTTCCTTCGATCACAAAAGAGCAGGCAATGCTGTTTCCAAGCAATGCCTTTCTAAGTGGTTAGCGAAGTGTATCACTTTCTGTTACGACAAATATCATAAAACCCTGCCAGGTCAAGTCAGAGGCCACTCCACTAGAGGGGTAGCTGCCTCTGCTGCTTGTTTCAGGAATGTGTCAGCGGCAGAAATCTGTGTAGCCGCAACTTTGACTTCTGCCCATAACTTCACGAAACATTACAATTTGGACATTGCCTCTCACCACAGAGCAGGCTTCTGGTTGGCTGTTCTGCAGGGACTTCTTTCTTGATCTCTGCTCAGCCCTTTTTCTGTCATCTGTGGTGATGATGACTCCTCCCGTGTTCTGTTTTGTTCCAGACTGCTTGGGACTCAGTCCTGTATGTGAATACCTACTGCAAGAGCCCTCTTGAAGTAAGATAGTACAGTTACATAAGAACTTACTGTAACAGTAGATCTTCGAGAGAGGCTCTTGCAGTAGATATTGTCTTCCCTTCCTCTGTCATCCTGAGTTTCTTCTTTTTCTTCTATGGGGGCATATCCTCTTCTCTCTTGTCATGCCTCTTTGGCCTCTGGTGGAAAGAACTGGAAGGTGGGCGGGAGAACCGCCTTTATACTGACATTGGCTGATTAGTTACCTGATACGTGGGGCCGGCCCCCACCAGGGACTGCTAGCTAGAGATTTTTCTGTGGGGTCCTGACGATTGGCAGCTTAGTCCTATATGTGAATACGTACTGCAAAAGCCTCTTTCAAAGATCTACTGTTACAGTAAGTTCTTGCGTAACTGTACTTTATTTATTCAGTGTGCCACGTAAAAAACAACATCAGTGACCGATGTGTTTTTTTTTGTTCTTTTTTAGGTGACACATTGAATAAATAAAAAATTATCGAGGTTGTTTTGTATTTAGGAGTTAAGTCTCATTTTCTTCTCTGGTCAGTCCCTTAAATTGAGTTTTATTTTAAAATTGTTAAAATGTGTGGCAGATTTCAAGGAATTCTCATTACGGGTCCATATACTTAATAGATAGAGAAGTCACAGAAATATTATGTCCACTCTGGATCCTAAACGTTATTTTACAAGCCAGCTTTAATAACACTTGGAAAAAATTTCACTGGCCAAATTTAAAAACAAGAAATCCATCCAAATTAATTTATATACCTTTAGGTCCAGTGAAAGATGAGGTCATGAAAGCAGTAGCTTATTATCAGTTCAGCAGAATTGCTGTAGGAAGTGAAAGTTTCAAGAAAAGAAACTAATTGTCTGCAAATATTGCTTTTATTTGCTTTGTGTTTTGCAGATTGAAATGGCAATCCTCAGGTTTCCCTACGAGTCTTGGGGCACACCTTTTCAGCAGTTGAAACAGGTGGTGGAAGAACCATCCCCTCAGCTTCCAGCTGACCGTTTTTCCAAAGAGTTTGTTGATTTCACAGCACAATGGTGAGTCTTTTATGGCATGCAGCCTGCAATTATGATGTACTAAAAACTCAAGATCTGTGTTTGACCAGCCACATTAAAATTCATTGAACGGTCTGATGTTAATCATCTCAGTCATACTACCCTTTCGCATGCTTTTTGTTTTGGATCAATACGGCATATAGTGTATATGCAGTTGTCAGTATGTGATGTACTAGTGTACAGCGGACAGTAACGCATTCTCCAAAGTATCCTCTCCGCCCAACCCCTGCTTCGTAAACGGGGGCCAAAAAGTATGCTGTTGAAACAGTTACTAGTTTATAGGGATTCCCTGGCATCTCTGATACTCAGGGTACCCTGTGAATTCGCTTGGTAGGCAGAAATTTGTCCAGGCTTATCTTGAAAGAGCACCTTTCATGATGGTTCAAAAAGTTACAGCTTGTTGACATTATATACAGTATTAGACCTGAAAGGGTGTGTGCTTTTGTTATTTTTGGCCAAGGTGTACTCTGCCTTGCGTATTCTGCGTTTGTTTTTTAGCTCTGCTTTAGCCCTGCTGCACTTGCCTTTGCTGTTCAGCTGCTGGCTCCCTCTGACATGACTATATTGCAGAGGAATGACTCACGCTGCGCAGTACAGTGCAGTTGCAGCAGTTTTGCAAGAGAAATCTACCAGTACTAGGTGTACATACTGTGTCCCTCCTTCCCAAGACACCGTTAGCAATGCATTATGCCAAAATCCAAATGCCTTGTCAGTATGTTTTTGTAAAACTGACTTCTGCCTCTGTAACAAAGCATGGGGAGTAAGAGAAAATTGAGTTGCTGTCAGCACCTTTCCCAGTCCTTTTGACATTCATCATAAATTACCCACTCTTGCATTGATTCTGGAATTGTATTTTATTATTGTCCTCTGCTGTTAGTTTTTGCATTCTGAGCTGCTAAAAACTGCAGGGTGTACCAGAGCTTCTATAGCCTGGTGTTGCTGTGGACCCTGGGCTGACATCACTACATGGCTGAGGAGTGACTCACACTGCAATACAGTGATGCTGCAGCAGTTTTGCAAGGGAAAACTACATTGCTAGGTGTACATACTGTGGTCCCTCTTCACCAAGACACCCTATTAGCAATGCATTATGCCAAAATCCATACGCCTTATCAGTATGTTTTTTTAGGAAACTGACTGACTTCTGCCTTTGTAACAAAGCATGGAAAGTGAGAGAAGATCGAGTTGCTGTCAGCCGAGACAGCTGTCAGTTTATGCATCTGTGTGATTGGTGTCTATACCTTGATCATTTTAAAGCAGTAGTGCCTTCTTACCCATGCCATACTGATGCCTTCCATGTCTTTCTGTAGTAAAGTGCCTGGCAGACACTCCCTTACTGCTCCTCCATCCCGCGCCTCCTCAACATCAGCATAGCATTGCAGTATGCCAAAGACTAATTTTGGTACCGTATTATATTACCAGTCCGCGCATGCGCGGAGTACCAGTTTCACTTTTCAAGATAGAACTTCTTTGGAAATAGCCATTAGTTTTTAAAACCACCTCTACAATGCATATAGCACATCTAAACACATTGTTTGTATTATATGGTACCAAAATTAGTCTTCGGGGTTCCGCGGTGCCACGCTGATGTCAGGGAGGCACAGGACGGAGGAGCAGTAAGGAATTTTCTATCAGGATGACTGCCAGACACTTTACTACAGGAAGACATGGAAGGCACCAGTATGGCATGGTTAAGGAGGCATTACTGCTTTAACATGATCAAGGTATAGACACTAATCACACCGATGCATAAACTGACAGCTGTCTCAGCTGACAGCAACTCGACACTCTCTCACTCCCCATGCTTTGTTACAGAGGCAGAAATCAGTTTTACAAAAAAAAAAAAAAATACCAACAAGGCATTTGGATTTTGGCATAATGCATTACTAACAGGGTGTCTTGGAGAAGAGGGACCACAGTATGTAAACCTAGTAATGTAGTTTTCCTTTGGAAAACTGCTGCATCTTCACTGTACTGCAGTGTGAGTCGCTCCTCTGCCATACAGTGATGTCAGCAGAACAGCCCTGGAGCCACAGCAACACCAGGACTGCTATAGAAGCTCTGGTACACCCCACAGTTTTTACCAGCTCAGAATGCAAAAACTAACTGTAGAGGACAGTAATGGAATACAACTCCAGAATCAATGCAAGAAGGGGTAATTTATGCATGAAAGTCAAAAGGACTGTGAAAGGTGCTCTTGAAGATCTGTACTTTCTTCACGTCCACTGTCTGTAATAATAAGCTGTTGTAGGTTTACTACCCTCTGGGAGGTGTCTCCTAATGTTTCCACTAAGTTTACCACCTTTGCAATTCAGGTTGTGTCCTTACATCCCACTGCAGCACACCAGATCAGACTTCTCTGTATGTTCGACCTCATTGATACCCTTCAGTGTGCAGAAGACTGAAATCATGTCTTGCCAGTCTCCTTTTCTCCACTGCAAACCTGTGAATGTCCTTCAGTCTCCTAGATTTATCCTCCATGTCCCTGATCACTTTGGTGGTCCTGTGTTGCACCCACTGGACTGCTTCAATGTCCTGTTTGTATTTGGGAGCCCAGAACTGCACACAGTACTCCAGATGGGGCCTGACCACGGCCTTGTAGAGTTGCAGAATTACTTCCATGTCCTTGCTGGTCACCCTCTTTTTGATATGCTCAAGCATTCTGTCTCACCTCTTGACAGTGGCCACACATTGCTTGTCATACTTTAACCCCTTGTCTGTTATGACCCCCAATATTTTTCCTCCTCCATCTTAGGAAGAGAGGTCCCACTCACTCAGTATGTAGGTCCTACCCTCTTTTTCCTCTAAGTGTAGTACGTTTAGGGGTGCCACCAATCTCCCAGCTTGCTCAAGCCCTCCTGAAGTATATTCCTATCCTTGGGAGTCCACCCACCTAGCTAGTTTAGAGGCAGTGGCAAACATAAACAGTGTGTTGGAGACCCCAGTTGCCAGATCGTTCATGAAAATGTGTGGTTTAACTGAAAGGAGGCTTACAGCAGCTAGGGGTAAAGATAACTTGATGGTAGATTTGTTGACTACCATGCACTGCTGCATCAGTAACCTCTCAATTAAACATATGCTGTGACCACTCCCCAGGGAAAAGGGAAGTCTGCACAGAAAGACTGAATGGTTCTGTAGGCAAGATCTAAGCATTGTTATGTTTTTGTTGTAGTTTGAAGAAGAATTCTGCAGAAAGAATGAACTATTTGCAGCTCATGGTATGCAAGTTTTCTTATGTTACATCCATATAGGTTTTCAAAATACAGTTTTTGGTAAAGTGGTTGAAAAAAATATTTCTTATTAGTAAAATCTGTTTATAGCTTTGTTTCTTACAGTTTTCCTGTATGCTTTTCACAATTTTTTCCATGAAGGCCTTTCCCTAATGTGTATTGATCTTGCTGTTTGGTGACAGTGCCTTTATTATATGTTTATGTGTACAATTCCAGCATCTCTTATGATTGTAAGAACACCTTCTAGAAAAGGCTGCCTGATGGCTCAGCGGTAGTGCTTCCACACCGGCGACCCGGATTTGGGAGTGAACCTGTGTCTGCACAGGTCAGGCGGCCAGGCCAGGGAGTGCTCCCAGTTGCGTGGGAGACGGCCTGGACCTGGCGCAGTAGTGGCCTCTCGTGGCGAGCTGGGGAGCTTGCTGCCTCATGAAGGATGGTGTATGCCTAGTGTAGGTTACTGCTTCCGAGGCTGACAGAGGCTATGCTGAGCATCTGGGGTGGATGCAGGACTAAGGGGAGAAAAGGGAAAACCATGTCCACGGCCACCAGAAGTGATGGCCCCCACGGTCCTTGGGTCCTGCTTCATGCAGATTCTCACCAGCCTGACAGTGGGAGGAGCGTCAGTGGGACTGGAGGCTGGTGGGGGACCTGATGGCAGCAGGAGGAGGCGATTGGGCCAGAAAGCTGCTAGAGTTCTTTTCGGTGCTGAGCACTTCTGGCACTCAAGGGACTTGAGAAGAAGTTCTTATGTACATCAGTACAGTCAACTGGACCACTCTTACGGTTGTAAGAGTGGTCTCACACGCATTCTGAGGGTATGAGAGCCACGAACTGAAGGTGAGCAGTTCTGATACCATTAGAAGGTGAGACCACCTTTACAACCGTAAGAGTGGTCTCGATGGTATTAATATATTCTAGGGGCATGGATATAGTTCACTATCCACACACTAGCAGTCCCACTCTATGTGCCGATTCATCAGATGTGTTGAAGCGAAGCTCCTTCTACCACCTGGGCGGTATATCCCCCGACTCCGCCCTGTGACATTATATCTTTCTTTACACTTGGAAGAACAGATCACCTCCTTCTCAGCTTCGCTTAGGACTTGGTGTGCCATTAAGCAATCCTTTAGTAGATGTTCTCGAAGTGTTGTACTTGCTTTCCTCAGCCCTTTTGACTCTGTGGCATTGGCGAAGATGGAGTAATGGAAATTGAAGTTCAGATTCTGTTGGTGGTGCCAGCAGAAGATGTTGGTCATCGACCCACACAACACGTGCCTGTAGTGCCTGTGTGGGCAGCACGATATGTCTAGGTGTGGCCTCTATTTACCCATGCTCACTGAATCTCTAAAAGACAGGAAGCACAGGCTTACCCTTGGACGACCCTCTGAGCAGGATCCCAAGGACTGTTTTGAGAGCCACAAGAAGGCC
Organism: Neoceratodus forsteri; assembly: GCA_016271365.2. NCBI lineage: Eukaryota > Metazoa > Chordata > Ceratodontiformes > Ceratodontidae > Neoceratodus > Neoceratodus forsteri. Next base: position 401,315,255 of record JADMNL010000025.1, read on the forward strand.
TCGGTGGCTGCTGGATCTGCCCTACAACTTGCGGCCCTCAAAGAGGAAATGTCGGCTGCTGCAGTAGGTACCTCCTTGGTCTTGGCACTGCTTCTGGCTGGGGCCAGTGTCAGGCTCGTTCACATATGGATTTTGAGAAATGTACATGGCCATCCAGACCCTGGGGGAGAGCCCTATCCACCGTGGTAAGAAGCTCAGGTACCACAGGCACTGATCATGGAACCAGGAGAGATTGCAGTCCTCCCAATTCCTCACTCCCTTGACTGTTCGACTCTGGTGGAGACCCCTTTGATCAAGGGGAAATCGAGAGCTCCTCGTTACCCCCTGTCAGGCTTGTTGACCTCAACTCTGGTTGAGCAGGTTATAGAAATCTTCCTCGAGCCTGTTGACTGGCTGTCTGATGAGACTGAAGATTTCATCTCTCTCAGACCCCACTGCTCCTGGTCCTTACTCTGGAGGATGTGGAATTGGTTAATGTCCCCAATTGGTTCGCCTCGGCAGTGGCCTTCACTGGCAGTCGAGCCTTCTAAACCTGTCCTCGTAAATATGGCTGAGCATGTGGTGTACCACAACCAGCCGGAAGACTCTCTAGACATCGATAATCCGGTCAATGGTCAAGAACTCACTCAAGGTGTTCTCCCTCTTGATCCTGCTTGACTGGGAGGCATCACCTCTGATGCTTCTCAACCTCCTCATCCTCAGGTGACTAGAGGTACCGGTGTGAGGTGCGCCGCTGCAGTGAGGAGCTCCTCTGGAAACGGGCCACTGCATGGTGGGGCAGGACTCTACCCTTTGGACCTTAGGTCACCTGGCAGCCACCAGTCATGCCCTCGCCGGTTCATGCCACATTAGCTTAGCCACCAGTTCTAGTGGAGCCGTCACCACCACAGCTGAAGGTGGGCAGTCCAACTAAGGAAGCCTGATCAGCCACCAGTTTGTCAGGCCCGTTGGTACAGATAACCCAGGTGGAAGACACCAGGGTGGTACATGGCGAGAAATGGTAGAGGGTCATTTTTGTGGAGTCCTCCGGGGAAATTGGATCTGTCATCCATGGCCACCCCCGGAACTTGCAACAAGAGCTGACCACCGAATGTGACCTGGTGTCTTTCAGGGCTCTCATCCAAATAATCTCCGAGCTCACGCAGGTCTCTTTAGAGCATGAGTGTGGATGTGAACTATAGGCAGTGCAGCTCCTAGAACTGCAGTTACAAGTGAGTAACCTGTTTTTATTGATCAAGCTCAATCAGAAATATATCAAATATTTAAATAAATTACCTGAACGTATCTGTTTCTAGGGCATCTGCGCTTGAGACACTCTTGACAGAATAAGAAAGTCTCATGTGCCGAGGAAAGGAGCATTCCAATTGGTTGGGAGCACTCCCTCGATCTGTTAGATTTCTGTTTAAAAATATATGGAGCTTGAATTTAAAGCAGCCAGGGCAACGAAATTTTGCAAAAAATTTGACCCTACCATTTTTCACTATAAAAGATTCCAGGCATCTTCCAGTAAAATGTTCTAGTTCCACCAAAATATAAGTATTTTATAAATGTTTTCATTTTTTCTCAAGAAAAATAGATGGCCACATTTGGCTTTGAAATACCATTGTAGACATAGTAAGGGTTAGGACTGAGAAAATAAAACAAACTCATGGTAGGCAGCATAGGAGGTACCGAGAAAGAAGATTTAACAAGTATGCTAATATAGATAATTGCCAAAACTAGCTTTTTGAAAAAACATGTTTTCTTTGCACTGCTGCTTTAATTTTATTTTTATGTATTTTGTAGAAAAAAATGTGTTTCAAAACAGTTTGCATAGGAAACCCTCTTGTGGTTATACAGTTGTCTTGAATGCTTAGAAATAAACAATCCAGATTGGCTAAATATGATATGATTTATAAAGTGACATCACCATCACTTCCATGGCAATAGGCTATAGATTCTGAGGTCATAATAGATGGAAAAACAAAGAAATTTGGTCAGACTTACCATTATTTCTTTTGCTGTTAGCTCCAACTTTGTTAGTGGGTAATCTTCACACATGGGGTATACACGTAGACTAGGGGTCACTGGTGGTGTCTTCTGTGTTCAAAGGCAGTTGGTTATTCAGTCCGCATATATTCAGTCCTCATACATTTTCAAATAAATACGTATATTGCAAAGCCGAAAAAGACTAGCTGCTTGGAACACTAATATTGACACCAAAAGAATGGTTCTTAGACATTTCTACTTAAGTTAAAAAGCATTGTCTGTCTTACCTTGCAGAAGGTAAAGTTGAACCCCTATTCCCTTTATAGGCTCTGCAGAAGATGTAACTGGGGCCTTGCATCCTATGCATCTGTCCTGTATCCGATTCTGGCTGTGGAAGTGAAGATCAGTTTGCTATATTTTCCAGTGAAGTTACTTGGCTAAGAAAATAGTCAAGTTGGTTCTACAGGACAGTGACAAAGGATCGGTCACTTAACCTATTCATGTCTGATAACACTGAACTTAAACTGGAATTCTTATAATCTCCGTTTTCTGACATTCTCAGATCCCTTAGTTAAATATATAAATCAAACAGTATTCCCCGGGAGAGTAAACGATGACTATCTCAGATGTGGCCCCATTGAAAATGCTGGAGCTAAAAAAGAAGAAATTATGGTAACTTGAGTAGAATTTCTTCTTTCTGTAGCTCTTCAGGTTGTTAATGGATAATCTTAACACATGGGTTCTAAAAAGCAGTACCCATCCGTAGAACTGGGAGGGGGGAAATATTGGTCTGCATGTGACCCTATAGTGACAGTGTCCTTGGAATTACTTTTGTATACCTGCATGTGGTACCTTAAGTCCAAATGCTACACCAGTTGAACTTCATACTCCAGGTCTATAGTGCTGCAAGAAGGAGATCAGGAAAGACCAAGATGTCGCCCTGCAGCATTCTGGCACAGAGGCTCCCTTTCCATCCCATGAAATTGAGACCTTGTAAAAATGTGCTGTGAGCAGAACTGGTGGTTTCAAGTCTGGCTGCCACATATGGCCATGCAGTGCATGATATGATTCACCTTGCCAAGGTGGCCTTTAAAGGTTTTTGCTTTCCTTGCTGCCCCAAGGAGACCAGAGGATTGCCTAAAAGATGGAATTCCGCCAGTCTCGTTTGATAGATATTTACCAGTTTTAAACTTGTAACCATGAGAAAACCATGTCATAGAGAGGATATGCTTGGGAACGATCGACAAGGGACCCAAAGGAGGCAGCGTTCAAGGAGCTTGGAACACTATCGTTAGATCCCCGAAAGGGACTGTAAGGTAGCAGTAAGGTCTGGGTCAGCCAACAGCTTGATGCAATCTGACCACCTCTGAATGAGATCCTTGATGAGAACCAACTAGTGAACCCTACAGTTGATTCCTGTCTACAAAAAATACTGTAACCCAAACCTTTCCCTAGTCCCGAATGAAGAAGAATCCAGAATCTGGAATGAAGCCTTAGGGAGTGAAGGGACTTCTCCTGGCTTAGGTCCTATGTACAACAAGACTGCCGAGTGCTTTCTGGACAACAGAAGAGTTGGGAAAAGACCATTCTGAATAGCTTTAACTGATCTTTCGAAAGCTTATCTCCCCTTGTGGTGGTAACCCCTACCCTGGAGGGATAACTGTAGGCTAAGAGATTGCAGCCTCCTGAGGCTTACTGAGAGGGGGAAACAAGGAAATTGGTACAGAACACTGAAAGAAAGGAGCATATTGCAGTAATTAACACCCCATATGCAATCTTCACCTCAGGTGCCCTCTGGCTGGTTCAGAGGGAAGTATTGCTGTGAAAACAGGATGGGGCTGCAACCAGCTGAAGCCTGGGGGAATACTAGTAGCATGATCAGTGAACCTTAAAGTCTGGTTATATGTACAAAGGAATAAAAGGAAAAAAAAACATAATTTACTGCTTCTGATGCCCTGCCCTAGGCCCTTAACAGAATGGAACTCCAGCCAGAAGGCAGAGTATGTTGCAAGAAAAAATGGACTTAAAAGTTGAAACTCAGTAGCTGCTTGTGAACTTTTCTCTCAGGAAGCAAAGTCTTGGAAGGAAACCCTGAGTGACAGAAAAAATGAAGACAGAAGATGCTCTGGAGACCATCTCTAGGGATTCCATGTAGATGTCTTTTAGTCCCCAGGTCTTTAGATCAGTCAGGCTCAGAACTTCAAGTCCAGAGAAGCGTAGATATGACATAGCCTACCCACTCCCCAAATGGGGATTCAGGGTGGGAAGCACTCAGCACTCCTGTTCATTATATCTAAGTCGGGCTCTACAGAGAACCCCTCCCTCGGAAAGAGGAATTGCACTCTTAAGAAAACGCGTGCCACCAGCTCAGGTAGTGCCAAGGCCTAAAACATCCCAACTGTGTAGGTCGTTGAGCATGTCATAAAAGATGTGATGAGTAGATCTGTCAAGACCATTGTGCAACTAAATCTGAAGAGCTGAAGCCAGACTGTGGAGAGCCTGGAAAAGCAGGAGATCTCAGAATGCAAACTGCAGGAATTTCCCATAAACCAGTTGTATCCCAAGTGAAGACAGGAGACTGCCAGCTCCATGAGAATTAGATTGTTCCCCTAAGAACATTTTGTTAGCATATGGATGGGTTGAAGAAAATACCGGCATGAACATGGTTCTGAACATGTGAAGTAGAACCCAACGCCTTCGTAGAAGCAAAAATTTCTTATTCTTCCTCCTTAGCGAGGGTCAGTTAGCTCAAGAAGACAACTAAACAAATCCCATTCTCCTTCAAGAAGGAGGTGAGTGGGAATGCTTTCCCCAGCTGACAACCAGATGAGCCCAGGCAGAATCTTATAAAATTGTCTGTAGCTTCAGACAAAAAGGAAAAACAAAAATGTGTTCAGTATTTCTGTACTAGCCCTACTGTCAGTTACTATGGTGCATCTGTAACATTTATTTTAGGCTTTGGAAGTAACCTTGTCTCAACGATTGTTAAACTTACATTAAATGAATTTAAGGACTTCTGCCCCTCCCTTGGAGAAGAGGATGAAAAACCTGGATACCAGCGTAGGAAGGAAAAGGAATAACCTGGTTCCGGTAAATGACAAAATTACATCATGTGACATCACCCAAGGATCCTGGATGTCTAGTCTTCATGCAAGAGCTGCTAATGGATACAACTCCTGGGCTTATTACAAGGGAAGAATACTAAACCAGGGGAGGCAAACAGAGAAGCTACCAAGCTTATTACTCTGATTCTCCACACAGACGTCATTGTGCTTGAGATTTCCTTTTTGTTTCCCTTTATTCAAAAACACATTAAAACATACCCGGTTGACACCCTAAAACAAAAGCAAAACCATTGGCAGTTAATGTCATTGAAGAATTGTGGCACCTGGGGTAAATCTGCACAGACAGTTTGCCCCTTTCTTATCCTTGCATAAATGCCACCCTTACCATAGTTAAACAGAGGCAACAAAACCCCCTGGAAGGGCTGCCTGCTGGAGTCACTTTATTTTTATCTAAAAACAAGGAAAAATGGTGTAGATAATACTTGCTGTGGAGAGCTCACTCTCAGAGCTGCTACCCCTGTCACCTGTACGGAAGACTGAGTAACCAACTACCCTGGAACGGGCTGGGAACACAGAAGAGACAAACACTCTGAGCTGCAGGCACAGCTTCTTAAAGCGACAGCTGTACCTGACACCCCTATTTGGGATGCACATATACCCATGTGTAAAGATTACTCATTTGTAACATGAAACGATACAGAAACAAACTAGTTTCATAGTTTTTGAAAACAGAAAACTGCAGGAGAAACAAAAACAACTATGTTTAGAAGCAGTAGTTCATGTTAGTAGGGAACATTTTCACAATTCCACTTTTAGCAGCTGTATCCTTAGACTGCTTGGTGCAGTTTTGTTTGTTCATTTTACCATTAATAAAGTTGTTTTTATTGTTAGTTTTGTAATCGGTGTGATTTCGTAATAAAGATGGCAGGCAGTGCAGTTTCTAAAGTCTTCCCTGAGGGTTCTGTTCAGCTGGGAAGGCGATATTCACAGAATAACAGTGTTTAGGGGGATGTTTATGAAGATTGACAGTGTAGTACTGCTTCAGCCTACTTAAGAGTGAGACTGGCAAGAAAACAAAAACACTTAATAAACGTGAGAAACACATATCTTGGGAATTAAATAAAATGTCAGGATAGACAAATACCACACCGGTGGCAAATAAATTTGCTAAATAAATCATGTTATTTTTGGATATTTATTTTCACTTTGAACACATTATTACACGTAGAGTGTTTCCACTCAGAATCTGAAAATAGAACAGTGGGCCCGATAGAGAGTTTACAATGGAAATAGAGGCAGTTTTAAGGTAAATCAAGGTAAAATAATAACAATAATAATATGGTATATATCAAGCACTTAATTGGTTGCAGCAGAGTGACACATCTCCACATGAGTGGTAAGTCTCATTTTTTTTCAGTCATTTGTTGGCCTGTGTGCTGCCCAGCTGCCCCAGTCTGAACCCCCCCCCCCAAATTACATGGCATCACTGGGGTTTACCTTGCTCCTGCTTACTTGTTCCCAGAGGGTCTAACTGGAGGTGCCCGGTTGCCGGTGCAGAGACTGTAGGGGGTCAGTCATCCTTCTACTGGATGATTTTTCCAGTTTTTCTTCCCGGGGACCACCATGCATGCCCTGAACGCAGTGTGCATACTTTGCCTCCGCGAAGATGCTCCTGGCATCTTGCATGTGGTCTCTCTCTGTGCATGGTGCTGCTGAGCTGCTGCCCAGATTCTTCCAGGCGTTTGATGAGCAGCGGGATGCTGTCACCCCCCCCCCCCAAGAGAGGGCTGCTGTCATGGATATGCTCAGTCCTCCCTCCCCTTGCTGGCCCGCCGGTGCAGCGGTAGGGCTGCCGCTTGCGGCGCCAGTGACCCGGGTTCGGGAATGGACTCGTGCAACTGTGGGGCCGGCCAGGGGGAGGAGGATTGAGAGCCCACGGGCTGCTCTCCTCTGGGAAGGGTGAGTTGCATGTCCCACCGCTCTACCATTACCTGGGTGATCACAGGTTGAGGTGCAGTGGGACAGCATGCAGCAGGGTGGGAGGACTTCGGCCTGGAGCTGGAGCACTGGCACGTCGTGACGTGCTCCACCTTTTGGCTCCCCTAGTGCGCCGACATCCTGAGGGATGGCACCAAAAAGAGGAAAAACACCGCAATGGACGCCTGGAGACGGGACCCAGCTGCTCGAGAGAAATCCACAACCAGGCTCCAGATGGGGCCTGCACAGCATACCCAACGCACACTCATGGACTGGGAGGGACTATAGGGGGGTCCCAACAGAGGCCGGAGAGGGGCAGTGCTGCCAGGACTCGAGAAGGAGTTACCTGGGGAGGACCTACAGGAGCACACACAGCCTAGGGATCCCCGAGGATAGGGTCCTGAGCTGTGAGTAACGGGGTGTAAACAGAGAATATAAAAAAAAAATCCTGTCTCCCCTTGCCATCTCCCAGACGCCCCACATCCATTTCCGAACCTGGATCGCCGGCGTGAAAGGAGGTGAGGCAGCCAGTGCCTCAGCCCTCTACAACACTGTGATGGTGAGATCTTCTTTAGTAACTCATGGCTTTGCCACTCGTTAGTTAGGGGTCTTACCACTCCCTAGATGAGATAAATTTGTTACTCCACTGCAACTCATCATGTATTCCCTACATGCTTTTATTTTGTCTGTTGTGAATGCGGAAAAGTTTATTTCAGTTTTAATATCGTGAACTTTAAATAGCCCTTCTGTACTTGGAAAACTCAAAATATATTTGAAGGAAAAATAATTTTTTTTTACATTGTGAGAAATACTTTGAGTGGATCTCGTTTACAAGAGTGTCATAACAAAGGTGGTAGAGGTTAGCAATGCTAAATGCAGATATTTTAGTCCTTGATCATTCCAGAGACAGATAGTATAGTATGACGGCCCATAACAAGAGCGTTATATTATCTTGATACTTGCTTATAAATATTTTTCTCTGTTTATGTAATTATTGCCAGTCATTGAAGATATTTATCTTTAAACATGTTTTCCACAGTCTTCCTCCTGTTTTTTTTTTTTTTTTGTCACTGACTTGAAATAGTGATATTATTGTATGGAAAAGCAGAGGAAAGAGGAGCTGTGAGGTAGAAAGCTGTTCTTGACTCAAGACTAGGAAGGAAATCTAGAAAATCAATTACATTGTAATAACCTATTTTGAAAGATGAAAGGTTATGTATAAAAATCAGCTCCCTACGTGTGTCACTTGATAACAAGTGGTTGTTTAAAAATCGTATTCCTTTTTTCTTTGCCTTTAAAATGGTCCTTGAAACACCAGCAAAAGGCAGATTGGCAACATTTTGTTTTCTGGATATTGCAAAAAACTGACAAGATTTAACAGTAGGGTTAAATAGATTTTCTAGTTTACAGCAGAACAGTGGCAGTTGGCATCAGTAGGATGCTCAACATTCCAAACCATGTTGTCTTTCATGATATTCTGTTCTTTACCATTAAAAACATTTGCTTATAAACATGTTATTTTGCCTTGTACTTCATCTGTACTGCAGTTTATACTTAACCCCGAAGTCATAATCCCATGACATCAGAATAATTTCTGTAAACAGCATTCTGATGTCACAAGAAGAGCATTATGGCATCAGGGCAGGCATAAGCGGAATAAATGGATAAGCACCAAGAGCAAACGTCTTCGGTAATAAAAAGTGGGATTTCCTGAAATTCAAATTTAGGGGGAATGTTTTGCAACCGAGTTGCAGATGCCAACTGAATTTCTTTTTTCTGACCCCCCCCCCCAAAAAAAAAACACTTTAAAGAAGAAAACAAAACCAGAGAGCCCGCGTCCCCAATAACTTATAAAACGTTTTAAAATGTATCACATGATCTTCTTGTGAATGCAGCTTTTGTAAATGATGAACCAAAAATCGGGTTGAGTAGGGCTGAGGTGTACACATCTCTTCTTTCAAATCTGAAACTTTTTCACAGTTTTTGGCATTTTGTTACAACTGTATTTGAAACTGTGCCCATTGACACAAAGCTATGCCACTTTATGTAGTTTAGAGCTTAGGAACTGATCCTACCATAGAAAGAATATGGAGATTGAATTGCCTAAGTAATGGCTTTTCTACCTCAGAACTGAAATGCGGCAACAGGGATGTTTAGAGAAGCCTTCATTGTGCCCACGAGTGCTACGCCAGACTTGCTGATTCTCCACTTCAGTTTCCAGCATCCATATTTTAGGAACACTTAACTGATCACAGGAAACAAAAACAAACCCAGTATAGACCAGTTGGTCAGAATAATATAGGTGCTTTTAAGTTAGTCACTTACATGTGACCTGTACACCCAAACTGGTTGACTTCATCTAAAAGGCAGGATGAAGTACGAGACCTGCCTGCTCACCAGAAAAACATCTCTTTGTCTAACCCCCCTCCCCCCAAGTGAATCCAGAACCTCCTATGCCGCACATCCAACCCTCATCGTACCAGAGGAACAGATAGCCAGCTGTTCAGAGTCCCCTTCTGGCGTACCGCCCAGGGACAAAGATCATCTGCATACCGTGCCCCCAACTGACTCCACTCCCTCCACTCTGACATCCCGACTGAATCCAGGTTAGGACCTTTTAAACGCAAGGTGCAAGAATACCTCTACGCACTCTGTCACTGCAACTGCTTTACCTAGAAGGTACATGTACTACTGCCCTTTAGCCCCATCGCCGCACCCAGTTCTCTGCCTGGGGCAGCACTTAGCAGCTGGCCTGCCTGCCCCCATCTCTTTCCCCTTATCGTCTAGTACCCACTCTTTCCAACCCTCCACACCTCTTTCCCAAACCCACTTATACCCAGCACTTCAGCACTTCTTACCCCCACTCTGATGCCTTACCTGTGGACAGGGCCTCTGGGCTGATCACCTTAGTTGACTTTTCTGGGCAGTCAGCAAGGACTACAATGCTGTACTGCAATGTTTTTTTTTTTTTTCTGCATCCCTGATGGCCTGTTAGCCATCCTAGTTTGTATTAGAGTGCTGTGCAACGAATGTCGGACTCCAGACCTATTACCCAATTGTACCAGTAAATATTCTTCACCCTTTCTTGTCCTTGACTGCAGTGTATATGTATGTTTTGTTTTATACAATGTGGAACCTTTGTAAAAGAGTGTCCAGCTCAAAGGTATTTGTAATCTGAGATCTCAATAAATAGTTTATTCCTGTTCCATACATATAAAAATGGTGGGATGGGTTTCAAAGATGGCTTGACCTGTATTATAGTAACAATCTCTTTATGATTTTATCTTGTAGGGTCATCCTTTCTTTACGTCACATGACACCAAGGATACAGATGTTGCCTCCTTTGTGAAAGAAATCCTAGGAGATGACCTTAATTGACCTCTTTTTTTCATCCAATAGGATTTGTCTTTATTTAAAATTGTTGCCCTGGTTACCATTAAGAAGAGACAAACATGTTAAGGTGGTTTGCGCTGGTTACTTAATGTTCACTTTTCAGTCTTGCATAGTTCACATAGTGCCGGGGTTAGGCACTATTCAATATTGATAATCCTATAAGCTAAAAGCAGGTGGGTAGCATGAAAACAGGAAAGTATAAAAATAAATTAAGCTACTTGATTTTCAAAATGAGAAACCTGCAGGCCAGTGGTAGATGAACATTAAGGCTGAAAGTATTTTAACCTACCTTTGTAAGCTGTATAAAAACTTAAAACGTGATATCAGCCATGAACTGTTTTCTATGATGCATCTGTATTTCCGTGTTTGGGGGAGTGTTGCACATTGTTATGAGTAGCAAATCCTAGATTTTTTTGGGAGGGTGCATACCTCTTGTCTGCTTTTTTATTGTTAACATGACATGAAGTACAGCAGCAGCAGTGTATGGGGAGCAGTAGTAAAGATCAGGAGACTGCTCTGAAATCACAGTCGGGGCATATCCCGTCGCTTTTGATGGGTGCAGGGATCAGTGCACTGGGATCCATGCTGGTGCTCCTGATGTATTTTTTAATGCATTAAAAGTAGCTAAAATATCTGATTTAACATTGGTGGTTTGGGAAGGGGGGAAGTTTTCTATGGATACTAAAACAGACTGCAAACTTGATAATTGGTGGCAGTGGCTTAATAACGTGCTCATAAACCAATGAATTTATGTTTTGATGATTTAGTCACTGTCACAAATGAGTTGTCCTCATTGAGGTCGGTGGGTGGGTAAATGGTATGGTCACATGAACTGCCTTTGTAAAGAAGAAGTTTTTAAACTGTAATGTTTTATCTGAACCCGTGTGTGCAGATTGCCATTCGAACTCCTAATTGCTGCCAGTCTGTTGCTGTTGATTTGTATGTATATTGCCGGAGTTGACTGTTCAAGTGTAAAAGAAAAAAAAAAAATATTTTTTTCAGCAATCATTCCATGTCGATTTTTTCCTTGTTTTCTTTTTTTCTTTTTTTTTTTTTTTGCATGAATACAATACCTTGTCTTATATGGAAAGGTTACTATATAAGCATCAATACTGCTAAACGTGAATAATTTTGGAGACCATAGAAAGCATTCTCTGAAACTCACTAATGAACCATATGAAGCTGTAACAAAGGAGGGCCAATGTATATTCTCCTTCTTGCCTTTCTAACTGATCTGCTGTGTCGTTTCTCCTCCTCCACCCCACCGCCATCAGTTTCTTTATTACCATCCCACTCTACACCCTGGTATTATGCAGTGTACACCACACAGCCAGTGCAAGGCTTTCCTTTTCCCATAAGGCTAACTGTAAGGACAGCTAGCAGCTTCCCAGAAACTTATCTATGTGACTGAAGCCTTGCCCCCCTTTTGGCATCTGCCTTATCAAAATGGTGCTTGTGATGAAATCAACAGGGTGTGGCACCCGAAAAAGATTGTACATTTGGATATTGCCAGCGGGTCCCAGTTTTACCTATTGGGTCCTCTCTGTCTTTCTAAGACTCAGTTATAGGTCTTTGATATAAGCTTGTAGTATATTGGTACCCAATTATACTGAAGCTCATTATAATTAACTGTATGAAATACCTCAATGCAGTAAACAAGGTGTCTAGCTCCCAGGATTGTCTTGTAAGAAAATGTCCAGTGTATAGTCAGTTCTATTTGGCTGAAACAAATTTTGACCACTATGTCAGCTGTATCCAGTACCATTCAATCTCTGCCTTTTGTGATGCATTGCAGAATACTTCTTAGTACTATCTGTAGCCACTCCTTCCCTTCTGTCTGCACATGCACTCACAAGTGGTGCTGCTAAGGGATACAGGTTGGCACCTGGGTTCGTGGTTATAATTGGCTTGGCAAGTGGCACAGTCTCCACCTATGGGGATCCTTATAGCAGCATACTGCAAGGGTGCTTCCTCACAGGAAATTAAATACAGCTCCCTCCCTTAGTAACAGAACAATATACACTCCCCTCCCCACTTATCACTCTAAGCATGCAAATACTACACTGCACAATAATGCAAACAATTCAGCAATTGCAGTAAGATATACAAGGGGGTTTATTTTGGGGCTGGATAATGAGGTAAGGGACAAGGGAAGCAATGGGTAATAAAACATTCAACAAAACCGTATAATGGACGCCACACCGGCGACCCAGGTTCGGGAACGAGCTCGGGTCGTTGGGGGGAGGAGGATTTAGCATCCCAGAGACTGCTCTCCTTTTCTGGGAGGGTAGTGGGGATAACCACAGCTGTACATTGCTTCAAGTGTGGCTGGGGCCAGTGGTGGTTCAGTGTAGGGATGGCATGGGCAGCGTCGTACGTGTGGTGCGCGGAAACGCACATGACCACATCATTGATGCCACTGCACGACCATGCTAGGGAATGGGGACCTAACAGGAAAAATCCTCTTATCATGCTACATGAAGTACGATCCACCGGTGCCGTGTCACTCCGACTTGAGATGCTCCCTCTGGATCCTGACCCCCGGCTTCCATGGCGGTGGGGTAAGTACCCGCCGTGATGCAGCCAGTGAGAGGAACGGAGGAGGGGGTTGAGCATGGGTACTTGGAGTGGCACTGGGGCTGTGGGACAAGACAGACTTGGGGGGGACCATAGATAACACCCCCCAGATGAGGAGAGAATAAATAAATAAAAAAAAAAACTTATAATAAATACTGTATGCAGGCAGAATAAACGGGTACCACAGTACATTACACTTCTAGTGGGAGCTCTTGCAGCAGGCTGTTACCATTAGGACTATGCCACTAGGCACTAGGATCCCCCAGCAAACTTCTAGCTGTCTCCAGCAGGGACTGCCCAAAAGTCCGCTTTTAGTCTCCTCGATTGCTGTATGTCGTCTTCACCATCGTCCATCTCTTCCACCAAGAAGAAGGCGATGAAGTGTGTCTGTGGCAACCAGATATCGGCGAAGGATAAACATGAGATCTGCATCTTCTGCCTGGGGCCCAACCATGACACCAAGGCCTGCTTGGTGTGCAGCGGCTTTACTGGCCGGACTAGGATTTGCCGCCTAAAGGCACTCTATAAGCCCATCTTCTAGAGCAGCAGGTGGCCTTGATGTAGGCCTCATCAGCAGGGAAATCCTCTTCTTCGCCCAAACATAAGAAAAAGGACTGACTGGAAGTCCCGAGGAAAGGTTTGGGGTCGGTCCAAGGGGCGTTCGAACTTCTGGTCCCCACACCAAAAGGAGCCCTCCTTAGGGTCAAACTCAGGAGGGTCCGACCATTCTTCCTGCCACCCTCAACATTCTGCGGGGCAGCATGAGGCTTCCATCCCACCAAAACACTGTCATTGGGGAATGACAAGCAGGGTTCCAATACTCTTATAGGCCAAACTTCCTTGAAGGTAAATGCTATTTCCTTTTGGACATCCTCCGCCACAGAGGTCAGGACCTCCACTTCATCCACGGGGACTTCGGTCTCCCAGCACACAAGGTCCCAGCGATGGTGCCCCGGTACGCTGGGTAAAGCCTCTGATTCCAGGGATCAGGAGTCCGTCTCTACTGATCACAGCTCACCAGTTTTCAACGGCGTCGGCCACAGCCTCAAAACCAACGTCGTCCTCTAAGCCAGTTGGCTCCTTGCTGTCATCTGTCCTGAAAAAGGAGCATCCAATGGGCAGGGCCTCCTCGGTACCCGAACATTCCCCAGCCCACAGGTCGTCCACTCCCGAGGACCAGGGGGATCAGTCCACCCCCTTACCTAGGGACTTGCTGGACCTCTCCTTGTCCTGTATCGTTCTTCCCACTCTAGAGAGGCCTCCTCCTTCAGGGGGGGTCAGCCGCTGCACAGTTCACAAAAGAACTGACAGAACTGTTCCAGTTCTGATGGGGGCAGGTCAAACAATATGTTGTTCCACCATAGCTGGACTCAGAACCAGCTCCGGCTAAGGAAAAGGACCAAAGCTTGGCTGGGAAACCTTCTTCTCCCATACCTAAGCCATCTTTCCCTAAGCCTAGAACAAAGTCTTGCTCACGCAGCACCACAGGCTCCCGTGGGTGGACTCTACATGAGAAGAGGCGGCACCAACGTCACTCATGGTCGCTTACTACCGATCGCCGTTGCTCCTATAGCCGGGGGCAGTCATCAAGCCGTTTGTCTGATAGCCGTCGTCTGCGCTCTACCAGCCATCGCCGGACCCACACCCGTCGCCAATCCTATAGCTGTCGATGGTCCTCCAGTGGGCGGTGTTCCCTTGGGGGGGCACCGATCCTCCTCTGGATCAGTTTCCCCCTCTTCTAGGGGCCACGGTTCGGAGCCCAGCTCAGGTTCTGACCGTTCCCCTTCGTGGGAGAGGCCAGTGTCCCTGGACGAGAAGGACACCCCTAGATCGCCTCCTGAAGATCTCACATTTATGTAAGTCATGAGGCACATCAAGTCTTCCAACCGGTGGGAGACTGAGGGCCTGGATTCTGAGCACCAGAGACTAGCGAAGTACCTGAGGCAGAAGGAGCCAAAACCCTTGGTTGTCCCTCCTCTTGTGGATACTTTCCAGGATCTTATGCGGATCACTTGGAAGCATCCTTCCACAACTCCAGCAGTCTCAAAGAAATCAGACAGGCTGTACAAGGTGCCGAGGGACGAGCCCTTTCTGGTGAAACACCCTAAGGCAGAGACTCCATGGTGATCACAGCCTCCCATGACAAGTCAAAGCAGTCGAAGCGCCTTCATTCTCAGTCTCCTGATGTGGAGTCCAGATATTTAGATCAGGTGGGCAGGAAAGTCTATTCTGCCTCCACTTGCTCTATTTGGTTCCTGAATTTCCTTAGGCATGTGGTGCAATACCAATATGCGTTATGTGAGAAGGGATTAGAGGTCACTCAGGCCTTGCCAGACTCTGCGCAAAAGACTGAGCTCCCGGACATCTTAAAGTCAGGTTGCACTCACATTCTGAGGGCCTCGTATGACTCTGCAGATACAGTCTCTAGGGCAGCGGCATCCATCGTTTGCCTTAGGCGCCACACCTGGCTTAGAGCCCCAGGATTCTCCCAGGATCTGCAGTCTGGAATCCTGGACCTTCTGTTCCAGGGTTCCATTCTCTTTTGGGAGGAGACCGAGAAACTCCTCTCACATCTCCAAGGCTCCGGGAAATCAGTCTGGTCCATATGAAAGATGTATAAGGGGGACCAGATGCCCTTCCACAGACTGCCATTTTGTAAGACCTCAGGGCAAAATACCTGCGGCCTGTTTCAGCAGAGGGGTGGCTTCAAGAGAAAGGCACCAGCCCAGACCTCTGGGAGCTCTGCCTCTAGAGGCCCCAAGTCCTCCCAGCCCTCTCTGCCCACTCCAGGTCTACCCAGTGACTCCCTAGCCCCCCCCATCCTCCAGTGGAAGCGATGGGGGAGGCAGTAGGGGTCACTTCTTCCTTTACGTGAAGGGTTGGAGAATCATCACTTCAGACAACTGGGTCTTGGACCTCGTAAGGTGAGGGCATACTCTTGAGTTCACTCAGATCCCTCCGGATACACCACAGGGGTCCTCCCATTATCCTCCTTCTCACGTTCCCTTGATCAAAGGAGAGATTCGAGCTCTGTTGCAGAAGTGGGCGATAGCCAGTCTCCCCGGAACAACAGTGGTGGGGCTTTTATTCTCACTTCTCAAAAAAGACAGGAGACCTTTGGCCCATTCTGGACCTCAGCTCACTAAATCTCTTTATAGAGTACAAAAGGTTCAGGATGGTTACCCTGCCAGGCCTCATTCCCCTCTTGCATCAAGGGGACTGATTCTGCTCCCTAGATATGCAGGATGCCTATCTACACATACGTTCCTGAGGTTCCGCTACCAGGGGAGACATTACCAGTTTCGAGCCTTACTGTTCGACCTCTCCTCTGCTCCTCGAGTCTTCACTAAATGTCTAGCAGTGGTGGCTGCAGCTCTCAGATGCCAGAACCATTACGTCTTTCCCTACCTAGACAACTGGCTCCTGCCAGCTCCATCCAGAGCTTCGCTTCGCACTCTGAGATACTGTTACTCTTCTGAGAGCTGGGGATCACCCTGAATCTCACAAAGTCATCCCCAGAGCCCAGCAAACTACTCCTCTTTATTGGAGCAGTCCTGGATACCATTCAGGGCATGGTCTTCTTCTCACAGGAAAAGGGGGGGATCATCTAAGGAGCGTAGCCAGAGTGACAGACATGGTTCCTTAGGTCCCAGCCAGGCCCTTCCTCAGACTTATGGGGCACATGGCGGCAATTCCCACAGTTCCTCTGTCCTGCCTGCATATGAGAGTCCCACAATGGATGCTCAGGGTGCAGTGGGACCATAGGTCAGATGACCTAGACCAACCGGTCAGAGTCTCAGACCCAGTCAGAAGGACACTTTCCTGGTGGCTAAACTCCTCCAACCTAGTACAAGGGATACCTTTTTGGCAGGAGCCACAGAGACAGATTCTCACTATGGATGCCTCCATTCTTGGTTGGGGTGCTCTTCTGGGAGCCAGACCGACCCAGGGGCGGTTGTGAATGCCTTGAGGACATTTCGGACGGTCCTGTCGCCAGGCCTTCTTCTTATCCAGATGGACAACACATTGGTGGTGTTTTACATCAACAAGCAAGGGGGCACACATTCATACCCCATTTGAGGGGAGGCGATGAGGGGTCTGGTATTGGGCAATGGAACATCACTTAGATCTCACCGCTGTTAACGTTCCAGGCATCAAAAATGTCTTGGCCGACAGCCTCAGCCGGTTTTGGACCAAGGTTCACAAGTAGGAGCTCTTCCAGTCAGTAGCAGATCAGCTTTTCGACAGATGGGGCCGCCCACAGTTGGACCTCTTTGCATCTCCACTCAGTGCCAAACTGCCCAGTTTCTGCTCGCTAGAGCCTACTCCTGGTGTTTTCTAGCAAGACACTTTGTTTGTTGAACAGGGAGGTTTTTGTACACCTTCCTTCCCATTCCCATTCTTCAGAGGGTCTTGTTGGAGAGTCAGATAGAAGGGGCAAAGATGATTCTCATCGCTAATTTGTGGCCTTGGCAGATTTGGTTCCCACTACTTCAGCAGCTGGCACTGGAGCCTCTGATGCAGCTGCCGCTGAGCTCGCACTTGCTGACTCAGGATCGGGGTGGCTGGTCCATCTGGACCTCAAATCCTGCATCTTCATGCCTGGCTCCTGCAGACTTGGCCAGAACTAGGTAGGGGGTCTCCCAGGAAGTGGTGGACATTCTGTTAGCAGTGAGAAAGCCCTTAACTAGATCCACATATGCCATGAAGTGGAAACGGTTTTGCTTATGGGCTTCACCCTATCACCTGGACTCGCTTACCTGTCCAGTGAACTCTTATCTTAGAGTACCTCCTCCCCTCTCCTTGTCCAGTCAAGGCCTAAGCTACTCTTCCATAAAGGTACACTTTTTTGCAATCTCTGCTTATCACGTATCTGTGGAAGGGAAAACCCTTGTGCAACTGGACGTGTCCCGTATGTGTTTGCGGGGCGTACTACATATCAAGCCTCCCATTAGAGATCTTGTTTCACCTTGGGATGTCCTTTTTATGTTGGGGAAGTTAACTCTTCTGTCGTTTGAGCCTGCCGTGGAATGCAAGCTGCGCTTCCTTTCTTGAAAAACGTTTTTAGCTGCAGTTACTTCAGCCCGCAGAGTTTCCAAGCTTCAGGCCCTGATGTGTAAGGAGCCTTATTTAATTTTTCACAAGAACAAGGTGTCCTTGAGAACGAATCCTAAGTTTTTGCCAAAGGTGGTGTCCGAGCGTGTGTTAAACCAAGACATCAACCTTCCTGTATATTATCCAGATCGCTCAAACAGAGGGGAAGCAGTCCTGCATACCTTGGATGTCCACAGGGTGCTATGCTACTACTTTAGCCGCACCGCTACACACTGTAAAACGGAGCAGTTGTTTGTGGCCTTTGCACCGCGTTGTAAAGGCACCTTTGTGTCTAAGCAGACACTTTCAAAGTGGCTGGTAAACTATCGTTTTCTGTTATAACAAGTACAACAAGCCCCTACTGGGCCCAGTTAGGGGCCATTCAACCAGGGGAGTGGCTACTTCATTTGCCTGTTTATGTAATGTCTCCATCGGAGACATCTGTGCAGTGGCTACCTGGAGCTGAGTGCATACTTTCATTAAGCACTACAGCCTGGACATTGCCTCTAGGAGAAGGGCAGGTTTCGGCCTTGTGGTCCTCCAAGGTCTTCTGTCTTAAGTGCCTCCTTGGGGCTACATCACTTCCAGCCTCCTCCCGGACTTACCTTTCTCCCTTTTTTGGGATTGCTTGGGACTCTGTCCTAATGGTAATAGCCTGCTGCAAGAGCTCCCACACGAAGTAAGATAGTACAGTTACTTAAGAACTTATGGTAACAGTAGATTTCAAGAGGAGCTCTTGCAGCAGGCGCTGCCCCCCTCCTGAATTCTGCATATTTTCTTTCTGTGGCATGCTCCCTCCTGGTCCTTTCACCGGGTCTGTGGCGGGCTAACTGAGGTGGGACTGGGAAACGCCCCCTGGTACATGAAATGAGCTGTTAAACTGAGGTTCTGTCTGTCTGTGCTAGTGGTGGTTCAGTTGGATGTTCACAATCCCATGGCACATCTCAAAAAGGGGGGGTTATTAAAATACGCAAAAAGACAAAAACAAAATGAAAATCAGTACAAAAGAGTATTATATACAAATCAAAACAAAAGAAACAAAACACTCTAGTTCCACACAGAATTTACAAAATCAGAATTGCCATATTGATAGAAAAAGTATACCAAAATAAGGAAACAAAAAAAAAAAGACATGCAGCCTCTGCACTCCTGTATCTTCATGAACTATGAATAATGAAGACTTGGCTAACTCACACTGTATTTCTCCATAGGGTTTAAGATACAGCACTAGTCAGGATCTTACTTTCCCTTGCCTTAATGTCCTTTGGATCATTCTCTGTGCAAGTTATTAAGCAGGAAAAAGGAATTGTGTTTTGTAATACAAACTTACACCTCACCTGCCATATCCACCACTTTAGGTACATGCAAATCCTGTTCAAAGTGCTAAAATTCCATTTGTTCCATGGAGAAGTCCTGTCTCCAAAAACCATAGTCTTGTAAGGCCAAACTCTGGTATTTCCCAAAGAATGTCCATAGTAGACCAGAAGTTAGTAATATAAGGACACTGAAAGAAAACATGTTCCATACTTTCTTCAGTAAGTAAATATCCTGGTCTGGTACGTACTCTCTCTGACACCTGTTTATGCTTTGCGTTGCCCTTGATGTTAAAGACTACTATGGGTCGATAACCACATAATATCCCGCATTTTGTTTTTTTAAACTCTTCCATCTGTAAGCTGTGCCGTTATTACCTTCTCCTCAACTCCCACATGTTTGGGAAAAAAACAGGGACGTCGAAATATGGGTGCAAAGTGCAGACATCTGCCATTGTTTTAATTTAAGAAAATATTCTTGGATATAATGGGTTCTAGGGACATGGATATGTTGTTCATCCACACTTATTGGCAGGTTTCTTGCCGCTTTATATCTTGCCGGAAGGTCTTAAAGCTGGCTCCTCCCACCCACCCGGGTGGTGTAACTCTCGGCTCCGCCCCATGATGCCAGATCTTCCTTACCGCTTGGAAGCTCAGGTTCCCTCCTTAACGCGTTGCGTTTAAGACTGGTTCCTAATTCTTGAAAGAGTTCGAAATTAAAAGTTTTTGCTAAAAGACTTGGTGGTCTTCTCCTCGCGGCTGCGATGGACAAATCGACTCGGTTTCGGAGGTGCCCGCTGCCCGGGCAGAAGATGTCCGGATGGATCCGCACTCCACGTCCGTCTACTGCCTGGGCCTTGAGCACGACCCGCAGGCCTGCGACTTGTGCTCTTCCTTTTCGACCTACGTCCTTGAAGACCGTGCTGCCCGATTACAACTGAGGCGCCCCGAGAAAAGAATTCCACCGGTGAAATCTAAAGAGGCCCGATTGGCGGTGTCCGCGGCGGTGGGCTCGGCGGATCAGCTCAAGCAGATGATCGCCCTCGAAGAGGAAGCGGCGCAGGCCGCTTCTACCTCGGCTGTGGCATTTGTCCCATTCTCTCTCGGTGCCTCGTACTCGGCTTCTTTTAAGGAGCTTTGTCTGACCCCCTCGACCAAAGGTGAGGGTCCAACTTCTTCGGGACCTTTTTCCAGGTCCAAAAAGAGCAGAAGTAAGTCTCTCCGTCGACGCTCTTGGGAGCGGGAAAGATCCCCCTTCCCTTGTCGACAGTCGACTTGGTCGACCCCTCAGCTTTCACCACTGGCTTCACGGTGTCCTGCCAGGCCAGTTGGATCGAGACTCTCGGTCGACACGGTCGAGATTTTTCTCACCCGCTAGACGGGTTGTCGGCTGGAGAAGCTGAGAATCCCCTCTCCCCGGTTCCCCCGTTGGGAGTTGAGGATCCCGTCGGCTCGTCTGTGCCTCCGGTTCCGGAGCCTTCGGTGGGATCGTCCGAGCCGAGGGGAGTGCCGATTTCCGACACTTCTCCTCGCCTTCCTCGGCCTAGTCGAGACTCTCGGTCTCGGACATCCTCGCGGTCCAACCGATCCCGCCGCCATAGGCGGTCCGGCTCGCACCGCGATGGCTGGGTGGCGCCGCTTTCCTCGGACGTAGGAGGCTTCAGCAAGTTGCGCCGGAGGTACGAGGAACTTATGTGGCAACAGCTCCTTTTGATCGGGAATAAGCCGACCCAGTCATCTTCCCCGGCCATTAAGTGGCTGTCACCGGAGCAGCCGAAACAACCCCTCGTTATAGTCGAGGAGCCTGTTCTCAGGCCGGTTGTTCGGCCGATTCCAGCTGCCCCACCGATTCTGGTGGAACCTCCGCCCCCACAGCCATTAGTTGGGGCTCCGACCAAAAATTCTCGGTCGGCTTTGGGTTTGCCCCATAGGCTGTCAGTCACCTTCACTCCCGATAAACCTCGGCAGGTGGAGGGTGGCTCAGGTCCGAGGCAGCTCTTTGAGGACTCTTCTGAGTCCGATGATGGTTCCTCCCTCTTCTCCAAGCGCATGGACTTGGAGTCCTCGGGAGGACAGTCAATGGACGATAGCCCTTCGTCCTTCTTAGGGTTGCTTTGACTCATCTCGGAGTCAGGTATCCCCTCACGGAGATTCTGGACCGAGGGGATTCTCCTACGGAGGCTTTCCGTGGCGAAGTTATAGTGGGTCCGCCTTGGAACTTTGGCACGTCCCTGCTTCCTGCCGTCGCCTTGGCCAGGTTGGCCAGGAAGTATCACGATCCCTACCGGTTCCCTGTCCGGTTTTGGAACACCCTCGGCCGGGGGTTGGTTACCGACAAGCGTTTTCTGGCGTGCGGGGAATGCCAGGGATGTGGACAAACCTCCGACAAGGAATCCAAGAAATTGGATTATGCCGGGCGAAAAAGTCTATGCTGCGTCCTCTCGGTTTTGTCAGGCCAGTTCGGCTCTCCTCATGGCACATTTTTTCACGCCCTGTTGGGCTCCCTGGATGAGGTTGTCCCTCATCTTCCCGCAGATCTGCAGACTCACGGTCAGGCAGGTGTGGGACCAGGGCAGGGCAGTGGCTAAACAGCAGCTCAGACTGCGTTGAACGTCGGGACTCATGTGCCAGGTCTGTGGCGGCGTAGTGGCCGTGCGTCGTCGAGCTTGGCTGAGGATATCCACCTTTACTTGGATACCCAGCACAAGTTGGCGGATGTTCCCTTTTTGGGGACTGACCTCTTCGGCCCTGGGGTGGAAGGTCACCTGCAGAGGATCGAGAAGTCCAGTGCTACCTTGGACTCGGTCTCTTCCGCTCAGAAGGACAAAGGCCGCAAGCCACAGCCTAAGCCCTTTCGTCCTTCTGCGCCCGCGGCGCGCCCGGCCCAGCAACGTCAGGGCCAGCAGGCTCGACCTTGGTATCCCAAGCCCAAGCCGTCGGCTTCCTCCAACAGGAAGCAGGGAGGTAAAGGCCCAGGAGGTCCCTCGGCCGGTCCCTCCTCCAAGCCTGCCCAGTGACGGGCTGAGGGGTGTCGCCCCCATCCCTGTCACCTCACCCCTGGTTCCCCCCGTGGGGGGACGGCTCAGACACTTCCTTTCCACCTGGTCCGCTGTTACCACGGACAGGTGGGTACTGGAGGTGGTGGGAAAAGGCCTACCTCTGGAATTCGAGCAGGCCCCGCCCTTCAGAGCCGTCGCACCTCGAGGGGCCTCAGGGTCCGCAGCCTCACTGGCGGCTCGCCGAGCCAACATCGCTCTCCTCCTCCAAAAGGAGGTGATCACGGAGGTGGAGGACCCCCCCTTCAGATCTGGGGTTCGTGTCCAGGTATTTCCTGGTTCCGAAACGGATGGGGGCTGGCGCCCCATTCTCGACCTACACGACCTGAACAAGTTCCTAAGGTCTCGAACCTTCAGGATGGTCACTCTGGCGCAGATGATACCATCTCTGGAGCACGGCGTGTGGTTCTGCTCTCTGGACCTACAGGACGCGTTCTTTCACGTCCCTATCCGTCCATCACATCGGAGATTCCTCCGCTTTCAAGCGGAGGGATCCCTCTTCGAGTTCCGAGCCATGCCCTTCGGCTTATCTCCAGCTCCCAGAGTCTTCACCAAATGCATGGCAGTGGTGACAGCATTCCTGCGGTGCCCAGGGGTCCGGGTGTACCCTTACCTGGACGATTGGCTGATAGCAGCCTCCTCCAGATGGGAGGTGGAGCGGTCCAGAGATCTGGCCCTCCAGGTTTGCTCTCGAGTTGGCCTTCTCATCAACGAGGCCAAGTTGGAACTCGAGCCGAAGCAGGTGAGCCTGTTCATCAGGGCAGAGCTCGACTCTCTGCGAGCCAGAGCACGGCTCTCCCGGTGGACAGGGCCGAGGTTCTTACCTCCTTTGCCCAGTCATTTCTGGTTGGGCAATCGCGCCCTGCCCTGGACTTCCTGTGCCTTCTGGGTCTCATGGCGGCCTGTACCAGCGTGGTCCGTTGGGCCCGCTGGCACATGCGCCCCCTTCAGTGGGGACTGGCCAGCCAGTGGTCACAACGCTGCGATCCTTTGGACCAGCTAGTGATAGTGACCCGGGAGATGTGGAACGCTCTCCAGTGGTGGACTGTTCCATTCCATCTACAGGAGTGCATCCCGTTTGTCCGCCCCGAGCCGACGGTCTCTCTATCGACCGACGCCTCTCTGATGGGTTGGGGTGCCCATCTGGGGGAACACCGAGTGCACGGCCTCTGGTCCCCGCGGGAGTCCCGATGCCACATCAACCTGCACGAGCTCCGAGCGGTCCGCCTAGCTCTCACCGCCTTTGCTCCGTTTCTCCGTGGTCAAGCGGTCCGAGTCCAGACGGACAATACCACGACCATGTACTACCTGAACCGCCAGGGCGGGATGCGCTCCATGCTTCTATGCAAGGAAGCTCTCCGCATTTGGTCACTCGTGCGCAGCCTGGAGGCGGATCTCCTAGCCATTCATGTGGCAGGAGCCTCCAACACCCTGGCCGATGCCCTGAGTCGGATAGGGGCTGCATCTCACGAGTGGTCTCTCCTGTCGGAGGTAGTACAAGATCTGTTCTCCCACTGGGGCACACCTCAGGTGGACCTGTTTGCCTCCAAGGAGAACACGAGGCTGAGGCTGTTTCATGCCCGCCCCCCTCAGCAGGGCTCGCTGCAGGGGGATGCCTTCTCGAGGCTGTGGACCCCGGGCCTCTTCTACGCCTTTCCCCCATTTCCCTTGATTCACAAGGTGCTTCTCAAAGCAAGGAGGGACAAGGCGCAGGTGATCCTGATAGCCCCAGACTGGCCCCGCCAGTTCTGGTACCCAGATCTCCTCAGCCTCAGCTCCAGGCTCCCGAGGCAGCTTCCAGCTCGCCCGGACCTGCTTTCAGTCAGTCAGGGGAAGGTGTTCCATCCGGACCTTCAATCCCTGCACCTGACGGCCTGGTTCCTGAGCGGCTAGAGTTCCAGGCCTTGGGTCTTTCCGACGAGGTCCTCAATGTTGTTGAGGCGTCCCGTAAGGAGTCGACCAGAAAATGCTATGCCTTCAAATGGAAGAGATTCTCCATTTGGTGTCAGGGCAAGGGCTTGGACCCTTCCTCCTGTTCTGTGGCAAGCATTTTGGACTATTTATGGTACCTTTCTAGTCAGGGGCTTAGGTCAGCGACCCTAAAGAGTGCACCTAGCAGCCATCTCTGCTTACGGTAGCGGGCAAGGAAACAGTCGATGCTTGCCAAGGAAAAGGTGGTCGGGCGCTTTTCAAAGGCCTTGATCACTTTCCCCTCCGTGCAAGAACCTCCACCTCCATGGGATCTACTGCTGGTACTGGCAAAGCTCATGGGCAAGCCATTCAAACCAATGCACAGGTGTGAACTCTCTCACCTGTGGTGAAGACCACCTTCTTGGTGGCTATCCGTCAGCCAGAAGGATGGGAGAGCTCCAGGCGCTTTGCATCGAGTCTCCTTACCTGGTCTTCCACAGGGACAAGGTTGTCCTCGCCCCACCCGAAATTCCTTGAAGGTGGTGGCAGTTTCCACCTTAACCAGGTGCTGACTCTGCGGTGTTCTACCCCAATCACACCTTGGAGGCCGAATATAGGCTCCATACTCTGGACCCTAGAAGGGCGCTCGCTTATTATAAGGAGCGCACGGCTGAAATTCGGGAAGAGGTTCGCCAGCTGTTTGTCACCTTCGCTGAAGCCGCATCTGGCAGACCTGCAGCCAAGCAGACGGTAAGCAGGTGGGTCACCTCCTGCATAGATCGCTGCTATAAGTTGGCGGGCATGGAGCCTCCCAGAGGGATAAGAGCTCATTCTACCCGTCATACTGCTGCATCGATGGCTGCTTCCAGGGACATCCCTATCCAGGAAATCTGCAGGGCTGCTACCTGGAAGTCAGCACACACCTTTATTACCCATTACCACATCGACCTTGAGTCATGCCGGGATGCTGGTTTTGGGGCCTCGGTTCTCCAGTTTTATTCCCTAAGTAGGGGGTGTGCGCCTTGCCTCCCTCCTCCCGGAGAACTGCTAGGAGTCTGCCGATAAGTGTGGATGAACAACATATCCATGTCCCTAGAAATACAGGTTACTCACCTGTAACAGGAGTTCGGAATGGTATATATTGTTCATCCGCAATCTAAAACCTTGACCGGCTCGCACAACCTGAGCTTCCAGCGGGCAGATCTGGCGTCATGGGGCGGAGCTGAGAGTTTTACCACCCGGGTGGGTGGGAGGAGCCAGCTTGAAGACCTTCCGGCAAGATTTAAAGCGGCAAGGAACCTGCCAATAAGTGTGGATGAACAACATATACCATTCCTAGAACTCCTGTTACAGGTGAGTAACCTGTATTTATGGGACAGCCTTTACCTCTAATCGTCCTTAAATAATTATTTTACCACAGAGGTAACAAGGCCTTGTATTTCGATGCAAATATTGCTAGACCACAGGACACAGGTCCCAAAATAATAAATTGAAACTGAGAAAACAAAAATGCAAAAAAAGACGGCTATGGGATTAAGCATGCGTAGCCTCTCTTCTCTTACTTCCCAATATGTATGACGTTGGCTACCCCAGAGTAAACAAAACAATACACTATATACTTTAGCTGCCAGAAATGCCGGGGGAGAGGACAAAACTTGGATAAAAGAACGTAGGAATTAAAAAAAAAAAATGTTATCCTAAAAATTCTTTTAGTTTTAGACATAAGCAGGTGTATTATTTGGTGACTTGCGCTTCTGTCGTATTCAGCGTACATCCAAGCAATAAGGCACAACAGGGTGTGCGTTGTGGTGGGATAACAGCACACCTAGGGTGGGTCGAAGCACAAGGCCAAAGGCTTTAATGATTATGCAATGAACGAATGCAGAAAATCTGAAGCTTTAACTTTATTGCCATTAAATGTGGCCATGACATTGAGATAAAGTAGTCCCTTACAGAACTAGTCTGCATCACTTCACGTTGTTTGCATTTCCTTTTTTTTTTTTTTTTTTTGCATATTAAAAAAAAAAAAATGTAATGGAAGCAAAAAAAAATCTGAAGATTTAACTGTACTGCAATTAAATTTAGCCATAACATAGAGATACTGTAGTCCCTTTTCATGTCGTGGACTGCCTTTTTTATTTTATGTTTTATACATTAAGAAGAAGCAAAAAAACAGAATGACTGCATTGTAACAAAATGTAAACATATTTATCCGCATTTACTGTACTCTCTTGCAGAGCTACCCTGCATCATTTGTTTATTAAATTTTACTGTTAGGTTGAACAAATATGATTTTAGTTGCTTTAGAGTACTTGTGCTGGTGATGGTTTGGAGGCAAATGACGCCAAGCTCCTGGACACAAGCATGTTGTCCGTTTCCTGTTGGAACGGATTATTTTTTCACTAAACCAGCCAAAGGCACATCTGTGGGCCAAGCCCTTTCTACCCTGAAAATATCAGACCAAAATTCCAAACCATCTGGATGCTAGATGATGACAAAAAAAGGCAAAAAATTGTGATTTTAAAACAGAAAAACATTTTTCACTATCCGAATCTCAGAATCCACACATCCAACAGGACCAGAACTTGGCATATCAAGAGATCTACCCCTTGAGATAATGCATACGAAATGTCATGCAATTCCTTTGAACAGTTTGCGAAGATATTAAAGTGCGAAGTATCCAAGATGGCAGTTTAAGATACTTGTCTTGGATTTCAATTCAAGAGATGGAATGTTACTATGTATGGAATACAATAATTCAAATCTCTGCTAAGTTCTACTGGCAGAATGTTCACCCCCACTGTCGCACAACAGAAGGCCTTAGATGGAACCAGGGCTTATGTTTTATCTGTAGCAGGGTAAACAACACAGATTTCCCCAGTAAGCAGGTGAGGATAGGAGGGGGAGTTTTCATGATCAACCAAGAAACGCCATTAATTAAAATTGTAAGTGCTATATTATTTCATTTTTTAAGTTACGCATGTGAGTGTGAGAGAAGATGCTTATTAGGGCAGATGACATTTAATAATGTTTTAAAATTTAAGCCAGTTTTATTTTTAGGGCCTAGTTCAAGGTTTTTAGTATGTAAAGGTTACCGCCACATTTGTGATGGCAGTCAGATACAGTATGTTTGGTACAGTTGATTTCATATGTGAAGAGGCTACTGGTCCTTCTTCCAGCGCTGTTGTGGGACCAGCAGCACTGGGTTCCGAGCTACTCACCCAATCAGATTACTGAATTTTTTTTAGTCATGTTATAATTCCAGTTGTACAATGCTAGTTACGGTAAAGTTGATCGGTACCACGTACCACGCGTCATTGTGCATTAACGGTATACATGTTATTCGGTGGGTACTGCAATTGCGCACCGCTCGATATACTGTGCTACCACACTGCATCAAGCACTGTATTTGCCCATATCCAGTATACCAAGCCATATCCCCAAAATATACACAGAGTCCAGGGAGCATTGTATCTCATCAGCTTTTGTTACTAGCCCGAGATCTGTATTTCCAATTAGTTTCCCAACACTTTTTTCTTTCTTAAGCCTAGAGCCTAATGCCTGTTCAAAATCAGCAAAGTGCTGCAGTGCCTTGTGTCTGTCTTCAGGGCCTCTTACTAGCAGGCAAGTAACATCTGCGCAAACAGAAGCGTGTATTCCAGTGGCCTTGACATAATAGACACCGAATGGTCCTGTCCTGCTTTATTTTCCGCAGGAGTGGATCCAGTCAGAAAGCATATAATATAGGGCTAAGTGTACAGCCCTCCCTGAAACACTAACAGCTGACATTGTGTGCCATGCTGCCTGTTTACTAGTGCCTGTCTACTAATAGTGCAACAGATGCCCTGTGTACAAAATGTTCACCCATTTGAAATGACCTGTAAGGGAGGGGGTAACATTGTTTTTTAATTTTTATCTTCCTGTGGTGGATTGGAAAATCCCAGCTTCCTCCAGTACTAGAAAGCAATGCAGTCCAGAGTGGCTTCCTGGCCCAGGGTATCTTGGAACCCAGTAGGTGGAGAGAGAGCTGTACTGGACCTGGTCCTGCACAACTGTGGGCGTGTTCAGGATGTGGCAATGGAAGAGCCACATGCAGGTAGAGGCCACCATGCAGTGTAGTTCTACCTGGATATGGACAGGGGGACTGTCAGAACCAGGACAAGGGATTTGGACTTTAGGAGGTCTGCCTTTGGTAGAATGGGAGAAATTATAGTAGGTCATCTTGCTGGGATCAGATGGGAAATCGATGTAGAACACAAATGAGCAGTAACAAAGAAGGAACTGATGGAGGCCACTAGCAAGTGTGTCAGAATCAAAAGTAAGAAATCTAAGGCCAGAAAGCCCAGCTGGTTCGGCAAAGTGGTGGCAAAAGTTATAGGTGACAAGGGGGCAGCCTTCTGGAGGTAGGAAGGTACTCAGAAGAAAGAGGATAGGACGGATTACTCTAAATCAAGGGAGGCGAGCAGAGCATTTAGGATGGCAAAGGCCAAAAAGGAAATGCAACAAGCACAGGATGTAAAAGAAGGGGTGAAGGCCTTTTGCCAATAAATAAGGGAGAAAAGGAACAGCAAAGATAAAATAGGTTAAAAAAGAGGGGTGTTTGGCAGAGTAATGAAGAGAAAGCGGAGGTACTTCAGTACTTCTGTTCAGTCTTTTTTTATTTTATGTTTGTTTTGAAGTAAACAGTACAAAGTACCTCATGCAGGGTAACAAAGCAATAGGATATTCAGCAATACAGCAGTATAGCTAATCATACAGTTGATAAATAGTTGTGCAGCCCCTGTAATCTTTTACAATAGGAGATAGGGGTTCCATGTAGGTCTTACTTAACAGAAGGAGTTATCCTAAATGCCAGCCATCTCAGTGGCTTTGGAAAATCCCAGTTTAGGTAGAACTGACTTAGCCAAGTTTAACTGCAATCACTATGGACTGCTGTTTTATCCAATTCACAGGATAATAAAAATTAGAAATAAACATGCTCCCTCAAGCACCCCGCACTCGGCCATCTCTGTAAAAGGTTTATTCAAAGTTCACTAAATTCCAAAACAATAACTTTGGTGAAATCCAGATATCCCCACACAGATTCATTTAAAGTCCAAATCGGTGCAACAGGCAAGCCGACACGTCAAAACTGAGTTCAAGTTTCAGGACTTACCACTTCTCCCACAAGTATAAGCAGTCAAGGAAGTTACCCCATAAATGATTCTTAGGATCTAAGTGTCCTACACTAAGGTGCCCATCCATAAGCTATCAAAGATTCCTACCTTATTATACCATTAGGGGGAAATAAGACAAGATTTGGTAATAAAAGTTATGAAGTTACTAGAAATGATCTAGAGAACTATAAAAAAAACTCCTGACTGTCCCAGTTAGCTATATCTATTGGAAGAAGTTACTGCCATCAACTAAATTGGGTCAGTCCTCATCTGACTTTCCGATCGCATCCCCGTCCAAGTGGCCCATCTCCCACGTGGCAAATTCTTTCTCAGTCCTCTCCAACCATCTCACAGCGTTCTTTGGCTCCATGAATTGCCACAACTTCCCAGCGTATGTGATCCTAAGACTTGCTGGCAGTAAAAATGAGTGAATGATGCCAAGCGCTCTTCAGTCGGACCCCATCAAAGTGCTTTCTGCAGGTCTGAGTCTGGAAGGAAAGGTCTGGGAAACACTTCACATCCTAGACGTTTTATATCAAGCGGGTAAACCGCGCACTGCCAACAGAATCATGTCCCTGATTTCAACACCAGCAGTCCGCACCATAACCATTCGAGGTACGCTGGTATCCATTGGCCTTATTTGTGGGTTCACCTGGTATGCTTTCTTGAAGTTGTTCCAATCAAATTATCCAGGGGTAGATATTGAAGCCTGTAGCCACTCCACCATAAATGTAAGAAGGTTGAGCCCCTCAACACCCTCTGGTATTCCTACAAAATGGAGATTACCTAACTACACCTCATTTTCCAGGGCCTCAAGCCTGCCCTGGAGCTGCGTGTTTTCTCGTGTCATGGTGGTGACTGTTGCTTGGGTGTGAACAGTTCTCTTCTTACACTCCGCAACTGTACCAGTACATTCAGTCAGGGTGGCATCATGTTTCTCAAGTCTTGCCAGCGCCTTTTTCCATTTTGGCATCCATAGATTTCATAGTTGCTAGCATTTGCTGCCATGGCGGTCCAGTTGCAAATTCCACAGCAGGCTCTGTTTCAGAACACGAGGTCTCTCTGGCCTTCCCTGTTTTTGCCATGCTAGGTTTTGAAGCTGCCTTGGACGAGCCTTTTTATTTCCCCATGTCGAATTTGGACTCCATCGATAACCCAAACTTATGGGAGTCTGATCCACCAAATGTTTTGAAGGTCTGTTGAGTTTACTTTATATTTATTGGTATTTAAATGGCGCTGATGTGCAGTGGGCTTAAAGAAGCTTCCTGCCTGGAGATCTGCTCTCTAGCACCCCCCCTCTGTTCAGTCTTCACTAGAAAGGACAGGCCAGTACCTCAGGGGAGAAGGGGGGTGGGAGCAAAGAGAGTGGAAATCACGGATGGCATTCATGCTGAAGGGGTACTTAAGGGCCCTGAAGGCAGTTAAAGCCCCAGGGCCAGGTATACACTCGAGGGTCCTAAAGGAGCTGGTGGAGGCTCTCATGGATCCCCCGGCAGACCTGTTTAACACCTCTCTCAAGTAGAGGATTGTACTCCAGGATTGGAGAAGTGCACATGTGGTGCATCTCCACAAAAGTGGGCCAAAGCATGAACCAGAGAACTACAGACCTGTTAGTCTAATCTTAGTAGTGGGCAAGCTGATGGAGTCAATCCTGAAAGAGAGACTGGTGAACCTTCTGGAGGATAATGGGCTCTAGAACAAGAGGCAGCATGGGTTTATGGGAGGGAGGTCCTGCCAGATAAACCTAATCTACTTCTTCAGCTGGGTGACCAGGGCAGTGGACAGGAACCAAACAATTGATATCCTATACCTGGACTTCAGCAAGGCCTTCAACTCTGTACCTCACAAGAGACTGGTCAGAAAGCTAGAAGACCTCAGGGTTGGGGCCAAATTAGTTGCATGGGTCAGAAGTTGACTAAGGACAGAAGTCAAAAGGTGGTGGGGATTCTCTGAAGCTAGGCCTGTGACTAGTGGAGTCCCACAGGACTCTCTGCGTTTAGCCTGGTGGTGTTTAGCATAAGTGACATCATGGATGGGATTGGGGTAAGATATGCCTGTTCATGGATGACACAGAGCTCTGTGGAAGGGTGTACATGGAGAAAGGGAGACAGGAACTCAGGGAAGACCTGGCTAGGCTAGAGACTTTGTCTGGCATTTGGCAACTGAGGTTCAATGCTAATAAGTGCAGAGTTATGCACTTGGGGATAAAAAACCCAGGGACTAGATACTGGTTGGGTGGTGTACAAGTATCCAGGTCAGAGAAGAAGAACCTGGGTGTAACTAACAAGAGTGACCTGAAACACTTGGCACAATGCAGGAAGACTATGGCCAAAGCAAATTGAATGCTGGACTACATAGCCAGGGAAATCACCAGTAGGATGGCTAAGGTCATTTTATTACTGTACAGGTCCCTAGTGAGCCCACACCTGGAGCACAGTTTACAGTTTTGGTGCCCTCTCAAGAATATTGCCTTGCTGGAAGGAGTCCAAATTGGTGCAGCAATGATGATCCAGGACCAACAAGGCAACACCTATGAGGAAAAGCTCAAGGGGCTGAACATGTACTCTCTTGAGGACAGAAGGGAGAGGGAGACATGATTGAGACCTTCAAGCACCTTAAGGGTATAAACTGGGGAGCAACGAGGGTCTCTTCAGCCTTAGTGGAAATAAGACTACTAGGGTAACAGCCTGAAGCTGGTGTAGGGAAGGTTCAGAAAGGAGCTGAGGAGGCACTTATTCAATGATATGGTAGGGTGGAGGCTGAGTGGAATAAGTTGCCAGAAGAGGTGATATCTCTAAAAATAGTGAAAAGCTTCAAGAGAGGTCGGGATAGGGTGAGGGGGAAGTTGTAGGTGGGGGAGAAAATAGGGTGAACTTGACAGTGGCCATGTGGTATATGGGGAGGGGGCAGTTCTCTGTAAACGCAGTGTGAACTGTACATCCTAGCAGACAAAATGGAACACAAGACCTTTATCTGCTGGCACATTTGTATGCATGTTCGCATTTTTACAAATTCTGCTGGTATACGTAGTATTCTAAGACTAATAGCATGAACTCATGCTGAACTTTATCAAACGCCTTCTCCTGAGCCAAAGATGGGAGAAAGGCCCTCTGCATCCCCCGTAGAACCACTGTTGAAAACCTCACAAAACAATGAAGGGTTATTCTGAAGCTTCCTATCTAGAATAGCACATTTTATTTATTTTATTTTATTTAAACAGCAGTTTGGAAACCTTTGAGCCATAGGCTCATTTACAAAGGTACCTTGTCACAGTAAGACAAACGAAAATACACAGTATAGCAGTACAACAGATAAGTATAACAGTAACTTAAGACATAGATACAAACAAGCTGGTACAGGTAGGATTGATGCAAACAATACCAGAGTTATGTTGTCCTTAGCAGCTTAGTAGTAAGCTTTGTCATAAGTATTGAGTACGGCTTTGACTAATGGCAATTACAGCATCGGGTGTTAATAAGGTGGTTACGTAAGGAAGTTTTGAAGCACGATATAGTTGGAGCTTCGGAGATGGACATTCTGTCATCCTGTCTCCCTTTCTCCATGTACACCCTCCCACAGAGCTCTGCGGACATTCCTTTGTTCTTAGTAAAGCTGCAGTGCTGGAAAAAAAATGTTTTTCCAAAAAAGCTAGTAGCAAGGGATCCAGAGCCACAAACACCCTTAAAAATTGGTTGGACCCGACACCTCTTGCTGCACTTTGCTGGCCACCATTTTTGGAAAGAGACCCCCAGTACCATAATCAAGAGGCCCACTCTGTCATAACTCTTGTTCAAGATGTGAAATACACTGAAATAAGTATGATGTGAATAAAAAAATATGAGACGAATCTGGAAAAGTTGAAATTTTACCAAATAAGATCTAGAACCTTCAATATTGCTCAGATCAGTCTACAATTTTTACCAGTTGTGCACATTGAGGCTGTTCACATAAAACAAGTCTCATTGTCATCACGTCTTTACAGTACGGACCAGTATATGCAATTATTTTAGGAAAATATTTCCAGAATTGCTGATTGTTCGGCTAAATTCTTTAATATACTTCATGCCGTCTCCTCTGACAAAGTAATCATTGCATTTATATTACATTATACCATATTTAAATTTTCTACTATGTTTCAGCTTTCATTTAAAAGACACCTGATTCAAATATCATGATTTATGACTGAGATATTCTGTTTTATGTATCCATACCCCCAAATGGACGTGGTCACCGTCCTACCCAGCATTTGCCAGTTTTGGCCATATATGCATTTCTAGTTTGATTTTGGTATGTTTGAAATACTTTATAGGAGTTTTGTGATATTAATAATCTGCCTATTTAGGGAATGCTTTTAATGTAATCAGTGTGATGCTTTGTGCCAAGTATTTACTGTATAATGTGTATATTTGTATTTCAGATTTATGACTGATCAGCCGTGAAGCCAGCATCGCAAGTCGACACTAAAAGGTGGCGACCAAGCATAAATTATTCCTGCTGGCTCGTTTGTCAGCAAGATGCAAAACGTGGCCCTTTACAAAGATTTAGCAGAACTTGGATAGCCCGCCTTCTTGTATGCAGTTCAGAACCGTGCTGATGATGATGCTTTCTGACTGGAAATGGACGTGCTATGTAAAGATGAATTCCTAGCAAAGTCCCCAGTAATACATGCAAGTTGTCGCAACGCATACACCAACAAAAAAACTGCAGAGTTTCAGAACAGGACAGTGAACCTAGTCCATCTCACGTGGTCACGCAGTCTTCAATCAACAGCCTATTTGATTACAAGAGTAAATGTTTTGTGTGTGAAAAGCAGTGGGATAAAAGGGAGAACAGGAAACTGTTGATGACTGCAACTGCTGATCATCAAAAATCAGTGTGGCAAAAACCAAAAGACCTCAATAGCAGTACCATGTTAAATAAGTTGCAAGGGTTTGGGGATGAATGCCTAGATCTGATGGCACATGATTTTCAATACCATAGATCATGTCTTAATGACTATATAAATAGAACAGTCATGGAAGGCGATGACAACTATGACGTAGGGTTCTGGTGCCTAAGTTCTCAAATTGCTAGGTCAATGTTTGACAATAGAAGTGCCTTCTATATCGCTAAACTTCATGACATATATCGCCAGTGGTTAAAAGATCATGGTATAGATGATGCAGCATCCTACAGGTCAGCAAGTCTGAAAAGACACCTACTGACATACTACACTAATCCCAGTGGCTGTAGGGTAACCACAGTTCCTCAGAAAGGTACATCAAGTCTCTTGTGTTCAGCACAATTGAATGTTGGACAGTTGCTTTCTGAAGTTGCCAAGTTAAAGCAATCTATGGAAGAATCGGAATATACAGAAGAAAGTGAATGCAATCTCGATAGACTCAGATGGGTGCAATTATGTTCAGTTACACTGTAGCAAAATTAATAAGATCTGAACTAAAAGAGTTTGGCAGAGAAGAACGTCAAAGGATTACATCAGCTAAAGAGTGCACATTACAAGACCAAAGACGCGTGTGAAACAAAACTGAATGGGCTGGATATTTAAACTGCGCCCAAAAAGTGCGCAATAGCAGGAGCAAGCACAAGTCAATTGCGCCCATGCACAATAGACGCGATATTCAAAAATGGAGCAAGCCAAATTGCGCAAACAGCCAACGTCTGAATATCGCACAACTTGCGCCATAGCGCAACTAGGAAGGGGAAGCTGAGCAGATACGATGCGCTATAGCGCAACAAGGGCATTCCAGCTGAGCAGCCCAGAGGCACCACAGCACAAGCAGGGAGCCCCCCGCAGTAGAGCAATGGAACTGAACAACCAGGGAGGTAGGGACCCACCACCCATGCCACAGATGGGCACAGGAACACACTGCAGAACTGACAGTACACCCCAAGCACAGCACAACTGGGGGAGGGACGGAATATCCACCGGCCCATGGGGACAACCAAACAAAGCACAGCTGGGCCATGTTGCCCCAGCACACCCACCGGCAAGCTGAGACTGCCACACAAGGGCAGACCACCCCATGGTACAGCAGCCCCCCCCCCTCGTGCACAGCACACTCTGCACCGTGACCCCAAGACAACCCCATGAGCAGTGACCATCACTGCAGGAATCCCTCATGCATACCCCCCCACTGTCACACTGCAACCCCATGTACCACAGAACCATACAAGCCAGACCCACCATGAGCACCCAGCAGTGGGTGGCAGCACATGGCAATGCAACAATGGCAGCCACAGTGCCAACACGCATAGTCCCCCTGAGGCACAGCTGAGATACCGAACATGTGTCACCACAAGAGGTACCCCACACGGGAAAGGGCGTGCTCCTGACACCACTGCCATTGATGCAGCACCCTGCACAGTAGACAAGTGTCACAGCGCGACCCACCACGAGCCACAGCAGCCAGCACAGACACCCACAGTGCTGCGTGGAAGCATGCAGCACACCAGATGCAACACAGCGCAGGGGCAAACACACACCCATACCCTCGGGGGCACCAACACAGGGACGCAGTAGTGTGGCAACCAAGCCCCTAGTGTGGGCCCATGTAAACTGTGCATACACAGCCTGCAGTCCACCATGGCACAGGGGTGACACCCACCCTGTGCATGAATTGTGGCCCTGTACGCCACCAGCATATGCTTGGATCACAAGTCACAGACAATGGTGCACAGACCCTGCAACACACACAAGCCACAGCATGGAGGTGGGACAACAACTGTGGAGGCCACAGTGTCACCCAAGGCAAACATGCACCTCACCAGTGACAGAAGGCAACCCAGCATTGTGACGGTCACAGTGGATGACCTGCAGGGACAGCCACCACTGACAAGGCAGCAGACCTTGCAGGCCACAGACATGCAAGGGTGTCAGCTGCACAGGCCAAGGACA
The DNA here is from genome assembly GCA_016271365.2 of Neoceratodus forsteri. Lineage (NCBI taxonomy): Eukaryota > Metazoa > Chordata > Ceratodontiformes > Ceratodontidae > Neoceratodus > Neoceratodus forsteri. The sequence continues at coordinate 401,351,660 of JADMNL010000025.1, forward strand.
GGGGCACAATGGACCACTGCACACAGTAATGCAATGCACAGAGAACAACACACACCACAGATACCGACCGATTGCCACTCCCACACCAGAGACACTTCCCCCCCACACAGACACACACATACCCATGACTGAACCACCCTAGATGCCTTGCACACCACTGCAACTGAGCACCTATAGCCAGCTGCAAATCAGAGACCACCACAGTATTCATATCACGATATCTGTATTCAAAAATATAACAAAACAACTACTACTATATACATGTATATACAGAAATGGGGTGGAGGGACAGGAACAAGGTGGGGGTGGGTAGGGGCAGGGTGAACAATTGGGAGGGAAGGTGGGGTGTGAGGGTCGGTCAAAGGGAGGTTCAGCTCCATCAGTGGCGTCCAGCCTGCTCCACTGCTGCCTGGGGCCGTTCACGGGGACGTCTTCTCCTCCTTACCCCATGCCGATGGATGTCCCGTAGTATTGCAAGGGATTCTGCTGCCACACGAACAAGCTCCCGGATGGACTGCTCTATCCTGATGAGTATCCGCACACCTAGGACAAGGGATCAGAGTCGATGGGTGTGACTCTCCATCCCCCTGCAGCCCACCCATCATGCATGGCATACAGCCATGTGCCCCTCTCCTGTGATGGTATGCATCCACCCACAGTGACCATGTGCACAAGACATGCCCAACCAGGCAGCAACAGCCATGTGTACCACTGCACACAGACCCACACCGCCCATGTCCAGCACAGCACAACCAAGGCCGTACAGTAACGTGGCTATGCGGTGGGTAGGCAGTGCCACAGTCATGTGCTCAGTGCCACTGGACAGTGCTGACTGTCACATGTCACGTGCATGGCAGTGGCGTCCATGGATGGTGGCCATGCCCTGCTCCCCACCCTGTCATACAGCATGCAGTAGCAATCATGGTGTCATGGCACTCGCCCTCATCAGGTTGACGCTGGCATTGGGGTTGTTCCTGACACGCTCACGGTCAGCTTCCACCACCCTCCGATGCTGCTCCGTAGCCCTCCTCCGCTCTGCCACGCCTGTGGGAAACAAAAGGTGAAAAACACAGTACAAACCCAAAACATATTCCCCCTGCCCCAATGTGTGTGCCCACCCACCCAGCCAGACCCATCCATCCCATACCCTGTAAACACTGCCACAGCCAACCCTAGACCATCCCTCCCCTATGTGCTGGACACATAAGACAGTTTTACCCATATGGACCATACAGGTGTGTACATGTATCACCCACCTGGGCGAGGCACCACGCCTTCTGGTGCGCCGATCGCAGACATACCAGTCGCCTGGCTCTCTCCGTCGCAGGTCACCATACTGGTGCCTGCATTGTTCAGCCGACTCCTGCACCAGGCCACCTCCAGGTCACACCTTCCCAGACCGGTCCTGGTCCCGTCCAGTGGCACCCTGCAAATAAAATAGTGGGTTCCACAATGGCCGTTGGCCAGCTGCTGGGCAATTTCCTGGTGGCTCTCCAGCATTATAGGCTTGCAGCCGGGACTACGTGGAATTGCTGCGTACACGCCACCATTCCCTATCGCTGTCGTACAGCACGCTTCTCCGTCGTCTGTCACCGAACAGCGCGATAGAGCTGCAGACATGCCAGACGTATAGTGCCAAGGGGGCAAAGGTCGGGCACAGGGTTATGGGTCTCTGGTGCAAGGCCACGCACAGCGCCATCGGACGTCTATGCGTCTAGCGCAGTTGATCGCCTGTGTGACATTGCCATAGCGAACTATTGCGCAGTTGTGCCACAGCGCCATGTAGTGACCCTCCCCGTAGCACCACTGGCACAATGGTGGCCATGCCCTGAATTGCCTACTGCGCACAGCACGTCATCAGCATGGCAGACGCCTGCATAAGCTACCTGGGCATGTGCAGTGCCGTGTACTACACAGCCACATAACTGCGCCATTGGCTCAGCACGTTCAACCCTATTGCGCAACAGCGCAGTATTCAGCCGTCATATGCAGATCATCCGATCAGCCATTCAATGGCGCAGCAGCGTGATTTGCATCTCATTAAAGTTGCTCCAAACCTAATTTGCATGGATTGCACCATAAAACTGCGACACTGTTCTGCAGTGGCCATATTCGATTACTGCAGTTTATAGGTGAGTTGCATGCTGTGTGTTGTTCTGGACTGTGGTCATAGGGACTTGCTTTGTACTGCACAGTCACAGGTTACCACTGTCACCCATACAGGCTGAAAAATGACCGAGCGAGGATTGGGTGAGGAGGATGATGGTGGGGGAAGAGGAGGCCAAATTTTACCAAGGCCGAGATGGATGCACTCTAAGAGGCCTACATCGATCAGGAACCACTGCTCAGTGGACGGCGGGGCACCCCTCAGGCCCGTGCTGCTGCATGGGAGGGGGTGGCACGTGTCGTCAACCTGCACGGCAGCCACCAGTGCTCTGTATAGGAGTGTAAGAAGAAAATAGGTACCGACAGGAGGAGGGTGAAGGAGAAGGTGGCTGCCATCAGGGCGGCACGTGCTGCAGCAGGCGGGGGCCAGCCAGAGGTGGTGCAGCTGACTCCGGCAGAGGACAGGCTTACTGCAAGCATGCAGTGCAGTGCCATTGAAGGCGTTCCAGGAGGTGGCTTCCAGACAGATGGTAGCCCATCACTGCATGGTACTTCATGGTCTGGGGGGGGAGGTAGATCACATGCACTAACATGTCCTTACTTTCTTTTACAGATCCTGCACGTCTGCAGGGGTCAGCGGTGGAGGGCCTGTCCACTGCGGACAGCCGTCTGGAGTTGGAGGAGGGACCATTCACCTCCGCAGGTAGCCGGCGTGCATTGCAACAGTGGTCCGCCTGGCTGTTAACACTGATGTCGTTGAGACAGGTGTGGTGGAGGCCCTTCCTGTGTCCCAGCGGTCTGGCATCCAAGGATGCCAGCACGCTGTGGCTGTGGCACAGACCTGCACCATTGATGATGCAACGACCATTATGGGCAGTGACGTGTGTCACGGAATGAACACACAGCAGGACAGCAGACGCCCATGGACCTGGCTGGTTACGACGTGTGTGCCAGCATGTCAGCACAGTCCCAGGCTGTGCCTGTCAGCACCGGTGGGGCAGCACCGGTGGCTGGTCAGGTCAGTGGCACTGTTGCGGCCACAGCGGCGGAACAGACGATCCCTTGGGCACAGCAGGTGGAGGGGCAACAGCAGCAGTCACCCACCGGGACTGGGGGTACAGGGTTCAATGGTGGCATCTGTGCACCGCCTGTGGACTTGCCCATACCTGGCCCTGGTGAGTAGCGCCCACCCTCAAGGGGTGCTGAACATCAGGCCCTTTCATACCCTGAGGGGCAGGTTGCCGAGGCGGCAGAAGACCTCTTTGACGAGCACACCCGCCTGCTGCAGGCATCAGTACAGTAGCAGATGCGGCTTGCAACGTCCGTGAAGGCACTGTGTGTGTGGCCCTGGAGCAGATCATGGAGCAACACAGCAGGGACACCGATAGGATCCTGTCATGGATTGACCATTTGCGGGAGGATGTGACTGCTACCATTGACAGGCTACCACAGGCGTTGGTCGCTGTTGTGGCCACAATGGGCACACAGTCAGGTGCCCATGTGTCGCGCTCACTGCGCAGTTCGCTATCCACTCTCCGTTCCTGGCGTCGTGCAACACCCACCCTGTCGACGCCGGGTTCAGCTGTGGGCATCCCGAGCACTCCTGGTGCAGGTTTGTTCAGTGTGCTGCAGACACCTGTGCGGGCACGGTCGCGTTCGCGCAGTGGAACCCCTGGTGGACCATCAGTGCCACCCCATGAGGCCCGTGCTCAGCCTGCCAGTGCCGCTGGGTCTCAGCGGGGCCGCCCACGCATCCGAGGCGGATGTGGTACTGTGCCGCAAGACTGACCTGTCTCCCAGTGCGGGCACTGGTGCTGCCCTGTGTGCATTGTGTGTGTTGGGCAGTGCACTGGTGGGTGCCCAGCCCTCCACGCAGACACACGGTCCACCTGCACACCCTCCCGACTGCTGTCCACAGGTGCGTGTGCATGATGATGCCTGCATTGTGCTGCACACCAAAGTGCGATGGTGCCCAGCATCTGACACATGCACATAGACAGGCGGTGGACGTGGTGGCCGGTGGACATGTGTGTTGCTAGTGTCTGTGTTCTGGCTCTGTTGTGCACTGTGTGCCTATTGTGTGTGTGTGTGTGTCTGTCTGTCTGTCTGTCAATGTGGCGTGTTACTGTTCACCCCTCCCTGGTTGTCTGTGTGTGCTTCTGTGCCCTGCCACTTCCCCTGCCATCATGCACCCCTGATGTGTTTCCATGTGTGTACGTGGGTTGTGCCCTAGCCACTGGTGGTTGCACATGGTCCCATGACTTACCTGTGTTGGCTGAAGTGCTCCTCTGTGATGGTGCCCCGGTGCAGCTGGGCCAGCCGGATCAGTCGGGGGTCCCGTCATCCAAGGGGGGCTGCCCATCCCCATCATCACCGGAGTCACTGTTCTCCCCATCACTGTCCCCCTCTTTGACCTGTACGGCTATCCCACAGTCTTTGGCCATGTTGTGCAGGATACAACAGGCCAGGAATATCGCACAGGCCTTTGAGGGGCTATACTGTAGGGCACCGCCGGAGGTGTCCAGGCAACGGAAACGCGCCTTCAGCATCCCAAACACCCGCTCAATGATATTGCGTGTGGCAGCATGTGCCTCATTGAAGCATTTCTACGATGGGGTCGTGGGCCGCTGGTAGGGTGTGAGCAGCCAGAGACGGAGTGGGTATCCACTGTCACCTGTGTGGAGATAGTGGAGGTTAGTGTCTTGTTGAGGCTCAGACTGCCCCTAACCCTGTGTGCCACACCCATGGCACCTGTGGCTTACCCCACCTTGCCCACAATTTGTCAGTTCTACATGCATACTCACCCACTAGATGTCCTGTGGGGATGTCCCCACTCTCGAATCGATGGCACAGTGCTGACTAGTACCATATGAAAGAATCATGTGCTCCCCCAGGGTGCGTGGCACAGAACATTGATGATGCGCCCACTGGCATCACACACCACCTGGCAGTTGACACTGGCATATCCCTTCTGATTCATATAGGCGACCCCATCAGGGCCAGGTGGCGTGCGAATGGCCACATGGGTGCAGTCTATTGCCCCTAGCACGCCAGGCATACTGCTACCCTGTGGAACTGCTGTATGTTTGCTAGGCCCGCCGCGGGTGCTGGGGAAATGGATGTACTCCGCGAGCATGTGGCAGCAGTGCGCTGAGGAATTGGGTGAGGCTGCGTGATGTGGCCGACTGTGTTATGCCTGTGGTGTCCCCTGTTGGTCTCTGGAAGGTACCCGTGGCGAACAAGCACATGCAGGCTGTTACCTTTGTCTCCACTGACAGAGCATGACTCCGTCGTGTGGGTGCCTGCATCACATCACTGCACAGCTCACAGAGCCGCCTCAGTATTGCCCTGTTCAGGTGGTACCAGCCCACTATCTCGACATCTGAGCACAGCTCAAAGCTGGTGTGGGCTCGGTACTCCCTGTTGGGGGTGTACCACCGACGGGCCCTTCCACGGCCACGTCCCCCTGCAGCATGCCTTCTCACCCCCCTCATTACGGCTTCCATGCGGAAGGTGGCACTGTCCATGTCCCTGGCTTGTGTCCCCCCCAGCTGTTGCTTTGTACCCCCTGCTGCCCTGACTGCTACCTTTCCTGCACCGGGTACACCTACTGGCCTCTGCACTCTGTGGCCCCACACACCTTCCCTTGCCCCTATTCTGTGTTGTGGTTTCCCTGGCCTGCCCTCTTTGTCCCTCTTGCTCTGTCTCTCTCCCTGCCTCATGTGGCTTCCCTGTAGCGTTCTTGCGCCTCTTCCTTGCTCCTTTTTATTTTGGCTCATTTCCGCTATGGCGCAACTTCCGCCTGCTCCACTGTTGCGCATTGCGCAAGTCTTTGAACATCGCACTGTGCACTTTATGCATGGTTTCACCCCCTTCGGTTGCGCATGCCTTTATTAGCATTGCGCTGTTGCTCAGCATGTTTTCAGTGGCGCAACTGCCTCCTGTTGAATATCGCAGAATGGCGCATTTTCTGACTTGCACTGGCGCAACCCTATTGCGCATTGTGCAACCCTTTTGAATATCCGGCCCAATGTGTCTTACGAAGCAGCTTCAAAACGTGTGGATACTACTCTCTACAATCATGTGGCCTGGATGCTTACTGATGCTACTCCAGAAGTAGGCAATGATGGGAGAGTTCAGCTAAACCCAAAACAACACGAGCGAGTACTGAATCTTGGACAAGACATGTGTAGCCGTTGCTGATGTTCCAGCATTAAAACATGTTGATACTGCCCTACACATACTGAAGGCCACCTGGAGCAAGACGTCTGTAACCATGCTAAATAGATTTGGAAAAAGCATTAGCTACCAAGATGCCCAACGTTATATTGCTACCATGGCAGCAGCTGCTGATGAGCAGGAAGCTCAAGATGTGTTTTTTATACCCATGAATCTGAAGTCAAGTCGATTCGCACACTCTGCAATTGACAACCTAGACTTCCATGAGAGTACAAAGGATGGCAAAACTGTGCATGGAACATTGCATGCAATATATTGGTATGCTGATGAAGGTGAGGATCAACAGTCATTGGCTGTTAGGGTGCCCCAGTTAAAAAAAACGTGAGTTTTCTCACACACATCTTCAACAGTTTCAAGCAGAGAAAAGCAGTCTTACCCTCAAAGATTGCCAGAAGAATCGCTCACTTACTGGCATGGTAATAGCACCACAGCAGACCAAAGAGCCACTTCATCCTGTAGACTGGCTTTGGCATTTAGTGAATATGGGTCCCACACTTTTAGATGTTATAGAACAATCAAAACCTGTTACATGGTCCTCCTTTTATGAATTCGTTACCCAATATAAAGTACAGGCAACTGTGATTGGGTATGGGCATTTCTTTCCAGAACCTCCTGTAAACCCTGATGTGGTCGAAGCATTAGTTCAGTATTGTATGAAGGTCACTCAGAAAATTGGGCAGGAATTCTGCATAATTACCTGTGATGAAGCCATCTGAGATCGCTCTTGGCACTCGGAAAAAGAAGCCAGAGAAGTATGGCAAAGTTATCCTTCATAAACTGGAGTAGAGGATCTCCTTGTTGAAGCCGATGTTTGCCTCTGTGGTACTTCCAACAAAATCGTATCAGGCAAAGACTATTATGCTATACTGAGAGCCCATAGTCTAATTCATCCTGCCATTTATGATCTACACTGGAATGCATTTGAAAGTTGTCTCCTTGGCAAATATGACAAAGACATGGAGTGCATACCATTGCTCTCAGAAAGTGTTCAAAGACTGAGAGATGCCGTAGATGCCAAGGATGCACAAAATGCAAATGATTCATACGTCCAAACAGCTGGCCTACTGGAAGAAGTAGACACATTAATAAATGAGTTCCATGAGGCAAAGATTGAAATCCCCAACAAGACTCTGGCTTATGTACATGATTCAGATTCTAAATCACTACATCTGTGCTGAGTGAGCTGGACACTGGGAGCAGCACCTGGCTGAAGTTGAGAAAATGCTTCCGTATCTTGTGGCTGCTAGTCATCACAAGTGTTTCCTGCATTCCCCATTGCCTTGCCTGTCCACTATAAAAGACCTGCCAGCCACAGCGCCCGACATTACTGAAGTGTTCAGATTTCGCAAATTCACCAGGTGCTGAACAGTTGGTAAGTTTAATGGTGTGTGGACTGATATGGCCCTCGAGCAGACGTAAAACAAAGATGTTAAGACCCAGCTTTTCCATGGCATAACTCGGCAGCCTGCCACTATGGAGAAATACCTGTGTTCATTACCAGCACTGACAGCTCTGAACAAATGAAGGTGATGACTCACCTTCATGGCACTGATGATCACAATCACCATGGAAGCTCTGAGTATACAGCACAGCAGGACAGTACAGCAATTAAAACTGAAGAATGTGATCACTGGCAGAACGGTCAGTCCATTCACCTGTGATACCAGTGATCTTTTGACCATTTCTACTGGTCAAAAGGTCACATCAAATGACTTCATAGCAGTCAAAGAAAAAGGCATTGCAGCCTTAACTGCAGCACAACAGAGTGGTTGTGAAAAAGTTAAAACTGTAAAGCTTCAGATATTCACGAGTAAAGCCAAAACAACCTCACACATTCAGAAAGTGAAAGAGGTCTATGAAGAGGAGAGCAATTTGGTCAGGAACTTGTACTTTATCCGCAATCTGGATGATAACAAAAAGGTAGAAGCCTTCATTCACGAGTGAACAAAATATCCCTCGGCTCTTGTTTGAGCCACATGCTGACCTTCCCCAAGGCTATACTAGGCGCAAAGGCAACAAAGCTGATTACCTGGGTGCCCTAAAAGCTTGGTGAACTGTGTCCAGAAGGAGGTAACTTGCCATCTTCAGATGAAATTACTGTACTAGTTGTTGATGCAATGGCATTTGTTCATCAGTACAAAAGTCTTGATAGTCATAGTTTTGGTGACTTGCAGGAGAAGTATGCAGATACGATACTTCAAATAAAGCCAGAGAGCTGCAACTGCATCAGCATTGTATGAGGTAGGTATGATGTTAGTCCATCAGAAAGCGTAAAAAGTGAGGAGTAAGAAAAATGGGAAAAGCTTCATTGCACAGAGCAGAGCATATGAATCTCAGGAATCCCTGCCCATCCCCTATTGGAAAGACCTCATTGCCAATTCCCAAAACAAGGTCAGTCTCCTTGATTTCTTGGGAGGTGCTTGGGTAAAGCACAACACTCTGCAACCAGAAGGCTGTAGATTGATTCTTGCTGGATTGTTCAAGGACCCTGAACATATACTCCCTGGAAGACAGGAGAGAAAGAGAGGGGACATGATTGGGACTTTCAAGTACTTGAAAGGATAAATAAGGTTGTTAAGGAGATCTCTTTAAGCTGAGTGGCAGCCATAACACAAGGGGACACAGTCTTAAGCTGGAGGGTGGAAGGTTTAGCAGGGAGGTCAGGAAACACTTCTTCACAGAGAGGGTGGTGGACACTTGGAATGTATTGCTGGAAGAGGTCATCTCGAAGACAGTGGTCAGCTTTGAGAGGCTGGGATAGGCATGGGGGAAGGTAAAGATCATGAGTAGGTAGGATGGGAGGAGTGGAGAGGGCAGGGACATTAGCTCAAGCTGTGGACCCTGCAGTACGAGCAGACTTGATAGACCAAATGGCCTTCTTCTACTGGCTTCTTTGTATGACCCAGGTCATTCCGTTCTTCTCTCAAAAGACAACTTGGTAGTAATTTCTGAATTGTCATGTACAAAATATGAAGAAGCAGATATAAGAATAATCTCCCATATCGCATTTTGTGTAAACGCACTTCGATATCGGCGAGTATTAGTGACGGCCATGGGCACTGATGTGATCATAATGTGCATCTGCTATAGCACTCAGATGACTGGTCTAGAAGAGCTATGGGTTCAGAAGATGGGCGTGTACCTGCCATGCCATTCAGTAGCAGCTTCTCTTAGCACTATGTGCAACATGGACACATCACAACCCACATCAGTTGTTCTTGGTGCTTACATCATAAATGACTGTGACACTGTCGGCTATCCCTTCAGAAGAGGAAAGAAACATATCTGCCCTTGAAAGATGTCACTGATGAGGTCATTTCAGCAGCGTGTGAGTTCTTCATGAGATTATATTACAGAGACGAGTTCAGTGGTGGCCTGGATGCACTTCGAGCTCACCTGTGTGTGACAACAAAGGGAGACCTACAGACTCTGCCACCAACAGAGGATGCCTTTAGAATTCACATGCTGCACACTCTGCACCAGATAGTAAAAGAACTAACAAGTCAAATCCAGCGCTTCTCGACCTTGCATTGGGTGAACTCTTCAAGAAGGCAGGCTGGTCCTGCATATCATGACAAAGGAACCAAAGCCAAAAGTGGCCGTGCAAACTTCAGAACTACAAATGCAAAAGAAACAAGTGCCAGTGAGTCTGCATTTGTGTTAGGGCAAATGCCTAATGTGTTATTGCATGGACTGTGTGTGTAAAACTGACCCCATGAAATGTAGTCGACTTCAGATGGCTCTGACTTTGGAAGACCGTGACAGTAACAGCGATTGTGACATTGAAGGTCACAACTGTATAAGACTGGTGAAAGTCATGAACATGATGTTTCGTATAGTGATGAGCTCATGCAATTGAATAAGTAGCCATTAGCAATGTAATACTAAACAGGAAATTCTACAGCCTTAGATCATTGACTAGGTTTTGTACATGCAGTTAACTATATCTTAATCATACAGTAGTTCTTTCCTTAATTCTAAACTATACTCTTTGTATTAAATTTGTAATTTTAGCACTGTTTAGTGTGATGCACCCTTGTTTTGATTCTTTTCTTACATCAATGAAACAAAATAAAAAGTTGTTTTGTGCATAAATGTTTCATTTATACGGATGTCTACAAATGTTGACCAAGTCCATTTGGGGGCATGGGTACACAAAATGGAATATCTCAGTCATAAATCATGATATTTGAGTCAGATTTCTTTTACATGAAAGCAGAAAATTGTAGAAGATAGAAATATGGTATAATATAATATAAATGCAATGATTACTTTGTCAGAGAAAACACCATGAAGTCTATAAATTTAGCTGAAAAATCAGCAGTTTTGGAAATATTTTCCTATAGTAATTGCATATACTGATCCGTACTGTAAAGGCATGATAATATGACTTATTTTATGTGAATAGCCTCAATGTGCATAACTGGTACAAATTGTAGGCCGATCTGAGCAATATTGAAGGTTCTAGAGCTTATTTGAGAAAATGTGAACTTTTCCAGATTTTTCTCATACTTTTAGTTCATGTATTTATTTCAGTGTATTTCACAACATGAACAAGAGGTATGACAGAGCAGGTCTCTTGCTTATGATACCCGAGTCTTTTCTTTCAAAAATGTTGGCCTGCAAAGTATACAGTAGCAAGAGGTGTCAGGTCCAACCCCATTCAGGAACCCAGGATCCCTGACTAGAGATACTCTGAGGATATTTCTTTCATCAGGCAACACCTATGGAACTATAGTCACCAGGCACTAGGACCACACAGAAACTTTCTGCAAGCAGTCCACTAGGAGCCATCCACAACGACGTCCTATGTTGGCACTCCCATATATAAGTGGGCGGCCCCTTCCCGCTTCAGTTCTTTTCCCCCCTGTAGATCATACTCACCGGAACCTGCACAGAGACACTGCCGCTATAGTCGACCACTATTCAGTATATTTCTCTTCCCCAGTTCACGATCACTTTTCGTAAGTGATACCCAACATTGTGTATGTCATCTAAAGTGCCTGCTAAGCTCTTCGGATACTGTGGATACAGTGAAAAGATTTGTCCACTTCTTCCGGGGTGTCTGAGTCATCAAGTAACACTGTAGGAACCTTCGGTGAAGGGGAATCCACACAGAAGATTTTCAGCAGTACAACTGGGGCTACCCATGCCATCGATGTCCATTGACATCACCAACCTTATAAAGGCATGAGTGGCCCTGCTCCCTCCTCGGTGCTTTCCCGTCGACCTGCTCACATGGGTCTCAGCGGGGCGCCAATGCAGTATTTGCGCCATTTTTTTGCCTATGGGTTTTTCTTCAGCTTTTTTCAGAATCTCTTTTATTAAAGCGATTCTTCTAATTTGGTTATGTCGAGAGTTAAGCCTTCAGTCTCTCTCTTCCATCGCTGCCACTGTGGAAAGAAAATTGCCTCCACAGACAAACATTCTATCTGTGTTTGCTGTCTTGGTCTTGACCATGAATTTTCTGACTTTGAGATCTGCTAGAAGTTTAATCAAACAACCCTCAAGCAATGCCAAAAGGCTCTTAAAAATTTCCAGATGGCCGGCCCAGTGGCATGGAGGGCTGAGGCAGTGATACCTTAACTTCTGCCACGCTGGCAACCCGTGTTCGCGGTGTGAGCAGGTCGTCTGGACGGCCGGGGAGGGAGAGGATCGAGTGTCCAGAGGACAGCTCTCCTCTCCCAGGGAGGGTGGGGAACAGAGACCAGCACCTGCCTGACACCTAGCGGAGGCTAGGTGTTGGCATGCTGGGTCCTGTACAAGGGGGAACGGAGGAGGAACAGCCGAACATCGTTCTTCATGTGGACGTGTGCAGCTCTGCCATTGTCTGCACTGCATGCTCCCCTCTGCAGGAAAAAGTGAAAATCTGGCCCCTGTCATGCGGCATGTATGTCCGTCCTCTGTAGTCGCCACCCCCGAGAAGACACCTCCCTGATGCTGGATCCAGACTTGGCGGGTTTTGTTGAGGGCTTCCCGCCACCCTGCCATAGAGGGTAAACTGTGAGAGAACACAGGAGGGGGTCTGAAGTTCGGGGACAGGGCTGGGAGGACGGCAATGAGATAGGGCTGACTGGGACGAGAGAAAAAGTACAGCAAAAAAATCAAATTTCCTGATGGATCAGCAGGTGGCCAGTTCCGGGCAGGAGTCCTCCAGGTCCCAGCCTGTGTCACCGACCAGATCGTTGAGCTCCCAGGACTCCAAGGCCTGAGACAATTCCTCGGAGAAAAGTCATAAAAAAAGGCCGAGATCATGACCGCTCTTCCGGTGTCGATCTCGTTCCCTGATGGCCTCTTCTCCTCCTCCTTCTGAGGGATCCTCATTGGCTGTGGCTGCACTGATGAGGAAGACTGCTGTCCCAGGTCTCTGTGCCCACCAGACCCATACTGACGGCACCACCACCTGATTCTCAAGGTGGATGGCTGTCGACCTCTGGGTCGTCGACCCCTCTCTCACCACTGAGGCTTGCCCCTTCTCCTTCTAGGCTACAGGCTGTTCGGGTTCTCAGGATACAGCAGGCGGGTTGTCGACACCTGTGCTGCCGAACCCCCTTCCGACGACCACTGTCAACTTGAACAAGGTCCTGCTTAAATTCACTAACATGCTACTACAGCAGTTGGGCACCTTTAGGCCCCCATTGCCAATGCCGTTGATGACAGCTTTGTCATCAACACTTGCTCGTCAGCCACGGGATGCTCCCTGTGGGCCGTCGGTGCATCCGACGCCAGACCCAGACTCGGAAGAGGTCGACATCGAGGAGGAGTACCACCCGCACCTCATTCTTCCTGATAATGAGGAGGAAGAAGAGGACCTGATAATGAGGAGGAAGAGATTCTACTCTCTGACAGATCTACTGCATCTTCTGTCAGTGAGGACTCAGTGAAGCATACTCCTAGGTCTCCTCCAGAGAACCCCACATATTTCAATGTGATGAAGCAGCTGTCCTCAGCCATGGGCTTCCACACTAAGGAAGTGGATGCCACCAGAAAGGAGCTGGTGGATTTCCTGAATCTCCCCCCAAAATCATTTCTCCAATTCTTCCTGCTCTGTGGAATGCAGCTGCAGCAGCCTGGCACAGGCCAGACATGGTACCAGCTGTGTCTCGCAGGGCAGATGAACTCTATCATGCCCCCTAAGAGCTCTCCTGCTATGCTGCCCAGCCTGAGACAGACTGGTCATCAAGGCAGCTTTAAGGCGGTGAAGCATCTTAGTTCCCTCCCCACAGATAAAGAGTCTCTCCGAATCGACCTCTGGGGCAAGAGGGTGTATGCCTCCTCCACCCTGGGTTTGAGGATTGCAAATTACATGTCTCACATGGTAAAATACCAAAATGCCAACAGGAAAAAGGGCAAGGCCTCAGTCCAGACCCTTCCAGATGGCACACAGAAGCAGGAGCTGCTCCAGTTCCTCCAAACAGCTGAGGATGTCGGCAGGCACCCCCTCAGAGCCCTCTTTGATATGACTGACACCATTGCTCCGGCAGCCGCCAGAGGCATATGCCTACATATGCACTTCTGGCTCGGAGTATCCAGGTTCACTGCTGATATACAGCAAAAAGTGCTTAATATCCCTTTTAATGGCACTAAGTTGTTTGGCCCTGATGTCAAGGATATTAATGATCTGGAAGTCTTGGGCAGGGCCTTCAAGTCTGTTCAGTCCCTCTACCATACCCAGTCCAGAGGTAGAGGTGCTCTCCTTTCAAGAGTGCCCAGTAGGCCGGTACAGCCTCCGGCCCAAGGGAAGCATGAGCCCGGCTGCCTTGCCCACCTCCTCCAATGCTGGAAATATGGCCAAGTACCCCAAACATGAGGGACCAGCCCAAGCGGTGGGCTCCGCCTCTGCTCGACTCCTTGCCGAACCCCTTCCTCTGGTCCCGGAGATCGGTTCTCCCTCCTTCTGAATCATTGGAGAACCATAACTTCAGATGCATGGATTCTGCAGGGGCATACCCTGGAGCTCATCGAGCAACCTCCAGAAACCCCTCCTCCACCCTCCAATTAACCCCTTGGCTCACGTGTCTGTTCTCCGGGAGGATGTGCAGCCATTGCTACACAAGCAGGCCATTGAGCGAGTTCCCAGGTGCCAGTTAGAAACAAGGGGTTCTATTCCAGGTTTTTCCTGGTACCCAAAGAGACCAGCGATCTGAGGCCAATTCTAGACCTAAAGGACCTCATCTGTATGTCTAGTACAAAAAGTTAGAATGGTAACCTTACTGGGCCTAATGCCCCTCCTCAAAACAAAGGATTGGCTCTGTTCACTGAACATGCAGGACGCTTACCTGCACATTTCGTTTTTTTCTCCCCACAGGAAGTTTCTCCATTTTGCGTTTCAGGGCAAGCATTATCAATTCAAAATACTGTCCTTTGGCTTGTCCTCTGCGCCACAAGTCTTTACCAAATGCTTAGCAGCAGCTCTCAGAAGGGAGGGACTGTATATTTTCTCTTATCTGGATGATTGGCTCCTAAAGGCCCCATCCAGGGAACAGCTTTTGGTAACAGGAGTGTTCTCTCCAGCTTCTCCACCTCCTGGGCATCACTGTCAACCTGCCTAAGTCTGTTCTGGTACCATCCCAAAGGCTGCAGTACATAGGGGCGGTTCTGGATTTGGCCCAAGGAAAGGCCTTCTTGCCTCAAAACAGGGCAGAGTGCCTTATCGCCCAAGCTCAGAAAGTCGCTCAGAGTCGCCACATTCCTGCTAGGGTGTACCTAAGACTGTTTGGCCTGATGGAGACTGCCATACCCACTGTTCCACTGGCCAGACTTCATATGCATGTTCTCCAGTGGACCCTCTGAGTGCAGTGGAACCTGCACATGGATGAGTTGGACCATCCAGTTCCAGTTTCTTCCCCAGTCCGCAAAGTACTGCAGTGGTGGATGGACCCCTTGAATTTGTTTCAAGGCGTTCCATTCCAGATCTCCTCCCCGCAGCAGATCCACACCACGGATGCCTCAAGTCTGCGCTGGGAGCACACCTGGGCCCGTTTCAGACCCAGGGCTCTTGGTCCCAGTTGGAGACCACCCCACATATCCATGTCCTGGAGATGAGAGCAGTGCTGTATGCCATGCAGGCTTTTCAGGAACACCTTGCTCCAGGGCAGCTGCTGGTGCAGTCAGACAATCTGAGTGTAGTATACTACATCGGTATCCAGTGATGATAGTGACCGGAAATGAGCGACTACAGAAATAGGAACTCATTTTCAGCGCTATTATTTTGGGCTGCCCTGCAAGGGTGGCGGTGCAATAGTGAGGACGGTGACTGGAGGAAGAGGGGAGGGATACGGAAGAGGGTTTAAGTAGGGGGGGGTGTGCCTGCTGCAGCCGAGCCAGCCCTGTGGTGTGGTGGTGAGGGTGATTGGCTCCGGTGCAGTAGGCGCTGGGTTAGAGATGGAGCAGGGGAAAGAATTTTGCCGCTGCTTGCAGCTGCTTTTTTAATTTCTATTCCGGCGCTGGAGTATTACCACCTCCTCGACATGCACCTCCCTGAGTTGGTAATCCAAAATTGGGGGCACGGGAGGGCAAAGCACTAAGTTTTTCCGGAAGTGTGAGTCATGTAGAAGTGCATAGCACCATTTGTTTTTCGGGCGATATGCACCGCTTATAATAGCTATTACTGTTTTGCGATCGCTATTATGACATGGAACCTACTACATCAACAAGCAGCGAGGGACTTACTTATACCCCTTATGCAGGGAGGCCATGAGAGTGTGGTACTGGGCACCGGATCACAATCTGACACTCTCGGTGGTCCATATGCCAGGTGTGTTAAACACCCTGGCGGACAGTCTCAGCCAGATTCTGTCCAGCATGTGTGAATAGGAGCTCCCTTCACCCGTCGCAGAAGACTTGTTTGACAGATGAGATCATCCAGATTTGGACCTTTTTGCATCCCCACTCAATGCAGAACTGCCCAGTTTTTGCTCGCTAGATCCATGACCTGGAGTTTTCTGGCGAGACGCGTTGTCCCTTTCCTTGAGCAGGAGGTTCCTTTATGCCTTCCCTCTGTTCCTTCTTATTCAGAGGGTGGTAAGCAAGCTACAGACGGAGGGAGGCCAGCATGATTCTGGTAGCCCTATTCTGGCCTCAGCAGATTTGGTTCCCTCTGCTACAGCAGTTGACTGAGGAACCTCTGGTCCCTTTCCCCCTTTGCAGGAACGTGCTGACCCAGGCTCAGGAGACCCTGGTCCATCCCAACCTCAGGACCCCATCTGCATGCTTGGCTCCAGAGAACATAGCCATAGCCAAATTTGGGATCTCTAACAGCATGGCAGATGTCCTAGTGGCCACCTGGATGCTTCCACTCTGGCCACATACCCATGAAGTGGAAGCGGTTTGCCACCTGGGCTGCCAAACATAGTTTGGACCAATTCACTTGCCCAGTGAACCACATCCTGGACTACCTGATCTCTCTGACTCAGTTCTCCAGTACTCCTTCCTCAAGGTGCACCTTTCTGCCATTTCTGCTTTTCACGAGCCTATGGGTTATCGCACAATCGCTCAGTTGGATGTGTCCTGTACCTTTCTCAGGGGCATCCTGCATCTGAATCCCCCCCATCCGTTCTCCTGTCCCGGCTTGGGATTTGAATTTTATTTTGAAGAAGTTGACCCTGTCTCCATTTAGGCCCATCGCAACTTGCAATCTGCGCTTTCTCTCTTGGAAAGTGTTATTTTTAGTTGCCATTACTTCTGCTCGAAGAATTTTAGAGCTTCAGACCCTCTGGTGTGAGCGGCCTTATTTGATTTTTCACAAAGACAGGGTGTCTTTTCGCACAAATCCTAAGTTTCTCTCTAAGGTGGTCTCAGAGTTTACACTCGACATGGTTTAGCCACCTTCCTGTTTACTTTCCTTAGTGTGCCAGTCCAGGGGAAGCACTGCTCCATACGTTAGATGTGCGCAGAATTTTGAAGTACTACTTGCTTCGGAGCAAGGAGAGTTGAAAGTTGAAGCAGTTGTTTGTTTCTTTCACCCCAGGTGGAGAGGGTACTTCAGTTTTCAAGCTTTGTTTATCCCTATATTTGGCAAATTGCATTGTCGTTTGCTACAACAGATATGGCAAAGCCTGCACGGTGCTGTCAAAGCTCATTCCACCAGAGGCAAGGCTATTTCTGTGGCTTGTTTCCGAGGAGTCTCAGCCACTGACATCTGCATGGCTGCCACCTAGAGTACTGTCCATACTTTCACCAAGCACTACAGTGTGGACATTACCTCCAGAGCCCGTGCGGGTTTCGGCAGGGCTGTGCTGCAGGGCCTCCTGTCTTGAGTTGATGGAGATCCTCCTCCCCGACAGTCTGTTAGTACCTGTAACTGCTTGGGACTCATTCCTGTGGCATTAGCTGATGACTGAGATACCCCCGAAGAAGATGGAACAGTTACGTAAGAACTTACCATAACAGCAGATCTTCAAGGGGGATCTCAGTCATCCAGTCTGCTTTCCCTTCCACCATCCCCCTTCTTGGGGCGCCTGTCTAGGAACTGTCTGTCTGGTGTATCCAGCCTTTCTCATGGTCTGAGCACCTCACTTTCTTCTCTGTCCCCCATGGTTAGGATTATGCTCCCTTTGTCTCGGGGGGGGGGGAACTGAGGAGGAAGTGGGGCTGCTCATACCTTTATAGGGTTGGTGATGTCGACGATGTGGGTGGCCCCACTTGTACTGCTGAAAATCTTCCATATGGATTCCCCTTCACTGACGGTGAAGGTTCCTATGGTGTTACCTGATGACTGAGATCCCCTTGAAGATAAACTGTTATGGTAAGTTCTTACGCAACTGTTCTATTTGGGTGACTCACAATGTCTGCGTGTGCTGCCTTGGCGCAGTCCATTATGTGAAGGCCTCCCAGATTTACATAGAAACATAGAATCTGTTGGCAGATAAGGACCATACGGCCCACCTAGTCTGCCTATTTCCCTACTCACTGCTGCAGCCCTAGATCCTATTTGATCTGTGGCTCTCCTCCTCTGTACATCTCCAGGGTAACCTTATGTCTGTCTCATGCACTCTTGAACCCCCGTATTGTTTTCACACCCACCACTTCTGCTGGAAGGCTGTTCCACGACTCCCCCTTCCTCTCAGTGAAAAAGTACTTACTAACTTTACCCCTGAGCCTTCCACCCTCATATCATGCCCCCTTGTTCTTGTGCAGAGTTTTCTCTAAAATATACTTTCCACCTGTACCCAGTTTATTCCCCTAAGGTACTTGAAAGTGTATCATATCTCCCCTCTTCCTTCTTTCCTCCAGTGAATAGATGCTAAGGTCCTTGAGTCTTTCTTCGTAGGGCTTCTGGTGCAGTCCATGTACAATCTTCGTTGCCCTTCTCTGGACTGCCTCTATTTTTTTCAATGTCCTTCCGGAGATGTGGTCTCCAGAACTGGACACAGTGTTCCAGCTGAGGCCTCACCAGCAATCTGTACAGTGGCATCACCACCTCTTTCCTCCTGCTTGTTATGCCCCTCAACATTCTGTTTGCTCTCCCCACCGATTTTTCACACAGTTTGGCCACCTTCAGGTCATCAAGATATGAAAATCCCCAGGTCTCTCTCCTGACTTGTGGTGGCCAGAATTTCCCCACCCATCCTGTATTCCTCACTTGGATTCCTGTGACCCAGGTGCATGATATTGCACTTTTTAGCATTGAAGCTCAACTGCCAGACACCCAACCACTCCTCTGGTAGGCTTAGGTCCTTTCTCATTTTTTTCCACCCCCTCCAGTGTGTCCACTCTGTTGCAGATTTTGGTGTCAGCTGTGAAGAGGCACACCTTTCCCTCCAGATGCTCTGCAGTGTCGCTAATGAAGACATTGACTAGAACTGGCCTCAGCACCAACCCCTGTGGCATCCCGCTGGTCACCTCCCTTTCCTCAGATATTTCATGCCGTTTATTACCACCCTCTGAGTCCTGTCCCTTAGCCAGTTCCCAACCCACTTTGCTACCATAGGACCCACTCCCAGGCTCCCCAGTTTATTTAGCAATCTCCTGTGCGGGACGGTGTCAAAGACCTTGCTGAAATCCAGGTAGGCTACATCCAACGCCCCTGCATGATCTACCACCCTGGTTACCCAGTCAAAGAAATCTATAAGATTCGTCTGACAGGACCTTCCCCGCTGAGAATCCATGCTGCCTTGAATCCTGTGCCCCACTATCCTCCAGAAACTTCACAATCCTCTCCTTAAGTAAGGACTCCATTAGTTTTCCCACTACTGAGATCAGGCTTACAGGCCTGTAATTGCCTGCCTCCTCTCTGCTTCCACTCTTGTGGAGAGGGACATTTGCCCTCCTCCAGTCCTCGGGTACCTCCCCCATTTCTAGTGATGCACTGAAAAGGGCACCCAGTGGTTCTGCCAGCACTTACCCAAGTTCCTTTAGTACTCTGGGGTGCATCCTATCTGGCCCCCTTGCCTTATCTACTTTTATTTTCCAGAGTTGTTCTAGGACTGCACCGTGAATGGGCTGTCTGCCTCCCTCCCCGAATACCTCTCTTACTGAGTCTCAATCCCTCACCCTCCCCTTCCCTGGTGAATACTGAACAAAAGTACATGTTCAGTATCGCAGCCTTTTCTAGGTCATCTTCCACCCTTTCTCCTCCTCCTTCCTTCTTCAGTCTAACGATTCCATTTCTGGTCTTTTTCTTCTCGCTAATGTATCTGAGGAAGGTCATGTCACCTTTCTTAATAGCCTGGGCTATACCTTCCTCTGTCTGTGCTTTAGTCCTTCTAATTATTTTCCCAGATTCCCTCTGCTTCTCCAGATATTGTTCTCTGTCCTCATCCTTTTTGTTTCCTTGTGTCTTCTGAAGGTTCTTTTCTTTTCCCTTACTTTCTCTGCCACTACCTTTGAGAACCACAATGGCCTTTTCTTTTACTCTTGCTATGCGTTTTGACGCAGTGACCTGTTACTTCTGTTATGACTCGTTTGAGTCTACACCACTGTTTTTCCACATCTCCCCCCCCCCACCTTCTGCTGCTAAGGCTCTCTTGGGATTTCTACCCATCTCCTTAAAGTTAACCTTCCTGAAATCTAGAACCTTTATCCTTGTATGACTTGCCTCCTCCACTGTGGTTACCTTAAACCACATTGTCCTGTGGTCACTGGTACCAAGGGGACAGCCCACCTCCACATCTGTGATCCTGTCCCCCATTGGTCTGGACCAAATACAGTATAGCCTCCTCATGGATTGGTTCTCCTACAAGCTGTCTTAAGTTTGCCCCATTCAGGGCAGTCATGAAGTCCCTGCCCCTTGTTGTACTCGCAGTCTGAGTGCTCAAATCTACCTCGGGCAGGTTGAAGTCACCCATTAGTAGCAGTTCCCCTTTGACTGCCATTTTGTGGATGGTTTCCACAAGAGCTTCATCTGATCCGTCTCCCTGTGATGGAGGCCTGTAAATCACTCCAGTATGAATGGCTGTCCTTTTCCCCACCTCCAGGGTGACCCACAGTGCCTCTGATCCTTCTTATCAAATCCCCACGGAGGAGCTGTTGGGCGGCAGCAAAGAGCAGCGACCGGGGGAGTTTCTGCCACAAGGAGCAGCCACCAGAGTGTTTCTGCCCGCATCTGCTGCAAGGAGAGCCGGCAAGGAACTGCTGGTGCCTCAGGGGCCAAGAGGGACTGTGGCCGAGAACAGCGCTGCATCAGCGGTGCAGCTGAAGAGCCTGTTGTACTGCAGGCAAGAAGAGCAGCCCAGTCAGGGTGGGATTTTTTAACTTACGGACGGGCTATAAATAACCAAGCCCAGCCGCTAAAGCAAATCCCCATGGAGGAGCTGTAATTGTTGGAGGAGCTGTTGGGTGGTAGCGAGGAGCGGCGACCCAGGGAGTTTCCACCACAAGGAGCGGCCACCAGAGTGTGTTTGCCCGCATCTGTGGCAAGGAGAGCCGGCAAGGAACTTCTGGTGCCTCGGGGGCCAAGAGGGACTGCAGCCGTGAACAGCACTGCATTGGCCTATTGTGCTGCAGGTAAGAAGAGTGGACCAATCAGGAGCAAGGGTGGGATTTTTTGACTTGCGGACGGACTACAAGTAACTGAGCCCAGCCACTGAAGCAAATCCCCACGGAGGAGCTGTAATTGTTTCCCATGCACCCAACCCTGCCCCGACCTCTATTAAATGGTCTTGGGGGAGGAGCAATCTAGGAGTCATAGCCGAGGGGCAGAGCTGTTAGGGGGGAGGGGGAGACCTGGACTGGGATACAAGCTCTGTTACAGACTGTTGTGCTGTTACATTAGGTTATGTTGTATTCTGTATGAAATGCTGATGTTTGTGTGGTAACCATTTCCTTCACCTACAGGTTTTTTTTTTTTTTTTTTTAGACAAGTAGCTTGCCCAATGGGCATTGAGAAGGTTCCTAAACAGGTTCCAGTGGGGTTGGGGCAACCGACTTGGAAGAGAAATCAAAACAGGATGGGGATGGGGCTAAGGCAGGGTCCTCAAATCACAAGGGCGGCATCTTTGGGAGGGTGGTGGGGTGTTCTGGGTGTGGGTCAGCCATGGTTCTAGCCTTGGCTTGGAAGATGGGGGGTTGCATGGTGTGCCAACAGCTGGCACAACCAAAGGATTGAGGTCAGGTGGTTGCGGTGGATGCTGGGGCGGGGAGGGAGGTGAGGAAGGAAGGAAGCTTTGCTGAGGGAAGATGGGATGGGACGGGGAAATGGGAAGGCATTATAGGTCCAGTAGCTGCACCTGAAATGGACAGGAGCAGGATGGACTGCACTAACAGGAAAGGTGGTGTAGTGGTGGGCATTGGGGGAGCTACAGGGGACTTTTTAGGAGTGGTCCGAAATTAAAAAAGGTCATAGGGTGCTGGCAGGTTGTTAGGAGCAAAGGTCCAAGGTATGCACAAAAGGGAACTAATTGGGGGGGGGGGCCCACACCAGCAGGGAGAATCAAGGCAGTAGGCATGGAGCATGATGACAGATTTGCACCACTAGTATTAATAAACGAAGGGGAGGATGATGAAATCTGAACAGAGATATATACAGGGGTGAAGAGAGAGTTGGGCATGATGGAAAGCTCAGTAGACGGGAGGGGTGGAGTTGTTATCTTGCAAAAGGACACAGCGAGGGCAGGAGGACCTGTCAGCATTGGGCAGTGCGCAACTGGGTGGGGGGGCAAGGGCACCGAGGCAATGGGTGGATTCAGGGCTAGCACAAGAACAGAAGCTGGGAGTTGCTAGTGCCTAGGAAGGGAGGAGGAGGACTCTGTAAGGAGGAGGGGTAGTCAGGGGAAGGGACCAGTAGGAGGGAGAGCAGAATAAAAAATGATGAGAGGGTGAAAATTGGGTTCTTGGGGCGGGGGCATTAGTTCCTGGGGAGCTACCAGGATGGTCCAAAGTGGCATGTGAGGTGCCTTGGGTGAAAGGGTCCAGACTACGAGAAGAGCTGGGACAGAACAGCAAATGCCACTCAGGGCTGTGGCCAGCACTCGGAGGGTGAGGCCAGAGAAGCAGATGAGGTAGTGGTAGGGAAGGGGGGATAGCAGAAAAAGGGGGTAGGCCTAAGGATATGGAGGAGGTTAGGGCGCTCCTGTTGAGGGGACTCCATGATTAGGGGTATTCAGTGGGAAGGGCAGGGCGAGGGGAAACTCTGTACTGTAAGGGCCAAGAGTATTTCTGGCTTGACCGTGCATAAGGCCAAACATCTGGTCTATGCTCTGGTGAAGGAATGTGGAGGATCCATGACATATTAGTGCACATGGGCACAAATGATATAGAGGGGAAACCGTGTGCTGGAGATTCAAGCAAGGTTCCGTGAGCTAGCCAGGGTATGTCATGCCATAGGGTGCTCGGTCTCCTCCTTGTAGATCCCGCTGGTGCCTAGAGCCAGTGTGGGCAACAAATGAAAAATTAGAGAGGTTAATGAATGGCTCAATGAGTGGTGTGAGATTAGGGGGTATGGGTTTGTGGGGTACTGGTGGGCAACCTGGGAGGACAGGGGGCTGTATACAAGGGATACGCTCCACCTGAGTTTGGGGGTTCTGAAGCAAAACTGGCCAGATTCATCCAAGCTAGGTGGGGTTTAAACTTGTGAGGGGGAGGCTGGGGCTTGAGGCTGATCCTAGCATGCCCATCAAGGATGGGCTGGGTCTTCTCCCCCAAACGGGGGGGAGGAGGTACAAAACAGGAGCACCCAACTGTGCACATGGGGGTTTGAGCAGGCAGCTACCTGGGAGCTCTCGAGTTGGGGAAATTAGGGGAGGGGTAAGGTGAAGGGATGGAGCATGGTCCTGATTAATGCCAGGAGCATGGATAAGATGCCTGAGCTCCAGGCAATGCTAGTAGAAGGGGAAGTGGATATGGCGGCTGTAACTGAAACTTGGGCCACTCCTGGGCATAACTGGGACCTAAATCTGAGTGGGTACACTATGTTCAGAAAGAAAAGGCAGGGGGGTGGAAGTGACACTCATCATTAAGAACAGCATAGGGATAAGCAGTGTGGAGGGTAACATGGGAGGCGTTATGGGTCACCTTGAAGACATGGTGGTTTATAGGCTCCCCATGCTGATGGAAGATCTGGAGGAAGGCCTGGTGACAAATCTTAGGGACCACTGTGGTCGGGGGGGGGGTAGGACGGTAGTACTGGGGGACCTAAACATGCCAGGGACTGATTGGGGAACTATGATGCTCTCATCGGCCAGGGAGCAGAGGCTGCTGGATGTCTTCCAGGACGCATTCCTTAAAGAGCAGGTGGTTGACCCAAGGGAGGGATGTATTCTGGGTGTGGTCCTGGCAGACTGTGACGTAGTTAGGGGCCTAGTGGTGGAGGGACCCACTGGCCCGGAGTGATCACGCCACGGTCTGGTTTTCCCTAGACTTGAGGGAGGAGAAGATCACACAAAGACAGTGGTAGTTGACTTTAGAGGTGCAGATTTCAAGGGTATGGAGAGGATCCTTAAGGGTCATTTGGAGGGGATCAGACTGGGCATGGATACTGAAAGCAGATGGGAAATTATTGAAAGGGGGCTCCAGAGGATACCAAGGCTTGTGCAAAGGTGAAACGCAAGTTTGGTAGGGCCAGAAAGCCGAACTGGTGGACCAGGGAGGTCCAGGAAGTGGTGAGGGAGAAGAAGGCTGCTTCTAGATGGTACAGGTACTCACATGGGGTTATGGACAAGGGAGAGTATGGTATGATATGATGGCCAGAAAGGTCAGCAGAGTGGTGAGATCGGCCAAGGTGAGGATGGAGCATAGGTTGGCATGGGATCAGGAGGGGTGATAAAGGGTTCTTTAGGTATATCAGGAAAAAAAAGGAAAGCGAAGGGGCAGATTAGTAGGCTGAGGTCAGGCAGGGGTGGGATGAGGAGGCAGGGAAGCAGGCGGAGGTACTTAATGAGTACTTTGCCTCTGTTTTCACTATGGAGGATGGTGGGGTTGCAACATATATTGGGGGGGGGCAGGTTGGACCTGCAGATGGGAGGTCAGTCACGGATGTTGAAATCCCTGTTGGTGGGGTGTGGGAAGCCCTCAAGACTCTAAGAATGGTGAAGGCACCAGGTCCGGATGGAGTTCATCCCAGGGTGCTTAGGGAATTGGTGGATATCCTGGCTGCACCACTGGCAGACCTTTTTAACACTTCCCTTCAGACGGGGAGGCTGCCTCAGGATTGGAGGCTGGCCCACATCATGCGTATTCACAAATGCGGCTCAAGGGAGGAGCCGGGGAACTACAGACCTGTCTGCCTGACATCGGTGGTGAACAGATTGATGGAGGCCATCTTAAAGGAAGGGCTGGGGGTGTTTCTGGAGACACAGGGGTACCTGGATGATCACCAGAATGGCTTTGTTCCAAGCAGATCGCAGACCAACCTTGTGGAGTTCTATAATTGGGTGACGAAGGGGCTGGGCCAGGGCAGGCTGGTGGATGTCCTCTTTCTAGACTTCGGCAAGGCATTAGATTTGGTACCACATACTGGGCTGCTGGACAAGCTGCAGGAAATGGGGGTTGGGGAATGGATGGTCAGGTGGATAGCAAACTGGCTGTCTGGGCATTTTCAGAAGGTGGTGGTTGGGGGTGAAGTCACATCTCCTAGGAGGGTCATTAGCAGGGTCCCACAGGGATTGTTACTGGGCCCACTCATGTTTAACGCTTACATCTCAGACAGAAAACATATCAGGAGTGAGATGAGCCTCTTTGCAGATGACTTGAAGCTGGGGGTGGTGGATGGGGAGGAGGGTAGAGTAGCCCTACAGGGGGACCTGGAGAGGTGGTCATGTACCTGGAAACTGAAATTTAATATGGAGAAATGCAGGGTTCTCCACCTGGGGCTTAGGAACCTAGCTCATGTGTACACCCTGGGAGGGGAAACACTGCAGGCTTCGAGTGGGGTGAGGGACCTTGGGGTGGTGGTGGATGCCAAAATGAACAACTCTGAGCATTGTAGGAGGGCTGTGACAAAAGCAAATAAAATGCTGGGGTGCATCACCAGGGGGATAACCTCAAGATGCTGGGATGTGGTTCTTCCTCTGTATAACTGCCTGGTTAGACCACACCTTGAATATTGTTTGCAGTTTTGGCATCCACACTTAAAAAAGGACATAGGGCAACCAGAATGATACGGGGTCTGGGAGGGAGGTCCTATGGGGAGAGTCTTGAGCTCAACCTGTACTCCCTGGAGGAGAGGAGGGACAGAGCAAATATGATCAAGGTCTTCAAGTACCTAAAGGGGGTGAATAGGGTAAGCCTAGATAGGGTGTTCCAGCAGAGGGAAGTGTGGGCCACCAGGGGGCACAAATTGAGGTTGGTTGGTGGGAGACTCGGGAGAGCAAAGGAGGCGTTACTTTACTGAGAGGGTGGTGGAACCCTGGAATGCACTGCCTGCAGAACTGCTGGATATGGATATTGTGGAGGGGTTCAAGCAAGGCTGGGACAGGTGTAGGGGGAGGGTGAAACTGAGTAATGCCAAAACTGGAGAACTTCATTCAGGGGATGGGGGGTTCCACAGGGAGGTGGGGAAGGCAGCAGCAGTGCTACAAACGGGTGCTGATTCTCAAGCAGACTCGATAGACCATGAGGCCTACTCTGTTTGCATTTAGTATGTTATGACCCTTGAGCCTCTGTTGCTTTAATCCCCTCCTTCACATACATAGCAACTTCCCCATCCCTTTTCCCTTCCCTTCCCTTCCTAAAAAGTGTGCATCCTAGTATGGCTATATCCCAGTGTACCATGTTTCTGTAATAGCTACTATGTCCAGGTTTGCATCTTCCATTAATGCCATTAGGTCTGGAATTGTGTTGCCCAGACTTCAGGCATTTGTGCACGTAACTTTCCAGCTTGTGCACCCACCCTCCTTTACCATTTCTTTGGCCCTGTGACGTTTTTGGGTTCCATCTTCTTTCCTCCCCACAATTGTATCTTATTTATTTATTGGGTTTGATAGTGCCCTTATACTAATTGGATTCTCCCTTATTTCAGATGTGATATGTAGGGGGGCTACCTTTATCCCCCGACCGATTCAAACAAGATGAAGTCTTGCTGTATTCTGACATTATGCAGTTAGCTCCAGCACTTGAACTGCTCCAGAGAGGAAAGAGTTAACTCTATGCTAAAGCATAGAACGTTGAGTTCGAGCTCTTTTCAAACCTCTGTCTGCTGCACTTTGAAGTGTAACTGTCAGATTCTTTACTCCGCCTAACTGAACTGTCGCTGTGGAGATTTCTCCTTTGCTATCGGTTTGGTACAGTAAAAACTTTGGTTTTAAACCGCTATTTCATATTTTTGTTTCGGTTCAGATCCCTGTCTGCAGTACAGTAAGTACTTAGGTAGTGGACTAGTGCTATTTCCTGTGGAAATTGTAAAGCAGTATTTTTCAATCAGTTCGGCTGAACAGATTGTATTTTCTCTTAAATTTACTTTGGTTTTCTGAATTTGGTGTGAGGTACCAGTCCTTATCGGTTCTAAAAAAAAAAAAAAAAAAAGTATTTTTAATGTTTTTTTTTCAAATAACCGTGACACGGTTAGGAACCGATAAGGAGGTCTTGCCTGGCTTTTGCCGAGTAAAGGGTAAGGTTTTAGGATAGCTTTGTCTAAGAAACCCAAAAGAAAAAACGGGGCCACTGGGTTTCAACACTGCAGTGAGTGTGTGGAGGCCTTTGCTAAGGCTGATCCCCACACCACCTTTGTTTACTGTCTGGGTTTTGACCACCTTGATTCAGACTGACAGATATGTAAAAAATTTCCTAAGGCCACCCTGGATAAAAGATCGGGAAGGCTTAGGGAAAAGGAGGCCGAGACGTCCGCTGACCTGGATGGCTAGCCCAGTTCGGTTCTGACCGAACCTGAGGGAGTGCCCATTGACCTGGGCGAGACTCCCTCGGGCAAAAGGAGAATTGATCCTGAGGGGTCAGTTCTGGCAAAAAGAAAAAAGACAAAATCGTCTGGTTTGGCTCCAGAACCACATTGTCCAACCGCCAAAGAAATTGCCAGGGCAATTAGTATAGTTGAATCGCTCCATTCAGTTCCGGCTGATCCAACGCCTCCCGGTAGGCATTCGGTTCGGTCGATTCCGGACTATTCCCCAGAAGACTGTTATGAACCAGATCTGGAGGGGGATGAAGTTTACAATGATGATGATGGTGTAGATCATCTGGACGAGCCCATAGACCTGGACATCTCCTCAGACAGACCTTCTGGGGTTTCCCCTTCTAGGCTTTCTGAGTCCCCTTCCCATTTTATGTTCTACAAAAAAGTGGCAGAAACCCTCCAGCTTCCATTAGATGAAGCTGTTGAGGAGCAAGAGGAGCCTGACTATGTGGAGATGATGGACGTCCCAGAGTCCAAGAGATTGTCTATTCCCCTTCATAAATCTTTTTGGGAAACAGACACAAAAGTTACTTAAAACTCCAAATTCTTTACCTCCTGTGGACAGACGAATGACCAAGAGGTAAATGTTGTCAGGCCCAGGTACAGAGTACTTGTACTGCAATGCAGCCATGTTGGGGTCATGCAGGCTGCAGCCTGTGATAAGGCTAACATACCCTTGGCTTCACACCCCCCAGATAAACACTCCAGGAAGCTGGATGCCATGGCTAAACAACATTACATGGCATCTTCCTTGGGACTCAGGCAGGCTAACTATATGGCCTACACAGCCAGATGCCAGAAGTCCAGATGGGATACTGTTCTGGAACTGGCTAAACAGGCCTCCCCCCAGCTTGCCAAGGAGCTGGAGGAGGTGGTTGCTGATGGGATTGAGGCATCAAAAATCCAGTTTAATGCTGCTGTGGACTCCAATGATGTGTCATCACGAGTCATGGCTACATCTGTGGCTCTTCGGAGACTGGCTTGACTCAGATGTACTAGCCTATCACAGGACACCCAGGCTAAGGCCATGGATTTCCCTGTCATGGAGAATTCTCTGTTTGGGGAGCAGACAGAGAATTATATGAAGAAAATGGACGAATACAGGACCACCTACCGGAGTGCACAGGCCAAGGAAAGGCAGGCAACTCCTCAGAAGCAGCAGTTTAGGGCAGGGGCAGGCCTCTTCACAGGCCTTTCTATCAGGCACAGGCCTTCTCTCCTTTTCCTCAGAGGGGGTTCTTCAGAGGGAGAGGCAGAAGGATGAGCCGGGCTGCATCCTCTTCTCAGTCTAAGGCTCCTGCCAAGCAGACACCCTGATATGTCAGCCCAGGTTGACTCCCCAATTCCTGTAGGAGGCAGGCTAGCTTACTACTTCCAGGCCTGGAAGTCTGTTACCTCAGACAAGTGGGTCCTGGAGGTAGTAGGCCAGGGACTGACCCTCAGCTTCAAAAAATGTCCAAAGCTGAGGGTCAGGTCTTTTCCACCTGCAAACATCTCCGAAGCCATTGCCTTAGAGGCAGAGGTTTCATCTCTGCTGGCTCTCAGAACCATAGAGAGTTCCTACATTTCACAGGGGCAAAGGTCTGTACTCCAGATACTTCCTTACCCCGAAAAAGACGGGAGTGGCAGCCTATCCTAGATTTAAGATACTTAAACAAGCACCTAGTAAAACCAAAATTCAAAATGGTGACTCTGGGAATAATTCTTCCCTCTCTAAGGCCAGGGGATTGGCTAGCATCCCTGGACCTCAAGGATGCCTATTTTCACATTCCCATCAGGTGCTCCCATAAAAGTACCTCAGGTTCGAACTGCCTTCAGGCCATTATCAGTTCAGAGCAATGCCCTTCGGCCTAACATCAGCACCAAGGGTGTTCACAAAATGCCTAGCAGTAGTAGTGACCTTTTTAAGGAGACAAAACATTTCCATATTCCCATACTTGGATGACTGGCTCATTGTGGGTCAGCCTCCAGACCAAGTCAAGTCAAACTTGCAAGTGACCCAGCAAGTGCTCACTGCTCTAGGATTCCTTCCCAGTCTTCCAGAATCATTTCTCGAACCAGTGCAACTCTTGACCTTCATAAGGATAGAGTTGGATACTGTCAAAGCAAGAGCCTTTCTCCCTCTGGCAAGGGTAAAGGCCCTTATAGACCTGACTTCTTCTTTTCACCTTCTGGTGTCTCGACCAGCAAGGCATTTCCTTCAACTCCTGGGCCACATGGCAGCTTCCACTGCAGTGGTCCAAGGAGCCAGATTTCAGATGAGGGACATCTAGTTCCATTTGAGGGCTTTTTGTTCTTAGAAAAAAGATCCTCTAACCAAACTAATTCCAGTGACTCAGACTCTGATCCAGGCTCTCCAATGGTGGTTGGATCAGGACAGCCTCAGGCAAGGGGTCCCATTCATCACTCAGTCTCATTATGTGGTGCTAACCACAGATGCTTCTCTCCTGGGGTGGGGAGCTCACTTGGGAGTCCTCACAGCACAGGAAGTGTGGTCCCCTCAGGAGTCTCTTCTCCACATCAATCTTCTGGAGTTCAGGGCAGTATACCTGGCTCTACAAGCCTTCTTGGACTCCATACAGAAGGTGGTTCAGGTCAGGACAGACAACACTACCACCATGTGGGACATCAATAAGCAGGGAGGCACTCTGTCTGTGGTCTTGTGCACAGAAGCCATGAAATTATGGTCCCTGGCTTATTCTCTACAGACGTCTCTGGTAGCAGTCCACCTTCCAGGGAAGGACAGTGTGCTAGCAGATGCATTGAGCAGGATTTCCCAGGGCCATCGCAAATGGTCCCTGGATCCCCTAGTGTTTAAAAGTGATCTTATCAAGGTGGGGTACTCCAGAGATAGATCTCTTTGCAGCCCCAGACAATCACCAAATTCCTCTGTTCTGTTGCAGACCCCCCCAGTCTTGGGCTCAGTCCCCTTGGATGCTCTACTTCTGGATTGGCAGGGGAAATTTCTGTATGCCTTTCCTCTACTATTCAAAGTTCTGATCAAGATAAGGTCACAATCTTGCAAAGTGATCCTGATTGCTCCAGACTGGGCCAGACAGCCTTGGCATCCCCTGTTGCTGTCCCTAGCAGTCCATCTTCCCCTATTTCTCCCCAGGAATCACAACCTGTTAACCTCCTTTCAGTGGAGGATCTGGTACCCCAACCTTCGGTCTCTGTCTCAAGGCATGGCTCTTGAGCTAGAATATGTAAATTTGCATCTGTCTCAAGGGGTTCTGGACATTCTCAAAGCCTCTCAGAAACCTGCCACCAGAAAAATTTATAAATCCAAATGGAAAAGATTCAGCCTTTGGTGTTCCAGTAAGCACATATCCACAGATACTGCTAACTTGTCTACAGTTCTGAATTACATGGTTCATCTTAATGGCTTAGGCCTCAGACCAGCTACCCTCAAAGTACACTTGTCAGCTGTTTCTGCATTTCTGTCAGTGGGAAAGCCCTCCTCACTGGCATCTCACCCTGTTTTCTGAAAATTCTTCAAAGGATTGCTCCATACCAATCCCACCCCCCCCTTTAGGGATCCTACTCCTGGTTGAGATCTTAATGTTTGCATTGCTCAGCTGATGCAACCTCCTTTTGAGCCTTTGGCTTCAGCAGAACTTAAGCACTTGACTTGAAAAACTATGTTCTTGGTAGCTATTACCTCTGCCAGGCATATCAGTGAATTACAAGCTCTGTCAGTGGAGCCTGATTGTATCTCATTTCATAGAGATAAGGTGGTACTTAGAACCAACAGGAGGTTCTTACCAAAAGTGGTTTCAGACTTTCATCTGAACCAATCCATGTCTCTTCCTGTGTTCTTCACTTATCATTCTTCTTCAGGAGAGAGATAAGATTGCACAGTTTGGATGTTAAAAGGGTTCTTAGCTACTACATTGAGCGTACTAAGGCACTTAGGTTTGACTCCCTCGAGTTGTTCCTCACTTATGGTGAAGTGGGGAAGGGTAATCTGCTACTAAGAGAATTATTGCTAGGTGGATTGTCTCTTGTATTCAATTCTGCTATGAAAAGCTAGGCAAAGTACCCCCTTCAGGCCTGAGGGCTCATTCGGCTAGAGGTACAGCTGCTTCTCTGGCTGCTGCCAGAGATATACCCTTATTAGATATATGCAAAGCAGCCACCTGGAAAACAGTCCATACATTCACCAAGCATTACTCTCTGGATATCCAGGCTAGGAGTGATGCTAGGTTTGCTACAGAAGTACTGCAGAGCCTATTCCCAAAATAGGTTTGGTACCCTCCTCCAGAGAGGTACTGCTTGGCAGTCTGCATAATGTCAGAATACAGCAAGACTTCATGTTGTTTGAAGAAAAAATTATTCATCCTAGTAATTGTGTTTCTTCTAATGGAGTCTTGCTGTATTCTGACCTCCCTCCCTGCCTCCCCTCTCAGAACCTGTTTTTTGGGAAGTGGTCTGGCAGGTGCAGTGTTGCACCTCAGGGGTGTACGTGGCACTTTTCCCTTTTTAGAGAGGGAAATGGGTTATCTTATATGTTTTTGATAATTATATTTGTTCACTACCTAGTTTTTTGTTTTGGATTTCTCCACTTGAGTCTTTTGGGGAATCCAAAATATTTTGTTGCCTTTTGGCTAGTAAATTTACAATTTCCACATAGTGGGGGTAGTTAATTAGTGTTAGCTTGTAAGAATCTGACGGTTACACTTCAAAGTGCTGCAGACAGAGGTTTAACTGAGCTCGAGCTCAACGTTCTATGCTTTGGCATACAGTTAACTCTTTCCTCTCCAGAGCAGTTCAAGTACTGGAGCTAACTGCATAATGTCAGAATACAGCAAGACTCCATAGAAGAAACACAATTACTAAGGTGAATAATTTTTTTCTTTTGCCTCCCCCCTTGGCTAGTTTAAATGCTCGTGAAGGAAGCATTTGAGCTTTTCAGTGTCTAAACCTTTGCCCCTCCCCCGGATAGATGTACACCACCTGGTGAATACAGTCCTTCATCCCTCCAGGTGAGATCCCAGTCCCCAACAAAGCCATACCCATCCTCTTCACACCATTTCTTCAGCCATGTGTTGCATTCCATGATGCGGATGTCTCAACCCTCTCCCTTGCAATGGACAGGTAGAACTTCTGAGAAGGTAACAGAGTGCGCTACTTGTCCAAGACACTGCCCCAGTTCCCTAAATTCCTCTTGCACTTTTACTGCATCTGTCCCCTCACCTGTCAGGTCATTTGTCCCCATGTGGATAATGAAGTCCAGCTCCCCCCTCCTTGCCACCGCCCTAGCGATTCCTAGGATCCGCCTACCCTCTCTCTGAACTGTGCCACCAGGCAGGCACACCACCTCCTCCCTGTTGCTGCCCACTCCCAGTACTATCCCTCTAATGATGGAATCTCCATACAGGATTTGCTTCCTCCTCCTGTGAGTTCTCCTTTCCTTTGTCCTCAGGGCTCTGTCACAGATGACCTGCTCATCCTCCTTAGTGTCCATCCTGGAGATGCAGTGCAGTCATCCTGCTCTACCAAGATGGTGTATGAGTTTTGAAGTGGCACTGGCTGGAGGATGTGCCTCCATCTCACTTCCCTCACCCACCCTGAGCCCACCGTAGTCCATCCATCCCTCCTTACTGGCATCCTCTGAGGGAGTGGTGGCAGACGTGGTAGTTCCTGTGTCTGTAAGGGGTTACCCAGATTCTTGATAACTCTGCTTGGAGTCCTGCAACCTCTGCCCTCAGCACAGAGAGGTGC
Organism: Neoceratodus forsteri; assembly: GCA_016271365.2. NCBI lineage: Eukaryota > Metazoa > Chordata > Ceratodontiformes > Ceratodontidae > Neoceratodus > Neoceratodus forsteri. The sequence continues at coordinate 401,385,012 of JADMNL010000025.1, forward strand.
CTGCAGAATGGGCAGTACTGCAGTACCCGGAAAGTCCTCCTGAGCACCTCTGTCCTGCAACTACTGGATTGCATGACACCCATTATTTCCTTAGCCTATCCTTTCCCTTACTTGTCTGCCCCTTTTTTTCTTCCTTATTCCCTGTTTACTTTACAGCTATGTACTGTCAATAATCATTAGTGGTATAATATATCAAGGTATTTAGATTTACTTCACGGTGTGGTGTGTGGCCGTGTTGTGTACTGAAATAACAGTATGTGTATGCAGTTAGTTGGTACCGTATGATGGCACAGGCTATGGGTGTAAAGGAAGTGATGCTGTAAGGGGTGGGATGGGTGGGTGGGTTGGGCCTCTCTGGACAACCATAAACTATCAGACTGGTAGAAAACTGATGTCACAGAATGTAGAAATCCCAGCTCCAGGTTCAAGAACAAATACACAGCTGGTCTTCACAGAAGGCAATTTTATTTATAAGGCGCCCAATCCTAGAGGCTCTGGGCGCCGAACATAAACAGACATACTGCAGTAAATAAAAGCATGGTAAAACCTCATTAAAATATAACAAGATTAAAATTCAGTAATATAGAGGTTTCCTGTAGTCAATCTTCACAGGACTCTCCAAAACTTAAAGATGATATCAACAGTCAAAAGCCAGGCTGAAGAGGTGGGCCTTTAGCCTCCCCTTAAACACCTTAATTGAGGGAGCCTCCCAGACAGCAGGTGGAGGCGAGTTCCACAGGGTTGGCCCGGAGACGCTAAAAGCACAGTCTTGGGAGGTCTTGAGCCAAACCCTGGGAACATCCAGGAGGCCCTTCGAAGAGGAGTGGAGGGAGTGAGCAGAGGACACTGGTGTCAGGAGCTCAGACAGGTAACTAGAACCCAGTCCATATAGGGTCTTAAAGGTGAGAAGACGCACCTTGAAAACGACCCTCCACCTGACTGGCAGCCAGTGTAGAGCCCGCAAGACCAGAGTCGCATGACTGGACCTTGAAAGGCCTGTCAGTAACCGGGCTGCTGCATTCTGCACAAGCTGAAGCCTGAGGAGGGTCCCTCCTGTGACCCCGAAGTACAGAGCATTACAGTAGTCAAGCCTGGAGGTCACCAAGTCATGAATTAGTGTCAGCAGGTCCTCGGGAGGAAAGATGGGGCTTAATCTGGGCAATGTTCTGCAAGTGGTAGAAGCCACTGCTGACACCTGATCTTCAAAGGTCAGTCTGCCATCAAGGATCACACCCAGATTTCGTACCCTTGGAGAAACCGCCAATAGAGTAGACCCCAGAACCAGTTCAGAGTCAACCTCCGGTGCCAACCCATCACGCCTGTGACCAGGCTTGATCACCAGCACCTCAGTTTTTGGCGGGTTGAGTCTCAGCCAGCTGGAAGCCATCCAGTCATTGATTTTAGCCAGACAGCTATTAAGCACATCAACTGCTCCTGATGTTCTGGGTGCAAAAGACAAATACAGTTGGATATCATCTGCATAGCAGTGAAACTCCACACTGTATTGTCGAATGATCTTGCCCAGGGGCAGCATATACACTGTGAACAACATTGGTGACGAGATCAAACCCTGAGGTACTCCAGAAGACAGAGGCACTGGGGAGGAGAATAAATTCCCCATCACCACCCGCTGCACTCTGTTCGAGAGATAGGACTGAAACCATTTGATGACGGTGCTGACGAGTCCACAAAACTTAGTCAATCGAGAAGCATTACATGATCCACAGTGTCAAAAGCTGAGGAGAGATTGAGGAGCACAAGAACTGATCTGTTTCCTCTATCTCTAGCCCTAAGCAGGTCATTATGCACTCTCACTTAGAGCAGTTTCAGTGCTATGTCTGGCCCAAAAACCCAACTGGAATGGCTCATAGATATCTGCGGACACCAGGTGATCTTCAAGCTGCTGTGAGGCCAATTTCTAAACAACCTTGCTCAAAAATAGCAGGTTGGAGATTGGATGGTAATTTGCCAGGATGTCTAGGTCGAGGGAAGATTTCTTTAGGAGGGGCTTCACCAGTGCTTCTTTCACGGCAACTGGGAAGACCCCCTCCGCCATCGAGCACCTGACAATCCTGGCGAACACCAGGCCAACGGCATCGGAACATCCCATTAAGAAACACATCAATGCCGTGTTCAGTTCACAAAAGGTGTGCTTCAACTCCAAGATCACCTTAGTGACTTCAGACACCTCCACTGACCTAAACTCCTCCCAGGCAGAGTGCCTCTGAAACTCCCAACTCGACCACTGTGAGGCACTAGCCTCCCTGGCGGAATCCACAACCAGATGGCCAACACTCTGTCAGAGAAAAACAGAGCAAACTCTTCACATAAAGTGGTTGAAAAAGCTTTTTTCAGTCAGAGACAGGCAGGATGTAAAGGCCTGTCCACAGTCCAAAACAGCTGAGGTGATCTGTTTCTCCTGACAGCAATTTCCCTGGACAGAAATTCTGCCTTCTTATGGGAAATTGCCCCCGGTACTCAACATAGTAAGAACGCAAGGCCAGTCTGTCGGCCTCCAGCCGGGTCTTCTGCCAGCAATGCTCCAACTTCGACCCCTGATCTTCATCACCTTGAGATCCCCATCAAACCAAGGGGATCTCAAGACGATCGGGGTCATATACGAACTGGTGCGATGGCTTCTAGAGCTTCAGTAACCACCCTATAATAGGTGGCCATTGCCTCTCCAGTGCCAGTCGCACATGCTGCCTCAACTCAAGATAGGTCAGCAAACACCAGTAGTCCCTCTGGGTCAGCACCCTTTAATAGGTGATAGCTGACCGTCTCCACAAGGAAAGGACTTTCGCGGGGGCCCCAAAGCTGAACTGCATGGTGCAGTGGTCAGACCAAATGATCTGATCAGTCTTGAGGTTGTCAATCTCAAGACCCAGCTGGAACACCAGATTGAGTATATGGCGTGTTGATGGGTAGCAGCAGCAACCGCTTGTGACAGGCCCAGTGATTGTATCAAACTGGAGGAAGTTGTAACCGAAACGCTAGGATTCGTCGTCGATCCAGGCATTGAAGCCTCCCAGGATTAAACACCTGGGGGACTCCAACACCTGGTCTATGATGAAGTCCACTACCACTTGCAAGAATTTCCCTCCCATGCCCAGGGGGCGGTAAACAAGGAGAATCCTGCAACCTGCACCTGCACCCCCATGCACGGCGATGCACTGAAAAGATTGTGCACCGAGAAGCCCAGACTGAATCAAAAACCGATGGCCACTCCCCCATCCCTGAGATCCTTCCTTGGACAGTGCACCATGGTATACCCAGTGGGGACAACGGCCTCAAAAACAGGGCCTGCATCGTCACCCAACCAGGTCTCTGTGATGCAAGCCAGGTTGACAGAAGAAATCAAGTCCGCAAAAATAGTGGTCTTGTTCCTCATCGATCTGGCATTGCAAAGCACTGCCCAAAAATTTGAGGACACAGCCGGTCCTCTAGCTACCTGCCCAGGTTGCAGAAGCAGGCTGTAAATCCTTGATTGAGTGTTCTCAGGTGCTCCAGATGGTTCAGGCTCTTGCGAGAGGGATCACTTTACACCAGGAATGCACAGTTCAGATTTGCCTTATGTTTAACACTGCTACACGGTGACACAGAAAGAAGGCCTTGGAGACTCACCTACTGAAACAGCAGATAGCCAGGATGGAGAAAGAGCTCCAGGCAAAGAACTCCAGCATGTCACCAGCCCGCTCCTTGGGCTTCCACTCATCGCATTCCCAGGAGAAAACGTCCAGACAACACAAGCACTGGGGGAGGGACCGCAGCAAAAAGAAAACCTCCCTGGTACGCACTCAGTCGCCCCTTCATCCTATTGCGACCACTTCTGTGCCATCAGTCACCCCAGCGGTGACACCACCAGCCACCCAGACTGTTAACCATCCAGGTCGGGACAGGCGGAGAGCCCCACCAGACCTAATATGACTGATGTTTTGCCGCTGATGTCAGGGCTGGTATCTCCTCTCTTGACGTTGCCTAGTGTGCCTGCAGTTCAAGCAAGTGCCGACATGCAGGCAGTGCTTTCATCTCTTGCAGATATATTCCAGTGCCTGCTACCTCCTCCTCCTTTAATAGGAACAGCATCTACAGGCAGCTCCAGTAAGCCCCAGCATCAATGTCAGGTTGACGTACCATTTTCCTTCTAGGGTGTCGACCTTATCTGCTCCCTCTTTGAGGTGTACAGATCTCATCAATGAGGATCAGGAGTATAACCCTGACCTCATCATGCAAGAGGAAGTGGAGAAGTAGGAGTACATGGAGAGCTCTTATGAGAGGTCCAGCTCCACAATCTCTACAGGGTGTGAGGGTTCTACAGTGTATACAGTGGTAATCGCGCAAAAGTTTACCGATAGTGCAGTATATAGAACATTGCGCAAATATGGTACCCATTGAATAACATGTATACCACTACCAACATAGAAGTTGACGGCAGATAAGGACCGCAAGGCCCATCTAGTCTGCCCATTTCTTTTTCTACCTTATAAATGTGCCATCGGCCTTTGCTCTGTCAGTGACCTATCTATTCATAGTTATTTGTATTGCTCCCTTATGCCTATCCCATGCCTGTTTGAAGCCCTGCACTGTATTCATAGCCACCACTTCTTGTGGTAAGCCATTCCATGCATCTACCACCCTTTCTGTGAAAAAGAATTTCCTCACATTCCCCTTAATCGCCTCCTCTAATCTCATGCTGTGTCCTCTTGTCCTGCTATTTTTCTTATATTTAAACATGTTAGACTCTTTCACCTTGTTTATGCCCTTAAGGTGTTTGAATGCCTCGATCATATCACCTCTCTCCTCCTTTGCTCAAGGGTATACATATTGAGCTCCGTTAATCTGTCCTCATATGTCTTCTGATGCAGTCCCTGCACCATTTTGGTTGCCCTTCTCTGGACTGCCTCAATTTGGTTAATGTCCTTGTGAAGGTGTGGCCTCCAATACTGCACGCAATACTCCAGATGGGGCCTAACCAATGTCTTGTACACCGTGCAATGATGTGCGGTGCGTGGTACCGGTATACTTTTATGTGACTACCACTGTGCACCTGGGTCCTTCCTAAAGACCCTTAATTCATCTCCATGATGCAGCAACTCCAGACTGCTGTGGGGATTGAAGCTGAAGAGCAGGATATCACCAAAAGAAATTCGGTGGAGTTCCTAGAACTGCCCGACTCCCCAACCATCATTATGCCTCCTCAACTGCCTGCCCTAGAGAATGCCACTCTGTCTGCCTAACACAGACCAAATGTGATACCTACCATACCTAGGAAGGTAGATCATTTGTATAGCAGGCAACCTCTTCGACAGATGGGGTCATCCAGAGCTGGACCTCTTTGCGTCCCGACTCAATGCCAAACTGCCAAATTTTTGCTCGCTAGATCCTGGGCCTGGTGCTTTCTGGCAAGATGCATTGTCCCTCTCCTGGACAGGGAGGTTCCTCTATGCCTTCCCTCCCTCCCCCCTTCAGAGAGTACTGCTTAAATTGCAGTCAGAGGGGGGAAGAATGATCCTGGTAGCCCCTCTCTGGCCTCGGCACATCTGGTACCCCCTGTGCAGCTGCCTCTCTCCACTTGCTTGTTCTCCCAGGAGCAGGGGACGCTCGTCCATCCTGCTCTACGGACTCTTCATTTGCATGCGTGGCTCCTGCAGTCCTAGCAGAGGAGAGACTAGGGGTATCAAGAAGAGTGGCAGAGATTCTTGTGGCAGCAAGGAAACCCTCCACTAGGGCAACCTATGCCATGAAGTGGAAATGTTTCTGCCTGTGGGTGGTAGCTCGCTCCCTAGATCCCTCTGGATTGTCTGGTCAAGCACGTCCTGTAGTATCTTCTTCATCTTTTAGATTTGGGTCTTAGCTACTCGTCTATAAAGGTGCACATTTGTGCTCTTTTGGCATATCACGCAGCTGTGAAGGAGAGGACTCTGGCACAGCCGGAGGTGTGCAAGACATTTCTTAGAGGTGTCTTGTATGTCAGACCCCTGAGAAGTGACCCTGTCCCTCCTTAGGACCTTCTTCTTTTTTTTTTTAATATATTTTTATTAGAATTTTCTTTTATAATAGGAGACATTTTTACATTCATTGTCATTCTGGTATGTACTTTAAGGGTGAGATATTCAAAAGGGTTGCGCCAGCGCAAGTCCGGAATTGCGCCATTGTGCGATATTCAGCAAAAGGCAGTTGCGCCACAGAAAACATGCTGAGCAACAGCGCAATGCTAATGAAGGTATGCGCAACCGAAGGCAGTGGAACCATGCATAAAGTGCGCAATGCGATATTCAAAGGCTTGCGCAATGCACAACAGTGGATCAGGCGGAAGTTGCGCCACGGCAGAAATGAGCCAAAATAAAAAAGCTCAAGGAAGAGGCACAAGAATGCAACAGGGAAGTCACATGAGGCAGGGAGACAGAGTAGGCCAGAGCAGGAAACAGTGCAGGCCAGGGAGTGCACAGGACAGTAGAGGGACAAGGGAAGGTGTGTGGGGCCACAGAGTGCAGAGGCCAGTAGGTGTACCCGGTGCAGTGGAGGTAGCAGTCAGGACAGCTGGGGTAACAGATCAACAACAGCCAGGTGGGGAACACAAGCCAGGGAGATGGACAGTGCCAGCTTCCACATGGAAGCTGTAATGAGGGGGGGTGAGAAGGCATGCTGCAGGGGGACGTGGCCGTGGAAGGGCCCGTCGGCGGTACGCCCCCAGCAGGCAGTACCGTGCCCGCATCAACTTTGAGCTGTATTCAGATGTAGAGATTGTGGGCCGGTACCGCCTGAACAGGGCAATACTGAGGCGGCTCTGTGAGCTGTGCAGTGATGTGATGCAGGCACCCTCATGATGGAGTCACGCTCTGTCTGTGGAGACAAAGGTAACAGCCTGCATGTGCTTGCTCACCACAGGTACCTTCCAGAGGCCAACAGGGGACACCACAGGCATAACACAGTCGGCCACGTGATGCATCCTCACCCAATTCCTCAGCGCACTGCTGCCACATGCTGCGGAGTACATCCATTTCCCCAGCACCGCGGCAGAGCGTACAGCAAACATACAGGAGTTCCACAGGGTAGCACGTATGCCTGGCATGCTAGGGCGATAGACTGCACCCATGTGGCCATTCGCACGCCACCTGGCCCCGATAGGGCTACCTATCATAATCGGAAGGGTTTCCAGTGTCAACTGCCAGGTGGTGTGTGATGCCAGTGGGCGCATCATCAATGTCTGTGCCACGCACCCTGGCGGAGACCATGATTCATTCATATGGTACCAATCAGCACTGTGCCATCGATTCGAGTGGGACATCCCACAGGACATCTAGTGGGTGAGTATGCATGTAGGATTGGCAAAGCGGGGGCAAGGGAGGGTAAGCCACAGGTGTCATGGGAGTGGCACACAGGGTTAGGGGCAATATGAGCCTGAACATGACACTAACCTCCACCATCTCCACACAGGTGGCAGTGGATACCCATTCCGTCCCTGGCTGCTCACACCCTACCAGCGGCCCACGACCCCATCACAGCAATGCTTCAATGAGGCACACGCCGCCACACGCAACATCATCGAGTGGGTATTTGGGATGCTGAAGGCACGCTTCCGATGCCTAGACACCTCCGGCGGTGCCCTACAGTACAGCCCCTCAAAGGCCTGTGGATATTTCTGGCCTGTTGTATCCTGCAACATGGCCAAAGACTGTGGGATAGCCATACAGGTCGAGGAGGGGACAGGCTCAAGGGGCGCTGGTGGCGCGGTGATGATGGGGATGAGCAGCCCCCTTTGGACAGCGTGACCCCAGACTGATCTGGCTGGCCCAGCTGCACTGGGGAGCCATCACAGAGGAGACTACCGCCCAACACAGGTAAGTCATGGAGACATGTGCAACCAACAGTGGCTAGGGCACAACCCACATACACAGGGAACACACCAGGGTGCATGACAGCGAGGAAAGTGGCAGGGCACAAGCACACACACACACACACACACACACAACCACCAGGGAGGGTGTGAACAGTAACATGCCACATGGACACACACACACACACACACACACACCAGGCACAAAGTGCACAGGGGCCAGGTACACAACAGAGCAGGAACAGACATTAAATACACACAGATCCACAGGCCACCACCACCACCTGTACTGTCCATGTACGTGTGTCAGATGCTGGGCACCCTTGCACTTTGGTGTACAGCGCAATGCAGGCATCATCATGCACACGCACCTGTGGACAGCAGTCAGGAGGGTGTGCAGGTGGTCCGTGTGTTGGCGTGTAGGGCAGGGCACCCACTGGTGCACTGCCAACCAAAACACACATTGCACACAGGGCAGCACCAGACAGGGCCCGCACTGGGAGACAGCTCTAGTCATGCGGACAGTGCCACGGCCACCTGGATGCGTGCAGCGGCCTCATGAGACTTAGCAGCACCGGCAGGCTGAGCATGGGGTCACATGGGGTGGCACCGATGGACCACCAGGGGTCCCACTCGTGAACGTGACCTTGTCCGCACAGGGGTCTGCAGTATACGAACATACCTGCCAGGGTGTTCGGGATGCCCCAGCTGAACCCGGCGTCGACAGGATGGGTGTTGCACGACTCCGGGAATGGGAGTGGATGGCGTATCGTCATTGGTGTGAGTGGCACAGGGCACCTGACTGTGTGCCAATGTGGCCATGACAACGCACCACCGCCTGTGTCAGCTCGCGATGGCGGTGGTCACATCCACCTGCATATGGTCAATCCGGGACAGGATCCTCTCAGTGTCCCTGCTGTGGTGCTCTCGACCCACTCCAGGGCCACACACAGTGCCTCCACGGATGTTGCAACCCGCATCTGCTGCTGTACTGATGCCTGCAGCAGGTGGGTGTGCTCATCAAAGAGGTCATCTGCCACATTGGCAACCTGTCCCTCAGGTCTGGAAGGGCCTGATGTACAGCACCCCTTGAGGGTGGGTGCAACTCACCAGGACCAGATATGGGCATGTCCACAGGCGGTGCACCTACATCACCGCTGAGCCCTGTACCCCCAGTCCTGGTGGGTGACTGCTGCTGCTGCCCCTCTGCCTGCTGTTCCCACGGGATCAGTGGTTCCACTGCTGTGGTCGCAACAGTGCCAGTGACCTGCACAGCCACCGGTGCTGACAGGCACAACCTGGGACTATGCTGACATGGTGGCACACACGTCGGAACCAGCTAGATCCATGGGCGTGAGCTGGCCTGCTGTGTGTCCATTCTGCGACACACACATTTCAATGCCCATAGTGGTCGGTGCATCATCGATGGTGCAGGTCTGTGCCACAGCCACAGCCGCAGCGTGCTGGCATGCTTGCATGCCAGACCGCTGGGACACAGGAAGGGTACTCCCCATACCTGTCTCAACATCAGTGAAGGTAGCTGGCATGCAACACTGCCGCGCAGTGCACGCCAGTAATCTCGGAGGTGGATGGCCCTCTCCAACTCCGGGTGGCTGTCCGCAGTGGACAGGATCTGTAACAGAAAGGATGGACACGTTGGTGCATGTAACTCCTCCCCCACCCATGACATACCATGCAGTGATGGCTACCCACCTTCTGAAGCCACCTCCAGAAACACCCTCAGTATGGCGCTGCGCTGCATGCAGCAAGCATGTCCTCTGCCGAGGTCAGCTGCACCACCTCCGGCTGTCCACCGCCTGTAGCAGCACGTGCCGCCCTGATGGCTGCAACCTTCTCCTTCACCCTCCTCCTGTCGGTCCCCATCTTCTTTTTACACTCCTGCACAGAACGCTGGTGGCTGCCGTGCAGGTTGATGGCATGTGCCACCCCCTCCCATGCAGCAGCACGGGCCTGAGGGGTGCCTCGCCGTCCACTGAGAAGTAGCTCTTCAGCCAGGTAGGCCTCAAACAGTGTCTCTGTCTCTGCCTTCGTAAAGTTGGGCCTCCTCTTCCGCCCACCATCATCCTCCTCACCTAGTCCTCGCTCGGTCATTTCACAGCCTGTGTGGGTGAGAGTGGTCACCTGTGACTGTGCAGTACACAGCAATTCTCTGAGGCCATGGTCCAGAACAGCACAATGCATGCAACTCACCTATCAACTGTAGTAACCGAATATGGCCACTGTAGAACAGTGTCGCAGATTTATAGCGCAATGCATGCAAATTAGGACTGGGGCAACTTTAATGAGATGCAAATTGCGCCGCTGCGCCATTGAATGGCTGATCAGATGATTTGCATATGACGGCTGAATGTCGCGCTTGTTGCGCTTTGTGAATACGTGCTTGAACCGGTTGAGCCAATGGCGCAGTTCTGTGATCATGAGTACGCCGTGACCGCGCATGCCCAAATTGTTCAGTCCTTTTTGAAAGCAGCATTTTATAACATGGGGATACCGATGATTTCTGGTAGCAAACCGGGAAGACGGGGCGGTATGGAGATCGCTGTTCAGGGACCACAATGCTTATGGGAGGTGGAATTGAGGATACCAGGTTTTTCAGTGTCCTCCATCTTGTTTTCAACAGTCCAAGGAGTTCAGTTAAATGCTTAATAGAGCGATAGGTCTGAATTCTTTTCTTTTCTCGGCGTGTGGAGACGCAATCTCCTTCTGTGCACATTGGTTGCATTGAGCGACTGACTGTAATCCGCATGTGCTAAGAGAGTTATTCACTAGCTCAGCAATTGGCTCAGACATTAAAGTTTACTTTAGCGCAATACCTTATTTAATTACACTACTGCCTTTGTTTCCAGGGTGGTGTATATGGTATAAATGTTGGGGAGGACTGTCTTGTTGTCAGCATTACTCTTTCCCCTAATTTAATGTTGCCTTGAGTTTAAATTTATTTTAAGGAGTGATTACTCTAATTTGCTGTTACCCTTTATAATCTCTGCCCAAGAGCTGTTCACAACTTTATGCAAGGCGTGCCTGCTTCTCGTACCAACGATCTGCTTCCATGCCAGACAGATGCCTCAGAGGTGTCACCATGGAAAGTAAGGTATTTTTATTAATTTTTAGAACAGTTCTGTCAAAACATGGAGCCTATCTCTTATACAGTTGTGCAGTTTTAGCAGGATAACAGAACGAGCAATGTTTTTGTTAACATTAGGATTGTATTTTTTGTTTGGGTCGTACTAAGCCCTTTTCAGCTCCTTTACTGTAAAGTGTGATTTACATATCTTTGTTATGATATAAATATGCATATTGCAGTACTAGTTTTAATTGTTTGTTTACCTATTAGTTTTTTCAGCTTAAATAACCTAATGAGGTAGAATGTAGATTGTCTGCAATTCTTTAGTATTAATGTTGTGCACACTTATGTTGTTGACACCTGTTTATTAAGAGTTAAAGAACTGTTTAACATCATCTATTGCTATGTCACAAAAAATATATAAACATATCTATCGATTTAGTTTGGTTTAGGTTGTGATGGATCTTATTGTTGTGGGAGGGGAGTGGGGGGCAACTGTTCAGTCGGGCAGTGTTTATCCAGATGAGTAATGGGTGGAAATGGTGTTGGAGGGATCGTTCAACTTCCAAAATATACTTTCCCAATCCAGTGCAGAACGTTCTTATATCATTTGTTTACCATCAAAAATATAGTTCTAGGGACATGGATATGTTGTTCATCCACACTCATTGGCAGGTATCCTTGCCGCTTTAAATCTTGCCGGAAGGTCTTCAAGCTTGCTCCTCCCACCCACCCGGGTGGTATAACTCTCGGCTCCGCCCCATGGCCTAGATCTTCCTTACCGCTTGAGCTCAGGTTCCTTCCTTAACAGCTCTGCGTTTCTGACTAGTTCCTATTTCTCCGTTTGCGGTTTAAAAATAAAATTTTGCAAAAGACTTCAGTCTTCTATCCCTCATGTCGCGATGGACCAATCGACTCCCGGTTTGGAGATGCCCATGCGGGCAAGAAGATGTCTCAGACGGATCCTCACTCCACGTGTGTATACTGTAGGCCTTGAGCACGACCCGCGAGGCTTGACCTGTGCTCATCTTTCTCGACCTCGTCGCAGGCCGTGCTGCCCGGTGCAACTGGGCCGTCCCGAGCGTTCCCTCCGGTGAAGTCAAGGAGGCCCGGTTGGCGGTGTCCAGCGGCGGCGGGCTCGCGGATCAGCTCGGCGGATGGTCGCCCTCGAAGAGGCGGCAGCGGGCCGTATCTTCCTCGGCCGCGGCATTTATCCCGCTCTCTGGGTTCTTCCTACACGGCTTCTTTTAAGGGCTTTGTCTGTCCCTCTCCACTAAAGGAGAAGGGCCTGCGTCTGCTGGACCTTATTCTCGGTCCAAAAAGAGGACAGAGTAAGTCCCTCCGTCGGCAGCTCTTGGGAGGCGGAAGGTCCCTCTCCCGGGCCGTCGACGTCGGCGGTGACCGCTCGGCCCGGCCACTGGCCTCACGGTGTCCCGTCAGGTCAGTTGACCGAGACTCCCACCGATGAAGTCGAGATTTTCTCGACCCATTAGACGAGCTGTCGCCTTTAGCAGCCAGATTCCCCTCTCCCGGTTCCCCGGGGAGAGTTGAGGATCCCGTGGGCTCGCCTGTGCCTCCGGTTCGGAGCCTCGGATGGACCATCGAGCCGAAAGTGCGGTTCGACCGACACCTCCCGCACCGACCTCGGAAATTCCGGGACTCTCGGTCGGTCTCGGACCTCTTCGGCGGTCCAGCCGATCCGTCATAGGCGGTCGGTCTCGGCACCGTGATAAGCGGCGTCGCCGCTCGTCCTCGTCCTCCTCCTCCGGATGAGGAGGCTCGGCGTAAGTCGTGTCGGCAGTGCGAGGACCTTATGTTCTAACAGCTCCTCCTGGCGGGAATAAGCGACTCCGTCGCCTTCCCGACCATTAAGTAACTGTCACCGGGCAGCCGACACAACCCCTCGACTGTCCGAGGCCTATACCCAGGCGGTTGTTCGGCCAAAACCAGCTGCTCCGATTCGGTTGGAACCTCCGCCTCCACAGCCAAGTGGGGCTCCGACCAAGATTCTCGATCGGCTAAGGTTTACCCATCGGCTGCCAGTTACCCTCACTCCCGACCGACCTCGGCAGGTGAAGGGTGGCTCAGGCCAGAGGCAGCTCTTGTGGACTCTTCGAGTCCGAGATGATTCTCCTTCTTCTCCAAGCGACTGGACTTGGGTCTTCAGGAGGTCAGTCAATGGGCGATAGCCCGTCGTCCTTCCTAGGACTGCTTCGGCTCATCTCGGTCTACTGGGATGGAGCTCGAACCCTTTCCAAGCGGGCCAGGTATCCCCTCACGGAGATTCTGGACCGAGGTTCTCGGCGGAGGCCTTTCGTGGCGAGGCCATAGTGGGTCGGCACTGGAACTTTGTGGCGCCCTGCTTCCTGCCCTGCGCCCTGGCCAGGATGGCCAGAAGTATCACGGTCCCTACCGGTTCCTTGTCAGTTTTTGGAACACCCTCTGCTGAGGTTGGTTACCGACAGCGTTTTCCGGTAGCGCCGGCAACGCCGAGGATGTGGACAAACCTCCTGACAAGGAGTCAAGAATTGGACTATGTCGGGCGAAAAGTCTACGCTCGTCCTCTCTCGCCTCGTCAGGCCAGTTCGGCCCGTCCTCATGGCACATTTTTCTCATGCCTGTTGGGCTCCTGGATGAGGTCATCCCTCATCTTCCCGCCGATCTGCAGACTACGGTTAAGCAGGTGCGGGACCAGGGCAGGAGCAGTGGCCAAACAGCAGCTCAGACTGCTTTGGATATGGGGACTCATGTGCCAGATCGGTGGCGGCCGCGGTGGCTATCGTCGGCGAGCTTGGCTGAGGATATCCACCTTTACTTCGGATACCCAGCACAAGTTGGCGGATGTTCCCTTTGGGACTGCCTCTTGACCCTGGGGTGGAAGGTCACCTGCAGAGGATCGAGAAGTCAATGCCACCTTGGACTCGGTCTCTTCCGCTCAGAAGGACAAGGCGCAAACCACAGCCTAAGCCCTTCAGTCCTTCTGTGCCCGGTAGCGCCCGGCCAGCAACGTCAGGGCCAGCAGGCTCGACCTTGGCATCCCAAACCCAAGCCGCTGGCTTCCTCTAACAGGAGGCAGGAGGAAAGGGCCCAGGAGGTCCTCGGCGGTCCCTCCTCCAAGCCTGCCAGTGACGGGCTGAGGGTGTCGCCCCATCCCGTCACCCTACCCTAGGTCCCCCGTGAGGCGGCTCCAGCACTTCCGTTCCGCCTGGTCCGCTGTTACCACGGACAGGTGGGTCTTGGAAGTGGTGGGAAGAGGCCTGCCTCTGGAATCGAGCAGGCACCACCCTTCAGGCCGTCGCCCTCGGGGCCGGGATCCCAGCCTCACTGGCGGCTCGTCGAGCCGACATTGCTCTCCTCCTCCAGAAGGAGGTGGTAAGAGAGGTGGTGGACCCTCCTTCAGACCCAGGGTTTGTGTCCAGGTACTTCCTGGTTCCGAAACGGACGGGGGGCTGGCGCCCCATTCTCGACCTACGACCTAAACAAGTTCTAAGGTCTCGAACCTTCAGGATGGTCACTCTGGTTCAGATAATACCATCCTTGGAGCGGCGTGTGGTTCTGCTCTCTGGACTTGCAGGGCCAGCGTTTTCACGTCCCTATCCGTCCGTCTCACCAGAGATTCCTTCCGCTTCCGGCGGAAGGATCCCTCTTGAGTTCCAAGCCATGCCCTTGGCTTGTCTCCAGCTCCCAGGGTCTTCACCAAATGCATGGCAGTGGTGACAGCATTCCCTCGGGCCGAGGGTCGGTGTACCCTTACCTGGACGACTGGCTGATAGCAGCTCCCTCCAGGAAGGAGGCGGAGTGGTCAGAGATCTGGCCCTCAGGTCTGCTCTCAACTGGGCCTCCTTATCAGCGAGGCCAAGTCGAACTCGAGCAAGCAGGTGATTCTATTCATCGGGCGCAGCTCGACTTTCTTCGAGCCAGGCGCGGCTCCCGGCGGACAGGGCGAGGTTCTTTCCTCCTTTGCCCGATCATTTCTGGTTGGGCAATTGCGCCCTGCCCGGGACTTCCTGCGCCTCCTGGGTCTCATGGCGGCCTGCACCAGCGTGGTCCGTTGGGCCCGCTGGAACATGCGTCCCCTTCAGTGGGGACTGGCCAGCCAGTGGTCACAACGCTGCGATCCCTTGGACCAGCTTGTGTCGGTGACACAGGGGATGTGGAACGCTCTCCAGTGGTGGACCGTTCCAGATCATTTGCAGGAGGGCATCCCGTTCGTCCGCCCGAGCAGACGGTCTCTCTGCTCGACCGATGCCTCTCTGATGGGTTGGGGTGCCCATCTGGGGAACCGGGCTCATGGCCTCTGGTCCCAGCGGAGTCGATGCCACATCAACCTGCTGGAGCTCCGAGCGGTCCGCCTAGCTCTCACGCCTTTGCTCCGTTCCTCCGAGGTCAAGTGGTCGAGTCAGGCGGACAATACCACGACCATGTACTATCTAAACCGCCCAGGCGGGGCCGCTCCATGCTTCTATGCAAGGGCTCTCCGCATTTGGTCACTCGTGCGCAGCCTGGAGGCGGATCTCCTAGCCATTCACGTGGCAGGGCCTCCAACACCTGGCCGATGCCCTGAGCCGGATAGGGGCTGCATCCACAGTGGTCTCTCCTGCGGAGGTAGTACAGCATCTGTTCTCCCTTTGGGGCACACCTCAGGTGGACCTGTTTGCCTCCATGGAGGCAGCGGCTGAGTCTGTTCCATGCCCGCCCCCTCAGCAGGGCTCGCTGCAGGGGATGCCTTCTCGAGGCAATGGACCCGGGCCTCTTTACGCCTTTCCCCATTTCCCTTGATCCACAAGGTGCTTCTCAAAGCGAGGAGGACAAGGCGCAGGTGATTCTGATAGCCCCAGACTGGCCTCGCCGTTCTGGTACCAGATCTCCTCAGTCTCAGCTCCAGGACTCCGGCAGCTTCCAGCTCACCGGACCTGCTCTCAGTCAATCAGGAAGGTGTTCCATCCGGACCTTCAATCCCTGCACCTGCAGACCTGGTTCCTGGCGGCTAGAGTTCCAGGCCTTGGGTCTTTCGCGGGTCCTCAATGTAGTTGAGGCGTCCCGTAAGTCGACCAGAAAATGCTATGCCTTCAAATGGAAAGGTTTTCCATTTGGTGTCAGAACAAGGGCTTGGACCCTTCCTCCTGTTCCTTGGCAAGCATCTTGGACTATTATGGTCCTTTCTAGTCAAGGGCTAGGTCGGCGACCCTAAGGGTGCACCTGGCAGCCATCTCTGCTTACGGGCGCGGGCGGGAAGCAGTCGATGGCGCAGGAGAAGGTGGTCTGGCGCTTTTTCAAAGGCCTTGATCACATTCCCTCCAGTCGCGAGGAACCCCCACCTCCGTGGGATCTACTGCTGGTACTGGCAAAGCTCATGGGCAAGCCATTCGAACCTATGCACAGGTGTGCTCTCTCTCACCTGTCGTGGAAGACCGCCTTCTTGGTGGCTATCACGTCAGCCAGAAGGATGGGAGAGCTCCAGGCGCTTTCCATCGAGTCTCCTTACCTGGTCTTCCACAGGGACAAGGTTGTCCTGCGCCCCCACCCGAAATTCCTTCCGAAGGTGGTGTCGGAGTTTCACCTTAACCAGGTGTTGACTCTGCCGGTGTTCTACCCCAATCACACCTCGGAGGCGAATATAGGCTCCATACTCTGGACCCTAGAAGGCCTCGCTTATTATAAGGGCATACGGCTGGAAATCGGGAGAGGTTCGCCAGCTGTTTGTCACCTACGCTGAAGCCGCATCTGGCAGACCTGCAGCAAGCGGACGATAAGCAGGTGGGTAACCTCCTGCATAGATCTCTGCTATAAGTTGGCGGGCATGGAGCCTCCCAGAGGATAGAGCTCATTCTACCCGCCATACTGCTGCTAGATGGCTGCTTCCAGGGGCGTCCCTATCCAGGAAATCTGCAGGGCTGCTACCTGAAGTCAGCAAACACCTTCATTACCCACTACCACATCGACCTTGAGTCACGCCGGGATGCTGGTTTTGGGGCCTCGGTTCTCCAGTCTCTCTTTCCCAAGTAAGTATATGGGTGTGCGTCTTGCCTCCCTCCTCCCGGAGAACTGCTGAGAGTCTGCCAATGAGTGTGGATGAACAACATATCCATGTCCCTAGAAATACAGGTTACTCACCTGTAACAGGAGTTCTAGGAATGGTATATTGTGTCATCCTACATTCCACCAAACCTCGGCTTGACGCGAACCTGAGCTTCAGCGGGCAGATCTGGCGTCATGGGGCGGGCGAGTTATACCACCGGGTGGGTGGGAGGAGCAAGCTTGAAGACCTTCCGGCAAGATTTAAAGCGGCAAGGATACCTGCCAATGAGTGTGGATGAACAACATATACCATTCCTAGAACTCCTGTTACAGGTGAGTAACCTGTATTTTGGGGGGGTGGTTATGACACAATTTTTGAGAACTCTTGCTATTCTTGTTTCTTCTTTCTCTATCTTCTGCACTTCATGTTGCATTCTTTTCTTGCTTCCCCCTCTCTTCTCTTGGGATGGTTTCTCTTACCAAATACTATTCTTGGTGGCATGGTTCAGATGATGGGCTATTATATTATTCATACACATTTATCTAAAACTTGTGATATCTTTTATGTCTAACGCAGAAGGCTTGGTGCTTATCTCATGGAACATTAGAGGGCTCAATCATAAGATTAAATGTTATTCTATGCTTAGACATCTTAAGAAAATGAATCCAGCCATTGTATTTTGCAAGAAACTTATCTCAAAAGAGAACACTATGATTTGATGCGAAGGGAGTGGGTGGGGCAGGTCTGTGGGTCAGGGAACAGCTCTAAAAAAGCAGGGGTCTTAATCCTACTTAAAAGAGGCTTGCCCTTCCAGTTTTGTAGCTTGGTAGAAGATCCATCAGGTCATTTTTTGATACTTAATGGGAAGTTGGGAGAGGAGTATGTCACCCTGGTCCAAACGCTCTCTCCCACGATACCTTTAACACTGTATTTGACAACTTATCCCCATACATGGACAGTACCATAATTATAGCAGGGGACACCAACTCCATTTTGGATCCGGTCCTCGATGGTCTAAATTCGGCCCACCTTATCAAAAACAGATAAAGATGTATCTCATTTAACTGACAGTCTGGGCTTGGTGGATCCCTGGAGATCTATGAATCCTAACACAAAAGAGTACACCTTTTGGTCTAGTTGCCACCACTCTGGAGTTCATATAGCCCAAATTTTTATAGCTAAAGAGGTAGTCAACAGAATTATCTCTGTTGAAATACTACAGCAAGTCATATCTGATCATACTCCGGTCAGAATTGCTCTTAAAGAAGCTCTCTACCACGGTAGGAGCAGGAGATGGAAGTTCAGTAATTTCCTACTGCAAAACTCTGACTTCATTCTTAAAATCAAGGGCCTTATAAATGAATTCTCAACTATTAACAAACCAGAGGATACCTCCTGGAGTACAAATTGGGAATGTATGAAGTCGTGGCTCCGAGGGCGTATCATTAGTGCTACCTCTTCCTATAAAAAAGAAAGAGACAAAAAGAAAAATGAATTATTAAGTAGAATTTAGGAGGAAGAACAAGATCTAGTTGGGGATGCATCCGGTGTTAAATGGAGGGAATGGTCCAGTTTGAAATAAGAGTATAATGAACTAATAAGAGGCAAAGCTGAGTTTTTCATTCGTAAAGCTGAAATTAATTACATAGATTCAGGACCCAGATCATCACAAATCCTAGCAATTCGGTTGAAACAAATGAGCTTATCGGCATCTATCCCAGTGCTCAGGGACATAGTGATGATTCAGTTTTCTGAGGACATAAAAAAATAAATGACAAATTCTTTGCTTTCTATAAAGAACTCTACTCTAATGAGGTGTCCAGTAATAGTGTTACGCTTAAGGATTTTTGTGAAGACATACTGTTACCTGATAAACCCACAAACTTATTAAAAGAGCTTGATGCAGAAATATTGGATCAGGAGATACTCGCGGCAGTCAACAGTTTAAAAAAGAATAAGGCACCGGGGCCTGATGGGTTTTCAGTTAACTTTTTTCAGTCTTTTTCCTAAGTATTATTACCATCCATTAAAGGCGTTTTTAACTAAGCTTTTCTCGAGGGTTTTGTTCACCCCAGTATGACACAGGGGTTAATCACTCTAATGCATAAGCAAGGGAAAGAGCCCTCTGTGTTCAAACTATAGACCTATTTCTCTAATTAATTCTGATATTAAAATATTGGCCAAAGGTTTTATTAATTTTACAGAGCAAATAATTTCTTAACTACTGCATTACATTTGAAATATGCACACTGCTGCACTCTTGTGGTGGTAAGGCACATAAATGGCAGGTGCAGTGCCTTTTCTTGTTGAATCTGTTAAACCTGTTAGTAACCTGCCTTATCTCTTCCACCATAATGGGAGACAAAGGTTCTGTTTTCTGACTGGAAGTAAGGAGGTATTTCATGATCACTGAATATTCCCAACTCATAAACCACCTCTACCTGAGAACCTAAGGTATTCTCAAGGAATCTTTCCTTTTTCTAACATGCTATCACTGCCAGAAGCTACTTTACCTGCCGAGTCAGATAAACCAGTATGGGCGTGTGATCCTCCATATTTATAGGCTGAATTTCCAAATGGGGTCTTTTTGTACTGTATCTTTTCCATATATATTGAATTGGCCTTTTATTTTGGTAATTAAACATGTCTGCCTTAAAGAGCTAGAGTACTGCTTGGAATTAATAGTAATTTTCAGATCAGTCAGCTGTCACTACTAGTATCGGAGGTATTTTTTTATTTTCTGTCTGCTAATTGGAAGATTTTCCACCTGGCAGTATTGGGGTGATGTGTGGAGCAGCACTCTCTCTGGAGGAAAAACAATTAGTTCTGTTCCTCCCACTACACTGTCAGAAATGAGACCAAACACCTTGAGGCACCAAAATCCTTGTAGCCTGAGCAGTGACTTTCTGAGGCTACCAATCAAAATACGGAGGTGTGACATCACTAGTAACCAGGGAGTCCGTCCTGCTGCTTCAGGTGAAAGTGAAACTTGGCAGTGTGACATGGTTCTCATTGGTTACCAGTGATGTCATAGTCAGTGTGGTTTCAGTGATGATGTAGTGAGAGGAACAGAATGTACTTTTTTCCCCCCTCAAGAGTGCTGCTCCACATCACCCCAGTGCTGCCAGATTGGAAAATCTTCAATTAGCGCAGCCAGAAAAGAATAAATACTTGAGATAGAAAAAGGATAGCTGACTACATCTATATCTCAAAGTTACAATTAATTGCAGGCAGTTTCCAGGCAGTACACTAGCTCTTTAATTGCATCTATCTGGGTCTTATAAGATTTGTTTTCCAATGCTGTCTTTGATAACAGGGTATAACTTCTCTCTAGATTTTAAATAGTTGCGATAATCTGCCTGCACTTTCTTCCTACCAAGAGATTGAAAGAGTTCTTTAATGGACATTTAGAATCCTCCACTATTATAACTGGTCCTCATAACAATCATAGACTGAATGTCTGGCTACAAAAAGTGTTTGTACCACCTCTTGTACCTGGGGCTGACTAACAACAGAAACATTTAACCTCCTGCCCTTTTTGTCTTCCTTGTAGAATTGCCCCATATTGCATTTGATTATGCAAAACTAAATGATCGGAAAATTGCACGGGGTAAGGAAAACAAAATCTGCTGTATGAAATGAGATATAAAGAAATAATCCTGACTTGGAACCTTTATATGCAGCCTCTGGCTCAAAGGTAATAATCTGAATCTTAAATAAACAAATAATCAATCCTAAAATAAGTAGCCCTCCCTTGGGGGAGTATTCTATACACATCTAACACAGTCTGTAATTAGCATTCTTTGCAGGGCAAAATGTCACTATAAACTTTCCTGCCTCCTACACTCCTATACAAGTTATCCAGTTGGGAAAGAAAGTCACCCTCAGTATTACATGTTTACTTGTATGCAAATAAGGTATGATCACTTCTAGTAGATCCCTCACTCTGTCTTAGCCTGTGGGGCATATACATTAATCAATCTAATGTACATATTGTAATGCATAATGTCCAGCAGCAAAGCCCTACCCATACATAAATCCACTAATTGGGATACATGAAAATTTGTGCTTTGAACAAAATCCCATGGCATCTTACATGAGAAACATAGACTTTGTGGCAGATAAGGACTGCTTGGCCCACCTAGTCTGCCCGTTTCCCTACCTAGAGGACAAGCTGCAGATCCTATTTAACTAACAGCCTATATCTTCTCCTACCCCCACAAAATTGCCTTATGTCTGTCCCATGCATTCTTGAATTCTTCCACAGTTTTAGACCCCACAACCTCTTCAGGAAGGCTGTTCCATGCATCCATCACCCTCTCTGTGAAAAATACTTCCTCACATTGCCCCTGAGCCGTCCCCCCTCTATCTTCAAATTGTGTCCCCTTGTTCTTGCACCTCTCTTCTTCTGAAAGATGATACCCTCTTGGACTTTGTTGATTACACTGAGGTACTTAAATGTTTCTATCATGTCTCCTCCCCCCATTTCCTCAAGGGTATACATATTAAGCTCCTTTAGTCTCTCCTTGTATGGCTTATCTTGCAGACCTGCACCATTTTAGTTGTCCTCCTCTGAACTGCCTCCATCCTGTCTATGTCCTTGCGGAGATGGGGTCTCCAGAACTGCATGCAGTATTCCAGATGGGGTCTCACCAACTGTCTGTACAGGGGGATGACAACTTCCTGTTTTCTGCTGGTGATACCTCTCCCTATACATCCCAGTATCCCCCCAGCCCTCCCTATCGCCTTCTCACATTGCTTGCCAACCTTAAGGTCATCTGATATGATTACCCCCAGGTCTCTTTCCATTTTTGTTGTTGTTACTACCTTCTCCCCATTGTGTAATCTTCCCCTGGGTTTTTGTTTCCCAGGTGCATTACTTTGCACTTCTTTGTATTGAATCCAAGCTGCCATACTTCTGACCATTCTTCCAACCTTGCCAAGTCCCTTCTCATCCTTTCCACACCTTCTTGTGTATCAATCCTGTTGCAGATCTTTGTCATCTGCAAAGAGGCATACTTTTCCTTCCAGTCCCTCTGCAGTGTCACTTATAAAGGCATTAAAAAGGACTGGACCCAGTACTGAACCCTGCGGTACCCCACTAGTAACCCCTCTTTCTTCAGAGTGGACTCCATTTACAATTATCTTCTGTGTCCTGTTGTTCAGCCATTGTTTTTCCCAGGCTACCACCCTGGGACCCACTCCCAGGCTGGTTAATTTGACTACTAATCTTTTGTGTTGGACTGTGTCAAATGCCTTGCTAAAGTCTAGGTAGGCCATGTCCACAGCCCCTCCCTGGTCTACAACTTTGTTCACCCAGTCAAAGAAATCAGTTGGATTCATCTGACATGACCTTCCCGCTGTGAACCCATGCTGCCTTGGGTCCTGTGCCCCACTGGCTTCTAGGTACTCAACAGTTCCTTCCTTCAGAAGTGATTCCATCACTTTCCCTACCACAGAGGTCAAACTGACAGGTCTGTAGTTTCCTGCCTCTGTCTTGGTCCCACTTTTGTGAAGGGGAATCACATCAGCCTTCTTCCAGTCTTCGGGTACCACACCATCCTCCCATGATTTGTTAAAAAGGGTAGTCAGTGGTGTCACTAGTTTCTGCTGAATTCTTTTAGAATTCTGGGGTGAATTCCATCTGGCCCCATTGCTTTGTCCACCTTCAGTTTTAGGAGTTCTTTCCAAACCCTTTCTTCTGTGAAAGGACTGGGATCGACCCCCTCTCCAGAGTGCTTCTGCTAATTGGATTAGGCACCTCTCCACTTCCTCTTTTGTGAATACTGAACAGAAGTATTCATTCAGTATCCCTGCTTTTTCACTGTCACTCTCTGCCCACCCACCATCCATTCTATTCAGCCTCACTATCCCTCCCTTTGTCTTTCTACGCTCCCTGATATACCTATTAAAGGTTTTATCCCCCTTCTTAACTGAGTTAGCTATCTTTTCCTCAGTTTGTGCCTTTGCTATTCTGACTACCCTCCCTGCTTCCTTCTGCCTTAACTGGTACAGTTCTCTGTCCTGCTCTTTCTGTGTGTCCTTATACTTCCTAAATTCTATCTTTTTCTCCCTAACCTTCACCACCACCTCTTTTGAGAACCATATTGGCTTTTTCTTTCGTTTTGATTTGTTTATTTGCTTCACACAAAGGCTTGTTGCCTCTGTGATGGCAGTTTTGATATTTCCCCATTGTTGCTCCACCCCTCCTTCTAGCCTGTTTGCTAGTGCTTTTCTAAGGCACTCTCCCATCTTGCCAAAGTCAGCCCTCCTGAAGTCCAGAACCCTCACTTTTGTATGGCTTGACTCTGTAGCTGAATTTATCGTGAACCACACTGTTTGGTGGTCACTTGTTCCCAAATGGCTACCCACTTCTAGATCTGAGATCCTCTCACTGTCCCCATTTGAGAGTATGAGGACTAAGATTGCTCCCTCACGAGTAGGTTCCAAAACTAGCTGTCTGAGGCATGCCACCTGAAGGGCATCAAGAATGGCCCTGCTTTTGGATGTGGCTGCAGCAAAGGTGCTCCAGTTAACATCCGGCATATTAAGGTCCCCCATCAACAGTATCCCCCCTTTCTCTGCCATCCTAAGTATGCCTTCTGTCATATCCTTGTCCATTCCGTCCCCCTGACATGGGGTCTGTATACAACTCCTGTGTGGATTGTGGTGCCATTTCCAGTCTCTAAGGTGAGACACAGTGCCTCCTCTCCTCCCTGTTTACTCTTTTGTTCAGTTGCTTTTATCCCTTCCCTTACATAGAGAGCTACTCCCCCCCTCTTCTGCCCTCTCTGTCTCTCCTGTAGGTTGCATACCCTGATATGTTAACATCCCAGTCATGGTTCTCTGTGTACCATGTTTCTGTGACTGCTACGATATATCCAGGCATCCCTCTTCCATCAAGGCCACCAGTTCAGGGAGCTTGTTGCCCAGACTACGGGCGTTGGTACTCATTACCCTCCATCTGTGGCATCCTTACCAAAGATCCAAAAAGAAAGGCCCCATATCAGGCCTTCTTTGGTTATGTAATATCAAATAAAGTAGTAAAATGAGTTTCTCTCTTTTTTTTTTTTTACTTTGTTTTATTGCTTTTTTTTTTTTTTACAAAACAGTACAGTAGCAGTATGCATGCAAGAGACAGAAAAAGACAGAGAAATACAGCAATAATGGGGTTACATATATTTCTTCTCTCAGTCTTTTACATTAGGAGAAGGGGGTAAGACAAAATAGTAAAGGCACAAAAAAGTCTTAAAGTCCCAAGATTAATGTCTCGGAATGCTAGCTACTTCAGAGGCTTAGGTAAAAGTCCGTAGGGATATATCAAAATTAAGATCATGCACTAAACCAGTAGAGCTGTTGCCCTAAATCAGCAAATGAGTAAAACAGTATAATGAATTTCCTCATTCCTCCACAGCTCCAAAGAACAAACATTTCTATTATCTGAGAAGCCCCCAAACTTTAAGAGTAGTTATCAACCAGTCCTCAGGTTACATGCACTTAGAGACTTTTCTAAAAACTTGAAAGTAGACACCTATGGGAGAAGATTAATACCTTCAATTTGTAAGTTAACGTCAGTAATAGAATATTAAAGCAAGCAATTTTAAAATTTATTCTCTACATTATGATTTAACTTATCCCTTAAAACAGGTACATGTCCATATGCTGTCCCTGAGGTCACAACTTGAGTCAGAATTCTGCAAAACTGAGTTTAAAAGCGTGTGTCTGATTTGTAATCTCCCGAGGTATTTTCAGGCATCGTTTTCCTTTGAAATTCCACTTCTATCTTATTGATCCAGTGACCCACCTCCTTTGGATCTGAAAACTGCCAAGTCTTCCCACTGTACACTAGGTGACTTGTAGGTGAGCTGGGAGCAGGAAAGAGAGTATAATTCCTAGCGATCTGAGCTTCTGTCTGGTCGCATTAAACTGTTTATGTCAGGATCTTGTTTGAAATGAGAGGTCAGGGAATAGCTTTACATCATGTCCCTGAACCTGTATCAGATACACTGCTCTTGTTGCTGAAATAATGAGATCCCGTATCTCTGGTCCTACTGTTTGGATGAGCACAGTCCGAGGTTGCGAGTTGTCTGTGGGTCTTGCCGTGGAATTTACTCTGTATACCTGACGAAAGGTAGCCCAGTCAAATTCCTCCGGTAGTTGCAGCACTTCTGCCATCCAATGTGAAAGATAATCCAACAACAGGGCTCCCTCTGGAAGACCCACTACCTGAATATTCCCTTCTCTCTGTGCATTTTCAGTGGCTTCCAAGTGGCCTTGCAATTGTTGGTTTCTTTCGTGCTGCTAACACATAGCCTGCACAGACAGCAATGTTTATCGCTTTGGCCATGGTGTCCTTGAGAAAAGTCAGGGCTGCATCGTGAATTTCCAGTTTGTTTAATGTTTTTTCGATCCTTGCATCCATGGCCCTCACTGATTCTAATATGGCCTTCCATGGGAGCTCAGAGGATGCGTCGTTAGGCACAGATCCAGATGCATCATCAGCAGATCCCACTGGTGTCACAAAAGAGGTAGGCCGCGAGAGTCACGTTGCTTGGGATTGAGTGTTCTTTGTAAGGCCCATATTGATTTGGGTGTCTCCAGAAAGTTTAAATTGTGCAGAATTCGAATCTCTCGAAAATATTCTGCATGGTGGCTTTTTATTCTAAATATTTTAACTTCAATAGGGCGAAGGAAGTAGCTGATGAGAAATGCATCCTGCCTGGAAGCTGGCTCTCTAGCGCCCGTAAAATGAGTTTCTTGTGAAAAAAAAATATAGTCACCTATTAGATGCTATAAATAGGAAAAACCTGTATCCCTCTTTTCTGGATTCTTAATGCTGCATACATAGATGGAGACTGTTTGAGGAACCCATTAAATTCTGTGATGGAGAAAGGCAGTCTTGGACATCTCATCTCGGTTACAACCCTTTTAGATGGTCCCCCTCTGCTTCCTGGGTTTACTGGTAGTTGCCTTACTGTCCTCTTCTGTTTGAGATGAAGGAAGGATTAGGGAGACCTGGGACGAACAGAGTTACTGGAGACATCAGAGTCTAAACCTCCTGCATCTGAATAGCCCCATCCATTCTGGGAGCCTGAAACTTCCTATTTATTGTCCAGAATAATAGCTGCCCGGTTAGGGGCTTCTGTGTTGATACTCTTGTTCTTATTTTTGTGACCACTGGCATGCCATCTAGGGGGCATGGGATCCACTTCTCCAGCAGTAAAACCAGAAAAATGAGACTCTGCATGAGTTCTTTGCTCCTTTGTTGTTCACTTGCAGCAGGGCCTATCTCCAGGTTGTAGTACTTGAAGCAAGACCAGTGGTCGTCAGATTAGTTCTTGGTGTTGAGGAGTCGGCTGTGCCTGAGGCCTCAGGAGGTGGCTGGGGAAGTACAGGGCGGCTGTAGTCCCTATAGAAGAGGGTTCATGTTGTGCTTTCTTCAGCAGAGTCCTGGTCATAACCACCAGATCTGTTTCTGTTAGCATGGTATCATTTTAAAGACAAACTTGATTTGCCAACACCCGATATAGCGCCACAAGCCTGACGCTGAAATCCCGACAGTGGGTTTTGCCCCCCCAAGTTTGTTATAATAGAATGAGGGTACTGCCCCCAAAACATGAAGAAAATCAAAATCCTACTGTTGGGATTTTCACCATCGGGCTTGTGGCATCGGCATTTGAGTGCCGGTAAATCTCATTTCGGTCTTTCCTCATATATCTGTTAGCCCAGTGGCAGTCTTGGGAAAGTATGACCTTGCCCCACACAGATTGCATCTGAAAATATTCCTACATGCCATACCAATATGTCCAAACTCCCACATAGGCCCACTCAAGTTGATTGGAAACGCTACTTGAATGGGTTCTTACCACATTTGAAACATGCCTTTGGCTGTCCTGTGTAAAGCTACGCCATGATCTCTCCTTAGAAAAATTGTTCGAAGTGTTCAATCCCCAGATTAATATACTTTAGACATACTTTAACGCTCTGTGCAGATATTTTCACCATCTGTTATGGGTTCTGGTGGGCCTAACACATCACATCGGTGTTTGAGCCAAGACTGAATATCAACATGGACCCCTTCATTCCTGACTAGTATTGTGATGGTTTTTGTAAGGGGTTTCGTCAAGGGTACTGCTACAAAGGGAGCCTGATGTGGGGAGAATTTAAGTTGTTGATACTTACACCAGAATCTCTCGAGTGTTTGGGGAGCCCAAAAACTTACATCAAATATGTCTTCTCCAGAGATATGTATTAGTGCATATGTTTTGATGAAAAGAAATTCATTGATTCCTTCAGTAGCTTTTTGGCCACAAATACCCTGTCAGGGTGTTCTTCCATGCCGCCCTTATACTGTAGTCTCACAGCATTCTGCCTAGGGCGGGTTATGGCCTGTTCCTAAAAGGTCAGCAGAGTCAAGGCCCGCAATTTTCCTTTGAGAACTGGCGGTTAGACTGGATTCAGACTCACAGAAACACCAGGCCACCCTTCTGCATTGTCTTGTTCTTGTATCTGTGTGACCTGCTCAGGGAGCCACCCCCTTCAGTCTCATTATTCTGGTCAGCCTCTGGCTCTGGTTGCACATCTGCAGGAATAGCCCCGTGTCCCATTATACATTTTCTGTTACTCAGATTGTGCATCTAATTCATTAGGAACAACAGTCTCATCCCCTGCATTTATTTTCCCCGTCATTTCTTTGGCCTCCTGTGGTGCAGGTAGCTTACCCTCCGCTTGTGCATTAGCACAACCCCAACTTCAGCGGTCCATGTTACATTCTCACCTGCAGTAAGATCAGCCAATTTCTCCTGTTGTCTGACAGATTCCTCCGTATCTCTTTCTCTCCTCGTTGCAGTGTTCTCATCCTGGAATGCTACCTGTCTCAGACTCTCGGATGAGGAACCTCCCGTTGATATCGATGGCACTGTTTTTCCTCCATCCTTCTGACAGTCCAGCGACAGATCCCAAACTGGATCAGGCACTCAAACACCAAACTCATCCTTCATCCATCCAACCCCCAACATTTGCAGCGCAGGAGTCAGGCGCCAATGAAGCAGCTTCTTCCATCACATTGAATGCTGATACTAGATGCTGCCAAGCTGTCAGTGGCTCACTCTTAAGCTGTTGCCTTTGATCTTTGCAACTCTGCTGTTTGTTAGTTTGGCCAGCATCAGTGTCAAGTAGACCTTCCTTCAAATTCTCACCGTCTCTTCCATTTGGCTGCAGCATTTTCTGGAGCAGTACTCAAGTCTTTAAACTAGCTTTACGCTTCAGATAGCATTTTGCATCCTCAGCCAGTAATCTTAGCAAGTGTTATTTGCCTGCAGCTTTGGCTCCAGCTGTAACTCTGCTGTATGTTTATCTTCCAGAGCAATCTTGTCCATAATTACCCTGACATCCATGGCTTCCTCCAGCACCTCAGGGCAGCCAGGGTATCGCTGTCGGCCAACACTGCTGATTGCAGAACGTCCTCTGAAACACCAGCAGTCAGGGTCAAGGACAAACCCCTGGCTGCTGCAAGCTCTCCATCCTTCCCCATACCACTGGCATCCTCTGTCTTGGAACAAGAGCCAGCAGTGCACACTTCCAAGATTAGGGGAATTTCCCTGGTGACCTGTCCAAATGTCCCCCATTCCCTAACAAATCATCAGCGCTTCAGCTGGCTCAACATCGTTATTTATTGACTGGGTAAGTACAGTGGTCCGAGGAATCTTTTCAGGAATGACCCGGGCTTAGACAGGCAAAGGATTAAGGGTGATACATGGTTATAACAAGCTAGGAGAATAAATTTGCAAAAATAACAAAGTATAAATGAAACTAAAAATTAGGATATACTGTCAAAAAAGCACTACAATTACATGAAGTAAACAGGTTTCATAAATCAGCACAGAAGAAATGGAAACAGTGGTGCTAATACAGCGTAGTAGGGACATCAGTTTTCATCTGTATCCCATTCTCCCCCAGGACGAGGCTGAAAACAGGAATATTTTCCTAGCTCTCCTTTCCCAGGCAACAAAAACAAAATAAATAAAAAAAATAAATACCGGAAAATGTATGCTTATACAAATATAGGGAGGAAAGCATACCATCGATCTGTAGAGTACCTCCTTCCCACCAGCTCATCAGGTATACCCCATCACCTTTTTCTTCTGGTTACTTGTTGACTCAAAGCTTGAAGGACGTTGCAGTATCGGCAGATACGACCTGTTCTAGAGGTCTCTTCCAGAGGTTTACCACTCATTCTGTGAAGTAGTTTGTCCTGCGGTTTCCTTTGAAGCTCCCACTTTTGAGTGATATGATATACCTTTCAGATATGTATAGACAAGGATCATGCCTTCCTCTGATTTATCTTCACTCCGTTGAAAACAGCCCCATACTGTCAGCTGATCTTCACAGCCCATTTGCCAAACCTTCAGTGACAGATGGGTGGAATAGCAAAGTTTGGTTTCTGTGGAATTCTTTTGTAGAATTGAACATTTTACCAGATTTATGGAATTTCTGGAGTTTTTCCTAGTAGTGGAATTTTTGTTTTGTATTTCCATTGAGTTATGTGGGTCTTCTGGATGATTTGAGAAGAAATACAGAAATTGTCTTACCGTTTCTTGTGCGGAAATTATTCTGCTAATCATATTGTACCACACAGTCACCACCTGCATGAGACTGTGTAACACAGTGTGCACATGCAGTGTGTAACACAGAGTAATATGCAGAATTGTTTCACCACAAAGAAAAACAGTGGCTTGCCCAGTGGTGCAGCATTGCGCTACCGCCCATCACATTGGTGACCGGGTTTGGGAACAGGCGCAGGTTACTGGGGTCAGCGGAGGAAAAAAAAAAAACTCTTCTCGGGCTACTGTCCCACTTGGGCTGACAGCCTCCCTCCGCCAAGCGCAACCCTTGGTCTGTACACAGACCTCCTGCAAGACCACTTTTCTGGTCCCAAGATCTAGGACCTCCCTTGGACAGAGGTCCTTCTGCTATAGAGCTCCATCCTGGTATAACTCACTCCCTGCCCCATCTCGGATGCCCCCACGATCTCCAAATTCAAAACTGCACTACGAAGGCAACTATTTGATACGCGTAGCTGCACCTGTCTATAACTGAGGCATAGCTCTCTGTGCCTTTGACAATGCCCACTGGGCGGCATCCACACCACACCTCTTTTAATCCTCACCCATTGCTGATTGAACTGCTATTATCCTGCTGCTTGCTCTTACCATCCTGCAAGAATGTGCCTTTGTAACTAAACTGGCTTATCTGTTTAACTGTTGTAATCACATATGCCTGCTAACTATGTAACCCATATGCTGTAACCAAAGTCTGTTATGTATTTGTCCTCAATGTGACAAGGTACCATTGGAAATGAGCCTCTGGCTCAAAGGTTGTAAACTGATGCACAAATAAATAAATGAGCGTTGGATAGACTGCTCTCCTCTCCTGGGGGAGGCTCTGTCAACCCCGCCATTGACTGCCACCTGCTGGATGCCTGATGGTAGTGCAGGCTGGGGCAGTGTGTAATAGGGAGGGGCCACCAGCTTGGCATGGTGCTTGCGTACCTCCCACATGGCACGCACCACTGCCTGTCTGGGGCAGGAGGCGGGAGCTCTGGAAAATGGAAAATGGGGAGCTGTGCGGACTAACAAAGCAATGCCTGCCTTCCCTCAGCCCACACCACTAGCTGGCCACCCGTAATCTGGATTATGAGTACCAGCGGGGAGAGATATAGCCTCAACCGACCCTGCCTCGGGGGGATCACAGGGAACTCCTTTGGGTCGGTATGGCGTCAGTGACAAGGCTGATATCCCTCCCACACAGCCCAGTAGTGAAAAAAGCTTTGATGGGGGAGGATGGGGCAGTAGCACTATATGCATATTTTTCATCACAAATTATTCAGAAATACTCATAGAACAGAGCAGAATTTATGTACGTATTTATTTATTTTACAGACTATGAAAATTCATTGGGAATTCCAGCAGATGCCGAAATCAAAAATCTGCAGAATTCCAATGGTAGAAGACAAGTTATGTCTCAGTTTACCTCCACTGTCAACCACATTCGCCAGTCTCCCTTGTACTGTATCAGCTATGTCACGGTATCTTTCCTCTCCTCAGATATCTTCATCTTTCTTTATCAAGATCATGGGGCTTGATTTTCAAAGCCCCCACAACAAGCGTCAGGTCGCTGAAGATACAGCACACAGGGCTGGCGGCAGTCACCGGCTGGCGAGCAGGATTTTCAGTCCTGTGCCAGATGCATAAGTTAGACCAACTTTTCCTGGTCTAGCTTGCAGCAATTTTACAGGGGACCATTTTCACGGAGCTTGCGGCAGATGGCAGCGGCAAGCTGCCGTCAGAATGTGGAAACTGCCACAACT
The DNA here is from genome assembly GCA_016271365.2 of Neoceratodus forsteri. Taxonomy (NCBI): domain Eukaryota; kingdom Metazoa; phylum Chordata; order Ceratodontiformes; family Ceratodontidae; genus Neoceratodus; species Neoceratodus forsteri. Next base: position 401,416,321 of record JADMNL010000025.1, read on the forward strand.
GTGCCCGAGATTGGAAAATCGGGCGCAGTTGCGGCAAAGTGGTTTGGTGCACTGCCAGAACCTAAGTGTCATAGCACAGGGCTGGACACAAGCCCTGCACCAGGTTTTGAAAATTGAACCCCATATCTCAGCTTTATCTTATCTATATTTTTATCAGTATCTTTCCTATCCTCCGATATGGAGGCCAGAACTTTATACTTTCTAACTGCCTGGTATAAAAGTGCTTTATGTGAGAAAGGCAATATCTGAAACTAGCTATTTGAGCTCAGTATGTTTTTTCCTGGTGAAACGCTTCAATAAATAAACAGTTTTAAGTTCTTGGAACACAGTTTGTGTATACACTGTAACACGATTGAAACCATGTTACAACCGTGTGCTAAAACTGTGCTTAAACCCTGCTAGGGAGGTAGGCTTTAGCACCATTTACAGGGACACTGTCAACCTGTTTTTCATCATATTATTTCTAGTTAAAAACGTACGTTTTATGATTGCTTATCTTCTCTAACATTCATTGATGATGTTGTTTGTCTGTCTCCTTGTTTAGTAGAACTGAAATGCATGCTAATGTGTACTGTATTTATAAACAACCTTGTTTTGTTTACAATCCTTGATCTGTTCTTACTGCGTGCTTCTTGAGCATTAGAAACACCCCCAAACAGTGCAGTCACTCATGAGGCAGTAGCCTCCTAAACTCCCACTGCATCATGAAGGGCTAGACTGTGCTGTGGGTGTTCCTAAGTCCAGGAAAGATGCAGTTAGAGCTGATCAAGGAATGTAAAAAAACTTGTGTTTGTGTGGTAACACCAGTATGGTGGGCAGTCTGTTTTTCACTTTTTTAAAGAAAAAAAGAGTCAGAATGAAACTACCAGCCACATCAGCAATATTTACAGAATGTTGGGAATCATAAAATATGTTTTTTAAACTAGGGACACTTTGGGACCTGAGGAGGTTGACAGTGTCCCTTTAAGATAAGCACAGTTGCCTTAATGCGTGTTAGCAGTAGTGTGTATGTGATACGTGCTGTAACACTGGTTAAGGCAACCATGTTTTAACAACAGCAGAGATTTCTTCTTCACCGTAGACAAAAACAACACGTCACTCACATGGACGTGCTCCCAGTGCACTCCTGATTCTGCTGCCATAACGTTCTGCTCGATTCTTAAAGGTGCACAATTGTGAGTATCCCATCATGCATTGCGTCACCCACAATGCTTTGCACTGGTGCCTTAATCATTCCTGGGAACTCGGCGCGGGCAAGCACCCCGATTGGTGGAGCAAGTCAATGTGACGTTTTGACAACCGTGCTGGGACTGGTTTATAAGCGTTTTAAAAAATATTTTAAAATAGGTGTCAACAACACTAAATGCATAAAAGTAAGGCAGATCAACATATTCAGTAAGAAGAAAGTCCCGCACACACTCCACTCACATGAACACAAGGAAAGACTCAAAGTACATAGCAAAAAAAAAAAAAAAGTTTATTTACTTACATACACCACACTGCTTTGTGTAATGTGCTGGGTATATAACATAAGGGGGGGACTCAAAAATGTTCTTTTTAAACTCTAGTTAGTATATTATATATTGTCAGGTGATTTGGTTTGGTACAATACTGACTTTATGCACAGGTCACTTAAATTCATTAAGCCCTTTTTTTGCTCTTATATCACCTATTGACTTCAAATGCTGGGAACTATATAAAGATCACCTGCTCTTTCAAATGTTACCCTTTTTAACTTCAAAAATAATTTTATTGATCGGAAAAGAAAAATATCATACATTGTGAAATAAGTAATCACAGTTACATCCATTGTATAAGCCATTTCAATTTTTAAATTGACTTGGTCGAATCAACCCCTAACTTTCCAGTACAAAGTTACAATTCTAAAATGAACAATTAAATCAAAGCTGTATTGTAGAAAACCCTATCTGCCATGCCTTGCCCTCTCCAAATACTACGTAATTTCTCAAGATCCCTGTGACTGAGCTCAACTGATGTCCTCTCATTAATCGGCTTCATCCCCGCTGCCTAACATGGAGCAACACTGAGCTTTTCATTGTGAGATCATGTCACTTTACTGGGGCCCACCCAGTAACTCTGCCTCCCAGTTCAGTTAGCGTCCCTAAAATGCTCTCACCTCACCCATGATAAGGTGCCGAGTTAGGCACAAAACACTGTTGGGCTTTTGACTGTGTGGATTGCACCTTATGTTGTGTCCAGCACGTAGTACGAAGCTCTATGGTTTATGTAAGTAAACAAAATGTTATTGCCACATGCTTTATCTGAATCTTTCTTGCGTCCATGTGAGCAGCATGTGTGCTGATTTCAGCCCCTCGCACCACTTACCCATAGCGACCCCTTCCCGGTGCGATTGTTCTGTGTGTTCAACCCCACTCCCAGAAAATGCATAATTGTTCATACAACAGTTGAGCAAACAGACCTGCCCCCCCCTTTTTCGAAAACTTTTGTCTGCTGGCCTGTCGATTGCATTGGCTGTGCTGCCGCTTGCAGCGCTGTCAACAGAATTACGATAGAGTGTCCCAGCGGCTGCTGTCGTCATTCAGGAGAGGATTGCTCTCTTCACTACAACATTGTCGCCTGGATGACACGGGTTGCATTGTAGCAGAGGCATAGTGGGAGGGAGGAAACCAGCAGTGCTCCACGTCTCATGTCAGCATGTTTCTGCTCCACTTATGTTTGGAGCCTGCTGCATGCCAGCATCCAAGGGACAGAGCATAACGAAGGATAAACGCCAGTGTGTGTGAGATAAAGCTTGGGTACTCTCAGACCTCACCAACATGACTGGCCAGCCCCATCAAGGAATCTTCCACTGGGGAGGTGACCCCTGCCGGAGCTGGGCAGAGTGAAGGACCCCTACCTCAAGGGAAAGCCAGGGGACAACAAGGGAGGTAAGTGCAGAGAAGTCACTGATGTGACTGGGAGGTGGCTCAGTAGAAGGGGCAGCTCAATTCTCAAGGAAAAACAACAAATTGTTAAAAAAAAAAAAATCTTTTGTGGTGGCTGCCCGTGTGGCCTTGCAGTAGTGTGTTGCAGTACCATGCCAGCGATCCAGGTTTGGAGCAGGTTCAGGTGCCGATGAGTCGAGAGGGGCAGGTTTGGCAGTGCTGTTGCATACCAGCTTCACTAACTAGGGTGGGATGGTGCTGCACACTCGCATCAGCCACCTTCGTGGTGGGCTGTGGAGGCAAACCACCATCCATGGTGAACAAAGCAGGCATGGTCACTCAGAAACATTGACAGTGACGGCAGAAAAGACCAGTGGTCCGTCCAGTCTGCCCGTTGTTCCCTATCAAACCCAGGAACTACTGTCCATACATAGTACTAGCCCTCACTAAGCGCGAGTGACGGGTCCACGCCATTGATTTGATCCGTGGCAGGGCTGGGAAATCACCATGGGGGAGACAAAGCACCAAACAACCTCAGAACCAGAAAAGCAGAATGAGCTGTTCGTGACAGGGTGAACTGCAAATTAAATAAAAGAAGCTCTTCTTTTGCATTTGACAAATGCTGTATGGTAATGTGTGTCACATGTTAACGACAAGCTGTCCTTTTTATACGTGACATCGGTCCTAGCTATTGGAATGCTAGAGGTGCTGGCAGGTTTACTTAGCACAAAGTTCAGGGGCCCTGTTGAGGAAAGCGTCACTAAACACGGCTGAGAAGGTCATTGCCTTTGATACAGAATTCAGATCAACTTTCTGTTTGTCAGGTGAAAGAGTGAAACTTGTGGAAACGAGACTTGTCACTATATTTTCAGGGATGTCCCTGATTTTGTTTTAAAATTTCCCTAGGCCCTAAATATGAAATTTTGATCACTGGAGAGTAGGGAGTGTAAACTCAGAATAATGTCGGACCTTAAAGTTACAGTCTAGTTTGACGACCTGCGCATGCAGGGAGAGTAGATGCCTCGACCAGCTGCAACGAACATCACAAGGTTGATCACAGGTGGCGATGCAGTGTGGCTTGCTCAAGCAGCAGGGACTGCAGGTGACCTGACGCGGTGCATTCATGCACATGTCTGTACCCAATGCTGGTGCCCCTGGGGAGAGGTAGAAACTAAGGGCATCTTCCATGGCACGCAGGTAATGAGGCGGCATCCTCATGCGCCGCTGCGGCTCACTAATCACCTTGCCAGTGCTGCTGCTGAGGGAATTATTAAAAACATTCCAATCTCATTGTACTTCTGGCAGGGCTTTTTATCCTGCTGCTGTAATGCCAACCCCCCCGACCTTCTTGGAAACTAGGCGCATTACCTAACTGAGGCTATCCCAGGTGCGTAACTACTAATAAATGAAGAAATGATTCACCTCTTACTCTAACAGCTGACCCGTTATACCTGGCTGAGACAACAGCACAGCACTGAAGAGTCCCAACGCCCCGACAGAATGAAACACTTGTTTGTCTGCAGTTTGTTCTCAGACTTTCCTGGATCAGGTGTAAAAGCCTAGAGTAGGCCCACTGGTGTCGTGGTGGCAGCACCACTCATGATGCAGATGACACGGGTTCAGGAACGAACCTGGGCCGTTAGTGGGCCAGCTGGAGGGGGAAGGATTGCGCATCCCATCAGATGTTCTCCTTCTCCACGGCGGGGGGGAAATCACGTCCCACTGCTTTACTGCCCCCGGGTGACCATTGGGGGCAGTGCAGGGCAACAGTCGTTTAGACTGTGGGACCATTGGTGCATGCTTGCTGATTGGATGCATCAGACCTGGCCAGCATCCAGTTAAGCTGTGTGCTTCTTGAGGGGGCTGGGTCAGAATAGGGAAAATCAGCATGCAGTGCAAGGAGGTGATGCTCCACTGACGGCCCACACCAGGCTCATGTTGCTACACTACAGGGTATCATTCTGTCTCCACGAAGGTGATCAGATGAACAGTGTGGAAGAAATGCAGCGGAATCTGAAGGTGTGCCCAGCCCAGTAAATAAGCGGGCGAGGGGGACAGCACATAGGTGAGTTGTGGGTGGGTGAGGGGTCCTAGAGCAGCGGCGACAGAGCCTCGGTAGGGTGGGTAGCATGCCTTGGCATGCAGCTGAAGGAGGACCCGGTCTTGGCATGGAGGAGAATGAAATATGTTTGGAAATAAAAAAGATGTAAAGGCCTGTCTAGATGGCAGTTTCTGTTCTGGTGGTCTTGTCAGGCCACATGAGGATTTGCATACCCATAATGCTTTGCACTGTGCTTGAGGCTTTAGAGTGCATGTGTGTGCTTTGGAGAGATGCACAGAAACCAATGAATTGGAAAGTTTCATCTTTCCTAGCATCCTTTTATGGATACTACAGATTGCTTTTCTTTCAGCCTGTCGCTTGGGTATACTACGTCCGAGAGGTCAAAATGCCTTGCTTCCTGAGCTGATTCTACCAGTGTTTTAGTTTTGACCCCAATTTGAGAAGCAGAGGGGTTGAAAGGTATGCTTGAAGAGAGAGAGAGAGAGAATTTAAAGTGAGTTTTTCACGTTTGGAAAAACTTTGAAAAACATATTATTTCTCTTTTATTCTTACTTACAAGGTTAATGTTTATAGAAACAGGGTCCTTGTCCTTTACAGTTGATCTGCTCTGGATGTTTGTTTAAGTCACAATCTGCTGTTTGAGATATCGTAATAATTTCCATAGCAACAAATTGTGATGTCACAATCTGAGGATTATGAATTCAGCAAATGAAAGCAGATAAACTTGGGTGTTGCCTGTTGGACCGAGTGGGCGTGTTACGCTTTTGTGATGGTAACCTGGATTCTGATGTGAGCTTGTTAGTCTGGATTGAGTGCCCAGGGCTTGGAGGTAGGGGCTGCTGAATGCAGTGCACATTGATCTAGGAGGGAGGCCCCAGCTCTGGCACTACTGCAGCCCTTGCGGTGGGCCAGGAGCTTGCTTCTCTGTGAGGTGGCATCAGCCTAGTGCACTCTGCCCTTGCAGGAGGTTGAGAGAGACTGCATCCATGCTGTGGGAGGAGGGAGGACATGTATGAGTGTGTAAAACCTCTTGGCATCAAGATTGCAGTGTGTGCTCTTCTGACTCTTGAACTACAAACTGTCTGCCCGCCACCAGGTCCTGTCGCATCGGGGGAAGGAGAGGCCGGCCCTCCCCTTGGGCTCCAACCACAGAGGCAAGCCATGGGGGGGACAATGGGAGGATATTAAGGTGACTGGCAGGGGGCTAAGTGGTGTCCCAAGCCTGATTAGAGTACATTCCTGTACAAGCTAGTATATCCCCGAGATAGCGCCAGCTGGGGAAAAATAGTTTTATGCAGGGGAAGAAAGAAAAAAAAAACACAGCAGATAATCTCTAGGAGCTGAGGATTCTGTTTCAGTGCAAATAACACAGCACTGAAGTGAAGAACAATGGGAAAAGAAATGAAGACAATATATAAGATATAGGCTGCATTCAGTCAAAATATTATGTTTTTCAAAGTCTCAAATGTGACAAGCTTTCTTTAACTGTATTTCGTATTTTATTAAACAAAATTTTGGCCTAGAAAGGCACATTGGTGCATCCCAGGAGCACAAGGGGGTTACGTGACTTGCTGGGAGATCACACAGTATACAAGTGGAGGCGGTAGGAATCAAACCCAGGTCTGTTGGCTGTACCAATCTCAGTCACGGTTCATTGCTCTACCCCTCCAGCCTATGCTGCTAGCAAACTGAATTGTATCCCTGAAATTGCATGTTTTTGTTAATTATTTATTTATTAAATTTTGGTGACTGGGTAAGCCCACTGAGCCCCGAAGGTCCCTTTTTCAGGGGCGACCCGGGAAATTACATATTATGTTTTCTATCAAAATCAAAAAGCAGGCCGGCCTGGTGGCGTTGAGGGCTGAGGCGCTAGACGCCTTACCTCAAGCCACACCAGTGACCTGTGTTCGGGAACGAGCACGGGTCGTCGGGGGTTGGCGGGGAGGAGAAGGATTGAGCGTCTGTTGGACTGCTCTCCTTCTCCGGGGTGGGGGGACACTAGCTGTCAGCGCTCCACTGGCCTCTAGTGGCTGCTAGGGGGCAGCACGCCGACGCTACAGCTGAAGGGGAGGAGACAGGCAGACGCTTGGTGAGAGAGCGTGCGGTAGAGTGTGCGCTCTCACCGCAGGCGTCATTGCACGCCCTGTCTCCTCACAAA